>CM016722.1:44105591-45427000 GCA_005771605.1 Scutellaria baicalensis
TACACTGATCTTAGAGTTTCATCTATGATCTATCTCTATTCAATGTCTAAATGAACTAGTCCAAAGCCAACCAATAATTGGACGCGTAGAATGACTTTGCATCTGATTGATTAAGGGCCTTGGAGACGAGAGCATTTAGTTTTCACAAAGCTTCATTAATTCATAAATAAAAATTTAATAGTCATTGTTGGCCAAATTTTCAATGCTTTTGCAAAAACCCAATCAACAAAGATTGAGCCTAGTGCAACCTCCTAGGTTTACTAAGCACCAAAACACTTTATAACTGATCCAGAATGAGAAACCATAGAATCACGCATTTGGTCTAGTGGTATGATTCTCGCTTCGTGTGCGAGAGGTCCTGAGTTCGATTCTCGGAATGCCCCTGTCTCCTTTTTTTGTTTATTTCCTTTCACATGTGAACTATTTTTATTTGTCTCTTTTTCCTCCTTAGTTATCAATTTATCTAATTTCATTCATCCAAGCATTTTAATTTCTCGATTTAAACTTGAACTCCACAATTTAACACAGTTTATCACATGCCATTCCTGACAAATAATTATAAAATAGTAATTCAAATAAAGGAAAAGTTACATACGTAAAAGTTTTCTGCAACATAACTATATTTTAGAAAAAAAATGGCAACAAACCCATGTTCTGGTTTGATTGGGAATAAACCTAGCATCATCCATCTACACAATAGGGCATTAAAAGAGTATATAATAGTGATACTTTTAAATTAAAGCAGCAAATAAATAAAAAATACAAACCATCCATATGCTAAAATCAGCCGTTAAAATTATCACATGAATTCTGCTCTCAGAAATAATTGGATTGAAGCAACTATTGAAAGCTATTTTAATGAGGATCTTACATTCTCAAGCTTGCAAAAGGGCTGTCTGGAAATAGAAATCGATTTAGTGGTAGAAAGGTAGAAGGGTTGCATGCAGTGGTGACACAAAGGTGGAAGAAGCAGCTGGAATTATTCAGCAGGAGAAAATTCTCTCTGGAATTTTTAAGTGCAGAATCTCTCACAAGATTTTAGGTTCGAAATATTTACTTAAATTAAATTTGAAAATAATATTCATCTAATCAATCAAATCATACTACCTCTCTAGGTTTTCCATTAAGGCAACAAATAGATGATAAGAGTCAGTCAGGAAAAATTCGACAACTAAAACTGTTCAATTTTTTTAAGCGGACACATGCACACATCAAGTAATGTTAATACACAATATTAGGGAGTAACTTAGTATATTGTACATGTTGAGTTATGTGCAATTTTTCAATACACTTTATTGTATTTCAAATCTGATTCTACACTTTAGCAGTAAATGGCTTGGCTGTAAACAATTACAGAACTCCTTACAAGCAAGCCATTATTGAATATCCAAAACTCAAAAGCCTAGAACTTCAATAGTACAACATTATATTCCCAACTAGCACCATCTAAGACCAGTTGACTTTTTTGGGGAAAAAAAATCCTAACTGAGAGTTGCAGAATCTGAATACCAAATCGGGCATTTGGTCTAGTGGTATGATTCTAGCTTTGGGTGCGAGAGGACCCGAGTTCGATTCTCGGAATGCCCCAGTCAAATAATGAAATCATTATACAATTTATTTATTTTAATTCAATCAATTGGATTTAAGGGAAACAAAGGCTGGTATAACAAGTTTGAAATGAACAAACTCATGCACTTCAGAATAACCAAATTTTAATCCTATCTAAAGTTTTTTTTGGAAGAATAGGCATCTGCTCTAAGAATGGCATTAGCATCATCAGGAGACAAATGCAGATACATTTAAAGATTAACTGAAGACCAAATTAACTTTATATGTTGGTTTAATATAATTGAGCTATTTGAAGACTGATTCAACACTTTGACAGTTGGTGACTAGATAGGAAACATCTAAATTGACCAACAAGAAAAAGAAACATTCCAAGCTTTTACAAGCACATTAATAATAATTGACCAACCCTAAGGCCAGTTGCCTTATGAAGAAATCTATCCACACCAATAGCACAGTGTAAATCAGATTGTAATTAAGAAGGCAAAACGTGAACAGCACTCTGGGCATTTGGTCTACTGGTGATTCTCGCTTAGGGTGCGAGAGGTCCGAGTTCACTTCTTGGAATACCCCATATACATAAGCAAATGCATTGCTTTTACTAGCTTTTTTCTCCTACCATTGTTTTATTTTTTCCGGATCAACTTGTTGGACGGTAAGCAATTCTAAACAAAAAGGTCATCCTCGTGAAGCTGAATCAAATTCAGAAATGCTTTTGCTCAGAAATTTCTCATCACAAGGGTAGCAGTTTATAGATGCAGGTGAAAGTCAACCAACCAACAAATCTGGATTAACAAGGACTAATCTATTTGAAGTCTGATTCTACACTTTAGCAATATATATTTAATGGCTGGCTGGCCATTAACATTCAAAGCCTTCCAAAACACATACACAAGTAATGTTGACCAACAACTTAAGACCACTTGCCTTCTTAGGAAAAAAGGAAACCAGACTAATAGCTGCAGAACATAGATCATAAATAAAAAACAGAATGTCTAAAGTAGATTGGGCATTTGGTCTAGTGGTATGATTCTCGCTTTGGGTGCGAGAGGTCCCGAGTTCGATTCTCGGAATGCCCCATTCAGTCAAGCAATAACATCATGATTATATGACCTCTTTTTCCTTTTTATGCTTTTTCCCCTTCTAAGTTGAGTTTAAGGGAAACAAAGGCTGGTATAGCATGACAGAAGTCAACCAAGTCATGTAGAACGGAACAAGCAATTATAATCCTAGTAAGAATAACTTTTGGTAGGAATTAGTAAAATAGCTAATAGAGAATCAACTGAACCAAGCTGCGAGAAATCATAGCTGCATTAAACTCAACCAAGTAAATTTTCAGAAAACAAGAACGAATAACTAGTGGAAGCATAAACCCATAAAAATCAGGCATGCATTAAAAACAATCAATTTATGAGCTATTTTTGATAATTTACTAAAAATAAGTGCATCTAACTGATGAAGTTTAAACAAAATGAGACCATAATTGGCAAACATAAGAACTCAAGGTTGAAAATAATAGATGGAGTGGATCATTTTAAGGTCAAATAGTTATATTAAAATCTTTAGTAAATGACAGGGCATTTGGTCTAGTGGTATGATTCTCGCTTTGGGTGCGAGAGGTCCCGAGTTCGATTCTCGGAATGCCCCAGTCAGATGATGATGGATATCATGAACATGTAAACTTTTTTGTTTCTTTCTTTTTTGCATTTCTTTTTTGTTTCTTAGTCATGCATAACTGGAACAACCATTACGCTCATGGTCAAATTAAATTCTCGAGGATTTGTACGTGACTTCAGATATTTTCAAAGACCATGTGTTTTAAGTTTTAACATTTTGTTTGTTAAACTACTAACATGAACTGATCTATCTGAAGTTTGATCCCTCACTTTAGCAACAGATGGTTTGGTTGCAAACATCTAAGTTACCAGCCAAACCAAATTACAGGCTAAAAAATCTTTTACAAAATGACTGGACAATCTGGCTTTCAATAGTGTATCAGCGATTGATAGCAAGCCAGCAAAATATCTCCAATTGAGGAACAAGGAAAAAAAAAAGAAACTAACAGAAATCTCCTTGAACCTATTACTGAAGCTCCCAGATTTCAAAAGTATATTAACAATAAGTGCTGGCTAACCATCTTATTACAATTGCCTCCTTAGGAAAGTATGTCCACACTAGCACAGTGCTGGACAAATCATCACTAAGAAAGTAGGATGAGTATAGTAAATTGGGCATTTGGTCTAGTGGTATGATTCTCGCTTTGGGTGCGAGAGGTCCCGAGTTCGATTCTCGGAATGCCCCATACAAACGATGTTATGTTTTTTTTATAGCTTTCTCATATCATAATATTTCGCGATTAAATTGTCTGATGGAAAGCATTTCAGAGCAGCAACTGATAATCCCATATCGAACTCAACATTATTTACATATATAACAGGGCTAGAAGTTTATGCTTGAAGCAATCTCAATTAACAAGAAACATAATAGTCCAAGTAGCAGGTATAGAGGCATAAGGTATTACCAGCTCCACAGATCCTACAGTTCCGTTTAATTCTACCAACTGTCTAAATGTACTAGTCCAAAGCCGACCACTCTATAGATGGACCCAATCACTCCATGTCTGATAGATTAAAAAACCTTAAGAATATTCACAAGGCTATTTACAAATTCACTAATGTTTCAAAAAGATAGTTTGATGGTAACTGTTAGCTGAATGATAATGGTTTTGCCAATAACCCAATCAACAAAACACAGAGCCAACCACCAACCTCTAAATACCTACCAAAGACAATAAGGTTGTCTTAAAGCAGCAAATCACTTCCCTATCTAAGCAACTGAATCTAGAGGCAGAACCCAATCAAGATTAATGACAGAGCATTTGCTCCATTGGTACAATTCTCGCTTCGAGTGCGAGAGATCCTAAATCAATTCTCAGAATGCACCTGTCTATTTTATAAACTATTTCACTTTTTTTTTTATTTTCCTCCACAGTCAAGATACCTAATTCCATTCATTTCAAACATTTCCAATAGTCCAACTTCTCCATAAAAAATTCAAACTCCAAACCCTAGCACAGATAATCATAAAAATAATCAATCAAAAATAAAGAAACAGTACAAATACATTAAATAAATCTGCATCTTGATCTACAATTCAAAACACAATGGCGACAAACCCATGTTCTGATTTAATTGAGAATAAATACGAACCTGAGTCAGCGAACTGTAAACTGCTTAAGCTACCATTATAATAGCCACTCTATACAATAATGAATCTGAACAGATATAAAATAATGAAGTCAAAACGGCTTTAAATTAAATCAGCAAAGAAATGAATTAAGATTTAAAAATTCAAACAACCCTAAAATCTGCAAACTGAAAATAAAAATTAGACTACGAATACATAATCGTAGCTTATAATATCACCTTCTCGAGCAGGTTTTTCGGCAGCTTTCAAAGGGCTTGCCGGAATATAATTTAGGCAGTGGGGGCGCACGGCGGAAGCGGCGGTCGGAATGTTTTTCGCTGGCTGAATAAGAAGTTCAGGTTACAACCTTATATTTACTTGGATTAATATTTTTATTATGGCAAAAACTTGGGTGCACCTGGGGTACGGATCTTACCCCCAATCTGACCCGGCGCGTGGGCCATCTTCATGTGCGCCCACGCGCCCCCACGTGCGTCTGCAGCTATGCTGGTGTGCGCTCGCGCACACCAGATTCCATTCAGTGATAGGTATTATACACATACTCTTAAGGTATTACGTGTATACTCTTAAGGTATTACGTGTATACTCTTAAGGTATGACACATTTTTAAGGTATGACACATTTATCTTTAAGGTATTGAGTTTAAAACATAAGGTATTACATATGCACCTTTGAGATATTACATATTTGAGTATAAAGTATTGCATACTCACCTTTAAGGTATTACTGCTTTTGAGTATAAGGTATTACATATTCAGCTTCAAGGTATTACTGTTTAAATTTTAAGGTATTACTGCTTATAGTTTAAGGTATTACATATTTATCCTTAAAGTATTACATAAAATATGTTTCAGGTATTACATAAAATATGTTTCAGGTATTACATAAATATGTTTAAGGTATTACATTTTTATCTATATGGTATTACACATTCATACTCACATTTAAGGTATTTGATAATCACTTTTCAGGTATTACATAATTCTCTTTCGGGTATTTCATAAATACCTTTAAGGTATTACGTGTATGCTTCTGTGGTATTACATAATATATCTCGATTTTCATTATCTTTCTCTTCGAAATATTTCTGCAAATCATCTAGTGGTATGTTGGATGCAAGATCTATAGTCACAATTGGTAATTCTTCTATGTATCTCCCCATCACGAAGGTTGAAGAATAATAAGAAACTAAAGATGGAGAGATAGAAGAAGATGAAGAAGCAGCAATGAAGATGGACGAAGATAAAGAAGCAGCAATGAAGATGGAAGAAGATGAAGAAGAAGCAGCAATGGAAAATCAGCCCACAACCAACATAGAAATTGATAAACCCATTTTGCACCACTGTATGAGACTCAAAGTAGCCCGATTTTACAACCATGGTGATTGAAGCACGCTGATTTGGAGGGGGAGACATAGAGAGAGGGAAAAAAAAGAGATGATAGATGGAGAAGAACGTTTGTATTGAAAAAGCAATAGGGCTACAGAAAAAAAGAAAAAAGAATGTAATGGAGAAGGACATGCGCAGATGAGAAGAAGAAGAAGAAGAAGAAGAAGAAGAAAGGAAGAAGAAGAGAAGGAAGAAGAGGCGCTGGAAGAAGAAGAAGAAAAAAGGAAGAGAGAAAGAAGATGAAAAATTAGGGTTTGATTATATATAGTGTATCCGGGTCGGGTTGGGGGCACCCAAGTCCTACTCTTTTATTATAGGGTTAAATGTAAAATTTAAAAAAAAAAAAACCTAAATCATTGTTTTTTTTTTTTTTTCAATTTCCAACTTAATTTTTTTTCTTATTTAATTGTAGAGAAAACATCATTTTTCGTCCTCTAAGTTAGGCGTTTTCCAATTTTGATCCACTAAGTTTCGAGAATCCAATTTCAATACAGTAACTTCATTTTTTTTCCGATTTGAGTCCAATTGCTGACGTGGCATCCGGAAAATGCCTACGTGTCACCAAACCCTAAGCCCCAATTTTTTCCGGCCGAAAATGGAGCCACGTCATCGGCTACGTTAGCAAAAATATAATTAAAAAATTCCCAAAAAAAAAGAAATCAAAAAAAAAAAAGAGGAAAAAGTCTTCTTCTTCTCCACTGCCCCGCTGCCCCCCCCCCCACAAAGGGAGTTGATGTTGTGCCGCCGATGGGATTTCCAGGTTGAAGAACGACGTTATTAGATCAAAGGGAGTCGCGTTCTTGAACTCCGGCGACAAGGGCTTTCTCTTCAGCCTCACCTGGGCCGAGAGGCTCGAGGATCTTGATCGGGCCGCCAACGTCGTTTCCCGATTGAACAAGAAATGCAGCGACGAGCCGTGGGGTCACCGGGGACGAGCCCGTCGCCGGCAGGGTGGTGGAAGTCGAAGAGGGAGGCGACGTGGTGCAGGGGAGGTGCTGAACTTTTCGGCGGCGGTGGGCTATGGCCTACGACGGAATGTCGTTGCTCGCCGGTTTCTCTATGCACAGAAAATCGACAACGGCGGCGGCAGCACGACAGAATGAGAGGGAGAGAAGAAGGTTGGGAGTTGCAGGTGGGGGGGGGGCGGCGGGGGCAGGTGGAGAAGAAGAAGACTTTTTCCTCTTTTTTTTTTTGATTTTTTAATTTTTTTTGATTTCTTTTTTTTTTTTGGAATTTTTTAATTATATTTTTGCTCACGTGGTCGATGACGTGGCTCCGTTTTCGGCTGGAAAAAATTGGGGCTTAGGGTTTAGTGCCACGTAGGCATTTTCCAGCTGCCACGTCAGCAATTGGACTCAAATCGGAAAAAAAATGAAGTTACTGTATTGAAATTGGATTCTCGAAACTTAGTGGATCAAAATTGGAAAACGCCTAACTTAGAGGACGAAAAATGATGTTTTCTCTTAATTGTAACATAACCTACTAAAATTTATCAAATTACAACCTAAACTACTAAAATTTATCAAATTACAATTTTTGAACTATTTTCCTATAAAACGTGAACTCATAACACCCAACTTGACTTTATATGAGTGTTATAGGATAAATCTTCCCATCACCATTTCTTTTTGTGATTATATCTACAGTATAAAAGTATTATAGTGATTATTTAATGTAATTACAAGAATACTCTTATGTTTTCAACATGTGGTCACAACCATCACATGCTCATGTTTTTTGTTGGAAAAATGGTCGAAATTTGCAATTTGATAAATTTTAGTAGTTCAAGTTACAATCTGATAAGAAAAAAAAATTAATGTTGGAAAGTGAAAAAACCAATAGTTTAGGTTTTTTTTTTTTCCTTTGGCATTTAACCTCTTTTCATATTAGGAATTTAAAGCTTTCGGCTTTCAGTTTTGTAGGGTTGACCCGAAAGCCATAATGTCTCAAAACGAGGAGGCCATAAATAAACTCTTTTTTATCTTCTTTCAAACTTCGTGAAAAAATTTCATTCTATCTTTCCTTGTGTTTGAAGGTGAATAGAGTCAGTAAGGCGCCCCTTCTGAATATATTTTTTATGTATTAAATAGTGCACATTAAACTGATTTTCTCAATTATCATTGGGCTAATCTTTCTTTTTAGAATTTTATAAATTAGAGGACGAAAAATGTTAATTATTAACTTGGTCTCTATGAGATAAAAATATAAATAAAAAATTCATAAAATAAAGATTTTGTGGAGTTAAGTGATAATTTCATCTTTAAATCTTTTGTATTTGGGATCGATATTCACATGGTGAGTGAAAAAAAAAAATTACGACCTTTTCAAGAACTACATTATTATGTTTGGACCTCTTGTTGCAATGTTGTTGACCAAAAAGAAACACTTACAAATCAAATCATCATTTGAAATTTAATTCCAACAAAATTCCATGTGTTCAACCAAGTGCAAGTTACATATTTAAAAAAGAATTCTTTGATTTTCATTAAAAAAAAAAAAAACGCATCTAATTTTTTTAAGATAAAAAATATATTACATAAAAATTAGGATTTTAATATACTATTGCAATTCAACTGCATACACTAAAGTCATTACATTTTTAATAAATTGAGAAAGTCAATATGAAATTATTTTTAAAAATATGTTGTTTTTTTTAACTAAATCCAAAACATCAAAATTAAACTGCAACTTTAAAAAAGATGATTATTCTTTAAATTAAACCTAAAATAAATAATATATACCAAGACAAACTTAACTTAAAAATAGTTAAAAATTCAAACATCAGCAAAGAAAATGAACGAACTCAAACTTGATCATTACATTCATAATATAAACTTTCCAACACCACCCAAAAAAATTTAAAACTCATATTTACGCAATCCTATTTATGTCGTCTTCAATTGCAACTCATAAACACTAGTAGGAGCTAATCTGGAGATGAAACATGGTGTGTTGTTCCACATTCGGCAAAACTTGAAGACTTGGGAAATCGTTAAACTCGAGTCCGTTAGGATGGATGATGATGCTGGCTTCATATTCACCATGGAAGAGTGAGGTTTGAAAATAGCCGTTAGAATCCGTTGTCCCACGTGAATCAGCAGCACTTGTTAATACATGTCTGAAATTATCCACAACATTGCCAGTTGCTAAGTTTCTGAAATTATTGTCAGTCAAACACATCCTATAGCATCCTTGTGGGCTCCACGCCGACCAGATTATTATCCCCTCTATCGCCATGTGTGAGTGTAGCTCATTTAGAAGCTCCTCCAAATACATTGCCTGCCATAATCATTTCAAACACGTGTTACAATTTATTCCATGAATACATGGAACAAGTTTAAACACACGATTCAATGGATTGTCAAATAAGTTCAAAACATGACATATTAAATAATATCTCTTCTTGGAAGTTGGGCTATCGGTATAGATCGACGGGTGGACCGACCCACAACATTATTTTTGGCAGGACGAGCTTTACTAGTAGTGGATCTCAAAATCTCAACTCAACACATCAAATTTCTTTCAAAGAAAAATAAGTATATATGACATATATGCGCATACATTTATTTACTAAGATATATATGTATTTAATTACATATAATATATGAAACAATTTTCTGAAACTAAAATCTCTTCATTTTTATAAATAAATGACTCATATTGATATTTTATAAATCGTTAATTGCATAATGTGAGAATTATCATATATTATCAATGAAAAAAAAAAAAAGATATAGGTGGACCAACTCACTGGCCACAAGCTAACCCATTAAAAGTACAACCGCTACCAGCCAATCAATCCCACGTTTTTACAGACCCAAAGTTACTCAACCCAACAGACCTTACCGGTTTTGAAATGTAAAGTTGAAAGTAACCCTAATTAAAGTTATCTCCACTAAAATATTAGATATATTCATAAAGTGTGACAAAAAAGAATAATACCTGATTGGGCCCAGATTGGACGTCTAATTCAGTGACCCAAATAGGCAATCTGGCAGAAGCAAGGGCATCAATACTGGATCTTATATACGGAATATTTGGAGATGTGAAATGACTTTCAAGCCCAATACCCAAAGGACCATTATACCCCGCTCGCCTCAATTCCCCAATCTTGAGTAAATACTTCAAAGCCGACACGTCACCATCTCTACTATCTTCAATCGTGTTGTAATCGTTCAGAAACGGCGTCGTACCGGGGTCGATCCGGTTCGCCGTCCGATAGAATTCCGCAGTAGCGCCGCCGCCAATCCTGCTTTCCAAGTACGAGAAGTGCAGGTTCTCATTATCAACATCCCAGTGGAAAAACTGCCCCCTGTACCTGCCCATCACCGAGTCTATCCTCCGACCCGCAGCTGCCCGCAAGCTGTTCGACGAAAGTCCTGTGAGCCATGATTGCTGGTATTTCGGGTCCTCCCAGAACACATTGTGCCCACGAACTGAGATCCCGTGCGATCTCGCGAATTGGACCATCGCATCGGCGATGGAGTAGTCTTCCCGGCCTTGGCTGGCCTCGGTGGAGTACCATTTGAGCTCGTTCTCAAATGTGGTGTGTCTGAATCTTGGTAAGAACCAGTTTTGGTATGCGGGGTTGCGGAGGATGTTCTGATTGGTGGCACAGCCGAGAGGGAAGTGGAGGCGGCTCTGTTTCAGTGAAACGGTGGCGTTTGGTATGGGTTGACCGTGCTGGTCAACGGCCCGGATTTTAATGGTCCTTTTACGGGCCTGAAATGTGTAGACTTGATAAACCTCACCTCGATAAAATTAAAGATTGTTGAAAATTTGAATGAAAAAAATACCTTTTGGATGCTCTCATCTTGATGGGATTTCCATTCTTGTTGTGTGAATGGTTGTAATGAAATGCTATCGGCCCAAATATCGACCTGTTGAATTGTTGCTCTGAGACCAATGTGAGGAAAAGAAAACACATGTTAATATGTGAAAAGACGACAATTATTTTGAGACGAAGAAAAACGGACCTCAAAGTAGAGTTGAGAAGGGCCCGAAAGATTGACAGTTAAGCCACCCTTCAACATGGACCAACAACCCTTTTTAGCAGTTACCCAACCAGCAGTGAAATAGCCTGATCTTGTCTTAAATCTTGCTGCTATGTCTGCTTTTCCATCACTCACTTGTAACCATGCTGCAAAACACTTTCTATAAGTTTTTTTTTTTTTCTCATGCAACGGTGTCATATAAATTTAGATACATGAAAAATATCATCATATTTGTCATATGATGTTTGGTAATAAACATGGTCGGAAAATGATTTAGGAGAAGCACTGCGTACCTGAAAATGTGTAAAGTTTTTCTTTCTCTAAGTGAAATGTTTGGGAAAAACTTTGAAATGTTACGATCCTCTTCGATGCAACGATGTATCGGTTTCCATCGTGTGATTCTACATGCTCCACTTTAGCATCTCCGAATGTTGTCCATCCCATCAATCCTTCATCTAGTTCAGAATTGATGACTATGCCACCATTGTATTGGGCTCTCAAAGGCTTTGCTAAACACTGAGATTTTCAAGAAAGAAAAATAGAGATGAATAACGTTTTTATTAAAAAAAAAAAGATTCTATGATTTATTTTCATTATATAACTAGTTAATTTTCAAAGCGATCATTTGTTACTATGTTTTAAGCTTCACATAAACAAGACTTGCCTCATGTGTGAATGAGTAATCATAAGGTATGGCAAACACTTGAAAACCTGCATGTAGAGCAATGAAAAGTTGTCAGTTTATAAATATTATTATATGTATGAGACGATTTAATGAATAGAACTTCGTGGATACATAAATTGCGGCTCATGAAAGTTTGATCCCATTTCACCATACTCATTCTCATATATTTATTATATATTGTATATGAAAAGAGAATCATAAAGAAAAAAAACTGTATATGGATAAAGTAATTATGAGATTGAAGATAAAATTGTACCAAAGAAAAGATTCAGAGTAAAACTGAGTAATAAAAGATAATTTAGGGAAATTGACATTGTTGACAATTTGTCCTTTTATCTTTTTTCTTGTAATTGGAATATGTGAATGCTGAGTTTATATAGAATTATAGTAGATCAGTCAGTCAAATAATAGATATGGAAATTTTTTAAATTTGGTGTAATTAAGTTATATTAATACATGAGCAAATACTCATTAATATTATTGCCGTTAATAAATTAATTATGTGATAATTAGCACTTTCTCTATTTGAGGAGAGATGAATACTTAAATTTGGTAAATTGGATTTTATATGAATGGAAAGTTATCTGGATTTAATTTTAATTCAATTGTGTTAAATGTTTAAGTTTTTAAATAAAAGGCTGAATTAATTTTTTATGCAAATATTCATGTAGACTTATATGACTAGTCGCAGTTTTACATATATATTAAGATGGTGATATAAGAAATATGAATTAAAATTTAAAATATCAAATCTTACTTTTAGTATAATCAAGCTTGAGTTGATATATTTATCGAATTGAGTTCAAATAAAACTTTCACCGAACGATCTCAAATCGAATATCAAATAGCTCATTTGAATTTTCAGCCTTACAAAAGGGCACTCCACTCTAAATCATGAAATAGGAGGGAGAGTGGGGAGTGAGAGAGAGAGAGATTTAAGGAGTATTAAACCAATATCTAATTTATTTGAGAAAGTTGCCATGTAATTCAAATTTTAATTTGATTTTATTAATATTTTCTAAAAAATCTAGTAAATGGATACTCAAAATAAGAAACCTTAATTTGGGGAATAGAATTTGCCACACTTTTGATTTTCATACTTTGCAATTTGAAAATAAACCATGATTTATGTGAATATGGAATTTGTAATGTCAAGGTGGTAATAATCTTTATATATATAAAAACACAAACATCTTTATCTTTATATATATAAAAACACAAACATTTCTTCAAATAGTAAGGTAAGTATTTTCCCGCCAAAAACATCATGCCAAATTTAGAAATGATTTTTTTTATTAAAATAATGATAAATGATATTTAATTTATATTAATATATTAAAAGATAATCTTTATCTTTATATATATAAAAACACAAACATTGTCAAAAAAAGAAAGTAAGAATTTTCCTGCCTAAAACCACTTTCTATTTGTATAAAAGAATTATATATTTATTAATATACATATATTAAGTATATTAATTGCATTCTATTTTCTAAGGAAAGTCAAACTTAATTATTTAGGCAAGAAAAATTTAGGGATGTTATGTATGGATACACCTTTCAATTTAAAAAAATAATTACATTATTTAAATAAATGAAAATGATAAATGATATTTAATTTCTACTAATATATAAAAATATACAATATATAAATAAATTTAAATGCAAATGGAATATTATCATATGATTTTAATATGATGTTGTATATATCTATAGAAGTGATATGACAAAAAATCTTTCCACATATTTGTCTATATGGTAAGTCAACTTTGATAATTAAATTTCAATTGATATATTTATGATATGATTTAAATAATGTATATAAATATTATTTACATCATATCATCAATAATATAAACATTGATCATTTACAATAATATAAATATAGATATGCTTTAATATTCAAATGAATAATATGTATGTGTATATATATTATAATTGATCACTCCACAATAAAATGCTATAATACATATACATCTTTCTTCACTTTATATATGTCTACTTAATTATTTATGACTTAAAAAACATTATTTATAAAAGGAAAGATTTATATTGATTATTTTTTTCATAAATAATATCTAATCTGAATAACATATCACATAGAAATGTAAGATGACATTTGCATGATTTATGGGATATATATGTATATATATATATACATTATATATATTCATAATTGTGAAATATAATTTTTATAGGATTTATGTTTATTAAAATTTTAAATAACTTGTTATGCATATATATAAACATTTGACTTGAAGGTTGAATAAATTTTTATCTTCATTTATATTAGAATAAAAATATTGTCTAATATAGTATGACAATGATTAATTTTTCCATCCAAAGCCACATATTATAAATAAAAATAGAATGATGAATCTATATGATAAAATAAATTTCATCTATTTATATAAATTAGGAAATAAAAATGATTTCCTTTAAAAGTGAGATTTAAATGGAATAAAATTATTGATTTCATAAATTATGGTATTGATTATTTATAAATGATTGTGGTAATTGTTGTAACTAATAATTCATTTTAATTTCAGATTTGAATATTAATTTTCCGTAAGTAAATGCCACACAACTCTATCCATTATGAGTTCTAGAATATTTGAGGTATATAATTATACTATCATTAGCATACATTGATTATTAAATTATATTGCACTATTTGAGATATATAATTATTATGTCATTGATTCTACAAATTAAACTAGCTTATATAGATATCACAAAATATGATATTTAAAATTAACATTTAAATTGATTATCTTAAATTTTAAATTATGGTAATTACCTGATATAATCAACAATCATACATTATAAATAATACAAATTCATCTTGGTTTCATTTACTCGCTTTCATTATGTTATTTTATGTATCACTTTTGAACGATTTATGAAGTGTAAGACGTCCTTAGAGGTAAAAATTATAAATTTAATGTTTATTTTATTTGTTTTGGAATAAAATTATTATATTTGAGGATCATGTGGATGGATATTTAATTATTGTTGGTTTTTATTAAGTGTTTACTATTATACGAAATTATAAAGATAATTTACTATTGACTGATATGAGATTCTATGATATGTTATCCGATTGATTTGTGTTATTTCAATTTTTTTTACTTTTTTTTTATCATCGTAGTATTATATATGCATTATTCTTACTTCAATATAATTTAATTTTATAAAAGCGTTGATCACTTCTTATATGCAGGTAATAATTGAAGAAATCTTAGGCTTGCGACTTGAGAGTACATATTCACCAATTTTTAAAAAATATTAATTGATTTTGACTTAGCAATCAAGATATTGAAAGCTTGAAAAGTAATATGTTAGGGAAAATAAATCTGATTTTGAATTTAGCTCTCAAAATGATGCATCATCCATGTTGTTAAGATTAAATATATATAGTGATTTATTTTGATTTATAGATATATAAATATAATGGATGAAATTAGGGTTGTATTAGCGTTTTCAGTTTTTTGTACTTTGAATTATATGTAAATTCTGAATATTAATTGTCAATTATTCTTTTGTCAAATATAAAATGAAAAAAATTATTGATATTTAATACATATACTTTTCAATTTTCTTGAAATATAGACATCATTGATCTTTTTTGTTTATATATACATGTTAATATTATTTGTAAGTATCTAATAAGGATATATTCAATATTATTAATCGCATAAATAATGATGAATTTAAATATTAATAAAACTCAAATTTGTCAGTAGTATCCACTTTTTTCATCTAACTTATATTAATAAAAAAAAGTTGAAAAAATAATAATTGGTATATGCACGTAATATGAGATTTTTAGTTAATTTATTTATTTCTTAAAATATATAGTGTATATTGTTTTAAAATATGTATGTTAATGTTGATTTCTCAAGTTATATTTCGAAAAATATTAATAAATCAAAAATATTACCTCAATGTAATATTACACATGTTGATACAATATACTGCAATATAAGTCAACTATTAAACTTAAATATCATATGATATATTTCGAAAATTAACAATTTATATTGATGTAATTCAATTTGATCACCTCATGATCATTTTTAATAAATAAATTTTTTATATATATTACAATATGTATTATTTTTATAATGATCTTTTAAATATTATAATTTAAAATCTCATGTTGGACTTTTTTTGAAGTAAAACATTTTTAGTCGTGGTGAATTATATGTTTTTGTTTTAGAAGTAAAAATTTTGATGTATAAAAAATATGGTGATACAGTGAGAGATAAGAACACCATAATTTGTAAATAAAAAAAAGGTTTCAAATTTGTAATTTGTAAGATTTTTTTATTTTAGTTATTTTTTCCTTATAAATTTATATTAATAGTTTTAATATAGACATTTTCAATCACTTTCAACATTTTATAACAATAAAAACAAATAAAAAATATATAACAAAATTTATTATATACTGGTTCTAAACAAAGTTTTTAGATGTTATTAAATTACATTACCAATACCAATATTGAATAAGATATATTACTCAATTTCATTCAATTCCTATATTTTATATGTATTTAAACATATTATAATATATATAATTCTATTTACATTGTATTTATATAAAAATGTTTATTTTAAAATTTATATCCGTGCATCGCACGGGGTAAATACTAGTTTCCTGAAATAGTAATGTCAAAATTTTCCCGCCAAAAACACAATTCGAAAATTGGAAATGATTTTTTTTTAAAAATGATAAATGATATTTATTTTCTATTAATAGATAAATAGATACTATATATAAAAATGAATGTGAATAAATTGGGATATTGTTTGATGATGTATACATATAAGGAAGTGATATGAAAATAAACATTCATACATATTTATCTATATGGTAAGTCAACTTTAAGTATTAAATTTCAATTGGTATAATTGATATATTTTATGTAATGTTAATTGGTAAAATCAATAAAAACAATATAAAAATATTTAATTTATTCACTATTAGCCAATGTATGAATAATATATATGATAAAATTTATGTCACTATGCAATGATAAAATATATGATTTAATATGGATATAAATAATATATATTTATATGATTCACTCCAATATAAAATGATATAATATTTGTATCTTTATATATATAAAAACAAAAACATTTCCTAAAATAATTTTCCCTGCCAACCCCCTCCCCCACTAAATTTGGAAAACAATGCTAGCATGATATTATATATATGGAAAAATAATATATTATGGTAACATATATATTATATGTTTTCTTTGACATTTATTTCACATTTATTCCATTCTGAATATAGAAAATTAAAGTATTAGTTAATTTATAATATAAATATAGTATGAGATTTTATGTTAATTTAAATCTTATACTAAAATATTACATACATTATCGTAAAAACAATTGTATTTGTATTAAAGATCATAAAATTAAACATATTCATAAATATGGAATGCAAATAAGTTGAAATAATCAAATCCATTAATTTGGTCATCAATTATGTGAATTTTGCATGAATAATTAATAGACTTTCCAACAATACTTAAATCTATGTGTTTTTTAATTCGAAATTGGGTGACATTACACATTTCTTGAAAACAAAAAAAGTATAGTAGCATTACACGTCTCTCATTTGGAAAAATTAGACTTACATATTTTTTGAAAAACAAAAAAGAAAACGAAAAATTCAATTTCATTCCCTGATTTTTGGCATAAATATACAATTTGATTCATTGATTTTTTTTTTAGTTATCCTTTATTCATCTCAAAGAATTTAACAAGTCTCATGACCGAAAAATAGTAAATATGATAAGACCAATAACATACTAAAAAGATTAATCAATATAATTTTTAAGAAAAAAAATCATCATATGAAATTTTTTCTTACATTTCTAGAATTATCTTATTCAAACATCACAAATGTCATTATATATGGAAGACTTTTAATTTATGAGAATCAATTTATCATGTCATATTTTGGATGTGGAATGTTTATTAAATTTTAAGATGATATAATATTGTATTCAGTTGAATAAATGTATATTTTTTAACTTATATAAAAGAATCTAAAATTTAATATTTTTCAAAAGGCAACCTAAAATTATGTAATCACAATATCAATCAATTATGATCATATCATAAATAATGCACTAATTCCATATTTAATAAGCATATTATCCACTATAAATATGAGAGAATAAACTTGGAATCCACTCACACCTTTTCCATTCAAAATTTCTCAAATTCTGCATTCCAACATTATGTTTTATTGGATTAGTGGATTGTTTCTTCTTCTTTATGTATATGTATTTGGTTACAAATTGATTTTCGAGATATTTGTAGTTTGGATCAATAATTAATGACTACAGTGTTCATTTTTTAATGATTTAAGTTATTGTTATTTGTAATTTGAAGAAGAACAATTCAGAATATGTATTATTTTATTAGTATTGTATATTGGTTATTCTTATTGCTATGTAATATATTATATTATTTCGCCAATTCAAATTATTTTGTGTAGAAATTTGGGTCGAGAGTCTCTAAGTTTGGATTAGAGATTTTATAAATTTAAAATTAATACACTACAAGATAAAATTCATTTTTGTTTTTAAGACCATTGTCAAAAATACTGATTTTATTTTTCAAACATTGTCAAGAATAAATTTCATTATTCTTGGAAATAGGTTTTTGAAATACGGTGCTAAAAAGGTTATACATAGATTGCATCAAATCCATTGTTTAAATCCACTAAAAATGCTTAGTATCAAAATACAACATTTATATATATTTAATGTTAATTGAATACTTTGAATTGTGAAGAACACGATTCAAGAAAATTGTTTTCCATAGTAAAATTGACTTTGATGTTTCACAATATTTTGTATTTTTTTTTCCATCATTATTTTATATTGTGATGGTTGCTCTATAATTTATGAAAATCATTTTCCATAATAAAATCATTTTATCAAATTCACAAGTTTTTTAATAATGGCATATTGTAAAAATTATTTTGAAAAATTCACATATATATATATGTGTGTGTGTGTGTAAAATATAAATATATCACTTAATTTTATTCTATTAAATTTATATATCATTATTTTAAATTACAAATATTTATATTTATAAAGTTTAATCCCGTGCATCGCACGGGCACAAAACTAGTGTTGTTAATTTTATTTGATGTAAATTAAAACTAAGTTGTAAAATCAAAATCTATGTTTGAGTTTAGTATATTTACATATTTAAAAACAAATTTGACAATGAAATATATATATATATATATATATAACAATAATTAGGATGAAACGTGTCATTTTATCAACAGTCAAAAATTATTAATAATAATTATATTAATATTAAATATATTAATCAATTTTTTAACAAACAGAGTCTTACAAAAGTCATGAACACCAAACACATTAAATCCCATAAAAAATAAATTGAATTTATAATTAGAGCTTTGATTTTTTAAAATAATTAATATTATTAAAGATAACAATAGTTAAAAAAAGAAAATATTAAGAAAAAAATTAATTTGGACAGTAAAACTTGTGTTTTGAGAGGGTAATTGATGTCACTGTGAATGCAACACCACAAGAACACAAGAGCAAAAGGAATGAAATAAGTTTTTACTTGCTAAAGAAGAAAAATAGAATATGTTTCCTTGATTGAGAAAAAATGGTGAAGTGTCTTTACAACACATAACTTCTCCTATTTATACTATTCTTTTACAAAGAGGGGTATTTCTGCCATTTCCCATTGATCTTTCCTTGTTGCCTAAGCCATTCCAAATATTCCTTTTTTAAGGTACTTCTCTTACTGCTCCAAGTACACCTCTTCTCCTCTAAAATCTTCCATTTTCTGTTGTATGTGAAGATATTTTCCTTCGTCCTTTGTGGCCACGTCAGCAAATCCTTAGAGCATGCTTGTCATCCTTGCTTTTGAGCTATTATCCTCTACTCCGAGCGCACAGAATCCGTTCGTCTGCAACTCAACCTCTCAGTTCTGCAATTATGTTGTTACGCGGAGCTTCTCGTCTGTAGTTCGATATATCTTCACCACTTCTGCGATTTTTGTGGTTACGTGGAGCATCTCATCTGCAGTTCGACATATCTTCGCCACTTCTGCCACCACGTCTGCTTATGCAAAAGTAGTTCAGAAAGATCACTTATTTTACGATTTTGTTTTATTAAAGTCAAGGTATCCAAATGACACAAGGCCCTTTTATATTCTCCTTCTTCCCACATCAGCTACTTCCCCTGGTGTAGTCGAGGAGATCTGGTTTGGCAGAGCCGGTCGGCTGTAGCACTTCTTGTATTTTCTTCTCTCGGTCAGAGAGCTAATTTTCCCCTTAGCTACTCCCCTTGGTGCAGTCGAGCAGATCTGGTTTGGCAGAGCTGGTCGGCTGCAGCACTTCTTGTATTTTCTTCTCTCGGTCAGAGAGCTAATTTTCCCCTTAGCTACTCCCCCTGGTGCAGTCGAGCAGATTTGGTTTGGCAGAGCTGGTCGGCTGCAGCACTTCTTATATTTTCTTCTCTCGGTCAGAGAGCTAATTTTCCCCTTAGCTACTCCCCCTGGTGCAGTCGAGCAGATCTGGTTTGGCAGAGCTGGTCGGCTGCAGCACTTCTTGTATTTTTTTCTCTCGGTCAGAGAGCTAATTTTCCCCTTAGCTACTCCCCCTGGTGCAGTCGAGCAGATCTGGTTTGGCAAAGCTGGTTGGCTGCAGCACTTGTATTTTCTTCTCTCGGTCAGAGAGCTAATTTTCCCCTTAGCTACTCCCCCTGGTGCAGTCGAGCAGATCTGGTTTGGAAGAGTTGGTCGGCTGCGGCACTTCTTGTATTTTCTTCCACTCCTTCTCTGCCGTAAGAATATCCTTTCCACGCGCCACATTCTACCTTATCTTCAAAGATTTGGTAAATCCCCTGACTCTGACAGTGAGTGTCCTTTCATTTTTGCCTTTTCAAAACATCATACTTGATGTGCACAATCTGGCTCCTACACGTGTCAGCCATTCAGTGGCGCGATGCGAAACGTCGCGCCTCTTCCCAATGCAATATATTCAAAAATTTTGCCCTAATTCTTACTTTCTCTCTCTTCTTTCTCGCCTTTTCATTTCCTTGCGATTTTTCTTCTTCTCCGGCGATTCTGGTGTAACAGACTGCTTAGAGATTCTTTTCCGGTGAACCTTCTTCTCCTTCTTCTTCCTTTGCGTTCGTTTTACCATGGCGAGAGGAGGTAATTTCTAACCTTTGGTTCTTTTGTTTGTTTGTGGTCTATGTGCAGTGGTTGTGAACTGGGTATTTTTACTCTAAAACTTGGAATCTTGTGGCCATTTTTGTTGGATATCTGGGTTGTTTTTTGGGATTTTCTGGTGCTTTCTTGGAGTAATTTTCCTTCTGTCTACTTCCTTCTTCTCCATGGCCTCCTCCGACCATGAAACTGATTCTTCCACTCTTCAAGCGCTCGAGAGAGATTCCACTTCTATTCTTCCCGCTCCCAGCGAGCAGACAACTTCTTCTTCTTCTACTAGGGTTTCTCCTCCTCTCGAGGAGGAGACTTCTGCTGCCAGTGTTGACCCCATAAGTTACAGCGCTTCCAATCCCAATTTTGATTTTGTTAGCCATCGCACCTCCTTTACTGCTGATCGCGTTGATACCCTTCGCCTAGCTTTTGATATTCCTCAAAGCTTTTGTATATATTGTCCTGCTGGGCATCATAGGCCCAACTTCCTCTCTGGGCGTAAACTGGCCTTCTAGACTGTGCAGTTGAGGGCTGGAGTTCGCTTCCCTGTGAATCCTTACCTTTGTAAATTATCATTTTTTTACCAAGTTCCCCTGAATCAATTTACGCCCTATGCCATCCGTCTGATGTTGGGCTTCTTCATAATTTTGAAGGGCAATGGTGGAAACCCTACTGCAGAACTCTTTTTTTCCAACTTTCCCCTTAAGTTCAAACCTCCTTTCTTTTATGTCATAGCTGACCCTAGGGGCTTAATTCATTTCTTAGGCAAACCCCAGAGCCGAGATAAGCACTAGAAAGAAGATTATTTTTTCATCTCTGGTGAAGACACATGGGATTTTCCCACGGGTCCTTGGGTGTATACCAAGCCTTTGGTGAAGAAGGAATTTTACATCAGCTGTCCTTCTTCCGATCGAGCAATAATCGAGGAGTTGAACTCCTCTGTACATACCATAGGTTCTTTTGATGTAGTTATCCTAGTTGAACAGCCCTCTGTCTTATCTTATTTTGGCCTTTGTTCTGGCGAGACCACTTATCCTTCTGAGTTTGGAATTTCTCCTATTCTGTCATTCTTCTTTTTCTGCTTGTTCGTCTTCTTTTATTGTTTTTGCTTATGCATTGGGTGATCTTGACCATGTAGAACATGCATGGAGGAGGACCATCCCCCGAAGAGAAGCCAATTCCCCCCCTCGTTCAAATCCAGATGTGGCTCCCACTCCCGAGCTCCACACGACTGCCCCTACTCCTGCTGCTACCAGAAGTGACAGAGGGAAACGTCCTTTGAGCTCTTCTGAACCTTCTGCAGAGACCAAGTGGCCTCGTCTGCAGTCCCCTGGCCGAGGTGGCCATGAGGTTCTGAGGGAACGTTCTCGGTCAAGCCGAGTAAGAGCTTCTGCTAATGATGCTTTTACTCTTGAGCTCCCGAAATCCCTTTTAGAGCTCTCTACAGAAGAGTCCCGTCAGTTTCTTCAGCTCTGCCTAACTCCCGCTGATACTTATACGTTGAGTAGGCTGCCTCTGGAGAATGAGTTGGCTATGGGTGCCCATCATGTCTTGAAGGGACTCTATGGTTCCTCCACTTTTTAATCTTTGGGATCTTTCATAAACATTCATCACTTTTTTATTCTGACTTTTGCAGGGCTTAATCCACTTCAGCCGGCTTCAAGCTAAGACAGCCTCCTCTGTGGATCCTGCTCCTGCGCTCTTAGAGAAGGACAATGAGATTTCTGCCTTAAAATTCAAATTGGCAGTGCAGAAGAAGCTGATCAAAGAGCAGCGGCGAGAGGTGGAGTTCTGGAAGAAGAAGGCTGCTGAGGAGAAGAGCCGCAGCAGGGAGTATGGGACCAGGAAGTTCTCAGAGGGAGTTGAGGCTTGTAAGAGGAACCTGCACATGACGGCGGCGGGGCAGAGCTTTCTTGAGGAGGTGATCACTGGGTTGAAGAAGGCTTATCTTAAGAGTACAAGCTCTTTGTCTGACTTCGGGCCACATATAGGCCATTACTATGGTTTTGGGTTCGACGCAGCTCAGAAGCAAGCCCGCGACCAAGGCTTCTCTGGCGCCTTTGATTTCAACGGTCCTCTGGACGACATGCCGGCCTCCCCTTATTTTGAGGGTGACCCCTCGGAGGATCCAGATTCCCCCTGGTGGCTGCCGGTTTTACAAAAGGCCTACGCCAAGCTGTGCTCTGCGCCCAATGATGCTTTCACTCCTGTTGACCCTACTTCCTGCAAGTTTCCTCTTCTGCCTGCACCACCTCTTGCTGACACCTCCACGGTGGATCTGATAGTTCTCAGTGGGGATTCCACTGAGATGCTTACAGATGCTCCTTCTCAACTGCCATCTGAGGTTCATCCAGAGCTAACTGGTGCAGAGCCCCCAGCCACTTCTGATCTTCCTTGTGAAGTTCCTCCTCCAGAAGAATGATCTACCTTTTTCCTCAACAGACTTTTGTTTTATGCTTTTTCAAAAACAACAATTTACTTTTTGCGAATTTGGGCTCTGTATGTTAAGACAATTCCTTTATTTTTCCTGTTCTATTTACTCATCTAACATTTATTCAAGGGATGGTCTAGTATGTTAACTTTGATACCCATACACACACATATTGGTCCAATACTTCATATATATATAGTTATTTCAATCTTGCTTGCTATTTTATACTTGTAGTGTAATGCGTATTAAACTTGAAACAATTATTGACGCATACGAATGTGAGCAGGGCAAGAATGGCAAATGCAACTAATTCAAGAATAGAAATACTCATAAGATGATGTTCCCTACATCACTCTTCTCTCACTTTCTTTTACATCTGTTTTTGTAATCGAGAGCTTCCTTCGTCTTCTCTTTCCTATCATCACCCTTGCCAGCCATTCCATTCATCCCTTCCTGAATGAAGAAAAAAGAAATGCAGACCACATTCGTTAATATTAATGAAGTTATTCGGGCTTTCTAGTGAATCAATTCAATCTTGGCCCCACCGACCCTGGTCAGAGGTGTACCGGCCCAGAAGGTCGACCTCTGCCAAGGTGGCTGTTGTCTAGGGCTAGTTTTCTTGTTGGCCCGACCAACCTTAGTCAGAGGTGTGTTAGACCCGGAGGTCTGCCTCTACTAGGGTGGTTGCTTTCTAGGGCAGATTTCATGTTTGGCCCCACCGACCCTAGTCAGAGGTGTATTAGACCCGGAGGTCTGCCTCTACTAGGGTGGTTGCTTTCTAGGGCAGATTTCATATTTGGCCCCACCGACCCTAGTCAGAGGTGTGTCAGACCCGGAGGTCTGCCTCTGCCAGGGTGGCTGCTTTCTAGGGCAGGTTTCTTGTTTTGGCCCCACCAACCCTAGTCAGAGGTGTGCCAGACCCAGAGGTCTGCCTCCGCCAGGGTGGCTGCTTTCTAGGGCAAGTTTGTAGGGTTGAGGAGGTGTTTCTTACTTGTCTTTTTAAGCGTAGTATTTCTTGAGGTTGCAGATATTCCAGGGTCTAGCTACCTTCTTCCCTTCTTCTGTCATCAGCCGATATGCTCCTCCTTTCAATACCTCCGATATGATGTAAGGGTCTTCCCAGTTTGGCTCTAATTTCCCCTTAGGTTTTAATGCATCAGCTCTTCTGAGTACTAAATCCCCTTTGTCTAGACGTCGTAGCCGCACCTTTTTGTCGTATACTGCCTTGACTCTGCTCTTAAATTTTTCAATCCTCAGCCGTGCTATTTCCCTTTCCTCCTCCAGTAGGTCTAGGTTCTCTTTCATCAGCTTCTCATTCTGCACCTCGTCAAATGTCATCACTCTATGGGTTTCCATCCCTACTTCTGCCGGGATCACTGCGTTGGCCCCATATACCAGGTTTGAAAAGAGTCATATCTGTGGCCACTCTCGGTGTTGTTCTGTAAGCCCATAAGACTGAGTCTAGCTCTTCTGCCCAGCAGCTTTTAAGTGTTTCTATCCTTGTCTTTAACCCGTTGATTATGGTCCTATTGGTTACCTCCACTTGACCGTTCGCTTGTGGGTGTGCGACCGCTGCAAACCTCTGAGTAATCTTCATCTCTGCACACCAGGCTTTTATCTTCTTTCCGCAGAACTGTGTGCCGTTGTCCGAAACTAAAACTCGAGGAACTCCGTACCGGCAACAGATCTGTTTTCATAGGAATTTTATAACATTTTGCTCATCTATTTTCTCCAATGGTTCTGCCTCTACCCACTTCGTGAAATAATCTATTGCAACTATTAAGAATTTCTTCTGCCCCCTGGACAGTGGCAATGGTCCGACCAAGTCTATCCCCCATTGAGCGAAAGGACATGGGGAATGCATTCTTCCTAATTCCTCTGCTGGGCTATGAATCAGAGGACCATGGATCTGGCAGCTGTGGCACTTCTGTACCAATTCTTTTGCATCGGTGCATATCGTAGGCCAGAAGTACCCTGCGCGTAAGATCTTTCGTACCAACGTCCTTGATCCCACGTGGTCGTCCCCGCATCCTTCATGCGCTTCCCGCAGCACATATAGTCCTTCTTTTTGATTCAGACACCGCAGGTATGCTTGCGAAAAAGATCGTCGGAAGAGCTGCTCTCCAATGATGCAATATTTTAGGGTTTCCTTTGTCCAGCCTGGGCTTGTCAATGTCCCCGCTTTTTTCAATTCATTGATGATGGGGGTTCTCCAGTCATCCAGTTCTTCGACTTCTGCAACCTCTGCCTCCCCGCCTTGTTTCTCTGCTATCAGTAGGGTTATTCTCCTCGGCTGCAAGAGCGGGTATGAGCTGGCGATTTTTGCTAAATAATCTGCTTGGACATTCTCTGCCCTTGGGATCTGTTCCAGCTCGAATTTTTCAAAGAACAGCTTGATCTTGGCAATCTCCTTCAGATATTCAGATAATGACTTTTTTTCACCTCATATGACCCTCCATACACCCTTTCCTCAAGATTTTGAAGAATGGGTGACTCCTGTCGGCTGATTTGGAGACGAACCTACTCAATGCGGTTATTCTCCCCAGCAGCCTCTGCACTTCCTTCACATTTTTAGGCGGTGTCATATCCATCACGGCCTTTACTTTTTCTGGATTGACTTTTATTCCCTCTTTGGTAACCATGAACCCCAGAAACTTTCCCGATGTTACCCCGAAACTACATTTTTCTGGGTTCAGCTTCATCCCACTACTTCGTATGACTGTGAAGGCTTCCTCCAGGTCTGCGATGTGCTGTTCTGCCTCCCTGCTTTTCACAAGCATGTCATCCACGTATACTTCCATGTTCCTTCCCAGCATAGGTTTGAACAACTTATCCACCATCCGCTGGTATGTGGCCCCAGCATTTTTCAATCCAAAGGACATTCGTACATACCCATACGTGCCTGCAGCTGTGATGAAACAGACCTTTTTGACGTCTGCCGGATCCAACTGGATCTGATGGTACCCCTGGTAGGCATCCATTAAAGACAGACGTGCGTACCCGTACGTTGAATCCACCAACTGATCGATGCGGGGTAGCGGATAGTGATCTTTAGGGCAGGCTTTGTTCAGATCATGAAAATCGATGCACATGCGCCACTTCTTATTGGTTTTGGCACTAGGACAGCGTTGGATAACCATTCAGGGAATTGGACAGGGACAACATGTCCTGAATCCAACAACTTTTGTACTTCAGCTTGTATAACTTTGTCCTTCTCCGCTCCAAAATTCTGCAATCTCTGCTTAACAGGACGAACGTTTGGGCAGATGTTAAGCCGATGCATCGCCAGCTCTGGATCAATTCCCTTCATGTCCGCTGCTTGAAAGACGAATAAATCGGCATTTTTCCTAAGACAGTCAATCAGTTCTGACTGCTCTGCGGCCGGAATCCCTGCACCAATCTTTGTACAAAACCCCTCATTTCCAGGATATAATTCTACTGACAAGAGTTCTCCTTCCACTACCATCTTCCCATGTTCTTCCTCCTCCTCCTCTACCTTCTGCCGTTTCACTCCTGCCTCCTCTTCTGCCCCTCTGCTTGTGACTGGCAAAGCCCACTTGTGTGCCACTCTTATGGACTCAACATAGCATTTTCTGGAGTGGATTTGGTTTGCTTTCAATTCCCCGATTCCAGCAGAAGTGGGGAACTTAACTTTCATGTAATAGGTGGAGACCACCGCCTTGAGTTCATTCAGTATTGGGCGTCAAAAGATGACGTTATATGCAGACGACGCGTCTACTATCAAGAAGTCCATCATCAACCGCTTCTGGCGTGGCCACTCTCCCACTAGGACATGTAGGGTCATTACATCCAAGGGGTGAACTGCTCCCCCAGTGAAGCCGTATAATGCGGTGTTCACCGGACGGATCTGAGTCTTGATATCCATTCTTTCAAAGCAATCCTTGTATATGATGTCAGCAGAACTGCCTGTGTCTACGAATACTCTCGCCACATCGTATCCGACTATTTCTGCTGTTACTACCAAGGAATCATTGTGTGGCTTCAACATCGGAGTCTTATCTGCCGCGCCAAACACGATATCTGGAGAGGGTTGAACCTCTGATACCTCCATGTGTTGGCCATGCCAGCCTTGCGCATATCTCAGGGCTGACTTTCTGGCCCTGTTTGAATCTCCTCCAAGAGGACCACCCGCAATCATATTGATGAAACCCTTCTTTGGCGGTGGAGGCAGATCTCTTTCTTCTTCTTTTCTTTCCTTGCTTTGGGAAGCTTCCTGCTCGTCCGGTCTTTCATTTCTCTTTCCATAATTTTCCGCATAGCTCCCTCTTTTGTCTTCGAAGCCCTTCAGCACTCCTACTCTAACCAGCCGTTCTATCTCATTCTTCAGGTGTCTGCACTCATTCGTATCATGACCGTACTCATTGTGGAACAAGCAGAAGTATCGCCCCTTTAGCCGCGTTGGGGCCTGGGCCCTGTTTGGGGGAAATCTGAATGGGGCTGTTTTCTCAGAGAGTTGAAACACCCTTGCCAAATGAGCTTTCAACGGAGTATACTTGGTATAATCTCCTCTGCCAATATCCTCTTCGCGCCTTCTGCCTTCAGGTCTAGGCTCTACATGTCTTCTGACATTAGTGTCTTTAGAAATCGGCCTTTCAACTCTCTTAGCTCGGCTCACGTCTTCTAAGTTGATGAACTTGTCTGCTCGAGCAAGAACTTCCTCGAATGTATTAGCTGGCCTTTTTGTCAGGGAACGAAATAAGTCTCCCTCTCGCAGCCCTTGAACAACAGCACTGATCTTCACCTCTGCCGTGGCAGAAAGAACTTCTAAAGCAGCCGTGCTGAAGCGTTTAATGAATGCCCTCAGAGATTCTTCGGCTCCCTGCTTCAAGGTGAACAAAGACTGGGAGGTCCTCCTCTGGCGTCTCGCGCTGGCAAATTGATGGAGAAACGCAGAACTGAAGTCATGAAATGAATGAATGCTATCTTCTGCCAATTGCCCAAACCACCTCTGGGCTGCTTGCGTGAGGGTGGTTAAAAACACCCGGCATTTGACTCCATCTGTATATTGATGGAGGAGGACTATGGAGGAGGACTATGTTCTCGAAACGTAAAAGGTGGTCGTACGGGTCAGTGGTTCCATCATATTCAAAAGTTAAAGGCTTAAAACTCGCTGGCAGTTCATCCATCCGTACTGCCACTGTGAATGGGCTTCCTCTGGCACCTGGATCTGGCTTGCAGCGCCTATCCTTTGTCGTAGCAGCTGTATTTCCCGTTGCATCTCCTCCATTTGTTTCTGTACCTCTCGATCCTGTGTGTGCTGCGTAGAAGTGTCCACAGACGAGGCCCTGGGCGCCTGGTATTTCCATTGTGGCGGATGACTGTTTGCGCTGTGCTCGAGAATCATCTCTGGCCGACACGAACGCAATCCTTGAGCGGAGATCTTTGTGTCTCTTACCCCCGCTGTCTCCTGCCTCTCTTCCCCACCTCATTCTCTATCCTTCTCTGCAGCAGCTTTACCAAGGGCTTTCTGTACAGCTGAGTGAATGAAGCTGTCGAGCTGCTCCGGAGTGAAGGTCCATACCCCCGGAACAATCGGTTCCCTTCTTTCCTTCGATCTCCCCCTTACTCTTCCTTCTCCCCAATCTCTTACTTCCCCTGGGTTTCTCCCTTCTAATCCTCCTCTTCCCCCTTCTCCCAACGTTTCCGGCCTCGCCACCTCCTGAAACTCCTCCCCCAGATCTCGGATTAACCGGTCCGCCATCAACTTCACTAACTCAATCCGATCTTTCTAACTAGTTCCCCCAGAACAGATGTGCAAAGTAGGAAGATATTCCCAACGTAATGAACAGAAACAATGGAAAACAAGTAGGAAAAGAAGGAGACTCACTTCTTTTACCTAGCTTCCTACAGACGGCGCCATTGATGTCGCTGTGAATGCAACACCACAAGAACACAAGAGCAAAAGGAATAAAATAAGTTTTTACTTGCTAAAGAAGAAAAATAGAATATGTTTCCTTGATTGAGAAAAAATGGTGAAGTGCCTTTACAACACATAACTTCTCCTATTTATACTATTCTTTTACAAAGAGGGGTATTTCTGCCATTTCCCATTGATCTTTCCTTGTTGCCTAAGCCATCCCAAATATTCCTTTTTTAAGGTACTTCTTTTACTGCTCCAAGTACACCTCTTCTCCTCTAGAATCTTCCATTTTCTGTTGTATGAGAAGATATTTTCCTTCGTCCTTTGTGGCCACGTCAGCAAATCCTTAGAGCATGTTTGTCATCCTTGCTTTTGAGCTATTATCCTCTACTCCGAGCGCACAGAATCCGTTCGTCTGCAACTCAACCTCTCAGTTCTGCAATTATGCTGTTACGCGGAGCTTCTCGTCTGCAGTTCGATATATCTTCACCACTTCTGCGATTTTTGTGGTTACGTGGAGCATCTCATCTGCAGTTCGACATATCTTCGCCACTTCTGCCACCACGTCTGCTTATGCAAAAGCAGTTCTGCAAGATCATTTATTTTACGATTTTGTTTTATTAGAGTCAAGGTATCCAAATGACACAAGGCCCTTTTATATTCTCCTTCTTCCCACATCAGTAATAGATGTCAATTGTCAAATACGATCGATTCATTATACATCGTTATATATAAAAGTCATGTATTGGCTTCATCAAAATCGTTGCCAATTTATAACGTTATTTTTAGAATTCTTGTGGATTATTATTTCTATTAGTTGGGGCTCTAATAAAAATCTTGGATCCATCATATTTTACTATAGGTGAGACAATTTCATTTAACAATTACGTTTGATTAATTCGATAAATAATTTATTTTTAATATGAATGTAGTACATTCATGTTGTTAAATGCCATTATTTGTAGGAAAAATAAGTAATTACAAATAACATTGATAGGATATAAAACAATTTTTAAGTGAATTAATTAAAATTAAAAATAAATAATAATTTTATGAGCAGAAAAATCGATTACGACATGTGTCCTTAAATGCTTATTCCTTCGATATATATAAAAGATGTTAATAATTTTCATCCAATTTCATTGAAATTAAATTAAGCAACAATCCACATGTCTTAATAATCAAACAAACATTACATCCAAAATACAACCCAAGTGATCGTTAATATAGCAAACATTTATTTCTCAAAATATGTTCTAAAATTACTCTTTGATCTCTTCGTTTTTCATGTGAACATGATAAATTTGATCACGAAAATTTAAAACAGGACAAATAAAATAACATCGACAAAAATGATATTGGCTACCAATTGACTTGCATTCCAAATCAGCATAACCTGCAACCACAATCTTGTTACATATGTTCAAACATGTGTTTGGGTTATTGGTATCACAATCATATCCATAATCGGTTGCACAAATTCTTATAGATTTCCCCGACAACCTGCATTCATAAGTATTATGTAAGATGGGCCCAATTCATTTTACACTAACAAAACTACAAACTTAAATTAAATTCATGAGACCGTCCTCGTTAAATACTTGTTCTAAAAAATCGAAACATAATCAAGTTAGGAGAAGATAACTTCATACCTGATACGAGGAGAGAGCAGATAAACAAAATTACTGTATAAGTTACTTTCTTATTAGCCATTGTAATGGAAAAATATTTTGGTATGATAAATAAAGTTTAGTATAATGTCCAAGCAGAGTTTATACAGAATATATATACACACACACATATATATATATATATATATATATATGGGCAGTGGAAACTTAATTATGGTTTGACTTAAATAAATTATTTTAATGCTAAAATTCTTAATTATTTTCGGAAAACATAATTTATTACTTTTTTCCTGATTTTTTTTGTAGGTATGCATGATTAAATAAAACATGCTCCCTTTTACATCTTTTTGGGTATCATAATGATTTGAGGATTTTTGAATTCTTACGTTTTTTCTGAATCAATAAATTCTATCCTTAATTTGTGTTTCTTGAACATATATTAGTTCTTAAATTTAATTGGGTTAGAATAAATGAGATATCACTCATCTGTATGACTATCATGGACAGTTAATTATATGTATACCATAATAGATACTAGAATTAATATTAATTTGTTATCTGAATCGTTGCACTTTGTTTTAGTGGGTGTTTAAATTATGAAAGTTTTGCGATAATTAGTCTTTTTTTTTCTTTTTCTGAAATTTTTTGATTGTTACCTAAACTTGATTGTTGACACATTTTCAGGCAAAAACAAGCATCGACAAACTTGACAATGCAATCTAACAACTTGACAATGCAATCTATGTTCAAATATCACTGAGTCACATACTAAATTGACCTTCTTTCGAAGCCAAACTATATATAATTGTTTATTAATACAACGTTTTCATTTGAAATAAATTTAGATTGAACAAAAGTCCTTCAAACCCTAAAATTATATTTGATCGATTCATGATTGGATCGAATGAGAATCATGAAATTGACTTGAGGTTATAATTCGACATATGAATCATGCATCTTTTTACTAATGTTTGAAAGTGAATGGCATTTCAAGTTTTTTGATGAATTTTGACAGAAAAATATGTCAATAATTGAGTTTGTGGTGGCTAGCAATCAGAAAATGTCAAAGAGAATAACTATTAATTGAAAATATTCTTAAGTATAAACTGACAAAAAAAGTGTAATAGTAAACCATTTAATATTAACCCTAGATAATATAAGTACTCTTTTTCTAAACACATATATAAAAAAATGATAATTTTATATTTATTGATAAGATATAAATAACATCTCCTATCACATCAATCAATAAGCTTGCAGACATAAGTGCAAATATTATTTTAGGATTTTCACATAAATTTGGGTAGGAAAGGAACAAAATTATATATTGTGTTAGAAAGACTAATTTTATTATGATACGAGTATCAGCACGTGCGATGCACGTGGATGATGAATTTTTTAAATCAAAATATTATATTACTATTAATTTTAAATAATAATTTTGTATAAGAATATATAATCTATGTTAAATTAAATTAAATTCAAAAAAATTATAATAAATTAGAGTCCTACTCATAATAGAACTCTATTTGAAATTTGGTTTAGAATTCTTTTGTAAAATTATTTAGATATGAAAATCATAAATTACTATTATAACCTTAAATAAAATATTTAATAAGGATATATTAGGCAATTCATATTTTGTAAGAAGTATCCATACTTTTATATAGGTAATAGATATAAAACTAGTTGTAATTATGTTAGTTATGGATTGTAATTAAGTCCTTGAATCAATCCAACTGCAACAGTTCAGGTCATCAGTTCGATTTAAAGTAGAATGTCATAAATGTACTTGGAAACAGTGTTAATACTCTGATTTTAATCTATAACTTCTCTCTTCTCCTTTGAATTATTTTCACTTGTATTTGATTCTAGTCATATATCCAGTCTAGGTGACAGGAAGCCTAGTATATCTAAAATAAATTGCATTTTTATTACAAACACCTTTTATTTTAAGATGAGAAGGTGGTAAGTACTAAATTTGTTCTATTTTCATTATTGTTGTTATTTCCACGACCATTTGGTTCTTTAAAAGCAAAAATCACAAACATATTTATATTATTATTCAAACATGTTTGGTTTATATTATGCCACGTTTGGTATATAGAATCAGAAAACCAAGAAACCTGGCAGATAGAAGGGCAATCTCATCAATGGAGCTTACCAAATTCATGAACACAAATAATCTCCCAAACACATTTTCATCTCATCCCATCAAAATAAATCTTCTTCCCCAAATTTTCATCTCACCAAAAACCCATTTCAAATCCAACCATGAAATCAAATTAATCCCCAAAAACCCACGTGAGAACTCAAATAACCTTGAAATTTCTCATACCAAATCCAATCACGAAACCCCAATTAGTGAGAAAAGAACCAGTCTTGAAACTTCAGTGCCCACAATGTGTGAAATCATGGAGGCATCAAAACTGCAGAATCTTGAAATCCAGCTCCAAACATTTGGGCCCTTTTTCAGAATCACTGCAAAAAGTTTGGAGAGTAAGAGAGAATTGGGGAGGGCAGAGGGGGTAATTAGGGTTTGGTTTGGGGGAAAAATATTGCACATAGATTCAATGAGGCTGAAGAGAGAGACAATTGGAATGGAGAAATCAATATTTGGGATTGGTTTGTTTATTGGGGCAGTGGCAATCAGACATGGATTTGATTGTGGATGTACAAAAGCTGAGTTGCTTGCCATTTATGACACTCATCTTTACCATTCTAAGGTATTTCATTGTTGTCCTTAAATGGTGTATTGTAAATATGATTTTGTTCTTGATTTGCATGTAACATGACAAAAATGTAAATTGCAGCTTGTAAGGTTTTACAAGAGATTAGGGTTCAAAGAAGTGTATGAGGTGGAAGGTTCATCTCTTGGAGATTTGAGCCATATGCTTGTGTGGGGTGGTGTTGGAACTAGAATGGATGCCAATCTTGAAGATCTCATGATCAAATGGTGTTCAAGATTCAAACCTAACACACCAAAGATTTGATTTGTTGGATCTCATTGTGCTTTCAAGAAAATGATTTTATGTATAGACTATACTATACTTTCCACATCTCCCTATTCTAGTTTAAAACGAAAACAAAACAGTTCTGAGAATTTAATTGAAATGTTAAGATGTGTCCACGCCTTATTTCAAAACGGGCTTTTCAATCCAGAAGACATCTATAAAATCTCTACCCAAACTGTCTCCAACGTCAATTAAATCCTTTTTCTTTCCTACAAAGCAGATCAAAATCAAGAACCATTTAAAATGAGGAAAAAACATGATCATCAATATACACTTTGTAAATTCTCTTAGAGTATTCTATACAAAAAGTAAACCACCTATTGGTCCACTTGCTTCATATGCTGGACATACATACATCAGTTCAAACAGACTACAACTTGATGAGTTTTATTCAAATCTTACATCCAAATATAAGACTATAACCAGGGTTTAACTAAAACTCAAACAAGGGTTTACATTACTATACATCATAACCGGGGTTTACTTTTTGTTGAACATCTCCATAACTCTCCAACTCTTCTATATCATCTGGGCTTCCCAGAAACAGAGGAAGTCTTTGGTGGAGCTTCACAGGTTGAAGGGACAAGATCCTAAGTTTGCCATCAGATCCCCTGCCTCCTGCTTGCTCTGCTAGAAAACTCAGTGGATTAGCTTCATAGACGAGGCGAAGATGGTCCCTTGGGTTCATCGCAATGCCACCATATAAGAGTGTTCGGTGGAAATCAGCTACAAGAGAACATATATATCTTGCAGAATACTTCTTGGGATGTCTTCCCATGCCTTGTCTAACAGTGTCTATGTACCGCCTTAAACCCTCCGGCCAGTCAAAATACCGAGCATCATTTACAGAATATATTTGACCTAAGAATAACCAAAAACAATTATATATAATCATATATGAGGATGTCTACCTGTTATACATAAGGAAAAATGAAAATACTCAATGAAAAAACATGTTTTCTACTTAAATCAAAGATCAAATGACATGAAAGCCTAAAAAAATAAAGGAGCTAAGTATTTTGCTAAAAGAAATTCAAAATAGATCTCAAGGATATTTACCATCGAGATCTATTTTGAATCATTTCATGGAAAACCTTAGATCTCGATGGTATCGATCATCATGATTTAAAATTTCAAAGATACTACCTATCCAAATAGTTTAGAGATCTTAGATCCCGATGAAAGAGATTTTGGGTGAAATAACTACAAGGGCATTATAGGCATTTAAAAAAAGTCGGGTAAAAAACTTGTTTTCTTATATAGTGAGTAAAAAATTGGTTTGCCATAGACATTGTATAGAAAAATATACATTTCCACATCATATAAGCTAGTTGGACTTGAATTACCTCGTGAGGGGATTTTAATGTTTGGATGTGTTAGAATAAAGTCACCCGTTGAGTGATCCAGCGTGAATCCATGCGTTCCAGAGCCAAAACTGGCACACAGAATCGTTGCTGATGAGTAAAGGACATAGCCAGAAGCAATAAGCTTGGTTCCACTTTGGAGAGAATTAAGGGTCGCTTTCTCATCTCTTGGCAGATGATCGAGTTCCTCAAGGCGTTTATAGACCCCAAATATTGTCCCAGTTGGAATTGAGGCATCAATATTCCGAGAACCATCCAAAGGGTCTAAAACTACCACGAATGGCCCGTCATCAGCAAGCCAAACTGGACCATCATCTTCTTCAGAGGCCATTACTGAAACTTTTCCAGAGTTCTTTAAAGATGACAATATTATCTCATTCTGCAACACAGAATCTATACTTCAATTTGTCGACCCTTCATAACCACCAGGCAATTAACATAAACTAAATTGCACGAGACATTTATCAGATGAGCACTAGGCATTCAACATCATAGCAGCTGATTTTGAAAACAAGCACCCTTTATATAGAACTCTACGAAACAATGTATCTCAAGTAGTCTACAACATGAACGATCCGAAAAATTACCAAGCATTACTATATCCATCAACGTTCTTATAATATATGATTGAGCTTCACTCAACAATTTCATACTCATAGATCACATTAACAATCTCATCTTAAACACCGTAAACACCAAGCAAAAAAACTTGAAATCTACATTACTATCTAACTTGAAGCCCACATCAAAATAAACACCAGGCATTGCTACATCCATCGACGTTCTCATAATCCACGATTAAACTTCACTTCACATTAACTATCTCATCTTAAACATTATAACAGACTCTACCTTGAAATCTACATTCAAATAAAACACAGAATGAGCACATGAATCTAAGCAATCAAGAAACTCACAGCGATAATGTCGAGTGGCTTTGGCTTATCCCTCTCAGAATTTCCAGAAACTTCGCCGAAATTCTTAGTAAGATTGGAGTTGAAAGGTGAGGCCACAAGAGCAGCAATTCTCTTGCAAGCATACTCCAAGTGACTAAACAACACTACCAATTCATCGCCGACATTTGCGCCGCCTTTTCCCATGTACTCCGCCAGCGTGGGAAACCCAGCGCCGCCGCCGTCTCCGGTGGCGCCAACACTCCCACTACCTCTGGTTTTGAAGCTTAATTCACCGAGAAAAGACATTTTTGTGACGTGGTGAGAGCCAAGATTGAGAATTGTGTGGAAATTGTGAGGTATTGGGGGGAAAAGGTGAACTCTTGGAGGGTAAATCGAGATGGGTTTCAAGAGTATGATTGATGAATGCATGTCTGAGTAGTAGAGGTGGAAAGCAGGGGATGAGCGTGAAGAAGAGACATGAGGTTAGGGTTTTTTCTTCAGTTTCATTGGTCTCTTTAGAAAACACAAACAATCTCGTGACACCATCGTTACCGTGAAACCAAACTTCACCATCCAAAAATAAGATATAAAATTTGGGACTAAAGACACCACGTTATCACATTTATGAATAAAATTTATTATGAGTTAGTGAAACTAATATGATGCTCTTAGAAATTAGTGTGATGGACTTAGTCACATCCAATATTGTAATATTTGGATTATGGATATTATACAATAAAAATAAAATTGTATAGATGGTCTCAGAGACTTGCTCTTTATAAAACCAATTTACTTTCGTTTCATACCAATTAACCAAACAAATTCTATTTTATATATGGATGATTATTTTTCTTCAAGAAATGGATGATTATTTTGAAATGAATATACAAGGTTTACTTAAATATTTATAAGAATTCTCAAGCAAAATTGATGACAACTTTTAGTTTGATAAGATCAAATTTGAAATTGAACTAGAGCTCATATTAAAATGTATTTAATACATTTACTCATCGGTTTCGTATAACTATAAAAAAAAAAAGTTAAGTACAAAATTGAAATCATTATATTTTGACTAGAACTAAAAACACCACATTGTTTTTTAAGAGCACCACACTCCATGTGTATTATTTGGGCCCACACTCCATATGTATTATTTCCCAAATAATACACATGAAATATGATGTCCTTAGAAAAATATGTGGTGCCTTTAATTTTACCCTATATTTTTCCCACTTCTATCTCATGTCATTCACAAGAATTTTATTTAAGATTGTCCCCTAGATATGAGATCAAAGAATAAAACATATTCAAGTTCTCCATAGCATTTTCTTGATCAGATTACATAATTTTCTTCAGAAAAACCATCCAAAAGTGATCTCAAGGGGTCATAACAATGGATGAAGATATCATTACTTATTTTCTGAAGAAGTTGATTTTTGTTAAAAACTACGCCATCTTTGCTTGTTCTTTTCCAAAGAAGATCGGTTATGTGCAAATTTGGAGAGCCCCTGTTTCAGAGCTCCAAGATCGACACCATCATCCACCAAAATGCACGTAACACCCATTCGAGAAACCTATATACGAAAAAAGATGCTAAGGATATGGTAATAACAGCCAGATAAAAAAAATTCAGCAATATGTTGTCTTCAGATTTGGATGAATACTTATTAAACACAACAATACAAAAGAAAATGAGAGGATATCTTACTGCTTCGATATTACGATTCTCGTCATCAAAAAAGAGCATTTCAGTGTAGGGAACACCGGTTGTCTGCTTAATTTTTTGAAAATGATCAGTCTTGTGGGTCCAGCTTGAGAAAATCTCCTGTAATATTAAGCAAAGTCTTTTGTTTCAGAAATATTTCAAACATTTGACAATCGAAAAATTTATGAACTGTGCATGCATTTGTCATCATGAACTGTGTAAGCAACAAGTTTGTTGGACAAATTCATGTTATGCATTTGTCATCAGAATTTAGAATGGTCACACGCTAATTGCTTAATCTAGTAGCAAAATAGTAAAATTAGCTCACCTGTGCAACAAACATTGATTTTATCCCCAATTTCTCGAGAAACACATTGGCTATATCTGCAGTTGGTGATCTTGAGGCGATTGCAACATCAATGCCTTTATCCTTCAGAGCAGACAGTATGCCTTTGGCGTGAGGATATAATGACGGCATCACATGCTTAGAGAGACATTCACTAGTAGACAAACGAAAAAGAAGTTCATAATGAAGTTAGTTTAAAGTATTCAAATAAACAATTACAAACCACTATTGATAAGACAAACTCGAAAATAACTGAACCTGCCAATTTTCAGGTATATGTCATGTTTCTTATCATGTATTAGAATTCGTGATCGTATAGATGCTGGTAAAAGAACATTGAACCATTCCATTTATAATCCAGGAAACAACTTAGAAGTATAAAAGCAAAATATCAATGCCCTATTTAGCAACCTATGTTTCAAACTTTGAGAAGAATATATAAACCAATGAAAGGAAATATTTTGCATCTATGATATGATGTTGACGGAAAAAAATACTTCATCATTATCAGCATGTTTAGTGTGATAACAAGCATCGCTTATCTAACTCAGCAGATGAAGGAGATTTTTTTGCATTCAAATTTTCCGTATTCAAGTTCAACATGTCATCATGTTTAGTGTGATAACAAGCATCGCTTATCTAACTCAGCAGATGAAGGAGATTTTTTTGCATTCAAATTTTCCGTATTCAAGTTCAACATGTCATCATGTTTAGTGTGATAACAAGCATCACTTATCTAACTCAGCAGATGAAGGAGATTTTTTTGCATTCAAATTTTCCGAATTCAAGTTCAACACGTCATCATGTTCAGTGTGGTAACAAAACTTCATTATTAACAATAGTCATGCGAGCCACGACAAAACAGAAACAATAAAATTACGAAATAATTTCCATGTCTAACAGTATCTGCATCATCTTGTTTTCACAACATTCTCCTCTTAATTCAAACCTTCGTTGAATTTGATTTTTTACATTTCCTAGTTCTTTCAACATCTTCATGCACACCTGCCTGAGAGTACTAGGAGCAAAAAAAGCCACTATGGAAACCTATAACAGCTCAACATACAACCTCAAAACCCATATGAGAGAGAGAGAGAGAGAGAGAGAGTATATTGTTTACTGTTGATACAAGGGAATATTCTTAGAAAAATCACCATCCCCTGATAAAATTAAATCTATCAGTGCGACACCTTCAATCTCCAGCAATCAAGAACCAAATCAACCGAAAAGATCAATTCTAGTCAGGAATTTCAAAATTATACTAATATTGTGCAATTGAAAGCAAACAAGGCTAAGACAAAACAACAAATGAAGAAGATGGTTTTCAATCCGCAGATTGAGCAGCAAAAAATTGTAGTTAAATGGAGAAAAGAAAAAAGTACCAGTAGAAGGGCCATAGCGTATAATCGAGGTCGAAGACAACGAGCCGAGGTAGCACCTGGAACTCACCCATCATCTCTGTCGCCTCACCCTTCACCTGATCGTCCCCCATCTCCATCTCTCTCTCTCTCTCTCTCTCTCTCTCTCTCTCTCTCTCTAGATTTCGTGCTATTTTAATTGTTCTTTGAGCTTCTTCACATATGGAGAAGAAAAATGTTCAGAATCAGAGCAATCAGTATTTGATAGAGTTAAATATCTGAATTTGGCCCAATTCCAGTTGGGCTATCAATTAGCTTTATTATGGATATAGGCCCGATAGGCCCAAAGGTAGCTACGTTTTTCATAAAGCTAGTTTCAGCCCACAGGCCCAAATTATTTTCGGTTCAACCCGACACGATGATATTCTGGATCCGAATTAGAACTGTTCATTAAATCTGCTCGTCACTGAATTGGTTTAGGGATTTAGACCATTACAAGTCTACAACCCTCTCGCCGCCGGCACTGAGACGAAGTGGTGGCGCCGCCCATTGATTGAGCGGCTTTAAGTATTTTCCTCTTCTTTTCAAGATAAACGTAATGTCACGTCGAGAAGACCGTAGCTCAGAGTCGAAGCGCCGCCATTCTCGGTTCGACCGTGAACCTAGGTATATCGAAACTCCGGCGCTTTCGAGATTTCTATCATTTTTCTGAATATTTCGGTTTTTTGTATCTAATTGGACGAATGATAATTCAATTGCCGTGAATAATTGTGGTGTTGTATGTTTGAAGCCCCAAGAGATATAGGAGAGATGGCAAACCTGAGACTGAAAGACGGAGCAAACCTGAGACTGAAAGACCTCCGCCGCAGCCTGAGTTAGTCAAAGATCAGCCAGAGAGGCATCATCGTCGGCTTCAGGATCCGTTGCCTCTTGAGGCCCACGGTTCAAAGATTGACTCTGGAAACATGGGCAGGGGATCAGAAAAGGATGAAGCTTCGAAATATTCTTCTCATCCGACTAAAGTGCCTCAATCTCGATCCTACTTTCAGGTTTGTTGTGGTGTTCCGTTAAGCACATTGTTGTATAATAATATAGAGTTGTCTACTGATGTGAGCTGATATGTTGTCTGTTTATTATCTTTTTGGGCGTCAATTCCAAATTGATTAATATGATCGCTACCGAATTTTAGGACCATCTGTTTTTGTGGCATAGATATTTGGTCAACGTTTTGGGAGTTATTGGATAGGCATAAAACTGAATCAATAAATTGTGGTATTTCTGCTCAAGGTGACTGGAGCTAGATTTATGATATGGTTGATTGGTTAAAGATGATATGGTTGATTGGCTAATGATGATATGGTGTTGAACAATTGAAGTCTTGAAAGGGGTTCAATCCTTTAAATTACAGTAACAAATTAGTGATTATGGGTGTAGTTTTTTAAAATATCAGTCTGATTCTATCATCATTCTGGGAACCTTTTTACCCAGGCATTTGATTTTGTGTTCAGCCTGGTGAATTCAAGTTCTTCCATTTATATAACAGTGTTAGGCTGCCTGTGAATGTTTTATAACAGCACGATGACCGTGGTAGTGCTGGGCAGAATGTAAGAAGCGTCAATCGCAGGACAGATAGTGGTAAGCTGTTAGCTTATCAAGTTTATTCGTTTTTTGTCTTGTTTGCTCTCATGATTGACTGAAGGGTTTAGGTGGTTTCTAACTATTTCTGTTATAGGTCTCAATAGTTTCCGTATCTGAGTTGTATGTCTGATCAACTTGCTTCAATTGCATTTGATATGTGTGAAAGGTGCATTTGCATCAAAATACTTCTAAGTTTCATTTTTATTACATCAATTCTTTAAAATTTGAAATTGTTCTCATACGTATTTTGGAATTACTCTCAAGTAGAAGCCTGGAGAGAACCATAATTAGGAATCCGGTCGTTGTTATTCTTTTCAAACATCTAGCTATCTCAGACACTGGAAATTTGATTAATTTACATATTTATCATGCATGAAACCTACAAAGAATTGGCCCCTGTTGCTCCTTTGTTATTGTCTTGTGTCATGATTTTTCACTTCTGCAACCTTCAGTTTAAAATGTGGAGAATTGAGGCTTTTGATGAGTCTTTTGTGCAAAATTACTATTTCTGTGACAACTCTATTTCAAGACACTGTCTCAGCTAACAGTTACTGTCAAATCAAACTTCTCGAAAGCATTTAATGCATCTTAATCGAGTACTGATTGTTGAAAATCCATACTCTTGCAGAACGTGGATGGTGGAGAGATCCTAAGGAGCAGCAAAATGACAGAACAATTAATAGAACTGTATCAAGTGATACACATCAAAAGGATGAGAAACCTAGAGATAACAGAGAAGGAAATCATGCATGGCGGCATGATGGGTACTTCGAAATGGAAGGAAATCCAAAACCTCCTGTACGCAAAAGGCCTGCTTTTAGAGAGCAAAAGATTCCTGCTGATCTGGAGAAAACCAACAAAGCTGCTGGAGATCTAGTGACGCCTAACCCTCAAGGTCATGGCGGTGACAGTGGAAGAAGAAACGAGAGAGGGCATGACTCCAGACATTCTGACAAACCTGAGAGACCAGTTCCAGGTGAGAGGGTACAATCTTGGAGAGGCAACTTTGCATCCAGAGATAGATATAATGCCAATAATAGATACAGAGGTGGAGATAGGTTCAGTGCCAGGCAAGGGCAGGACTATCATCCGACTGGGGGACGTGTTGAGAAATGGAAGCACGATCTTTACGATGAGGCCAGCAAGAGTCCACCCCCAAAGAACGAAGAAGATCAGATTTCAAAGATTGAAGCTCTCTTAGCTTCATAAACAGTCTACTGCTTTATCTATCGAGTAAAGTTGTTGACCCCAATTGCCCATGATCGGTCCGCATTTTATATCCTTCTGGCAGTTTGGTGCAGATATATTTTTCTTTTGTTTTTGCATCTGATTTGGAAATATGTGTTTGAACAGTGTTTAACTTTTCTTGTAATTGGATTTGTTGCTACGAACTACAAACGCAAATAATTTTTGAACTAAATATCAAGGCCTCTTTCATCTCCATGAATATTTTCAGTTGCCTATTTATTTAACTTCTTTGTTTAAGGATTTGGTAATTCAACTGATATTTGATGATTAGTCACTTCATGCAACTCCTATTAAATTTAAGGGGTAGGTTTGTTCTCTAAACCGTTCCATTCCCCTTCTGTCAAAATGGAGGGTTGATTGCAATTGCCACACGGAATGCATGGATATAAGCAATGAGTAAAAAATGATGAATTTGTACCTAAAGCAAGTAATAAGCATGAAACATGGAAGTGGGTCGTAGGAATGAAGGAAAACAAGTTATCTTTCTAAAAAAAAAAAAAATTCTCTATTTTACATGAAATTTATGTATGATTTAAGTAAAATGTTTATAATATAGAAAATAATAAATTTTACCTTTTGAAAATAAAATTTTGACGAGCTAGCCCTGCAACCTACCAGTGGGATGGGATTTTAGCAATCCATCAAAATGGCAGTCTTCCCATCTCCACAAATAATGAAGTGTAGACCTTTCTGTCCATCAACCCGTTTTGATACCTCTAATTTTATATTGAGATAGTTTATGAGTTAAATTATTATATTTTCTATACATGACTTTTTTCATATGTTACCTAATCAGCCAAACCATTGTCCGTGTAACATTTAATGACTAATCTTCTAAAATTTTCTTTTATAATAATACTTGAAAAAACAAGGCCATTTAGGTGAAAATTTGTAAAAGACAAAATATAGCCTTTATTGATGAACATTTTCTCTAAATTGAATTGGAATATATATTATAAGCAAGAAAAGCATTGCACAATAACAAACAACTCAAATTTACACTTGTTAATACAAATCAAATATGTTTTCCATTACAATCTAGTACCATAACATCTTGTAATAAAATCAACTAATTAAGAAGCTATAAAAACAAATATACTACTTACACACACTTGGTAAATTAAAGAATGAGTATTCCTTCCTTTGTGTTTTCTTCATCGGCGGTGGACATTAGCCCTGCCGGAATCTTGGTACTGATAGGCGGAGACAAGAGCCCTCTGCCTCAACCCATCACCGGCGTTCGGCGGAGCAGCCACCGGAGCTCTGGGACTGAAGCTTTTAAGGTGGGCCAAACTGGCCTCCGAACCCGACAAGAAGCTATCAGTGGTGGATGATGGGAGCTGAAAGTCGGAGCGAGTGCGGCGGTGGGACGACCCCTCCACCGAGTCTCCGGCGAGGAGGACGTGGTAGCTCCGGCCGGTGGTGGAGTTGTCGGAGAGGCAGCGGTAGATGTTGTGTCGTGCAGGCTTTGTTTCTTCATGGCGTGGAGGAGGAACGGGATCAAGCCTTCCATTTTCCAGCGAACGGCGGCGCGTGCGGATCAGATTCTTTGATCACACTAGAAATTATGATGTATATGAAATGTTTTGTTAACGAATTGCAATATGAAGTTGAAAGCTGACATGGAATATATATAGGAGTTGTTGGTCAACTTAGTTGAAAACTGAAGGCATTTTTTAAGGGTGGTTTAACATGAAATTACATTCATGTCCCTCGACTAAAATTCATCAATTTTTTTGGATCACACCATAATAATCTTTATTTTATCATTTATTTGTATAAAAACATCAAGCTTACGTATATCAAATGGATGGCAAATGCTGCTGTGCACCAGGTGCACTGGATCTGGATTGGTGCAACTGGGGCGACCCGACCCGGATCTGCGCACCTAGATTTTCCTTTTTTTTTTTTTTTTTGCTTCAAGCTGTTACCTTTATGTTGTAAAGATGTGACATTTACGTTATATAAGTGTGACCTTTATATATAAATGTTATGACCTTTATGTTCAGTAACTTAGAAAAAAATGAAGATTTTCAGGTTTTTTCGCTTCAGATTAAGAACTTTATGTACAATTTTTGTGACTTTTATGTACAAATATTATGACCTTTATAATCCATAACTTTGAAAAGAATTGAAATTTTCAAAATCCAGTGCATTTTAAGGATGGATATATGTGCAGCTAATATTACATAAACGTAAATATGTACAAATTTTGTTAAAATTCTTCATTTTTTTCTAAGTTAGAGTATATAAAGGTCATTACATTTATACATAAAAGTCACACTTTTATAACATAAAGGTCACATGCATATAACATAAAGGTAACAACCTGAAGTGAAAAAATAAAATTCAAAAAAATAAAATAAATAAAAGTGCGCGGATCCGGGTCAACCCGGACCCGACCCGAATTGTATATACACCAGTTGCACAGGAGACTAACTCCAAATGGATATATAGATTGCAATATAAGAACCTAACTAGTGAAAAGGAATATGGTGGCCGTATATAAATCGAGTCGAATATGCTATTATTCAAATTTGTTTGACATGTCATTGTGCTTCAAAAAATTGTCAGAGCTTGTTTGATCATTAATTGAATGGAGTTGGAATGAGTTTCAATCAAGTTAAATTACTTATTGAACTCTAGTAGTTTGATATTCTCACAATTGTTTTATTTTTATACTTATTGAGCTCTACTTTGAAACGAACTTTATATTTCTTAAAAATTATAGGCGTGCTTCATATATCTATTGATCTAAACAAAACTTTAAACAAACGATTTCAGATAAATATCAAATAGTTTATATTGATATTCAACTCTATAAATATGTATATTTTATTTATTCGATAATCACAATATGAACATAATAAAAATTATTTTTATGGTGGGAATTACAATTTAATTGCACAATTTGATGCGTAGTGAAATACATAATTGATTAATTAAAATCACATAAAAGGGAAATAAGAGAAAAGTGGAGAAACATTCTAAAAAGGCAAAAGAAGATGCCAATATCAATTTGAAATGAAATTGGAGGGCGTTTGGGTAAATTCACATATGGATGCGGATAACTCAAATAGGAAAAGTCAAAAACGTTGACTAAATTATAATGGATACTCATCCTCACACGCGTGACGTGCTTTTATTGAATGCAATTGTTGTTGACTTCTTTGTACACAAATCCAAATTTAAAATCATTTGATCAAATTAGAACACATGTTCATAACTTTTTTCATTCCTTTGACAATTAACCATTAGATAATACCTTTGTGAATATAATGTTATGGGGTTATTCTATAATAAACCTGGTGTATTAATACACCAAACTCTTCATTTATTTTATGTCATCAGATCTGAGATTAGTAAGGTCAAAGAATGTTCTTGGATCTAATGGTTGTAAATGGTGGAGAGTTGTACTAAAGAATCACCCAATGTTATGGTAATGGATATTACTATCATTGCACCTCATTTTGCACTTTTACCTTTTGACTTTATATCAAGGAAAAAAAAATGGTAAACTGTGTCGGAATTTATATTATGTTATACATCAATTCATACTAATCACTTTGGATCATCCTATTTCGAATTTGTTTAGGTAAAATTCAAAACTCAATGTGACATTATAGAGCTTGTGAAACTTTGAAAATATTGTGATGTAACATATATTAAGAATTGACTGGGAAACCTCGAAACATCAATCAATTAAGTATAACTTTAAGTGATGAGTTTTAAAAGTTAAATCAAATGCAATAACCAAAATGAATGAAAACATAGGTTGTATATGGTGTGTGGGCCCAATTTCTAGAGTTTTTTTTTTTTTTTTTACCATAATTTGAATTCAAATTCTGGTCATCATAATCAGCATCTTCAAAAAATAAGATACCACTTGACTATAAGAATCGTAGTGGACCATTAGAAGAGTTAAATGTACAGAAATGGAAATCAACAATTGAGAATTCATACAAAATAAAAATAAGTTACAATATTCATTTTTGGATTTATTTACAAGATGAATAGGGTTGACTATCATCTTTCAATATTAAATAGATAGAAATTGTTCAATGAAAAAGGAAAAATTATAACGCGTGAACTATTTGTTGATAATATTGATGCAGTTGGCAAAGAGTGTGAGCTGCTTTAATAAACAATCAATTCTTTACTGCATACATTTTTAATTAAAAAGATGACCTTAGTATTATATATAATATATAGTATTATTTCTCATATTCATAAACATAGAAAATAATGAATAGTCACTTGCTAAAATGACAAGCTTCGAAAAAGTTTAATTTGGTGATTCCCGAAAATATTAAACACATCCCGAAAATTTTAATTTTTTGACCTTTTAATTTTCAAAAGAGTAGATATATTCAGTATTTTTTTGGGTGATCCCTCAATATATCATTATATCAGTTTGATCTTACAAGTTTATAAAATTAGTAGCTTCTTTATTTTAATACCACTATGATCCTTCTACAAAATGTAATCCATTTCTACTGACCTATATGTTAGGTTTGAGTTACTAAGAAAATCTACAATTTTGCTCTTGCCTTCTTTTAATATTATTAGATTTTCATTTTAGTTTACACGCACAATTATTATTATTACATGTTTCATTAATTCTGTAAGAAACACGATATTATTAAAATAAAATTCACAAGATTATTAAAAATGAAAAAGCGCCAATCTCGAACAAAAATATTATATAATAAGTATACCATTGCCTAATATATTCTTTAAAAATAGTATGATCAATATAAAATATAGTGTAAAAAATGAGATTTGATGCAAGTTATTTGGTGCATCATGATTACCATGCTTCAAAAATATATATATCTTGCGACTCGATTTATGTATAAATTGTATTAATTTGGGTTCAAAATAATATTTGTAAGTCATAATATTCATTTCTCATATATATATATATATAATTTAATTAAAAAATTAGATTGAAAATAATAATAATATATATAGTATAGAATATATAATTTAATAATAAATAAGAAGAGCTGAATAGAAATAATTATAAATTAAAATTCGCTAGAAGGAGGGGTTGAACCTCCGACCTTGTGGTTAACAGCCACACGCTCTAACCAACTGAGCTATTCCAGCTTGTTTTCTAAATATATAATAGTTTATTAATATCACAATTTACTAGAGGAATCTTTTATTGATTCTATTCATTGGTGTATATATACTTTTTAAATCCGAATATTTTGATAAAAACACTCATTTGATAAGATTCTGGTTCTAAAATCACGAAAATATTTCTTTTTCTGTTTTTTTGAGATAATATACTTCTTGTATCAAAATTGCATTTTTTCAAGAAACACAACCAATGAAGGCCATTTTATTTTAGTGTTTATATATATATATATATATATACTTTCTGATAACTTTTAGGTAAATAATTATTTTGTAAAACTACAAGTTGTTATGGATCAATGTACAATAATATTTAGAAATAAATAAAGAAAAGAGGTGGTCAAATGTGTAATCGTTCTAGGAATATAATCTTTATGATATATCGTCTCCTTATAATGAATTAATTCGCAAATGCTGCGAATCTGGATTGGTGCAACTGGGGCGACCCAACCCGGATCCGTGCACCTGTGTTTTCCTTTTTATTTTTTCCACTTCAAGTTGTTACATTTATGTTGTTAGGATTTGATATTTACGTTATATAAGTGTGACATTTATATATAAATTATATGACCTTTGTGTTCACTAACTTAGGAAAAAATGAAGATTTTCAGGTTTTTTCGTTTCAGATTGAGACCTTTATGTTGTATTGTTGTGACCTTTATGATCCATAACTTTGAAAAAAATGAAAATTTTCAAAATTCAGTGCATTTTTAGGATGAATATAGGTGCAACTAATATTACATAAAGGTAAATATGTACAGATTTTGCTAAAATTCTTTTTTTTTTTCTAAGTTAGAGTATATAAAGGTCACGCTTATATATCATAAAGGTCTCACACATATAACATAAAGGTAATAACCTAAAGCGAAAAAATAAAATTTAAAAAAAAAAGTGTGCGGATCCGGGTCGACTTGGACCCGGACCCGACCCGAATTGGATGTGCACCAATTGCATAAGAGACTAACTCTAATTAATTATACTTAATTAATGTACTAGAGGGAGGGTAAAAAACAGAAAAAAGAAAGAAAATTGAGGTGGTCTCTAGTGATCTTCTTCTTCTTGCACGTTGAATAAGATTTATTCCTCTAAAATTTAACATTTGATCATTCTTAATTACAACATATTAAGTGAGTACATTTATACCACATAAATATATATGATGTTAATTTTAATATGTAACTATGTGGTACTTTATTATATAATTACTTAATTCGTGATACTCACATACAGAAAATGACCAGTTATCATATATAAAGTGATATTAGTTTATTATATAACCACTAATACATCTGCATTAAGTAATTTAATTTAATCGTATGATAAGTGATATTTAAGTGTATATAGTAAGTGACACTTCAACGAGTAATATTTTAACTATGTTAATTGATACTTCAATATATGTTGAATTATGAGATTTGATGTATAGTAGTATAGAATTCAGTATCATAAAATTAAGTTTATAGGATTGCCTCATATGATAATTTATTGTAAAATAAAAATAGATGAAAGAGAGAATTTTTAAATAGAGAAGAATTATGATTAGATGGCCCATCTCTTCCAAATAATTGTGTGGCAATAAATTAGATTTGAGAAATAATAAGTACAATGCTAAACTGATTTTATAGGAAATTTGTCCAAATAAAAAAATATAACATTTGACGTGATAGTTGATACATGATATTTTTTACAAAATATGTTTAGTTTTTAGTTGGTATTTGTTTTGTTGAAAAGGACATAACATCTTATTTATAAACTGAAGAAAAAATCGACATGTCAGTCCAAGGTGGCTTTTTTTTTTTTCCATTGCAATGTTTTTCTATTTAAAAAAAATACATTTAATTAACTTAATAAATCATATTACAGTGATATTTAATGTGAGACCATTTTATGGAGCCACAACATACACTCCACTAATAATATTTCAAAAGTTGAAATGAGTTTTGTTGGCAGTGAATAAACTTGTCCTGTAAATGATATTCTTAAAACCATTTTATAGAAGTTTTTTTTTTAAACTTATATAATAAAGATAAATTAATTTAGTTTAACCAAATTAGAGTAGACTAATTATTCAAGTCAACCCAGAGATGAGTGACCCATTCTAAGGTAACTTCATTTAAGTTAGGAAAATAGTTTTTTTTTTTTTTTCCTTTTTTGCAAAATAAGAAAATAAACTTGAAGAGGGTGGTCTATAAGATTCATTATTTTCAGTTGGACAAAACGTAGTTGTTATAAATGAAGCTAATAATGTGAACATTTTTTTACATAATTTACACTAAATAAAATGGAACACAAAATAAAAATAAAAATAAAAATGATAAGCACATTAAATAAGATAGATACATTTAATTATTGTTGCAATAATTGCTTCTAGATAATTATAGGTAGTGTTGTTATCACCACCACCATTAAAGAGTAGTTCTTTTTTTCTTTTCAACCCTAAAATACACTCATCATTTTTCTATCTCTTATTTTTCCATTATCTTACATAATGACACCGCGTGGATCTATTTATTTTTCCATCTAACCCTTATTTTCAAATAAAAAAAGACATATCCTTTTCTAATCGTAGCCTTTTCTAAGTTTAATTTAGGTAAATCACCACACAATTTATGAGAGGAGTTTATAAAATCTGTAACTCTTGATTAGTTTCATTGATTAAAAATTACTATATTGTTAAACTGTTGGATTAGAAAAGCAAAACATTTATATTTTTGGTAAGAGTTTGTTTGACTATAAAGTGGCATTTATGATTTACCCGACCATGAATCACGTTGAATAGAATCATGAATTTTTCATTAATTTTTTTGTTAAAAAAAACTTGGGTGAGACAGTTTCATAGAGTAATTTTTATCAAATAAATTATTTTTATCCACTAACCAACCATATATCTACAAATTTGTATGTGAATTGTGATATGTAAGTTGTGGATTAACCCGTCTCAAAAGAAAATGATCCGTTAAATAATATCAAATAAGAGTTACCCAGTGTTTTATAAATTAAATCTAATGTCTTTTATGGTATTACACTGATACCTTAATGGTATTACAGAAATGTCTTTATGGTATTACATTAATACCTTAATGGTATTACAGAAATGTCTTTTATGGTATTACACTGATACATTAATGGTATTACATAAATGTCTTTATGGTATTACATTAATACCTTAATGGTATTACATTAATTCCACAATTTTTGTTCATCTCTCAACTTCAAATTTGAAAATAGTTTTAACAAAAGTGGTCTTACCAATACCTGCCATTCCAATGAAGGAGATGAGCTTCATTTTAGGAAGGTACCTTTTGGGAAACAAATCTTTCTTGATGAATTGGGCCTCGATAGAAAAACCGTTGTCAAGAAGTTGTGAGAATCTAACTAAGCCGGGGGGAACTTCGCTATCAGAAAGGAAAAGGTAAGTACTGGCCCTGAATGCTCTCTTGCAACAGTACCAACAAGAATGTATACTCCAGCCCCAATTGTTGAACCAACCCCTAGAAATTCAAACGAAGTCCATGAGGAACATTATTCCGAGCCTCAGACAGAAACCCCATCACAACCCCAAAAAAAACCTCTCAATTCGGTTCCCCAAGTTGCAGAAGTCAAATACGATTTTACACATCTGTAGGCAGAATATTGAACGTAAGCGCTCATGTTATACCTCATGAGACTCAACTTAATTATCCTCTAAATCAGAGGAGGAGGAGGAGGAGAGAAGAAGAAGAAGAAGAAGAAGAAGGAAGAGGATCTCCACTGCAAAATCAGAGTAGGAGGAGAGAGAGAGAGAAGAAGAAGAAGGAAGAAGAGAGAAGAAGAAGAAGAAGAAGAAGAGAAGAAGAAGAAGATCAGAGGAGGAGAATGAGAAGAAGAAAGATGGAAAAAAAAGAATATATATATATATATATATAATTCGGGTCGGGTTGGGGGTACGGATCCTGGATCCGTACCCCGGGGGCACACAAGTCCTACTCCTAAAATTTTGTCCTTAATGGTGACCATTTTCTTGTAACAATATTATCCATTTTACACCCGTGCGATGCACGAACTTTATTTAATATTTATCTTATTGTTATGTTAAAATAGTATTCTTTTTTATATGTTTAACATAATTTTTTATAAGTGTGACATTTTCTATTTATCCTTAAAATAATCTTTCTTATTGTTCTTTTTTTCATTTGTTCTTTAGCACAAACTTGTTAATATGGTTTTTTTATATGTGTTTTAACTGTAACATTAAGTATTTTCATATATTTCTGTAAAAAGTGTAGAATACATCTCATTTTTATGGTTCGAAGACATCTATTTTGTTCAAATTTTATCTTTAACTGCACTCATTAATTGCTTTACATATTGGTTTCCTTTTTGTAATTTTTTTTGTTTTGTTTTTATTAATTTTAACCAATTGTTATATTTGTTGTTATAAAGTTTTAATATAATTTCTCAATTGTTTAAGGGGTGTTTCGACTGGATGTGCACATCCGGATTTTGGATGACCAATATCCTAATTATGTTATTTATTTTGTTAAATTCTAGAAATCAATTTTTTTCTACTTTATCCATTTTCTTGAAATTTTAAAAACATTTGTTTTTTTTTCAAAATAAAATAATAGGACATCATATATTTTTCCTATAGTTTCCCGATATGATATGATAAATTAAGTATAATCTTACTTTATAAAATCTCTTAACAAATCCAAACTTATCAAATTCCATTATTTTCAATCCACTTTCAAACTTGCAAAATCTACTTATGTCTAACTCAAACATATCATAAATTTTTTAGCACCTATTTTTTTTAATGTCAGAGTTTGAACTATCCTAAATGCTCTTTTTGTAAAATATTAGTAATTTCAATATTTACATATTATCTTTTTTTTTCTTGAATCCTACATAAATTTCTTTCTAAAGTTATTTTTTAATCTAAACTATCCTAAATATTCTTTTGTAAGTTATTGGATTAGAAAAGCAAATATTTTTGGTAAGAGTTTGTTTGACTATAAAGTGGCATTTATGATTTACCCGACCATGAATCACGTTGAATTTGAATAGAATCATGATTTTTTCATTAATTTTTTTGTTAAAAAAAACTTGGGTGAGACAGTTTCATAGAGTAATTTTTATCAAATAAATTATTTTTATCCACTAACCAAACATATATCTACAAATTTGTATGTGAATTGTGATATGTAAGTTGTGGATTAATCCATCTCAAAAGAAAATGATCCGTTAAATAATATCAAATAAGAGTTACCCAGTGTTTTATAAATTAAATCTAAAATTTTGTCCTTAATGGTGACCATTTTCTTGTAACAATATTATCCATTTTCAATTTCTTAATTCACACGTTCACGCCTTGAATATTTTGATCAACTTTATTTTACATTTTTCTCTTCTCAATTTCCCATTACAAGTCTATGAGTCAATACATCCCATTTCTCGCGCACATACACACTGAGTGTGTGAGAGAGAGTGTTCGAATTGACAGAAGTTGAGAGAAGCAAATAAAACCCTCAAAGATATTTATTTAAATTCAGTGTTGATCTCCGATCGTCTTTCTTCTCCTGCAACTCGAATCAGATGGGTCGCTCTCAGAGATTGAAAGCTGCAACCTTGCTCGGGTTTTTGCAGCTGATTTTCTTGGAATTGGTGACGAGTCGTTTCGTGGTGGAGAAGAACAGCTTGAGAGTGACGTCACCAGAGAGCATTAAGGGTATTCATGACAGCGCCATTGGCAACTTTGGGGTTCCACAGTATGGAGGAAGCATGGCGGGAGCTGTGGTTTACCCGAAGGATAATAAGAAAGGATGCAGGAGCTTTGATGATTCCGGGATTTCTTTCAAATCTGGAGCTGGAGCTATGCCTAATTTTGTTCTTGTTGATCGTGGAGGTCTCTCTCTCTCTCTCTACTTAATTTCTTAGTTTGATTATAAGTTGATGGTTTATGGTTTATGTACGATTAGGGTAGTTTTTAGCTGTGCAGAAAATTTCGGTCATATGATCATTATCTGAAGTTTAATTAATCATGTATTGATGAATCCCTTGTTTGGCATTGAATTTAAAGCTATTTAAGGTAATTTTCTGATTTATAGGGATACCCTTGGGTAGATTGTATTAACTTAGTATCCATTTGATTCAGTCAGCTCTGTTCTTGGAATGGTTTTTTTGGCATATTGGCAGATCATGTTTATTAGTAACTTCTTCTTTTTTGTTTCTATGACATGATTTGTATTTGATCCTCGATTATCTGGTTGGTGGAACTCCTTGTTCCCTAAAACTACCAGTTAATGCAGTCTTAAATATATGTTTTAAGGTTATATATGTTGATATTTGCCTTTCTTATGTAAGTTCTGGTTGTCATTTTTGTACTGTCAAAATGTCAATTAGTTTTATCCCCGGAGTTTTTCTTTATAAGTGCTGGGGACTACGGCCTTTTATGTAACATATATGTTACATGTGATTTTTATTCATGTTGGTATCCTCTTTATGGTGGCCTTACAAATGATCTCTTTATTCTTCTAGATTACATCTATTTGTATTTACCTCTGAGTCTGACTATAGCTGTTTGCTTATTCTAGGAGTTGTTCTACTGTATAGTCTGTATGTGTGTGTGTGTGTGTGTGTGTGTGTCTCTGTCTGCAAAATCAGTTTGGATTTGCATTAAGGTGTTTTAGGTGTAGTGATTAAGGGGACTCTGTTTTGTTCTTGAAACATCGTTTTTCTCCAGCAACATTCTACCATCTAATTTGAGATGGTGTTAGGGTGCTAGTCATATGTTGTATTTAATGTAATTGTAAAATTATTAATTGATCTTCACCTGCATTGCAGATTGTTTTTTCGCTTTGAAGGTTTGGAATGCCCAAAATGCTGGTGCAGCTGCAGTTCTAGTGGCTGATGACATTGATGAGGCATTGATCACAATGGACTCGCCTGAAGAGGATAAAGCAGCTGAAAAGTATATGGCAAACATAACAATACCATCTGCATTGGTCGATAAGAGTTTTGGTGAAAAATTAAAAGAAGCACTCAGTCGAGGTGATATGGTGAATGTGAATCTTGACTGGAGAGAATCTGTTCCTCATCCAGATGATCGTGTTGAATATGAACTATGGACTAACAGCAATGACGAGTGTGGGTTTAAGTGTGATATGTTGATGGATTTTGTGAAGGATTTTAAGGGTGCAGCCCAAATCCTTGAGAAAGGTGGTTATACCCAATTTACACCTCATTATATTACTTGGTATTGCCCTCAGGCATTCACTATAAGCAAGCAATGCAAGTCTCAGTGCATCAACCATGGAAGATACTGTGCTCCGGACCCAGAACAAGATTTCAGCTCAGGTTATGAGGGAAAGGATGTGGTTCTTGAAAACTTGCGTCAGCTATGTGTGTTCAAAGTAGCCAATGAGACCAAAAAGCCATGGATGTGGTGGGACTATGTTACTGATTTCCAAATAAGATGCCCTATGAAGGAGAAGAAATACAACAAAGAATGTGCTGATGGCGTTATGAGATCATTAGGTGGTTATTCATGTGTTTCGTCATTAACTTGTGTGGCTTTAATATGATTTTGTACTCATGTTGCTTGCATATCAGGGCTTGATCTGAAGAAAATCGAAAAATGCATGGGTGATCCTGATGCTGACTCAGAAAATCCTGTTCTGAAGGAAGAGCAGGATGCTCAAGTAAGTATTATAACAATCTTTGTAAAAATAAATTTGAATTGGATCAGAAGAAATACGTGATGATCTCTGTAGCTAAGTTTTTGCTTAATGTTGATCTTATAAAATGTCTGAGAAGTATAACTTTTGCAGGTTGGAAAAGGATCACGTGGTGATGTAACCATACTGCCTACCCTTGTTGTGAACAACCGACAGTATCGAGGTCTGTTTGTTTATTAAATTGATTTCTTCTTTAACTGTATTCTTATCATCTATCTGATGTGCTTGTCTGTCGTACAGGGAAATTGGAAAAGGGTGCAGTGTTGAAGGCTTTATGTTCTGGTTTTGAGGAAACTACAGAGCCATCTGTTTGCTTAAGTGGTGGTAAGCTATTTTAGAGTATAACTCATGCTGACGAACTGATATTACACAAATAAGGCATACATGGTACTTGTATTTATTGCTTTCTTAACTGCAGATGTTGAAACGAATGAGTGCTTGGATAACAATGGTGGCTGCTGGATAGACAAGAAAGCTAATATTACGGCTTGCAAGGTGCCTGACCAATGACCACAGTTTTTATTTTTTTGAAAAACCATAGTTTCTTGATCTCTGTTGCCTTTGCTTATTTCTAAAGTCTGTTTATGCACATTCAGGACACATTTAGAGGAAGAGTGTGTGAATGCCCTGTATTTAACGGTGTGCAGTTTAAGGGGGATGGCTATAGCTCTTGCGTTGGTACGTAGACTGTTTTTTGTTTTGTGTACATAATTTTTCTCTCTCAGTTTCCTGACCACAATTATTATGCTTCAATGTTGCTTTTCAAACATGCGAAGTGCTTAGTATGCTCAGAACATGTGCATCTTGGAAAATGTATATGCAAATTCTTATGTTTCATGGCATCTTGTTTAACTTTAGGAAGAGCCAATGCACATTTTTGTCTTACCTTAATTGAGTAATTTCATTTGGCCAAATGCACCCTGACGTCTTCTAAAATTTCTTTTACATCTTACTGATATATTTTCAATATGCTTGAAATTCATAATTCTTATGATTGATAACTAACGATGTTATCCACTAAAGCTGGAAGATGGAATCTTTACCATCACCATCTCGAACCCACCTGCCGATTTTTTTTGAAAAAATCTAAATCTTTGTAATGCATTTGATTGAATTACTAGATACTGTTGAAGGAACAGATCGGATTTTATCCCATATGTTCATTTCATCTTGTAACCTATATCATTGAGCCAATAGACAATCAATTGCCAATGATTATAGGTTTTGTGTGATTATGTTATATCTTGTAAAGATAAGAATATGAAACGCTGTTTTCTTCTACGAATATCTGAAGCTATTGGAACTCTACTATTCCAACAATTAATTTCATAATGCAGCGAGTGGACCTGGGCGATGCAAAATCGGCAGTGGTGGCTGTTGGCATGACTCCAAAGATGGAGTCACTTTCTCTGCTTGTGTGGTTGGTTTCTTTCATCAGTTTTTGATGTATTTTAAAAACTAAATATTGGGCCTGATTGGGAATTTTCAATGATTGTTTGACAGGATAATGATGACAGAAATTGCACATGTCCTCCAGGATTCAATGGTGATGGCGTCAAAAGTTGTGATGGTAAGAGAACTTTGTCCTAGAACTTTTTAGTGATGATTAGAAAACTATCATTGAGGTTTAATCTAACTAAAATAACACCATGAAAGTTTGTTACTTACATATTTGAGGGGTTTGTTTGTAAGATAGTACATACCTCAATAACAAAAGGGATATGAAACTTTATTAGATCTTTCTGTAATTAGGCTAAATTTCAAGGGTCATCCCTAAATTTATGCCTGTGCTTCTAAACTTATGAGTAGTTAATGCAATCATACAAGCCCTACTAAGTATAAAATTTCTCAAGTATTTCACTGGGCATGGCTTTCATGAGTATTTACTTGGCTACAGAACAAATTCTTTATTTGAAACGCTTGAATTAAGAAACTTTACAATTAATGCATCTTCGTAGCTCATACTTCATCATGTATTTTTAATTGATCCCTGATCTTAAAATTTGTTAAATTCTCTCGAGATCATTTACCAGTAGCAAGGCCAATTTGACCATTCTTTTGGCACTACTGATACTCGTTCGATCAGAAAAGCCAAGCCAGGAGGCATGATTGACAGTGTCACATAGGAAGACATTATTGGTTGCTCCGACTGAATAACTGAATTTGCATCAGTTATGATACATTATTGGTATAAACAATGTTGTTTCCTGAATTTTGTTTGTTATACAGATATCAATGAATGCAAGGAAAAGAAAGCTTGTCAATGCCCTGAATGTAGCTGCAAGAACACATGGGGAAGTTACGAGTGTACTTGTAGCAGTGACCTGTTGTACATCCGGGACCATGATACCTGCATAAGTCCGTTCACTTGCTCTTTTTTTTGCCATTGCGTATGTGTCTGAGAGCGCCGTTTTAATCTTCCATTTGTTTCATATGCAGGTAAGAGGGCCTCTGGGGTTAAGTCTGCCTGGACTGCTGTTTGGGTCATTTTTCTTGGATTAGCCATGGCTGGTTGTGGAGCGTATCTTGTATACCGGTATAGGTTGAGGGTATGTTTTCTACACACGACATCTCGCAAATCGATATTGAGGATATAATTTTTTAGGGAAGTTTGCAAACTTTGTTCTATAAATTAGATCTTGTCCACTTTTTTTTATCACCAATTCACATATTCCAATTTTGGTCTGATTTTGCTCGAAATTTCGATTTTCCCCTATGTGGATGCCGGAATTGTGGACATAGATTTTTTAGTTCCAACATCCACATAAGCTTGGACCAAAATTGGAGAAAACTGATAATTGGAGGACCAAAATTGGACTAAATGAGATTTTTCCCCCTAATTATTGACTAAATTATGTCAAAATCTTCACATGATACAATTCTTTTGCCTTTTTTGCATATTCAGTCGTACATGGATTCAGAGATACGAGCTATAATGGCACAGTATATGCCTCTAGATAGCCAAAATGAAGTCCAAAATCATGTAAATGATGATCGTGCCTGAAAATGGTGGGAAGTAATAGTTCGTATGCTAAAGGGTGATGTGGGGGCTCGTGCAACTCTCCAGCGAAGTTTTTGAAGATAGAATTTATACATTGTTGGTACAATCGACTCACCCTAAATGTATGTTTTATTACTCACAACATACCAAAGTGAAGATTGTGTTTGAGCACAAAAAAAAAAAAAAAGTGATGATTAGGTTGAACTGTTGTACATTTTAGCATGTGAAAAGTTGCGTCCGCTAATTTAAACGCGAGTGTAGTATTATCTTGCACATGTTTTGACATTGATGTTAGAATGTCAGCAATTCCACGCGGTTTGATTGACTTTGTAGGAGCGATCCGGGGATTCTCCTTTCATTAATAATGTGTTTTTGCTTCGTATCATGTTGATGTTGTGGTTGGCATTTGATTGTAGGCTTGTCATGTGATTTGCTATGTGTTTTGGGTGACAATGAAAGATTTGCTACTTCTGTTTGCCATTTTGTCGAACAAGAGGTGGGCAAATCTGATTCATTGTCATCATCCCCTCTTTGAGATGAAAACTAATAAGAAATTTATTGACCCGTTTGGTATAAAATGAATCGTGAGATTTCAATCAAACTTTAATACAACCCTTTGTAACCGGCATGGCAGAAATGATGTCTGGACTGTGATTATGTGCGTGTTACTATAGTATGACACAGTAATAATGTGTGTCTATTTTAATTATATATAGAATGAAATTAACAATGATCTAGAAAGAAAGACACACAAATATAGTATATAACCCATTATCCAAATAATACATAAAAGATAGCCACTTTATCATTTGAAAACATAATGCCAACTATCACCATCCATTAAAAAAGAAAATTATGCAAGCACTTCAAGTCATACATACATATAATTACAAATGGAAATCGTGTTATTCACATAGAATACAGAATTTGAATTGCTAAAATGAACAATGTTTCACTAGGTTCAGAAGAGAGAGTGTGATTAGATGTGTACGAAAGAAAAGACACAATCCCACATCGGAAGAAAACGGGTTTTAGATTGTCTTTATAAGTAGAAAGGAAGCAACACATGATTGCCGGGCTTAGTAACGTGAGCTTGTAACCTGAGTGGGGGCTTTAAGGTGTATGGACGTTGGGCTAGGCCAAATGGCTGGGCCAGTGGTGGGCTCTATTCTGGGCCGCCCGTTCCAAGCGGGGAGTTGGGCCATGCGGTCCAGGCGAAGGCTTGGGCTTTGTGGCCCTTAGAGTTGTGGGCACCGCGTCAGGCTGGTTTCACAGAGCAGCGATAACTACACGCTCTCTGCAGTGGAAGGATAACGGGCCGGTGCCTCCTTGGCCCACTGTAGTCAAATGGGCTAGCCTCCAATTGAACATACACCTTTTTTAATAATAAATTCCATTTTGGGCTCGGCCCATTCCAGTATGAATGGGCACCTATTGGTTTCCTTTTAATGGCCCACTACATAGGCCCATTTCCCTACAACCATCTTCTAATTAGAATTCCCAATTATAACCTTAAATTTATTTTACAATCCTTATTTTAGGTTTTATTCTTTCGTATCTTACACTGTACAACACATTCTCTTTTTTCTTCCTCTTTCTTTTCACAATCATCATATGTCATAAAGCCTCCATTCATTCTCTAATAAAAATTTCTACTATTTTATTAATAATCAAATATAAATACTGAAATGGAAACGAGAAGGTCATATGAAATATGGAAGAAAAAAAAGCCATTGTTTTATAAATTGATATATTTTAAATTTTCTCATTAATCTTATTTTTCACCATCGATTCACAGGATTTTGACTCGTCCAAAATAATATTAGTGATGGTATAAAGTAATTATGTTCTTACACCAATATTAGTGATGGTATAAAGTAATTATGTTCTTACACCTCTTAATATATCAATCAGACATCTATGTTACCTTTTTACATGATATCAAATTTGAATGAACATTTTTCTTTAAGAATACACATTATTTTTCAAATAGTTGATGTGTTTAACAAATAAAAAAAGGAGATGCAAAATTGGGCTCCAAAAATAAGTTGCATTTTGAGTACGTATTCCTCTAATATAAGTTTTTGTATCGTCATTTAAATTGTATTTCTCGTTTTAAAACTAAATATAACAAAATGAAAGGTTCGTCTTGTTTCTTCTACAATTTATTTGATGATTTTTTTTAGTATCATTGACAAAATATATTAAATATGGATAAAAAATACAAATTCATGAAAGTTTTGTAATTCAAATAAAGACAAAATACAATCGAATAATTTACATGTGTGTATCACTTCTAATTCAACATGAATATGCTGAAGAAGGGAAAAAAAAAAAAAAAAAACTCTACATCTGGTTAATAAATTATATCATAACCAATCATTACACCAATAAAGTCAATCACCTGCCCACCATTTATTAAAAAAAAAACAAGAATAATTAGTGTCATCAAATAGAGATTATGTCTTTGCCTTGGTTATATATTTCACACATGTATTTATAAAAAAAAAAATGAAAAAATCCATTATCAATGAAATTTGTGTGTATGATTGAATGAAAATCCATCATGAAGATTGTGATTTTGGAGTTGGAATGTTGATATGATGCCCAATGTCCATTCCATTGTAAGCAATTGGAGCATACATCCATAGTTCATCCGAGCTCAATAGCTGCATTTCACAATTATATTAAACATCTTAATTAGTTTTCGAGAGCTACAAATGTTCGAAAATTGTTACGTACCTTAATTTGAAGTTGCAAGAACTTAACGTATTGGACAGCCTCTTCGAGCATTGTACTAAGATCAACCTTAGTACCATTAGGGACTAGGTTTTGCAAGATCCTCAATCTCTCATTTATTCTCTCTCTTCTTTTCTACACGATTGATTGTAAGAAGAATAAAATTACAAATTAGTTGAATATATATATATATATATATCTAATTAGCAGCGAATATAATTAATTACCCTAGCATAAAGACTCTGAGGATCGGTGGCTGAGCCCCGATTAGCTCGTGTCTTCCCGCTTAGGTTAAGTCTAAGAGCAGCACTTCCCTTGGAGCTTGAACTCCAACTCACTCCATTCGAATCATCCTCCTCATCAGAACAAACCCCTCCATCATCATCAATCTTCACACACGACTTGTTCAATTTCCCATTTCTTGGGACCTACATTGCACACTACTAGTTAGAACTTTGAAAAAAAAAAATGAGAAATTAAATATCTTACATCCGAGGGAAGACGATGTCTTTTCTTCGAAATCTCAGGTATCTTCTCAATTCCAAGCTGAAGATCATCGGACTCCATGTCCTCCTCATGAGCTTCGTCTACAAGGGCATCATTAGCGACTCGAAAGCCATTCATGTTCTTACCATCATCATCCATGATGAAATTGGTAGGGTGGTAGTAGTATCCTACATGGTTCTGACCCCCCATCGAAAAGGAGCTCGAGTACATTGAGAGAGCAGCAATATTATTCATTTGCACCTCATTCGGAAAGGAACAATTTCCACCCAGTAATTGTGCCATGAAATCAGCCTCCTCCAAGGAGCTGTTGTTCCATTCCCCTTCACACATTGCACCTACACATTCCATTTTCTTCTTACGATAGATAATTTACGACTAACAATATCAAGTAAGTTGAGATGCGTGTTTGGTAATGAACACCACATATTTATACTCTTACATTTAATTTTATTAAAACTTGTAGTATATGATTGATGAATTGTACTAAACATGTAGGAAAAATGATTATTAAATGTAGCTAGCTTTTCCAGATGCTTAAGAAACAGATTAGCTTTGATTGATTAAAACAACTATCTATATCATTCTATAATACTATATGCATATGTTATATTCCAATCAACAACAAATAATTAATAAGTTCAGTTAGTATCAAGAATTTTTAAATTAATGATATTTTTGGGAAGTCGGAACTCGGAAATATTACATGACCTATCTATCAATCTGGACAACGTGACTGTCCTTTTCCAAACCCTAAACAATCTCTAAATATTAGTTGTAGGATAATGACATAAAATCTTTTGTCACTAAAATGTTGTTCAATTTTGGAACCAGAAAATTTCATCTCCATAATTAGTTATTTATATCTCTATACGATGTTGAGACAACGATCAGTCTTTTTATCAGCATTTATCTTTCTATTTCATATATCACTATTTAATAATGAATGCTGTCCCTCATTAAATTCAGTTTTAATCGAGGTAGGTGTAACATATATAGAGGTGTAATTGAGTCCAGCCAAGTTGATTATTTTTTTAACTTGAACTTGATCGAGCTTATTTTTTCAATGCTCGAACTTGACAAGTCTTGGCTTGATACCTCAAAAATATTTATAAGAAAGCTTAGATTTCGTAAAATTAGTTGAAATGAAAATTTTATTGTAAACAATTTAAATATTAAGGGCAAATTAAATTCAACAGAAGTTCGGTAGTGCTTATGTTCGATTGGACTTGTACGTGGGCTTGTCGAGTCGAATATTACTATGCTCAAGTTTCAGATAGAAAGCTATACGAATAGCTCGAGCTCGATTATTTTCAAATAGAATTCGATTTCTTTTCAATTAGGTCACGATTTGAATTATCTCATTTATACAGTGGTGCAAAATGAGAAAATAAATGTTTGGAATCTATAGCCAACAATTGAAAGTAGTATTTTATAAGGGGGGATAGCGATTGAAACACGCGTAATGTAATATTGTATGCAGATTGTATAATATGCATGTTTTGATTAGTTAATTAATAATTATGTTATACTAATCCAAGAGCTAAGCATCTTCAAAAATAAACTGCATCATTAATTTTGACTAATTACTGAATCTTTCGACACTTTAAGGCAATTTTCTGTTAATTTAGTTAACAATGCAGAAGATATTGGCTTTTATGATAATGGGTTTTGTTTTAAGTAATAAAATTCGTAAGACCGTTTCATATAAGTTTTTCTGATAATTTCATTGTAAAACAATCAGTTTTTTGGCGCCTAATAATGCTCCATAATTTAGAAGGGTGTTCACCACAGTTAACTTAATTCAGGAAATTAAACTCGGAAAAAGGTAGAACAATATTGATTTTCTCGTAAATACAGCTATTAAAATATCATGAATAATATCCCAATTAAACTAATGAATTGAATAATATTAAGTCATTATCGTGTTTGTTGAGATTGTAGCGATTAGAAACAGAATGGCATGAGCTGTGAAATTAGACTAAACAGAATATTAAGTTCAAAAATAAATAAGTTGTTTATTCGAATATGTATATTTATATTCTAATTTATAAGCCTATTATTTCTTCAAATACTTTAAATCCATCCGAATAAACACAATCAAAACCCTTCTCCTTAATTTTATATTACAATGTGGTACAAATTTTTTATCTTTCAATTTGAGCTATGATCATGTTTCATTATTTCAAATATTACCCTCAATTAAAACCAATTTCATATATTCACCCCAGGAAAATGCTAAAATGACCATAATTGACAACTTTAATATGTATCGCTGACGTGTAATGATTTCATTCCCTAATTATATAGAACATTAAATTAATTGTTATATTGGATTTTCGCCACATCGACGGTGGACACATTTAACATGTGACCATGGTGTGTAGGTTAGCAGGAGTGATTCATGTCCCTAATAACTAATCTTGTTTTAATCAAGTTTATGAAGATCTAAGTCCACCATTAATGTCACAAATATTTACCTAAAACAAGAGAGGGGCCATATGTATTAAATTTATTTATTGAGGGGAACACAAGAAACTATTAAAAGAGTAATAAATATATATAAGTATAATATACATTGAAGAGTGTGACAGGGTAGTGATGAAGTTTAGTTGGAAGGCCAAAACCAAAGATTCCGGCGATTTTAACGCTTCAAACACGCGTCGGAAAATCACCATTACATAGATTTTATATCTATTTATTTACAAATAAAGAATAGATAAGTATCTTATGAATATATTTTCTAATAAGCATATACCTTTGTTACATGAATTATGACACTTTTTTTAGTTGGTGAAATCTAGAAGACTTTTAATAACTAACCGTATTTTATCAAATTTCCGACTGTTATGTACAAAAACTTATATTTTAATCAATCAAAAATGTCGTCGGAAAACTCAAATTTTAAGCTACTTTGAAATATCAATTAAAGTGTGAGTCATGTGAGAAACTACCTCATTTCGAAGTCGAATTATAATTTAAGTCTGCTTCATGATTCTTGTTTGATTGGAACAAAAGTCATTCAAATAGATTTATTCAAATACATTTTTTGATCGAATGAAATCATGAAATTGACTTGGGTTTATAATTCTGCTATGAACATGGGTTCATTTTTGCTCATACATTTTGACCGATACTCACAAATTGAATGTACTTTCGAACCTTTTGATGGCATGATCGAAAAATGGAGTTTAGATTGGAAAAGAAGTGTCGTTATAATTTTGGATACCAACCATAGGTACTATAATAACAAAAATTTGGATGACACGAAGATGATTTATAATAATAATTACCAGATAAACTCAACATTGTAAAAACCTAATCCTCATTAGGGAAAGGTTTTCCCCATCTTGCCAACCCTATTATTTGATCATAAAATAAGTTTGATACATTCTGAAATTTTTGACTAATTATCAAATTTCACAATTAATCACAAATTGCAAGTGTCAATTTTTAGTTAACAATTAATTAAGAACAACTATATATACATATATATTAGATATGTAATTAACGAGAATAACTATTTTTAGTTAATGTGTGAATGCATAATTAACCTTTGCATTTGCATTCTACAACTAATATTAGTAGTGAAATGATTAATTTATACAATAATGGTAATGAACAATATACTAATTTTAAAGAAAAATATGTATTTAATTTATTTATCTTAAGTATTTAGTCATAACGTAAACTAAGCAAGTAATAATGGAGCCGGCGAGCTTAAATAAATAAAAGAGACATGAAACACAAATATTAATTCTCAATAATGCTGCTAATAATATACCAACATTTATTTACTTAATAGATCAGAAGGATATGCTCTCTTTTTTTAATATGTTAGATTTAGGAAGTCATATAAAAATGAAGAGAGAGAGAGAGAGAGAGAGAGAGAGAGAGAGAGAGTTAAATTGGAATAATAATGGTTGTTAGAGGTTGACAATATTCCCGACCAGTTTGCACGTTTGGGTTTTGCATCTTCTACTTGATGATAACGTAAGCAATATCTTTCCATATTACTATTATTAGCTATCCTTTTTTTTTATTATTTATAAATAAACCAGACAACTTAAAAAATAAAATATATTCATCAATCATACAAAGTGCTATATTTTATTATAATATATCTTATTCATTTTCTAAATTTTATTTTGTGAATATGGGATATTTATGTAACATGTTAGAAAAATCGGATAATAGGGTAATGTAAAGATAATAGGGTAAGTATATTATTAGATGGGGCTCTACATTTTCAAAAATCATAAATGTTAACAGATACAAATAATTATGTAGAACATATAAATATGGTAAAATGAATCAAAAAATTGTATGTGTCCACCGCTGACGTATCGGATATCAAACATATCGATTAATTTCATTTTCCCTATAATCAGGGGATGTGAACATTAATACACGTTAGTGGTAGGCATATTAAAAATTGTTCATTGCGGGCATTTTAGCATCTTCTTTTATACCAATATGAAAATAATTTTTCTTCACCAAAGTATCATATAAACTCATGCATCATACGAATTGTTATTGATTTAACACGTAATTAATACGAAATAAAAAAGATTATAATTAACATAGATAAACAAGACTCTGATTAACTTTGATGATAATATATATAGGGTTAATATACTTAAATCAACCTATACTTTTCGTGTTTTACACTTTGCAACCTAAACTTTATTTTTTGACATATTGCAATTTAAGTTCACAAATTTTTACAAATTGCAAATTCGACAATTTTTCCATTAAAATTGGGATGCTCTTTAATATTTTCATAATTGTTTGGGTGATTTTAGAAAAACCAAAATTGAATTATTAGTACTCTAGTTTGAAATGTTTAAATTAATATTGCAATAATTCCATCTAAATGCTCCCATTGATGTAACATCATTTTCGATTGTCACACACTAAATTAGCTATCTATTTTTCAATTTTTTATTTTTTATTTTTACTTGTTCAACACATATCTTGCTTTTATTTATTGAGTACGTCTTGTGTACCCTCGGGGCATCGTGCCCCCAAACACTTATTGTAATACCTTTAAATAATATGATTAATATCTTAACATGTAACAAGTAATACCTTGAATAATACCTTTACTAAAACATATATTTCAGTTATACACGTAACATCTTATGAATATGCCTTATGAGTATATCACTAATACCTTATGAATACACCAATAATATCTCATGAGTATATAACTAAAATATCAAACTAATGATACCTTTAGGGGTACGATGCACCCGGGATACGCAAGTTTTTATCTTATTTATTTCACGAGATCATATAGACCTATATATATTTATATATGAGATGAAAAGTGACTAATAAACGACCCTGATGAGAATTGAAAGGATAGATAATTTCATTAAGTGTTTTCACAGGTTGACATTCACAATGTCAAATACTTAAATTATGGTTCATAATTCTAATTCGATATGTTGATTTGCAAAATAAAACATGAATTTTCATAAAATATTTATGATTGTTTACATACATTTTCAAATTTTATAATTTGAATCTCATTTCTTGCTAATAAAACTTGCATGTGCATCACAATCAGGATCTGCCACTTTAGTCCAATTTTAATTATGTTTAATCTACAATATTAACAAATTCCTAACACATCCATCAAGTTTTTGACTCGAATTGAAAAATAATATTAACTTTTATTTATAAAGTTGAAAATATTATAAAGTTTATGTTCATTTTTTTTCAATTAAGCATATTTGATATTAAACTTTAAGAGAAACAAAATTCTTGCATCTCAATCACTTAAATTTCAAACACTTGATGAGGACGGGTACAAAATGGGGTCTCAATTTTTGTCTGTGTGAAAGTGAAAACACTAATTTTGAGGTTGAAATATTTCATAAAATTAATAGTTTACTTCTTCTTACATTTCCCAAGTACATACTGATACTACACAAAAAATTATATAAGACCATTTCACCAACAAAATTTCATGTGATGAAAAGTTGTTACCTATAATTTAAACCAATTTTTCATAAATAAACTTGGTATAAATTCAAATGAAATTAGGAGATCAAATATCATAATTACAAACACCAATCTTGCTTATGAGTTCGTCTCCATGCAATGTACAGTATAGGATCTATGTAATAAAATTGGATAATGATTCTCATATAACGAACAAGTAAATGAATCAAATCATGTGATGTTATGAACAGAGATAAATTGAGTGTGAGTTGCAGTACAAACAAGAACTGTGTATCACTACTTTGGTTACATAACATTGTCTCCATGAGGAAGGTCGGGAGATACATTGAAACTGGAACACAATTTCATCGTACGAAGCCCAAATGGAGGAGGCGAGAGTGAATTGAAACGAAAAAGAGTATCTCGGAGATCTTGAGTTTTCCACACAAAATATCAAATAAATGATGTTTTTTTTTTTTTTTACTTATATTGATCTCAAGGCTGATCAATTTGTTGTGCAATTCTATAATATAGGATACCCATTGTTGCCATGCAGGCCCTGTACAAACAGTTAACTGTCAAAAGCTTGTAAATCAACTAACTCTATTCTCAAATACCTAACTCTTTTCATCTTTCTCTCTCAATGATTTCTAATTTAACCAGTCAGGCAGCTAAAGATTTGACAAAGATGCCAAGCTTATGCCCCTAGGCTACTGACCTATCAAATCCTATAAAAGAAAAGGTACTCCAGTATCCATGAAGTGTGAAATATGCAAAGATCTATAGACACCTAAAATTTTCAAAAGAACGATATAAGGAATAGGTGATATAATTGCGGATAATGTAATCAAGAAAGATTGAAGACATTACATGATGGCTATGGTTAAGAGTAGCTTCCTTGGGTCGATTCTTGAAGTCCTCTGCTGTCTTGCACGACGTTCTGAAGCATCATCTCCGTGAGATGCATCTTTCCTTGGTGGTGCAGTCACTGGTAGAGTTGGCAATGCACTTGACCAGAAAGGCAACAACGACCTGAGTAACTTGTGGCGAAGTATACCTATAACTCATAATTCAGTAATCTGATTCAGCTATTATTGATTAATATCATAACTAGCAACTGAAATCAGAAATCTAACTGATTTCTACATAACATAAGCACAAAGAATAATGAAAGGAAACATAAATATAAATGACAAAGATAGCAAAAATTGATTCTCACAGACCTCTTCGTGAGTACTTCCTCTTTGTATCTTCTTCATCAGCATAATATGGAACCTCAGGGTTCTGTCTGTCCACTTGCATTCCACCCTTTCGTGTGGTTGCACCATGCTGGGAAACAAAATGCATGAGAGACCACTAATCAGAAACATAGATAGACACCAAATAAGGCATGGAAGTGAAGAGTAATGCAAGAAATTTAAAAATGTCATAATATCTTACACCAGTAGGACTTGTGCTATTCATGAATTTTGGGTCATCTGAGGTAGGTCCATCTATCTCCAAATTTGTAGATCTTGCTGCATCTTTTTCAACTGAAGAGAAATTTCCAAAATTATATTCTCTGTCTCCGGCAGCAAAGGTATTTATCAGGGGTTCTGAAACAAATGCAGGTGGAGGATTCCGGGACTCTGCTCCCTGCACTGATACTAGGTCATTCCCAAACAAGTTCTTCTCCAAACCCGTCTGAAAAGGCAGTCAAGGACCAGAATGAGATGTGACAAGAATATTCATAAAAAATAAAAATGAAACTATCCCCAATATGTGCAGCAGCATCATCAGCTCTATCCATGCCCACCCACACAAGGAAAAATATAAGGATGAAAAGGAGAATACATTGAGAAATTAGTACTAAAAGGCCTGAGTAAACTAACGTAGGCAAATTATTCGTCAAACAATAGCCATGTCACAGTGACTATAGCCATGTCACATAATGTGGGAAAGAAATCAGGCAATAAAGCAAATGCTAATCCAAGAACCACTGGGCAACACAAGTCACGGTGTCTATCACCATAAATCGACCCACTAGTATGAATGAGCCATGTCACCTTTTAAAGGGGGCCAGAACAGCATGATAAAAATTAAACATCCATAAACAGCTATAGTCATTTAAAGTTTTTATGTAAAAAATAATACAAAGAAATAAAGGTGATGCTACCTGCATAATTGCGTCTTTCAGCTTGGAATGAAGACGTGATCCTGAATCTTTAACATTTTTTGGAGACCATATCTGCAAATAGTCAAGCATCACCTAGAATGAAAAGCACATACTGGAAAACAACCTAAGGGGTAAGGGACATGATCCAGTAAATACACATAGTTGGCCTCATAGAAAGCATAATTCCATCTCAGATCCAGAAATGGATAGAAATACTTCAATCCAAGATTTTAATATTGTATAAGCATCTTCAGATTATAGCCATTTCCAGCATTTATAGTTTACTAAATTTCCAGCATTTATAGTTTACTAAATTGCCTCAAACTAAACCCCAACATTCATTCGCAAAGTGCATTTGAGTAATTGACTTTCCACATATTCATTTAACAGGTGAGATGAGAAAAAAAGACCATGCAGCAGTCGTTATCTTAAGGGCACATCAACACAGAGTTATCATTGTCTGAACATCAAATAAACAGTTATGAAGCTCCTGTTAACAAGTTCCAAAAATAAAGCGTATGCATATTCAGTAGTGAGATAATCTTTATAACCTCGGACAGACCAATACGAGAAAACTTGAGAACTTTCTCGATGCAGTGATTTTCTATTATGCCAAAATAGTGGTCATGAAAAAGGAAATGGCAAGACCTTCTGTGAGCAGAACATACCGCAGTTGAGCAGGCTGGACAGACATACCCAGCAGGAGTTGTGTGTACAGGAAAACTTTTAACATGTGAAACTAAGCAATTAGTATGTATAACATCTGCATAATTCAAGTATGAGTTGAACAATGCATAATTAGACAAATGATTTCCCTCTTCAAAACAAGATGGAAACACAAAAAACAACATCTAAATATACACAAGTAGAAACACATACGTAAACAGCCCAATCGAGTAGTTTGCTGGTCTGTTCCTTCTGCAAGTGCAGCTTTACAATGGCAGCACTGAGGAGGCCAATCATACTCTCCATCAATCACCCACTCCGAGTATGTACGCACCTAAAATGCCATTACATTCTTTTACACTGTACATAAGCAGAAATGTACTTCGTGAATTTTCATAATCCATACCACACAAATTTGGTGTTCTGGAAAGCATATACATTCCCCACAGACCGGCACCTTGTGAACGAAGCAATATAACTTAGTGGCCTGTGAACACCAAATCAGACAGAATTCATTAGTCTTCAAGCTAACAAAAGGATAAAAAATCCTCATCACCCCATTGCATATAACACAAGTTATCAAAGCACTGTATTCAATCGCCTCACACCAACTCATAATGAAGCACAAGCTTAATTCTACAAAATCACACTCGATCGATCATAAATCAGATACAGCTAGCAAGGCCATGATTGCAAAATTGGGAAGAAACTAAACTGAATGATTGAAAAGATCTCCTAATTCTGAACAAAGCACGAGCACGATCTGAACTAGAACTAGCAAAAAAGCAGATTAAACAACGAATTCAATCAATTACAAAAAAAAATCCAACAAATTCCAGTAATTTATAAATATGATCGTTGCTTTTGCAGATTTAATAGCTACCTTGCGGCACTTGCAGACCACCATTGCATGGACTGGGTAGAGTAGCTCAGAACGGATAAAATCGAGATCGAGGTTGAATTGAATAGGGTTTTAGGTTAATTTTGCGATGAATTTGTGTGATAACAGAGTGACAGTTTAATCAGCTTCTGAAATTTAGAGCATCAGAGCTTTAAACTCCGGATTTAATTACTCGTTTGGTTAAATGATTTATTTGAAATTTAATCATGAAAAGGTCGAGATTATTATTATTATTATTATTATTATTATTATTATTATTATTATTAGAAAATGATAACTCTTTGTTTTTGGATTTTTTCTTTCAATAATACATAATAGAAATATGCCAAAATTATGAATTTCAAGATTTAATGGATTTTAATTACGAAAACAATTAATTTAGTAATAATCTTTGTTTTTTGTTTTTTTGTATTTGCCTGAAGAAATTATTTCCTTGAATTCACGTGGTAAATGGCCCAGAGAATTGTAATTCTTTGGGCCCAAAGGGTATGATGGGCTTAAAGGCCCATAACGTGGTTAATGGGCCGGGCCCAAGGGTATGATTATTATGGGCCCTTTCGACTAATCTACAATCACTTTTATTTTGAACTGAATTGAAATAAAATATGGATTTTGAACGCACCAATCTAGATAGATAACATTTCAAATCGTTCAATCCAAACACAAGCAGTAATGGTCAGCCAAAAGATCATTGTTGAGATTGAATCCCATTTTCTTTGACATCTTACATTTCAATTATCTTTGTATTTGGTTACAAGATAAAGATAAAGCACTAAAACAATATTCATTTTGCATATCTATAGCACCATCTACCAACAAGGTATAAGAGTGGTATATTTCTCAAAACCACAGAGAATATCCGGATAACCGGCAAGGCCATCGCAATACGTAGGTCATTGAGAGCACGGCGGTTTTCAGACCGAGGTATGAATTTACCTAAATCCAGAGGGAGAAGCTTGAGGACCAGCTCCAGCACGTCTCATTGCTTTTGATTGTGCCAGCAACTCCTCGTAATTCTAGTGAGGGAGACAATGGTTAGACATGAAGGTAGAGTGCCTTTATGAATAGACCCTAAAATCTGAAACTTGAAATCTACGAAATGATAGTGTATGTTACCCGTTTCTCAAAGGCATTATCGCTAGAATCAATGATCTTGTCTGCGATGCCATAGTCGATGGCCTCCTGTGCTTGGAAGTACTTGGGACGTTGAATTTCCTTCTCGATCTCTTCCTTAGGCTTTCCGATTCCTTTGGCTAGGAGCTCAAGGTAGTACTCTGTGTTTGCATCTAGTTCTTTCGCCTGTGGCAAGAAGCATGGCATGGTTCAAGGAGAAAATACAAACATGAGAGAGAGAGAGAGAGAGAGAGAGAGAGAGAGAGAGAGAGAGAGAGAGAGAGGGAGGTACCTTAATCCACATATCAATGACAGCTCCACTTGATCTGTTGACTTTTGGAAGGTACAGTTTAGCTGCATCATAATATGCATATAATTATAAGCAAGGAAAAGGAAAGGAAAGATGAACACAGCTTTTTCATACTTAAGGATCTATGGTTCATGCAAGCTCAACCAAAAAGATCAATAATGATATCAAAATTCAGAAAGGAAAGTGCACAAAGCCGTTTCCAGCTGCATATTGCCTTTGTAGATTACAGATATACGATACAACTCATTTCGCATGACAATAAAAACCTAAGGCTGTCCTGGATGGAGGGTTTCAGGTTTGAAATTCATAATAGCAAATTTATTTATGGTGTTTGAAATGATATAGATTTGAATCCCATCACTTTCATTTTGAACAACTTTTGTGAGCAATATAGAAGGATTTTGAATAATCCCTCATTCGAGTGTATTTTAAACTCATTCATTTCAAAATTTGTATTTCAAATCCTTCAATCCAAACACAACCCAAGACTCTTTACATATTAATTATGTGCATTGTCATCTTTCTTACATGTTCAACTAGTAAAGCTAAAAAAAACATGAGAAACGATGCATTTTATAGAACACTTCCTGCAGTTGAGGTAAGTCGCATCATTATTATTAGCCTAGCTGATTTTCCCATTGATGATTTTGAGGGTTACAAGATAGGTTTTAGCCAAAGTTTAGAAAGTCGAGTCCAAAGACATCACACACCCAGATGTTTCCTTGAAACACAAAATGCTTGGATATACAGGGTTGTTATTGTGCAAAAAACTCAAGTTGTTTTGATAGGTAGTAGAGACAAGGACGAACAGAATGCTCAAAATCAAGCACTGGGATCTCCAAAAAAACACTGAAGATCCCTTGTTCACTTCATCAGTTCATCAATCTATTCACACACTATGTTTCCCATGGCTAAGAATCCATGTCACTCCAGACACTCGTAGCCAATCAAGCTGGCTAACTATCAAAGGCTGATGTAGGCTCATGTATAATTTGTTTTTTGGACCAAAAAGATAGCCTCGGGGATGTGGGGTCCATAATGTAAAAAAAAAAAAGCAAGCAACCCTACATGAGATGCATATCAAAATATCCAAACATAATCGTGTGAATATAGAGTTAGTATGTTGAATCTTACTAGATGAGTTTGGCTGTAGTCCACGATAGCCTTTTGCACCAAGAGACAAAAGCATTGCTGCTTGACCATACGCCATTCCACAATTTACAGTATACACATCTGCTTTGCAGTACTATTGGCACACCACAAAAAAGAGGCACACAGTATCAACAAATGCATCTCAAAAATTCTGATAATTAGTACATCATCACTAGTGTCATTGAACATTATTCAATTTCCAGACTTATCTGCTCCTATTTTTTCATCAGTTATATAAAACAATACCAATGTTATATAATGAGGAACTTACGGCCATAGTGTCAGCAATTGCATATGCCTCGGTTTCAGACCCAACAGTCTCCATCTTCTCATTCTAGGCATGTGAAAAGGAGCAAACAAAAAAAAGAACATGAACCAAAATTAATCAGGCTAGATTTATAAAGTCATTTACAAATAGATGCATTTTGTGAGAAGAATACCTGGGTGCCAGATGAGTTGATGTACAGATATATTGGCTTCGTTGGGCTGTCGTAATCCAACCACATAAATTGAGCGACAAGGAGCTCAGTCACAGCAGGTACAATCTGTAAATATGTTGAGAATAAATCGCGATGAATAAAGTACAAAAAGTCAAAGCAACAGTTTGAAGAGAAACTAATCTTTGAGCCAAGAAAGAGAATTCAAATACCGGCATCCCCAGATAGACAATCCGGGCATCTAAAAGCAAAGATGGCAAATCAGGAGGAGCAGTTCTCGGCCTTCCATAACCTCTCGCTCCTCCACGGTACATGCTGACGCTCATGCCCATGCTATACTTTGATGGCCCTCTTTCATTCGTGCCAGACATACTCCACATTCCACCATTACTCAAGTAATTGCAGGCTGATGAAATGCTTTCCTGAAGAAAAAAGCCAATCAATTCTGGAAAGAGATTCTTCAGACAGAAAAGGACTAATCCAAATTTTATATTATGCAAATTAGGCATTCATGAGTATTGCATCAACTATTATCTCTCCCATCCTACTATTTAATCTTGTCAGGATATTAAAAAAGTAAATTTGTAATATTATATATAATTAGGATGTTGATATAATGAAGATGCAGGAAGCGATGTACCTCTGTGACTTTTTCTGATTGTCGGCGCACAGGGTTATCTTCAGTCATGAACATGTCCATCTGTGAAGGTGAAAGGCCATATAGATACTGAGGGGCGTTCTTGAAATTATCCATCACTACAAAAGAGAAGGTTCATCAGTTGCGAATATCCCATAAGACTTTCGCTCACAATCATAAAGTTTTGAAGGATGAATAAATTGAGAGAAGTAACTCAACATGAAGCAAATGAAGGATACTCATTCGAACTTCCCCACTACCCGAAATATACAAAGATCAACAATTAAGACAACTGACAAACCTCGTGTTGCTTCTTATAATTGACTTAACTATTCATGTTCACATTTAAGCAAAAGAAAGAACGTCATGTTAATTGCCTAAATGCTTGCATCAGTAATTTGCAAGGACACTCTGCAGTCTGCTATACCATCTCAATATTTGTTCTCTATGGAAGCCTCTCACACTTACAAACCGCAATTGCACTAACAATATCAAAGTTAACAGCACCTAATCATGGCAATCGTGTTTTCAATCTCAGATCACAATAATTACAGATTATCTCTCCATAGAGATCCATTGCTTCATGGAAGACCTCAATAAGCATGCCTCCTTATCCCAACTAAGTCAGCGACACCATTTCATTGCTCGATTCGATGGCTACTAAGGAATTTATACACAATAAAAACCAGTTGATTCTTCATCCAACACACACACACACATACACACACACAAAACCATACATATAGAGTTGTATGACAGCTTTAGCATCTTACTTAGCACCCTCACATATAAACTACCACAAGCTTAAACACCATCTTGAAAGGGGTATTTGAACAGAGTAAATGAATCATATCTTACAATAAGCACACCCCAAAAAGTAAATCAATAGCATAATTTCTTCACTAGCTAAAAACACAAATTCCAACGATTTCAAATACACTCAGTTCATAACCATGTTGCTAACATTGAAAACACCAAAAAAAAAAAAAAAAATCAATGAGAGAAATTACCAATCAACTCCCAGAAAACCAAATTGAAAACAAAACCGAAAAAGAGGGATAAGCATAGAACAGCAACATACACCCATCTTTGAGATTTTCTTCGCGGAACTGCTTGGGAATATGGTCAAGAGAGCTCCGAGCTACTGCGGGCTTGAACCCATATCTCCTAATCGGGCTTTTTCTGGGCCGAGCTGCGAACAAGAGCTTCGCGTTGTGCAGAAAAGCAGAAGAAGAAGCAGCACAATTTCCGCCCAATTCACGACTATCCGCGATTGTCGTAGATGAGACTGGTGAAAGTAGGAGAGAAGAAGAAGCCATGGAAACTCCTAAATGAAGCCAAAAATCAAGAAAATGATTTGTCGACGCAAATTAACGAAGCATCAGTGATAATAATGTTTGCACCATTGAAATTAGAGAGGACTCAATCTTATCGACCGATATTTGCTTGTAATTGGGCTTGCTTTTTAATATTTCAATTGGGCTCGACTTTTATTTTCTTGGTAATGGGCTATTTCACTGGGGACTATCGGGCTTTTTTTTTTTTTCTAGCCTTTTTTTCGATTTCTTGCTGATTTTAGATATTAAGAAAATATTATAAATTTTTTAAATAAGTATTCTACTTTTATTTAAGAATAAAGTCAAATCAGCAAAAAATCTCATCTTGCTTGTTGGGAGGAAGGAAGCTTTTTCGATTCGGTTTCGGATTTGATTTGAACTCAACCATAATGTAAATGGAGATGCACTACTAACCTAGCCCCCTACTTAAGTTCAAATTTGCAAATTATATATATATATGTGTGTGAAAACAAAAAATTTTGACCCTAAAACTTTGTATTTTTTCCGGGCATGAGTCGGTCGACTCGGTCGACTTATATAAAGTCCCACCCTAGTAGTGGGTTGATAAAACAATAAAACTCAACTCAATACGATCAATACTGATCTTAGATAAGACAGATCAAAATTGAAAGTATGCATGTGGTTCTCTCTAGTATATAGTCCAAATCGTAACAAGTAACTCGGTACATGAGATCGAAATTGGAAGTATGCACGTGACACCCTCTCCACTACAGAGTACTGCTACGTTAAATCTTTTTTTTTTTCATTTTTTAAAATTATATTATCTATTTATTATCTATTTATTTTCATTGTTTTTTTTATTTTCCATATTCTTTATTTATAATATTTTTCTTTTCATTCTTTTTCTCGACTTTTTTGTTTTTTATTATATCTTTTGCAACACGCTCCCAAAATGTTTTCATTATTTGATTTCCACTCACAACTTTTCATTCTTTTTCTCGTTTTTTTTTTGTTTTTTTTTATTATATCTTTTGCACCTTGCTCCCAACATGTTTTCATTATTTGATTTCGACTTATAATTAATTGGATCTTGTGTGCTCCCAACATGTTTTCATTATTTGATTTCGACTTATAATTAATTGGATCTTGTGTGCACAACAAATAAACAATGTACACGGTACATAATATCGAAATTGAAAGTATGCACGTGATACCTGTCTATTATAGAGTCCAAATCGTAACGGTCGGACAAAAGTTAAATCTTTTTTTTTTCATTTTTTAAAATTATATTATCTATTTATTATCTTTTTATTTTCATTGTTTTTTTTTTCCATATTCTTTATTTATTATATTTTTCTTTTCATTCTTCTTCTTGATTTTTTTGTTTTTTTATTATATCTTTTGCAACACGCTCCCAAAATGTTTTCATTATTTGATTTCGACTCACAACTTTTCATTCTTTTTGTCGTTTTTTTTTGGTTTTTTATTATATCTTTTGCACCACGCTCCGAACATGTTTTCATTATTTGATTTCGACTTATAATTGGATCTTGTGTGATATCGAGATAAACACAACAAATAAACAATCTTCAATGATCCTATAATTATGTGGCATAATTTAGATATGATGATTGTGTAAATTGTGATAAACAGTCTTCAATGATCCTATAATTATGTCTGCATAATTTAGAGATGATTGTGTAAATTGTGATTGTATTTCTATAATTGTGTCCCCATAATTGTGATTGTATAATGATTGTGTAAATTATGATTATGGCTATGAGAGATGTGTTCTATTTATAGAATATGTAATAATCAATATCGACATAATATTGTAAATGATATAATTGTCGATATTTAAATCAATATATGCATATTATAACTGATTTAAATTATCACATCGATAATTATAGGCATATCGTAATTATAAGTTAGACATGGTAATTATGTGAAATTGTGATTGTATGGTGATTGTGTAAATTGTGATATATATGATCTATTTATAGAAAATGTAATAATTATATCGACGTCAATATTGAATTCAATATATGCATATTATAACTTATTTAAATGATCATATCGATAAGTATAAGCATATCATAATTAATTTGGTTGATATCGATAAGTTACATATTAATATATAGATATGGTGAGTACTATAACACATGATATACTTAAATATTGACAACAACTAATATATATTGGTTTTGATATTGATAAGTAATATATTGATATATTGATATAAAATTGATTGAGGTAAGAAATATGAAATGAAATCAAATATTGTATTAAATACTTATATTAAATAAGATTAGATCATATACTAATTTTAATTTTCTAAGTTATAAAATTATAAAATATAAAAAAATGATTTATTAATACAGTTTATGAATATTAATATATATTAAATAAAAAATCAAAATAATAATAATAATAATACTAATAATAATAATAATAATAATAATAATAATAATAATAATAATAATTGCACCAAACATAATAATAATAATAATAATAATAATAATAATAATAATAATAATAATAATAATAATAATAATAATAATAATAAAACAGATTGCTGGAGATGAGTGACAGTTATTATCAAAAGATACTGCAAAATTACACAAATCACGTGTCCAAATATTGAGGAGACAAACCAACTTAAGTGCAAGGATGAAAATATCGATATCGCAAGTGAGATTTTACGGATATATCGATGGATATATCTATATCGCATATCGATATCGCAAAAAAATTGAAAAAATGATGGAAATGTTATTAAAATTTTGGAAATTTAACATGAAATTTTAGGGATTACTATAACATGTTATTTTACACATATTCTACTCAAAATCATAATAAAAATGACATGTTTAAAACAAACATATAGATAATATACTATATAAATATTGTATGCGTAAAACAATTGACAATGTAATACATAAGTATAATTAACTCACTACAATTAATCATAAAACTAGTAGATACTAAATATTACAATTACCTGATAACTTCGTTATTTGATACATTTTGGGGCTTAATTTCATATTATTTTGTGTTGAAAAACATGCAATAGTGAGATTTTATTTAGATTTCATTATCTTTTTAAAATTTTACGTTTTTGCTTGATTTGAAAGGAATTTGATAGGTTTTAGCACGAAATGAAAGTCCAATGGAATTTTACGCCAAGTTGGAGTCGAGATAGGGAGTCGATAAAGTGCAGTTATGGAGGAAAAATCATATCTCGAGCTCTAGAAGCCCAAATTCAATGTTTCTTGTCTTGTTAGAATGCTAAGAGGGATTTATACAACTTTCATGTTGGAAGTTTTCATCAATTATGCCTTCAAAAGAGCAGAATAGTACAAGAAGTTGAAAGTCGTGCAAGAATGTCCTGATTTTTGTCTTGACAGGGCTTGAGTAAATTGGGTATAACCTGGTGTACAAAACTCAAAATGGGCTGAAATTAGTGGCATCGGATAGCTAACTTGAAGGGCGACAACTTTCATGAAGAAGTCAAAGCCCGATTATGAGCATAAGAGGGCCAAATCGAGGCTGAAATCTGGGAATCTGGGCCACTCGGGTCACCTTGGCCGGGTCGGTGGTCAAGTTACGGGTTTTTAGGCCTGTTTGGACTCCTATTTGGATACAACTTGCTCCAAGTCCGATTTTTACCTACTTAGATACAAATTAGGACTTGGGAAGAAAGGAGGATACGAAGATACAAAAAGATCTATACACATCAAAAAATCATCCACATCTTGAGAGCAAGGAAGAAAGCAAGGAATTGAAGATTCAAGAGTCAAGAGGAGCAACCAACAATCACAAATTGAATAAGCTTTTATTTGATTTTATTTCTAGTTTTGATCATGTCGTTTTGTAATTTATTTTGCTTTACGAACATGATTTTTGGCTAGGGGTCTCGTGATCTTAGGACACGAGAGTAGTTCTATGGATTTCTTGTTGAATATCTAGTTTTAATCTTTCCTCTAATCCATGATATTTTATTCATGCTTCCTTGTGCTTATTCCATGTGTGAATCCCGATCAAATTTATTCATGCTCTAATTAATTGGATTGAGATCGAGAGATGATATCTGATTATAGATTTGGGAATGCATGACTCAATTAATTGTCTGGATCGAGAGATTGATAAATAATTGGGGGTGAGAATACGATCTTAGGAGTTTTTAGGAGTTAGTTATTAACTGCGAGGTAGAGATACAAACATTAATAATCAATCAACAGGTTAAGTTGCTCGAGAGAGAGGTTAATCTACAATCGTGAAATGAAATCGTTGTCTTAGGATCCTTGTTTGAATCTTGATTTTCTTGATATTTTCTTGTTTGATATTTCTATTCCATTTATTTGTTTCTAGACATAGGTTTTTAGATCAAATTCTCTCAATTCGATCACCTAGATAAAATTAGGTAAATTAATTAGGTAGTTAACATTGTTCTAATTCACTAGTCTCTGTGGGATCGACCTTGCTCGCCCTATCTATAGTTGACACCGTACACTTGTGGTATAAGCTAGAAATAGACCATCGATCATTACCCTAAAATTATTATAATTGTAAGATATATAATTCTGTAAATAATAGCTATTATAGCAAGATTATTAATTATCAAGTCATAGTTATATATTTACAATATGTAACTATTTATCTGAATAATACCTTAAAATGACATCATAAATTAATATTCATTCATTAATTGTTATAATTCAATAATAAATTAATCACCATTAATTTTTGTTAACTGATATAATATAATTACAATCGATGATATAGATTCAGATATAAAGTTGAGTATTAATATATAGTACTATTGATGGATATTTAATCATAGAACTAAATATTTTATGGTAATATTTTTTAAATATTTAAAAGATCATAATGCACAAATTGTCACTAATTCATAGTTCAATACACACACAAAAGCTATTTTTAATTGTTTTATATATCCTTATACGCAATTATTTATGTAAAATTAATAATATTAATTATAACATAATTAATCGGAAAACTATTTATGTAAAATTAACTTAGAACTAAAATCAACATAACATTAATGCTATATTATATTTTAAAAATAATGTTACTAAACATAGAATCATGTTACTAGCTAATGATTATGCTATATTACATTAAGAGTAACACTTGTGTGCTCCAGGGGCATGGTGCCCCTAAATTAATCATCATATGGTGTTAAATATATACACTACAGTATCATGTATATACTCTTCAGGTATCACATGAATACTCTTATATACATATGATACATGTAGGGTATATTTATAACACCAAGAAACATAACACTTATAGAGTATATATATAACACCTGAAGAACATGTATATAACATCTAGACTTGTGCCCCTATGTGCCCCTATGTGCCCCAGGGGCATATAAGTGTTTGTCTTACATTAATGCTATAACATAGAATCATGTTACTAATGATTATGCTTTAGATTAAATAAATAATATAAGATACAAAAGATCATGTTATATGACATAAGAAACTAAACAGTTAAGTGTGTCGAGTGTAGTCGAGACGACCGATGAATCCAAAAGCAATCCTCGAACGGTCAGCTTAAAGTATTGGGTAACTTCTACATTCTACTATGCGTGTAGTAAGTTATGTATGAAAATTTATGATTGAAGCTCCGTAGCTATAACCGGTAATTGCTTCACTATCGGGCGACGACCATAAGGGTAAGAGTGTTTGGTCCATGAAAGTAAGGTTTAGTGGGCGAGCGACTCCCACATTCCTTCATGTTATGTATGATTCAGGGTGAGCATGCCCGAAGGACATGTAATATGTGCTTAGTAGTTTAATTGCTTCAATATATATTAGAGAGTACACTTGTCCCACTGCGATCCCTCTCCGGAGGTATCTCATAATTCTACTTTTAATATTTTCAGGTCTGACATATGATCATGACATGGAAGTGTAGCAGGATGGACTGACTTTCTATCACCCCTTTAATGTTAAAGTATCAAAATAATACTTACTTTTGAAAACAATGTTATATTTTGGATATGTAAATTATGATAGATGATGGGTCCAAACTTATATTCTGGTATAATGTGTGTGTTCAGTTATATGATCTCACACAAGAATATGTTTGAATATTTTACCTAGAAATATGGGTGAGACACGAGTTTTAGAAGTAATTATGTTATGTTTAAAAGAAAAAAAAAAGTCTTGTGTTTTTCATTTTAGTCATCCGATGTATATTGATTAGTCCTAACTTCAATCTTCTTCTTTTCCGACACCGATTGGAATTCTCCGGCGTTGACTGAAATTCTCCGATCAAAAAGACCTGCAAAACAGAGAACACCGGGGGTTTTTCCCGGTGAAGGGACTCCGACGCTCAAGTCAGTAATCTCGAAAAATATTGCTCTCGCTTTTGCTTAGTAATTATTGTGGAAAAAATCGTGATTGTGTGTGAAAATAGAAAGATCAAGTTCTATAAATACTCCCTGAAAACATGGCAGTTAAGATTCTTCCGAAAAAGGTGGGAAGTGGGCGATATTCCCGCGATCATGGCAGTTATCCTGAGTTTGAATTAGTTCGTCTATATCTAGTTCGATCTTTCGTCCTACAACTCGGTATTTCGACCTGCGAAGTTTATCAGTTCGCTTAATTTGCTCTGTTCGGCCAATTTGCTTGACTTGTTTGTTCGTCCAAAATATTCTTCCTGCTTCTCCGTTCTGTTCGCATTAATTATCCTTAAAGTCGATCAGTTTTGTAAGATAGTCCGAATGTGGTCAGTTTGACCGCATCATATATTATCTTCTGAATTTTTTAGTTACTAAGTAAAGGGTGACGAACTATTCCCAATTAATGGGGATCGGGGTGCCACACCTTGCTTGCTCTCAAGATGTGTATTTTTATGTGGATGAATGATTATTGATCTATGAATCCCCCTCCTTTGTTTTGAGTCACAAAGTCTCAATTTATACCTCACAATTAGGTTTGGAGTAGAGTTATAGTCGAAACGGGGTCTAAAACGGCCAAACGAAACGCGGTCTGGCCGGATCCAGATGACCCGACTCATATAGGACAATGAAACAGATTTTTGTGTAGAAAAACATGTGACCCGGGTCAGGTAACAGACGACCCGGGTCGGGGCGAGGTTTCGAATTTCGCTGGTTACTCAACTCGTGCATTGAGACCCGACCTCACCTGATTACTTCCGGACTCTTTTTAACCCATTGTGAGCTTGAATTGGACTTTGATGTCTTCATAAAAGTTGTAGCCCTTGAAGTTAGCTATCCAATGACACTAATTTCAGCCCAAGATCAGTTTTTTACACCAAGTTATGCCCAAATTACTGGAATCCTATTAAGACGAAAATCAGGACAATCTTGCACGACTTTCAGCTTCTTTTGATATTCTGCTTTTGTGGAGGCAGAATTGAAGAAAAAGTCCAACATGAAAGTTGTAGAACTCCCTTCTAGATTTCCAACAAGACAAAAATCATCAAATATGGACTCCTAGAGCTCGAGTTATGATTTTTCTTCCATAACTGCGCGTTATCGACTCAATATCTCGACTCCAACTTGACCCTAAATTCCATTGGACTTTCATATTGTGATCAAATCTATCAAATTCCTTTCAAATCAAATAAAAACGTGAATTCTTAAAAAGATAATGAAATTTAAATAAACTCACTATTGCATGTTTTTCAACACAAAATGATATGAAATTAAGCTTCAATATGCATCAAATAACTAAGTTATCAAGACGTCACATAAACTACACAATCATGAAATTGTTTATCTACATCCAAATAATGTCATCTTTAGTATATTAATTTTTAAATATTTTTTCTTTAACTTGAAGATAATTAAATAACAACTCTCATTTACAACCTTTAAGAAAAAAAAATTGTATCTTTATTCTTTTAATTGTTGAGTATTCAAGTATTAAACTTATAAATAAAAACAAATATAATATGTTATTTAATTAGTTATATAAGGATTTTGTTATTTAATTTCCATGAGTTCAAACAGTACAAAATCTTTAATTTCAGTTGCTATTGGTGGCATAGACTCTGTATATGGTAGATATCATTTTTAACATACCTATTTTTCAAGCAACAATCCATGAAAATATATACATAATTTTATGTTGATTAATATATACTACATGGGAGATTGATAACATATTATATTTGCTTTTATTTATAAAATCTTAATACTCAAATATTTATCCAACGTGGTATGTGATGTGGTATGTTTGTCGTACACGTGGACTGCGGTTGCCGGAAAATCAAACGTGGTCTAAATTGCAACAGTAAACAAAGGTTGTGATTTTTTCTGCAATTATTGAAAAATGAGGATAAATTTATAATTTTTTAAAAAAGTAGTAATTTTTGTTGCAATTATTCCTATTTATAAATATATCTTGTAATAAGTTTGTAACATGTACATATACTACATATAAAATATTAAACAATTGATTATATTCTATCCTTAAAAAAAAAAAAAAAGAAGGGTATATTTGGAAAGTCAAGTGTGAGTGGGATATAACTTAGTCAGGGGAGAAGATAGTTCCGTGAGAAGATAGTTTGGTAAAGTTCTAGAAATCCATGCAAGGATAGTTATGGCCAATCATTGCACACGTGGCATCAACACGTTTCTTCATGCAACTTACGTGTCTTTCTAATTCTATATTATTACTTTTTTATATTCCTAAATATTCCAAAGATAAAGTCATCATTTTATATAAATAAAATTAGGGATTTTATTGATCGAGATCCGAAAGATAACTTATCTATCAACACGAGTTATGAGAGATAAATATAATCAATTCATGATTCAAAATATTAAAAATACCTCTCAGCTGATGTAATATTGACATTTTTGTGATATTGATTTTTGTCAAATAATATCAATCAATTATAGCAGTGACATTAATTTTTGTTCAATAATATATATCGACAAATACAACATGATAAATTTATATATTTACATTTTTTTGGATATTAATTTATGCACAATAATACATATATTGATAGTCTATAATTAATACCAATATTTTTCATATTGTATCTTATATAATATTGATAACTTGACGATATTTATTTTTGCTGAAAATATATATTGAAAACATATTTGTATGATAATATATTTTGTTGATTGATATTATTTAAATATATTTAATATTAATTAAATTGAAGTGTATTGAAATTATATAAAAATCAGTAAATTTTGTATTGAATCGAATATTTTATCGAATATAATAACTAGTAAAAGAAAATGATATTTGTTTTATTTTTAAATCTACGTGTGACCTGATATCCACGTAAGCTGATTTGAGGGCCAAGGCAAGCGTGATTTGAGAGCCACATCAGCTAAGAGAGAAAAATAAGATAACATCGTTATAAAATATGTTAACGACGTTATATGTTAACAGCGTTTTATTCTGATATCTTAAAGTGATAGTTTTTCAATCTTTCGAAACTCGGATTTATAAGATTTATATATGTTTCATAACCTGCGTTGATAGATAAATTATCTTTCGGGTCTGGATTGATCAAAAATCCCATAAAATAATTAATAGTTTAATTAATTAAATCACTTTCTTGTTACCTACAAAGTCGGAAATTATAGTTTTAGATTAAAGAATTTAAGCTATATTCAATTTGAAATTATAAAAGAAAACGAAAATTTAGGTTTATCACTACGATTAGTTAAATAAAATAACAATTAATTAACTCGACCACACTCTTTTCTATTGTTATAAAGTCTAAAAAATTTAAGCTTACACCCACCCTAATTTGAAAAGAAACCCAATGGAATTAAAGGATCATATATATGACTCATCGAAACTTCATTAACCAACTAATTAAGACATTTGATTTAGATGGTAATTATTATCGATAAACTAAATTTAGATGTAATTAAGTTTCAAATTAAATAGTTACACATGTTGGTGACGACTCAATTTACATATATTATACATATATATATGGTATATGGTCAATACTGAATTAATTGAAGAATGCGTATTTATTTAATTCTCATTGCGATAAGGATTAACTTATAGACCTATTAATTAGCTAACAAGCAAGCACAAGAAAAGTGTTATTAGTATTTTCCTTAACACTAATTTCAGTTTGAGTTAGTCTCCTGTGCACCTGTTGCACGGATCTGTGATTCGTGCAACTGGGCCGCGCGGGGGCTGGGCTGGCCCACCCAGCCCGTGCCTCTTTACTTATTTCTTGTGTTTTGCTCGTTACCCTCACGTTATGTTAGAGTTACTTTCGCGTTATGTTAGGGTTACCTTCGCGTTATGTTAATGTGACCCCATATCCAGATTTCATACCCTTAGTTTAAAACCACTAAACTAAAATGTTAATCATACCATCATGTTATGTTAGAGGTACCTGTTAGTGTTACCCGTAACATAACATGAGGGTATGACTGCCTGAGCGAATCTTGGTGGGTTTGAGCGCCCACCAGGTAACACGAGTAACACTAACATAACATGAGCGCCCACCAGGTAACACGAGTAACACTAACATAACATGAGGGTAACCCTAACATAACATGAGGGTATGACTGCCTGAGCGAATCTTGGTAGGTTTAAGCGCACCCACCAGGTGCGTGGGAGTGCGTTGGGACGCGTAAAAACACACGTTAAAGGCGCGTGGGGCGGGTCGACCCGATCCTTGCACCAGTTGCATAAAATATTTTGTCTTTCAGTTTACTTGTATAAACGGACTTTTAGTATTGGATGATAACGATCTTCTTTTATTTAATTAATCTAATGTTTTTCACGTGTTTTAATTCCCTCGAAATTATGAATGTTCATCGTCGAAATTAGTGAAGTTGAGAATAACTGATGAGCAATCCAATCACTGCACATGAATTTTATATTGCTTAATCAAAGCATTTAATTAAACATTTAAATGAAACATTTTTTAAGTTAGAGGGGAGGGAGAGAAGAAGACTGCAAGAATTGGAAAACTTTCGCCACATCATTAAAATCTGTTCACCACAATTTACTCCATAAAGATACAATACTATTTGAGAACTTGTGAAAGTGGATTGAATTTATGAATAATATAGATCCATTAATTCTTATATATCCGTGAGACCTTTCATATGAGTTTTTAAATAAAATTTAATATTACATTAAGTCCAAAATAAGTGTCAGTTTAAGTTTTGATATATAAATTAAGAAATGTGATATAAAAATCTGATCTCCCCATTTAAATTTAATTTGAAAAGTTTTTTTTCTCTATTATCGATTAATTAATGAAAATAAATAGAGTTATCTTTGATTAATTTATTATTATATATGATTTATATAGAGGCTTGAAAGAGAGAAACATAGTAAAACCTAGAAACTTACGTGACCTACAAGACTGGCTCACTAATTTGGTACATTATATTTAAATATATTTTAAAATTTAGAAAAAGGACACGTATGTTAAAACAAATTTTGTTTGGTGAAACAATCCTTTTTTTTAGTCGTGGAAGTAGTACTTGTCTTAGCTCATAACTTAGCAAAATACTATATTTTAAATTTCAGGGAACTAAATTATTCATTAAAGTAATGAAAACATTCATGAACATACCCACAATCACTAAAAAATAAGGAAAAAAATTAAAACTAAGTGATCACAACTAAATTAAATAAAAAGGAAAGGAAAAAGAAAATCTAGGTTAATTTATAATATAAATATAACTGTTCAGTATCTTGACAACGCCCATAAAATCCGGCAAATAAGGAAAAAGAATCTAATAATAACAGAATCTACAATTTAAGAGTCAAATCCAGTTCAATATCTTCTGCAAATCGCGGCAAATTCAAGTCGAAATCCGGCGCGCCGCCGCCGGAGCAGCTGACGGCGCCGCCGTCTGAGGAGGTGACGACGCTGGAGGCGTTGCCACCGTCGGAAGAATTCACGCCACTCTTAACCCCGCCATAATGCTTACGCATGTGGCCGCCCAATGCCTGGCCCATCGAGAAGCTCTTCCCGCACGTGGCGCACGTGTGAAGCCCGCGCGACGGCTGGGGACCACACGTGTAATCGGACGCCTCTGACGTCGACGGCTTTCCTGTATTCTCTGCGGCGGTCGGCGGTTTACTCTGGTGGCTGGCCTTGTGGCCGCCAAGAGCCTGGTGCGATCGAAAACCTTTTCCACAGATACTGCACCAGTGAGAGAGTTTTGACGGTTTCTCTCCGACGAGGGCGGCGGAGGTGGAGGGAGAGGCAGAGGCAGAGGAGTCGCCGCTGCCGCCGCTGCTTTGGGAGAGGGCGACGAGGCAGTCGGCGAGGTACTCGTCAACAGAGGCTCGCTTGGAGCGTTTGGCTTTTCTGCCTGAGTCACCACCGACGTGGTCGAGCCACAAGGTCGGAATATTCTGGGAATCGGCCATTAATGTGTGGAAGAAGAAATAAGAACTAAGAAGAGTGAATTATCTGGTGTGTGAGTAGATGAAGGAAAATGTTGATGTGTGTTTCGCTCTCTATATATAGGGGGGGGGGGGGTGTGTGGTAGGAATGGCGGTGGATAGAACTAGAAGTGTTAGTGATAATCAACAAGTCTATTTCCTTATTTTTATTATTATTATTTTCTGAGGACGTATTTATTTATTTTTTAATTTAATTGGATCACTTTCATAATTACCACTATATTTAGTTTCTGCAGAATAGTCAATGTTAAATACACTCTCTTTTTTCCCTCTTTCAGATTGATCGATAGATTATAGTTGAAATTGGATCATTAAAAATATTATTCGAGGAGTTTATGCTTTAGATACTGTTTAATTGGGAGAAGCTCTCATGTCTGGCGACATCCATGTATTTGGGCCGAATTGCGGCCCATAATTTTTTTTATTTTATGAATTTTGTTATTTTCAGCGTCACTTTATATTATGTTAGTTATATATTTACATTATATTAATCATACATTTATATTACATTAGTTATATCTTCATTTCAAAATTCAATACCTTAGTTTAAAACCATGTTTGACCTTGGTGTATGGATCCTGGATTCATAAACCAAGTGCATAAAATTTGGTGTTTAATTGGTGAAAGATCATAATCTTTACATGAAATATTAAATTTAACTCAATTTTTTCACTAATGATTAAAATAACATAATCTAGTATAATTTTACATCAGTCAGGTTTCTAAATACATCGGAAAGTTGGACCGGAATATTATCTTCTTTTTTTTTTGAGTTAATTTCCAGAAAAATCACAACATTTACCTAAATCGTCATTTTACAGCAAACTTTTCACTATTTGTCAAAATAACGCAAACTTATATATTTTGTATGTTTTTCGACCAAAATCAGTTTTTAAAAATTTGTATTTTTTATTAATAATTAGGAGTTGTGGAGGGGAGGGGGAGAAACGAAAAAAGACTAAAAAGTTGAGTTAAAAGTTGTATATCGATTAATAATGATTTTTTTCACTATCTTAACCAAAAAACATATTAAATATATAAGGTTATATTATTTTGACCAATAGTGAAAAGTTTGGTAAAATGACAATTTGGGTAAAGGTTATGATTTTTTTGACAATTAACCCTTTTTTTCATAGTCATATACGGCAAATTCCATCCTACATATAATGGTAATAATATCATCACCATTTTATGTGTGCACTTTTAAGTAAAAAGGATAGAAGAAAATACACATGGCAATTACATTTTAAATGATAATGACATTACCAATCACATGTAGGGTGAAATATACCGGTCCTCTACTCACTAAGTTCATATTAATTCCAATGACGTGGTGCATGTTCTTTAATGGGCTCTAATTACTAGAGAGAATTTAGAAACAAGTTCTGGGCTTTGGCCCATTATATATATATATATCACTTCATTTGTTCTCTACTTCTGTACAGTATCTACTACTATATATAAGAGTAGGGAAAAATTCAAAATTGGTCCTGCCCCAGGGCTGTCGTACGATTTTAGTCCTGTTAAAATCGTAATTTCAATTTAAGTCCTCTTAACTCAAAATTTGTCCAATTTCAGTCCAATTTCGCCGGAAATTTCAAATTCCGGGCCAATTTCAGGCGAGTGTACTGCACTCGCCCCCAATTTAACTTTGAAGCTGAGTTGTCGCTGACGTGGCTAAATTTTACATATGTGGAAATGAATTTTACATTTCTATGAAATAGAAAATTAATAAAAAATATAAAAAATCAAAAATTAGAGAAAAAAAATCAAAAAATTCAAAAAAAGTATTTAACAAAAAAATGAAAAGTTAAAAAAAGTCATAAGATATATTTTTGAAAAATGAAAAATATATCAAAAAATGAAAAAAAAGGAACAAAATTAAAAGAAAAATAAAAATCAAATTTAACAAAAACATTAAACATAGCCTTCGCCTTCATATTTGAATGAGGAAAACTGTATTGTTCTCAATTTGGGCTCTCAATTGTGTTTATGCATAGACGATTATGCAGAATGAATGTGTGCGTGATGCACAGAATGGAGTGAGTTGACTTCGAATTTTCAGATTATATGAGGAAATGAAAAATTACAAGGCGAGACATACAGAAACAAATCTGCTGCAAATGGCTATAGCTTCAACATCCAACGACCGTATGCCAAACCCTAACACGTTCTTCATGCCTCTCCCCGTGTGCCCTTTTATCGGGCAAACATTGATCTTCTTAAGGCCAAAGTTCTAACAAAGATTATAACCACCTAATATTTCACGCCTTCTGAAGTGCACGGGATGACATTCCATGTAGAAGTCTTACGAACCCCAAGAAGCTGAGCTTCCAATCTGAGTGCCTCTCTCTCTCTCTCTCTCTCTTCGCATCTGCCTCTCCACCACCCTCCACCGCCCCCAAAATCGCCTTCCTCTTTCTCACCAACTCCCCCTCCACTTCGCCCCTCCCTGGGAATGCTTCTTCTCCATTGCCTTGCTCAATTAGGGTTGTTGAGAATTTGGGAGATTAGGGATTTTCCCCCTTTGTTATTTGAATCCCCTTTTTTGTCTTTCCTTTTTCTGTTTTTTATTTGTTTTTTATTTCCTTTTTATTTGTTAAGTTTTAGAATTATGTTTTTACATTTCTTAATTTATTTTATAATTTCAGCCGCTGACGTGGACTGCCAACTGGAAAAAAAAAGGCCACGTGAGCGCATTTGGAGGAATTGTACAAATTAGGGGCGAGTGCAGTACACTCGTCGGAAATCGGCCCGGAATTTGAATTTTCCGGCCAAATTGGACCTAAATTGGACAAATTTTGAGTTAAGAGGACTAAAATTGAAATTACGATTTTAACAGGACTAAAATCGTACGACAGCCCTGGGGCAGGACCAATTTTGAATTTTTCCCTATAAGAGTATTGTATATGTACCTCTTCTTAATTTAAATAATAAATGTGTGTCTTCCATTTTATAAGAGGATTTACTTTTATACACATAATTATAATAAACATCTTTTTTTTTCCATTTTAATTAAGTGGTTAAAACACTCCAAAAAAAATAATTATGTGGTTAAATATTTGAAAGAGGTGGTAATTATTTTGTACTCAAATAGGTAGAAAGTTAATTATTTCTCATAAGGGTATTTTAGGAAAGTGAGTATTTTTTTATAAGAGTAGTACTGCATATGTATGCAAATTGTACGGAACAAATTAAATGAAATATATAATTAATGGGCGAAATTATAACTAATTAACTAGGACTGATTAGAAAACACGATTAAGTTCGTTTCAACATGGTCCATTGCCTTCGCAATGATCTAGAACTCAAATTATGTAATTAGTCATAATTAAACACATTAAATTATGTATAATTTATTATTTACTGCCTCATAACCAAATCGAACAATAATTGATAGAAGTTTACAAGGTTAAGGTTTGTGTCTCCTAAACGAAATAGGAAAGAAACCCTAGTTTTTATCAATATTATAAATACACACACTATAGCTACTACTTCTTCCACACACTAATGGCTCAATCCAGTTGCCTCACCTCCTCCTCCACCACCGTCTCTCCCTCTCCGACCACCGCCACTGTTGTCGGCGAGGCTCCATCACAGGCGTCTCCTCCGGCCATGCTCAATCCTCACGTGTGCACTAGTTGCGATAAAGCTTTTCCGACGCACCAAGCTCTCGGCGGCCACAAAACCTGCCACCGCAGTAAGCCACCAGCCGCCGCCACAGACGAGGCGTCGTCGGATCGGATACACCGGTGCGCCACCTGCGGTGAGACATTCAAGACAGGCCAAGCATTGGGTGGACACATGCGTAAGCATTATGCCGGCCGCGTAATTATCAAAAGAAACGGCGCCAAGAAAAGCCCCGTCAACTCTTCCTACGGCGGCGCTGCTAGCCACTCGGGCGGCGGCAGCCTCGCACCACCGGATTCGGACTCGCCCTTGCCGGAATATCCAGGGCTGGATTTAACGCTTAAATTGTAGATTTATAGCTAGTTTGATTGTTTTTCCATATTCAACACTTAACTGCATGCAGACTGCAATAACCTAGATAGATTGTCTGACGTTTCTTTTTAATTTCTAATTTCCGAAATTAATTACGATCAATTGGTTTAATGGTTTTTTTAAACTTCATTAATTCGAGTGATTCTGGTAGTTTATATATCTTGAATTGTACGAGTAAATACACTCCTTAAATATTAATATGTTTGATCAATCAACTCTTTGAAATTATTTACGATTTTTAGTTTGCTTAATACGTACGAGTGCTGCATGTTATTTCAGTCTAAATGTTGCAATATTTTAGTGTATAAATCGTCGTTCATCTCCAGCACCATACATTATCTTAAGACAAATTTAACAATATCTTATTGTTATAAAACTTAACATTATCAAAATTTCAGCACCGCACATTATTAAGTTTTGCAATGTTGTCAATATAAATCTATCATGCTAGAGAAAAATGAGTATTTACGTAAGGTTTTAGACACAACAAAAGTTTTATGAAAAGTCTAGTTTTTAAGACAACAAATTATAGCAAAAAATGCTAATCTAAATTGACAACATTTTGTTAGAAAAAGTAATGAAAAAAACTTATTGCGACTACATAATGTTCTCGCAAAATAACTATTAATGATAAAGACTTTTGTAAAAATATTATGAAGAAATTGTATGTTTTCAGAATACAAAATATTGTTGGAAATACTCTTTTTTTCTTATAGTGGTATCACTTATCTCCAATGGTCATTATACCTTTTCACCACAAATGAATATCCCCTATTCTTTATTAATTATCAATTTTATTTGAAATTAATTTATTTACTAATACCCACAATACCGGATCGATTTTACTTATAGTAAATCTAGCAGAAATATAATTATTCAAAAGATCTATCACATTCTTATAACACATTGTTGTAATAGATAATTAAATAATCAAATTAGGAAATTTATTTACTAACATCTACAATTCACAGATATATTTTCCTAAATCGATCTTGATTAAGAAATGTATCTTTTTTCTAAGATTTGATAAAACCCATGCTACGAGTTCTTGTATGGAAATAAAATCTGATTCACAAGATTTTCTTGTTAAGTAATTAATACTCCTAACCCTAATATAACTCTATTCTCATCATTTAATTTTTTCCCATATTTATATAATTCACTAAATTTCCATACATTATTATCTCTCATTTAACTTTTCTTGAATTCACACACATTCATCATTCATGGCCGATCTCCCTCGCTTCACCCGCAAGCGCAAGCAGCCACTACCACCATCGCCGCCACCGGAAGCCAACTCAGAAGCAATCGCCATGGCTGATGCCCTAATATTCTTGTTCGGTGACGACCCTGATTTCTGCACCATCTTTGATAAGCCTCATGATCCATCTCCTCCTACCACCATGCAAACCATCGCCGCCGCCGCCATGCCCTTTTCCGGCGCCAAGAAGCATAAAGAACCCTCTCCCAATCCCAACACACAGCAACCAAACAAAACCCGCCACCGAATCATGCCCGACGACAACGCCTCCGTCTCCACCGCAGCAGCCGTCGCCGCCGCCGCCAACCCTCACGTGTGTCGTGTGTGCAGCATGGGTTTCAAGACCAGTCCCGCATTGGGGCGGCACGAGCGAGAGCAGCACAAGAAAGAAGCACCGCCGGCGAAAAAGGGAAGTGGTGGTGCTACGAAGATACAGCCGTCCAAGTTGAACATCCTTCGCCGGAAATGGCACAATGAGCTCCAAACCAACCGCCGTTTATATATGAAGGACCGGATTCCAATCTGCTAATCTCCTCTCTATTATTTTGTCTGTTATTATTCATCTAGATCTAGGGTTTGAAATGACTTCATGAGAATTCTTACATTCGGTAAATCGTTGGAATTATGATCATGTTCTTGTCCTTAATTTCCACGATTTTCTGCAAAAGTACATTTAGTGTTTCAATATAATTCTTGTCTTTTTCATATTTTAATTTCTCATTTCAACTCCTATATATATATATATATAATTTATATCGATTTTTCTTATGAATGTATGCATATTAATGTATATTAAAACTAGGGTTCAGTAATCAGTTGCTAAAAGATTCGTGGACTTCAATTCAATTTAGAATTAAAATATAAACTTTGAAATTTGACATATTTTATCACAATTTTTCTTTTTTTGGTAATTTCAATAACCCCAACAGAGAATCCAAAAATGATAGGCAACAGATCAATGATCTATATATGGAGATTGGATTGTTAGTTTTAATAAGATAATTTCCTTGTATAATGATACAATAAAATCTTCTTAGATTCAAAAAATCCACAATTCTCAGATTTACCATAAATAAATAATTTTGGTATGATTAAATTTGATAGAGGTGCTAATTAAGAAATATTTCCTAAGATTTTGGTTCACTAAGATTGTGGATATTGGTAAAAAGTTCAAAAAGATAAAATCAGTGAGATACGATTTTTGGAGGATCATTGTATGAACTAGCTGGACCCCATTTGTAAATATTATGCATGCATGGATATTTATTTTTTGAGTTAGTCTCTTGTGCAACTGGTGCACATACAATTCGGGTTGGGTCCGGGTCGACCCGGATCTGCACACTTTTATTTATTTTATTTTTTTTGAATTTTATTTTTTCGCTTCAGGTTATTACCTTTATGTTATATGTTTGTGACTAAATGTAATGACCTTTATATACTCTAACTTAGAAAAAATGAAGAATTTTAGCAAAATTTGTACATATTTACGTTTATGTAATATTAGCTGCACATATATTCATCCTTAAAATGCACTGAATTTTGAAAATTTCAATTTTTTTTCAAAGTTATGGATTATAAAGGTCATAATATTTGTACATAAAAGTCACAAGAATTGTACATAAAGGTTACAACAATACAATATAAAGGTCTTAATCTGAAGTGAAAAAACCTGAAAATCTTCATTTTTTCCTAAGTTACTGAACATAAAGGTCATAACATTTATATATAAATGTCACACTTATATAACGTAAAGGTCACATCCTTACACCATAAAGGTAACAGCCTGAAGTGAAAAAAAATAAAAATCTAGGTGTGCGGATCCAGGTCGGGTCGCCCCAGTTGCACCAATCCAGATCCGTGCACCTGGTGCACAACATCATTTGCCTTTTTTTTTTTTTGTGATTGAAATTGGAAAAATAATACAAGACTCGTGTGATATTATATATGCAACGAGTTAATTATGTACGTAATACACGTCAATTCCCAACTCATACCTAATAATTCATATATATGTTATTTTTGGATAATGAGACTACAAGAAAAATGAGTACTTATTTAGAACTTTTTTACCACTTAATTAAAGGGAAAATTTCAATTTAGGTCCTACCCTAGAGGTGTCGTCCGATTTTGGTCATTTTAATTTGGAGGATTTCCAAAATACCCATTTTCATGAGCCAAGGAACTTATCTACCCATTTTTTAAAAAAATAACTTTTTTACCCAATTTTTAAAGTGAAATCTCCATAATACCCTTAATTTTAGTTATATTTAGATAAAAAAAGAATCCAGGAGACTCTATTCGTGTCCAGAAATTCTACCCGCGTCCAGGAAACTCGACTCGTGTCCAGAAACTCTACCCGCGTCTACCTTTCAGATAAGGTGAATATGTCGTGAATACGAAATATAATATCGTGTTCACGATATGCAGAAATGTTCAACATGTAGTGAACACAGAAAATAATATCGTGTTCACGATATGCAGAACTGTTCACATATCGTGATCACGGAAAATAATATCGTGTTCACGATATGCAGAAAGGTTCAACATATCATGAACACGAAATATAATATCGTGTTCACGATATGCTGATATCGTGTTCATGATATGCTGATATGCTGATATCGTGTTCACAATATGCTGATATGATATCAGAAGTATTTCCACTTTATGTAAGGGAAAAATTCAATTTAGGTCCACTTAAGAAGCTACTGTCCGATTTTCGTCCTTTTATTTTTAGGGTTTCAAATTTAGTCCTTTTAATTTTAAATTCGACCAATTTGTGTCCATTGGGCGGCGAAAATTGATATTCCGGCTAGTTTGCCGGCGATTGCATCTCAATCGCCCCCAATTTTTTTTTCAGGTTGTGTTCAGCTGATGTGTCATTTTGGAGCACATGTGGCAACACCATTTAATTTCCACATAGATCTAATAACAATTAATAAAGGAAAAACATTTTAAAAAAATGAAAAAATGAAAATCTGCTTCTTCTTCCCACTGCCGCCGGCCGCCGGTCGCCACCACTCGCACCATTGCTCTCGCTGGCAGATCTGGAGAAGACGACGAGACATGGAGAAGCACCCACATCTGCAACTCACATCTGGAGAAGGCACCCACATCTGGAAGAAGAAGAGACATGGAAGAAGGCACCCATCTGGAGAATCTGCTTCTTCTTCCCACTGCCGCCGGCCGCCAGCCGCCACCACTCGCACCATTGCTCTCGCTGGCAGATCTGGAGAAGACGACGAGACATGGAGAAGCACCCACATCTGCAACTCACATCTAGAGAAGGCACCCACATCTGGAAGAAGACGAGACATGGAAGAAGGCACCCATCTGGAGAATCTGCTTCTTCTTCCCACTGCCGCCGGCCGCCACCACTCGCACCATTGCTCTCGCTGGCAGATCTGGAGAAGACGACGAGACATGGAGAAGGCAGATCTGTCCTCGTCGTCGGCCCCCTGGCGTTCTGGCAGCATCGTTGGTGTCCGCCATTAGAGCTCTGTGGTGGTTGGTCCATCGCCGGTGGTGGTTGGTGGAGGAGGTGACGGGGCTGGTGGAGGTGGTGGTCTGGAAGAAGACGAAGACTATTTTCTTTTTCTTTTTTCATTTTTTTGACAGCTCAGATAAAGGGGATTGGTCTATTTTATGCCACATTTGCTCCGGCACCCACATCAACTAAAATAAGCCACATCGGCAACTCCAACCAGCCACATCAGCAAAATCCCCAAAAATGGGGGCGATTGAATTGCAATCGCCCCCAATGGACACAAATTGGTCGAATTTAAAATTAAAAGGACTAAATTTGAAACCCTAAAAATAAAGGGACGAAAATCGGACAGTAGCTTCTTAAGTGGACCTAAAATGAATTTTTCCCCTTTATGTAAATATAAACTTAAGTTGAGGGCATTATTGATATTTCGGCCAAAAATGGGTAAAAAAGTATATTTTTAAAAAAAAGGGTAAATAAGTTCCTTGACATACAAAAATGGGTAAACGGAGGTATTTCGACATTTTAATTTCCGATTTTCAATTTTTGTCCTGCTATTGAAAAATATGTCCAATTTTAGTCATTTTATGTCGGAATATCATATTTTCAGACTCATTTTTGGCGAGTGAACCGCACTTGCCTCCAATTTCAATGCTTCAGTGAACTTATGCTTTCTTTTTCATACGTGTAATTTATTTTTGTTTTAATTTACTATCTAAATTGTTAAAACGTTTGCCACATCATTAATTGTGTTTCGGAGGAAAAATAAAAAATTAGACTCAATTAATTGCAATTAATAAGAAAAATAAAAAATAAAACTCAATTCAAAAAACAGAAATAGGAACAGTACAACGTCCCCCAAATCCAATTCACACAAAATAAAAAAAAAATCATCCTATTTGTTCAAATTATTATTGTTGTTCAAATTGAGTGTGTAAATTGTGGGTTGCTAAATCCACTGCCCAACCACCGCTACAATACCTATGCCGGCGACCCTTTTTCAATCTCCAACCCTTTCTCCGGCCACAGTTTCAGAGCTCAACTATAGTGCTTATTCGTCATCTCCGCCAAAGGTCGATGCAAACAACGCTTCAGATAGATTTCTCATCTCCACCCAAACCCACCCTCATGTCGCATTAGATCTCGCTTCCACTACCCTTAGATCTGCTCCGCTGCCGATGACAGCGAAAATCGTCCTCAAATCTGACGCGACGACCCTTCCTCTGCTACAAAATCAAATTTTCCCTTCATCAAATTCATCGATCTTCCACCCGCCAATTTCAATACTAAGTTTTATTAGTTTTTGCACAACTGATTTTGATTTTATCTTGTCTCTCTATTAGTGCTTTATTGGGAATCCAGAGTTTATTTAGTTAGTTGAATTGAGTATTTAGGGTTCTTGTTTGAATGCAATGTCCAATCCCTCATTTAAGTGTTTTTTTTAATTGGTATTTTCTTTTAATTTTAGTTCCATTTTTCTTCAATTTTTCTATATCATTTTTGGTTTATTTATAAACAAATAAATGATGTGGCAAGTGATGTGGTTATTTAGGTGGTAAAAAAAATACATAAAGCAATTACACATGTGAAAATAATAGACATGTAAGCATAAGTTAAATAAAATCATGAATTTGGGGATAGTGTGTTTCACTCGCTGAAAAATATTGACCGGAATATACAAATTCCGATTAAAAAGGACTAAAATTGGACAAATTTTTCAATAGCGAGACTAAAATTGAAAATCGAAAATTAAAAGGACCAAAATCGTATGACACCTCTAAGATAGGATCAAATTTGAATTTTCCCCCTTAATTAAAAGTTTTAGTGGAAAGTCTAGCTTTCTCGAAAACAAAAGCAAGATAATATTTTACGACAATTATTCATATGTTTGCAATAATATTTTATTATCGCAAACATTTTTTTTTTTCTCGTTGGGACTCACTCTCATGAAAATTATGTCTGAAATGATGTCTTATTAATTTTTGCGTAAGTGGCTAAGTGCCAATTATCAAAATTAATTATTTTTAAGTTCAAACTAAGGTAAAGTTTGTGGTTTTTAATCAATTAAATAAATATCATGCATGGTCATGTTCTGAAATTAAATATTATTTTAACTGTTCATACAGATTGTTCCTCTTTCTAAATAATATTCTATTTTATATTATCAATTTTAAAGGTGAAATCAATTTTTTGTTTTAGTTTTGTTTGATTTTGATTCTATTATTTTTTGTTATACAATTTAAGTCTTGTAATTGAGAAAATTGTGATCTTAATGCAGTTCTTTTTTCGTCATAATCCCAATTTTTATGATCACTTTTCAGCGAGTGTCACAAATTTGCAGCCCAATTTCATGGTAGAAAAATAGTTATTGCGGCGATGATCGAAGGAAAGAAATTGAATACATTTCTGATCAATTGCACGACTAAAATTGATTATTGAAAAGTAACATGACCAAAATAGAATAACACTTTATTCAGGATAAGGTAAAAAATGAAACTATAATTCCTAATTAAAAATCATATAAAAGAAGAATTAATACTTGAAAAAGCACAAGAATTATAATTGAAACAACATTTGTATTATAGAAAGGACAAGAAGGGTTTATAATCCTTACATGTCTATCAAAGAATTTAATAAACAATTCTCTTAACCAAACCCTAAAATAACACAATAATGGCATTCAAACTAATAAAGATGAGACTCCTAGTGTCATAGGAGGCACGTTTGATGGGATGCCTTTTCCGATAGACTCTGTCTCATTGCTGCTGGAAGCGCCGCCGTTGGTGCTCTCTCCGCCACCACCACCGCCGCCTGCTCTGATCCTGAACCTCCATATAATTTTCTTTCTCGGCGGCGATGGTACTTCTTCGCTGTGCTTTCGCATGTGGCCTCCCAAAGCAGGACCGGTTGTGAAACCCATGTTGCATTTTGGGCACACGTGCATCTTTCCGGTAGGGCTAGTTGTGGCGGCGGCGACGACTCGGTCCTTGACTCGGTGGCTGGTTTTGTGTCCGCCTAGTGCTTGGTGTGAGTCAAAAACCTTGCCACACTTGTTACACTCGTGTGAACTAGACGTTGAGGGTTCTCTGTGTCTCTTGGCGCCGGAAAGTGGCAAGGTGGTGGTGGTGGTGGTGGTGGTGGTGGTTTGTACGGTGGAGGTTGAAGAAGGATGGAGACTGATCTTGGGATCAAAGGGTGTCGAGTAAGCCATCAAGATTAGGGTTTCAGCGGCGGCGATGTCTGCAGAGGTGAACTCCGATGGTGGCGACGGTGGTGGTACTCTCCCCGATCGGTTTGGATTACACGAGAGATCATCTTGTGTAGCCATGCTCGATTAAAAGAGAGTGATGAAAATGATGGATGAGAGTGAAACTAATATTGAAAATGATGAAATGAATGAGTGAGATATATATAATTAATTAATGAAGATTAAAGTAAAGAATTAGAGGTTCTCTAGATCTACTTGGACTAGGATTAAGAAGATTAGATATTCTAAAATAGCTTCGAATCAGATATTATCTAAATCATTTCCATATATGATAATTATCTCTTTTTATATATTGATAATTAGGTTATGGACGTTGGAGAATGCTAAAATATGTCCCCATCCGCTAGGTTTTAATATGACACAGCTGACGTGTAGTGATCTCATCCCTCGCTATATGGGAAGTGTAATTATTAGTTGATATGTTGGATATTTGACACGTCAGCGGTGGACAAATGCAGAGATAAAATCACATTTGGTCCCATAACTATTGTCTTTTTCACAATTAGTCCCACAACTATTTGTTTTTTTAATTTGGTCTCATAATTTAAATAATTGCTCTATTTTGATCCTAATATCGTCAAAAATTTTAAATTTGGCCAGAAAATAGTCATATGACATCCAATTTGGGGGTTTCCGATGAAAAATAATGACATGACATGAGATGTGATGATTATTGTATTGGTCCAAACATTAAAACAAATTCTAAAAAAATGTCATCTTTATTAAATGCGTAATTATTTTTCACTGGAAACCTCCAAAATGGATGTCACGTGACAATTTTCCGGTCAAATTTGAAATTTTCAGGGACATTGGGACCAAAATCGAGCAATTATTCAAGTTACGGGACTAAATTAAAAAAGTAAATAGTTGTGGGACCAATTATGGAAAAGACTATTGTTATGGGACCAAATGGGATTTTATCCCACAAATGCATATTAACTTGCCCGCAGTGTGATTTTTATGTTCAAATTGAACTCGAGAAGTATATGATTATATAGTAACACTTCATGCCATTGCTTAATTTTGTGTCACTTCGGACATTGATTATATTGGTGTAAAATAATAACATCATGTTATAGTAGTTTTGAAAGATATGTAATTAATTAATTAATTAATTGATACCATACTGTAAATTAAGATATAGAATTCACTCAATGAAGAGATTGATCTAATTAAAAAATCTCTCTATTATTTTTCTCTTATTCATCTACATATATATAGGGTTTTGATTTCATCAGAAAATCTTAATTCGTTCGTTGGAATTATGATCATGTTCTAGTTAATCCACAATTTTCTACATAATAGCGTTTCAATATAATTAATTACTGTTGTATTTATCAATATTTCAACTCTTATATATTTTAAAATTATATCGACTTTTGTTATGAATGTATGCATATTATATTATAATTAGTAGCAAAGTATATTTAAACTAGGGTTTAGTTGCTAAAAGATGCGTGAACTTTATTTCAATTTAGAATTAATTATAATCATTGAAATTTGACATATTTTATCACAATTTTTTTTATAATTTTAATCACCCAAAAAAATCAAATCTCTGCGAATTTTGAAATTAGGGAAAAAAAAAACTCATGAACTTTTTAGCGATAATAATATTTTGGATAGATATATTTAAGGAAAGATATGTGCTTTACGTCCTAGATAATTAATTAATCAATTAATTACAGTCTTTATTTATTAATACAAGAATATACAACATAATAAATTAACCATATTTTGTACTGTGTTTATTCTCAACAATAAAGTAAAATAATAATTACAACTGCTGCGTTTAATAATAACAAATTCGACAATTTGTAGAATACATATTTGGAAAACAGTGGGAATAATTTGGGCTGTGTCTCGTATAATCCTCATCTTCTTATCCAATACTAAAGCCCATATATGATTGTATTATTTCCATTGATGGGCTTATTTCAATATAATTAAGAATAAATTTGGGCTTTGGCCCATTCCATTTACAATTTCATCTAACACAATTCACCACTATTCTCAGATTTTTTGAGTAACCAAATATTTAATTATTAAAAAGTACCAGACCATTTGAATTCAATTCGTGTCCGGTTTAAATCAAATTTTAATTATTATTACAAAAAGATTTATCACAAAAACTTGCATGAGGCAGTGTCACAGGTAGTTTTCATGAGACAAATCTTTTTAACCCACTAATCAAATCCATTTCCACAAATTCATTAAAATCTGGGTTATGTGTTGACTCGTCCCACATAAAGGTCTTGTGTGAGACTGTCTCACCACACTTACTAATTCATATGAAAATTTGTGGATATGTGTTCAAATCTTGGGTAATAAGGATCCGTCTTACAAAAACTATCCGTAAGACCGTCTCTTTTGTGCACATAAAAATGATTCGTAAGACGATTTCACGTAATACTACTACTACTTCACATCACTCTCACTGCCCAACACCAACTACTCTCTTGTTTATGAAACTCCCCAGTCTATTGCTGCCAATTATGAAGTAGCTAATGAATCAATAAAAGGGTTGTTTGTGATCAGTAAAATAAAGGGAAAGAAAGAAAAAAAAAAAAAAGGAAAAGGATAGAAAACGGGTACTCATCAAACTCCAAAACCAAAAGCTAGGTATTCCTATTCTGAGCCAAACTTCATCAAACTCAACCAGCACCTGTCGAAAACACATCCATAAATTGTTTCACACCGGCCACACGTTCTATCTTTATACATAATTATGAACTATAAATTGATCTCATAAAATTATATAATTAATTATTCGTTATTCCGAAGGTGGGATTGTTAATTAATTATGTCACATGATATTTTCTTGACCATGACACCCTTTGAAGAAACACAATATACAAAAAGATCTAAATATGAATCGATCTATCATTGTGAATGAACGACAATAAAGAGCAAGTAGTTGCACAACAATAACTTGTCACTTTCATTGCAACTTGACAAGGATATATATTTATGATGTGTTGAAAAGATGTTGGATTTTTGCAACTTAATTAGTGGAAATGGTAATTATGAAATTCTAGCTGGCCCCAATCTAACTATACTATTAATTTTTTGAACACAGCAAGAGCTTTTGCCCTTTCCTCTTAATTAACTACTACTCTTTATTAAACCCTCCATTAGGTGTGCCCCTAATTAATGTTGAATTAAATAGTTGGAATATTGGATTTGTACTTCCTACCTACTACATGGAAACGATTATGACAATGAAAATCGAACCCCATTTCATTAATTAACATATGTTAATTGTGTATTAGCTGCAACAAAATATAAAATAAATTTAATGAAAATCACTGTTTATGTTGTAGACTATATAGTTTATAGACTGTTGGCTAACCATTTCATATATCTAAGATGTTCTTATAAGAATTATACTCTAATTAAAATAAGCAATTATTTTAAAAGCCTTCATGTCTCATTTAAAATCTGATGTTTTTTAATATGTAGGTATTGGATGTCTCATGTCAAATTTAAGTTCTTCAATTCTTAATTTATATTTTTAGATAAATGGATGGATTTATTATTAATTAGTGCACAGTTATCTATTCAAAATAATAATCCCACGATTTATTTGGCTATCCTTTATTCTTTTTCTGTAAATACTTTCTTAATTCAACTTGTTGGATCCAAAAATAATTCATTTTGTTCTCGGTAAATGATCAGTATGTGTTGCACATGTATATATGACTCAAAAAATAGGATTCGAAGTGCAGATTCTGGAACGGGAAGATTCAATTTCAAAACAGGCCGAAAACGGGTCGAACCGAAGGTTGCATGGAAACTGGGCATGCATGGACCGGATCTGAATAAGATAGGGTTTCAGCGCAGATTCCGGATTTGCAACTGAAATTTGTTTCTATCCGTTGAGTGGGTTGTTAAATTGATCGAGGGCTTTTGTTCTACACATACATATCTATATATAGTTGTACTTTCAAGGTGTTTAGATTATTAGATTGTGAGCTTGAGAGTTTAGGGTTTTCGGGTTTCTCTTTCTTGAACCCCAGTTTTCTGATGTCAATTTGTACTCAAATTCTTTCAATTGATTAGTGAATTGTTTGGTGTTTGACCGTGGATGTAGGCGATCAATCATGTCGAACCACTATGTGTGTGCTAGCTGATTTACATTCGATTTTGGCATTTTCTTCTTGAGAAAACACTTTAGTATTGTTGTTTGTGTTCTTGGTCAGAGTTTGAAGATTATTGTTATTATCTACAGTATATAATAATAAAATTAAATCATACAATTTAGTAAAACATAACGATGCAAATATAAGAATGTTAAAAAAGTAGTCATAGAAAACGGGCCCTCATGGAGTATGATTGGTGAAAGCTAGCAATAATATTAGTGGCCTTCCTAACTTTTGGAACTAATTAGAGATGTTCAAACGATTCAAAATTTCGATTCGAAATCGACGGCTCAAAGAAGAACCGTGGAAGGTGGAATCGAAACCGAATTGTGAGGATCACGGTTTTGGTCTACAAACCGCCAGTTCTGGTTTGAACCCCGGTTTGGCGGTTTGTTCTTTTTTAAAATACTTTTTATTAATTTTCTTTTAGTTTTTCTGAAACTAACTTTACATATAAATATTACAATTTTATATATGCTACAAAATAAATTTTTTGTTTGAATGAATAATTTAATATAAAATTAGAAATTAGAAATAACATTTACAAGTTACAACAACAATAACAGACATTACAACGTACAAGTTACAACTTTAAATACAACGAAATACAATACATATACCTAAAAAAATTACAAATTATAATACAAACTAAGAATAATAATCAATACAATTTAATATTAAAAAGTAATATTATTTACATATAAAAAATAAAAAATAAAAAAGCATAAACCAGTCGTTTAACAACTGTTTCTTGGTTTGAAAATACCCCAATATTCGAAACCGAACCGTCAAACCATGGTTTGCGGTTCCAATTTGGAGCGAAATCGAGTCAACGATTCTCTAAACTGTACCCCGTTCGGCTCCGATTGAGTTTCGATTTTCGAAATTGGTTATTTGACACCTCTAAAACCAATAAAATCCCGATCAAGTTCAATATTTACTTTTCAATTAAATTACTAATAAAAATATTAAAAAGATTTTTTTGGTTCAAATTCAAAGTCAATTCATTTAAAGAAAAGAAAATCTTGTTTAAACATACTAGCAGTCTACTTGTGCGATCCGCGGTTCGTCATATAGAAATCATTAATTTTAAAAAAAAATTAATAATATAATATGATTATATTATCTTAACCTATATATATTCATAAGTATTTAAATATTTTATCTTTAATTTTTACCACATTTTAATGTATATTATAATTTTAAAATCCAAACAGTAGTATATAAATGCATATATATATGTGTGTGTGTTAAACAACGAATTATAAAATATATACTTGAAATATGAGGTTGTTAGATAAACATCAAATTTGTACACCCATCAATACTGTAGATTAACATAAAAATAAATTTAATTTAGTAATGAGAAATATTTAATGTATCATGATGTGAAACAGTAATTGATATTTAAAAAAAATTACGGAATGCATGTAAAAAAAAAAGTAGTAAAAATAAATTATAAAATGTCAATCATATAATAAAAAAATTCAATGAATAAATTATTTAATCTAAAATAATAATTTCTTATTTAGTTTACATTAGATATGCAATCGTTACCTCCCACCCAATTTCTTATCAAAATTATGAATGCTAGACCAAGTAAAATAAACTAAATGCTATATTCTCGGAATATAAATGTCTGATCGAGTATTAGTTTTGTCTCATTTGTTGTAGAAATGCTTTCAAACATTAATTATTCATTTAATTCCAAAAACTGAGGTGTACCATATTTATGTAAAAAGTATTATGCTACCCACATAAATATTACTCCCTCCGTCCCGCTCGAAGCTACCTACTTGCCATTTTCGTCCGTCCCAATCAACTTGCCAACCCCAAAATAGCAAAGAAATAATATTTTTTTAATCAAAAAGTAACCAAAAAGTCAAAAAGTAACCAAAAAGTCAAAAAACAACAACAAAAAGTATAAAAAACACTTTTTTAATCAAAAAGTAACCTAGTCAACTGCATTTTCTTAGGTTCCGTGCCCGGTCCAAGTAGGTAGCTTGGACCGGGACGGAGGGAGTAACTATTATGGCTATTTATGATCATTTTAGATGATGGGAAAGGAAGAAAGTTGTAGTCTATATATATATATATATATAGTCATAGTACTTGGGTACCAAAAAAATATTAATTTAAACTTATTCGAATATAATTACTTTGTTAGGACCTTATAGAAACTTTGATTAAAAATTAACTTTAACTTTTGGAATAAGACTCTTTATTTTATTTTTGAAACAATTGTTTCAAGCATGAAACGAGTATAAAATATTGTTTGGGGGTCTTTTGGGTAATAAAAAATAGTGTAGGGGTCAGAATGTAATTAACTGGATTGAGGCGGAGCGTGAATCCATTCGCTGACCAGGTCGCCATCACATCACATTAACCTATAACCAGAAAGTAGCTGCACTCAATCCTCTCTCTCTCTCTCTCTCTCTCTCTCTCCAGTCGCTTTTACACTGTTAACACTGTCACTCATCTTCCTGCTCTCTCTCGTCCAGAATCCAAACTAATAACGCCACCATGTTCTCAACGTTTTCCTCATTCTTCTCTAACTAAAATCCACCACACACACACACACACACTCTCTCTCTTTCTCTCTCTCTCTCCTCCCACATACTCTGATGAGTGATCCCCCATGAAGAATGACGGCATCTATATCGTGTAATATTCCTTTCCGTATCTGAACTCTGCAGGGCAAGGGCAATCCGCGGCATTCTTTTCCTTGCATTTGCGTGTGTGTGTAGAGAGAGAGAGAGAGAGATGGAGAAAAGGCATGGGTTTTTCTCGACGTTGAAAGAGGAGGTGGTGCGGGGTTTATCTCCGGTGAGATCACGGGGCAAAAGTCCGTGTCGGAGCGCTTCGCCGATGGCGAGTCTATTCCGGAGGAAAAAGGTGAGCACGAATAACCCGGAGGAGTTGATAGCGAGATCGGGTAGCATGAGGTCGGTGGGGGAGGCACTGACACCACTCATGGAGGGCCCCGATCCAGATGGCGGCGAAGTCGGCGGTTCGAAGCGGTTCGGGTCGAAGCGATTCGGAAACTGGGTCCGCGGCCAACTGACCCGGAATCCCTCAGTGACGGGTTATGAGAGTGCGTTTGAGTGCAAGAGGTCTGATCTGAGGCTGCTACTTGGGGTGATGGGTACCCCACTCGCCCCGGTGCACGTTAGCGCCACTGACCCTTTGCCTCATCTCAGTATTAAGAACACTCCCATTGTAACCTCTCTCTCTCTCTCTCTCTGCATACATAAGTCTATCCATGTATATTTGCTATATATGTGCATATTGGGTAGATGTTGGATTAGATTTTATGTGATTGATGTAGACTTGAAGTTTTCTTTTCAATTGGAACATATTCTTGTGATCTCTGTCTGTTCACCAAATAGTTTATGCTAGTAATTTATACCAGTGAAATGAGTTTTGTTCTATGCTTATCTTCCCAAAACCATGGAATTTCATCATTCACTATTATATGAAATTAAAACCACCATTCTTGGCATGTGTTTTGAGGAAGAAATGCTGGATGATTTTACCTTATGTAGTATTATGAATTTTGTAGGAAACATCTTCAGCACAATACATTCTGCAGCAATATACAGCTGCTTCAGGAGGGCAAAGAGTTCAGAGCTCCATCAAGAATGCTTATGCCATGGGAAAGTTGAAGATGATAGCTTCCGAGTATGAAACGGCCACCAAGGTTGTGAAGAACAGGAATGCTTCGAAAACTACTGAATCTGGTGGCTTTGTCCTGTGGCAGATGAATCCCAATATGTGGTATGTCGAGCTTGCAGTTGGAGGAAGCAAAGTTCATGCTGGTTGTAATGGAAAGCTCGTTTGGCGGCACACTCCATGGCTCGGTGCTCATACTGCTAAGGGCCCGGTTAGGCCTTTGAGACGAGCCCTCCAGGTTAAAATGCAATCCTTTCCTGTAGTGTTCTGTGCCTGCCCTGTTTTTGATTGAATTGGAAGAACTTGGAAAGGAGCTATTAGAAAGAATATTTGTGTGTATACATGAAATTATGGTTCTTGATCGATCAAGATAGTTGGGATGAAGGCCCTGTTGGGCTTCTGAGACGAGCCAGTCGGATATAAATGCAATATTTCCCTGTAGTATTGTGATCTGGCTCTGTTTTAGATTGAACTAAAAGGACTAGGAGAGAAGATATTTGAACAATTATGTTAGATATAACTGAAAACATGGTTCTTGATTGATCAAGATAGAGATCGTACATAGTTGGATAGAGGGTTAATTTGTTGTTGTTCTGATTGAGTTTTTGTGTTCGGGTTTGTAAGGACTTGATCCTAGAACTACTGCAAGTACATTTGCACATAGTATTCTGATTCTGATCCAGCTCTGTTTTAGATTGAATTAAAAGAACTTGCAAAACTATTAGAACGAATATTTTAAATATAACTGAAAAGTGATTCTTGATTGATCGACATTGAGAACCTACACAGTGGCACAAAGACTTAATTTGTTGTTCTGATTGTATTTTTGTGTTTGGGTTTTCAGGGCCTTGATCCAAGAACCACAGCAAATATGTTTTCAGATGCAACCTGCATTGGAGAGAAGAACATCAATGGCGATGACTGCTTCATTCTGAAGGTTTCTGCTAATCATGAGACGTTAAAGGCAAGGGGTGAAGGCCTGGCTGAGATCATCAGACATGTCCTGTACGGATACTTCAGCCAGAAGACGGGTCTTCTCGTTCAAATGGAAGATTCCCATCTCACTCGTATACAGACTAATGGAGGAGAAGCTGTATACTGGGAGACCACAACCAACTCCCATCTAGACGACTATAGACCCATCGAAGGAATCATGATTGCTCATTCCGGGCACTCAATCGTGACCCTATTCCGTTTTGGAGAGATGGCAATGAGCCACACGAAAACGAGGATGGAAGAAGCTTGGACTATAGAAGAGGTTGCTTTCAATGTCCCAGGCTTATCAGTGGACTGCTTCATTCCACCTGGTGATCTGCGAACGTGTTCAATCAGTGAAGCTTGTGAACTCCCTCAAGACGAACCTGCCAGGTCAGCGTCGGCAGCCAGTCGAGCAAAGGTTGCAGCTTACGAAAACGTAATCTTGAAGGTGGAAATCTGATTGAATAGAATCAAACCTCTAACAAGTGTTCATATGAATAGGGTTTTTCTACTTGGCTAACATGGTATAAGTAGTGAGATAGGTCGAGTTAATTAGTGATGTTATTTGTCGTCGATTTTCCCATTTTACGTGTATTGTAGAGTGTAATCTTTCATAGGTTTCTCTATGAGGTTTTTTTAGTTTACCTCCCAACTTAGTGTTTCATTTTAATTGAGATTCAAATTATATTTCAAAATGCTCTCTTTGGACCCCTACCCCACCCCCACCCCCCAAATAATTAAAATCATAATTTTGCATATAAATAATGTGGGACTTTGTTGAAATAAGCATTTTTGGTTGATTGATGTACTAGTAAAGAACGAATTGTTCAATCTATATGAATTCTTAAAAATTATTTGCATGCCCCTTTTTGTTTCTCTTTATTTTGCTCATCAAATAATTGACATTATATGACAAATAGAATAAATATTCTCCTTTTCAAGATGCTTTAATACATGGATTTCGAGATGGATTGGACTTGTTCAAGATCGGTTTTAGGCCAATTATATTTAGTTTTTTTTTAACCCAAAATATTTAGTATTTGTTAAAAACTGTAGGCAAATTACATGCATAAAACTATATGTTTTGACATCAATATGAAAAGTATTATTAGTAGTCAAATTAATTTCCTTCCATACGTAATGTGTGAGATTATCTCACCCCAATTTTTGTAATTCTTTGAATTTGAGTTTTTGATTAGTATATATTGATATTGATATGGAGGAATAAGTTAGGGATGTATTTTTGGTGGAGTGAAGAGGGCATGGGAGAATTAAAAACTAATTCATTCAACTTAGAATCAATCACTATTATAATATCGCTCTCTTCTAATTCATTTGTGATAGATAGATAGATAGATGTGGTCGTAGAAGATGTATTTCCCTCTTTTCTATTTTAATTATAATTACATTTTCTATTCTTTCCATTTAGGGTTTTGGTCTTTAGTTTTGTGTGTGCGATCCATCCACCACATCCTTTTCTTTCTAATACAGTTTCCTTTTGTTAAGGAAATCATTAATATTTAATCCCCAGCAAATATATTATGCCACACATTGTCATGTGTTTATTTGATTGCTCCATAAATATTGTTAGCCAAATGAGGTCCATCAAGTAAATTGACCTTTTCTTGTTATTATTATACACCACACCACACCACACACCGGATATATCAACATATATTATAAGAAAATATTGCTAACTCCTAAGATATCCTTGTAGATAGGCTTCCAATTAATATCATATTAGGACGTGGAAATCATAGGGTAGGCAATATTTAATAAAATTATGCTCTTAATTAATTGGAGCTATAAAGAAAGAGTTTGATTTATTGCATTTGCAGACATATTATATTGTAAACTTATTGTGTTTGATTGTATAAATGAATATAATTAGATTTCTTCATTGTAAATAGTATTTTTATTTTTATATAAGTATAACACAAAAACTCACGTGAGACGGTCTCACGGATAGTTTCTGTGAGACGGATCCTTATTACTCATGTGTTGAATTCATTTTCACATATTTCAATATAAATTGTTAAGGATGGGTTATGAGTTGACCCGTCTCACGCAAGAAGATCCGTGAGACGGTCTCACGTAAGATCTACTCTAAGTATAATTCGTATTGCATAGTATAAGATTTTATTCTATAATAAATTTGAAATTTATATTTTTGTGCCATTTTTTAAATTCCCGATGCTAAGAGAGTTCAGGAAAATGTACTCAAATTGGTTGACAATTTTTTTTTTTAAATTTCCAAGAAGCATAAAAATATACTACAAGGTAATTAATATGACTTGTCTCAATTTTTTTTTTAATTACTCTATCTATCTCAGAATATAGGTCAATACATAAATTTACTTCTCATATATAAGTAACCCACTAAAATATATTGATTATATATAATCGAGATAGACTTAATTATATACGAATGCTCATGTGAAATTGTTTTATTAAATTAATAAGATAAAACCCTAATACATACATATACATAAAATTTATTTTCCTAAGATGATCAATCCTTATTCAGCAAGTTACAATGAATTATGAATAATTAACCCCTTTCATGAAATCAAATTTATGAAATCACTCCATAAAAGAAAAATATGTGTACACGAGAGAGAATTTTCCATGAAGTATCCATTGTTGATGGGTCATTAATCCAACACAATCATTAACTTCAAACCAAGTATTTAGAAACTGAGTTCGTTTCTTATGAGATCATCTCACATTCAACATGATTTTATAAGTATATATTTTACAAATATAAGTGTTTCTTTTTTGGCGCAACCTTTGCACAATACAATTACACATGAGTCTCTTATTAAAATAACTAGACTTTCGCACATCAATTATCGATATAGGTTTAAGTGTCGGTGCAAGAAAGCTAAAGAGAGAGGAGAGGGAATGTATTAAATGATGCATTGAAGCAACATTCAACGGACAACATTGTATCATCATTCGACTGTACACACCTTTTCATTTATTACAACTTAGTACTTACGTTTAATTTGATAAAATAAGACAACGCCAACACACTATTATCCGCATTAGGCCTCTCAATTAATTCACATATACATATGTATATATAGCATTTCTTGTTATTTAAGTTCAATGAAAGAAAAAAAGGAAGAAAAAAACAAAGATGTAGTAACACGAAGAAATAAAATTAAAGCTCCAAAAAATCCAATAAATGTATCATACAAAATACGTGGAAAAAAGTCCAGAATCGTATGGCTAAAATAAACCCAATTCGAATACAAATGTGGGTCGAATTTCAGATCCAAAAGTTGGTAAACGGGTCAATCTAAAGCAGCAAGGCCATCAAGGCCCAGCCCAAAATGAAGCTACCTGAAATCTTCTGCGACCAAGCTCCACTCTACATAAAACACAATTCATTTAAAAAATAATAATCTTTATATATATAGACATCACTAAATAAATCAAATCAACCTAACTAAATTAATATTTACTTCTATCATAATAAATATAGACTTATGTAATGTGTATGTTTAACCTAAATATGGGAATCCCCAAACGGGTCATTGCACTTTGAACAGTACAGTACAGGACCCGTGCTCGACTCAAACTCGATCCAGCTTATATTTTTAAAATTTAAAAACTCAACTGGGTACAATATTCAAAGTTGTTCAATTAGCTTCAACAAAACTTGAATATTTTATGGAGTCGAATTCAGAAAATGTGGGAGTAAATGCTATTTTAACTCATTTAACACTTCTATATGAATTTTTTTAACACGAAATATAAAATGACATCAAAAATAATAGAAAAGAAACGAAATATTATTAAAGAAGACATTGTATAATGGCTATAACCTAATAGGGTAGCATGTCCTTTTATTCAATAATCAGAGAGTCAGAAATTATCACGTGACCCACTCTCTCGATTTTCACAATTTCTTCCTCCAATACACACCCTTGTATTATTATAATTATCACAAAATCGAATAGGTTTCAACCATAATTTTCTATATCCTCTCTCTCCGTGTATTTTTATAAATTTTATAAAAAAATTTGAAATATGGATCGACCTCTCTCACGTTCACTGAGAGATTTTCGCTTTAATATTGTATGGTTAATTAAGACAAAAATGTTTAACTAATTCCAAATTAGCAAGAATTCATGCATGTGAACTCCACCTAGCAATGTATCGATATTAAGAATTCTAGTAAAAATAATTCTGATTAAATATTATCTAATATTCATAATTTAAGAGCTTGACAAAGTATTATTGGGCCTGGGCCAAAAATGTCGCGTACCTGATCAGTGGCTGATGGAGAAGGAGAGACGGCCTGGAAACTCGGGCCCGGAGCTCCGGTGGGAGGAGCCGGCGGGCTCAGCAACGCCGGAGATGGGGCCGGAGAAACAGGCGTGGTCGGCGCCGGAGCTGGAACCGCTACCGGGGGAGATGCGAGCGGTGCTGGGGTGGGGGCCGCCGCAGGCGGGGGTGGGGACGGAGCTGGAGGCGGCGGAGTTGGAGCCGGTGGAGGCACTGCCGGCGGAGGGGTAGAAGGAGGCGGCGAGCTCACTGGCGGAGGAGTTGCGACTGGCGGAGGCGAGGCAGGGGCCGGCGTGGGTGGAGCAGTGGTTGAAGGTGGCGGCGAAGAGACAGCAGGGGGCGGAGATGAAGCCGGAGGTGGCGTTGCTGGTGGCGGTGTGGTGGAGGTTGCAGGAGGGGGAGATGCGGTAGTGGGGGGAGTTGCGGTGGGGGAGCTCGCCGGAGACTGTCCGCCGACGGCGGCGATGATAATGCAGACCAAAGCCGTGAAAACAAGCCGTTTGGGAGCCATATTTCGGACGGCGCGCTCTGGATCGGCTTAACCTGCGCACTGAGGAGAGGAGGGTGAAGTGATGTTGGGTGAAGGTTAAGATTAGCTAAAGAGAGGCAATATATATATGTGTGTGTGTGTGTGTGTAGAAGAGAGAGATTATTCGTTTTAAAAGTTGTTTAAAAGCTTAAAACAAGGAATTTATGTATGATTAAGGAATATTTGCTACATATTTTTTACGTTTATTTATACAATTTGTGAATAATCTTCAAATGAATTTTGTAAATAAAACATGTTTTTACTTTAAAAAGAATAATAAAGTGCTAATAATATCTGAATTATAAAATAGTAGTGCTCAAATTATGGCAGCCATTGATTGGTAGAAATTTAAAGAGGGCACATCAACCATAAACATTTACTGCATAGTTATTTTCTAGGGCTCAATCACATTACTTTTCATTACAAAATGTTGGTGGCCTCTTTTTTAAAATACAATTCATTCATAAATTGTTTACAATTATTTTCAGATTAAAATTTTTCATCATCAATATCATAGCATTCTCCATTAAATGAGATAAGCCTCTCAAAAATATGTTTAAAATTTGACATGTAAATTGTAAGGTGAGGGCATTTCAAATTATAAAAGGAAAAAAAAAATTCATCATGAAAGAATTAACTACTTTTGAATTGCATTTGTATGTGTAAATATGTAACACGCATATTAGAAAACAACTATTTTAAATCATTTTCATGTTTGGTTAAATCAGCCTAGTTTTCTAGATGAGTTGATTGAGTGTGATTATAATGATGCACGTTGATTTAGTATTAACAATTAGAACTCCATTACTCATAAACAATATTCATTTTCATAAGTTCACGTATGAACTGTGGATTCGAAATTAACATATCTCATATAATTAGATTCAAAAAAAAAGATTAAAAAAATTTGTAATCTATATATATATATATGTATATTTTATTTAGGATAGTTACATAAAATTGTCATTGTACCTTAACCCAACCATGCACATTTACTGTCCTTCTAAATGAAATAGACTAAGAATACTAACTTTGATATTTTATCGAGATTTTACAAACTACACTATGTCACTACCTCTGAATTTATTAAGTAAATACTCAGTTTGTTAATAAACTTACACTAGAAATATAGTAAAATTAAAAATGAAATTTAGTATTATAATTAGCACTTTGTGTGATTTAAATATTTGATTTTGACGTGCATGTAATTAATGAAGAAAAACTTAGGTTAGAAATAAAAAAATAAGAAAGAGGAGACAATCAATATGAATGATGATGAGTATAAATACCCACATTGTAAATGGACCAACAGCCCACAGCTGTCCAGTTGTGGGCCCAATTTAGTTACAATAGCCCACCGATTCTTTGGGCCCACTTACAAATATTTTGAGTGGGAAAAATTGATTATGAAAATTGCACCTATAAATAAAAAATAAAATAAAATAAAATGAACTAAAATAAATAAAGAATACAATGCTTCGAAAGCAATTTAGATTTTGACTAAATTTAGTAGTGACTATGAAAACTCTCTCTCTCTCTCTCTCTCTCTCTCTCTCTCTCTCTCTCTCTCTCTATATATATATATATATATGTATATATATATAGTAAAATTATTACCATTAATCCTATATAATTCTTTTACTACCCACTAAAATGAAAATATTAAAGTATAAAAAGAAGTCATAGTTATGCTTGTTCATTTCTAGTATTTTTTTTGTTTCTCTAAGAAGAATGATTAAAAGAACAATATCTCTTCTAATTAAGACAATAAGATATGGCCTCATGTTTCCATTTTGTTAAAATTAACTCGACAACATATATCACAATAATAACTACCGAATAAATGGATTCAAATTATAAATAACAAGATTTCTCTCTATAAAATTATATTGATTTATACGATTTTATATAAATTAAAAAAAAAACTTGGCTCCCAAAATCTTAAATGTGATTAATAGCCTCATAATCCTATTGGAGTGTATTAAAAGGGAAGACAGAGGCCTACATGGTACATCCATGAATTCATGTAACTAAAGTAGGAATAATAAATGTGGATTAATAAAATGCACACCAACTTTAGTCCTTTTATCCTTTATAATTAAGTGTCATCTTTTTTTTTTATTTAAATCTTTTAGACTAATTAAATACCATTAAATTAAACCATTATGTATAGCCTCATTATTTGCACTTTTAAGTTATTTAACTTGCCAAAAATACAGTTGAATGGTATGTAATGAATATCAGTCTTAAAAGACACCTCATGTATGTATGAATAATTAAAGAATATAATGTTTCATCATCTGAACATTGATGTAATTAGTGAAGTTTAAAAAACATTAAGTATTGAAAATATATTATAATCGAGCATGTAATAAAATATTATGGAAATTAAGTGTGTTGTACAACTGATTTCAATCTTAAACATTACCAAAGATGATGACTAATTAGACCGGTGTCCATGAAATTTATTATCTTTTAGTAAATTTGATTGATCGTACCATAAACTATTGGGTACAAAGACATATTTCCATTCGTTAAGATTCATTTAACAATTATAGAAACAACATGGATGGGTATTTATAATATATAAAATAACTATATAATAAACAAAATTATGCCAATGATAGAAGATTAAATAAAATAAGATGTAAATCAGGAACTATATAGTTGTTTCACACGATCTCAAAAATTCATATTTTAAAATGTAGATAATAGTAGTATTGAATTTCTAAATTTCAAAAGAACATCTTGAGATATCTTAAACATTTATCTATTTATTTATTAGTTAAAAATTTTAGGGGAAAGAGAATTTAATTCTAGAATAAAATTCCCTTTAAAAAAATCATCAATATAGAAAAAAAGAAAAACGAAAATGTGATGTTACTAATTGGGCCTGAGTGGACACAGTCCAATAAAATCGGCCCATCTTGGAATAGGATCCATGTAGCAAAATGGATCGGATTAGCCGGGTCGGGTCGCCCTTTCAAGTTTCAGCTTCCCACACACAGTCACACACCAAAAGAATAAACCCTTCTGCCACTGCTTATCCTCTCCCTCCCTCTCTCTCTCCACCGACGGAAAAAATGGCGGCGTCTTTGGGATTCTATTCGAGTTTCTTTGCGAGGGAATTGTTCGTGAAGTCGTCGGTTGCCTCCGTGAAGGTTGTTCCGGTCAGTCTTCCTCTGCGCACAGTGACCACCATGGCGGCGGCGTCGAAGCCGGCGACAGAGACGAAGAAGCGTGAGCCCAGGGGAATAATGAAGCCGAAGCGAGTCTCGCCTGAAATGCAGGCCTTCCTAGGAGGCGTGCCTGAAATTCCCCGCACTCAAGCCCTAAAAGAAATTTGGGCTTACATCAAACAGCACAATCTTCAGGTATATTAAATATGAGCTAATAATGCTTCGTTTTCACTTGAATTCTTCTCGTTATTAGATTAATCGATTGTGTATTATGTTTTGGATTCCTTGAATTTAATTTTCAGTTTCTACTGTAGATAAATATTTCATAGGGATAATGTTGAACAGTTAAATATCTGAATATATGATTCAATATTTTGTTGCTTGGTCTTTCTATCATTTAATGTACGGACTAAAGAATCTTTTGATGTTGATTTGAGGCTATTTTGTGGTTGGTTGTTTGTTCTTTCTTCTGCAGATTATATTGTGCCATGTAAAGAGCAATGCAAGCTTACTTCTTTAAACCATTATAGTTAATTTTCTGAATCTCGTGGTGGCTTTGCTTTTATTTGCATCAAGTTATGTCAATGATAGGATATAATGCACACTATGCGGTTAGAAATAAAAGAAACTCTAGTCGAACCTTTGAATTTGCTCGTTCGCACATTAGCTTTCTTTGCTAGGAATATGTTCCTGTTTACTCTTGTCATATTCCTCCAATGGAAGACTACAGTTGAAACCTTTTTTTATTGGACTCGTTTTTTGGTGCTCTTGATGTTGTATCGAACCTTTGAATTTGCTCGTTCGCGCATTAGCTTTCTTTGCTAGGAATATGTTCCTGTTTACTCTTGTCATATTCCTCCAATGGAAGACTGCAGTTGAAACCTTTTTTTATTGGACTCGTTTTTTGGTGCTCTTGATGTTGTATGGATGGTTATCCGACCAAGATTTCATTAATACATAATGGGGTTGTTGTGATCTTGTATGATTTTATCCATCAGAGTTAAATTTAACGATGTCTTTTTTGGCTCGTCTACTTGTGGATTTCACTCTTAGAGCATTTAAAGAACAAGAACAGTAACTGACTAGGGTGTTTCTTTACATTTCAGGACCCTGCAGACAAAAAGGTGATAGTCTGCGATGAGAAACTGAAAACGATTTTCGGGGGAAAGGAGCGTGTTGGCTTCCTTGAGATTGCTGGTTTGATCAGCCCTCACTTTCTAAAGTGAGAAGGTCACCGGGTTTCGAAGAGGGTAGCACTGTCCCCTTTGTAAATGCAGTTCATGTTAGTTTATCATATCACTCTAGGAAAAGCTAGCAAACTCATGCCCTTTTTTCCGTACTATGCTAGTTTTAATCGTGCATCTGCAAGAGGATCGCGTGGGCAGAGTAATTTTGCGTTCCGGACCCTTGTTTTACGATTCTTGCAGTGACTGCAAATATTTGAAATCTCAATATTTTGAAGGTTGAAAGGGTTTATGATTCATATTTGAATTTGTTCGTTAACTTGACATTTCATGTTACACTATGTTAGTTGTCTCTTACTGATGATGAGTTTTTACCGAATTCGTTTTACTTCTTTGTGAGTAGACCTTTTTCTTGCAAAACCCAGAAAGGAAAACACATTAACAATGAAACACAGGTTTTGAAGAGATGAAACAAGTCTCAACTCAATTTGAATTTACATTGAAGAGAAGAAGAAAGCAACCACTTCTGATAAATCAAAAAACCCCAAGTGAAGTTGAGTACAAACATACACTACTAAAAGCTTCAAAGCATCAAACCTCTTCAAGTCTGCATGTTACAGCAAAGCTTCATGTCACAGCTTGGACAATAGGAAGGCTAGTTCCTCGTCGGAAACCTGAACATCGACGCACGTCCCGGTCGAGGCAGCAAGTCTTGCTGCTAATTGATGCTTGCACTAAAAGTTGAAGGAAGAGATTAGGCACCAAACTATACAATCAAATCTGAGAAGAAACAGAACTCACACAAAGCTCTTCTCCTCTGTTCACAACATCATAAAAGAATGAATAGCAAGAACAATAGTGTTGTGGAAAGCATAGGTACTCCTCCTTCTTTCTTGATTCTCCTACAACCTTAACAAACAAAGATTGATTCTCCAAATCCCAATTCTGTTCATAGAAACCACAACATTTTCAGAAGAGAAAAAGGACCGACCTGAAAAATGGATCGGCCACTGGGTTCACCGGAAATTCTCCTGACGCCTCTCTGGTCAAATATCCTCGTCGCTCTCTCGAAATTCTTCCCAAAAATAAAATGCAATCTGTCAAATTAACCATGTCGAAACCCTAGAATCATCAATTTGTTGGGCAAATTAATATTCGAAGAGAAATTATGCGACGATACTCACATCGAGAGCTGATCCTCGCTCACTGTTGAAGAATATAGCTCGTATTCACCATCAATGGCATCCAAATTAGACAGTAAAAACACCAATATAGAATCGAATTCGAGATAAGAATTGCAGAAGAAAACTGATTACAAGTAGAGACGAAGAGCAGCTACATACCTAACTGAGTTGACTCAATCGCCTGCCAAACCGATTCCGCTACCAAACTTGAAGCGCTCATCGAAAATTCAGTTGAAATTCGCTGAGAAAATCTTAGAACAGCACATTCAAGGGAATGAGAAAGATGAACAAAAATTGCATCACAATTACAAATTATTTAATAATAATAATATTATTATTATTATTATTATAAGATGAACAAAAATTGCATCACAATGACAAATTATTTATTAATAATAATAATAATAATAATAATAATAATAATGAATATGAGGTTAAATGACATATCTTACCCCAAGATTTACTGCCCATTACTTTAAGGCAAAAACTTATATACCACTGGGCACATAGGGGCACGGATTCAGGTGTTATATACATGTTTTTCAGGTGTTATATATACTATATATGTATTATGTTTTTTGGTGTTATAAATATACTCTACAGGTATCATATGTATATATATGATACCTGAAGAGTATATACATGATACCTGTAGAGTATATATTTTAAATCATATGATAATTAATTTGGGGCACACAAGTATCACTCTTACTTTAAAATGGAATTGTTTTATTTTAACACACAAGTATAACAAGTTAAAAAATATTAATCTTTCACTCAAGAATTAGGAGAGTACATAAATGCCCTAATAAAGAATTTTTGTAACAAAAAATTGACATTAAACGGCATTAAAGCAATGTTATAACGTTGTAATATATCATTAGTACTTATGGTGAAATGTAAATACACTAATAATTTATTTATTTTCGAGAACAAATATGCTGTTGTTGACGTTTAAGTTGTGGTATAAATATATATTTTTTATATGATTTTCTTTTTTTTTTCTTTGAAAAATCATGATTAGAAATTAAAATTAATTGATCTGGTATATTTCAATACAATTAATTGACTAAACTTCACATGATATAATATATGTTTTACAGTACAAAGATACAATCAATTTAAACTTGAAGGATGTAATAAAATATACATACATAAAAAGAAGATTATGGTAAATTAGTCTGCGCCTTAATTTATAGAAAAATAGGGTGTCATGAGTTTCTTAAGTCACTAACATATATTCCTTATTCTATTAATTACCAAAATATATAAAATTATTTACTCAAAACATTCTACTCTTCCAAAACGTACTAATTAAGAAACACAAGTCCATAACTTAAATATTGACTTCATAGTCTTAATTATAAAGAAACACTAATATATAGAGAATAGATAACAACTTATTAATATTAAATTATGAGTAGAAACTAAAAGTAAGATTATAATTAAGTTAACATTATTTAAGATATAGTTAACATTATTTAAGATATATATATAAATATCTATATATGATGGTCTGGTTTATGATGATCAACCCCATCAATGCTCCTCACCCAGAAGGTACAATCAAATGAAGCAGCATTATCTGGGATATCATCCATCACCCATTCTTGCCCCATCGGAAAATATATTCCGGTGCGGTGGTCCGGCATCCAGCACCCTCCCCTATTCTCCTGCCGCGGCCCCTCCGCCACCGCCGCCCCTTCCAAGTCTTTGTTGGTAGTTTTACAATGATTTGGTTTTGCCAACCTGCTCATGCAACGTAATCTGCATATACAATTTAATTTATATCAAATATGTGTTATATATATATATATATGTGTGTGTGTGTGTGTGATTTTTTCCTCCAATCCATTAATGTTCTTTCTTTTTCTTGGTTTTTTAGCTTCACAAACCACATTGTTTTTCTTGAGCTTTTTTCTTTTACTGCTGCAATTCTTGACCAATTAAAGTGTGCAACAACACAAAACTAATTAACCAACAAAAACTGAAAAATGAACCAAAATTAGAGTACTTAAAAGAGTTGCCAAAAGAGAAAAGAAAAGAAAACTTAATTAGAACATACACTGAGAATGGCTTCATAAGCAACATCTTTGTGTTCTTAATTCCAGTCCTGGCCATGAGTCTCTCTACATATATACGTGTCATGTGTTTGTATATATATAGGAGCTATATGTACACATGATATGTGTGTATATATGCTAGCTATCTTCATTGGTTTTTCTTGAGGGAAATTGTTTTTCGATATATATCTTCAGGAAAAATATCAATTTTAGTCCGGTAACTTCGTTCTTGTCCAATTTTTGTACACTAACTTTGCCTTTAATTTTCCCCATTTTTGCTTCCTTAGTTGTCGATTTTTTTCCAATTTCAGTTCTTTTTTTGTTAAAATAACCAAAATTACTGATATGGTTACTGGAATTTGGTTGCCCCATGTTAGTCGACTGTCACGAAGAATTCAATCATTAATTATTTGTTGGAATAACCAAAATTTCTTACGTGGCTACCAGAATTTGCTTGCTATATATATCAGATTTTTCGGTTGGCCATGTTAGAACTTTCGATAGCCACATCAGCAATCTTGATTATTCCAACAAAAAAAAAAAAAAGATTGTAATTGAAAAAAATTTGACAACTAAGGGACAAAAAAAAAAAGGGAATTAAAAGACAAAGTTAATTAGTACACCAAAATTGAAAATGTCTAAATTACCGGATTAAAATTGATATTTCTCATATATCTTTATAATACTTATGTAATATATATATATATATATATATATATAACGTCCAACAAAATTAGGTTGTTTCATCTGATCAATTAGTTTGTACCTAGCTATATCTACATGCAATAAAATTACACTGTTTTATTCAATAACGTGCTAGATGTAATATTTAGTAAAATGACTTAAAAAAGAATGAAATTAAAGGAGGTCCTAATTAAAAGATATATTTTCTCTACCACAAGTGAGTGAGTTAGAGATTTAAAGAATAAATTCTGATGTAACCCTTTTTGTCTCCAAGAAATGGGGTTCGAAAGAGCAATGTGTGGACTTCAACTCATGGTTGAAAGGATTCTAACAAAAGCTTATGTTATAATACATCTCGTACTACAATAAATGTACTTTTCCTCGAATTCTAATCCTATTTTATTCATCAACAATGCATATATTCTATGCACTTCTTGATTGGATTTACTATTCTTGATTTGATTTTACCTCAACGCATACCCCATATCATTTTTGAACTGTCTCCCATCATCGAAATCTTTATCACAAAAAACTTGTACAAATAGTTTCAATGAATTAGATCCTTTAACTAAATTTTTACCCATAAATCAAACTTTTTTCACTAAATTATATATGAATTGTGAAGTTTGGAATGTGGATGAACTCGTCTCACGTTACATGATCCATGAGTCGTTCTCACATAAAATGCACTTATAGTGATTTTATATTTATTTATTTAAGTCTCATTTTAAATAAAGAGGTTCGTACGTTTTTATTTTCAATTATTTGTTTATTCAACCATAATCCACCTTTTTTATATATTCCACTGTCACTTAACCCAATAAAGATTTCTTAATTTGCAGTTTATTCTATTTAGTTTAATCCTTTCATATATATTTTCTGGTTTCTGTATATGTTTTTTAATTCATGACGCTTAATTATAAATGACATCGTACCTTGGAGTAGTGATTAGTTTGTAAGTGGGGTTTCATTAAAATTATGGGAGGTAAGTAAAACAATTCTAGTTTCTATTCTATATACTAAACGTAGAACATATATTTAAGAAGAAAGTCTTACGTGAGAACGTCTAACAAATCATTTCATGTGAGATGGGTTAACCTACAATTCACCATTCACAATTCACACGTAGATTGTGAATATGAGAAAGATTCATGGATAAAAAAGATCTTTTAAAAAGGTCATGATCTAACTTTTAATGGAAAATTGAGTATATTTTGGGATTGCTTTTGGAGAAATTAAATATATAGGAATTGTTATTGTTTATGAAGTTTCTTTTTCTTTCATTTTGTTTTACATTTTTAGAAATAAAACCAAATTGAGTGAGATTGTTTGCTTAATGAGGCTTTTAGCACCCCTTCACGTAAATGTAAATTACTTAATAAAATTGTGCTACATATATATATATATATATATATATATATATTCTTTTCTTGCATACATGCATGAATATAATGACGTTATTAAAATAAATGTTAGTTAATTAGAATAAAATTAGTTGTTTAAAAAAAAGAAGAAAATTACTTATAAACACATAATATAGTAAGAACCTCCATTCTTAATAATCTCTACGTATAAACATATTCTAATTCAATGTTTGGTGATCAATACGACCCACTTTTCATTCACATGATTTTTACACATTTTTAAATCTTTCTCGCTATTTTTCGTTCAAACTCTTAAAAATCTCATAAAAAACATAAGAGGAAGCAATCGAATGAGGAGGGAGAATATCAAATTAAGTATGCATTATGAATTTCAATTAAAATGTATCAAAATGTGTAAATCCATAATTTTAAATAGAGATTAGGTACAAAAATGCCCCAATGATTTGTCTATTGGTGCATATATGACCATAACTTTGTTCAATTAAAAACCAATCATAATGTTAATCATTACATCTAAAAATGACTATAGCCGACAATTTGAGCCCGGTCCGACAGGTCGGTCCGAACGGTCCGTAAATGAGGTTGGTTTGGGCTCTAAAAAGAGTGACCCGAAAAACACCCGAACTTTTAGGCCCGGCCTAGTGGCTCGACGGGCCGGATGGGCTTGGGTCGGCACGACGGCTCGGTAAATTAGTTTTTTTATTACTTTTTTTGTGCAATTTATAAATTTCACATGTGACTTAATTCCCTCTACCATGTTTTTATGTATTCTTTTAATTTTTTTCTTAATTATTCACTTCTTCAACTATAATTGACTAATTAGAATTCATTAGCAAATTATGATAACTGAGTTTAAATGTTTTTGAATGCATAATAGAAAGTAAAAAAAGATTGGATTTTGACTAATAGTTTAATTATATTAAATAAATTAATTTTGATTACATAAATAGGATACTATAGTTTAAATTGAATATTTTAAATTATCTAATAGGAAATTCTTTCTCTATATAAATCGGTGTAAGAATTTAATTAATAAAATTATTTTAATTTTAAAAATTAATTATGGATTTGGGCTGGGCTACAATTTCGTAGGCTCAACACGACCCGACTTTATCGTTTGGCCCTTTGGGTCGGATCGGACTAGGTCGAACAACCCGAATTGCCACCTCTAATAATGACTAGAGCTGGCAAAACGGGCGGGTAAACCCGGCCCGACGGGCCACATGAAAGCTTCGAACCGTGCTGGGCCGGTCCATCCTTTGTTCGGGCCCATAAATCTGTAGCCCAACCCAACCTCATATGAGCCAACGGGTCAAATCGGCCCACATCTTCTTTTTAAACAAATCAAATATATATAATTATATATATGTATATATCTATTATTGATACGACGTATCACCACAACAAATTTATAAGTGTGAAGTCCATATAGAATTTAAAATTTTAAAATACGATCATTCAATCATCCACATGTCTAAATTAACAATATTACAATACTAACACAAGAATTTAAAATTAGAAAGCTAATAAGTTTTGAACAAGTTTAAACTTGGAATTAAATTATGATCCACAAATTTGAATTTCAAAAATAAAATACGATAACTCAACACATAGAGAGAGAGAGAGAGAGATAGAAAGGGAAGTAGAATTTTTTGTAATAAAAGTGTGTATTTTTTTTTTTTAAATTATGGGTCATCGGGAGCTCAACGGGCCAAATTGGCCCGAGTCAATCTAGCCCATCGGGCCATTGGGCCGGGCCAAAAAGTTTCGACACTTTTCAGACCATCTTTTTTTAGGCCCAGCCCAGCCTAATTTTCGAGTTGATCGGGCTGGTCTATCGGGGCGGACCCATTTTACCGACTTTAATGAACATCAATTTATTTGGGAGGAACTAAAAGCACCACACAATTTTTTAAGAGCACCACACACATTTTTGAGATAAATTATTTTTTTTTAAAAGACTAAAATATCCTTCATTAATACATAAAATGCTAAGTGCACCACACAATAATTTAAATTGGATACCAACAATACTAAGGGCACCACACACACTCTCTTCTTCTCCATGAACATTTTTTCTCCATTAACACTTACGAAAATCCCAAGCAACATTCGGTTGATTCATTCTTCATTTTCGTCATTTGTTTGGTTGATTTTTGTAGAAATTTGTATACATATCTCTAGGGTTTGTTATGGGTTGGTGAATCAAGAGTTTAATTTGATGAATTTGTGTGCAAAAATTGCTGTTTTTGGGTGAATTTTTTGAAAAATCGAACAAGTGTTTTTGGAAAATTCGTGCACGTTTTGGCCCTGATCGACCGAAAGCGCAGCCGGACAAGCGGCTGGGGCTGCCGAACGCACAACATGGCTCGCGGTCAAGACAGCTGAACACGCAGGGGGCGTGCGGCCGGGCTGCCTTGGCTTGCAGAGCAGAGGGGGCGGGGGGTGAGTGCAGAGGGGAGAATGAATTTTTATTTTTTGCAGAGGGGAGGGGGTGGGGGGCGACGGGCTGAGGCGGCGACGGCGGACTGCTGGAGTTGAGCTGGGGCAGGGTGGGAGTGCTGTGGGCTGGGCTGGGGGCGGCGGCAGGTGGGCTGGGGTTGGATTTGGGTGGGGACGACAGGTGGAGTGCTGGAGAAGAAGGGTTTCTTTTACCTTTTTTTTTCTTAATAATTTTTATTTTTAATGAATGATATTTTAATCTTTTCATATCTTTTTAAATTGTATCAAAAATATGTGTGATGCTTTTAGAAAATTGTGTGGTGCTTTTAGTTCCTCCATTTATTTTTTACCAAAAAAAACATATAATATCATTTTCTTCCCAATGAAAATAAGCAACCAACCAAGTAGCGAGTGTGAAGCACGCGTTATATCGCGAGTGGTAACGAAATCACTGCACTGGCACAACTCCACATTTTCGGCCCCAAAACCTCTCATAAACCCTTGCCGTGGACCTCCATGGCCGCCGCCGCATTGATGAAAAACGGCCACCGCCGCAACCAATTCCTCCACGGTTTTTGGACGAAAACTTGCTCCAAACACTCCATACCCGATCCTCCGAACAAAATCGGCAATCATCAACTCCACCAATCCAAATGGTGTTCCCGTTTTCCCCACTCAATTCTACGCAATAGCAAATACCTAGGTTTTTCCTGTTCCACCATTAGGAAATCCTCTTCTTTCCCCAAATTCGGGCTCCTCCGCTGGTATTTGGACATGATCGCGATCCGACCCGTCACCACGAAAAGCGTTACATCGGCCTTCATTTACACCGCCTCCGATTTATCCGCTCAGGTGACCTTTCCGCCACTAACATTTACTGTTATTAAATTCAATTGAAAATCATAATCGCCATTTTTGGGCGTAGACGATTGTGGAGGGCAATTCAGAGGGGTATGATTGGGTGAGAACTCTGCGTATGGCTGGATATGGATTGATCATAATCGGACCTTCATTGCATTATTGGTTCAATTTTGTATCTCGGGTTTTTCCAAAGCGCGATCTTCTCTCCACATTTACGAAAATGGCGTTGGGACAAACAGTATATGGCCCCACTGTCACTGCTATATTCTTCTTCACCAATGCTGCTTCACAAGGTTTCACCGTTCCTTTCCTCTTTACTTTTTCCTCAATTTAACTTGATTATCATCTTTCATGTAGTTATTGATCGTTTTTCAAAATTTCGATCTTTGTAGCATCTTAACATGGCTGCATCGTTGTATGATCGATACTTAGCTGTTAGGAGCGATCTAGGACTTGGGTTTTCAAAATTTCGATTTTTGTAGAATCTTAACATGGCTGCGTAATTGTATGATCCATACCTAGCTGTTAGGAACGATCTAGGATTTGGCTTTCCAAAATTTCGATTTTTGTAGCATCTTAACATGGCTGCGTCGTTGTATGATCGATACTTAGCTGTTAGGAGCGACCTAGGATTTGGTTTTTCTAAAATTTGATTTTTGTAGCATCTTAACATGGCTGCATTGTTGTATGATCGATACTGTGCTGTTAGGAAAGATCTCGGATTTGGTTTCAAGAGACGAAGAAATGTTTAGATAACAATAGAATGGAATAAGCACTGAAAATATGGAGCATGATTCCAACACTGCTATTCTATAAACATTGTTAATTTACATAGTTGAAAGGAGGATTCAATTTACCTGTCCTGTTATCCTAGTATATCCAGAAATGTGTTTTTACTGATTCTTGTTCCGAAAAGCTCTCAACTTCCATTGATAATCTTAATTGAGATGATCATTAGTGCAGTTCCTGATAATAAGTACAACTCTCTGATGCCATTCTCAGGTGAATCTGCCTCTGAAATCGTTGGTAGATTGAAACGTGATATGATCCCTACATTGCTTGGTGGCATCATGTATTGGCCGATTTGTGATTTCTTGACATTCAAATTCATCCCCATTAATTTACAGGTGAGATACTATTTAGCTTCTCTTTTTCTTCACTCCCATTTTATCAAGGTGACCATCTTTTGGTGTTGAAGCTTCGAAGATGGGCTAATGGTTATGTGCTTTGATATGTGGCAGCCCCTTGTGAGCAACTCATTCTCATACCTATGGACAGTTTATCTGACCTACATGGCCAACTTAGAAAGGGTTGATACATGTTGAGGTATTCTCGAAAAATAACTTGATAATGATCAATATTGTCATCCTTGGTGGATTCTTCTAACCTGGGTCTGGATGAAAGCTCACCGGATAACTTGTTGGATGTTTGAGAAGATATATCCTATCAATGTTTGTGATATCATAATCTGCATGATGTAGCACGTGGTAACTTTTATGAAAAATCGATTGTATCATGTATTATTATGGTAATAGAAGTAGTTGAATGAGTTTTAATTCTCAATATCATAGTAACACGACGCGCTAATTGAACTAAGTTATGAAATACTGTTATAATTGTGTCGCCCTCGTGGAGGAAAACACAGAAAAAATGTCCTTCTCATTTGTACAGTACCACATCAAAGATAAGTAGTATCAAGGTGAAAAATAACAGTGGTTGTAATTAGCATGTAAATTGAAAAACTTTTGCCTGCTCAAATCATGTAGTTTTAATGCAGTGTACAAGTGAGACTTAGTTTTTAGTACTAAGAATCTTAATTGGTGGACGAGTCGTAAAGCATTGCACTTATTTAGTGAATCAACTCAGCCTTAGTGAGCAACTCAGTTATAGAGAATTTATGTGACCTGCATGGCCAACTTAGATAGAGTTTATGCTTGCTGAGGGATTATTATTAAGGAATAAATCGATATTGATATCGATGTTACCATCCCTGTAATAGATTCTTCGAAGCTCAGTTTGGATGATAACCTGCATTTGATATCCAAATAGACTAGCTAGATTCCTTGCTTGATGTATTATGAGAAGATATATCTGCATGATATGTGACTTTTTGAAAAAATCGATGTTAGCACGTGTCACATATCAAGATATCATGTTTTGAATGTAAATATCGTTGAATATCATTTGCATTTTTCATATCATAGTAATACGTGTACCCAAATTGGACTAAATTATGAAAATATATTACAAATGTGTTACCCGGCCTTGTTGATGAGAATACAAAAGGATATTACGTACTCAAAATCTCTTTCTCATTACAAGATCAAAATTTTTTTAAAAAAAATTGTAGTTGGAATTAACAAGTAAGTTGAAAAAAAAAAAATGTAGTTATAATGTGGTGTATAAATGAGATTTACATTTTGATACAGAGAAACCGGCCTGAACTTACGAACAAGAAGTCGAAAAACATTGCACTTATTTAACGAGTCAACTCAGCCATGGTTTTTGTCCTAAGACTCGTCCATTTCGAACGCTAGATTCTGGCAATCTAGTATCAACTTAGGCTCTAATTAATCTAATTAATATACAAAATATATTAATTAGCAAATGATATAAGTGAGCTCATTAAATCAAATATATTTAATTTAACCCTAAGTTTCTAAATTTAATTAAAACAGTACGCTCATCTCTTCTAAATTAAGGGGGTGTTTGGCTAAACTTATTTTTAGAGCTTATAAGCTATCATATCTTATAAGATGTTTTACAGCTTATAAGATATTTAATTTAAGTTTAATATAAATTGTTGAAGTGTTTGGGTAAATAAGATGATAGAGCTTATAAGTTGTTAGTAATGACATTTGTGTAATTTCAATGATTAAATTTGAAGATGTTTTGAAAAATAAGCCTCAAACTTTTCAAAAAACTAGAGCTTATAAGCTCTTTACATCTTATAAATTCATAAAATAAGATCTTATTTTTAAAAGTTAGTCAAACACTTTTAAGAAGCTTATAAACACTTATCATCTTATAAACTATTTTAAGGAGTTTATAAGTTTAGCCAAACACCTTCTACGTCAAATGTTATATTTTAAAATGTCCTATAAGACATGACTACTTAATTAAGGGCAATAACATCCGATAGACATGACAAATATATACACTTAAAAAAAGCATAAAATATAAGATAAAACACTGCATAATTAAACTCATTATTTAACACATAATAATGAAAAGCAGTCCACTTACAAGGCCAACAACAACAACATCATTAAATAAAATCGTTGATATATAATTTGTGTATATATATATATCAACGAATATAAGAAGTCCCAATTAATAAACCCTAATATGGCCATTAATTATTTCCCATTTAAATCTTTTTTCCAAAATAGCATCCGACCTTGTCCAAACAAATTTCCATTTCTGACGATGCATTCTCTGCCTCCTCGCCGGAAGCAGCAGCAGCAGCGGCGCCGCCGTTGGAGCTCTCTCCGGTGTGAGTCGGCGGTCTTTCGAAGTGCTTCCTCATGTGGCCGCCCAGAGATTGGCCTCTCTTGAACTCCATGTTGCATCTCCGACACGCGTAAACCGGCGGCCCATCGGAGGCGGCGTTGACTCGGTGCTTGACTCGGTCACGGTGGCCGGTTTGGTGCCCGCCGAGTGCTTGGTGCGAATCGAAAACCTTGCCACACTCAGTGCACTTGTAAGAACTCTTCCGAGCAGCTGCACTACGCCTCCTGGTGGGTGGCGCTGCGGCGGCGTTGGTGGCGGTGATCTGCATGGCGGTGGGTGAGTTGTGAATGTTGAGATCGCCACCGGAGTTGGCCATGAGAACTAGGGTCTCGGCTGCACCAACTGCTTCTGCATCGTGTTCCGGCGGTGGCGGCGGCGGCGCTCCTCCTCCTGATCCCATGAGCATCACTGTGTGAGTGTGTGTGAAAAGCAAAGAAGAATGAAGAAGAAGAAGAAGTAGTGATGATATAATGAATTCAAGAAGTTATGTTATATTTCCTTATATAATATTATGGCAAAGATTGAGTTATTGAGATTTAATTAAGGTTTGAAATATATACCCACCATTTTGGGTCATGTGACCTAAACGTAATTTATTTGATATTTTGAAATAAACATTTATATATTTTGTATAAATAATATTTTATTAATTAATATGTGAGATGTATTAGAGATATTGCAATATTTAAAGAATTTTACTATATATAGTTGATCCTAAAATTATACTCTATTCAATTTATACTATCTGATGAAATTTCTTGACTTTCCATTATTAAATTAAGGCAAAATCACTACTTGCCTAATAAGTAAAAATAAATTACACCAAAATATAATAAAAAGATTTGATAGAAAATGATGGGCTTGGCCCGCTTGGGCTTGGAACTACACTCTTTATTTGCCTTATTTGATAGTTTAAAATAATCATTTGATAATTATATATATATATATATATATATATATATATATATGAGTAAGTTTCTTGTGCATCAGGTGCATGGATCTTAGATCCATACAATCGGGTCGGATCCAGGTTACCCGACCCGCTTCTCTATTTTTTTTTTCGCGCTAACTTTTTTAAAAATTGGTCATGACTTTTAGTTATGTTAAGGATACATTTATGTAATGTGTAAGAATACTTTTACGTTATGTTAAGGATACCTTTATGTCCAGATTTCATACATTTACGTTATGTTAGACATACCTTTAGGTTATGTTAAGGATACCTTTAGGTTATGTTAAAGATATATTTATGCCCAAATTTCATACATTTATTTTACGTCAGACATACCTTTAGGTTATGTTAAGAATACCTTTATGTTATGTTAGAAATACCTTATTCATAACATAGTTGTGTTACACATTTTGTACACAAAGGTATCTCTAACATAACATAAAAGTATTCTTAACATAACCTAAAGGTATCCTTAATATAACGTAAAGGTATGTGACCAGGATTTCAAAGGAACCTGGAATCACGATTTCAAAGGTATCCTTAACATCACCTAAAGGTATTCTTAACATAACCTAAAGATATGCTTAATATAACCAAAAGGTATTCTTAACATAATTAAAGGTATCCTTAACATAACCTAAAGGTATGCTTAACATAACTAAAAGGTATTCTTAACATAACGTGGCATGTAACCTGGAATCAGGATTTCAAAGGTATCCTTAACATAACTGAAATGTATCTTTACCATAACTTAAAGGTATCCTTAACATAATTGAAAGGTATCCTTACCGTATCCTTAACATAATTGAAAGGTATCCTTCACGAGCGAATTTGAGCGCATCCACCCAGGCACGTGGGAGCGCGTGAGGGCGCGTGGAAGCGCGTACATGCGCGGGTCGGGTCCATGCACCTGATGCATAACAGGTTTTGTGTATATGTATGTATATATATATATATATATATATATATATATATTTGATAATAGAAAATGAATCAAACTTAAGAAAATGGAGCCATTGAGGAATTCAAATTTAAGAAGAAAATTAACATGGTGCCAAAAAGAAAAAAAAGTTTATACAGTCTCTTGATGATATATAATAAAAAATAATCAACAAACGCATGCATCTATGGCATCTGGTGGTGCAAATCAAAATAATGAATAATTTTTGTCTGACTTGAATTAAAACAATAAATTTCAATACTTAGATCTTCTAAAATTTCAAATTATATAAAATATAAAATCAGTAGTTTGACATTGATTTATTATTTTCACACTTTTTCCCAACAAATTAGACTTTTGCTTTGTTGAATATAAGTATTTATAATTTACCTATTTGCTTGAATAAAATCATTGATTTAAACAAATATATTTCCATATACTATAATTTATTTACATTTATTTTCATATTTACTAAATTCATTTAAACTTGAACAAGCTCGTAAACCATAAATAGATTGAACAAATTAGACTCGAGCACAACTAAACTCAACAAGATTAACAGTTACAGCCAACTCACTGAGTCTGACTCGGCTCACTAAACCTTAACAAATCCGAAACACTATCTCATAACACCATCTCCTGTTTGGTACAAGTAACTGTTGTTTGACTCTCAAAGTCATAAACAGAGCAAAAATCAAGAAAGAGATATCCATTGGTAAAACGGATATCTCGACTCTCGTATCGATAAGATGGAGATTTATATACAAGAATGAGCAGACAAATGTCAACAAAGGTGATCGAATAGAATGGCTTCTATTCAACAAAAAAATTATTCAAGTTATCACATCAATGTGAGAAATGGATCTCAAACTCTGAAAATCAAAATGTTAAAACGGCATCCAATGCATAAAATTGGTTGTATACAGACTCTTCATTCCAACATCATTTACAGAGAAGCCAGAGACTCGATTTTCTCTTCCTTCTTTCTTGAAAAAACGAGTCATTTTTCTGTGGAAACGGTCGAGCAAACGAGCATGTAGAAAACCCGTTTCATCCTCTAAGTGTGTGGTTAGGTCACTCTAAGCCATAACTGTGGATCTTCTCAAGCTGTGTAGGCCAGTCTTGTCCGAGTATAGATGGATTTGACTCCATGGCTACACCAAAGTCGAGCATACTTCCACGCTGTGGTCCAGCAACACCAATACAACGCGAAATTATTCTCTTCAAATACGCATCCAAACCTCTATTCAACAAGTCGGCCCCATCAAGTGAAATTCCAACTCCGTCCTCTGCCAACTTCTTCTGCAAACGAATACCTAAAGACTTCGTATCAGGCAATCCACCACTACTTTGACAAGTCTCAACATAACCATGAGATGAATAGCCAGAACGACGAGCCCTACGAACATTATCCGTATTGATGGAAACACCATGAGGGGGAGTAATGGAAGTCCGTCTACGGGAACTCAGCTCCCCAGCACATTGCTCAACCTCTTCGCCCTCCAATTCGGCCCCACTTTGTTGCAATCTTGAAACCGTATCTTCACACGTGAGGCTCGGGCTCTTGCCAAGTGGGCCCAGAGGGCTCGGCCGATCCCTCAACTTGCGGTCCCGACTCACAGGGGATCGACACTTGCGAAGAGACTGAGGAAACGCAACTCCATAGACAGATTGCAGATAACTCCTCTGATTACCATTCGAAACTCTAACACTCAATTCTTCAGGCTTTTGAGGTTTCTGTTGGGGGGTTTTAGCCCGACAAGCATTGTGGACGATGGATTTTATAAGGCGATTATGGAGAGAGAGATTCTCCCTCCCGATTGTTCGTATGCAGCTCTTATCAAACTCAACCTTGCTCAGCTTCAAGTCCAAGAATCTCTTTAGCAGATCAAAGTACTTATCTGCTCTTTGGTGCCCAATTCTTCGATAAACGAGATCTTTTAGCTCTAATGTGTCGACTCGAGTAAAATGATGATCCAACACCATTTTAGTTCAAGCTGATGAACATCAAAGAGATCAGATGACAATCAATTCTTGATTAATATTTTAAACAGTACAAATTTCATCAATGATATCAGATCCCAAATTATACTTCACTAAGAACATCAAACGCTACCAATTTCATCATTTCATCAAAAAGATTTGATTCGCTAACCACAATCTTTAATTACCCAAACAAGATTCGACTTTAATTTCTCGTAAATTATCGAATTAACACTAAATTTCCAATGCAATTAGCAAAGAAAAACTTAACACAGCAAATAGAAGATCATCAACTACAAAAAATCAACGAAAAATTATTCAGAAATTCCAATAATTCGAAACACATTGGAGGCGGAAAAGAAGAAAACCCAGAAACCAATACATTAAACTAGAGCAACAAAGCTACCCACACATTCCAAATTAACAAACAATTGACGATCAAAATTGCAAGAAACTTCGAAATTGTATAACGAACAAGAAAACCCAATTGCAGAATTGAATTTCTAGTCTAAATTGAAGTAGAAAAACAGAGAAGAGAATTCACCTGGTCTCCAAGTCGACGAGCGAGTGGGGTTTCGATTGTTCTTCTATTTGAGTGGTTTCAATCTACGCTACCCAAAATTGATTGCTTGATCGATAGTTTCCTGTGATAAATTTCCGAGTTGAATACTAAATCGGAGAGAGAGAGAGAGAGAGAGAGAGAGAGGAAAAAATTGAAAATCCAGGGAAAATTAATTGGCACGTGCGTATATTGAGTAGTAAAACTAAAAACGATGTAGTGTTAGTTAAGGTCGTGTTTGTGTAAGTAGTTCAGTTTCATGTCTCTACAACTCCGAACATCTTTTTCTCAACCCTAATTGGCAATGTGCACATCTCATCAAAATCAAAATTTTATAAATACAATGATTAATTTCAGTTTGCTATCTGATTTTTTTTGGGTGACGGAATTTAAACAGTTTTTTAATCACTAGTCATTATTTTTTTCAAAATTCGATCACTACTCAAAATACATATAGTGAAATCTCGATAAATGAATGTTCGATAAACGAATAATCTCGACAAATGAATAATTTTCTTCGATCCCAACTTGGGTCAATGAGGTAAATGAATAACCTCGCTAAATGCATTAATGAATATATTTTTTGATTTCTTAAAGGCCTTATGTAAATATAAATGAATAATCATTAAAATACATAAGATATATATATATATATATATGTATAAATACCCTAAAAAACATGTGTTTCAATAAACAAATACAAAAGATCATTTCTTAACAAAAAAAATCGTCTAATGTCGTTTGCTTTTTTCTTCCACCAAAATACATCACATCCTTAACTTTTTCTAGTGCAAACAAAACTTTTGGAATATTTTGCTCACGTTGTAGCAAGTAGTTTTGTAGGGTGATTACTACTTGGAAGACTTCTTTCGATGACACATTTGGTGTGACGCCACCATCATCTGGTTCTGGATAATTTTCATCATTTAGTACGGACTCAATAATTTCTTCGTCTGTAGGCAATTCCATAACTGCATCATTCTCGTTAGAATAGTTCAAAAGATGTTCGACGTCCATCACATGTTTGTAGTGCAAATTAGAAATGATATTTGTTAATCCTTGAATTGTATCTTCTTCTAACTGATCAACTTCTTATTCGGGAATATCAATTTCTTCATATCGTATCTTTAAATGAATAAAAATTCGATAAATGAATAAATTATTCATTTATCGATAAATAAATAGTTTAGTTAAATGAATATTTTTTTCTAGTCCCAATGGTATTAATTTATAGAGGTTTCACTGTAATCCGAAAATTGGCTTAAAAACTAGAAGATGCAATTAATCTTAAAAGTGCATTGTTCGTGTGCCATTATGACCCTTTTTTGAAGTCAAATTATAATTCTAATTTAATTTGATGATTTTTGTTTGATTAAAACTCGAATCGAGCAAAGTTGATCAAAACCCTAGGATAGGTTTTGTTCGACCTGTGATCGAATCGAATGGGAATCATAAAACTGATTTGCGGTTATAATTTTGCTTCTAGTGAGGATCATTTTAGCATTTGAGTCATGTGTTTTCTTTTACTAATGTTTAGTGATGAATTGCATTTTCAAAATTTCGGAAGTATTTCGATCGAGAAATAGGTCAAAATTCGAGTTTGAGATAGGAATTGGAATATTTCGAAGGAAATGACCAATGATTGGAAAATTGTTTGAGTTTAAATACCCACAAAAATTAATTGCAATGATTCAGGTAGAATATCAATGACAATAAATATTTAAGAAAAGGAAATAAAGTATACTATCTCCGTCCCAAAATAAATGACTTTTTAGCAACTAAAATTTGTTCCAAAATAATTGTCGTTTTCGTATTCCAAAGCATATTTACATGAAATATACAAAATATGTCCTTATTTACTCATCTCAAATTAAATGTGTTAAAGAGATAAAAACACCTCATTAATTAAACTTAAATAGGGGTAAATTGGACTTTTTTTATCACATTTTTTAATATATGTGTAAAAGACTAAAACGTCATTTATTTTGGGAGGGAGGTAATATTAAATTATTGGAATTTTAAGAAGAAATTTTGGAGAATGTTATAACAAATATATTTGTTAAAATGCACTGATAAACCATCATCTTTAATAAACATATAAATAATAAATGATACAAACAGAGTAAACAGTCACAATTATGTGTACAATTAGATAATATTCGGATACAAAATGCATTTTTTTTAGGTTGAAGAAGTTCCCCTTATAAATTTGTTTACAAGAGATACAAGCTCCAAAGAAAAGAGAAATTCATCAAAAGGATTATCACACTCAGCTCCGGAGCTCCGGACCCGGTTCGATCTCGGCCAAATCAAAGGGATTGGGGTTTGATCGGAGCAGAAAGGAGTGGAGAAACAGAGATGTAAAGGCTTCCGCATTCATGCCTCAACTCTACAACTCTTCTTCAGTGGAGATGGAGCCCATTCGTGATTCTCAACACTTTGATCAGATTTTGGAGAATGCTAAACAACTCTCAACAACCCATTTTAGTTGATTGGTTAATCATTTCAACACACACTGAATCTTGGGTTGCCTACTGACTCAGCTCACTATGCACATCGGGCTGGGCGAACAGGGCGCCTCGGCAGGAGAGGCACTGTGGTGACCATATGCGAGGAGTCAGAAGTGTTTATTGTGAAGAAGATGCAGAAGCAGCTTGGGGTTGCAATCCGATCTTGTGACTTTACAGAGGGCAAACTTGTTGTCAATGAAGATGATAAAACTGTGGACGTTACTATGTAATTTACCACTCAATTTCTGCACATTTTGTAATGAGGGAGCTTTTGAGCTGCTTCTAAACTAGTCCACCACTTCGAATTAAATTGGCTGTATGTTTTATATATTTTTCACCTTATATCTGCTCTTACATCAGCTGTTTAACGTGAGATGGTAACATGCTAATGAGACTTTCATACTAAGGCTACCAATTAGTTCAATGTGCACATGTTTTTAAGCTGAATAAATCGTTCAACTTAAGGTTTGCTTTATCCGACTTCATTGAGGTTTTGCTAAAGTTGAGTGATTTTAAGTAAATGCATTTTAACCTCTTTCAATCAAACGCAACATTATGTTACTGTCAAGTGACGAAGATGAAGACAATGTTGCAACATCGATTTTCCTTAATTAGATCATTGAATCATAAACAAAGATAATACATATAGAGTACATATGTAATACCTATAGAGTATACATCAATAGTCAATACCTTAAATGAGTAGGTTTGTAATACCTATAGAGTATACATGTAACACCTATAGAGTAAACATATGATACCTATAGAACAAAAGTTCGAACAAATAATTCATACCTTTATTGAATGAACACATGATACCTTAAGAGTATACATGTAATACCTTAAGAGTATACATATAATATCTATAGAACAAAAAATCAATACTTTAATTGAGTAAGTTTGTAATACCTATAGAGTATATATGTAATACCTATAGAGTAAACACATGATACATATAATTGAATCTCAATAAATATAAGTGTAATACCTATAGGGTATACATGTAATACCTATAGAGTAAACACATGATATCTATCATAAAATCTTAAGAAAAATAAGTGTAATACCTTTAGAGTATACGCGTAATACCTATAGAGTATACATGTAATACCCATCACTGAATCATTAACTACTTTTTGTGTAGGTATCACATGTTTACTCTATAGGTATTATATGTATACTCTATAGGTATTACAAACTAACTCAATTAAGGTATGAATTATTTGTTCGAATTTTACAATACCAATAGAACAAATATTAAATACCTATAGAGGTAACTTACAACACCCACAAATAACAACATTTTCATTATCTTCTTCACTTGAGAATATCAAAACCATATTTGATTATTGGTCCTCTTTCTCATTCATATCATCATCCATCTGTTGATTAGGTACTATTGCCATCTGAAATTGTTTGAAGAAATTCTCTTGATTTCGTCTTATTTTCATTTGAAATTGTTGAAAGCTTGAAGAAGGTATGGCCTAGATACTTTTTTTTTATTAATTAAATAAAAATCTAAAACATTTAAATTAAAACAGAAAATATAAATAAAATTCCCAAATTGTAATGACATTGTCATTGTCTGTTGGTGTTGATTCTTCCTCTTCAATCTCCATCAATTCTTACATCATTTTCTTTGAATTCCAATTCGGCCATGAACTGGAAGGGGACGCAAAATATAGTGATCATTCATAGTAAATTTAAACCATTTTATTTTTAAAGGAAATGGTTTATCTACCGTTTTTTCTTTGATTTTCCAACATTTTATACTCTGAAGTCACTGAGGTAAAATTTGTGAAACATAAAAAGTCAACAAGTAGTTATAATAAACAAGAACTGTACGGAAAGTGCATATTATAACTGGACTATATACCCTCTTGTTTTCTTCAACCTAATCCATCATTCATAAAAGGGAACGAGAAAAAGGCAGAAAAAAGAAACCATAGACCTCACATTAATGGCCACTTTACATATTTGCTTCTTTGTTCTCTACATTCTGCACGTGCTCGATTGCTCGGAACGGTGGAGGGTTAACAAACTTCAATATGTATGCAGTTTCATAAACGGGGCGCAGTGGTGCAATCACTTGGGCATCAAGATAGGCATCGCATGAGAAACACCACACCGAAAGATCACTGAATCAAGTATGAGGGGCGGGTTAATCAGCACAGATGTGATAACAGAAGAAACAGGAGAGAACACAGACAAACCTGTAGCTCAGAGCCAAGTTATGGTCTTTCTGTTGATAATGCTCGAGCATGTGTTTGTTCACAAAACGGCTGCATAAGACCTCTTTACAGCATAAGCATAGCCAGTTCTCGTCTGGATGCTCACACCTTTGTAACATTATTACAGTTTGGGTCAAGTTAGATGCTTAAAAGGCGAACAGAATCACCAGATCAAGATGGAGATGTGCTAAAAGTCGAAATAATTAAGTGAAATGTTCGAATTCAAACTGTCCTAATAATGGATATGCTTGATACGTACATGGAATTATGCTCACATAGATGGTAACAACAGAGAACCTGTTTCTTTAGATATGTCAGCAACAACATACATTCAAAACCATTTAGAAGTTCCACATCAAAAACATGAAATGATTGATCTCTTATGTTAGAATGCAATCTATAACAAATCAGAATTGAACTTCAATCTTGAGCTTCTATCATGCTTTTCTTGATTCAATTCGTTCTAAAAGGCCACGATTAGGCCCACTAAGTCCCCGTTCAGGTTCTAAGCCCCAATTCAGCCGACATTTTAGAACATTTATCTAACTTCACTATCCTCTAAACAGTTCAAGAAGTTCTTGCTAGCCATGCCTATAAAATTCAAGAATGACCATTTGAACTGAAATGTGTAAAACTGAAAATGGTTTTGAATGCAAGTTACCACAAGATTTCAAATGCCTCCATAGACAATACAACAAACTCAATCAATGATTCATCAACGAAAATACAATCAAATATCCAGACCACTAAACTTCTTGAACCCTTCTTTTTTTGATGCATTTCTTAGCAGGCAGAAACTCTTAAATTCTCAAATTTGAAATCATATTGCATCATTAACAGCAAGAATGTAATAAAAACTGTCGAATGAAGAGTTTACATCATTAGCAGGAAGAGTTCTATTGAAGAGTGATTGGGATTTAGGGTTCATAGATTAAAGAGAGCAAATATATTCAAATTAGAAAATCAAAACATACATGCATCAATTCCTAATCTCAAAATCACTTCACTGATAAACAACAATTCAATATCAATATACTGCGACAAAAATCCAGAAACCTGTTGCAAGGAGTGGCGGGGGTTGGGATGTGTATCAGATCGGACGATAACGAACCCAGGTGGTCGCAGTGAGTTCGGGCCTCAACCCAGCCCGATTCTGACCCGTCCAACAAGAACTCTTCGTCTTCTGAAATCATGTGGAGAGAGGAGGAAGACGAACAGGAAGGGGGTTTCGCCATTGCTATTAGCTCGTGAATTGCTCAAATTGGGTTTTGTTGAGTCGCCAAATTAACTGCTTGCTAATTAATGAGATTATAAATTAATTAATTAATTGTCTTTTAGCGAATCGATTAATCCACTAATATTTGTTGTTCATGGTGACAGTTTTTGGTATCACAAAAACTTGCACCGTTAATTTTTTGATTCTTTTTACCATGGACATTTCTAACCGTGTTAAAAGGATGATGCAATGAAAGATTGAAAACCATTCAATTGAATTAAGATATCAGAATCAAATATTGTTAACATCTTATTTTATCATAATCTATGATATTTATCCAATAATTATTTTATCCTATTTTATGATATTGATATTTATCCAATAATATCTATAAATTATACGCAATCAATATCGATATTTTGGGATATTAATTTTTGTTCAATAATATATATCAAATAAATATCAACATGATAATATTAATATATTTATATTTTTTTCGATATTGATTTTTGCCCGATAATATACATCGATAGTCTGTAATCAATATCAATATTTTGCAATATTGTATCATATATAATATCGATAGCTTTGCATATCTATTCTTGTTGATAATATATATCAAATAAATATTTGCGTGATAATATTTTGTGTTGATTGGCATCGTTTAAATACATATAACAGTAAAATATGTATTGAAACTATATAAAAACTCGTAAATATATATTATCGATAGCTTTGCATATTTATTTTTGTTGATAATATATATCGAACAAATATCTGTACGATAATATTTTGTGTTGATTGATATTGTTTAAATATATATAATATAATTTGATTGAAATATGTATTGAAACTATATAAAAATCTGTAAATCTTGTATTTAATTGAATATTTTATCAAATACAATAACAAATAAAATAAATGGATGTTTTGTTTTTCTTATTTTTATGTAGTTGGTATTTGATAGTGTGATTTAACAGTAATCAACTTAGAAAAAAAAAATAAGGTCGTGATAGAAAATGTTAAGGTTGTTTTATTCCGATAATATAATTGATAGTTTTCAATCTTTCAAATTCTTTTCACCCTGAATTGATAAAAGATAACCTGAATTGATAAAATCCCTTTAATTTATCAATATTTGCATATTCACAAATAATAACTATATTTATTTAATTATTTTTAAACTATTTGCTTATGGTAAATTTTTGGGTGAGACATTCTCACGGATCTCATTCCGTAAGATGGTCAACCAAACTCGGTCAAAGTCAAAAGTTAATGGTCAATTGTCGGTCAATGACCATAGTGTCGTGACATGATAAAATCCTTCCTAACCTAACTAACTAATAGATAGGACAAGTTGGACTCGATCCCACGAGGAGTGCTGAATTAACTATGCTACCCAAGTTCAATTCAAAGAAATAAAAAAGAATGGAGGTTTTGGATTGATTATCTATCACTGATTAACTAATAACTTATAAAGTAAATTAAACAATAAATCAATAGATGAAACCATTCCCGTCGACTCAATTGACTCAACTCTTATTTTGAGAGGGAAATGAGCCTAAATTCTTTTGGAGTAGGAATAAAAGGACCACTTGTATTTTTGAGAGCACCACACACAATAATAGATCATCTTAAAATTATTCCAAGAGCGCCACATTCAATTCCACAACTACTCTTACTTAATAAAAAAAACTCTAAAATAAAAAGAAAATGAAAAAAGAGAGGAATGAACTAGTTGACCGAACCAAGAGCAGTGAGAGAAAGAAGCAAGAACGATCGAATCGGCCGTTGGAGAAGAGAAGATTTCAGTTGATTCGTTCAAGCATCGGTTAAAATGGAACCAACCCGTCCAAATCCAGAAATTAGAGCAATAAATTTCAATGGTAAGTTAATTTTAAAGTTTTGTTTCAATTTTGCAAATTCGTGAGTTGATTTTTGTAAAAATTGATTTAGTTCTTTAGGTTTTGTTATGAGTTTAGGGTTAAATGCTTTAATTTGATGGAATTGTATGCAAAAACGCATGAATTTGGGCCAATTTGATGAAATTTGTTGAATTTTTTTGGTTAAAAAGAACTGATGAGCAGCACTGGTTGGCCGAACGGGCGCCATGCGAAACGGCCCCCTCGGCCAAACGCATTGTGTGCGCGTCGGTTAAGTTGGCCGGAGGCTTTTGCGTGCACGCGTCAGGGCTGGCAAAACGTACAGCGCGCGTCAGGGATGGTCGAACGACGTATGGCAGAACGCTCCGCGCTCGCACACGGCTGGGCTGGCCGGACAGCCTTATTTTTTATGTTTTGTCCTTTTTTTAATTGTGGTGTTAATTATTCTTCTCTGTAATTTAGGAATTACATATTTAAGGAGGAACATACCAACAACTTCTGAAAGGAGGCATAAGGAAGTACTACGTGGCGAAGGTTCGGGCAGACAAGATCCTATTGTACCCATAGTTCTCCTCACGCTCAGCCTGGAGATAAATGCATGCTAACGAAAAAGTGACATTCGTAGATGTAATGCCAACCACCTCCAATAGTGGCATCTTGTATCGATTCTTCTTGTACGTACAATCCATGAGCAAGACGTTTGGAAATGCACGCAACAACTCCACACTAGTAGGGTGGGCATAAAAGAGGTCTTTCACCCTATCGGTCTTCTCATTTCTGTTGACAAGGTAGTAATAATTGTGGAGCTCCAACTTCCCCAACAAATATTGCATCTGAGATCGACCTCCATGCTCCATTTTTCTATGTTTGCACCGAGCATTATAAATAGTCTTCAAGGTGGATGCATTATGGACAAATGTCTCATTCGGAGTACTTAGGATTTCCTTCGCTGTACACTTGTTTTTGGACATGTCAGCCACGAGTCGATCTTCAACCGGTGTAAGTCAACCCGCATATGAATGACCCACCAAGTTCCGGCCAATTTGATGGTTATGAACACCCGATACCACGAATAATGACCATTGTCTACACTCATTCAATTGCACACCTCTTAAAAGGAATGGACAACCACACTTATTTGTTGTCATATTTCTGGAGCTTTTCTTTGCAACAATCTTTTCACCATCAGTTGATTCTAATAGAGATTTTTTCTTATTACACACCCGATAAACACCACCTCTTTCACAACCCAAATCAACCCTTGGTCGACGACCTTGTTGACCGGCAAGATCAGAGCGTACAACTAATACCATCATATTAAGTCGATGTGCTACACCGTTTACCCACTTCATCATCAAACTCCGAGACTCAAATACTTCATTTGTGGTGAAGTCATCGGCAAAATCAATCTCAAGGTATAGAGGATCTACATCATCCGAATGCATCGGTCCTTCAACATCCATTGGGTTTATAAAGTTTTGATTGTCGTCGTTCTTGATATATTCCTGTTATAATCGAGTAAAGAACATCATAAAAATATAAAAAATAGGAGTCGAAAATTTTTGTACGTAAAAAACGCAACTGTTCGGCCAGGGTGACCGAACAAGACTGCAAACAGTTGGACCAAAGCTGTCGAAAGCCATGCATAGCGGTCGGCCACCCCGGTCGAACGAGCATGCAGTCGGTCGCCCCTCTCGGCCGCTGCTCGTGGAGTTATTCGGCCAGCGCGGTCAAACGTCCTATATTGCGTTCGGTCTACGTTGGCCGAACGGGTACCCTTCTGCGTGATTTTTAAAATTCAAAAAACGAAACAACATTGCTATTTACATTTATGCAAACACTTACATTGTTTGTATCTAATGAATCTTCACTAGCCATTGACAGTTTCTTCACTTAATGATGGGGAAAATTATGAAATTTGTAAGAGTTTTGTTGCAATTTTTTTATTTGTAAGAGTGTTGATGGAGAAGAAGATTGTGTAGAAGAAAGAGTTTTGTATGTAATTTTTTTTTTAAATTGAGTGTGGTGCCCTTAGTATTTTTTGTTGTCCAATATGAAATATTGTGTGGTGCCCTTAACATTTTATGTATTAATGAAGGATATTTTAATCTTTTCATAACAAATTTAATTATATCCAAAATTTGTGTGGTACTCTTGGAAAGTTGAGTTGTGTCTTTAGTCCTATTCTTCTTTTGTTGGGAGAATGGGCCCAGAGTAAACCTGAGTTTTTTTTTTTTTTGCCCCTTCAAAGTTGGAGTTGGCAATTGGCCCTTCTTCTCTCTCTAGCCCATGGCAAAACAGGTCTTCTCTTTAATTGGACTCTTCATCTCAACTCCAAAATTCATACAATAATTAAGAAAATAAAATATGAAGTAATTAGAATTCAAAAACACATATAAATAAGAAAACGATGCACTAAATCACATATTTTCTACTTATTAGTTAACGTCGTTAACCTTAAAGTATTACATATTATACATAAAAGTAGTACAAGACATACATTAAAGTATTACATTATAAATGTTGTACTTTTACTTTTATTAGGTAATACTATTGTGTGTAACATGTGTGATGAAATTTTAAAAAATTATATAATACTTTTATATGTTTTAGATATTGCTTTTCAATATATTAGGTAATACTTTTGTAAGTTATGATGATTTTGGATTTTGTCAAAGTGTATGAGACTATGTAATACTTTTATGTATATTTGGTAATATGTTTCTATAGATCAGATAATATTCTTGTATTATATATATTGCATAATATATTACAAACGTATTACATGATATATATAAAAAATATTACCTAGTGGATGCAAAAGTATTACATTAGCAACCATTAGATGATATATAAAAAAATATTATCTAATACACACAGAAGTATCACATTGCGAGAACATATAAAACATTATGTAATACTATTATGTACAACATGTAATATCAATAAAATCAACAAGTAATACTTGTGTGCAACATATAATACTATTGAAATCAATAATGCATTATATACATATACTACACAAAAATATTACATGATATATAGAAAAATATTACATAATACACATGTTCACCTAATTCCTTAAGCTACTCCCGCAAGTGTACGGTGTAGATCGTAGACTCGGCAAGCAAGGTCGATCCCACAGAGACTAACGTTAGAATTAATTAATTACCTAAATTTTATCCCTAATTTTATCTAGGAATCGAATTCAAAAGATGTTGAATTAATTAAACTAAGAATGCAATTAAAAATCACGAAATCAAACAGTTATTCTAAGACAGGTTCTAGAACATGCTTTCACCCAATTCTCCCCTCAACGTCACTTTGATCAATCCAAATTCATTGATTAATAATCCTATATGAGCAATCACGAAAATCAAGTTAAAAGCTCTCTCGAGTCAATTTAACCGGTTGATTATTATGCTATCAGAGGTATCTCTACTCGATCTGATTTAACACAACAACTCCCAAAAGCACCTAGGATTGAAAATCTCATCACATATGTCATTTATCTCTCGATCTCATGCTGCATATATGTCATGTGTTTACTTTTCCGTAATTAAATCTCCTCTCTCGAATTTTGACTTAATTACTTAAACATGCTCAATTAGGGGCCCTCTAATCAAGCAATCAAATCATAAACACATGAATAGGATCGAAAAATCAAGAAATTGAATTAAAATCAAAGATCCATCAAGGTTCGAATCGAACTACTTACATATCCTAGAAACCTACGAAAATCTAGCCGGACATAATATTAATCAAATCCATAGACAAAATTGACAACATTATATCAAAACCAAAATTCAACAAAAAGTAGAAAAGTAGAAAGAAAAACTCTAAGACGACGATCTCGCGATTCTCGATCTTTGAATTCTCCTTCGTATTTCCTCCTGGATGCTCTCAGAATTTGTGTTTTCTCTCTATGAATGCTTGTGTTCTTCAATTCTGGACTTCTTGGGGTATATATATCTTCTTGGGAGTCTTGGAGATCAAGAAAATCGGGTATAAAATCATCCAAAATCGTGTTTTAGTTGAAATAGGACACCCGGGCACGGACCGTGCCCCGCTGCACTTGCGCGTGCCAGCCGCGCACGACCATGCCCCCAGACACGGCCGTCCGTGCGCGGCTGCCTTCCTCTCTGGACATTGGCGCACGGTCGTGCGCCAATGCAGCCCTGACCGTGCGCGGCTGCATCTGTCCGTGCCCCAATGCACAGCCCCGTTTTTCTTCGTTTTCGGCCTCGTTTCCTCCTCGTTTCTTCCTCAATCCTTAATCACATTTGAAATTCATATTTTTTCCACTAGAATCATGAAACTTAGCAACCAAAACGTCAAATGCAACTAATATATGAAAAGTAACAAAATTGCTATAAAAACGTAAACAAACGCAATCAATCGATCATAACATTGTACGCAAAACTATAGCCAAATTGACACTTATCAATTTCCCCCAAACTTAAACCATTGCTCGTCCTCGAGCAACATCAAGAACTCTTCTTCAACACAAATCACAAAAGAATGAACCAAGTTTAACAACCAAAGACTCAAAATACTTAATCAAAATCGAAACTTTCTAAACTTAAGCAAACACTCCAAACAATCCACAATCATGCACTTCAAGGAGTAATGAACCTCACAAGGTAAAAGTGTATCACTCACGCTCAAAAAGTGTATAAAATAGGTCGTGTATACGCTCGGATCAATCAATCAAGTAACATCTACCATAAGCTTGCAAATCGTCTCACTTCTCCACCACTTTCGTACATGTGAATATAAGAATCAAAAAGGACTTTTATTTGGACGCAATGAGGCTCTTTGGACAAGGTAGGAAAATTTGGATTAAAGTTACTATAAAAGCATATGATTGCAGCTACTTCAACAATTTCTTCCTTGAATCACAACTTTTTACATTTCCATGAAGTTTCTTCAACCCAAAACAAATCACCTATTTCCACATGAGTTCCAGAAATTATCTCTAAAGGACTTACTCAATCGAGTTCCAGAAAAAGGCACAACTCAACTAAGTGTCCAACTTACATCAACAAGGCACAACTCATGCACAAATATATTTTCCACCAATCACTTCCTCTTTTTTTTTTTTAGCTACACATTTTTTTTTTCAACACTACCAATTCTTTCAACTCTATTTACTTTCCCATACATTTAATTCAAGCTCTTTTCACCCAATCACTTCTCATCCTAGCTTTACAATCATATAAAATAGGTAAGCTCAAAAAGATAAGGGTTATTCACACGATTATTCGGTTAGTCAAAGAAATAAGGCTTAAAGGCTCAAAGAGGTTAACTAGGGAATTATAATGATTTTGGTAGGAAAAATTTGGCTAAGTGACTAAAAATCAAAGATGGCCTTAGATCATTTTCAAAAATTCACACGTACATGTAGTCTCAAAGGAGATACCAAAGCAAGTTCTAGAGATATGTACAAAACGATTGATACTCACTCCATCAAGAAAACAAGACTCGATGTAATGTCAAGTCAAGACTCAAATCTCACTCGGCTTGTTTTCATACTCCTCAAAATACACAATCATTTCTTGCTCAAAATATTCACCAAAATCAAAAAAAAATTCAACTCAATCAAGCAATAAATCGTCAAGATCATTCAACTCAATTCATGCTTTTTAAAGTTGATTTTTAAAGTTCGAGAATTCAAATCACATATTCTTCCACAAAAACCAAAAGATTATCATCCATCCTAAAAAAATCTAATCCTAGAAAAAAAAATCTACCTAAAAAGCAATAAACGTGCTAAAGCAATAAAATCCTATATGCAACTAAAATGTAATGCCAAAAATCCATTGTCATTTTTCTTTAATCTCACAACTGTCCCCCCCAAACTTATTTGTCATCAATTCCAAAGAGGACAATTAATAAAATTAAAAGAAAAAATGCAATAGAAAACTCACAAACTCTTTTTTTTTTTTCTTCCTTTTCTTCCAATTGGGTACAAGATTTGAATTATCGTTACCCAAAAATGCATATTGAAGATGGTCGGGAAGTGGCTTGAGTTCCAAAGCAGGAGCGTCTTGAACGGGGGTTTTCTCCTCAGGGCCTTCTTCATGATCTCGTGTTTTCACCTTTTCTCCAATTTTCTTTGCTGAAAATTCCTGCAAAGCATCCAAATAATATTTTTCATCAATTACCTCCTCATTTTCTAAATGCAAAATTTTATCATGAGTAGTAAGAGATTTTGATAAACAAAGCTCCAACGAATCTTTCATCAAGATGCGATCCACTTGCTCCTCCACACAAAAGTCCACCACATCAACAAAGCTACACGTTTCTCTATCATCGTGAAATTTCATTGCCTTGTAAATGTTGAACAACACATGTTCATCATTCACTCTTAACGTGAGCTCGCCTTTTTGTACGTCAATTAATGCTCTTCCTGTGGCTAAAAATGGACGTCCTAGAATTAAGGGCACGTCGTGATCCTCTTCCATGTCTAGGACCACAAAATCCACCGGAAAAATAAATCGATCAACTTTCACTAACACATCTTCAATGATTCCCTTAGGATATGTTATCGACCTATCCGCTAATTGCAACGTAACTGTTGAAGGCTTCACATCTCCAAGTCCAAGCTTTTGAAAAATTGAGAACGGCATAAGATTGATGCTTGCACCTAGATCACACAATGCCTTATCGAAGTAAGATTCACCAATTACGCATGGAATTGTGAAACTTCCCGGATCCTTCAACTTTTGTGGTAACTTCCGTTGTAGGATTGCACTACATTCCTCCGTTAGATTCACTCGTTCAAAATCTGCTATCTTTCTCTTCTTTGACATCACATCCTTCAAGAATTTTGCATAATTCGGCATTTGTTCCAAGGCATCTGCAAAAGGAATGTTAATGTGAATTTTCTTGAAAATTTCCAGAAATTTAGCAAATTGTGAATCCAACTTTTTCTTTTGGAATCTTTGAGGGAAAGGAAGAGAAGTAGTAGTAAAAGGTAATGGAGAGTTAGAAATCGATTTTGGCTTCTCAGCCCCTTTTTGTGATGTATGATCTTTTTCTTCCTCCATCATCGGGTTTTCTCCTTCTTTCTCCATCTCTTGTTCTTCCTCGATTGGCATGCTTGGCCCTTCATAGTTCGTTCGACTTCTCAAATTTATGACTTTACATTGCTCCCTTGGGTTAATCTCCGTCGTACTTGGGTATTGCCCTTGCTTGTGTTGATTTCCCAAAATAGTAGCAAGCTGTCCCACCTGCACTTCCAATGCTTTGAGACGAGTATCCGAAGATTTGGCACGAGCATCGACTTCTTTTAAACGCTCATCCGTACTTTTTATGAATTCCCTCATCAGCTCCTCAAGTGGCTGCTTCCTTGGCTCATCAATCATTCCGTTTGTAACGGAAAACCCTGGAGGAGGTTGCAAACAATTATTATTGTTTGCATATGAGAAGTTCTAGTGATTCCTCCCACCGTGCTTGTATTGATACATGCCTCTGTTTCGGAAATTGTTATTGTAATTTTGCCCGCCCAAATTGTGGATGTCCTCCACTTCTTCTTGCGGTGCAACTTCACGATTTTGATTTCCTACTTGCGCTCCATTTTGATTTTTGAACTCGGTCATCATTGATACTAGAGCTGCCATTTGTGTAGTCAAGGCTGAGATTTGATCATTACTTTGCACTTCAGCTACCTTTTTATATGTATTCCTCTCGGACGGCCATTGGTAGCTGTTGGTTGCCATTTCTTCAAGAATGTACATAGCATCTTCCGGACACTTTGCCAACAATGCTCCACCTGCTGCAACATCAATCATTGCTCGAGTAGGCCCAAACAGTCCATTATAAAAGAAACAGACTTGTTGGTCCTCCGGAAAACCATGTTGTGGGCATCTTCTAAGCATGTCTCTAAACCGTTCCCAAGCTTCTCCCAAGGACTCCCCATCAAGTTGTCGAAATTGTGTGATCTCATTTTTCAGTCTCAATGTCTTGCTTGGGGGAAAGTACTTGAAGAGAAAACGGTTGCTCAATTCTTCCCATGTAGTGATTGATCCGGGTGGAATGGATGACAACCACAACTTTGCCTTATCTCGTAAAGAGAACGAGAATAATCGAAGTCTGATTGCATCTTCAGAAACTCCGTTGAACTTGATCGTGTCACATACTTCTAAAAATTGCGCCAGATGCGCATTTGGGTCTCCCAAGTGACTTCCACCAAACTGGTTTTGTTGGACCATATTGATCAACGCCGGTTTCAACTCAAAATTGTTTGCATTGATAGGGGGTCTCACAACCCCCCGTCCATTTTGTCTCGGTTGGAAGTAATCTCGGATGGCCCTTTGGTTGGGAGCTCCTTGTGGAATATTGTCTTCCATTTGACTAACCAACTGTCTTCGTGTTCTATTACGTCTACAGGTAGCTTCAATCTCTGGATCAACTGCAATCAACGCTGCCTTTTTAGAGCGCGTGTTCATGCACTATCTGCAATATCCACAAGCAAATATCAAACACTCACAATAAAATAATAACACACTGAAATAAAATATAGAAAAAAACTCCCAGATTAAAATCAAAAAATAAATCTAGATATCAACTATCCTAACGTCTAGTCCCCGGCAACGGCGCCAAAAACTTGTTCACCTAATTCCTTAAGCTACTCCCGCAAGTGTACGGTATAGATCGTAGACTCGGCAAGCAAGGTCGATCCCACAGAGACTAACGTTAGAATTAATTAATTACCTAAATTTTATCCCTAATTTTATCTAGGAATCGAATTCAAAAGATGTTGAATTAATTAAACTAAGAATGCAATTAAAAATCACGAAATCAAACAGTTATTCTAAGACAGGTTCTAGAACATGCTTTCACCCAATTCTCCCCTCAACGTCACTTTGATCAATCCAAATTCATTGATTAATAATCCTATATGAGCAATCACGAAAATCAAGTTAAAAGTTCTCTCGAGTCAATTTAACCGGTTGATTATTATGCTATCAGAGGTATCTCTACTCGATCTGATATAACACAACAACTCCCAAAAGCACCTAGGATTGAAAATCTCATCACATATGTCATTTATCTCTCGATCTCATGCTGCATATATGTCATGTGTTTACTTTTCCGTAATTAAATCTCCTCTCTCGAATTTTGACTTAATTACTTAAACATGCTCAATTAGGGGCCCTCTAATCAAGCAATCAAATCATAAACACATGAATAGGATCGAAAAATCAAGAAATTGAATTAAAATCAAAGATCCATCAAGGTTCGAATCGAACTACTTACATATCCTAGAAACCTACGAAAATCTAGCCGGACATAATATTAATCAAATCCATAGACAAAATTGACAACATTATATCAAAACCAAAATTCAACAAAAAGTAGAAAAGTAGAAAGAAAAACTCTAAGACGATGATCTCGCGATTCTCGATCTTTGAATTCTCCTTCGTATTTCCTCCTGGATGCTCTCAGAATTTGTGTTTTCTCTCTATGAATGCTTGTGTTCTTCAATTCTGGACTTCTTGGGGTATATATATCTTCTTGGGAGTCTTGGAGATCAAGAAAATCGGGTATAAAATCATCCAAAATCGTGTTTTAGTTGAAATAGGACACCCGGGCACGGTCGTGCCCATGGCACGACCAGACCGTGCCCCGCTGCACTTGCGCGTGCCAGCCGCGCACGACCATGCCCCCAGACACGGCCGTCCGTGCGCGGCTGCCTTCCTCTCTGGACATTGGCGCACGGTCGTGCGCCAATGCAGCCCTGACCGTGCGCGGCTGCATCTGTCCGTGCCCCAATGCACAGCCCCGTTTTTCTTCGTTTTCGGCCTCGTTTCCTCCTCGTTTCTTCCTCAATCCCTAATCACATTTGAAATTCATACTTTTTCCACTAGAATCATGAAACTTAGCAACCAAAACGTCAAATGCAACTAATATATGAAAAGTAACAAAATTGCTATAAAAACGTAAACAAACGCAATCAATCGATCATAACATTGTACGCAAAACTATAGCCAAATTGACACTTATCAACACACAATAATATTAAAATAGTAAATGATATACAGAAAAGTATTACATAATACACAAAAAAAGTATTATATATGTAATATTTTTTTGTGTATCATGTAATCATTTTATATGTAACTAGCATAAGTCTTGTGTATCACACATATATTTTAATACTAATTAAGAAATTTGAAAATTATTATTTATAAATAGCTTTAATTATTATTATTTATCATTAATTTTTAATTTAATTGGTAAGTAATTTAAATTTCATTGTGCGACAATTTTAATTACCATTTAATGTAATTGCAAACATTAATTTTAACACAAGTATTTTAATACTAATTAAGAAATTTGAAATTTTTATTTATAAATAAATTTATCATTAATACTTAATTTAATTAGTATGTAACTTAACTTTAATTGTATGAATTTTTTAAATTATCGTATAATATAATTGAAAATATCAACTTTAACTAAAATGTTTGTCTACAATTTCATAATTTACAATTTTATTATCAATCATAATTATTAGTAATTTATTCAATTATTAGTATTTCATTAAATGCTCAATTATAAATATTAAATGAATTAATTAAAAATTAAATTATAATATAATAAGATTAACCAAAGAGTCACATGTGTCACTCATTGTTATTTCTTTAATATGTATGAAAGATACATATAATACTAATTAAAAGTGTGATATGATACATATAAAAATATTATATTATGAGAATAAAAATATTATATTCATTATATAATACATGTAACACTTTCATGTATTACATGTAATACTCTTTGATCGATAGTATTGTCCAGTGTTGACAATTAATCATTGACTTTGACTATTGATTGATTTTTGACCTAGATAGATTTCATAAAAAAAACTCACTATTTATTTATCTATCAATCAATACCGAAAAGTCAAATATACCCCTGACCAAGATAGCAATTCCAAGTCAAAATTAGGGTTCATTCAGGGCAGCTTCGTATAAAAAGTAAAAACAGATCCAGCAGCTTTTCTCAAACCCCTCATCTTCATCTGCGATTAGGGTTTTGAGCAAATTCATCGGCGCCGTTTGATTGAAGAAAATGGGGCACTCCAACGTTTGGAACTCTCACCCTAAGAGCTATGGCCCTGGATCCCGCACTTGGTATCTCCCTTTCACTTTCTTTCGTATTGAATTGTTAATCTTTTTTGTTTATCGATTCATCATGGTGGGTGCAGTTTTTTTTTTTTTGTTGTTGAAATTGTTCATGTATCTGTCAAATAGGAATGAAATAGGGGAAATCTGATTTATCGCTAGTCTATTTGCCTTTTGTGTGTGTGTGTGTGTGTGTGTGTGTGTGTGTGTGGAGATGATGTTGGGGTTGTGAAAACCGGTTTGTTTCTATCTGTTTGTTGTGAGCTTATATTTGAAACTGTTGAGCGATGATTGTTCTGAGTGGGGTGATTGGTTGCGTGGAATCGACTGGCGGATGTGTTTATCTGAATTTTTGGGTCTTTTAATCATTTAATTTAGAACTAATTTTCTGTGTTACTGTGAATATTGATATGATTATATGTATAATTTGGTTTATGCTTGTTTGCCTATGCATATGCTGGTTGTTGTACAGTATATTGATAGTATGATAATTTAAAAGGTAAGTGTTTTTGGGGTGAGATACACCTTTGAAATTTGGTGTTCTTTTAGTGATCCAAAAACTAGGAGGGCTCACCTACTTCCAATTTGTCATAGCACACTTACATGGCAATTTGGTCGACCATTCTAGGCCGTACTGTATTAGTATGCTGTGCTTTATTAACTATGAATTTTTGAATCTTAGACAACAATCTCTTGAGTTCAATCTGTATAACTTGTTTATTTCAATTGCTTAGAGTCGATTCTTGAATTGGGTTGTTTGCTTTGTGTTGAAAGCTTAGCACCTTTAATGCATTTGTTGACTAATATCGAGCTCTTAGATGTTTAAGTTTGTACACAAGAAAGATTGTTTTTTTTCTTCAACCTTATGTCTTTCACTGAAGATATCTGCTCAAAGGTGGCCTAATATAATTTTGAGCTATTGATATGGCTTGTATTTCCCATATATGATCCAAATGAGATGAGCATAGTGCAATTAGGTGGATGAGCAACTGATGTGGCTCTTCCTTGGTCCGCCATTTTCTAATCCTTTTGAGTTAAATTTGGCAGTCGTGTGTGTGGGAACCCCCATGGGCTGATCAGAAAGTACGGGCTGATGTGCTGCAGACAGTGCTTCCGTAGCAACGCCAAGGAAATCGGCTTCATTAAGGTAAGCTTCCTCTGTTTTTTTCGTAATCTTACACCACTTTTTACCATGTACAACTGCTTGTGAATATAGTAAAGGGTTTCATTCATGTTCTTTTTTTGGTGAAGCTAAGTTTTACTGCTTTTATCTGTTTTGCAGTACCGTTGATTCTGGTGCTGTTACGACCATAGGACTTCTTTCTTGGCTGAAGGTTTTCTTAAATTTTCTTATTGTTAACTTATCCAATCATCATTTCCTACCATTTCTCTGGAATGTAGCAACTAGAATGATTGTTTAATCTACGACTGAACTTGAATTTTATTCGAGAACTACCATAGTACATTTTTGTTATATCTTAGTTTTATTGTTCTTATTTGTTCACACATGAATGTGTATGGAGAGGTATATGGTGCCTTGTCTTAAATCTATTATAAACTATCTTGACAACAATGGTCGATTGCATATACAGATGAAAATTGAGTGTATTATGCACAGTTCATTGAAGACATTTTTTCTCTGCCTACTATCATTGAGTTTTTAATATGTTTATATTTGATAATTTTGATAATTTATCAGGATAATTTTACCGTGGTTAATATATAAATGATTATAAATTGTATTGATAATTGGATTTAGGTTGATAAATCTTTGTGGTGGAAAAGAATATGTGAAATAGTGTAGGGTTGTTTGCCGATATCAATTTGATTTTGATTGGTGGGCTTAACTTTCATTTGGGCTTTAATTTGGGTTGGTTGGGCCTCAGCAATAAATATATACGAAGATTTGTTAATTGGTTTTTCGTTTATATTTTACAAATTGTCTTTAGATTTTTGAATGTTTTTTTATTTATTCACAAAATATCTGCATGAAAAAAGTAAGTATGCTTGTTAGTATTCCTTAAAATTCATATTTATTATGATTTTTAGATGCCCAAACCAAAATTTTCATGATTCGTAGCATGTCTATAACTGGTTGTGAAATATTTATAATTTTATGAGTCAAGAATTTAAATAAATAAAGTTAACAGTTGATAGGTTATGTGATTAATCAACTAGACATAATATGAGTTCTTCATAATCTTTTTTAAAAAAATATAAGACAGTCCTATCAATGATTAAATATAACCTCATTATCCACAAAACAATAAAATGCTATCTCACAAGAGTCATACTCGAGTTTTTTACTACACATTTTAATGTGTCAGTGTTCTATAGTGTGAAATTAATTATTATTGTTCTATAATATGTCATTGTTCTAAAGTGTGAAATTAATTATTATTACCTTAAATTTCCAACTATATCAAAATTTATCACATTACTATATTCCACACAATTAATTTGGTTCCAAGTTGATTATAGAACTCCTACGATATTGTTAGGGCAATGAATGAATCATACACATAATTTTGGTTCAAACTAACAATATACCCGCACGATGCGTGGTTTATTATTTATTATAACAAATGCGATTATTAATAATATAATAAATTTATTATATTAAAATATTACTCATGAGATCTTATTATTTTGAGATTTGTAAAAAATTCCCGTATTTTTTTAACGATGATGATGATGACAATGACAACAACAACGACGACAATAACGAAAACAATAATAATAATAATAGTTTTGTATTTTATGTGCTTTAATTATAAGTGATTAATTATATTTGTTAATTTATATGTTCTATTCATATTTTTGTTCCTTTATATCTTAGAATTATATTTAATAATTTGTAAATAATTTTCTACATTTTTTTAGATGAATTTATTTTACAAACACTGTATTTATTCAAAAACTTAGTTTATATTTAAAAAATTTAGGTTTCAAATTCATTTTACAATTAAAACAATATTTTTTTTAGAATTTTGAAACCATTTTAAAATATTTTTTCTTATAGTTATATATATTGCATATATGCTTGAATTTATTTTTAAATGTTATTTGTGGATTTTTTTAGATTAACCTCACAACATTATTAGATTATTATTAGTTTTACTTTCAAATTTAATTATTATTTTTAATAATTTTATAATAGTTTTTAAACTTTTAAACATTTTACAGCCTTTCGTAAAATGAAAGTTAGCTTTTAGACCTATTTTTCACATTTATATATTAAAATTACAGAATTTTCAAATTTTTAAATTTTTGATAATGTTTACATTTCATTATTTTCAGATTTTTTAATTATATCATTAAGACATAATCATTTAATAATATCATCCAAAATAATTTCTTCTATTTCATTTTACCCCTATATTAAATTAAAAGACTACTTATTATATTTAAAACATATATGAAGCTTGTTCTATAAGATTTTCAAAGTTTTTTAATTTTTTTTCCACAATTTTCTATTGGTAAATGACAAATCAATAATTATCTCCAATTTTACAATTGAGTGGCGAATGTGTAAAATTTGTCAACTTCTTCCTTTTTATATATAGTATATATTTCTCTCAACCCTTTTTTGGGAATGACAAACCATTTAAATTCAATTCGTTCCAATATCAATGTTTAATCAATCAATTGAGAGATGCAAATAAATGAATTGCAAGTCGTACAAAGTTGTTTTTTTCCGACATAATTAGATAGATAAATATCGTGTCTTTTGTACCCAAGAAAGAAAATTCACCAACATGAAATAACAGTGCTGGTCCAGTTTTCCTATTTCAAAATAGTATTTCTATCTCTGATTTGTTTGTTTGGCTTTCTAAATCAAGATCTGAGGACGACTAAATATTAAACCGGACAACTTAATTTTTTTTTCCGTTTCTACGATGTTTGTTTGATCTTTGTTAATTGCAATAATCACATGATTTTGTGGTGATTCATATGGCTCAACTTTTTGTTAAATCTGGAAACTAGAATAGACAAAACATATAAAACATCGATATTTTTTTTAGTCAAATTAAGTTTACATTTACGGCCTGATATTCATTTAAATTTAATTTTACTTTTCACCTAATAAGTTTGCACAAGTATTCAATTTGAGTCAATTATTTAGAATTAGATTCTGTGCCCAATTTGAAAAGAAAGTCTAACTTGGTTCGAAAATAATTGAGTTGCGTTCAAACAAACTACTCCAATAAATTTCAATCTTGAGTCTAATGCATATTTACACTCAACAAGCAAGCGTGAGCCTAATCAAGTATTACCGAACATATGGTGAATTCTTAGGAATTTAAGTTTTTTTATTAACATTTTATGTGGTTTGCAATTATCGAGTTATTTGTTGAGCTAGTTTGAAAATAAAAAATATAAGCTCGGCTTGACCTCTAGTTTTGAGACGTAGAATCGAGCTCATATCTGACAATATTAGACTCATCGATGGCTGATTAATCATAATGAATAACTCTTGAAGTGAAATTTGACGTGTAAAATAGAGTTTGAGTCATGGCTAGAAGCCGTCTCAGAAAACTATATTCATCTGGATCTAAACTTTTATAAATTAATTAAGTGTTGGGGGTTAGATTAGAAAATAAGAGGCCACAATAATTATGCAATTGAGTAAGTGATGACTTTTAAGTGGGCTAAGATATATCATCTAACTAATTACTTATATATCAAAGATGACCAATTGATGGATGTATTACTTTTCAACTGATTGCACTTAAAAAAAGAGTCTAATTTAAGTCACATAGACTCATCTTTTCCAACCACCATTATTTTTTGTTAATCAAACTTAATCATAACCACATGCTTTGTAAATCCTCAAAAATAAACACAATTATTATAATTAATTACTTCATTCAATGAGTAACATGAACTCTTAACATATTGGGCTCTTGAAATATATATCATCATGGATCCTAACAAAATAGTGGAGTTGCAATATTATGAAATGTATCAATCACATTATTAGATATTGATATAATAAAAGACAAGATAATTAAATACCAAATATTGTTTTGTAGCTATTAATAAATTGCAAGGACCAATTCTGACCAAATTGTTGTTGGTGAGTCGTTTATCTAAATTTAGAACAATCAATTTGATGGCCCCTCTAATTTTACTAGTGTTTTGTTACTATATAATCAATATGTTATAGAGTCCAATTTGTATGAAATTCTATTTTTTATTGGATAAATTAGTCAGTTAGATTCAGTGTCAGGGTATCCTAAGTAATTTGTACCATATCAGCAATTCATATTTTATTCATCTAATTTTGTTTAAATAAATAAATAAGTATTCCAATTTCCAACAAAGTAGAATGTTCTACAAATACTTGAAAAAATGCAATATGATATCCCAAAAAACCCCCTTGATCTAGAATTTGTGCTTAAATTTTGTTTCAAGTCAATTCAGTAAATACATCAAATAAGTTTAAAGACATTTTATGTTTGATAAAATCTAAATCTGAGCTTCTATCAGAGCTCAATGATTAAATCATTTTTCGTACTATGATGTGTGCCTTTTGATTTTGGTTCCATAATTATCTCGATTTCAATTTAATCCCACAATGTAAGAATCTATCTAAATAGGACTACCCAACAACCTAAAAATGATGTGACAACACGTGTTAAGATTTGTTGATCGACATGATTTGTTGATCGACATGTGTCACTACGTCACTAATTCTAAGTTATCGAAAAGCCATTTTTCGAAGGAAGCTAGTCAGATTTTTGAACTGAAATCATACATATTCTTAAATTGAAATCGATAAACATAATATTACGGGGCGAAAAATGATTCTAACCCTATAAAATGAAATAAACGTAATTATATCAAAACATTTCAACTCTACTCAATTAATTATCAAACCCTCTTGAACGATCGATAATAATATATATAGTACATTCAGCTCGACTCGATTCATTCGACCATTTCGCCCACGAGCTATAGTAACTAATAATACAACATTAAGTATAGAAACACACACGTGCATAGCCATGCTTGGATGTCGTAGTTGCAGAGATTTGGGCAAGAATCGAAACATGGTAATTGTGTGTATCTATGGATGAGAGACAAGAGTTCGTGTTTTTATACACCACGACAAATAATATGACACATTTTTGTTTGGGAAAAAATAAAAATCACTTTTCACACCTTTTCAATTACATGATAGTGAAATTTTCTAAAAAGAATTGACACTTATTTTGATATTAAATGATAGAGTAAATTTTCCATTAGGAGTGAAGTTTGTGTAATTTGAAAATGGAACTATTTTAAGCCTTTACTATAGTGTGATTTGAGATGCATGATAGATGATTTTGAAATTCTTGATATTCTAATTTTTGTGTGCCTTAGTTTATAAGTCAAATTACGCTATATATTTTACTAAAGTTCAAAGAGAATTGCCAATATATATAATATGTATTATTATTATTAATATTAATGGTCACAATGTCATGGTAGGTTAAATATTAACTAACATAGACGACAAAGAAACTACCAATATTTATATATATGTATATATTACTGCTATTGGAAAGCGAGACATATATACAAAAACTATAAATTACAGAAATCAATAGAAAATTATACTTTGAAAAATGAGCATGGGAAAATGAGATGGATAGATAAAGAATTAATATATGGTAAAATAATAGACGCAACTACAAACTCACCAATTAAATATAGTGATCAATATATATGTGTATTTTATAAGACATTGAAATATATATCTGTGTGTCTATATATATATTTACGCAAATGTTATATTAACTTAAGTTAATATTTATTTTATAATTAGATTGATCTTCTCGCAAAATCAAATTCATATAACGATTTTTCAAAATTCTATTCGGGTTTTGATGTTTTACTTAAAAAGTTAGTACTTAGTCAAGTATTATTGATTTATGTTCAATGTTTTCCACTTAAGGAGGAAAAAAAGAACTTTTTGGTTATTATTGGATACAAAAGCCTTCAAAATTTAATTTATAAGGGCTTTTACCATAATAAATATAGTTTAAAGCTTTAAAATAATAAGTTATATAATAGTAAAAAATGTGACTCCTATATTTAATCGAAGAATATAAACTAAAATGTATAGAAATAATATTAACTCATATATAGCAATATCGTTTGATGCCATGTGATATGGAAGAAAATAGGCAAAGGAATAGGAGATTCAATTTGAGTCTTTGTGAATGACAAAAAATATAGCCAAAAGAACAGACAACTATTTTTTTTTAAATCTTAAGAAATTGATATAATTATTCATGATATTAATTAATTGTTTTTTGTTTTGTTTTTTGTTTTTGTTTTTTTTTTATATATATATTTAATGTGCCTAAAAAGTGTAGCCAAGAATAATATGAGTATGGCTAGTCTAAGAACTAGATTCTTGATCCTCTCATTCTACCCATACTTGGAATTTAATACAATATTTGTTCAACTATTATGATAGACTTTGTCATAATTTAATTAACCTACATTAATTTAGCTGTTTTTAGGTTTTTTTAATAGGTTTAGCTGTCTCTACACTAAATGTTTTAGGGTTCTAAGGAAGAGGCTAAATCATTATCCTAGTTGTTGATTAACAATCTATAATTTTTGCGAAAATAAAAAACAAACAATAATAGTGACTATAATTTAGGTGTGAAGATCCATAAGGTGAGGAACATAGTAGCTCAAACGAAGTGAGTTGAGAAGATGAAAAGGAAGACATTGCTTGTTATGTTTGTACATTGTACAAGTATATTTTTCATGTTCTCTTTATGTTTGTACATTATACAAGTATATCTTTCATGTTCTTTTGGAAGAGTGTATTTTTTGTGCTTGGACTTTTGGTTACATTTGATTTTTTATTTTGTATTTTATCATATATATTAAGCAACATATATTAATAAATGATGTTATCTAATCAGTAACATATGACAATTGACGTGGAATAATCATTTCGAAACACCAGATATATATAACATATATACAATGGAAAAGAGAATCTCGTATGATTTTTTTTCACGTCTATTTATTTAGAAGTATATATTAAGAAAAATGATAAGTTTTGGAAACATATAAATTTCATTATAAAATATGAAAAAAAATCTAAATTATGATCATTTAAAATATTAAGATAATTCCACCTTAAATCATCCCACAAATAAGTAGATCTAACTAGTTTCAACGAAATATTAACTACTGACTTCTATGTGATGGAAAATTAGACATATGTTTTTTTGTAAAACTATGTTTAATTTATAAGTAGACACGTGTCATAGATTTTGTCCGTAAAATTGTATTATATGTTTTTTATTAATTTATTCAAACTCAAAGAATAATTTATAATTACCAACAAACATCTTTTATTTTCTTTAGATACAAGAAGAAATGTCCTTTATTGGAGAGTGGTTGAAGGGTTGTTTACCTTATTATCTATGCTCTATATTCTAGAATTAATTACTCTATCAAATATTTTTAAGAAACAAAAATTAGTATAAACTTAAAATATTTCTCAAATAAATTAGCATAACTACATATATAAATAATTTTGTCAATCTTATTCGCCACTTCTTAAAGTCCATTAAACCAATCCAACTCGACTTGAAAATAATTAATTGAGTTCAATTCAATATATTGATATAATATTAACTCTATTAATATCAACTCAATATGAATACTATTTACTCTTACCTAAATATTTGTTGCACTAAAGTTTTCCATTGAAAGAATTATTTTCAATGGAAATGAATAGATTTCACATCCTACCTAGGTGGTTATGGAGAAAAAATATTAGAGCAACACTTGTGTGCCCCGAGGGTACGGTGCCCCAACTTGACAATCATATGTTGTTACACATATACTCTACAAGTATCACGTGTATACTCTTCAAGTATCACATGTATATGTATACTCTTATATACATGTGATACTTGTAGAACATATGTGTAACACCAATAAACGTGACACATAAGAGTATATATATAACACCTAAAGAGCATGTGTATAACACTTAATTCCGTGCCCTTATGGGCCCAAAGATATATAAGTTTTTGTCAAAATATTAATATAACAATCATTTGTACACCAATCAATTATATTCCGTTCAGTATCTTATTTACATGTCATTTTAAAAATTTATTACAAAATAGTACTTCCGTCCCGGTTGAACTTGCCTAGTTTGACCGGTTACGAAGGTTAAGAAAAAACAGTTGACTGTTGTTTTTTAAGATAATTGAGTGGCATTTTTGTAATAAGGGTGAAATGTGAGAATATGAGTGTTTGACTTTTGTGACATTTTAAGATTGTTTTTTTTGCTTTTAAGTGACATTTTTGTAATAAAGATGAAATATGAGAATATTAATATTTGACTTTTGTTTCAATTTATGGGCTGACAAGTTCAGTTGAGACAAACAAAAATGACAAGTAGGCAAGTTGAGCCGGGACGGAGGGAGTAATAGATATTAAAATTGAACAAATATATTGCTAAACAATCTTCATCTTCTTCAACTCATTACTAAATTATCTCATACAATTGTTTGTTTGTTTCATATCAATTTGAGACTATTTCAAGAAGAGTAAAACTCTTGTTAATGTGACCCACAATTCATGAAATAGTACACATTTCTATCAATATTAATGTAAATATTTCATTTTGTACCACATACGGTATATAATATTTTTTTCTAATATAGTTTAATAAAACGATAAATTACCTTTACAGAGATAAATATAATGGTGATAAGACAATATTATCATCACACCAGTTCTTTGTATATTATTTTACGCATGAATAAAATTATGATAGAAAAATAAGAAAATCGTAACTTGTGGTAAATAATCTTCTTGATTTGGTGTAGTTACAATTCAACACATTTTATCCACGATTCATAAAAATTGATGTATGAAAATATGTTGGAATCGGATAATATGATCTTAAGTTGAAATTATAGAATTTCAAGAAAAAACCGAGAAATTTTAATTGGGTTACAAGTCCAACTGTAGGTCCCATGGGAGGTATATTATAGTGGAGTTAAAAAGCACCCATGTCTAGAAAAAGACTCATAAAAAGACATATCCATGTTTAATTAAATATAATATTAATCTGTTGATCGATCACTAAATCATTAAAAATCAACAGAATTCCACTAAATATCATTATTTAAATAATTATGAAGTAATTAAATATGTAAAGTGTTGATTAAGGTTTGCATAACGTCTCTCCAAACTCTCGCTAACCCCCCCCCCCCCCTCCCCAACCAAAACTGAATGTACGAAAAACTCTGTGCCCCCAAATCTCACCCCACTCTCTCTCACACACACACACTCTCTCTCTCTCTCTCTCTCTCTCTCTGTTTTGCCGGAATAATCAGAGGTTTTTTTCTTTTTGGTTCAGATTTGTAACCCTAATTTAGCATTTCGGCATTGTTGCAGTGGTGAGTTTGTGCAGAGTGATCTGGCGAAAAATGTGGTGTCTTTTGGAGATTCATTATGGGTTTCTGAGCTACGGTGGGATTTCTTGATCTTTTTCGCGGGCAGGGTTTCTGCGGATTCCGATGTTTCTGAAATTCACAATGTGATAGGTGGATTCTGGCGTTTTGTGTGTGCATGTGTTGATGATTGTGATGAAGATGGTGGCTGCAATTTCAGGAGCAGCTTCGACAACCGACTCTCAAAACCCCAAAACCGCCGATGGGCATTCTAGAAGGCCGCCATTGCTGCCTTCTGAAAAGGATAACAGCAATGGTGTTTCGAACAATCAGAGAAAGCCTAAATCGAGAGTCGTCTCTTCTAGATACATGTCCCCTTCTACTTCCACTTCGACCTCAAATTCGTCTTCAGTTTCCTCATCTTCTTCCTCTTCTAGAAGGTTCCCTTCCCCTTTAGTTTCTAGAAACTCGACCCCGCCGTCGAAGGCGCCTTCTCCAGGGCTTAAAAGGTCCGTTTCCGTCGACCGGCGGCGACCGGCGGCGGCGAGGCCTTTAATTCCTGATCTAGATGCCAAACATGGTAATGCTTCTGAGGTTTCAGCTGCGACGAAGCTTCTTGTGACCTCCACTCGAAGTTTATCGGTTTCATTTCAAGGAGAAGCTTTCTCATTGCCTATTAGTAAGACTAAGGCGGCGGCGCCGTCGCCTAATTTGAGGAAAGCAACACCGGAGAGGAGGAGGACTGGTACTCCTTCGAGAGGGAAGATTGATGGTGGAGGAGATCAGGTTGAAAACTCTAAGCTTTCTGATCACCATCGATGGCCGGCGAGGAATCGGGTGGCTAATCCATTGTCGAGGAGCTTAGATTACCGCAACAATGGTGGTGATGGGGCTAAGGTAAATGGATCTGGGAATGCAACCCGAACGTTGCAACAATTGATGAGTGATGAGAGGAGGCCTTCTCTTGATGGAAGGTTGAGTGTTGATTTGGGGGATTCTGAGCTTCCAAAGGTATCTCCTCGAACCCCTGATGGGAATTCAGTTAATAATGATCTCACTGCATCTGATTCGGATAGTGTTTCTTCTGATAGCACCTCTGGTGTTCACGAATTTGGTTCGGGTGGGGGTTACAATGGCCGAAATGTGCCTCGTGGGATTGCTGTTTCAGCTAGATTTTGGCAAGAAACGAATAGTAGGATGAGGAGGTTGCAAGATCCAGGTTCGCCTGTATCAAGAAGTCCAGGGTCGAAGCTTATTGTGTCGCAAAATTTGAGAAGAAATTCGGTTGATGGCCCAATGTCATTGCCACGAACAATGTCATCCCCTGTTTGTGGTGGTGTTAGGCCTCCATCGCCTAATAAGCTTATGGCACCTGTTGGATCATCTCCATCTCGTGGTCATAGTCCATCTCGAATTAGAAATGCTGTTAGCACTATAAATAACAGTTTCATAGAAACACCTTCAGTTCTTAGTTTTGCTGTTGATGTTCGGAGGGGTAAGGTAGGGGAGAATCGAATTGTTGATGCACACTTGTTGAGACTTTTGTACAATAGGAACCTGCAGTGGCGCTTTGTAAATGCAAGAGCTGAGGCAGTTTTGCTGGTGCAGAAACACAGTGCAGAGGTGAGATTGTTTTGTTGTTACTTATTGTTTGAGCATACATAATGTGGCTTCTTATTGTCGAAAATTGCTAAGTGATAGGGTGCAAGGCTAATACTATTAGATTGACTGAAATGCTAATACTATTATATAACAGCTTGTTTTTTGTGATGGGATGCCTCCTGGTTTCATTTTTGTTTCTATTTCATGTTCACCTTGAGAAAATGGGTTGTAGAACGAGAAAGTAATATGTGCTTGGGATTAGTTGAGTTAACAAGTTAGTTTAACATGTTCTTTTAGCCATGACAATCTATGAGTTAGGTTTCTTGACTAGGAGCTACATTTTCAGGAATTTACCATTGGAAATGTGACCTAGAAAATGACAATGAAACCAAACAAAAACTTTGTCTTGAAGCACCAATAAGTGTTGTGGAACTATGGGAAGAGTTTATATGCTGTTGTCTTCATTCCTATATTATGCTCTTGCAAATAAGGTGGATAATTATTTAAAAATGATCTGTTTCAAGCAAGAATACAACTTGATATGTTGTATTGCCTGTTCAACTGCATAATCAGATCTTCACAGGCATGATATTGCTGCATCCTTTGGGATGTCATTGTTAATGCATGCAATTTTCACTTGAAATTCTCACCTATTGAAAACACTGGTAGACGTAGACGAATTTTCATACATTTATACTTAAGTTTTTTTCTTATTTAAAATCATCTTAAATAGTTAACAATTATATAAATCAAGTGTGCTTTCAAGCCTAGTCTTGTTAAGACTAGCTTAAAACTTACGAGGCCCTGTTCCAGATGGATGGATGTAAAACTTAAAACATGTTGATGGATATTTGAGAAAATAGCTAATCATAACTTCGTGGCTTCTCGTCTGATTTGATATCAAGATATTGTACTAATGTGAACACAAATAGAAGTTACTTCAAAAGATTTATTGGCACAACGGTTTAATTGCTTTTCCTTTTCTTTTTCTGATGAGAACAAAAACATTAATCAAAAGACAAACAGAACAGTAAATCACAGTGGGCATGATCCCAACTCCAAACTTCCAAATAACTGAACAAGAACATTAAGTATTTAAGCCTCAGTGCCAGGGTGCTTATGCTTTTTAAATGACAAACTAACCTAAGGCCCAGGGTATTCGGGGTCTTGAATGTTGCCTGAGTAAAGGGAAAAAGTTTGCATCTTATCTGTGTGTACACGACTACAAGTCATGGGGAATTCCAACTGCAGTTGATGAAGAATTATGAAAGGGAAATTGAAAATCATTTTTCAATTTCAAAAATAATGCGTGTTCATAAGTTTAGCCTACGTAATTCCATATGTTTGTTTATAAGGTTGATTATGGAACATCTCAGTTTTAATCACTTTTTTGTGCTTTAGCATGTGTACTTTTTCTTCATTTCTTTGTCAAAGACATTTAGTTGGAACTACCTTTAGTGCTAAGTTTATCATCTCAAAGGGTTTGGGTTTCCTGAGAGATTCGTGTTGTTAACTGGAACTATAGATCCATCAATGGTGTCTGGTTTTTGCATTTTTCACCTTTTAATTACTCTAGTTACTTTAAATAAAAGTTCACCATGATAGAATTTTTGTTGTTTCTTTTTCCCTTTTGTTTTACATATATGTCTACCTTTTAGTAATTGATTTGGTTGATAGGAATCATCCTTGATGCAGTTTCTGCTGTTATCATGCCTTTTATTATCATTTCACATTTCAGTATTTCATAATTTTCATTCTTCCATGTCAATACTCGTGTTTTCTGAGTTTCAAATGTGTTGAGAGTTCATGCATGATTGGTTTGTGCCACCATCGTCGTCTGTGATATTATTGTGGTTTGATGATCTACCTTTTTATATATTGTACTTATCCATTTCACCTAGCTGTTACGTTGCCTTCTGAAATTTCATAAATTAAATCTCCATCGTATCAGAAAAATCTGTGGAATGCCTGGATCGCAATCTCTGATCTACGTGATACTGTCACCAAAAAAAGACACCGTTTGCAGTTGCTGAGGCAAAAGTTGAAGTTAGCTTCCATTCTAAAAGGACAAGTAAGCTCAATTCCTCATTTCCATATTTGTGATTCTTCCAGAAGTCTGACAATATCTTTTCATTATATAGGATAATACTGTTATCCTATCAATTGACTAAATTTCCTTTTTTGTTCAACATAATTCTCTATATTCTATGTCTAAGCTATTCTTGTTTGCATGGATGAAGTTAAAATATCTCAACCCTGCCTGAAGTCTTTCAATATCTTTTCTGTAGATGACGCTTCTAGAAGATTGGGCTTCTTTGGATATAGACCACTCAGTTTCTTTGCTTGGAGCGATCGAAGCTTTAAAGGCTAGCACTCTACGTCTCCCAGTTGTTGGAGGAGCAATTGTATGTGATATTTGTGGTTTTTCAGTGTTTATCAATTCTTTCCATATCTCAAATAGAATAAGATCAACAATATATTTGATTCTGACAGGCCAATGCCCTAAGCTTGAAGGATGCCATTGGTTCAGCCGTTGATGTCATGCATGGAATGGCATCCTCAATTTGTTCCCTTCTCCCGTTGGTATATCTCAGAATATATTTGCTTTTTTCAGCAAATTCTTGCCTAGTCTTGAGACCACGCTTATATGCTGAACAATATAATTGTTTTCAGGTTGAAGAAGTGAATTCTTTAGTTACTGAGCTGGCTAAGGTAACTGCCAAAGAACGAGCTTTACTCGAGCAATGCACAGATTTCATTTCCTTGTTAGCAGCCATGCAGGTAGTTCCCCCTTATCTCTCCTAGCCTTTCATCAATATATATAAATTCCTTGTATGTTTATTTACGACCAGATCTTCTTGAATTGAATCAAACAGGTTCAAGTGAATAGTCTGAGAACGCATATAATACAACGTAACTGTGTACCATCAGACTGACAAGAGACATAGAACTGATTGTATTCAACAATCCACTTTAGATTCTAACACCATACAGAACCTCGAGACCTTGGAGGCAGCTGCCATAACCTAATAAGAAACGGACTGATGACTAGTCTTTGGCTTCTCTTCTCGTATGGCATTTTTGCAGCCCATCGTTATCCACTACTGATCTCCAGGTATCCACTATTACAGGAAACGGTCTTTCATTCACTGGTTAGCTGTATACACCCCTCCTCTTCTCTTTCCTCCATAGGAATGAGAGACCGATGTATATATATATGTAATCCGATTCTTACTTCCTTGCTAGTAACCGATTCTTGTTAATCCTAGATTATCTGAGTACGCTATTATACATGAAGGGAGAGTTGCAGCTTCTCGAGTCATGAGCTTGTAGTTCAAGATCTTGGTTGGGTTAATCTTTATCGTTGAGTACCCCTATTTCTTTATTCTTTCTAGGGTTGGTCGGTTTTCTAGGGTTTGGCTTATGTTTGTAGATTCTGGGTGTTGCTTTCTTCCTCGTTCCTGTGGAAGGACGAGGAAGTCGAATATTGGACGTTGACGATCAACTGCACTAGGTTTGGATGCTGAGTTGATGACAGGTTATGTTTTTTCTTGTAAGGTTGGAAGTTATTAGCTAGGGACTATAGGCATATCACTTTCTTCATGATTTGCTTTTTTTGATAGTAGCTTTAAACAGTGTGGTTGATAGAGATGTAATTTTGCTGCATGTGGAAGCAACTTCTCCTCTACTTGAAAGAAAAGTATTTTTGATAAAGAGATTTCCAGATGGCTAAAAACACTAATTAATCAATCCATTACTTCTATTAAGTTTTGCCATATTTTTTTTTCCCCATATTATCTAATCTGAATCTGAACAAACTTTTTAGCACATGGAATTGGAATCTTCTATTTCCTTTATTTTATCTAATTACATGTAACTAAGATATTGTATTTTATATGTGACAAACATTTTGGAACAAGCCAAAACAAAAAAAAACAAAAAAAAAAAGAGAGAAGGGAAAAGCTAAACTAAAAGGTTGAAATCATTAAATTCATAACTTAATGAAATTATTGACTCATTTTATATTAATCAAGAATTCATCAAACTAAATGTGGTTGGAGAAAAATGAAAAAAAAAAGGCAAACAAGTTAATAACATGTGACTCAATAAGTGTCCTTGTCTCCTATGACGAAGCAAGGTTCTTTTGGTGTTTGAGCAACACATCCCACCTTGGCCCCTGCTCCACCTCTCTTTCCAACTCTCATGGCCCTATATAGCATTTAATTTCAAGAAAAACGAGCATAACACAGTGATAAAGTTTGGATAATATTTAGTATTTCGGTCCTAAAAGTAGTCGTTGGACTAAGAGAGGACAGCCTTCTCCAAGAATTAGTTAGTGAATTTGGACATCTGATAAGTTATTAAAATTTTGACAAAAAGAATACACTCAAAAGACAACCTCTTAAATTTCAAATCAAGTATGTATGTACATAAATTGTGAATATTTAACTATTATTTTTTTCAAGTACGTATTTATTAGCTGTAGATCACGTTTGAGTTGTAAAGTTGGATTCCCCAATACGACGTCACTCCCCACCAAAATCAAAGCCGAAAGGCCTCTTTTAAGTCTTAATCCATACCTTATAATATTTTCATATAACTAAACCAAATATTAAGGTAGAAAAAGAGCAAATCAATATGGTGTAATTAATTGTTTCCTCTAAAAAAATAATACTATTAATGTGGTCATATTATAAATACAATTATCCTTATAATCCTTATTGTAATAAAACTGAAATGGATAAAGCATGACAAAAACATAGTTATCATCTTGGAATCATCAAATGAGGATTCAAAAATAGAATGAAGAGAAATGAAGTCCAAGTTGTAGATAGGAATTCTCCCAAGCTTTGGGTCTTAATTGCCTCTTTCACAACTCAAAAGTCAAGTAAACCCTAACCCTAGGCCTAGGGAATGGAATGTTGTCTATTTCCTTATTTTGTTCTCTTCTTTTCAACAAGTCAAAGAGCCATCTCAAATTCTATTGGATCATATATGGATTAATGATATACATATATAATTAAAGGCAATTTCATACACACCCCAAGCAATGCTAAACACACCCTATCTATACACATACTTCTTTTTTTATTATTTTAATTTTCATGTGTATAGATGAGATGTGTTTAGTATTACTTGGGGTGTGTATAGAATTGCCCTATACTTAATTCATGATATATATATATATATATATATTAGTCATGTATCAGGATCTTGTTGTTGAAATCGAGACCGGGGTGGTTCATTAATACTTAGTGATAGATTTTGAATTTGTTTCATATTACAATATATATATATATATATATATATATATATTTCGAGAACAAGTGGAATTCCAAGTTGACGAATCAACTCTCGGCTCCATCTATTTAATTAATTATATATATGATCGAGGAGGATTAGGACAAATGTATATCTTTTAAAGAGTTCATAAGCCCGCCATGTAGATCAAATTAATTAATTGTGCTAATTATCATGACATATATACATTTAAATGATGAATGTAAAGTTACATTGAATGCAATATTACAATGAAAAGTAATTCTTTTTTTCCAAATTGAATAAATGATTTAAATTTTGCAATAAAATAAAATATTATTAAAGATAGGAGCAATTATAATGCGAACTCTCTTTTATCTCCTATAATAATTTTGAGACACTCGCGTATTAGATTATATCTCGGGTGAAATTTCGTGAGACGAACTTGCATTTAAAATATTATGATCCACTTTAACTTAATAAATAAAGTTGATGATTTTGATGATCCATGAGACCCTCGTATCTAATTTTTTCTCTCTAATTTTTAAGTAACTCTTCCCCCAATTTATCACATAAATTAATTCGAATGAGTGACACTTGTGTGCCCCAAAGTATATACTCTACAAATATCATATTTATACTCTTCAGTTATCACATGTATACTCTTATATACATATGATACTTTGTAGAGTATATGCATAATACCAAGAAACGTAACACCATGTAGAATATATATACAACACCTGGAGAGTATGAATATAACACTTAGATCTGTGGCCCTATGTGCTCCAAGGGTATATAAGTGTTTGCCAATTCGAATATATGTGGATTGGAAATTAGCACAATTAATTATGAGATCATGTTACTTCCAATTTGAGAACTAAGAAAATAAAATGCAATAATTTTGACTATATTAAATTTATAAAAAAAGAAGAAGCTTAAACTTAAGCTTTAAAGTTTAAATTAATGTCCAATGTTCGAAAAATATAAAAGAAAAAAAAAACCTCAAAAGAAAAGCCGAAGAAGCTTGCTATCTTGGTTTAAATCTTGATGACACACAAAGCGGCTCTCCAACGTCGTCGTTTCAGACTCATCGGACGGCGGCGACGCAGCTCTTCTCTTCTCTCTCCTCCGCCCTCCTCCGCCGGTCATTCTCGCCGGTGGCAAACCCAGACCAACGTTCAAGTCCCGGGCCCCGAGATAATCGTTGTTATTGGCTTCATCAGAACCTTCGTCGACAAACTCCGGCAAGGGGCGGGGAGCGCCGCCGTGGAGAACCGTCTCCACCGCCGACTGGCACACGTGCCAATTCCCCGTCCACAGCAACCCCACCGCTCCGTTCACCGGATTCACTGTTCTCCCGCACGCTTCGAATAGTAAAGACTGGAAAAGTGCTGCGTGCGAAATATTCAAGAAGTCAATACATTGAGAGAGAGAGAGAGAGAGAGAGAGAGAGAGAGAGAGAGAGAGATGTGTAAATATACCAGGTCGTTGGGATTGAGGGACGGAAGAGAGGAAGGAGATGAGGCCGGCTCGGCCGAAGAACTTGGCGACGAAGAGGGTGGCGTTGGCCTGAGCTTGAGGGCCGTCGATGGCCTGTATGCTTTGCCGGAGAATGCAGCTTTCGTTGCACCCTTTCCGGAGTATTCTGCACCCATTGCAGCTCATGATGATCTCACACAATTAATCACTTTAATTATTCAGATGATATATTATTTGCTTCTAATTTTATCTTTAAGAGAGAGAGAGAGAGAGAGAGAGAGAGAGAGAGAGTATGAGGGGAAGGTTGAGGGAGAGATGAGATATATAGGAGAAGAAGGGTTGGAAATATTCATGCATGTAATTTACTATGTGATGTGGAGAAAATGAGATGTGATCTCTATTCTTTTTTTATTCTTTTTTCTATTTTTAAGGCATCAAATCTAATCTTATAATAATGTGTGTGTAATAACTTTTATTCACATATATAATTATAAAAGGTTAATTGTTTTAAATCATATCCCAATCATGATATATATATATATATGTGTGTGTGTGTATTTTATGCTTTAATTAATGAAAAAAATTCAATTTTTTTTAATAATGGCAACCCAATAAAAGAAAAGAAAAAAACATCAATTGTGATATTCATCTATCACATATTTGACCATTTGTTTGGTCTTATAAACACATCCAATATATAACAATGATATTATGATCACCATATATACATATCTCTTGTATGTATATGGTGATGATATATTAATAATTTTGTAGATGCTGCATTTGGTGGAAAATGTAGATATATAAGTTCAACACATGACAACTTTAACATCTTGAAAATTTAAAGCATAGTGCACATATCATTGTTTTGAAATCGAAATTGCAAATTACTTTTTAGGAGCAAAATTAGTTGAAATTCTATTTGTCCTTTCATCACCATATTAGGCCTTCATGTTTTTTGGACAAGAATTAGGTAAGATTCGTTGTCGCTAATGTTGTGCTCATCTTTCATACCTAATGACTCATCTTTCACTTCTTCCTTTATTAAAACCCTTCTCCACTTACTTTTCTAGTTAATGGATATTCATAAAGAATTTATACAAAATCATTCTACGGATATAATTTTGTATGATATAATTCACATTCTGAATGTTAGCACAAGTCAATTTCTGTTCATTCGTGAGTTATAAATTGAGGATTGATCTAACGCATAAAATTATATCCATCAAATGGTCGGGTTGCATCAGAGTTATTCAGTGATCAGATGATATTCTCATACACGATTTTGTATTTACTATAACTAGTTAACTTCATGAAGATTTGGATGCCTTGTTAGTAACTCTACAACGTTGTAAAGCTGTAGACATATAGGATTCATCGATGTGATATATAATATTAGCTTCATTCTTGTCAAAATATGTGAAGTTACAAGAGAAAAATAAAATTTCAATTTTGACATGCATGGCACATGTGACAATTTTGGAACTGTGGATATTGAATCTTATCCATGTTATAATTTACGTTGTGTAAGATTCTTGGCCTTTTGCAGTTGTTATAAATATTATATTTATGTCAATCAGGAATAACTTAAATATATTTTAAAAATTCGATTTTGTTAGATTCAAAACGTCTACAATGTTATTGAATATATATGCCAGCTCTAATTTAATACGTATAAAAATAAAATTTTCACAATTTAAAAGAAATTTTATAGTTTTAGTTATGTAGAAATCAATTTTCAATATTTAAGAATTTTGCAAGAAAAACTGGTAACTTCATTTTAGGAAAATTTTCAATCACGAGATTAGGACTATATTGTAAGAGTAGGACTTGGGTGCCCCGGGGCACGAATCTTAGATCCGTGCCCCCAACCCGACCCGGATCTTATATATATATATATATATATATATATTTCCTTTTTTGAATATAGAGTGATTTTTTTACAATACCGTTAAGAACTAATAAGCAATACCTATAGAGGTAACTTACAACACCCACAATCACAACACAATAGTTATCATTAGAATATCTTTTTTTGAATACAGAGTGATTCTTTTACAATATCAATAGAACTAATATGCAATACCTATAGAGGTAACTTACAACACCCACAATCACAACACAATAGTTATACATTAGAATATCTTTTTTTTTTTAAATACATAGTGATTCTTTTACAATACCAATATAACTAATATGCAATACCTATAGAGTATACATGTAATACCTATAGAGTAAACATGTGATACCTACACAAAAGTAAAAACAAATAATTCATATCTTTATTGAATAAACACATAATACCTTAAGAGTATACATGTAATACCTTACGAGTATACATGTAATACTTATAGAACAAAAAACCAATACCTTAATTGAGTAAGTTTGTAATACCTATAGAGTATACATGTAATACCTATAGAGTAAACACATTGATATGGTCGAACTGACCACATTCAAACTACCCCGAAAACCCGATCCGGAATTGAAGGACAATCGACGTGAACAAAATGAAGAAATAATGAGAGTTCGTTCGAGCGAACAGATATCAGACAAGCCGAGCGAACTAATCTAGCTTACAGTCCGAAATGTCGAGCCGAGAGGTGAAACGTCGAGCTAATACGGACGAACTAATTCAAATTTGAGATAACTCCCACGATCGCGAGAATCTCGCCACTTTCCAAATTTTTAGGAGAAATCCCAACTACCACATCCCACTCCCAAGAAATCACGTCTCTTCCAGGGAGTACATATAGATCCTTTATTTTTTTATTGACACAATCACAATTTTACACATTAAGCATTATCAAAATTAGAGAGCAATACTTTTGTGAGATTACTGACTTGAGCGTCGGAGTCCCTTCACCGGGAAAAACCCCCGGTGTTCTTTGTTTTGCAGGTTTTATCGATCGGAGAATTCCAATTTGGCATCGGAGAATTTCGAACGACGCCAGAAAAAGTAAAGGATCGGAGACACGACGAATCAATTGGCGCCGTCTGTGGGAAAGAAGTTTTCGTAACTTTGAGCATTTAAGACGTAGAGGATTACGAAAATGGTGAATACCAGAGGATCCAGAAGAAGGTTGGATGAAGGAGCACCGTCCGTGCAACAAAACGAGGATCGGAATTCCGCACCGGCTAATCCTCCCGGCACCGTCACGTTGACGCCGGAAGAACTCTCAGCTTTGATAGAGACTGCTGTTCAAAAAGCTTTGGGCAAGCAGAAGGTTGATTCACAACAGGATCATACCGACGTGCCTGTTGGAAGGGAACAAGAGGGCGACAGATCTCGAATGGATGAACAGGAGAGCCAATCTGGTCACCCTCGAGGCCAAAAACGAGGACATGACGAACTATCCGAGAGAGTAGATGGTTTACGAAAGGAGTTGCGGGAAGTACAGCGAACTGTTCGACGGATCCCTCGGAGTTCCAGAGGTAATCCTTTCTCTGAGGAAGTGATGGAAGATGAATTGCCCGCCTCTTTTCGGCCGGTGAATTTCGAATATGATGGTGCTACAGATCCGTGGGATCATCTATGTAGATTTGACAATACTGCTTTGTTGCATCGGTATTCAGACGGCATCAAGTGCAGGGTGTTCGCCACTACCCTCACTAAGGCTGCTCAGACATGGTTCAGTCAACTAAATGATGGGACAATTCATAATTTCGAACAACTGTCGGAGTTGTTTTTGCATCAGTTCGCTAGTTCTAGGAAGCAGAGACGATCTACCCAGACATTGTTCGGCGTGAGACAGAAAGCTGATGAAACCCTACGGAACTATGTTAAGAGGTTCACTGCTGCTACCTTAGAAGCTCCTGAGGCTTCGGATGATTTGGTTGTAAGTGCTTTCATCCAAGGGTTGAAAGAGGGGGATCTCCATACTTCGCTGGTTAAGAAGACCCCCAACAATTTTGACGAACTGTTGCAAAGGTCCACCAAGTACATCAACTTGGAGGAGGCAGTTCGAATGAAGAAAGGAGAACCTTCAAGTCGCATGAGCAAAACGCAACATGATCATGAAGCGGCCAGAAGAAGAGATGGGGGCGAACAGCGAGCAAGATTTGCTCCACCCCCTCTGAGAGAAAATAAAACAGGGCGGAGGTATGAACAGTATACGCCCATGACTATGTCCCCGGGGCAGGTATTGATGGAAATATGGAACCTGCCCCAGTTGAAGTGGCCGTCGACCTGGAGCCCTAATCCGAAGAAACCAGCTACCTTCGGCAACGGTAAATTGTGTCGATTTCATAATGAATATGGGCATGGAACTGATGAATGTTTGCATTTGCGAGACGAACTCGAAAGGCTAATCAGGGAGAACAGGTTAGCTCGCTTTGTTCGACAGAATCGATCAAATCGCGAGCATCGGAATGATCGAAGAGAGCCAAGACAAGACAGAAGGCAAGAACAGCAGGAATTACCTCCACCTCCACCGCCCCCAGCGCGAGCTAGACCCGACCAGGAGGAAAGGCCTACTATTCACATGATCATGGGTGGGCCGACAGAGGGAGACTCTAATAGAGCTCGTAAGGCGAGACTCAATTCTGTTAGGCATGAACAGAATACAGTTCATTCTATTTTCGAAGAGGTGGCGATCGAGTTCGGAGTTCGCGACCGAGTTGCTATTCAGAGCCCTCAGTTTGATGCAATGGTAATTGTTGCCGAGATAGGGGGTTTCAACGTTGAACGGGTCTTTGTAGATACTGGTAGTTCGGTGGACATCATGTTCATGGACTGTTTCAGAAAGATGAGATCGACGGTAGAGGTAAAACCTGTAGAAACTTCACTTTATGGTTTTGCAGGAGAATCTGTAACGGTGTACGGCAAAATTCAGTTGCCTATGGTCTTAGGAGACGAAGAATGGAGGCAGAACAAAACAATGACCTTTCTTATAGTGGATGCGCCTTCTCAATATAATGTGATTTTGGGTCGACCTTCCTTAAGTTCATATGCTGCTGTTATCTCACCTGCTCATTTGATGATGAAGTTTCCAGTCGAGAATGAGGAAGGGCGAGTGGTCGGAGTCGGAGTTGTCCATGGCGATCAACAAACTGCTCGGCGTTGTTACGTCGCTGCTGTTCGACAATCCGAGTCTCGCAAGCGCCATAGCGAACAAAGGGATGATAGTGATCGCGGAAGGGATAAAAGTCTGAAGAAAGACGATAGCACAAGTACGGTCGAGTTCGCAGAAGGCGAACTAATGAGTGTGGAATTAATCCCGAAGCTGTCTGGACATTCAGTTCGTCTCGGAAGTCAATTGTCAGAACAAACCAGAGGAGAGATTGTGGCCGCTCTTAAGGACAATGTGGATCTGTTCGCCTGGAAACCGGAAGATATGAAGGGTATAAACCCGGAAGTATCTGTTCATAAGTTGAATATTAAGCCTGATGTTCGACCAGTTAAGCAGAAACTAAGGCATTTCGGGGAACAACAGAATAAAATTATCAAGGAAGAGATTGAGAAGCTGCTTGAGATTGGACACGTTGAGGAGATCCAGTATCCTCGGTGGTTGGCAAACGTTGTGTTAGTCCCGAAGCCAGGAAACAAATGGCGGATGTGTATCGACTTCCGAGATTTGAATAAAGCTTGTCCCAAAGACCATTATCCTCTTCCGCGGATCGATAAACTTGTGGATTCTACTGCTGGGTGCGAACTATTGAGCATGATGGATGCAGCCCAAGGATACCATCAAATCATGTTGCACCCAGAAGATAAACCCAACGTGGCCTTTATCACATCATCAGGTACATATTGCTATACTGTTATGCCATTCGGACTGAAAAATGCAGGGGCTACTTATCAACGAATGGTGAACGAAGTGTTTAAACACCAGCTGGGCCGCAATATGGAAGCATATGTCGATGATATGCTAGTAAAAAGCATACAGGCGAACACTCATGCAGACGACTTGAGGGAAACAATGGCAACAATCCGAAAACATGGGATGCGATTGAATCCAGCTAAGTGTTCGTTCGGTGTGAGAGCAGGGAAATTTTTGGGGTATATGGTGACGAACAGAGGAATCGAAGTAAACCCTAGCAAAGTCCGAGCTATACAAGAAATGACGCCTCCTCGAACCATTAAAGAAGTACAGACACTAACGGGTCGCATCGTTGCCTTGAGTAGGTTTATATCCAGGTTGGCAGACAGGGGTTTGCCTTTCTTCAAAATTCTAAGAAAGAGTGGGCGGTTTAGTTGGGATGTCGAATGCCAGAAAGCGTTTGAAGATTTGAAGGCATTTCTCCTCACACTCCCCTTATTAAAACAGCCTATTAAGGGAAGTGTGATGGTCGTTTACTTGGCAGTCGGAGAAGAATCAGTCAGTTCGGTTCTTGTTCGAGAGGAAGGTAGGGATCAACTCCCCGTATACTTTGTTAGTAAAGTTCTGCATGGGGCAGTAGTCCGCTATACCGAAGTGGAAAAGGTTGTTTATGCCTTAGTCACCACGGCCAGGAGGCTAAGACCATATTTTCTGGGTTATGAGATCACTGTGCGAACGAACCATCCGCTGAGCATAGTGCTGGGAAAACCGGATGCATCCGGGAGATTAGTCAAGTGGGCGGTCGAGCTGGGACAGTTCGATTTGAAGTACGAGCCGCGAACTGCTATAAAAGGTCAAGCCCTGGCGGATTTTATTCAGGAAACAACCCGGCTACAGGATAAGAAAGAATGGGAAGTTTTCGTCGATGGGTCCTCGTCCCGCCAAGGCGCAGGAGCAGGAATATTGTTGATTAGCCCCGAAAAAGATGAGTTAGAGTTCGCCTTAAAGTTTCAATTTAAGGCATCTAACAATGAAGCAGAATATGAAGCTTTTTTGCAGGGTTTGAAAATAGCTGAGCAGGCTGGAGCTCGCGATCTGATAGTCAAGTCGGATTCACAATTGGTTACACAACAGCTCATAAACCAATGTGAAATTAAAGAAGATCGTATGATTTCTTATGTACAAAAAATACGAGAGATGGAGAAACGATTTGAGAAACTACAGATCGAACAAATACCTCGGAGTGAAAATCAAAAGGCAGATTATCTGGCTAAAATAGGGAGTTCGCTGCAAGACTGTTCGAAGAGAAGTATTACAGTCATGGGAGTAGGAAATGAAAATGAGGTGCTGAATATCGACTTGGCTGAACAAGACTGGAGAACTCCCTTCTTGAAATTTTTAGGAGGGATCAGAGATGGATTAGCAAAAGATCTCGAAAAATTGGAGAAACAAGCTCGTTTCTACTACATTTTAGAGGGGGCGTTGTATCGAAAAACTTTCCTGCCAACAGATGCCAGATGTTTATCCAAAGAGGAAGGGCTTAAGGTTTTGAAGGAAGCGCACGAAGGAGGATGTGCCGAACATGCCGGAGCTCGAGCATTGGCTCGCAAGGTCGCACGAGCTGGTTTCTATTGGCCTACGATGAAGAATGACGCCGAAGAACTAGTTCGAAAATGCAATGCTTGTCAGAAACATGGTTGGCGGATTCACACGCCGGCAACGGATATGCTTACGGTATGTTCGCCTTGCCCTTTTGCCAGATGGGGAATTGATATAGTTGGTCCACTTGTTAAAACCAGGGGAAATAAGCAATTCTTGGTAGTAGCTGTGGATTACTTCACTAAGTGGGTAGAAGCCGAACCCTTGGTTAAGATCGCCGAACCTGATATGATCCACTTTATATGGAAGAGTATTTGTTGCAGATTCGGCTTACCCAGGATTTTAGTGTCAGATAACGGAGCCCAATTCAGAGGCAAAAAGATTACAGGATGGTGTAAAGAGATGAGAATTTTACAAGTGTTTACCCCAGTAGCTCATCCTCAAGCAAATGGACAAGTCGAAGTGGTTAATCGAATAATTCTAGATGGAATCAAAAAACGGCTGGAATTTGAGAAGTCGAACTGGGTGGACGAACTGCCATCAGTTTTATGGGCATATCGAACTTCACCTAGATCGACTACGGGAGAAACTCCTTTCAGTTTGGCATTTGGCATGGAAGCGGTAGTCCCAGCTGAAATTCAGGGAGAAGCTCTACGAATCACTAATTTTGATCCACAGCAGAATGAAGAATTAATTCGAACAGATTTGTTATTTCTGGAGGAAATTCGAGATGAAGCCAGAGTTCGCCATGAGTTATACAAGAGACGTATTCAAGCAGCGTTCAACAGAAAAGTTCGAAAAAGAGAATTTCAAGTAAGGGATTTGGTTCTAAGACAATCGGATGCCTTGTTGGAGATCGGAAAGCTTGACGCCATTTGGGAAGGACCTTACACTGTTACAAGAGTCTTATCAGGTGGATCCTACGAGCTCGCCGATGAACATGGAAAGGAACTGCCACGACCTTGGCACATCAACCACTTGAAGAAATTTTACACTTGAAATCTCAAATCTCAGTATGTCGCTTTCTATTTTTTCAAGTTGTTGCTTTTATGAATAATAGATATTTTTCTGCTCCGTGGACGTAGGTCGATTTGACCGAACCACGTTAAATCCTCGAGTCTTTTTATGTTGATTTGCTTAACTCTTACAAAAACACAATCATATTGTGGAACGAACTCATAGTTCCCTCGGAACTCAACGATTAAGCATGAAGCAGTTCCCTTGGAACTCAACGATTAAGCACGAAGCAGTTCCCTCGGAACTCAACGATTAAGCACGAAGCAGTTCCCTCGGAACTCAACGATTAGGCACGAAGCAGTTCCCTCGGAACTCAACGATTAGGCACGAAGCAGTTCCCTCGGAACTCAACGATTAAGAACGAAGCAGTTCCCTCGGAACTCAACGATAAAGCGCGAAGTAGTTCCCTCGGAACTCAATGATTAAGCACGAGAAGTTCCTTCGGAACTTAATGATTAAGCATGTTCAAGTTCCCTCGGAACTCATGAATCGAGCATATTGAAGAAGTTCCCTCGGAACTTCTTGATTAAGCGTGTTACGAACTCAATGATTGTCACAAATGGAAGAATAGCTACCGAACTCAATGATCGATGCAAATTAAAGAAGTTCTATCGAACTTAAGGATTAGGCGAAGTAAAGAGAACTCTTTCCAGATTCACAAAGTGTTTGATTCATTACTTTGCAGATATTCATTCGAAATATTAGTAATTGTGTAAATGTTAGATTTATTAAGTAAGAAAACATGAAGACAGGCGAACTATAAGAAAAAAGTTGATTCATTACAAAACGTTTACAAGTTTGTTAAAGAAGAAAAAAGTACAAGTTTTTTAAAAGAAGAAAAAAAGTACAAGTGGAAAAATCTAAGTACGATCGGGAGAAGGAGTCAGTTGGGCATCAATTGGTTCGAGGAGTTCGAACGTTTCTTCGGGAAGAGGAGGAGTTGGACTGCGAGGATTTTCAACTGGAGCAGGAAGTGACGAACTGGGGCCAGAATTGTCGAGCTGGTTGTCCGGAAGGACTTCCCTTATCGCCTCTTCAAGGCAACCCGACCACCATTTTTCGGTGTTTATGTCGCCATTCGGGTCGCCACGCCAACCAGGTGGAATGGAGTGAGTCCGCATCACCTCCTGGGCTAGCTCGTTCACATCGAACTGAACGGCCTCCCCTGCTCGCTCCTGGCAGAGCCGAACTCCCTCTTCGAAATAGGTTACGGCCATAGGAGCCGCCTTAGACAAGAAAAGAAGGGAGTCCCAAAGGCAGAGAACAAGCCTTTCTCGGAACTCTTCCGCCAGCAGCTCCATCTCTGGGCTCCGAACGAACTGGTAGAAGCCATTTTGATACATGACTTCTCCAAATTCAGCTCGGGAACTCTCGGCCGCTTCAAGCTTCTTCTCCGCCTCTTCGAGCTTCTCCTGCAGGCTCTGATTCTCAGCTCGCGCATTGGAGATCGCCGTTTGCTGCTCCACGGCGAACTGCTCCTTAGCCAGTAGAAGCTCTTCCTTTTTTGCCACCTCGGAGCGAGCGACGGCTAGCTCCAGTTCTCTCTCTTCCAGCTGAGCGGATAAGTTTTCAACTTTGCTGGCATGTTCGCTCAGGTCGCTCTCCAAGGTATGCTTCTCTTGAAGAGTGTTCCTCAATCTTTCCCGCCGTCGAAAGGCTCTTTCACCCCTGGCCTCGAAGCGCTTGGCCAAACTGGCAAACAGAGAGAGGTCCTCCTCGAACTCCTTCCTCTCAAGGTCTTCTTCCCCTTTCTCCTTCCCCTTTGCCACTGCCTTGCCCGATTTGACTAAGGCTCGAGCCTGCTCGGGCTTTACTTCAGTTCGCGCCACCTCTTTCGAGGTGCCATCCTCAGTTCGTTGTTTTTTGGCGGGTGCCTTCTTGTGCGAGCTGGAAGGCGCCTTTTTCTTCCGTCGAAGAGGAACATCTTCGACTGGTTCAGAGGTGGGGATGGCAGCCTCGATGACAGGGCGAACAGGAGAGGCCTCGGCCAAGTTAAGGCTAGCTCTTGGCGCCAGTTCGCCTAATCGTCTCTCTTCTTTCTCACGGAAGGCCGCCGCTTGGCGGCTGTTCACCGCATCGTTCGCTGGCGAGAAGGCAGCCTTGTCTCCGGACTTGAGAATGAAAAAGTTATTCATTTCTCTATCTGTGACATAAAACGCGAACTGTTAGTATCAAAAAAAAAATTGCAACCTAAATCGAACTGGCGTGAAATTGGAGTGTTCGGATAAAACCCCCAGAAGGCCAACAAGGGTTCGCATGAACTCATGCGAACAATGTCGAACATCCCTTCCCGAAACAGCCGGGCTAAAGCCGCAAGTTCGAACTCCCTTGCAGGAGCGGGCTCATTGAGGCTCGAACTCTCAACCCAAGGGTGAGTTCGGAAGGTGTTATTGTTAGGAACACGAACAAAAAAATAGTATTTTTCCCAGGAGCTGATTTTTTCATCTCCTGGGGACAAAAAGAGAGCTCGTTTTTGTCCGCTTCTAGGGCTCAAATAGAAGCGGAAAGGATTAGTGCGTTTGAGAACGAAGCACGAACGAAATTGTTCGGCAGTCGGTTCGACCCCCATCCATTTACACACCATATAAAAAGCTACAATGTAACTTATGGAATTCGGGTGTAATTGATTAGGGCACACCCCATAGGCCGAACTGACCTCAAGAAGGAATGGATGAATTGGAGGGACTAAACCTACGCTCACGTGTCTTAAGAACCACGTGTAGCACCCGGGAGGAGCCCGATGAGGTCGATCATCGGGGCCGGGAATTAATATGGAATAGCCCGCCGCTGTAATAAGCGAGCTAAGGAGTATGGTGTGTGTAGGAGTGACTTTTGTAGCGGAGAAAACATCTTGAACAGATTTTTTGCGAGATCGCTTAGGAGGGGAAGAGGAGGAAAGGATTTGACGACCAGAAGAGGAAGCCGTCGGGACTGGCGAATCTGAGGCAGTTCGCAAGGGAAATTCCTCAAAACCTTCCTCAGATTCACTCTCATCCCTCAGATGGATCAAGAAAGGAGAAGAAGAAGTCATTTTGAAGAAGAATACGAAATGAGAAGAGAAGGGAGAATACCTGGGTTTTTTGTGTTTGAAACTTGGAAAATCTCAAAGAGGGAAGAATTCTTGCTTAAGAAAAGAGAAGTGGATTTTTGCAGAAGAGGTTTTGCGAAAATGAGGAAGGGGTATATATAGGCGAAAATCCTTGATTTTGGGGGGGAAACTGAAAAGTCACAAGATCTCAGCCGTCTGGAGCTGTTCGATCCAACGGTGAAGGCGAAACGTCGCATATCTGACCGTTGGATATAGTTCGATCCAACGGTGGATATGAAAGGACGTGTTTAAAAGGACGGAGAAGATCTCATCCGTTAGATACAGTTCGATCCAACGGTGAAAATCAATTGGTGCCTAGGGATTAGCGTAAACTGACAAGCGTGATGTTAGCCGTCAGATGTAATCCGATCGAATGGCTACGACGAAAGGGCGCATCGGGATGGAGGAAAATGTTGCAGGCGAATGATGGATGGGACGTGATACTTCTTGAAGAAGCTTCATAGATTGACAACAGCGCGAACTGTGAGCGAGCACAGTTCGCACTCTAAAAAGGGGGGAGTACTGATATGGTCGAACTGACCACATTCAAACTACCCCGAAAACCCGATCCGGAATTGAAGGACAATCGGCGTGAACAAAATGAAGAAATAATGAGAGTTCATTTGAGCGAACAGATATCAGACAAGCCGAGCGAACTAATCTAGCTTACAGTCCGAAATGTCGAGCCGAGAGGTGAAACGTCGAGCTAATACGGACGAACTAATTCAAATTTGAGATAACTCCCACGATCGCGAGAATCTCGCCACTTTCCAAATTTTTAGGAGAAATCCCAACTACCACATCCCACTCCCAAGAAATCACGTCTCTTCCAGGGAGTATATATAGATCCTTTATTTTTTTATTGACACAATCACAATTTTACACATTAAGCATTATCAAAATTAGAGAGCAATACTTTTGTGAGATTACTGACTTGAGCGTCGGAGTCCCTTCACCGGGAAAAACCCCCGGTGTTCTTTGTTTTGCAGGTTTTATCGATCGGAGAATTCCAATTTGGCATCGGAGAATTTCGAACGACGCCAGAAAAAGTAAAGGATCGGAGACACGACGAATCACACATAATACCTATCATTAAATCTCAAGAAATATAAGTGTAATACATATAGGGTATATGCGTAATACCTATAGGGTATACATGTAATACCCATCACTAAATTATCAACTAGGTAACCAGGTGTGTGTGGGCGCACACCAGATTTGCTATGGGCGCGCGTGAAGGCTGCCCACACGCCGGGTCGATTCTGGGGGCACGGATCTAAGATACCCCGGCCCGGGGTACACAAGTTTTTGCCATATTGTAACCAATTAAAAGGGACATGATCAAATTACAAATTTCTTTTTCAACATGCAATCCCAATAATAAAGTCCTCCCAAACTTAATGAAAAAGAAAATGACTTTTTGAGATTGTCTCAAAAATCTAATTTTTATGACACATATCAATCCAAATTCCATGATCCACAAATCAAATATTGCCTTGTAAAAATGAATTTGAATTGTGGATAATAAAATTTCATGTCACAAAATCATATTCATAGAACAATCTCAAATAGTTGAGAAGCAAAGATAGGCAAGAATGGGATGTAGCTATTACAAGATTTGAAGTCATTAGATCCCCAAATGAGTAGATCTTATTTCCCAAGCTGTCTTAATCAGATATGCCTTATTTAGAATATCTTATTTACATAATTTCAATCAATAATCTAACGATTATGGCGTAAGTTGATTATTAAATAACAAAAAATAGTCTTTTCATTTTGGATATTAAATGTTGAAAAATAGATAATGATTAATATCTCCAAATATGTGTGAGTGGACCACTTATGAGTGAGTTCTTGAAGTGGTCATCAATCCACAATGCCTTTGTCAATATCTGGGGGTGGGGTGGGGTGGGGTGGGGTGGGGTGGGTGGTGGCAATTTTGGCCTCTTTCTTGCAAATATTGTTTTTGCCCTTCCAAGAAACAGAAAGACAAATAATGTTTTACACTATCTAGAGAGCCACAATGATTTGTAATTTTTTTTTTTCCTTGATATTTTATATATGGGGTTGAGATGTGGATCAAATTAAGGAAGTTGTGGTTGAGTTCAAAATGCTACAATCTTGATCTTGGTTTTATGATAATGATGGATATTTATATATCTATCTATAACACTATATAAGTATGGATGTTTTATCCATTTTTTGTAATGTCAAATTTAACCCTTATGATTAAATTTAATTGATGTGAAATAGAGTCCTAATTAAATAAAACTCTTTATTGAGGATAGTAATTTAATTTAATGTTTATTTATTTTTCTAGAATCCTTTACATTTACAACTCTTCTAAAATTTTTTTACATGAATTGATTATTTTTCTTCTATAACATTTTAAATTTGAGACTAATTAAATTAGTTTCATATTAATATATATTTAAAGAGCTTTTCAATGATATATTAAAAGTTTAGGAAAAAAGTTCTACTTTAAATTTAATATTTTTATTAAAGCATTGTACTATTAGAAGTTAGGGATAATTTCAATTTTGGTTTAATATGTAAGACAATTTCATTTTTTTGACAATTAAGCATTCGTTTTTCAATTTTGGTCCTCTATGTTTCAATTTTTTTCAATTTCAGTCATTTTTTTTTTGTCTAAATTTTCAAAACTGCTGACGTAGCTACCAAAATTGGAGGTAAAATATAATTAAAGTTATATAAGAATTAGTAAGTTTGAATTACCAAAATCAAAAGGAAATAAAATTAAATAACCATGAAGATTAGACTTTGGTTCAAATAATATGTCAAACTAAAATTATTCTTCTATAAAATTCTAAATTTGAGACTAAAATTAGTTTGATCATATTAATATATATTTAAAGAGCTTTTCAATGATATATTAAAAGCTTATGAAAACAAAGTTATAGTATAAATTTAATATTTTTATTAAAATACTATACTATTAGAAGTTAGAGATCATTTCAATTTTGGTTTTATATGTAAGACAATTTTCATTTTTTTGACAATTAAGTATTCGTTTTTCAATTTTGGTACTCTATGTTTTAGTTTTTTTCAATTTCAGTCAATTTTTTGTTCAAGTTTTCAAAACTGCTGACGTAGCTATCAAAATTGGTGGCAAAATATAATTAACTTTATATAAGAATTAGTAAGTTTGAATTATCAAAATCAAAAGGAAAATAACCATGGAGATTTATTTGGAAGACATAGAGATTTTGGCTCAAATAAATTATCAAACTAAGTATTATAGGTACATGAACTTTTGAATTTTATAATACCATTACCAACCTTTGCGAATGATACTAATAGGCAATTAAATGTTGTCGATGTTGGAAAATTCCTCTGAAGATATTTTTTCGAAGGATATTTTTATCTTTTAAAAGTATTGGGGTGAAGACTGTAAGTTTAAAAAGTTTATAGAAATCACAATAGTTCTTATTATATTTTAAATTCTCAAAATCATACCTTCAATTTGAGAATAAAATAGAGAAGTTTTGTTACGATTTAAAGGAAATTTGGTTTTCAACTTGAGAGACAGTCATGAAGTTTTTCGACGACTATGATGGGGATTATTTGATGGTATTGGTGTGCCTTTTGTCATGTTTTTATGAGTTTATGAAATGATGTGTAGTTGAATTTGACCCAAAAAAACATAGGAATTGAGACTAAAATGGGAGTTTTGAGAGTTTTTCGTTAGCGGAGAGAAATTAATTAATCAAAAGGCAAAAATACCCTCAAGAATAAGCATCTTTGGGACAATATTCCACTATATTGGTCTATAATTAAACTGCTGACGTAGTTACTAAAATTGGAGGCAAAATATAATTATCTTTATATAAGAATCAGTAAGTTTGAATTGTCAAAATCAAAAGGAAATACAATTAAATAACCATGGAGATTTATTTGGAAGACATAGAGACTTTGGTTCAAATAATCTATCAAACTAAAATTAAGTATTATAGGTACCTGAACTTTTGAATTTTATAATATCATCAACAATCTTTGTGAATGATACTAATATGCAACCAATAGCAGCCATCATCAAGCTAATGGTTGGAGGAGGAAGATGCAACAAAAATAAATGAAAATTATTTAATTAATCAAAAGATAAAAATACCCTAAAAAATAAGCATCTTAGAGACAATATTTCACTATATCATGCTATAAGTCATTCGCTAAGGTTAGTATTTGTAGAGTAAAGTATCAAACTTCGGATACATTTGTGCAAAAAAGTTGAGCAATAATAAAATATAACTATCAAATTGGATGTTTAAAGAAAAATAATAATTAAAATAAAATTATTATTTCTGTAAACATTGTTACACATGAATATAATATATAATATGTCACTTTAGTTATCATAAAATGAACAAGAGACCAAACGTTAATATTGTACCAAATATTTATAAATATTAATGATCTATAATTGATTGTGTGGAAATTATCTAGGATTTTGCATCTATATTTAGTTTTGAACCCATGATCTATAATATTAATCATGTAATTGAACCCAAATCGCCTAATTTAGCTCAGATTACATGTGAATCACACGTGGTGTCCAGCTTGATGTGATATCCAATTTTCAGGGTATTCAAATATCTAAAATTTATTTAATTTTGGATTAAAAATAAAAAAGTTAAAAAAATTGGAAAATATGAAATTTCCCCAAATCCCTAACACCCTAATTCCAAAAGCCCAAATCCCACTTATGACATCTTCTACTTGGTCGGACAGACACAATTCGGAAATGGAGCTACGACGATGTGGACATCATTGTGGGCTTCAATATGATTGTGGGGTGGAATGGTCACTCTTCCAACTGGTCTTGGAGGGTGGACGGAGGAGATTTGAATTTGGAAGCTACAGCGGTGGTGGTGGTTGTGGTGGATCTGAAGATGGTGGTGGCGGTGATGAAAATCAGAGGAGAAGACGACGGTGGGAGATGATGAAGATCAGATAAGGGCTTCAAGGTGTTGAGATCGATGGGAAGCAAAAAAAATGGTGATGGTGGATCGGAGGATGGTGGTAACGAATCTAAGGATGGCGATTGCGGTGACGGTAATGAAGATTAGAGAAAAATGAGGCAGAAGATGATGTTGATTATGGTGGTGATGGTGGTGGATCGGAGGTGACGATGACAGTGCGGTGAGGAAGATGACGAGAGATGATGAAGTTCATAATTGATGATGATTTTTTTTTCCAATTTGGTTAAGATTTGCGAAGCTCGAAAACATAAAGTTCTAAATTGTCAGTCCAAAAAAAATCAAAGTCCATTTTTGCTAAATGACCAAAGTTACTTGGCAATTTAAGTAATAAAGTCTATATGTAATGCAAAACATTAAAAATTGTGGGAAAAACATCAAAAAAGTTTATAATTTTGCACTAGTTGTTAACTTTAACAATGTAGGGGAAAATATGAAACAATTATTAATCACATGTGTAAGTAGTGTATTTTTCTTTAAGAGAAAACACAGAATATTTATATCAATTGATTTGAAGATGACTTACACTATAAATATTACTACCTCCGTCCCCACTTATTTTGCCTACTTTGACCGGCACGGATCCTAAGAAAAAACTGTTTGACTTTGATGTGATGTGTTATTTTAATATTTTTGAGTGACAATTTTGTAATTAATGTGTGCTTTTTGAGTGCAAAAGTTGTAAAATGAAAGAAATGGAGAGGGTAAGGAAGTAAATTTTTCTTTGCCATTTTTTGGCTGGCAAAATAAGTTGGGACAAGCAAAAGTGGAAAGTAGGCAAAATAAGGTGGGACAGAGGGAGTATTAGTTAATAAATCAAATAGACATAACTTTCTTTATTTCATGATATAATAGAAATAAGATGTTTTTAAAGCATGACTAAACAATTTGATTTATAATTTTAAATATTTTTTATTGAACTTTAAAGAAATTATTGTAACTAATAAAATTCTTATATCTTAAAAAATGGTATTTATTGTCTTCAAAAGAAAAATATTTATAAATAAATCATATAAATAAAATATCTCACGTGCAGCGCACATATTGTTATACTAGTATACATATATTTATGAGTTCAAAAGATAATATGTTAATATTAACTTGACTTATAGAAACAAACTTTTTTTTTTTGGTAAATTATGAACCTTACAGGTTATCCATTGAATCGTTGTTAATAGACGTTCTCATATAAATTTTTGTTTAGATCGTGATCCCATATTTTTCTTGCATACTGATCTTATCTACACATGAAGATGAAAAACCAACCACATAGTAATGGCCTTTGATTATTAAATATAACAATACTAGTAGTAATAATAAATAAATAATGGATAGTGGTAGCAGCCCTGTGATGTCATCTAATTATGGCCATTAATTACAAGTTAATGAAGATTTTTGTACTTGATTTATAATAGAACAAGGTCTCTGGATATGCGGAAAATGGTGGGGTACAACACCTAAAAAGAAAATAGTTATAAAAGGTGACGATTATTTCAAAGTATTGTGACCAATCTTATGGATAACTTGTTTGTTTTTTAAATTGGAATTGTTTATATAGATCCATGGAAAAGTAGTGTGCCTGCCTTTTGACTTGCCCAAATGGCAATATTCAAATACCTTATTCCACGTTTGCACCCATTTCTATATTTCATTTCTTTTCTATAATAATTAATGTGTGGTCAAAAACATTATTGAAGGTCTAAATATGAAAAGAACGAGTGGTTGGAATCTTTCAAGAACTTGAATGAAGTTTCATTTTCGGGGCATCACTGGTTCTCCTCTCCTAAATTGGAACGACAACTTGTGTTAGATGTTTTCACAAATAGTTTTCATGAGATAATTCACTATATCCATTTTCTAATCTCATTTCCATAAATTTATAAATAAATTGTAGGTTAATCGTCTCACGTAAAACTTCACACATTTATTTTCATATTCCCATTCTCTCTCTTTTTCGGTTGTGTATTACCAAACACCTCACTAATTGAATAACCAAACATTTCTTTTTTCAACCATGTGTAGATTCAGAATGCTAATTTAAGGTAGGATTTCAGCCACCGCAAACGCCATCAATTTTTTTTATCAAGAAACTGTCCCAATAACACCATCTTGAATGCATATAATCTGAGATCACATGCCTGTCGAAACTGAGTCAACTCGTAGGTCCTGACTCGGTTGAGAGCAAAAGCAACATTGATTTTGTACCAAATCGAGGCAAACTCAGAAAACAAGATATGACTTCAAAATAACAGGGGTCGAAGTTGGCCGATGGGGGATAGGCTTCAAATGTGGATAGGGATCTGGATTGATGATATAAGAGAATGCAGTTTTTTGCAGTCACAAATGGCAAAGCACATTAATGCAAGACCTTGTACAACACACATAAATACAAGCCTGTGTATCATTCATTTCCACAACAAATCTTGAATAGACTAAATAGTGCATATTTGACATTTAACTTCTACATATAATGATGAAGTAAATTCTAACGGAAACAGATTCGCCATTTACTACAAAGAAATCGGCTTCACTCAACTGACAAACCAGAGGGTTGTTCTCTTCTTGAAGACTCATCACCATTCCTATATGAGATCTGTTAAAGGCGTACAGAAAATGTGATACATATTCACTCCAGAAGAGAATGTGCACATTAACTAGAGCTCGGCCACAAAGAGGCGAGCCTAGCAGCCAGCTTTGCGCTTTTGTAGTCGTCTCTCAGCTGGATAAACCTGATTTTGCAGCCATTTAAAATTGTAATGACACCAGTCAATGACGAGTAACAACAAAAAACAGATAAACGAAGTTGTATTAGAAGTGGAAAAAAAAAAAAGAAAAAAAAAACAAGGGTGTAAGGCTCTTGTGTCCAGGCTCAAGTAAGCATCTAAAGAATTTTTTTTCATGTTCAATTAGAGCTTTTTATCTTTTATAAGTGTACACATAACCCCATTCTTTTACAAAACCAAGCTCTTATTTAGTTCAGAATTCAATTGAGAATAGTTGTACCTTTGAGCATCTTTCCGGATGCTTGGTGTTCCTTCAAATAGAGTCGACAGACTTTCAGGAGCAACAATAAAGACATTGGCCAGGCTGTAGGGAAATTATGGCAGTTAATCAACAGAAAGATATTGAAATCTAGCTTAATTCCTCCTTCCAGTGTTAATGAGAAAAATAAGTGACTAATGAAACTGCTTACCTGCCCAGCGACTCAAACTTCTCATCTACTGTGGGAGCATTAAAGCTGCGAACAAATTCCCCATACTCTGTTATGTCACGCTTAAGCCGCAGCCCTCCACTGCAGAGAACAATGAAACATACAAGGCAATTTAGCTAAAAGAGCAACAGAGAGGTAATATTTAAAGACGGGAGTGGAGAGTTATTTTTCATCACATGTGTAGATGTGCTTACAAATAACCCAACTGAATTAGCCTCACTTATTAATCTGCAAGGTCAGATATATACAGAATGTTCTGCTAAATTTATATCATTTTGTTGCGGTGATATGGTTGTGGTAGAAACCTAAGAGAGAAACTTAGCTTAAGATGAAGCACTTAATACTCTAGATGTAGAGATACAGAGGATCCCTCTTGACCGTGTTCACCATTTAAAGGTTGGGGCAACAAGAAACGATTCTTGAAGCAACACTTCGTAATACCAACTTTTCACATCTAAAAGATTTTAAGCTTCATTTCTCATGAAAGATGAGTTTTTTATAACTCAATTTCTTGGAGAAGATTTGAGCTCACTTACTGTCTGAGATTAGGCAATTCCTATGTCAGAAACATCTATGCATGTGGATCCAACACAGTGAGTAAAAGAAGCATCTAGTAGGATACCTTCTCAGCACTCCGAGAGTTTTATTATGCATTCCAAAAAAACAATGGAAGCTAAGACATCCTCAAATCTGTGATTGAGTTTGTCAAATTGTCAATTCATTAGAGGTTCCTGGATGAAGTCAATCCTAGTCACTAAAGGGCTATTTTGGGCACTTTTCAGGGTGCAAACACTGGATCTATGAACTGAACACAAGTTGATTTGAAAAAGACAGGGAGAAAAAGGAAAATTCAGCCATTAGTAAATATAGGCTATTAGGCTTAGCTTTCAATGTATATGCTAAAGCAGAATGTGATATATAGGTACAGGAACAAAGTAATGATTTATATTCATTTCATATAAGTTTTCAAAATAGTATACAAACATATGCATGTGGATAGCAGCTAATTACCTGGGATTAAAAGTAAACTTCTGCCAATGATTCAGCAGCCCCTTGTATAAGCGATTTCCCTAAAACAGTCGAATGTTATGTTAAAACCTCACAATGTCCAACCACAATAGAAGTTCCCTTTTAAAGGATTTGGCTTAAGTGTCAAATTGGTCCATTACGCTTCATTATGCTATTATGCAAAATAGCAAAAACGAATTAAATCGAAGCTTCATCAATAAAGTTTTATCTGTGCTAAAGAATAATAAAAGATGTATTTTCATTGAGGCAAAGAATGCATTTCAATACTCCTTATTGCTTAAAGAATATCCCCATACCAGTTCAGTCAGGAATGATTGTTTGTTAAGACCTTCAAGAGCAGTGAAAGCAGACTCAAGCACCCGGGATAGATAAGCAACAACCCTGGTATTAGAAAGAGATGTGTGAAACGTAATATTAGGAGGTTATGCATGGTGACTCTGAAATAGAATAATAAATTTAGATAAAGAAGGAAAAAGAAAGATCCTAGTGAAACTGGAGAGATGCTATGGTGATGATTCAATAAAGATGCCTAGAGACGCACAAACTATCATTTCATTGATAATAACAATCTTCAAAGTAAAATGCATGAATAAACATGATGAGATTTCAAACCTTGTGCAGGCGTTTGTGGGTCGGTGATCAGGAGCAATGCCATCGTCAGGAGAACGATAATCTGTCGCTTTTTGTTCAGCTGATAGGAGTCGCTCAACCTTCAAGAAGATAAATTAGCTCAAACCATATAATTTAAGAAGACTATAGAAATCAATCACAATAGCAAACCTCAGCCATCACTGTTTCAATGCATTGCTGCAGCCCCTTGTAAGCAGCACCTTCTGCACTGGACATTGCTGTAGCCATTTCCTCGCAAGAAGCAGCATGAGCACCATCCACTGGCAGTAGAAGTCGAGAGATAGAGTTTGCAAAGTACTGCATGATGAGATTTTATTAGTAATGATATCTGTCACAAATTTTTGATAACCAACATCAGCACATATATAACAAAAAACAATTACATACTTGCTGAACAATAGCCACACTACTTCCACAACGCTGTACAGCAACCATAAAGGATCTGAAACTGCTTTCTCCAGCTGCAGCAGCAGCTTCTGCCTGAATAGTATAATAAAGGTCTTTCAGCGAATATTGATTTAGTAGACTCTAACTTGTGCCAGACACAAAAGTAGCAACATAAATAAAATATAAAAAAGACAAAGTGATCGTGATTACAGCTGAAGCTGCTGCAGCTGCAACTCTTCGACTAACACTAGTTCCCAAAACAAAACGCTCCCTCAATGCTGCAGCTTCAGTTAGGCTGTCTCGAGCTCTTTCCAGACCCTCTGTTATATATAGACTGACCTGAAGTAGGTGAAAATAAAAAATAAAAAATGTGACAAAATATTTACCAGGAATACTAAAGAAAAGCACTCAAAATACGGGAAGACAAAGTTCACCTGGTCTAGGAGGCAAGTGAAAACAGCCCGTACATTAGCAGCAAGTGTGGCAGGCTGCACAATGACAACCTAAAGTTAAGAACCTATGAAAAATAACTACTGATACTAAGAACTGATACCAACGTTCATATATTATAAACTGAAGAAGAACTTGGTAAGTAGAGTGCACTCAATTAACTAGTTTCCTTTCTGGTTGTTACATAAAACTGAAGCTAATGGAACATCACTGAAAAGGGGGTGCTGGAATGGCGAATTCAACTACATGCTCATTTTGTGCTTGTGAAAGAATAGTAAATCCAACAAAATGAGACTACAGAGATGGATGCTACACAATGGTATACATCCTTTCAGCAAGCAAAGTTGTCAAGGAATTGTATCACCACAGGATAGCATAGCTAGAAGCAACCATCATTAAAGTCAATCTCCAACATACATGTATTGCCTTTCTTGCTCATGGACTCACATAAATATACAGATAATAGAAGACAGAGAAGCTCCAGCCAAAAAATTGAGCATTATATAACTGACCTTTCACTCAGAAAAACAAAACAAGAAAACAAAGAGGGGAAAAAATAAGATAAAACTCTTTAACTTCATTTACAATGGAGACATCAGTATGCAGAAAGACAAGTGAATTTTATCACACTAGCTACCACTATCGAATACCCAATCATTCAAACTGGGAATCTAGTTTGAAAATAATATGCTATATTATCCAACCTGAATCAATTGGCAGACAACAAGGTTTTGATTTGGTACAACATTTAATCAACCTCAAATGTCCAGTATAGAAAGCCGATATACCTGTGAAGAAAACAAAGTACATCTAGATATAGCTTCTTCATTCCAGCGTACAAACTCAGTCACAACAGTGACAGATATCTGCTGCTGGGAAGATGAAATTGAAGCTCCTTTTGAACGTCCAATTGTCCCTGTTGATTCAGAGGACTGCTGGCTTTCGGCCCTCAGCTCCTCCATCTTGAATAATAGGCACAAGATTTTTCATTTGATAAAATAATCCATACAGATAATCATCATACTAACTTTAATTAGTAAAAAAGTAGCAGGATCATGAGAGGATGGGGATATGGAGTTCAACAGTAAGGAGAACACCTTTGATTTATACAATTGCCTGAGAGAAGCCTGCTCAAACTCTATGTATATATCTTTATGTGGAAGAAATAAAGACTCCGTTAAGCCTGATCAACAGAAGAAACAATGTTTACATAACAGTGTTCAGAAATTTTTCGAATACCATGTACTCTAGTTCGGATGAGATAAAATGTTCCAGAAAGAGTTGACCCTTATGATATATGAATCCAAATGTCCCATAAAAATTCAACAATCAGTTAAAAGTCACTGCTTAGATGTTTATCTGAGAGGGTTTATGCTTGTCTTGCTAGCATTGCTTGGAAAGCAGAAATATTAATCCTAATTAAGAAGATGAAGTCATTTGATATAAAGAAGTATCATGAGATCCCACATATATACCTTCAATATCCAAGTCACCACACCCAACACCACGTAAATCCTTAGCAAGATCCTGTGTCTTCTCATATGCCACTGCTAGCAATCTGAGATACTGCCGATACAAATAAAAGCTGCGTTAACATTGCTCAACACTGGATCAATAAGAGCAGTGAGAAGGTATGACTAGAACTCACTAATATAAGTCCGCCTTCTTCCATACGAGGTGGATTAAGTAGAGATGGTTTCACCAATAGCTTTTCAAGAAGTTTAGGAATTCGGTCCTCCATAACGCGCTATGGGTCACAAGCTCAAAATCAATACATATATCCACTAAATATTATGTAATTTAAACTCTATGTCACAATAATACAAAAAGAACAGAAAAGGCCTAAAGGACTTGGAGGTTGTGCATTTGGGAGATAAAGGAGTCAGCTAATCATAAATCCCAAAGGTGTGTTGATACAAGATAATGGATTCTAATCAAGATTCACGTAATTATTTAAAAAAAAAAACACACACACACACACACAATATTACTCTTCTACTTGGTTTTGCAGAAGAAATTTTGGGAATTTAATAGTCAAACACTAGGCTTCATTCAGGACAAATTTGAGTGATTTGATTTTAGAAACCAGGAATATATCTTATTTGACTCTTCCAGCAATCATTTCAATGTTTAGCCTTCTTACGAGCAACCCACAAAATTTCTTACAAGGTCTTCCCACATCTCGGTTTCCTAATGTAAAAAATGATTTGTCCGCAAGGAACAATCCTGAAAATGGCAAACAAGGCATCCTACAAGATGCTCGTATAGCACAAGGGAAAGTCCGAAAGCCCAGGACCTATCAAACACAAGAGGAAAAAAATCATGCAAGAATACCTGAACCAATATTGACATGACATCATTTGGTGAAGGAAATACTGCTGTTATTGTTGCTGCTTCTTTCCGTACAATATCTGCATGCCAGTCATGATTAATTGAAATGGAAATCTCAAAGCCTGCGACTTTCATTAGATCGATGGATGGAGTTATCCAAACCTGTAATTTCTTTGTACAGTGAAGAGAGCCCACGCGCAACATTGCTAGGACTAGGTTGAGAACTGGGGTCACCAAGAACCAATCTGGCATCTTCATTCATAACCTCCAAATCAAACATTGGACGTAGACCCACATAGTGTTGCATAGCACTGGTTCCCCGGTTGAACTGAATTCAAAAACCAATATGTGAACTGTGAAGGGCAGCTAGAAAACTTTTGAAGAAACTTTGTCAGTATCTATTTGTATGAAAAATACTTTCTGTTAAACCCATTCTGGGAAGAAAGTGTCCATGAACATAATTAAAGATAGATATTAAATGTCCCACGTCATCCCCATAATAGTAATAAAAGAAAGAAATCAGAAGCAGGCGAGGGGGGTTGGTTATATTGATGTCCATATATATAATAAATAATGTCAAGCAAAGGCTAACTAGTGTTTCCTCTTTTAAAATAATGGCTTTGATTCCTTCAATGAATGCTAAAAAAATATATCAAGCATAATCATGGTAGGTTGTAATCAGCCACATAAAAATAAAATAATTACCTGTGACAAAATTTTTGCACATTCTGCCATTGCAGACAGTTCCCTTTTTTGCGATGCTGCATCAAATCTGGACAATAATCTGTTTTCCAGTTCTGCATGCCCATTTGTAGACAAAAGCAAATGTCATTTCACAAGGACAAAAGACTATCGAATTGAACTAAAGAAGCAAGATGAAATGCCATGAGAACCCTTGAAGCCACTGTTCTCAAATAAGATACCTCTTACAACAAGAGTCATTGTCTTTTTAGCATTTTACATGAAGTATGGGCATCAAACTCAGATGTGTAAAGGTTAACTAAGATTTCCCACTAAGAGATCACCATAACAAGAAATAAAATCCAGAAAAGGAGTCTATATATGAACCCTCAGAGTATAATAACAGTAAAGTCTGAAGGAATATCAGTTTGACTTAACATGATTAAGTCATACAGTTGCGGAAAAGTTACTAGGCATCTTCTTATACCCAAAGCTTGAACGTGTAACGAGAGAAATGGCTCCCTCACTTGAGCAAAAATACTGCAGAAAAAGGAGGATAAAACATGGTTTATTTTGTCAATAATTTCTACAGTTTAGCAATATTATTATTATGGGCGATCCCTTGGCTCTATTTTGCCAAATAACATAATTGCTTCTGCTCAAGGGAGAATGGCATTTTCCATACCCATGTATAGCTTACTGAAATCATTTGAGCATCCACTGGTTCTTCTTAAACAAGGTAACAAGTTGAGATTTCATTAGTTTTGATGCTCTCTAACTAAGAGGTGAAAATTAATTATAGATTATCACCAGAAAATTCCAGTATATCTTCTACAATTGTGTCACGTCTGACCTTTCCTGGATACTTTTGTAACTGTGGTAGGACAAATATGAACTTATTGTGCATACTGCATGCTCATTGAAGCCTATTATTAAGGATGAAGAACCTAGAAATACCCCTTATAGTAAAATAATTAATAAGATATGAGACGTATCACACCGTTGCAATATTCCTGGAGATTAGCAACTGCCACTTCTAATCCTCTACTTGCTGTTGCATTCCCAATAACTGAAGAGGCAATGCCTTGCCTTCCAATATCTTCCTCGGCAAACGATCCTGCAATCATGCTTGTTACTGAGCTTTTCACAATATTGTAATCAAAACTGAATATTTGCTTACGAAAAAGTGCAAATTTCATAAAAGTAATTATAGATATTTTTTGACACTTCTAAATATTTGGGCTGTTCCAGAACACATCACAAAAACAAAAAATTTGAGCCAAGAGCTTGTTATTAATGGGTTCCTTATTATAGTACTATTACAAAGACAACATATTATGGGAAGGATCAGTTACCGATACTATCTGTCAGGCTAGACATAGCTAATTCATATTTTTAAAATACAGACAACATACATTTTCTGCTCCAGAGAGGTTGAAGATGGTCATACTACTTTAAGAATTGCTTAAGAAGTATATTGAATAATTCAGCACATTATATTAACTGGTGAGTAACAATTCAGATATTCACTTTGTTTTTCAATTAACATGATAAACCAACATTGTCAAGTCAGTCTTCTCCTCTAACTCCCCTTTCTGTTCTTCAGGAGTGAATTTCCTAGCAATCAATAAGCGAAAAGATAATAGCAGAAATCTTTTTTTCGTAGGCAACTACTAACACAAGAATGAGCAACACCAAGAACTGAAGCTTTAACTGGCGAATGAATTTCCAGTCTGATTTAAGATCTAGAGAAGTGGCTTCATTTCACCGCAGACACTAATAGATGTTTATAGAGAGCAAAGATTGTCAAGTTAACTCTTTTATAAAAAATATCAAAGTGAGAACCTATCAGCCTAAAGTTGAATCAAATTGGAATCAACTCACCATTTCAAGAAGTGAAACAGAGAAAAAGTAAAACATAAGCTGCAAAATCTACATGTTTTTCTAGAGAACGACATTACAACATATTTCTGTGAAAATGAAGCAGAATTTAACTGAAAAATAAAGATTTCAAAAATTGGGTAGAAGTACCAAGAATTTATAAATGAGAAATATTCATTACAAAAGGACATTACTCAATTTCTGTGCTATTGAAGCTGCTTCTGCTACCCGACTATCATCAGAAAATAGAGGTGAAAGTTCCATTAGGTCTCCTGGACTGCTATTAAACTCCATCAAGTACTGCAGGATAAACATTCACAAGTTCTACTCAAAGGGAATACTAAATGGCTAATCTAGGTACTTTTAAAACCCATTTATCAACAACTTACCTTAATGAGATCTATAGTCTGGCTGGCAGTTTCTCGCTGGATATCAGCACTCTACAAAAGTAAATGAACAGCTTGAATCAACAAAGACTGACATGGTGGAGCAAATCAGCAAAACAACAATTTGAAATAATCACTATAAGAATAGTGACTTGGTATCGGATGATCTTTTCACAGAGCACTAAAGATGTAATATACTTGGGAAATAATTAATAAAAAGAAAGGAAACAGGATATAGCATTTTTATGCAAGCTTTACCTGCAGATGATCTCCAATCTTAGCAGCAGTTTGGCCAACACTTGATATACGTGAATCCAACCTTGCAAAACTGTCAAACAAGCCGTCAACACCTTTCTCCAGCTGCATATTTTATGGAAAAAGAACCAACAATAGTTAGCAGCATACCAATATGACCAATGTTGACCTATATGATAATGAAATCAAATATACGAAAAATGTTTGCAAAGCACCAATCTAGATGAGCATTAATATAATAAGAAGGAATCTCTATCTAATTATAATCCAAGCCAACTAACCTCAGAAAGTGTCTTCCGGTGCTTAGAGTCTTGAGAAGAAACTTCCTTTTTGAGATTGTAGAGTTTCCCATCAATCTATTCAAGCATCAACAGTAGAATGTCATGATTCGAGTAAAAACAATTAAAAAAAAACAGAAACAAAACTACAAAAAATAGAAACTCAAAATTTTACCTGTTTCCTAAGGTCAACCAACTGCATACATGAATTCTTAAACAAAGATAAGAGTGCATCTACTTCAGGAAATAATGGGCTTGATATCCCTTGTGCTGCTTTAGCAGTATCAGAAGAAGTCCGCAAATGACCATTTGGCAAAGCCTCATTTACACCATGCCCTTCAGAAGTATCTTCTTCTTCAACATAAGAAGGCAGCAGCTCGTTAACCAAGTTTCCAAACAGTGCATCAAATGAAAAGTCCCCCTACATGATATAAGCCCATCACAGCAGTAATTAGGTGCATGGTATAATCCAATTAGAGGAGTGCGCACACACAAAAAATCAAAACCACGTGTCTAAGTCATCACCTTAAAGTCATCAATGTCTAAAACAAGAGGATAGGAGTCAGCTGATGTCGATTTCGAAAATCTCCCAGTCCTCATCCCATCTTTAGTCTCTTTCATCTGAATCAATATCTAAACATCAGAAATGAGTCGACAAGCAACTTGGCATTGACACTAAATAACAGGTGGCCAATCTGAATAAACTTAATTTAAGCACCCTACATGCACTATAATTGAGTTTGACCACAAAGATAGGAACTGAAGACCAGCAGGTAGATAATTGAGTTTGACCACAAAGATAGGAACTGAAGACCAGCAGGTAGATATCTCCATCCACCAAAAAGAAGAAATTTCATACTTTCACATGATGGCTCAATATGAAGGAAAACAACCATTTATATAAAATTGAAAACCATACAGCAGAAGCCCAAATTTTGATTAAGATCACTTTAATGCAAAGACGCTAAAACAGAAACTACACAATGCCCCATTTAGACAATCTCTAGAATCCATAGTCTAATGGCACATTGAATCTGGTTTTCACTATTGTCTACAATGGAGAGGAGAAGTCAAGAACGAAACCAACATTGCAATTAAATCTTCCTTCAATTTAATCCCATAAAGTAAGAACTGGCATCGTAAATAAAGTTATGCTTTTCAAGTCAAGAAATCCAAGTTAAACCTCTAAAAAAACATGATTCTTTTACAAATTCAAGAATCTCAGCCTACAACAGCATAACCATAAATGCTAAAAGCAAATTATTAAGCACCCAGTCAGTACATTCGCCCAAGGTCACTAGATTTCAACACTACCAACAGAGAATGATATCACATCTTTGCTGCTAAATTGATTTACATTAAAGCAAATCGTAAAACTTTCTTCCCCGAACCCAAAGTTAAAGTACAAAAACGGGAAGAAGTTAAACACGTGGATGATAAGGCGCGCACACATACACACATAGAAAACTATGTTTTAACATTGATCAGTAGGCTGTAACCGTACGGCGTCCATTCAGAAACCTTTCATAATACAATCGAGATATTTAGGTAACTAGAGAAAGAATATATTCGGTGAAGCAATTTGTTTCTGCCACACAAGCAAGATCTACACAGTACATGGTGAACTAACAGCTATCTGTAGGCAATTTTGTAGAAAAACTGCGACAGAATCCTCTGGGATTATGTACATCACAGTTACGCTGAACAATATTCTATACATTTCGCCAACCCCTATGAAAATCCGAATCAATCACAAATACAAATAACAGAATTCTCTCTTTATAACACATGAACTGCGAGCTCACAGTTGTTCCATAAACAGACCACAACATTCACTACGGATCATAAACAGAAAGATTTAACAAATTAAATAAAACAACCACAAATGCAACAACGAAACCATCAAAATCACGATTGTTCGAATCAACATATCTAGAGTTTCCAAAAGTGGCAGAGGACAATTGACCAAAGTAATCGCAAAGCGTGAACTGAACTCGTTCTCAGAAATAGAAACCGGAGACTTACCCCGGATTCTTCCGAGGTCCAAGGACACGGCGTTGAAACGGCGGAGCTTCGCAGTAAGAGACAAAACTAGAGCACCGAAGAATTTATCTCTGTTAGAGAGGGAGAGGGAGAGGGAGAGCTTTGTACAGATCGCAGACTTTGTATCATATATACTGCCTACATATGTGAAAGCAATTGTAATCTACAGAAAATTTTACCCGTGGTTAAAAAGTCTGCGCTTTGAGGGAGATTTACCGGTGCCACACCAGCAGAGAACCGAGGTTTTTACCGCGTAGGGTAAATCGGATTTACCGCAGCCGCCAACGAAGCGAGTTTTACTATTACCAGAGAGAGAAAGACCCGTGGTTGAAAAGTGAAGGACTGCTAGTCACCCTGTTTTCTTCTTTTATTTTCTTTTTTCTGTATTTTTATTTTGAATTTTTTAGTTTTAATTTTTTATTTTATGTGATCTATCATGTATTTTTGAATTATGGATATTAACTTTACACTCCCTTTTGGGATATTCTTCACACTTTTATTTTATTAGTTTTTCATTTTTATGCATGGAAATGTCGATCTCTTTAAGTTCGTCATATTAAATAAGAAACTCACATATCACAATAGTTGTTCCATAAGATAGAAAAGGAACAAAAATTGAGACCCAAAAAAACAAGGGTTTGAAAATAATCTAAAAATTGCAGTAATTCAAATGGTGAAATTCCCAATGGCCAAAAAAACGTATGCCAAAAATCACCTTGCAACAGACTTTGAATATCAAAATTAAAAATTAAATAAATAAAACAAAATTTAATTGTGAAATCCAAAATTAAAGCATATTATTTTGCTTCCAACTAGAATAGTAAAAACCAAATACAAATATTTAATTTAAGGCCATGGTCTTTGTGAAAAGTGAATAAAAACAACATTAAACAATAATTAATTAATAAAAGAAAATGGATAATACTAATATGATCCCAATATCCCATGCAAATAGAGGCAAAATAACAGCAAAACTAAATGAAGCACAATCACTAGGCATGAGCCATAGTTTTATAATTCATTGGAGGCAATAGAAAGTGTACCACCCCCCTCTCACCTGTTACTCTTTTACCAGAAAATACAAACACAAGTCAACTCCAGATTTCTCATGTCCTCATTTCTATTGCAGACATTTTTCCTCCAACACTACAGATCCACACAGAGATTAAACTACACCAGATACGTCTTTTCACTGAGTTAGCAACTTTGAGTCACATGCTACAATCTTGACTGAATCAACAGTCTCCTGGCCTTCCTCACTTTTAAGCTGAGCATTTTGTAAAATGAAGGTCCAAACATTGTCACAGAATCGATAGGTATGAAGATGTCCCTGTGGCAACATGATGGCGGAGAAAACAAATTACATGGAGCTGTGTTGTTAATGGTTGAAAACAGAGACGATGAAAATAGAGGCAACAAAAGAAAAGTACACAGTGGCAAGGACCACACAAATTGGATTGTAAGCCCACTAAACAAGAGATGGACTAGAGAGAGGCGCACTGCACATAGAACAATTGCCAAACTTAAAGATTGGTCTCTACCTTCTTGTTAGCAAGACCCAATTTCAAATCACTACACAAATATATATACAAACAAATAAGCCCTTGCCAAGTCCTATCTAAGAAATTTCAGATATAAAGTAGAACGGTCAACCTATTTACCTAGCACCAATACCCCGAGAAAGACTGGAAACTATTTTGTTCAGATTATAATAGCATTAAGATGAAAGAGAATATGTAGCCTAGTTCAAAGGGGAAAAGTATATTATAGTTATCATGTATTACAAAATTCTTGAAATATCTTGGGAATTCAAATCATATACTATCATGTATTGTGACATTTCCTTGATTTTAGATTATGATGTTAGCAACACCGACGTAACTTCTGGACACAGAGCGACTACATATATCTAAATCACTAATAACAATCTTACTAATTATCTAGACTACAATTTTCCATGTATTTTCTAATCAGCCCAATAGTTTCCTAAAACAAGCAATCATAATGCTAAACATCATAGTGGCAGTAGTACGATCCAAGGAGAAGCAATGAACTGATTTAAGCTACAAACAAGAGATACTCTAACAGCACAACCCCGAAAATACATAAGTCAAAGCATAGTAATAAAAAAATCATTCTTCAACTCAGTACGTGATGTCATTCAGAAATCATTAGCAGACCATATTCTTTGTTGTAAAATGAAAAGCCATTTACCTTAATGGAAACCTTGCTCTTCACCTCACTCTCCAGAGCTTCAGTCATTGACTGCAACCAAGGAAACACCATTAGATATAACTTTAAGTGTATAGCATACATGCAATTAACAGATCAGAGTGTAACATAGCCATCATCAAATTTCAAGCCTATTATCCAAATATCAACTACTGGAAGTGAGACACTACCAAGTTCTAAGTAAACATGCCGAGTAATATCCATCCCACCAAATGCATTTACCAAAACTGAATTTGACAGAGGATTACATGATGGAAAATATTTTACTGGTTTAATTAACACATTTACTTCATTCCTTGTTTCATGAAACCTGATTATATAAAAATGTATCACAATAAGACTTAATTGGAGATCTTACTTTTAATTTCCATCCTTGCTTTCACTAAACCCTTAATTCTACAACATATCATTAAATTTGTAGCTGAAAACATGATCCTAACACATCTCAGGGGTTTGATAGTTAAAAGACATAATTAGAGGGGCGCGAGAACCTTGTCGAATTGAATCAGAACTTGAATGGCGAGTTCGGGGCTCAGAACTCCACTAGAAACCATCTGATCCAATGTTTCTGTCAAGCACATGCCAATTGTCGATCTCCTGTACAGCTCGAAAGTCGCCATTCTTTCTCCGATTGAAATACTACTTCCACACTAAAACAATCAAAAATGTAAATTATCAATCATAATCACAATTCAGTTCTCGAGTAAAGCATATCAAATCAGAAAGAAATAACATTCACCGCTCGTTCGATCGATTATCTCTGGCTGGTTTGGAAACTTATGTTGCTTGTACAGAGAGAGAGAGAGAGAGAGAGAGATGAGAGAGAGAGGATAGAGAAAAGGGAGGGAGAAGAATTGGGGCTTTTTATACCCTAGATTTTATAGATGGGGGATTATATAGCGAGTGCTGGAATAGCAGGGAGAAGCGAAAATACGATAATACCCTTTGAAATTTCTCATATATTCTCATCGGAAAAATAATTTATACAAGCTGTTAATAGGGTTAGATATGTATTTATCTATTTGATGTATATAATATATACATATACACACTAGTATAGCGTCCCTGTGATATACAGGTTTTATAAATAATTAAATTAGACAATTTTAAATATTATTTATATTAAAAAATTGATGGTTTATTCTATTCATCAATTTAGTGTTAATTATAACATAATTTAATAATTGTATTAGTTTATTTTTATTGCACTCGTAAGGAAATATTAATATTTTATATTTATTATATATATAGTTATATCTATCATATTATATTCAACTCTCTAATTAGCATCTCATTTTTTTTAGCTTTTTCTTTTTTTTTTTTTGTAAATTTAAAATACTAAATATCATAAAGATCCTAATTTTCAGTTCAATTATATTATAAGTAACACAAGTACAATCATTTTATTCTTGCATTAATTTTATCATTTGAAGATCATGACAATCTAATTATTAGATGGAATGCAAAATATATATAAATGAATATATTAAAATATATTCAAAGATATGTATTATCAATTACAAAAATATCAAATAACTTAATAAACAAACCCATAACCACCACATTTCTAATAATAAATATAATATGATTAAAAAATATAAACAAATCTATATATATATAGAAGCAGAATATTCTGCCAAAAATAACTGCAATAAATTATCTACCTATTAAATAATTACTATTTTAAGAAACCTATTAATTGCTTTCATATTGTATTTATTGTAAGAAACTCAATACAAATAAATAAATACAAATAAACCTATTTATTGTATTTTAAGAAACTCAATACAAATAAAAATAAATAAATATTTTTATTGTATTTTAAGAAATTCAATACAAATAAATAAATATTTAATTTAAGAAATCAGTTATGATACTCAATTTAATATCTATTGTATAGAAATTTCAAATAAAAAAATAAATAGATAAATAAGATAAAATAAGGGATTATATATTTATTATCTCTCATCTTATTTGTAAGTACTTATTTTAAAAGGTAAATTACAAAAAACAACTCTACCTATCGACTTTTTTTCAAATTGCAACCTAATCTTTTTTTTTCAGATTGCCACTCAATCTTTCTGTGGTTTTGTCGATTGCAAATTTTTCGGTGAAATGGAGATTAATTTATTTACTTTGCAACCTAAACTTTGTTTTTTTTTTTTTATGTAATTGCAACCTAAACTTTGTGATTTTATCAGATTCCGGTGAAAATATAGGTAACTTAAATTCAAGGAAATATCGTGAAAATATCGATATCGATGGAAATATGGGTACATATATTTATTGTTATTTTTCCTATATTTACCAATATATTTCGATATTTTCTCGATATTTATTGATATTCCATCGAATTTTTATCGATGTTACATATATTTCACCAATTTTGACCAATATTTCCTTGATACTCCCTCTGTCCCAGTTGAATTTGCCTACTTGTCATTTTCGTTTGTCCCAATTCAATTTGTCAGCCCATAAATGACAAAGAAATTATAAAGTAAAAAGTATAAAAAACATTTTTTTAATCAAAAAGTAAGTAAAAAGTAAGAGTCAACTGCGTTTTCTTAAGCTCCGTGTCCGATCAAAGTAGGCAATTTCGACCGGGACGGAGGGAGTATTTATTTTATAAATATCGATCACACTTATATAACATAAATGTCACACTCATATATATAACATAAAGGTATCAGTGTGAAGCGAAAAAAAATCATGATTTGCGATTGGACTTAAGAGAAAAAGTTTGGGTTGCAATTGGATTAAGAGAAAAAGTTTGGGTTGCAAAGTGAAAAAAATTAATTCATTTGCCTGAAAAATGATCGAAAATTTTGCAATTGGCAAAACCACAGAAAGACTGGGTGACAATCTTAAAAAAAAAAACAGATTGGGTTGCAATTTTTAAAAAGTCGATAGCTGAGGTTGTTTTTTTGTAATTTACCCTATTTTAAATCAATTTTAAATATATAATATATAAAATCAATCATTATTTAATGATCTTAAATTTAATATTCATATAAAATTTATCAAACTGAAATATGGAAATGTATGTGTGTGGGCTTCAATGATTTTTCATTTTTAAACGTTTTTATGATATATAGTATTAATTTATCGTAAATTGATATTAAAATGTAGAAATAAAAAAAATATTATAGGTGTACCTAATAGATTACACATATAAAACATATCAAATAGAAAACATTAGATTAAAATTATTGTTGCAAGTTAACCAACTTATTCATTTGAAATATACAGATATTTTATTTTATCTTTCTGATTTTATATGTATTTGTTGTCAAATTTTATGTATATTTATATTCTGATTAATTAAGGTGACATAAGGAATTGGACATAGGTAATTCTTCTGGTTTTTCACAAATTAAAATTTCATCATTTTTAGTCCCTGATATATTGACTTATAAATCTTATAATTATTATTCATAATTTTTTTATTCAAAATGTGTAGATTAAGTCCAATTTTGAATTGTTTCATTTAAATAGATAGTAAGAGAGATTTTCATGTATTTGATAAGTTGATATAATTTTTTATTTGATTTAAAATAAATGAGTTATATGTGGCGTTGAACCAAAAAAGTTTATTAAAATACATGTATATTTATAGTTATAAATGTCAATAAAATATACATTTATTTATCTCAATATTTAAATCATAACGTTTCTAATACATATAACTTATTTTTAGATATTAAATTTATTTTTTAAAATTTCACTACCCATGTAATGTTTTGACACAATTTTTTTATTTGTTTGTTTAATCCATATATTAATATATTACTTTATATATTTCAAATTTCTAATATTTTCGAATATAATTATTTATAATGACATAAATTTAAAGTTAAAATATTTAGCTTTATACTAATACAAATAAAAAAAGTATCAATATATTTTTGTTAAAATAATAATCATTACATTTTATATGTTATTATATTTTTTTAATAATTATATATATAACATATTGTGCAACGCACGGGTACACTACTAGTATATATAACTTCTCCTTACCAAACAAAATTTCAATACTCCTTTTTCTCAAATAATAGATAATTGGGCCAATCCAACAAGCAAAGCAGTTGGGCTGGACCTGGCTGAATATTTATTAATAGGAATGAAAATGGAACAATTATTTTTTCCCATTGTTTTTGACCTTTTTACCAATCAACTAAAGTCAGATCCTATATGATTAAATTGGTTCGGAAAATCGAGAGCTTTACTTTATTTGCAAATTTTAACATGAACTTTCATATTTTTCTGTAATTTTAACTGATCGGTGGTCTTCGAATATGATAGTGTTGATGCTGAAGTGGAAAGTCGTCAATGAGAAACTATTATTGTGGTGGTTGATAAAAAACCGAGATCATCAAAATGAAGGGAAAAAAAAAAAAGGTAAAATTAACAGAGCTGCATAAGAGACAATGACAACAATTTTCATCTGAGTTGGATTGATGAGTCTTGAAATTCTCATTCTTTTAAGAGAGAATCCAGTGTCCAATGTGGGAGAGATGAACTAACATGCTTAGAAACAACTCGTGAGTTAAGCAGATCCAATGATGGCTTCAATGCAACACATCTAGGCACCTTGTACTGACCAATGAACGAACCTTGTGAGATTGCAAGCTCCATCAACTCCTCAAATGTCCCGTTTTCCACGACTCGTATCTCCAACGGCCCGATTGATTTGAGCGACACTCGTGCAAAACGATACATGGTGTCCAACGAATCCTCCATCACCAAACAACATTCATCTAGCACCTCATTGCTAGGCGGGTTGGCTAAGTCCCTTGCTTGTAGCTCCAAGTATATGACATAGTGACCTGGAAATGTCTCGGTGTCTGCACTACTCGTGTACTCGACCACAATCGTGTTAAATCTTTGAAGCAATCGACTAACGTTATCCACTGCTGCTTGTAGCTCGACCTCAGTTGTCTTGTCCGCATCAACACAAAGGACCACATTTCTTCTCCGACAGAACTTCAACTGTGGAACAGAGTTATGGAACCCTGTGACACGAAGTATGTCACCAACTCGATACCGATACAGCCCTGCACGTGTAGTCACCACGGTCTCATACTCCTTACCAATTTTGACATCCACTAAGTCGACACAAGAGTCGTGGTCCAGTGGCAAGAACTCGAAATAAGCCATGTTTGGCATGATCGTGTACACGACTTCAGATGGCTTGCACAGGGGATCGAGATTGAGACCAAAGAAGCACTCCGACGAAACATATATCATGCTCACTATTGGCAATCCTCCGGTGTAATAATCAAGAGTTGAGATATACTGACTCATTGTACCAGTAGCAATGGCATCAAGATATTTGGCATTAGGCCAAATCCTCGCCACAATTCCCTCCCAATCATCTTTTAAGCACTCATTGGCAATAAAGTCGGCCAATTCTGGTTGAGGGCGGATGAGTACTCTGGTCATGCACTCACGAATTGATGCATCGACAACTTTTGGATTGAGTGATCCGACCCTGATATCATAGGTCAGTTGTTGCCAATTTTGCTCAAGGAACTTAAAGGCCCAAACAAGGCTAGAGGCGAACGCGCCTCCAATATGTGTGACATGCTCGGCCTCGTAAAGTCCACACAACATTTGGGCGTACATACTCTGGAACGTATCCACACAGAGGATGGCTTCGCCTGGACTTGTCATAATGTTTTGTAGGTGTTCGTTTCGCGCTAAACGTTTGAAGAAGCTCGAGGTTGATGATTGTGCTGTGATCCCACCCTTGGTCTTTTTCACAGCTTTTGTGAACATGAAGTGAAGTCCTTTACCTTGATCAACTCCTTTAACATGCCTGTCCCAGTAGAACACCAGTTACTACTACATCACAAAACCAACTAACTAGACAAAAATGTAGTAAAAGAAATTAAGACATGGTTTTTCTTTTCGTAATTAAGTGTAACAATTCTATGTGATATATGTATATATACTTACATGTTTATAATGGGAGTACGAAGTGTTTGAATAAATTGCATGCGATCCATTTCTTCTTTGGTACTTGGAATGAGCTTTCTTTCACCACCTGAAGTTCCTGAGCTGTTTTCCAAGAGAAGCATTTTCAAAACAAAGAAAACAATGTAAATTAACACGAGCCTTCCAGCGCAAGTGATATCTCATCTTTATAAGGTACAGATTGTGTGACCAGGGTTAGAACCCGAGATCACAAATTTTCTAGTATTTTTAGAGTGGAAAAGATAGGACTTCTTTTATCTTTTTCCTCATTTGACAACTTTTTTCTTTCTTCCATTGCGCCCAAAATTAGAGGTTTTCATTTTCCAGACTCAATGATCACTTTTAATTCCTACTAAAATTTAAATTTTTGTTTGATTTTTGATTAAATTCAACTTCAATTGAATGAAGAACAAAAAATTGATTTGAACTTTATTTGGTTTGAGATGAGAGATGGTTTTGTGTGGATTTCATGTATTTTGATGGAAATATCAAGAAATTATGGAATGTGATTAGTTAGAATTATGGTTCCATAACATTCTTTCCTAGTTTGCTCTTATATACTTGCAATTGCTTTTTTTTTTCTTTTTACCCTTTGGAACTCAAATTCATCTCCATTAATATTGACATAAAATAAAGGTTATAAATGGTAGAAAATATCACTTAATAAACTAATTAAATGACCCAAATAGAAAAGAATAAACATAAACTCTCTCATTACAAGTTAAATACCTGATAATCAATTCATAGATGGGCTGAGCGGTTAAAATGGGAGAAGGATCGCCGTCGGCTATTCTTCGAATCAACGGCTGGATATCTTCATAGCTAATTACCGGTACTTTAGATTTGAAGGTTTCAGGATCAGTTGCTCCATTGAGATGGAAACCCTTTAGATATTCAGTTTCTGCATTTTCATTCAAGATTTCTGCCAACACATTTTGCTGCACAGTTTCTGCATTTCTTGTAACCTCTTCGATGAATCCAAGCAACTCCCCATCTTTGTTAGCCATAGCAGAAAACTGTGAGTGATGAGAGAGGAAGAGGGGAGGGAGAGAGAGAGAGAGAGAGAGAGAGCTCGAAGAAGGGGTGATAATGGTATATGATAGTGAGATAAGCTGAGAATGATTAGATAAAAGAAAAGTTTTGACTTGGGAACTTGAGTTAGTCAATGTGATACTCAGGCACATATTTTATATTATTTTACACATGAAGTTTATCATCTCCAATTTTGAGCTTTCATGGATTTAGGGGGTCATTTTGTTTAATTGGATTTTAATTGTGGTATCAAATATTCTTTGATTAGGGAGTGATAAAAAAACTTTGCAATCGGATAAGATGTAGATCGAGAATGTTTCTAAGTAGGTAGCGGATCATTGTGGAAAGAATTCAATAAAAATCTATTCTAGTTGAGATTCAGTAAATTGGAAAAGAACAAAAAAAAAAAAAGAAAAAATGAATGGTTGCTTCTTGATCATAACCTTATAAATATGATCCTAAATTTAGGGTTAGGATTTAAAATTTAGGATCTAAAATTTTTAATCCTCTAAAGCTACCGATCCAACATTCGTTTCTTTCTCTTGAACCTTCTATGTGATGAAATGCACAACAATTTCTACATGTTTACGACATAAATTAAAAATGTGCACTTATATTATTTGTTAGGAAATTTTGAATCTTCTTATTACTGTTATTTCATGTAAAATGTTACGACTTCTACATTTTTAATTTTGTTTATATCAAATTTATTAGAGCTGAATCCATAGTAGATGGAACGAGTTTGGGCTGGAGAAATAATTTAAATGTAGATTGGGCTAGTTTTTCAAGATGGACCAATGTTAGGGAAGGCCCAACAAGGCACCAGTGTAGGTCCATAATACTAGACTTTCGGCCCAATATTGGGGCCCAAATCCATACACACACTGACACACACCAGCCGTAATGCAAGGTTAAGAATATTTTTTTATTAATTGGAGAGCAATTTTTGCATGTTTAGACATAGAACCATGGAAATAGTGGATTTAATCATCTGTTATATTTACCTTTACATTTATATTTCATAACATTTAATTAATACACATCATGTGAGAAATAATGATGTCAATGAATACATGTGACTTGTTTCAAAATATAAAATGTGGCACATAGAAATCCTCAAAATTGGTAAACAAAAAGGAGAAATTGGGTGAAGATCCAATACATGATAGCCTATAATAGCAAAAGATATCCTCTCAGAGACAGAGACCATAAGTACAACACTTGACATTCACATGGTCACGAGATCCATGCCTAGTTATTAAGTACATATATAACTTGAATTCTACTATGATGTAATTATTAAGGATATATATCCCTTTTCAGAAACTTCTCTCTGGGACCCAATGTGGCAACGATGGGCTAAAATGTGTCGAAACAACCCTGGAATCGAGTAGTTCCATGATTGGCGTGAAGCTAACACATCTCGGCACTTTGTACTGGTTAATCGAAGCCCCTCTCGAAATCGAATAGTCCATTAGCTCTTCAAACGTCCCGTTTTTCACCACTCGTATCTCAAACGCCCCGATTGACTTGTCAGCCACCCGACACTGGCGGTACACCGAGTTCAACGACTCCTCCATAACCAGACAACATTGCTCAAGCACCTCGTTGCTAGGCCAATTGGTCGACTCCTTTGCTAGGAGCTCCCAATACACGACATAGTGACCTGGAATCGTTTTCGTGTTGGCATAGCTCGTGTACTCGACCACACTTGTATTGAATTTTTCGAGCAATTGGGAGGCCTTCGCCACCGCGCCTTGTAGCTCCGCCTCGTCGGTCTTGTCGGCATCGATACAAAGTAGCACGTTTTTTCGCCTCACGAATTTGAATTGTGGGGCCGAGTTGTAGAACCCTGTGACACGAAGAATGTCACCTACTCGATATCGATATAATCCCGCATATGTTGTGATCACTAGCTCATACTCCTTCCCAATTTTGACGTTGGTCAAGTCAACGGGCTTCGAGGAGTCCGATGAGTTAACCACATTCGGCAAGAACTCAAAATAGGCCATGTTTGGCATGATGGTGTAAGAAACATCACACGGATCACACATCGGATTCAAGTTAATACCAAAATAACATTCCGAAGATGCATACATCGTACACGCCTTCGGCAACCCACCGCTATAGTAATCAAGTGTCGGAATGTATTGAGCCATTGCACCGGTGACGATCACATCGAGATACTTCGTGTTAGGCCAAATTCTTGTAATAATCCTCTCCCAATCGTCCTTCCGACATTCCTTGACCACAAGGTCGGCCAAATCAGGGTTGGGTCGCATAACCCTGGTCATGCATTCACGGATCGATTCGTCAATGACTTTAGGGTTAAGCGACCCGAACCTGATATCATGGGCCAACTGTCTCCAATTTTGCTGGAGAAACTTGATGGCTCGGAGAAGGCCCGAAGCAAAGACGGCCCCTACCCGAAAAACTTGTTTGCGTTCGTAAAGCCCGCACAACATCTGAGTGTACATGCTTTGGAATGAGTCGAGACAAAGAATGGCTTCTTTCGGGCTAGTGTACACATTGTACGGGTCGTACGGTCGGTTCTTGAAGTGGTCGCTTTTGTAATAGCTCGTTAATACGGGCCGGGCCACCAGCCCACCAGGAGTCTTTGTCTCTGCCTTTATGAAATAGAAGTACAATCCTTTGCCTTTGTCTAGCCCTTTCACGTATCTGTTCCATCAACATAAAAACAAATTAACATCCACTTTCACCAACTGTATATATACATACATATATATATATGGAGAGAGAGAGAGAGAGAGAGAGATGAATATATACAGGTCCATAACAGGCATGAGAAGACTGTAAAGAAGCTGACGACGATCCATTTCTTCTTGAATAGTTGGCATCAACTTTCTCTCACCAGCTGATGTTCCAGAGCTGTTTCCAAAACAAAATTTTATTACAAAACAATCATTTAGGTTTATGTTACTTTCTTTTATTGCAAGTTATATATATGAGTTGTGATGATAGAAATAAAGATAAAAAAAAATCACCTAGTGAGGAATTCAGAGATGGGATGAGCACACAAGATCGGGGATCGATCGCCGTTGGCTATTCGCTGAATCAACGGCTGGATATCATCGTACCTGGTCATCGGAATCTTACGCTTGAACGTCTCTCGATCGGTGGCTCCGTTGAGATCGAAACCCTGGAGATACTCTGTCCGAGCATTTCGAGTGAGGATTTCCGACAGGATATTACCTTGTACAATGTCGGCATTTCGCGTCATCTCGTCGATGAATTGAAGAGCCTTTGCTTGCTCCGGCGAGGCCAGAGCAGGAGACAACGAGGTCGAGTCAGGCGCCATGGTGATTTCTAGGGAGAGAAATGAGAGAGAGAGAGAGAGAGAGAGAGAGAGAGGTGGTGAGGTTGGAAGAAGAGGGTGTCATGAGAGTATTTATACAGGGAGAGGAGCAGGGCGCCACGTCACGGGTGGGGAGAAAAGGAGTTGTAACAAAAAATTCAGACTAGGATATGGAATGAAAGACAGGGGGACAATCAGGTACACATCGTGCTGGGGCAAGGAGGGACAAGGTGGGCCCACATCAGCATAAATGATCTTGCTCTAGGGTATAGCTGGGCCCCACTTTGCCACTGCACAATTCCTACTAGCTATTTCCCCCCTAAATTTAGGCTTTTGTTTTACAAATACTATTCACGAGTATTTGATTTGGTCAATAGTCAAGATAAAGTCAATGGTTGACTAAAAAATATTACGTTGTGCGTGAAAATAATACATTTAGGGTGTGTTTACTTTGTGGGTTTAGGCTGATTAGGGATTAAAAATCAGCCTAAACCCATGTTTACTTTGTGGGTTTATGGCCCGGGTTTATAAAAAATCCCATGGATTGGGCTGTATTAAAATGAGGATTGTACTCTCTTATATGTCAAATACTAAACCCACCAAATTTGTTGGGTTTTGTCCAAACCGAACAGTAACCGTAGTGCAATTACTATACTACCCTTACTATTCATAATACAAATACGTTTATGCCCTTGTACTTTGAGAAAATAACATCTTTGCCATTACATATATACACCAACCTCCACCCAAACCCTACCCCTCTCCCCCCTTCGTTGATCGAGACCAGCAGCGGCGGCGTTCGCCGATTGAGCACCAAGCAGCGGCGGCCTGCGATTGAGAAGCTCGAACGGCGGCGCCTCCATCCGGAAGTGAGATCCTCCATCTATTTCAGGTAACACGTCAGACCCACATCCAAATAGAATCGATGGAACTCCGTTTCGAATTTTTGAAATTTCTTGTTAGAGCAGCCAAATCTTGAACATCCATGGAACTCCGATTTTTGAGGTGGGTGCTAGTGTTAACCTCCCCCCTCCCAAGGGTACAAATGAGGCTATGACTTAGTATAATGTTGTGTGTGTTTCATAAGAAATTAGCATTTATGTGAAGCACACCAAGTTCAAGTTTATGGTCATATGAGCTATAAGTCACTCATGTTGATTTGGTTTTGTTTATTGCTTGGATATCATTAAGAAGCAAAACTAAAATGAACGGGTAGAGTGAAAAGCTAACTGAAAAACTGAGCTTTATGCCTATGCTAATTTTATGAAGACTTAAGCTAGAATGAAAAGCTAAATGAGTGTTCAATTAATCCAAGCTGTTTTGAGTGATGAAAGATTGCAGATTATCTAATGTTCATTTCCTTCTCCTCTTCCCTTTCACTCATATGCATCTGATGCTCGATTCGACTTCGAATTGTTTGGCGTTTATACAGCTTTATCTCCGAATATAAAGTGAGTTTAATCTCTTCCACGTTTTGAATCGATTTTGCTTATTGTGGAGATTGAAGAAGGAATTTATTAGGATTAAATTGAGTGATTGTAATTTGTGTTTTTGAAGAATTTTTAATGTGCGAATTTCTGGGAACTTGATTTTGGGACTTGCGTTTTCTTGGTTTTTGGGGTTGTGGTGCAAGTCATTATAGGAACACAAATTCTGCTGTAATTTGCTTTCTATTTAATCTTGTGCATCCATGTTGGCCTTTTCCAGTGTGCCCAATAATATGCTACCTGGTTTGGTGCTAGATCTTCCAGTTCCTAATGTAATTTTTGCATGACTATTCATCTGGAATTTGTCTGAGCATCATACTAATATCTCAATCTTGTAAAGTAAATATTTTCATCTCAGTTCTGCATGGTTTGGCTGTGGCTAAATTTATTTACTGCAAGAAGGTAGGAAGGGATCTCATCTAAAAGCTTCCATGTGTGCCTTAGTTTCGGAATTTTTTTGACTTTATATTATGTGGCTTGCCCAGGTTGCACTCTCTCTTTTAGTAATACTTACATATTCCATGACTAGCTGGAACATTTTTTTGATTTGTAATGTTTTATGAGGATATATGTTGCCCTTAGTTTTCCTTGATTTTTATGGATTTTAGCTCATTTCTGTTATTAACCAAGAGATTCCTTTGGCTGAGGGAATGATAGCTGGCCATGCATACTACTTTCTTGAAGATGTATATCCAAGAATGATAGGTCGGCGACCCCTGAGAACTCCATCGTTCATCAAATCATTATTCGCCAATGAGCCTGTAGTCGCCGCCAGGCCTGCAAATGTGAGATTTGCTGCTCCACCCGTAGATGATGCTCGATGATATCGTCAGGTCATACGATGTGTCTGAAACAAGGACATCCATCTTTTCATCTAACGCATGGTGCCTCTCCATACCAGCATGCCCGACCCAGTGTTTCACACAAGGCTCCACCTAGGTTTGAATTAAACATTTGCAAGGGTAGAAACTAGAAGTGTAGAACATATGTAGTTAATTACCTATGGATCTTGTGTTAAATTTCAACATTTTCTTTGAGATTACATAGTTTCATTTTTTTCCTTTTTTATTAAGCAATCGTACAGATGGAATGTCGATCGATGCAAACCCATTTCGTTTCACAGCTTCGAACAAATTGCAAGGGATGAAGAACAAATTGCAAGGGAGTACCAAGATTGGGGATGAAATATATCATTTCCATTTTCAATTTAATTTAAATTGACTATTTTAATATAATATGAGTTGGGGGCATAATTGTCTTTTCATACTTTTAATCTATTCTAACCAATATACCAAACAAGATTTTATAAACAAACCAACTTTACAAAATTTTAAACATTCATACCAAACAAAAATTTACACTTAACCCACAACATAACCTGCATACCAAACACTCAAATAAACATTTTTTTATCCTTAATAAACAGTGCAATCCCATATTTTTTAACAATCCAAACAAACCATACCATCAAAGTAAACGGGCCCTTACATGTTATTATATGTTATTCATAGTGAATCATTCTATGATTTCAAGAGTATTACATAATATTCAGTAAAATATTATATGATTTTTATTCTCATAATTGAATATATTTATTCTCATATTATAATATTATGTGTACATGTGATGCTTTCAAAATGTTACATAAAATCTATAAAAAAAAATACATTGTATATAAAAATATGAGGAAATACCCTTAAATACAAGATAATAGATAAGAGAAACTCTTTTCTACCATGTACTATAATATAAAACTATATTCTACCACTAAATATAACATAATATCACGTTCTACACTTCTTTGACCAAGTCATGTTGGAATAGTGATTATGATAGTGACATTATTATTTTTTTCTTACATTTGCAGTAGAGTATAAGGATGTAATAAGCTAAGAAAATTTTGATGTTTTTTTTCCCTTCTTTTTCACATGCATGTGTATTTTCTATCCACATTTTTATTTTATTTTGCGGTGTAATTTGATATTACATTCACGAGAAAAATAGTAAAATTTTCAGATACATCTTACTTTTGGTACACATTTTTTTTCTTTGTAGTGTAATTTTTAAGGGTTTCACGAACAATACACTAATATTCATGGAACCCTAAAAATAATGTTCGTAGAACCTTATAAATAATGTTCGTGGACCTTATAAATTAATATTTTGGAACACTATAAATAATGTTCGTGGAACCATATAAATTAATGTTCGTGGAACACTATAAATAATGTTCGTGGAACCTTATAAACAATGTTCATGGAACCCTATAAATAATGTTCGTGGAACCTTATAAACAATGTTCGTGAAACATTGTAAATTAATGTTCGTGGAACCCTATGAACAATATTTGTGGAACCCTATAAATTAATATTCGTGGAACTCTATAAATTAATGTTTGTGAAACCCTATAAACAATGTTCATGGAACCCTATAAATTAATGTCGTGGAACCCTTTAAATTAGTGTTCGTGGAACTTAATGTTAGTGGGGTGGTGGATGTCTTTGGGAGGTGGGCCATAATTATTAGTCCACCATTTTCAAATACCCGTCAAATGGACTTCCGCAAGTGTACTTTTTCAGAATTTGTGGTATTTTGGGTATATCTTTATATTTAATGGTACTTTTGGATATTATATTATATTGAATGGTAAAATTGTATATCCTTATATGAAATGTGGTAAAATGGGTTGCTCTCTCTAAAAATATTACACTTTGTATATACAAGTATAACATGATATCTTATTCTCATGATGTAATACTTAAGTATTATATGTTGTACATTAAGTGTTACACCATATAAATGAAGAGTAGGACTTATGTGCCCCAGGGGCACGGATCCAGGATCCGTGCCCCCAACCTGACCCGCCCATATTAATTCAAATTTTCTTCTTCTTCTTCCTCACGCAGCACTTTTTTTTCTTCTTCCTCTTCTTCTTTTTTCTCCTTCTTCAACCCAATCTGCTTCCTTCTTCTTCTTCTTCTTCTTCTCCTTCCTTTTCAACCCTTCTCCTTCCTCCACCTTCTTCTTCTTCTTCTTCTTCTTCTTCTTCTTCTTCTTTCTCCGTCCTTGTCCACCGCCAGCGACGACGTGTCTATCTCTCACTCTCCCTTTCTCGCGTCGCTACTGCCTCGGTGTTGGGCGGTGCAGGGTGTGTGCGCGCGCGCGTACATGTGTGTCATGGGTGTTGTGGGCTGCGTACATGTAAAATTGCTCATGTTAAGAAAATTGTTCAAGATCCATCAGTTAGGCGTCACTTCGACCATCATGTTTGGATCACTTTAGGCCAAAACTATCAGTTGGAAGAAATCTTGATAGATATTCTAGCTCAAATACATCCCGACCAAGATAAAATGAAATTGAAAGAAAATGAAGGATTGCGCAATGAATTGTGCACAGCGTTATCCGATAAAAGATGTCTGATTGTGTTAGATGACTTGTGGAACCCAGAGACCTTACATTACATGAAAAAAGATGTAGTAAGCATTAAGGGTGTTGCTTTAGTGACAAGTAGGCTTGCAAAAGTAGCAGAGCTTGGGTAAGGTGATAAGGTATTCGAGATGGAGTTACTAAATGAAGAACAAAGTTGGTGTCTTCTTCGTGACAATGTGTTTCCAGATGGGTCATGTCCTGATGAGCTAAAGGAAGCTGGAATGTTGATTTCTAAGAATTGTGAAGGTCTTCCTCTTTTAATCCTTAAAGTTGTCAAACTCCTGTTTGAAGCTGAAAAATCCCTGGAGTATTGGAACATGGTTTCGGAGAAGGGAAGTTTAATGTTCATGGAAGCACATGCTCAATTGTCGACCACATTACTCCCAAGCTACAACAACCTACCTCAACATCTAAAGGTTTTGGGCGAGTTGGGTGTGTTGGTGGGTCTGTAGTGGTCGCCGACGACCTGCTCGTCGCCGGCAGTTGTGCAGCGGCGAAGGAGAGGGATGGGCGATGAGGCTTGGAGAAGGGGGAAGAGGAGGAATCTTAAATTAAGCATATTATATATACATATCACTTAATCTTAAGAACAGACATTTAACACCTAAAAAGTATATATATAACACCTATAGAGTATATATTAAACATATCAGACATATAATATGAAAATATTTTAAAGGTATTACAAATATACTATATAGGTGATATAAGATCACATGCATCTATAAGATATAATAAATACAATTCTTCATTCAGATGTTATGAAAATATTTTAAAGGTATTACAAAGATACTCTATAGGTGATATAAAATTACATGCATCTCTGATATATAATAAACACAATTCCTTCAGGTATTATGAAAATATTATAACACCTAAAGAACATACATATAACACTTATAGAGTATATATGACACCTATCATTCAATCACATAATATGAAATCTTCTTTATATGTGATACCTCAAGAACATACATATAACACATAAAGAGTATATATATAACTCATATAGAGTACACATATAACATCTATCACTGAATCACATAATATGAAATCTTCTATATATGTAATACCTCAAGAACATAGATGAAACACCTAAGGAGTATATATATAACACCTATCACTGAATCATATAATATAACTATAACACATACAGAGTACATATATAACACCTATAGAGTACATATATAACACCTATCACTGAATCACATAGTGTGAAATCTGGTGTGCGTGGGCACACACCAGATCAGGTGGGGGTGCGCGTGGGGGCGCGTGGGTGCGCCTGGGTGCGGCCCACGTGCCGGGTCGGGTCAGGGGCACGGATCTAGGATCCGTGCCACAAGTGCATATAAGTTTTGTTCATAAATGAAAGCATTACACGATATTTTATTTTCATTATGTAATATTTTTGTGTGTGTATATTAGGTAATATTTTTCTAAATATCATGTAATACTTTTGTTTGTATAAGGTAATTATACTTTCTATATATCATGTAATATTTTGTAATATGTTATACAATATATATATATTAAAAAGTATTACCTAATATATAGAAAAATGTTATTTAATATGCACAAAAGTATTAATATATTACCAGAATTATGATATTTTATAAAAGCATTATCTAATAATAAAATATTTTAATATATCATATTCATAATGTACTACTTTTGTATATAAGATAATATTTTCCACATATCATGCAATACTTTTTAATATATTATGCAATGTATGTATGTAATACAAATGTATTACCTAATATATACTCCCTCCATCCCTTGCTATTTTGCCTAGGTTGACCCGGCACGGAGTCTAAGAAAAAGTTGTTGACTTGATTGGATGTGTTATTTTAATGTTTTTTTGCAATTTAAAGGTATAATTTGAGTGGCAATTTTGTAAAATGAAAAAAATGGAGGGGTAAAGGAGTAAATTTTTGTTTACCATTTTTGGGCTGACAAAATAAGATGAGACAAATAAAAAGGGAAAGTAGGCAAAATAGAGTGGGACGGAAGAAGTATAAATGTATTACATATTATGCAAAGGGCTCAAACTCATCATATCTTTCAAAAGTATTACATAATAATGTAATATTTTTATGTATATTATGACCACGTCGATCACCTCAACCTATATTCATCTCTGTCCATTTTTATTTTAACTGATACATAGATAAAACCGCATCATATAAAGAGATTATGAGCAAGTCTCATATAATTTTTTTGGGAATGTTATCTTTTTATTTTTATTTTTATTTTCTCAGAATATTATAAGAAAAAAAACATTATCAACTTTGAGAGGATTTATGTATATCGAATAAATTATCTTATCTAGAAAAATGATGGGTAGGAGGTGGTTTGAGCAACCATTCAATTTGAAAATGATACGTTTAATGATGAGCTGCTGACATACGTAATCCTGGCTGGCGTCATTCTTAAACCATGCGCCCCATTTTTTTAGCTCTATTAATTCTACGTCACTACTTTGTTTTATTTTCATTTCTTCTGCCTATGTAGTTTAAGATAAGATAATTCTATTTTCTTCTTTTCTATAAAAATATTTTATATTTTTCAATAATCGAGTAGTTATCTATTATTTTTGGTTCTTTATGTCTTGTTTCTTTCAATTTCAATCTTATTTTTAAAATCAAAGTAGTGGCTGTTTGAATTTGGCAATTTTAGGTGGTTATATCAACAATTTCGAATATCAATAAAAAGGGATTGAAACTGAAATAAATTAAAATATAGATGATCAAAAGTAAAAAAAAAAAAACGGATACTTAATTATTAAGAAATGAAAAATATTATATATACAAGATTGAAATTAAAAGTACTGATATATTTTAAGCAACTCTAATATTTATCCCTGCATCATCTTTAGAACGATTCTAAAATCACAAAAAAATTAATACAAGAACTATTGTAAAATTGTGGGGAAAAATTCATTTTAGGTTCACTTAAAACGTTACTGTCCGTTTTGGTCCACCAATTTTTAGGGTTTCAAATTTAGTCCAATTAAAAAATCGCTCAATTTGTGTCAATTGGGGTGATTGAGATACAATCGCCCCCAATTTTGATGGATTTGCTGATGTGGCTCGTCGGAGATAATGATATGGCTTATTTTAACTGATGTGTTAATAATACAATAAAAAAATGAAAAAAGAAAAAGAAAATATACTAATTGCAAAGAGATCCCTGGATTAAATCAAATTTATTTCAGCCACCCCCTCCGCCAGCCCCGTCACCTCCTCCACCAACCACCACCACTGCTGGCGATAGACCCGTCGCAGGCGCGAGAGGCGGGCGGCGGAGTGAACATAGGGCGCGAGAGGCAGGTGGCGGAGTGAGCATCGGGCGAGAGAGGCGGGCGGCGGAGTGAGCATTGGGCGAGAGTGGCGGCGCGAGGACACAAATTGAGCATTTTTAAAATTAATTGGACTAAATTTGAAACCCTAAAAATTGGTGGACCAAAAACGGACAATAGCGTTTTAAGTGGACGTAAAATGAATTTATCCCTAAAATTGTGCCACAACTCGTCAATTCCATTAATACAAAAATATGTGTGAAATAGTCTTACGGGGTTGTTCTCATAAGATAGAATCTTTTATATCCACTAATTAAATCAATTTTCATTAATTTATATGTAAATTATGAAGTATAGACTATGAGTTAACTCACCTCACGTAACATGATATATGTGAGACGGTTTCAATAAAATTGAGTCTTCTATTTCACTTGTCAATTAACAATTCAAAACTCATAATCCTCTGTAAAATTTACTTAATTTGTAGGTTACTACGAATTTTTTAAAAATCTTTGAGTTCAAATATGAAAAGCTTTTTAAATTACTAATTTTTGCAACCCTACCTTTCTCCTTCAACTTTAGCTTGCCAAAAGAAAACTGCCAAAAGTAAACCATTTTATCTCTTGATGTTTCTTCGGTTTGATTAACTTATTTGGATTATTCAATTAAATTGACTACTAAACACACTTAATATAATTTTAAATTCTTTTTATCAATTCCAATGTATTCAAGTTATTTACAGTATCATATACGAAAAATGTTAAAATGTCCACGGAGGATATATTAGATATTATATGTAAAGTGAAATTAATTGATATATTAGATATTTGACACGTTAGCGTTTGACTCATATTAATGGGCCCAAGGCTAAGGTAGTAGTATCATATCCTACATATACGTACTTATTTTATGTCGGCAGATCATGATAAGTATGAACTTCTATTAATAATCAAATAAGAGGTACAAATGAGACCGTCTTATTGCATTTAATTTTTTCAATTTTATTATGTAACTCAATCTGACAAAAGTTGTGACAATAATTTCCAAGTAAACCCCATTATTGAAACAGCTTCAAATTTCGCCAATAATTTCAAAGTAAACCAAATAATTGAAACTGTAAGTACATTGGAAAATTAGTTAACGTTGAAGTAAAATTAGGCATATTTGAAAACGTGTCATAAAATCAAGAAATGGGGCACTAATTTCGTCTAATAACTTGATTCTCATCTTCTAACTTAATTACCAGTCAAATAATTGCAGATTATAGTAAGAATTCTATCGTATCACGATTTCTTTGGGTTAGGTTCTTCTTTGGAAATGTGTTGCATCACCTCGACTTGACTAATGATAGACAAAAGATTTTACCAAAAAACTCATATCAGATATACGATTTCACATATAGTTTTTATGAGGTTGATCTTTTTTATCTACTAATCAATCATATTCAATAAATTTATATCTGATTCTGAAGTGTGGTTGTGAGTTTACTCGTTTTACATTAAATAATTTGAGAGACTGGTTCCACCTAAAATTTTCTCAAGATCTTAATGACCAATGTGAGATCTTTTATTCCTCCTTTTTCAGATTATTCCAAAATTTTCTGAAAAAAAAAAACAGAGAGTTTGTGTTTGATCTTTTCAAATTATTGGAAAACTTTCCAATATTTAATTGTCACAGAATCGAGTGTCATGTGGCCTGGACAAATTAAAAAGCTTATTAACAATAATGTTTTCGTAAAAATATTTCACGATGACATCTTATCACTATAAGCTATTATTGCAAAGTATTCTTACAATAGTCTTGTCGTAATCTTATTGTCTTTAATTATTTATGACAACGTATATAATATTATCGTAAATGTTTTTTAATTGTTTTTGCAGCAGCTTGTTGTCAGTTTACTCTATTAATTTTTTCGACAATACATTGTTGCAGAAAAACAAACTTTTTGCGACAATTACAAAAATTCTTATCGATTTTCTTGAGATGGAGACGTAGTTAGGGAGTCACGAGACTCATTTTTCCATAATTACTAAACAATTTTGCAGTTCACTTTTAAATTATATGTAAATCAAGATTTCCCTAAAATACATAATTTAATATTGTACGTTTTGTTTTACTAAGACGTTCTTCTATAATTTCCTAAACTTTCAAAATATATTTTACGAAACCCTCAAGTTGTATGGATTAATTGCAATGAGTTTTGCGAATCCAAAGTGATATAGTATACATGATTTGGACTTATATAACATAGGAAGAATTATCTTGTCCATATCTTGCCATAATAATCCACACCAAACTTACAAAAATATAATTTGTACTTATCCTTCTTTTTCCCTATTTTCCTTTTAAAACTGAAAAAAATGTTGATCATATCTAATCTAAATGTTGGCATATATTAGAGCTAGTTTGGTAGCTCATATAAGGGGTAGATTGCAAAACCATCTTACCATCCCACTTGTTTGGTAGATTTGGTAAATAATCTCAAAGGCCCGCGATAAAGATGAAGCCCGTCTTAAAATTACTATTTCTCTTAGTAAAAGACATCTCCCCATTTTGGCCAGATGTGTTATACACATCTTAACAGTAATCAAGATAAAATGTAAAAGGATAAAAAAGCCCATTAATTTTAATATTTCAAGGACATATTAAAGGGTAAATTTGGAATTTTAATTATCTATAATAAAGATTATCTTGGCTACCAAACACTACAAATTAGATATCTATCAATTTAATGTTGGCTATCAAACACAATAATATAATATACTTTTTATACATATCTATAAAACACATCTCAAACTTAATCAATCTCATCATTTCTCATCATTGCTACCAAACTAGAAGGATGATAGCTAGTGGGGCAGTCATTAATTACAGATCTACCCTCTTCATCACCATCAAACTCATTTTCTCTTATCTGTGCTAATATTGCTATATATTTAATACATGTTATGCATTAATTAATGATATATCTTTCATTAAACATGTGATACAATGATTATATTAAGATGAATGAAGAAATGTGAAGTCGAATGGAATATCTCGTCTATCTAATGAGCATGTGTAATCTAAGGTTACGACATAAAAGAAAAAAAAAAAAAGTAAATAACGATACTAATTAATTCATATATGATTAAATAAAAGTAATCCATCTTATAAAATAATTTAAAAAGTTTAGAAGTTTAATCAAAAATTATTTAATGACATCTTGCACATATATATATATATATGGTGTTTAGTTGACCTTGTGTAAATTATTTTACAAGTTCTTTAACCTTAATTATAACAAACCTTAATATTGTCTATTTAAGAGTAAATTGTTGAATCATTTTGGATAAAACATGATCATAAAGCTTTACAATTATAATTATAATAATCAAATTGTATTTTTGTATCCAATTAAAACCATATTCTCAAGATAAGATAGATTTCCTTCTTTCTTTCCATTTTTCCCCTTTAGGATAGCATTAATTAGGATTTCTTTATAAAAAAGAGCATATAAACACATAATTCTTAAAAAATAAAAAGTGAAGTAGTTTGTAAATTTCACACACATTATAAAATAGTTTAGAAAGTTAATATGGTGAGACAAACAACGTTTTTATTACCAATTGTAACCGACAAATAGATGTCCTAAAAGTGAGGTGTGGGAAATATTTTAGCAATGAATTAATGAAAATAGGGAGTCTATCCAATTTCAAAAGAAACTGCACTTTTCTTCTTTATTGCTATTGATTTGATCCATCAAAAAAAAAAAAAAATGGTCCAACCAAACAATAAATATGATTGCTCAAAAAGCCAATTCATACTCATAAAAAAACAAATATTGAGAAAACTCTATGATGGCAAATTCAAATTCCCTTTCTTTCACGTTTTTTCTACTTTAATATTAATAATTCTTTCTCTCACTTTCTTATGATCAAAGTGTTCCGTGTTATAATTTTGGGCACAACACTTTGGTCCCTCGTGACCATCAAATAGATACAAGTGGATGGGTTCATATGCTTGGTTTAAAGTTGAGGTTGAGTATCACCATCCACCAATATTTCATTCGTTTCATTATCGGAAAAATCACAATTTCTATCCAATTCATAACATTGTATATGTAGTATGTTTTTAATCTCGATCAACTTTGAATTTATATTTTGTTGATATATTCATCTATCCGAATACATAAATTCAGAGTTACTGATAAAGTATGTTTTGCTGATAAAGTGTTCGTCTCATACAAGTTTTTGCATAAATAATAAATAATAAAGGTGTTGAGCTGACATACCAATCAGCTTTAATTAAAGATCACATTCTATGCAGTCAATTTGCGTGAGAAATGCGTATAATTGTACCAGAATAGGCCAAACATATTTAATTTTTATGTGTTTAATTATTCTCTACATTTTATAATTAGGATAATTGCAGTAATTAAATCCTTTATTTATCAAACTCTTTTTGATCCAATTTTTCATTAAGTATCACACTAGATTATGTAAATTCTTGCAACTTGTCTTGTTGGTACTTAAATTTCTCAAATTACCTTATGAGAACAATATATTTTAATTTACTTGACATATTAAATTTTAAAAAAAGTTTAAAATAAATATATAGTTCATTCAAAGTATTCAGTTCAAAATTGCAAAAGTATTTAAATTTTATGTTTTATTAAACATATTAATTGTAGGGAAAACAAAAAAGCACATGTCCACTATATGGTCATAACTCAATATGTCCAATGATGTGTAGATATTTCATTTCCTCAAAGCATGTAATGTGACATTAATAAATACATTAAATAAAATAAAATTTAGCAATTTCAATACTTAGAAAATATTAGATTTTTTTTTATTTCAAAAATAGTTTTATAATTTGAAATTTGTTATTTCAGATAAAGATATCTTGAAAATGATGAGAAAAGTCCAACAATTTTCATATGTTATGAGTATTTGAAATTTGTTATTTCAAACACTACAAGAAAAAAGCTCATAGACAAGGGTTAAAAACCCTTGTCGTAGCAAAAAAAAAACCCTTGTCGTAGGTGGTGTTGTCGTAGGATCTGAAAATTTTCGCTCATAGACAACGGTTTTTAACCGTTGTCGTAGACCTCTACGACAACGGCGTGACAACGGTTAAAAACCGTTGTCGTAGGTTGGCAGTTTGCAAATATGCGCTCATAGACAACGGTTTTTAACCGTTGTCGTAGACACTTACGACAACGGTTAAAAACCGTTGTCCCGCCGTTGTCTTTGACTCTACCACAACAGTTTTTAACCGTTGTCGTAGATACTTACCACAACGGTTAAAAACTGTTGTCTTGCCGTTGTCTTTGACCTACAACAACGGTTTTTAACCGTTGTCGTAGACTATAAAGACAACAGTTTTAAACCGTTGTCTTTTTAGCGTTGTCTTTTACTTTTGCATTTTACAATTATTATATATTGGTTGATATTCTAAATATACAAAAATTAAAATTCAACAAAATATACAAAATCAAAATATAGTCATATCAAATTAAAATATTCATCTAATAGTCCATGCAACAAATATCATTCATTGTAAATCCAAAGCATCCTAATTTCACTAGCAAAACTACAATACTTCATCCAAAAACATCAAGAACCATTGACATGCAACAGATTACTAGAGAGTCATGAATCCATCATGCTTCATCTTTCTCACAAATGAAATTTCAGCAGCCATGGCTACAAATATGATCTCCAAGAATCACCGGAGATCCCCAACGAATCAAATCCTACAGAAAACAATACACAAGAATTACATAAATTTGGAAATAGAAATTCAAGTGAGGAAGGTGAATGGAATAGAAGAATAGACAAATGGGCTATGAAAAATGCAAGAAAACCATGCAAAGAGACACATGGGCTACCATCAATTTTTTATGGATTAAACTATAATTGCATAATGCAAACATCTTTTACGCTTAATATTCTATATAATCAAGTTGTTATATACATCATGTTGTAAGCACATATAGAAAGAGAAGGGGGGGGTCGTTTACTTACTAAATGATAAAGTACAGCCATAACACCATAGCTAACAAAGGGAGAGAAAAAGGATACTGCTAGAACCAATCTATCTCTAATAAAGAACGTACTATACCCTTTCACACTCTCTGAAGCAATGACAAGAAGCTGAGTTGATTTTAAACAGCAAACTTCATTTTTCTATTCATGACAAACAAAGTATTTTATTCAAATTTCAAAGTCACGTAGATTCGCCATATAAAGCAAATGCATGAACAGCCTCAAATGTTATTTATCGAACAGGGTAACTGATAACACAATATACCAGTGCTTGTTCGGAGCTTCAAATATATCTCATCCCGACTCTTGCCAGAACTTTTGCTCAATATGTCCTGTAATGAAAGATGAAGAGTTAAAACTACACATAATACACACTACTAAAACCCAAAATTCCTTGAGTTGCAAAGTAATGGAATCTAGCTCATAAAAAGCATACCGGTACTTATCCAAATCAGAATCTTTTAGTGTCTCCCTCAGCAACACACCATCAGTCATGTACTGCAAAATGAAGATAAAAGTTAATAAAATAAATTCAATGTTTAACTTGGTCAAAATTTGGATATTTTCAAGCTACTATAACCAATAAGAGTGAGCAATCATGTTTCTAAACAAGGTACTTGCAAATAACTGAATAAGGGAGATAAGAAGTCCGACCCTCATACTCAACCATAAAGAAGATAAAGCATACGAAAAAATGGCCAAAATTCCACAACTCCATTGTGATATATGTTCTAATCTCTAAGTGACAAATGTGCCTTCAATTTCCCAACAAGATAAGGAATAGTGTTGATGCCATCTTGAACAGAGTGATCAACACACGACTCCAATTCCCTCAAGGCATTGTTGCTGCTCGACTGGAGCTTGGCCGTCTCGTATCTGTCTTGGCACACGGCCAGAGCCCGGCTCAATTTTTCCTGTATGTATTAATAAGACCAATTAAGAGCTTACTTCGTAGGAGACACTTGAGAATGAATACTAATTACCACAAAATAGCCCATTATATTACAATCACTAGGCCACTACTAGAACACGAAAACAACAACAACAACATCGAACAAGACGAACCATCTCGTTAATAGTATAGTCAATCGTTGTATGATGTCTAAGGCTCCGTGTTTGCTAAAATCAATACAGTTTTATTCTACATCTGTTTCAGCTCAAATTAAAGAAGTGCATGCAAAGGAAGGTTATTGATTCAATCAAGTTCTTATGTCTGTTTATTAGCATAAACTTATCAAGGACTAAAAGAGTACTACAAAGTGTCTAATCAGCCTTGCGGGGTTGAAGAAGTGGAAGATTCTATTTACTAATTATACCAAAACCTTGAACAAATCAATAGATCATCAAATTGGTTCAAAACTCGGCTCAATTCCAATTCTGAAACACAGAGCCACACTTAAATCTTCACTCCAGCAAAATCAAATTCATGAAAAGAAAAAACATTTACTTGAAACTTAGCCATCTCGTTTTCAACAAGATTCTGAGCCTGGAGCACAGGCACGCTGCAATGCTCCACACAGTTTCCTATCTCGTCCTGCTTTCTGCTCCGATCGAAGCACTCGTACGCACACTTGAAATACGCTTGCTACAAACCACACAAACAGATAAATTCAACAGCACTCACAATCAGAAAAGCACACAGAAGCAGAAGAATTTAACACCTGGAGGGTAAAATTGATGTGGTCTTGAACGGCGGCGAGATGCGACTGGGCGGCGGTGTTGACCTCATTCAGCTTCTGCCTCAGCCTCTCATTCAACAATCTCTCCTCCGCTGCTGCTATGTGATCCATTATTCAATTTCTCTGCTCCAATTTGGGGTTTAAGCTCTCAAATACTCAACCTTCTCTCTCTCTCTCTCTCTCTCTCTCTCTCTCTCTCTGCTTGGGGGAGGGTTTGGAGGGTAAAATAGGTAATTAACATATTTGGGCCAAGAAACTTGCCGTGGAAGCAGCGGCAACACGTCCCTCGCACGAAACGGTGCTTTAAAGGCTTGTACCTTGGGCGACTGCAGATCAGAAATGGCCAAAACCGTCATCAGTCTCGCCTCCATCGAAGAGCTTCTAGAAGAGAGAATGGAAAAGAAGAGAGATGAAGAAGAAAGAGAGTGGAGATTAACGTCGGTCGGTGATGGAGGTGGGGAAGAGAAGCCAGCGGTGGATGAGAGAAGGCAGGGATTAGAGAAGTTGAGCGAAGCGGCGGCCGGACAGCAGTGGCGAGGCAGCCGCGACGTGGGTCAGCGACGGAGGCGGGGATGAGAGAATCCTAGAGTGCAGCCACGAATGAGAGGAGGCGGCGTGGGTTGGGTGAGGAGTAGAGATATCTAGGGCTTTGAATTGGGATTTAATTTCCACACTGTATTTTATTTTACATGTATTTATAGTAATAGTACTTAATAAAAAAATATCAAGTTAATTTACTCTACGACAACGCTAATACGAGGTTAAGACAATGCAATAAAGTTACCATTGTCTTAGGGATTAATGACTACGTCTCAACGACAACCTCGTATCATAACCATTGTCTTAGGTATCAACAACTATGCATCTACGACAACCTCATATTATAAGCGTTGTCTTAGGGTTCATTTTTTATCTAAGACTACACCTTTATAACAACCTCAAGTCACCACCGTTGTCTTAGAGCTCAATTTTACCCTACGACTACGCCTCTACGACAACGCTAAGAAAAAACCCTTGTCTATGAGAGCATTTTTGTACTCTACGACAACGCTAAGAAAAAACCCTTGTCTATGAGAGCAGTTTTGCACTCTACGACAACGGTTTTATCTACGACAACGCCAATTTAAGCTACGACAAGGGTTTTTTGACAAAACACATGTCTTAGGGGTGTAGTCTATGAGAGAATTTCTTGTAGTGAAATAAAGATATCTTGAAAATGATGAGAAAAGTCCAACAGTTTTCATATGTTATGAGTATTTGAAATTTGTTATTTCAAATAAAGATATCTTGAAAATGATGAGAAAAGTCCAACAGTTTTCATATGTTATGAGTATTTGAAATTTGTTATTTCAATAAAGATATCTTGAAAATGATGAGAAAAGTCCAACAGTTTTCATATGTTATGAGTATTAGAGTATTATGGAAATCATGCATAAAATTAGGGTTTGTTGATAGACAATAGTTTTCTATGCGTTGTTGTATCTCTGTTGTGTATCATATTTTTGATCCATTAGTTAGTTATCCACGTAAGCAGGTTGTTAGTTAGTTGCTTTCTCTCTCATGTATCTTCATCTATATATACACTTTGTATCTCTCTTTTCAAATCAATCCAAAAATATATTCTCTTCTTCTCTTTGATTTCAATATGGTATCTTAAGCCTGGTTTGCTTCTTCTCCTTCTTCCATGGCGCAAGTTCTTCTGCCTGCTTTCACTACTCTCACGCTCAGGCTTGATCGCTCCAATTACTCGTACTGGAGATCTCAAGTGTTAGCTACTGTAACTGCGCATGGATTTGATTCATTCCTTCATGGTGATGAAGACATGATTCCAGAAGAATTTGAAGTCGGTGTTAATGGTTCTAGCTGTCGACGTGCTGAATTCGTCGAGTGGATTCGTAAGGATCAGTTTCTTAAGAGCTGGATTTTGAGCTCGATCTCTGAGTCTATGCTCGGTTTTGTGAGTAGGTTTACGCATGCTTTTGAGATTTGGCGTGCCTTGGAGCAGTTAATTCGCTCGCAATCGAAAGCTCGAGCTATGAATCTTCGATTTCAGTTGCAGACGATGAAGAAATGAGACATGCAAGTTGCTGATTTCTTCATGCACATGCAAAATTTGGCCGATCAATTGCGTGCGGCTGGCCAAGCTATTCCTGATGAAGATCTTGTTCTCTATATCCTTGGAGGTTTAGGATCTGAGTACGAAAGCGTGGTTGTGAACTTAACCACGCGTAGTGATGAAGTGTCGTTGTCGGAGGTTCAATTTATTCTTCAGACTCATGAGATGCGCCTGATTCAGTCTTCCTCGGCTGTTGCTCATGTTGCTCATACTTCTTCCTCTTCGTCGTCTCCTGTTGGTAGTGGATCCAATGTCTCTCCGACTGCTCAGATCAGTGTTGCTAGGGGAGGCTATTCTGATCGATCTCGTGGTTCTTATCGTGGCAGAGGTCGAGGTCGCTTCTTTCATGGTGGTCGTGGCATTATTTGTCAATTGTGTGGCAAATCCAATCATGTTGCTGTGAAGTGCTTCAGGCGGTTTGATGTTTCATTTCATGGCCTGGAGAATTCAGCTCAGCCTCCTCAAGCTAATTTCCTTCGTACTTCGAATGCTCATCATCAGCCTTCTTCCTCTGAACACTCGTTTGCTCCTTCCACATCTACATCTCATGGTGTCTTTCCTTCCACTCCTGATTGGGTTATTGATAGTGGCGCAACTCATCATGTGACTTCGGCATTGGACTCTCTTCAACTGCAATCTTCCTATAATGGTAAGCAAAAGCTTGTTGTTGGTAATGGTTCTTCTTTGCACATCTCTCACACAGGTTCCACCTCTTATCCTTCTCTTACTTCTTCTCATGTTCGATTGAATAACGTCCTTTTTGTTCCTGATATTACCAAAAATCTTCTAAGCATATCTAAGTTTTTACAAGATAATGCTGCCTATATTGAATTTCATGCACACTTTTGCCTTGTTAAGGATCTGACCACTCATCAAGTGCTGTGAAGAGGAGTGCTTAAAGATGGCTTGTACCAGCTAGATCTCTCCCATCTTCACTCATCATCTGCTTCGTCTTCGATTGTGGTTCCATCTCATTCTTCTTCTCATGCTTTGCAGTCTCTTGTTTGTAATACTTCTAGTTCGAATTCCTTATGGCATAATAGATTAGGGCATCCTTGTAATAACACTCTTACAAGAGTATTGAATGAAATAAAGGTTCCATGTTCTAAGCTTTCTAATTCGTGTGCAGCGTGTAAACTTGGCAAATTGCATCAAGTGTCTTTTCCTTCCATCTTACACACTACTACACAGCCTCTTGACATCATTCATAGTGATGTTTGGGGCCCTGCAGCTACTCCTTCTAGAGAAGGGTACAAGTATTATGTTTTGTTTGTTGATGATTTTACTAGATATTCTTGGATTTACCCTCTAGTTGCAAAATCTGAAGTGTCAAATGTGTTTCACAAATTTTTACCTCTTGTTGAAAGGTTGTTTAACACTAAACTAAAAGCCCTTCATTGTGATATGGGTGGAGAGTTCAAAGCTTTAACTCCTTATCTTCAATCTTTGGGTGTTGTTATTCGAAATTCTTGTCCTTATACTCACCAACAAAATGGTCTAGTAGAGAGAAAACATCAATCGGTTGTGGACATTGGTTTATCTCTCTTGAGTCATGCTTCTATGCCTTTAAAATTTTGGTGGGATGCTTTCAACACTGCCACCTTTCTTCTAAACCGTTTGCCTAGTGCTCCCCTTAAAGGTGTTACACCATACTTTAAGCTTTTTAATAAGTCACCAGATTATTCATTTCTCAAAGTGTTTGGGTGTGCTTGCTTTCCATATCTTAGGCCATATAATAAGCATAAACTTCAATTTCGTAGTCAAAAATGTCTATTTATTGGTTATAGTTCATTACACAAGGGGTATAAATGCTTGCATCCTAGTGGTAGGCTCTATGTGGCTAGGACCGTTGCATTTCATGAAGAAGAATTTCCATATGATTCACTTTTCAATGCTACTTCCCATGAGTCTCACACATCACATTCACATGCCATTTCCAGCCTACCTATTCTATCTACCTCTTCTCCATGTTTGCCTATTTCTAGCACTTCTTCTTCCAATTCTGAATCTCTTGATCTAGCTGCCAATGCCTCTGCCGGCCTTCCCTCATCAGGTAATCCTTCTTCTCCTTTATCTTCTTCCCATGCACATCATCATTTAATTCCTTCTACTTCCATTCACCCTATGACTACTAGGTCCAAAAGTGGTATTCACAAGCCCAAACTTTATACTGCCTCTATCTCTGTCATTGATCTTTTGACCCAAGAACCTATTACTGTGGCACAAGCTCTTGCTTGTCCTCATTGGAAGCAAGCTATGGAGGATGAGTTCAAGGCTCTGAAACAGAATAACACATGGAGGTTGGTTCCTATTGATCCCAATATCCATCCCATCACAAACAAATGGGTGTTTAGGGTTAAGAAACATCCTGATGGTAGCATTCATAAGTACAAGGCTAGATTAGTTGCAAGGGGACTTCAACAAAATGCAGGGGTGGACTTCTTTGATACATTTAGCCCTGTTGTCAAACCACTTACTATTCGAATTATCTTCACTTCAGCAGTTACAAAAGGGTGGCAAATCCAGCAGGTTGATGTGAATAATGCCTTCTTGAAGGGTGATCTTAAGGAGACCGTTTATATGTTCCAGCCTGAGGGCTTTGTTGACACTAACTATCCTTCTCATGTGTGTAAGCTTGACAGGTCTTTATATGGATTGAGGCAAGCACCCAAGGCTTGGTATGACAAGCTTACTTCCTTCTTGTTGGCTCAAGGTCTTCATAGGTCCAAGGCTGATAGTTCACTCTTTCATGCTTCTATTGGAGATAAGTTACTTGTTGTTCTTGTGTATGTTGATGATATTCTCATCACTGGAGATGATCCCCGTATGATTCAAGATCTCATTCACAAGCTGGATACTCAATTCTCACTGAAACATCTAGGAGAGGTGAGCTACTTCTTGGGTACAGAGGCACATAGAACATCTCAAGGCATTCATCTATCCCAATCCAAGTACATTCGGGATATAATTCATCTTGCTGGTCTTTCGAACTCTAAGCCTAGTCCCATGCCATATCTTTCTGGATTGAAGCTTGCTTTACATGATAGTGAATCTTTTGATCAACCTTCCTTGTACAGGAGCATCATTGGGAGCTTGCAATACTTGACTTTAACAAGACTCGATATTGCTTATATTGTCAATCGATTGAGTCAATACTTGCATGCTCCTTCTCTCAATCATTGGAAGGCCTGTAAACGTGTTCTTCGCTATCTACAAGGGACTTCTTCTCATGGTGTTCTCTTTCAGCCAGTCTCGAGGTTTGTCTTGGAGGGTTTTGCCGATGCGGATTTTGCGAGTAACGTTGACGATCGTCGAAGCACGAGTGGGTATTGCATTTTTCTGGGGCCGAATCTTCTTACATAGAGTAGTAAGAAACAGCATGTCGTGGCAAGAAACAGTACTGAAGCCGAGTATCGATCGTTGGCTCTTGCTACCACAGAGTTGCTTTGGTTGAAGAGTTTATTTTCTGAGCTTCGTGTTTCCTTATTACATCCTACGCTGCTTTGGTGTGATAATGAAGGTGCAATAAAGTTGGCCTTCAATCCAGCCTACCATGCTCGTACTAAGCACATTGAGGTTGATATCCATTTTCTTCGGGAGAAGGTTCGAAATCATGAATTGGATGTACGTTACGTACCATCGGAGTTACAAGTTGCTGACCTTTTAACAAAGCCATTATCTTCGTCTTGCTTTGCTACATTGTGTTCCAAGTTGTCCCTTGTTGATCAGCCAGGGTAGATTAGTTCTGGAGCGTATTAGAGTATTATGGAAATCATGCATAAAATTAGGATTTGTTGATAGACAACAGTTTTCTATGCGTTGTTGTATCTCTGTTGTGTATCATATTTTTGATCCATTAGTTAGTTATCCACGTAAGCAGGTTGTTAGTTAGTTGCTTTCTCTCTCATGTATCTTCATCTATATATACACTTTGTATCTCTCTTTTCAAATCAATCCAAAAATATCTTCTCTTCTTCTCTTTGATTTCAATAATGAGTAATATACATCAAAGAAGATTTGGTGAGTAATATAATAGTTTTCTTAAAATGAATTTATCAGTGAAACTATTTCATCAAAAGCAGTGCTTTGACAATAGAAAAGTGTTAAATAATATGCTTAAAAGTATAGTGTTAAATAAAAATATTTGAATGAACTAAAAATTACTCACCCCTATTCATTTTAAGTGTCATCCTACAGCTTGATATAAAAATTAAAAATTATGTTATTATCCTAAGATATCCTTCATTAATCAAGCCATTTTCATTTTCTATGAGTACTATTAGTCCATGTCTTTATTGAAAACATGAATAAATACACATAAATTAATTTGGGAATTAACTAAGCATAAGGGCATATATGAAAATAACACAAAAAAACGTCAATTAAAAAGGAAAATTTTGAAAGTTCCGAAATGACGTTTAAATTGAATAGGAGGGAGTGATTAATAATTTCCAAAAGATATTGAATTATATCTAGAAATGCGAAAACTATTGCTTATGGGCTTATGGCGCTCAATTCAGACAATCTAACCAAACGGATCAATACTCAATTTTATTAGAAGATTTTCTCAGGCTGGGCCTGGGCCCAATTGGGATCCAAGATTTTATTTGTACAGTTTTTCTTTTAAATAAACCGATAAATTACTCGTTTATTATTCTTTATGGTAATTAGTGTATATAATTAGTGAATTGCATAAATTAAAATGTTATTCATGTAATGTTTAATATTTCAAGACATGTATAATATAAAAATGTGTTGTTGTCATCGAGTACTCCTCATCCACACCTCTTCCATCTCCTCACAACTTATCGTATAATACGTGGTGAATTTTAATTTTCGATTACATAACATAATTGATTAGATGAAAGAAGTGAATGTAAATCATTTTATTATTATAAAAAATTGACAATTTAATCATCTAATTATTAAAAATGATATCATTTAATTATTCTAACATATGACATTTGTCTACAATAGTAATGCAAGTGTGCGTACACACACACATGTGTATGTATATAGAAATAATAATAAAATGGTATTTAATAAGTTTTGTGAATTATCATTTCATTATTTTGGATTAAGAATGGTAAATATATGTTGTATAATTGATAATAATCAAAATCAAATTAACTAAGCAGTGAGTCCAATTAATTAACGATATAATAAATCAAAAACATGTTTGTATAATAAGTGAAGAAAAATTGGGTGGTGCAAAGTATAATTAAAGATATTTTAATTACTAGGCCAATAAATATTAAAGTATAATAAAATCAAAAATGTTTACCTAATACTATAAATATCTAAAAATCAACAAATAAAAATAATAATTAAATGCTACTTACATTAAATTAATATTGTTTTGCAAAGATATTTGAAGTTTATAATGAATATGGAATTCATTAATCTTTTGGTTTTGAACAATTTTTCAGTAATATAAATGAGTTTTAAATACACATTGATTTAAGTGGATTTTAATTTCATTCGTTATCTGATATTTCACATCTGATCTCAATTCCACATACAATTCTAATTTTTTTTAAAAGAAGTTTATATAAGATCGTCTCACAAATATATATATGTATATATATTCATGAGATAAGTTCCACTATTTTATGAGTTATACATTAATATAAATACCTTTATGCCCACGTCACAATCGCCCTCTTGAAGAAATTATATATACTGCATCTAAAAAATCCATGCATGTTATTTTATTTTATTAAATTAGATTCATAATCAAGTTATTTTATCTTATGTGTAGTGTTGTGCTTAACCAACTTATGATTAAAAGAGAATTAGAAAAGTATTTGATTTTTGTAGGGCACTTCAACTTGCTTATAACATAAAATTTCACTATTTTTTTTGTTGCTTACAAAGTCGGTAGTAGTGGACAAATAACGTAGTCATTTTTTTCTTACAATTCTGAATTTGCTGATATTTGGAACTTAGCATTTTTCAAATTGTTTAGTTAATGTATTGTAATTCAATAATTAAGGTGTATTGCTAAAACTAGACATGCATGACAAAAGTTGGAAGAAATAAAAATATCAATTCTCAGTGGTAATAAAAAAGACATATAAAAGATAAATCAAAACAAATTGGATTTAATTTGCAAGGCCATTATTAAATGAATGCAATAGCTTAAAGAAAAAACAATGGAAAGGTCAACACTTTAGTTGACAACTTAGCTAGTGTAGAAAATGAAGATGCAAACAGTGATTAGATGATCAAATGATTGTTGTTGGGATTCTTGATAGTCACACCAATGGTGGTAGATCTATGCTATCAAAATATGAGAAAATATAGTTATGAAGCAATAATCTCAATATTCATCTTTGAAGCATAAACCAATTTATTGTACTTCATAGATCACACTCAAACAATCTATGTACCTAAAGCTTAAGATTCAGATCAATCATGTCCGAATTGGGTAGCTTCTGTTTTTGTTGTTGAGAATCGAGGCGAAAACTTCCGGGCCATAGGAAATATGGTGTTTCATCGAGTGATTCATAACCAACTCTTGTATTAGGCCCTTCAAATCTTGACAACGTAGTAGTTCCATGGTCTATGGTAGGTTTGTGTATGTATGAGTGAGGTTTGAGACCAAGTGATCTTGAGATTGCTCCATGGTAATGTCTAGCTGCACCTCTTTCTCTTTTGTGAGCATTTTGATGTCCTCCCAATGCTTGTGAGCTATAGAACTTACGTCGGCAAAAGTTACATGGGAAGATCTTTGTTGTGACGCATCTTGTTTGTGACTCTGCCTCGTTCGACCCTTGGGATGGATTTGTTCCGAGGCTCAAAGTCAACCACTCCGATCTATGTTGACCTGTATTTTGCATTGTTTTCGAGCTCCCAACTTAACTTATCGATAGTAGTGAGGAATGGTTGGAGAGAGAAGGAAAGAGATGGAATCAATTGAGAATGACAAGATGAAGATATATAAGGGACGGCTAAAGGATCTATCATTGGTTTGTTTATTGTCCCACCAAGTGATGCTTGGTTTTCCGAAAGGCGAATGCTCATGTCATCTTTCATTGTCGTGACGTCTGCCTAGTTTAGAAATTCTCCACTCATTGTGTTTCCAATCTCGATCGCCTATTCATATATTTGACTTCTATACCACATCAAAATTATGTAGATTGATTGACAATGTCTTCTAATCTAACCGTTAATTATAATTTGTGACCATTATCATTTTTACGGCAAAAACTTATATGCCCCTGGGCACACATAGGGGTACGAATCTAGGTGTTATATACATGTTATTCAGGTGTTATATATATATATTCTATATGTGTTGTTTCTTGATATTATAAATATACCTTACATTTATCATATGTATATAAGAGTATTCATGTGATACCTGAAAAGCGTATACATGATACATGTAGAGTATATATTTAACAACATATAATGATTAATTTGGGGACATCATGCCCCTGAGGCACACAAGTCACTCAATTTTTACATAGTTATACACAAGGATAAAAATATCAGTTTCGGTGGATATATCGGTACCTTAATTTTACAGAAATATCGATGAATATATCGATTTCGGTGGAAATATCAGTACATTTATTTTCCCGATATTTATCGACATTTACCTTTACATTCCCGATATTTTCATATATATTTCAATATTTACCGATATTACCTTAATATTCACGAATTTTTCTATAATTTTTACCTAAAACCAGTGATATCGAAATTAATATCGATATTTAGCCAATAATTATTAATATTTCATTTATTTTTTTACCAAAAAATGAAAATATCGGTGATATATCATTACAGCCCGTTTTTGTTTCGATCATGTGAAAAAATGGAAATATTAGGGATATATCAAGATATTTTCATCCTTGGTTATACGCGAGGGAGATATGACTTTTTGATACAAATGATCTGAGAGTGTTTTTGCTTATCTATTTGGATCCACACATAGTTCTCCTTATTCTTGATTGGAAGTGTTTTAAAAGTAAGGTTGACAACCATGGACAATTCCATTTGCAGTCAAATCAAGGTCACAAATTTGTTAATAATGTCTGCCATGATTCTTGCCACTTAAAGTTTAAAACACTTCCAACTTTTTGCTAGGCTTCCTGTGTTAACTTGTAACCTCTTTTTTTTGCTTTAATTATTGGACATATATGCGGATATAGGGTGATTCTGTAGCACATCAGATATGTTAATACATCTAATTCATCACCCATTTTCAGTCATCAAATCTGATATTATTGAAGATCAAAATGCAGTGATCTCAGATCTAATGACTAAATATGAATGGAGAGATTTGTGTATTAATACATTTGATGTAATATGGATGACTCCTATATAAATTATACATGTATTAATCACAAATTTTTATCTGCTTTCTGAGTTAGTGGTGGAAGGTTTCAGGTCTAAGTAGTTATTATATTTTAACAAAGATGGAGCCCATTTAAAAATAATGTCACATGTGGAATAAAATAAAATAATATGAGTGAATGATAAGCTTCAATGTCAGATTATAGATTTAGGCTAGAGGTAGTGGTTGCAGATTTATATCAATATTTTGTGTTTGGATTTTGAGACTAAGAAAAAGTCTAGTGGCAATGGTGTGGTATTTAGAGTTGGCAATAATGGTAACGAGAGAGAGAGAGAGAGAGAGAGAGATTTGTGGGGTATCTCTACAAATTTCATTTGGGTCTTTTGTGGAAACATGATGATATATGGGGTGTCTTCATGTTAGATAAATTATTTTACACATAAATTTATGAGATGATACTTCAATTATCACATTTCAATTCATTTCATAAGTTAGTTTTTATTTTGTGGGTTATTGCAGGTTGATTAGATAAATGGAATTAATTTCATGAAACTGTCATAGGAATATCACAAAACAGAAAAAAGACATGCTTATTGAACTCATTTTTATACCTATAAAAATATATTTATAAACACATACTTATACATGTAAATGATATATTTGAATCTCGTTGTATGTGATACTAAATTGTCTTATAAGAGACCAACCGAGAAGAATATTACTATGTATGGGGAATGTTGAGACAAATGTTTGAACATACTAAATTAGATAACATAAACAAGTACAGGAAATTTTTAAATGGTCAACTACAAGTACAACATATAGAAAGCTTAAATTAATAGGCTACAATTAAAATGGGAAGGATTTAAAAAGAATTGATGCTTAACTATTAAAAAAAGCTATTATACTAAGATATAAATCAGATTGTATATTTGGACATGATTGCAAATTAATATGATAGACCCCAAACTAGTTGCATTATATGCTATGATTAGAATAAGAGAAATCCAGTTGTCCACCACCACCATAATGGATTAACATCTTTATTATAAAGTTAATGTCATAGTGTTAATACTATGTTGATCTATGGATTTTAGTAAAGGAAATTACTCTCTCTTTTCAAATAATTGTAATTCTTCTCGTCTTCTTGCAGCTTTTCCCTAGTTCCAAACATAATTTGAGTGATTATTGAAAGTTTGTCTATATTATACATTCAGACAAACGCACATGAAATTATAGTATTTTGCTAAGATGGATTAATCAAAGGAAAGCACTTTCTTTTTGTCAAATACTTGTAATTCTTATCTTTGGTTAGTCTCTTGTACGATCATCTCACATGCGATGATATTTAAGTATGTGTTTTCCGACCCTACATAGGTTTTTGATAATGTATTTCAAGTATGTATTTTTTAACTATAAATGCACATGAAATTACAAGAAAACCAGACCCTTCACTCTTCCAATAACATTGTGGGTTTTGATTTGAGAGTTTAGAGAATTAAATTATACATGGAAAGTTAAATTAGGACATGAAAATCTCTAAACCAAGAAAAACAACTCTTATAGTACAATATTATAGATTGAGAATCCAATAGTGACACTCATTCACCTTCTTGGATTTTATTAAGATCTATATTTTGTTGTATAATGGTATCTTTTGCATCAATTATGTTACATATAATGATGATGCTTGTATATACATTGATACACTAAATTATGAGATGAATTATGAATAGAAAATACTAGTTCTAGTTTAGTTGTTTAAAAACAGATTATTCTTCCATTTCCAATTTAGAGGGAAAAAAAATCCTTAAAAGGAACATGACTCTTCAAGATCATGTTACAAATTGAGTTTTCTAGTCATATCGACATACAAGATACAACCCACAATCCCAATCTATGTCACACCGACATAGTCTTGAAATCATCTCATTTGAGTTTTTGTAAACTATAAAATACGGAGCAGTAAAAGGAATTTTTGTGAAATAGTAAATTATATAAGTATCAATGATATTAATGGAATTCAAGTTGGGTCCATACATCCATGGAAGGAAACTAAACGACAATGTTCATTTATTCAGGCACCAAGAATGGTCTATTTTACACCATTAAAAGAACAAAACACATGTATTGTCCAAATAAGTCAAATTTCCTATCAAGTTCTACTTACATAAATGAGGATACACAAGACTCGAGATCAGCTCAAATTTCTCTATCCCATGTTCTTTATATTTTTATTTATCAAAACTTATGAAGTGTTATAACAACGGGAAAAATGTTTTATCTTTTAATCTGCAGTTATTATACACATATCATGCACAAATCAAATGAAACATAATTGAAAGCAAGTAAACAAGTATTATACAAAAGTGTAGTCATAGACTCATAAGGAGTTAAAATACTATTAAAGGTTCTAAGAAGCCTTATCTAGTTACTACACATAATCCACTTAAGCCCTAGACCTCAATCTGCTGCCCAATTGGCACACTGTGTACTAAAATACCTCGTCTACGCTTAGGTTCCAATCTGTCCCATCTGCGTCTTTCAAGGCATTGTTACTACATTGCAATACAACATCACAACCACCATTAGATGATGATGGGGACAGAAGAATATTGATGCCTCTCAAAGAATAGGTTAAAAGACTTCAAATCAAGCATTTTATGCCACAATAATTGGGGAAAACAGAAAAATAACCTCCAGAGCATCTGAAAGGGCCACTTCACAAAAGATGCAAGAGTAGCTAGGCCCTGTTTGGTACATTTAACTTTTTCCAAAGAGATTCTAATCAGTACCTCAGGCTAAGGTGACCGTATCACATAATGCACATAGACATGCTTAGTATCAAAAGAATACTTTAGTTTTCCGCATTCAAATGAGAGGGTAAGGCTTGAAATGTTAAACTAAAGCCATCTAGTATGCAGAAGGCACTTAAAATGCCGAAACTTTACATGCAACAGAAGGTATTGGATCAAAATTAAGCATTTGGAAGCGAACAATAGCAAAATAACTTGTTTATCGCAGAAAATGATATTCAAACAAACCTTTACTAGTGGGTGCAGTGAGTCAAACCCAAACCATTCACCAAGGAGAGGATGTGTATGCTGGTGATGAAAAAACTGCAGCTCAAGACACTAGTTATATGCATGTATAGGTACACTTTAAAATTAATAGGAAATGACAACTAATACCACACTAATCTAAATGGTAAATGAAAAGGTGGCAGGACCATTACAAAATTGAACTCCCATGAACAAGTCCAGCATGCAACACATGAATTCCAAGAGTCTGTAAAAACATGAAAGTTATCTGTCTTCATAGTTTTTATTATAATTTCCAGAGAGAGCTCCAGCAAGGGACGCCTATTGACCAAGATCCTGATCTTTGCGCACCTTCCCATAATTCAACTACCTGCCATGATGTAAAATGAGCAACAGACAATTGCTGAAGAACAATTTGAAACTGTGTTTATCTTATTATTTGGATTGAGTTTATAAGAAAATTAAGCTAATCTACTAATAATATGTTTGGTGAGTTGTGAATCACTTTGAGGGGCATTACCATGTACAGCCACACATGTCTTGTGCACTAATAAGTGGGTGCAGAACAGACATCATGAAAGTGACAACAAAACTCCTATCTAATAAGAATTGTTCTCATAAAACTGACTTCCCTTCTTATGCAAGTGATGGAACAAGCACGATCATTCCTTTTCTCTAGGTTTAAACCTAGGCTCATTAATTAAGAAGATTTTGTCATACTGCAGGTTTCATGGTAAGGAAAGAACCGGTGCTAACATGGATAAGCCAGTTAATGTGTGTCACACTGCAGGCTTTCATAGGAAGGAAAGAACTAACAGCCAGCATGGATAAGCCCGTTAATGTGTGCGAGTCAAAGAAGCAAATGTACCATCTAAAATGGTTTCTATACGACTTCAATCTCGTACTTTCTTCTGAATGGTTTTCATTGGTGTTAAAAAAAAAAAAAGAGGTTGCAATTAATGCATAATAAAACTTCTTATTTAGTTGTTACTTCGAATGCAGGCATAATTTTAAATGCACATAAAAATCTTACAATCATAAGCTCAAAACAGTGATACAGTTTTTAGGAAGATCAATGCTATGTGAACATATATATTAGTCATTTATCATAATCAGACCTGCCATATACATTCCATAGGACAAAAAATCTCAAAAGAATAATATTCTTTGCGGTTACTATACAAAAGTTATCAAACTACAAATTCAAGAAAGAAAAAGTTTAACCTACAATGCAGTGTCAGGGTCCTTCCCTTGATTGTATGAAGCGCTGTAGATGTCACCCATCTTTTCCATTCCACCCTATCAATCCCAATAAATTCAACTCTCTTTATTAACCACATTTGACAAAGCTAAAAGATGTTTCGATTTCAATTACATCAACCCTACCTCACTGGTGCTTTTTTAGCTAATTAATAACAAAATATATAATTTATAAAGTCAAAGTTTTCAGTTCTTTTAAGGAGCATATTCACCAAAACTATCCTAAAACGTCAGTATAAGACTCACAAAGAAACTACTAGCGATCTTGACAAGAACGGTGGAAGGTACCGTGGGACAGCTCACGTAAAGCCCGCACATTGACAGACAAATGAGAAGTTTGTGCCACCGTGCTAAGCAGTGGCATCAACGACTGAGCGCACCCCAATTCACCCATTGTCCTGTAACATCATTACACAATAAGCTAGCCATAAACTATAGCCTACACAATTGTATGTGTTAGATTTCGTACTTGCAACATATCTGCATACTAATTCAGTATAAAAACAGTAAGCAAGCTATAATTTCCATTACCAGAGCATCCAATCTCAACAGGCCATTACAACTCATAGGTCAACAACAAAAATTCAACCAATTGGACAGTCTGACAACATGGAATAAAATAAATGAACAATAACTATTTACAAATCTGTTTCAACTTACTTAGCATGCTAACAGTGGTAGAAAGACGTAAAATCGCGAGCAGAAGATCAGACCTGAGGTTGGAGAAGGAGAGGCGGCGGCGTTGGAGGCGAGGGGCGGAGATTGGAGAATGAAGGAGGCGGCTGGGCGACGGCGATGAGCGGATTGCGGAAGCCCTAGTGGTTGACATGAGAGATCTAGAAAGAGAACCTCGCCACGCCATTGTTGTTGCTTCGAGCCGATTTGTGAATTGGGGGGAAATCAGAAAATCTAGGGCTCGAACTAAAGAGGATGGGCAATTTACTAGGCTTGCAATGGGCAGGACGGTCTTTTCAACAGGTTTTGTTTTATATTTCTATTTGTATTTTTTGTAGTCCATTTCTATTTTTTTTCTTCTACATTTTAATATTAAATTACAATAGATTAACACTTGTATTTCATTATAAAAATGTTTTAAAAAATTAAAAAACATTTATACCCACACATATACATTTTCATTTTTCGTTTGATGTATTTAATAAAGGTCATTAAAAACTGACTAATTTTATATATTATATATTTAGAATTGATTTAAAATATGTATTTAAAAATATGATTAAAGATGATATCATCTACTATGTTATATTGCATATCGATTTATTTTTTATTTTGAGTTTCTATACAATAATACTAAATTAAATATCATAGATGATTTATTAAATTAAATCTTTAATTATTTGAGTTGAATATCTATACAATAAATGCAATATGAAAGTAATTAATATGATTTCTTAAAATAGAAAATTTTCACAAGTAGAAAATTTATTCCAAATATTTTTAACATAGTATCCTATTTTTATATAGATATATATCATGTATATATATATAGATAGATAAGGATATTAAGGATATAGATTGGGGAACAAATACAGTACTATCTGATCAATCTCAAATAAGCACATTTTTATTAAGTAAAATTTATTTCAAAATAGATATCATTTTCAAATTTCAAAACATATTTACATACAATCTTAAAAAATTCTATATTCATCTTCACCTTATACATAAAATGATAATTATAAAAAACATTATATTAATTATAATTGAATAGAGATAGACTCTTTCTACAACTTCCTCGTGTGAAAAACTAGAAAACTATTAAAAACTAAAAGCATGAAAAAATGTGGTCAAATACATATTGCATTGGAAGTTGTTGAGAAGAAGGACGATGAAGTGAGTGTGTGTGTGTGTGTGTGTTGGGGAGATGGACATAGGGTCATGTACCAAAGATGTCTGCTAATGCAATCCTTACTTAATGAAATTTATTAATTATGAAAAGACCTCTCTCTCTCTCTCTCTCTCTCCTCTTCCACACATGTTACGCTTTCTCCTCTTTTTTCTCACACGTGTCCCCCCACCTTTTATTTTATTTTTTATTTTATGAAAACACTAACTTCAAATTAAAATGAAAAGGCTACATTATTTAATTGGTTGTGTGCTTGATGTATATGTTTATAAATTATAAATCCACTAACACTATTCTAAGAGGTGTTTAAGCTCAGTTAATGATTCAAGTGTAGCCAAATACCAAATATCTTATATTTTATTTTATTGATACATATTAAACGAAACAAATAGACATAATCCGAAAAGCAAAAAAATTAGAAATTTTAATTAAATTGCAAGTTCACACGAATTATTAAGTTATGTAATAATAAATCATGAATTGAACATCATAACATTGTAATTTTCCAGTTAATATGAGGAATTAATAAAGTTCACATCATTACATTAGATTTAAGAAAAGAAAATTGTTCTTCAACCATTCAACAATTACCTGTATAATTCTTATTTTATTTATTTTTTATTATTATATGGATTAATTGTCAGAAACTCAAAAAAATCATAACATTTACCTAAGTTATGATTTTAATCAAAATTTTCACTATTTATCAAATAACATAATCTTATATATTTAATATGTTTTTAAACTAAGATAGCAAAAAAAATATTATATGTCAATATACATCTTAATTTTCACCCTTTTTAGTATTTCTTTGTCTCTATCCCTCCCCTCTAGTGACCCCCCACTTATTAAAACAAATGATTTTGATCAAAAAACGTACTATATAAAGTTGTACTATTTTGATCAATATCAAAAAGTTTGGTTAAAATGACAATATGGATATAATGTTGTGATTTTTTTGACAATTAACTCTTATTATTATATTGATTTAAATATCTTTATTTGACGAATTACATGTCAACCAATATTATAGATGAATAATTGGTATACTAATTTGAAATGTAATATAAAATTAATTGTAATTTTGAAAAGTTCATTTGAAATTAAAATTGAAAAATAAATATAGGGGCAAAAAAATGTAATAAATATTTCCAAATATTATATGAGAATAATGGAAACACATATTCCCTTGTAGATGACTCAGTCCATGCATGCAAGACGAGTGGGCCACATTCACTGGAACCCAACCAAAGCTACCGCCACGCCCTCCAATGGAAACCGGATCCGGACCCGGGTCAACGGTTCCGGGTCGCCATATGCGTTGGGTAAATAAAGCACGGTTTTCTCGGGTGGCTTTGGAACTTTGACTGTGGCACGACGACAATACCGAAGCCCTCTTCTCTCTCTGTCGCTCTGTCTTCTCGCTCTCTCTCATCGCAAAACACGCACTTAGAGAGAGAGACAGACCACTGTTTCTAGAGAGATAAGAGGGAGTGGTGAAACAGGAGTTGAAAAGCACAACACATGATATATAGCTTGGCTGGTCTCAGTCTAGCTAGCCTCTGTTTTCACCCACTCTCTCTCTCTCTCTAGAAAGAAGCTTCCGTTGTTTACTCCCAAAGATAGGATAAGATACAGCACCACTTTCTCTCTCTTCAATGGCGGGCAATGGCGGGTTCGGGGATGACCCGTTGGCACCCGGGTGCTACTCGCAGCTTCTTTTTGGCGATGAGAATTCGGGTCAGGACACAGATGGGTTATTCGGGTTCACTTCCTCGTTTTCGTGTGATGACAACGTTAATGGCGACATCATCAACGCTCCCAAGATGCTGTGCTTTGGTGATTATGCGAAGCCGTGTAATGTCGATAATGGGAAGAAAACGGGTCAGAAACCCGGGTCCACATGCATGGACTCTTCAACCAAAAATGTCAATGTCAAAGTCAGTATTGTGATGCACAGCTCCATTCTCTCTCTACCCTCTCTCACTCTCTCTTACGTATCTTTTTCATGTTTTTTGATGGTGTAGAAGAAGAGAAACGGGTCGGGTATTCAGAGCCCGGCGGGCTGCGTCGGAGCCCCGATCAGAAGTGATCGGAATGGTAAGAAGCCCAGGTCGGAAAATGCTGGTGTTGGCGGCCATGCAAAGGTGAATTTGCACTTTTTGATGTTGATTTTTTTTGGGTGATTTTTTATTTGATTATTTTAATGAATATTTATGTGGTTTTGTTAATTTACTTAGGTTGTTAAGAAAGAGAAGCTTGGTGAAAGAATTACAGCGTTGCAACAACTTGTTTCGCCATTTGGCAAGGTCAATTTTTCTGATTAATTCTTTTACACATGATTTTCTTCTTTTCTATAGTAAGAGTTTGAAATTGTTGATATTTAGTTATGGTTCTTCAATTTAATTTAGTAATGTAGTATTGTGTGTCTAAAAAGATTCCATGCCATTACACTAATTGATGGGCTTTATAAGAGTGTGTGAATACATCACTTGAATATACTTGCGACTCTCTATTTCAAATAGTGTTTCACCTCATATTCTTTATTTATGTTACAGTGTGTTACTCGTATGCACCAATATGAATGGAATTTGTAATAAAAGTATTGAAATATATGATAGAATACTATTTTCAGATGCACACGATTGGTGAGATGTGTAATGAAATATGAATCTATAACATGATAGATAACGAGGATCAAGGTTGATTTATTGTAGCTCATTACACCTAAACGTGTCGTTTTTAGTATACACAAGTTAATATAGTTATTATGCTGAAATTGAATAAAGAACACCATATATTTCGATAAATGAAAATGTTTACCTATTGAATTGCATATGTACACTGTGCATATACGTAGAATGAAGTAATTATGTATTGCATAAATTCTAATTATCGATTCCGGGCTGATGCAGACGGACACGGCATCAGTGCTTCATGAAGCATTAGGTTATATCAGATTTTTGCATGATCAAGTGCAGGTCCTATGTTCGCCATATTTGCAACGTCGCTCCCCGTCCTCATCTGAACCACCCCATATTCATCTTGTACGTATATTTTTCATCCGTTTTTTGTCCATTCTATGTCTTAATTTGGCTAAATTTGGGGATTCAATCAATTTTTAGCATCAGTATATCTATTCTTTAGCTAAGCGAATTCGCCCATGATGATTTGAAATTGATGCTTAGCTAATTGAAACATCGTCGCATGTTGCAATGGATACGATTATGGCTTATCTCATTGATCACAGGACAGTGCAGAGAAGAAGAAGGACGAGAGAAATAAGGAAGATCTGAGAAGCAGAGGATTGTGCCTCGTTCCAGTGGATTTCACGCTTCATGTAGCCGACTCTAATGGGGCTGACTTGTGGTCCTCTACGGCCATGGTTGACACTGTTTCGACTAACTGATCGATGAGTCGATCTTTCTGAGTTTGTCGTTTAGTATCGACAATTTTGTAACATGTCTAAAGAAATTTGCAGGGTATGTGATGCTGAAAAGAAAGAAGGGGTAAATAGTTGATGTAAGTAGCAGAAGTTTAACATAGAGTTGGTAAATTTAAGTGTTTTGGTACTTTTTGGCTACATTTTGTTTGTGCAAAACCAGGCAGAATGTGGTAAAATATGTTAATATTTGCTCACTTTTTCAGAGAGGTTTAATATGAATTCACGAATTATGAGGGTAATAAACATTTTATATTGAATTGTTTTATTAACCATGATTGTTGTTGTGGGTTAAAATTAGTCAGGATCTTTTATTACATTTTGTGTTATATTTTGTGTTACATAATATTTAATACATGCCAATTATTAATTAATGATGTTACTAAATACATGTGGCTTATGGTAATTGATTTTGAAGAAAAGATGTGACACCAAATGTAACTATCTCGCTAGGATTGAAATTGCACAAAATGACATTCATGTTTTCGTTAGTTTTTTACTATGAATCCTGTGAGATGTGTTATTGCAGTAATCCAGTAAACAAAGTTTTAGTTGAAAATCTTTAGATATATACTTTCTTTTAAGGTCTAATCAATTTGAGCAAAACAAATTCCAAACATTTTCATAATTTTATAATTTTCCAAATATATCTTTTATTTAGTCTATACTTTTGACTAGGGTTGTAAACGAATCGAATCGAATACCATGACATTCTATTCGTATTCTTTTAACTACTCGAATATTCTTATTCTTATTCTTTTATTATTCGAATAACAAATAAAATTCTTATTCGATTCTTTTAACATATTCGAATATTCTCGTATATATTCGAATATTCGTATTCGAAAATTTTAAACTTAAAATTTCAACAAACAAAAATCAAATATATATTTTTCCCAAATTAATATGCCTACATAGTACTTAAATAAATAATAAAATTCATCAACTCAAGTTCAATAATTCATTAACCAAATTAACATTGAAGATTTGAAATACATAAATATAAATTCATTGTCAAATCATCGAACAAGTACCGCAACAAAAAATCAACTTGCAAATTAACATCCAAGGTTCTAATACATAAACATAATTAAAATTCATAGTCAAATCCATCAAACAAGTATCACAACAAAAATGTTTTTCTAGCATCCATGACAAGTTGATTACCCTTGGAGATTGAACTATTGTCAAACCTTCATCTGCTGATTTTTCAAGCAAAGTTTGAACTCCACCTGAAGAAGTCACTGATTTGGCGACAACTAGAGAAGATGCTGCTGCTGAGTTATTAGAACTAGAACCAGATGTTTCGACAACTGAATGGGCAGTAACTGGAGCAGGAAACAGAGGTTCCTGTGTTGTACTTTGAGAGATGAGAGAGAGGGTTGCGGCTGCGGCTGAGAGAGAGGGGGACGGGGACGGGGGCGGGTGAGGTGAATGAGAGATGAGAGAGAGAGGGTTTCAAATTTTCAATTTGTATTGAATTTGGGGATTTAAGTTTTACATGCTTAGAAATTAGTATTATTTTTTATATACTTAGGTAATTTTTAGGCATTATTTTACAATATATATAATATGTAGTTATGTTTTATGTAATACTAATATGTATTTAGGCATTACTAAATACTAATATAAAAAAGTAAAATATCTAATTATTAATATATATAATTATTCGAATATATTCGCAAATACTCGAATCGAATACCATCATATTCTTATTCGTATTCGGATAATATACGAATATAAAAAAATATTCTTATTCGGATTCTTATTCGGATTTTTCGAATTCGAATCATTATATTCGAATTCGAATACCGAATCGAATCAAAAAGATTCGCTTCTTTTACAACCCTACTTTTGACCAGGGGGAGAAGAAGAATTTTCCCCATCTGACTATTGATCCCTTAGTTGGATGAGATATAGATAGAAGAATGTGTTCAAGTGACCAACAACTGTGAGAGAGAACCATCATGGTATAAACTTCATGATAGATACTCACAATATTTCAATTAAAATTCGGTCTCACGTGGGGTTTGAACATGTATTGCCAAAGGATTTCTCCCCATACGGCCTTACCATTTTCCAAATATATCATATATTTACTATATACTTAAATGTACACATGACATGTTGTTTTAACTCGTGATGTGGTATTAATCTATAATCACAAAAACTCATGTGAAACGGTCTCATAAATAGTTTTGTGAGCCGGATTCTTACCGCCCAAGTGGTTCTTGCGAAACGGATCCTTATTACGCGCAAAGTGAATCAATTTTTTTTTATTAAGTGTGGGTTATGGAATGATTCGTCTCACATAAACGACCACACATAATAAGACCTACTCATCTATTACCATTATTGATAAAATACATAGATTACATGTTCTTAATGTTGGATTATATGTTTTTTTTTTTTTTTCCAATTTTCTTGTGTATATATAGATTATTTCATCAACACATATTGTTTACAAAACAATGTCATGCGGGCGGTTATTCTATTATAGGAACCTAGAGTCGTTAAAAAAATGCGATATCTATTTATAGAAATAACGACTTTAGTTGTCAAATTGGGGACAGAGAATTTGAAAGAACTGGAGAGGAGACGACACGCGCCAACCGCGCTGAAGATTTTAATTCTTCCTCTGCAAGTTTCTCTTTCAATTCTAGACTTATGTCTGAAATTTGTAGCGAATTACTCTTCAATTTGCAGTAATTTTTCAAGATTTTCGGTAATTTTCTGTAAATGAGTTCTAATTCTGGTTCGAAAGCAAAGAGGAGTATCAGCAATGATGGTAAGAATTCGAATAAGAAGAAAACCCTCGGCGTGGCTTGGGGCGCAAATTATCGCTCTTCCTCTCGCTCCGCCTTCCGCGGCTCGCCCTTCTCCGATTTCGGCAGGTTTCTGGTTTTCTTCTCCCGCGTTTGTGGATTAAATCTTTGTTTTCTTGAATATCAGATAAGAGTCATATTCATTTGTAGATATGTATTTCGTTCTTGAGTGTCTGAATTGCTTTTTTGAATTTGTATTATGTTTTGTGTTGTGTAGGGGAGTGAGAATTTCAGTAAGTAGAGTCTTTCCGTACCTTCGTAGTTGGAAAACTTGATAATTGAGGACATGTAGAGTATAATCTTTCGTTTCTTGATACTATCTTGGAAGATACACGTACTTTATTATATTTTTGATGCATTTTGTTATGAAGATTTTAAGGTTTAAGGTTTAAGGTTAAGGCCTGCTGTTATTTTTTGCTCCTGTTTTGTGAGTGAATAGTGATGAAAATATATTGCTTCTCTTTCTTGATGGTTTCTTGTGCTTGGTTTAGTTACATGGCTGTGAAGAATCAGAAACTGCATGAACAGTTTGATGCCGCTGCCTCAAGCTCTTCTCACATTGGATGCACTTCTGGGAATATATTTTCAGGGGTTTCCATTTTTGTTGATGGCTATACCGTTCCTCCAAGTCAGGTTTATGATGGATTCTGATTTATGGCATTTGTTTTTCACTTCGTTGATGGATTGACCATTAAATCTTGCCTTATATGTCTTTTAATTCTTTGGTTGTAGAATAAATGAATGTGTGTATATTTGAAACATCTCGAAATGATATTTTTTGCCAGTATTATTTACTTTGAGATAATCATTATTCACTTTCTGTGACGTGGCCCTTTCAAGTAAATTTAGACCCAATCTTTTTCCAGGAGCTTCGTGGATACATGTTGAAGCATGGAGGACAATTTGAAAATTATTTTTCAAGGCATCTTGTCACACATATAATATGCAGTAATCTCCCTGACAGCAAAATTAAGAATTTGAGGTTCATTTTTTGCTACCTTTAAAGAGTTCATGTCTAACTAATTCGCTAATTCTCTTTTTGCTTATGAAAAATTGTTTCATTTATATAGGGCATTCAGTGGTGGGCTTCCTGTAGTTAAACCCGCATGGGTGCTGGATTCTATTGCTGCTAACAAGCTTCTTAGTTGTAAGTGTTTCTTTGAATGCATAATTTGGTAGTTTAATTGAGTAACTTGTCTGGCCTATCCATGTAATGATCCTACGTATAAGGAGGTATTGGGTCAATGCATTATGTCACCATTTTCGTTTATATACGATTAGAAACATTGGAGAATCACTAGAAGTGCTACCAGACAAGATCAATGGTATTACTTTTTTGATCTGAGAAACATTTTTTAACCTTACTAAAAGTTATTGATGTTTTGCATTTGAGCACTATTCTTTGCTGAAGTGGATTGTTATTCTCTTTTGAAGTTCGTGTTCATGTTCTTAAAAATAAATCTGAAATACTTTGTTCTGTTATTTACCTTGTGGTCTAGTTTGTATGGAACACTATGAAAGCATGGTATGACTACATTGCATTTCCTTTTTGTTTCAGTTTTTGTGAATGAGCAACATGATTGCAGTCCAATCTTTTTAACTTTTATACTGTATGGTCAATATTGTTCTTCCCACTTGTCCGAGAGATCAACTATATGGATGAAGTTCTTTTCACTATATTATAAGGAAAATGATAAAATAATCAATTAATGACCATACACATGTATAAAATAAACTAATATTTATATTTTTCTTGAAGTTGTGTCCATTTGAGATCTGACTATATTAGTTTTACGACATTGATGGTGTCATTCTGCCAAAAAAAAAAAACCTTAGGTGGGTTATATATTTATGTTTACCTTGAGGTAAACACTAGCGGTGTTATTGTACCAAAAAAATTAAGTGGGCTAAATATACTTGGGGGTATACAATAATGGGTTATTTGACACTTTCCTTATATTATAAGATTTTTTTAAGGCTTATTATAGTTCAACTGATTCATGCCATCATAATAGTTAAACATCCAGAGGTTCCCAAGAAATAATATGGCCCCTATTATGGTTCTTTAATGCCATATTTTTCCAGGGATTCCTTATCAGCTCGATCAACTTGGAACTGAGAATCATAACCAGCCAAAATTATCTGCCTTCTTTACTCCAAAAAATAAAGGAGTATCTGAGATTGCAAATATCCATGCTAGCGATCATGACAATCCATCATTGAGTAAGGTGGAGCCCAGCTTATCTGAAGAAAATACATCTTTAGATCAAGCACACGGGTGCAATGTACACCAATGTAACCCTTTGCAAGTTGATGTTGATAGAGTGGTATCTGAAGAGCTATCTTGTAGTGTTGACCCTTTGCAAGTTAACACTGATAGAGTGATGTCTGAGGAGCCATCTTACAGGGTCGAAAGTTCCTGTAAAGGGAAAGGTGCCGAAGTGAGTGACTGTTCTCCTTTAGATGGGAAGAATTCAGATTTGGAGCATAAGCCTAGTGTGTGTGAGACCTCTGTTTCACCCTGCAGTAACAGCCTGGATAATTATAATTCCAATGAAGCTACAACTTCGAGAATCTGTTTGCCTCCTATTCAGCACCATTCAACTCTTGCAGATCCCAATTTTGTGGAAAACTATTTCAAGGTAAGAATTTTGTTATATCTTGATTATAATTTTTATGCTTATAAATTTTGAGTCCTGATTTTCGGTCTTTCTTTCTGTGAAATTCTGGTTTAGTATCGCCCTCCCTGAAGAAGAATGTGTTGCATGTGCTTCCATTTGATTTGTTTAATTTTCTGTGCTGCATTTTGGATAGATTTCTATATTTGATATGTGCCTTGGAGATCTTTTGATTTTTTTCTTGGTGCATTGATTCCTAGAATGCATTTTGTGCAAATTGCACCATCCAGAGGTTGCCATGCTGAATGGCCAGTTGGGTGGATTTAAGAAAGAGTGCTCAGTGCAAATACACCATTTGACTTGGCAAGAATTCTATTGTGTTGTTGATTATTGTTGTACAATCTGCTTTAGGTACTTCTCTGTATATTTTGTGATGTCACATGTATTTATCAAGTATGTTTACGTGTTTAGTTTTAAGAATCATTTTCTGATCAATTGGAAGGGTTAAATGGCATGTTCTGCCTGTGAAACCATGTTTCACGGAAGAAATTAATCAGATGCTTGCTATTCTCATGGTTGGATACTTAGATTTAATGGTGGAAATTGGGAACTTATATAATATCAATTCCTGCTATGTGCGTTCTTCAGTTCCAGTTCTCATCTACATAATGTTATCTGCATGTCTTCATGGCTTTTCTTACATATTCCTACTGTTTGAGTACGATTGCTTTTCTTCAGTTATCATGTTGTTTGCTGATATTGTGTTAAATTTGTTTTCTTTTAATCTCTGATAACCAATTTTTCTGCTTGTTGATGTTGATTTGCAGTTGAACATCTGATCTTTAAGTGATATGCCATTTGGGGGGGCATTTTAAGTATCCAATTGATTTGATGGGAATTTCCTAGTATTTTAATTGTCTTTTATGCTTTCAGAGTTCAAGGCTGCATTTTATTGGTACTTGGAGAAATCGATATCGTAAGCGGTTTTCCAGCTCGTCTAATGGGCTCAGAAATGAATGTTCTATTGTCAACACCGGTGTGAATGAGAAGAATGTCATTGTACACATTGACATGGTAAGTCAATGCTTAGAAGGCTTGACATTGTACAAATTTATTGACTTGAGATTAGCTTCTTTCTTTTTGTATTTATATATTTTGTTACAAGTGTTATTTGCTAACCTAGTTACCTGGGTATACTTATTTCTTTCCTTTTTGATCCTATCAGTTGACTAGCCTATGAAATTTTCCATGCAAAATGTTTTCAGGACTGTTTCTTTGTTGCGGTGGTCATCAGAGATCACCCTGAGTTATTGGACAAACCTGTTGCAGTTTGTCATTCAGATAATCCCCGTGGTACTTCCGAGATCTCATCAGCCAATTATCCCGCTCGAGAACATGGTTGGACTGTCTTCTGTTTGTGTACATGAATATATATATATATATATATATATATATATTACATTTGTTTCATTTGTGCTGTAGTTGATACTTACAGAGTCCATGCTTGCAGGAGTGAAAGCTGGAATGTTCGTCAAAGATGCAAAGATTCGGTGCCCTCAGCTTGTAATTGTTCCATATAATTTTGGAGCTTATGAGATGGTAATTTATTCATTTTTCAGCAAATTGAACCATTTTTATATTGTTTATGAGTTTGTATCTTTTTCTCTCATGTTGCATCATATGTACATGGGCCCTCAGTTCAATATAAATTCTCCATTGGCAGGTGGCAGATCAATTTTATGACATTCTGCACAAGCATTGCAAAAAAGTTCAGGTCTGACCTTGGAAATGCAGTTAAAAACTAAATTTGTTGGCATTCTGGTTCTTGAAAATATCATTTACGTGGCAGGCTGTCAGCTGTGATGAAGCCTTTTTAGATGTATCTGAATCTGAAGTGGGGGACCCTCAGCTTTTAGCCTCAGTAATCAGAAAGGAGATTTTTTGCTCTACAGGATGCACGGCCAGTGCAGGGATTGCAGGAAATATGCTTTTGGCCCGCCTTGCTACGAAGAATGCAAAACCAGATGGTCAGTGCTATATTCCTCCAGAAAAGGTAACGGTGTAATGTTTAACATTTTCATTATATTTTACTTTATTTTCACTTATTCATATCGATCTTCTTGAGTGTTTTAAATAGCATCTGCTCAGAGAGTCTCTGAGTTTCATAATCAATGTAACCAGAATTTGTAATTCACTGTACGACTTTTTACTAATGTGATCACTATTTAATCCTGTTGATATCCAGGTGGACAATTATTTATGCACACTTCCAGTTAAGGCACTTCCTGGTATTGGACATGTTTTGGAAGAAAAATTGAAGAAAAAGCAAATTAAAAGTTGTGGACAGTTGCGTTTAATCACCAAGGTACATTTATCATTAGATTTCCTTGTTTTATATAGTTTTTGAGGACTCTTTCTTGTCATATGCATCTTTTTTAGATTGAGCATTAGTTATCTTCTATAAATTACATTGTTATTGTACTTGGAGTGTTGTGTTAAGTACTTTAAAACTATGCTGCCTTGTGGTTCTGAGTGTCATCTAGGACCAATATGGCCTTTGGGTTTATCCAGTTATATTTTGTTAGGGTCAATTCTATGAATATTATAATTAGATTAAGACAAAATTAATGTAGTACACTCTTAGTTAAATTAACTGGGAGCCATTTGATCTATATGGAAAGGTAGCACTGCTTTTCACAAGTTCTTTCTCTTTATTATAAAAGCACTCTTCCTGTATTCTAATGATCTGGCGTGAATTTATCCCCCTCCCCACTCTGAAATATTTTGTCAATTTGTTATTCAAATATGAAAAGTAACATTAACTTTTATGTTAGAATTTTACAGATTAATTTAGCTGGTTGTAAGATACAAACTGATCTATGTAGGGGTCATGTTGGTTCCTTTAAGTGCGTCCTTAATATGATAAATGATGAAGTAAAGAATTATTATATATGACAAGTTAAATATGAAAATGTTCAGTTCTTACTTGCCACTTTTTTGACTTTCCCAGGAGTCCCTTCAGAAGGATTTTGGAATGAAAACTGGAGAGATGCTGTGGAACCACAGTAGAGGAATAGACAACCGACTTGTTGGAGTAATTCAGGTGAGCAGAGGCCTTCTATGTCAGTTTGCAATAAGAGACATGCTTCACATTTTTTAGGAGTTTATCTTTGATTTTTCACTAGCTTAGTGTTCTTACAACTCTATATCATGTTGTAGATGATGATAGTATTTGCAAGCTTTACAGGTGGATAAACATGGTACAGGTTATGATGGCATTTGTGATAAATCACAACCTATCACTATACATGTTTTGGCGTTGCCTATATGTATTTGCATGATACATAGAGAACAGAATACATTGGAAGTGAGAGTAGTTGTAATTGTTGATTTTATGTGATTCTCATGAAATTGTCTCCCGAATCTGATTCTTCTTACATCTCTTAACCTCCCCTTATCTACATATTATACAAACAAGAATTGTGGCTACAAATCTAAACACAAGAATCCTATGTTTATTCATATTTAAACTCAGTTTCCTTATTTACAGTAATCTTTCTCAGTTGCGCACACATCTAAACAACTGATTGTAAATGTCTTTATTGTATTAAGTAAATTGATAGAATTTTCCAGTGACTTGATAAGTATTGTTCACAGAATATATTCTTGTTTGGTTCTTATGAATTTTAAGGTCTTGTTCGCCTATTTCCTTCGATTGGTAGCACTTCTTATTTTGATAAAGTAGGATCAGCCTGTATGTAGATTCTGTTTGCAAGTATTTTGTCACTGCCACATTTTAGCATTAAGCTTCTGCATATTTTGTTTTCTATATTTTTCAGGAAAGCAAGTCAATTGGTGCAGAAGTAAACTGGGGTGTGAGGTTCAAGAATTCAAATGATGTTAGTATTTCCTAATTGTATTACTAACACATCTTTTATGTAAGTAATTTTAATTTGGTGACTGTTGTTTTTCTGTTCTCAGGCTCAGCACTTCTTAACAAATCTATGCAAGGAAGTTGCACTTCGATTGCAAGGATGTGGAGTGCAAGGGAGATCTTTTACTCTTAAGGTAAGGGGCTGTTTCCTCAAAGTAGATAGTATTTATAGTGATACAACAATGTAGTTTAATGCTCTATCTTTGCATACCTGAATAATTATAGATAAAGAAAAAGAGAAGTGATGCCCGAGAGCCAGTAAAGTATATGGGCCATGGAGACTGTGAAAATATGAGCCATTCAATAACGGTAACATATATTCACTGCCAACATTCCTCATTTAGTGTTCATGGGGGAAATGCTCCCATTGCTTCTTATGTGTAAAATGGTCCCTAATACAGATCCCTATGGCCACGGATGATGTGGATGTGCTTCAGAGATTGGCCACTCAGCTCTTTGGATATTTCCACATAGGTAGTCAATTCAGGTTTCTTTATCATTTTGGCTTGCCAAGAATTTTGTTTTCACAGTATTGGTTTACTTAATATTGATTTGGAACTTTATTGTTGCCAGTGTACAAGAAAGTCAATTGTATTTTTAGTAACATGGTTTGAGATGGATCTTTTCTTGCAACCAACCAACTTAGGGTAGGTTATTTTAAATGGTTAATATCAAAATGTACATGTACTACAGCACTTTTTTCCATTTGCTGGCTAAACCAAAATTAATCAGATTGCTATCCATACTTTAAAAGGTTTTTCCAGTTGTAACCTGAAGACAATTTTTGACACATTTTTCGGTCAATTCATAAGAATATCCTGTTGAATTTTATATCAGTTTCCTATAATGTGTGTGTGTGTTTCTGCAATTTATTATGGCCCTCAAATTTTATCTTGACAAATTCTAGTTTTACTTCTATGGTGTTGCTGCTGTTAGTGTCCTGTTTTTAAGATTAGTCTCTGCTATCATCTCCTATGTTTTATGCGTCCACATTTTGTCTAGACTTTCCTTGGGGTTCTTCCCATTTTAAGTTTAGTGGTCAGCTTAGATTGCTATCAGAAATTAAAGTCAGCACATGAAAAGTGGAGATATTATGCACATACTATGGGAAATCAAAGGCTATGCTAGTGGTTTCGATGAACCACAACATGATATTCAGTTTAATTTCACTTGTCCTTTTGGACGCTTTGGCATCTAATATAATAAAGCATTTAATTGTTTTTTAAATTCTATTATATTGAAATCGTTTTGTTTTATGTTGTTATCTTATTAATTACATGACAATATTGATGTCAGATGTTAAAGATGTTCGAGGTGTGGGCTTGCAGGTCTCAAAACTTGAAGGGGCTGATGATAGCAAATTAGGTACTTGAGGAAAATAGGAAAAATCGGATTTCTATTATTTTGGAGCAAGATCAGCTTGTTTATTTGTAGTCTAGATATTATACTGTTACTAAATTTTTTGTTTATTTGTTGCATTCATTAATTATTTTTTATTTTTGTCTGAAGTTCATAAAAAAAGTTCCATCCTTCCTTGGCTTGTCTCTACATCAGCAAAGGCCAGAGACCGAGAGCAAGCAAGTGTTGTTTCTAAGCATAGTGAGGCAGGTAATGGCAGCACGCTTATTGTTAACATTGTCCCAAAGTAGAATGCCATCCTAGAACTTTTATCGATTAAAGATTTGTTAGTGTTTAGTGTAGAACTTTGCATGAGAAGATTGTTTGTAAGTTATCTTGAATGAAGTTTCTCCTTTCTACCTCTCACTATCCCCCAACCCAAGTCAGTTCCTTCCCCTGGCACTTTTGAAGATACTTGCCACCGGTGCATGCAGAGGCTGTCATGACATGATTGAGGCTTTTGTACTTTGTTTGACTTTTATTTTGCCATATTAATGGCCCATAGAGTCATATGTTTCTGATTCATTCTTGTCAATTTATTAAAAATCATATGGTTTGGTGTGCTCCTCCAACAGAACCGGATGCTGTTATGTCCAGCTCTGGAACTGGTGTTCCCCAGGCTACAAGCCTCCCTCCTCTTCAAGATCTGGATGTGGCTGTTATAGAGTCTCTCCCCCGTGAAGTCGTTTCAGAAATTAATGAAATGTATGGTGGGAAGTTGTTAGATTTCATTTCGGAAAACAAAAGCAAAACTGCCAACACAAACATTCATGCTGCATCAAGCAGAAGTTGTGAAGGTAAGAAATTTGAACTTTGCTTGTAAATTTGGTTATTCAGACTCTTATGTGCTTTTGTACAATCACTGCTTTTAGATTCAGATGTAGCAGCCAAGGATACAGAATCTCTTCCAGGAGCCCATATTGTTGAATCAAATATGATTGCTGCAGACAATGAGGTACTGATGTTATCTTATTTTACATAAGCAGTAGTATACTTATGGTGTTCCATTCTTCTTTCATCAGTAGATTTTTACTTTAGGTGCAATTTTTTTTTTCTGTGATATTTACTTCGATTTGCTTTAGCTTGATATCCATTTTCCTGGCTATTTCAGCTTATTAAATATAGTGTCTTGTGCTTTCAAGGTAGTGCGGTTTGGTGAGAATGCACCTCTTGTAGGAAATATAATGCCCTCATCTCTAAGTCAAGTAGATTACTCAGTGTTGCAACAACTACCTGACGAGTTGAGAAAAAACATAATTGAGCTTCTTCCTCATCACAGAGAACCAGAAGTTGTTAAAGGTGCTTCCAGTAATACAGTTAAAGAACAGAGTGAATTTGCAGCTTCTGAGTTAAATGACCTTTGGTTTGGAAGTCCTCCAAAGTGGGTTGAGAAGTTCAAACACAGCAACTGCCACTTATTTAATTATTTCGCAGAGATTTTTCAGTCTGGATCTGGTGGTTGTTTGTCTTCTTCACTGCAGCGTATGATGTATGGAGCTTTTCCGCCCATTGGTATGGACAATGGATTTGATGTTGTCAGTTGGCTGTGTGAACTTTTCAGGCAGTATATATTTTTAAAAATTACAACAGATATTGAGGAGATCTATGAATGTCTGTGCCTTTTGAGAAGGTAAATTTACTAACCAAATTTTTGTAATTACAAGGATGGGTGGCTTTGATGATATCTTATATTTCCTTGGCTTTATCTTATATTTCCTTTTTTCTTCTGTCGGTAATTGATGCAACTAGTGGTGTTGTAGTAACATTGTGTTATAGCTTTGTTCACTGCTAGCAAGCTATCATTTTTGAGCTAGCTTATATAACTTTAAAAAATAAATTCAATTTGAGCTTAATATGAGCATTGGTTAAGAGTAGTTTTTGCTTGGACATCATTTGGGGCCTCTGCGTCGTAATATATTGGTAATATCTATCTATTTATAATGTAATATAAGTTTTCCGTTGATGATTCGTTCTTCTTCTCTACCAGGTTGACTCGAAGGTCTGAATATTTCTTAAAGGTCTACAACGTCATACTTCCGCACTTACAGGTTCCGTTGGCTCCTTGTCTTCTCCTTCTGTTCACCTGGGACTTGGAGCAAAATGTTTCTTTTGCTGTTTTTTTGACGTTTTCTTTGTTGTGGTTTGTGTTCACTTGAAATTCTACATTCAGGCATTGATGGGTGAAAAATATGGAGGGACTCTTAGTATTCCACCTCTATAAGTTCAGGCTTTTAGTGACATTACCTCATTGCCATGGATATATGAGAACTATGCTACCAGAATGTGGTAAGCCATGATTTCATAAATCAATCTGAGACTAGCTTCTTATAAGTAAATTCTTTCCTTTTGGGATTGTCATTTAGAGTTTAGAAATTGCATTTTTGTAGGATTGTGATCCTCTCGTTTTACGTAATTTGAGCTTTCGAAGGGAGAAGGCAAAGTAGCTGGACCAGGTACAAAGCTTTGATGATTTTATTTATGAGTTTTTTTTGGGACGATATTTTTTAGTGAGCTCTATTATTTCTTCAATTAGTCGATAAACTTAAAAGGAAGTTATATTGCTCTCTTTTTAGTAAAATTTGTCAAAATACGAAAATCAATGTCTATAATTTAAGAATAACTGGTTAAGGCAAGTACGATACCACTATGCTATCACATCATAACATAATCGGATTATAATAGCCACCGAGAATTTCCTAGAGAGAGAGAGAGACCACTGAGAATTTCCTGGACAAATGTCATCGGTGGGTCGGGTGGGTGGCCACTGAGAATTTTCTTGGAGAAATGTTTTCTTAATGGATAGGAGGGACCCCTCCCCAATTGTTACTACGGAAATATCACAAGCTCACAAATTATGTGCTAATACAATAATTCAATCTCACATTGTATCATTCTGACTTTTAGTGATTTAATTTAATACCTGCTTCTAGGAGCATGATGTTTATAATGGATAACAGGTGTATAAATTTAAACTTTACTGTTGGAAAATAATAAGAATAATGTTTTAAAGGGTTTATAAAATAGCACAATTTTGCTACACTTTTCCTGATATTTTAACAGTAGAAGAAAAATCCCGTTGTACATGGATATAGTGGAAAGGGATGAGGCGTACGCGGCTAATCCTTTATATAGTCAAAGCTGAATTGTTTGAGCAGGTCATCATCATACATTCATTCAAACTAAAGAAGACTACGTCTTTTTTGTTTTGCCATTTCCCATCACTTCCTTGAATTATTCCAAAGATGATATTAATTTAAAACTATAGATTCATTGACTGGATATGCTACAGAAGTACAGCCATTAGTGCACATATATATATATCCCATGCAATTGCCCCTCTGATAACCACAAAGAAGAACAAAGTAAAGCATAGTGAAAGAATTAAAAGATGGCTAATTTAGTGTTGATATTCTCTGCTTTGGCAATTCTATCAGCCGTGGGAGGAATCCAGGCTGTTGAATACAGCGTCACCAACACTGCTGCCAGCACTGCAGGAGGGGCCCGGTTTGTAAGAGATATTGGAGTACAATACACCCTCCAAAGCATGAACGCCTCCACGGGATTCATTTGGAGGACCTTCCAGCAGAACACTGCTGCTGCTCGAAAAAATGTGCCAAAAGTGAGCTTATTTATCGATGACATGGATGGGGTTGCATATGCCAGCAACAACCAGATTCACGTCAGCGCAAGGTATTCTCGGTTTATATATGTTGGGAAATTTGAAAGTTGAATTCAAGATGAGTGCAAAAAGTTTCTAGCCTTTTAAAGTATGACGAATAGCCACTTGCTTAAAACTCGACATATCTACTTTTGGCATATAAAAAAGATAAAATTCGGCTTTATATGAAAGACAGATTCGTGTCCTGTTTCCACGTCCTAAGACTTACAGGATTCCTCGATTATGTGAATCTCAAGAAATCTATTCTCTCGAGCTTTTGCAGGTCTCATGATTGTGATGACATACTAAAATTGTATCCAAGTCTTTTTATTTGTCAAAATGGTCTTTATGAAAATTATAGTTCAGATTGTTGGGTCAAAGTTAATACTTGTCTCTATGAATGTTATCATCAAAATTGATCGCTCTCCTCATTTTAGTTTAACAAAAATTTGAGGAAATGCTCAGACGCCGAATATCTTTTGGTGCAGGTACATTCAGGGTTACTCAGGCGACGTAAGAAGGGAATTCACAGGTGTTGTGTACCACGAGATGACCCATGTGTTGCAGTGGAATGGCAATGGGCAGGCGCCTGGTGGTTTGATAGAAGGGATTGCCGATTATGTTAGGCTCAAAGCTGGCTACGCCCCAAGCCACTGGGTCGGCCCTGGCAAAGGTGACCGGTGGGATCAAGGCTACGACGTCACGGCCAGATTCCTCGATTACTGCAATGGCCTGAGGAATGGATTTGTAGCAGAACTGAACAAGAAAATGCAAAGCGGTTATAGCAACAATTACTTTGTGGAATTGCTGGGAAAGAATGTGGATCAACTATGGAGGGAATACAAAGCTGCATTTGGCACTGCTAAATGATTTGGTATAGTTGTCGTGCAAAATTGAATAATGTGTATCGACTTACATGTAATTTTCTGGTTGAATAAGGGACTATGAAGTCCTTGACAAATAAAATTATTAAATTATATCACTTTTCAAAAACAAAATATATCGAAATATTTTATATATATATATATATATATTACCTATATAAAAGTATGAATATTTTTTACAAAATATGGATTTCCTAATATATCCTTATAAAAGATTTTATTTAAGGTTATAATTGTAATTTGTGATTTTTATATTTAAATAATTTTACATTAGAATTCTAAATTAAAATCATATAGAATTTTATTATAAGTAGGACTCTATTATATAAGAATTTTAATTTATTAGATTTTTTTAATTTAATAGATTGTATATAATCACGTCCATTTTTTTTTCCCTGACTTCTAACATCCTCTTTATTTATCCCAAACGTAATTCTTAATAAAAAAAATTATACTGTTCGATATTCAGGTTATGTATACTTCTTGAACTTGTTATAGGATCTCAATTTTACATTTCAGCAACTATATTTTTTGGTAATCATTATCCACGGTCTTAGTGATAATCAGGAACAATCACAAGATCACATGAACTTATGTCTTTTCCCATGTTGTTTTAGAAAAAAATCATATTGTTTTTCAAAGTTCTTTAAACTTCTTAGAAATTTTTAAACAATACTTAAGAGAATGTATTCCATAACGCATTCACATATGTTGGTGCACACGATCTTAGTAATTCGTATGACATTTGAATAGCGATAGCTTCGCTCAAACATCTTGCAATTTTTTTATCAACTTCCAACAAAACCTCTTTTATGAACTGTGCGCTTCTTTGAAAGTAGTACATTATTCAAACGATGTTGGTCCTATTACATAACTCATGAGTAGCCTAAGATAATATGTTTCTTCTTCTACTTACTGTATTTACGGTACTTCTACGTCCAATCACACTTCTTTTCTTTCTTTTCTTACAACATTTTATTTGTTTATCCTATAAGTAATGCACAGGAAATTCTTTGTAAATATATTTTGACATTTCTTCACTTATACAACAGATTGTGAAAAACAAAAAGTGAATAATGTATTTAAGGCATTGTCCTATTTGAAATATTATTCAAAATGTGATTTACCAATAAGTTAAATTTCATTGGTTGGGTAGATATAGTTGCAAGCTGATAACTAAAATAGATATTTCATATAAATTGAATTCAAAAATTCTCCACATTGCTCTTAAGTAGAGACTCCTCGAGCATCTTCGGATTGTTTGATTTCATCAAGTAATACTCAGGGATTTTTTTGTAAAGATATTAATTTATGTGCTTCTTCATTTATACAACACATTATGAAATACAAAGTGAGCAATGTTTTGGAGGCAGAATCCTATGTTAAAACATTTTCCCGATCTTGATTAGTCAAATAAGTTAAGTTTTATTGGTTGGTAGATATAGTTGCAAGTTGATAACCGAAATATATAATACATATAAATTGAATCAAAAAAATTCTCACATTACTTCTTAAGTGGAGACCTGTCGAGCATACTCGAATTGTTTAATTTCATCAATTTAATTCTTAACATCTATATACGACAAATTGTAAAATACAAATTGAGCAATGGTTTGGAGGTATGGTCCTATGTTAAAACATTTTTTCAAATTTTGATTTGTCCAATAAGTTAAGTTTTGTTGTTTTTGTAGATATAGTTGCAAGTTAATAACTAAAATAAGAGTTAGTCTCCTGTGCAATTGGTGCACATACAATTCGGGTCGGGTCCGGGTCGACCCGGATCCGCTCACTTTTTTTTTTTTTTTGAATTTTATTTTTTCGCTTCAGGTTGTTACATTTATGTTATATAAGTGTGATCTTTATGTACAAATGTAATGACCTTTATATACTCTAACTTAGAAAAAAAAGAAGAATTTTAGCAAAATTTGTACATATTTACTTTTATGTAATATTAGTTGCACTTATATTCATCCTAAAAATGCGGTGAATTTTGAAAATTTTCATTTTTTTCAAAGTTATGGATCATAAAGGTCATAATATTTGTACATAAAAGTCACAAAAATTGTACATAAAGGTCACAACAATACAACATAAATGTCTCAATTTGAAGTGAAAAAACCTGAAAATCTCAATTTTTCTAAGTTACTGAACATAAATGTCATATCATTTATATATAAAGGTCACACTTATATAACGTAAAGGTCACATCCTAACAACATAAAGGTAACAGCCTGAAACAGAAAAAAAAAAAAAAAACCTTGGTGCGAGGATTCGGGTCGGGTCGCCCCAGTTGCACCAATCCAGATTCGTGCACCTGGTGCACAACAACATTTGCGCTGAAATAAATATTTCATATCCAAAGATTTCCCACATTGCTTCTTAAGTGGAGACCTGTCGAGTATCTTCGAATTATTTGATTTCATCAATTGAATTCTTATCGTCTTTTTAGGTCATGTTAATTGTCACTCTATCATGAGCTTATAAATATATATTTACAAATACTTCACAACTAACACTTCAAAACATATCTTAACATTGATATGAAAAATATATTTGGATAAGAGATATATATTGTATGGTACCACCATTGGTTGTCGAATTGTGCATTACAGACATTAACTACGACGTCTGTTTTTTTGTTTTGGTAAATGAGATATTTAACTTTGCCTTGAATATTGATTGCACAATATGCTTAGGGATGCTAATTTCTCTGTCGGTAAGTGGTAACCATCCCTATTAGGTACTGATATTCCGATCAAATTGGGGAATGGGATGGAGACGATGAATCCACATTTATAAATAATGGGATGGTATTTATGGCCCTCACCAATCCCTTAACCTAAAAACGGCCCCGTTTATATGAAACGGTGACTCCACATTCCCCATTTTATATTATTTATTCAATAAATATACCCCCAAAAATCCAAAACTTTCCATTTTCAAATCCATTCAAGTTGTGGTGAATTTTAAATTCACTCATTTTACTTAAAAAATAGTTCAAAATGAAAGTAATTTCAAATATATATCTATCCAAACATCATCAACGAATTTACTGCCGAGAATTTCATCTTTCTCCTCAAAATTTTGCATCCAAATGGGTGAATTTGAAAGAATACATGCAAATAGAAATAATAGATTACATTATAAGCCAGAATTATTAAAATTCTATATAGGAATTAGGGGTTATACTTGTAAGGGGTAATATCAATTTTAGTCTTGTAAGTTAGGCCCTTTCCGTTTTTTATGCATCAAGTTTAAACTTTCCAATTTTAGTCCTTTAATTATCAATTTTTTTTTCTAATTTTAGTCCTTCCGACTGCCACATCAGATTTTCCGACTGCCACGTCTGATTTTCCAACGATCACGTCAGATTTTCCGGTGACCACGTCAGCAATTTTGGTTGTTCCGACAAAAAAAGACTAAAATTGAAAATATCGATAGTTAAACAACTAAAATTGGAAAACTTATTTGATGCACCAAAAATGGAAATGACCTAACTTAAAGGACTAAATTGATATTACTCGTAATTGTAATATAAAATTATTATATTAATCATTTAAAATTGAAGAGTAAATGTCTTTACTCATGTTAAAAAAATTAAGAAAAAATAAAAGAAGTCGAAAAAACAGGAGATACCTTACTAAACTATTATATAATGTATACAAATAATTATTTGCCTTATTTTATTACAATTGTATGAATAAAATCATGATATACTCTAACATGAAACTATTAAATAAAATTCAAAGTAAGATTCTAGCTAACATAAAATTATTAATAATAAAGTAAAAACAAATATATATATATATATATATTAGAAATTCTAATATAAAATTATGCAAATAAATATATTAAATTATTATTAAGATCTTATATAATAATCTTTTATAAGGATATATGATCTACATTAAATTAGAGTCCTACTTAAAATAGAATTCTATATGATTTTGGATTAGAATTCTAATATTAAATTATTTTAAGTATGAAAATCCTAAATTACTATTATAACCTTAAATAATAATATTTAATAAGGATATATTAGGCAATCCTTATTTTGTAAGAAATATTCATACTTTTATATAGGTAATAGATATATATATATATATATATATATATATATATATATATGAGTGCTAATTGTAGAAATGTATATGTTAGGAAATATAAAAATTCAAATCAAGTAATTTAAACACATAAAAATATTATTTACATAAACTAAAACTGATTATTACAAAAAAACATTAGCGAAACACTTCAAAGCAATTATCCTATCATTATCATACGTGTATTTCATAAATTCACATATTACCTATTTCACATTAATACCAAGTGGAACTTTAGTGATTAAATTTCTTGTAAATATACAACTGAAACTGTATCCGTCTCAAGTTGATCAAAATCAAGTTCGTGAGAGTACTACTGTGCATGAACGATCACAATAGGATAAATAATGTAAACATTTCCAAGGTAATCTACTTCATACGGATGATGTAGTGAACGTTCTTCTGTCAAGATTTGTCTACTATTATTCATACAATCTCAAGCAACAATGTTCCTACAGTTCAATTGCTGGCTCAAAACTTGAACATCAATCGGAGTGTTTAAGAGAACTACCCAAAGAAAAAACGACGAGTGCAAACTGGCACTCGTTAACTTCATACCTTCATACACATCGAAGGCAGTTCAAGGAAAACAAAAAAAATTCAAACACGTAGGTTGAATAGTAAAGATCCACCACCAGAAATGGTTGCGAAGAGCAGGCTAACCCTCAGAGCAAATTCATAATATTAACCGAGAAATACTTATTACTTGTCACAATGCTCAATTGCAGAAACAACTTCACCTATGTTGTTAAACTTTTTCCTCTCCTTTAGAAGGGTCTTAGCAAAGTTCAGAGCCTTATGCTCACATTCTGCACGCTTGCTGGGCTCTTTAATTGATTCAAAGTCTTCGACATGAGCCACCCCAACGATTCTCCTACAAACCAACCACAAGAGTATCTTTCATTTAGACATGATTGTTCATCCATTTTGCTACCTACAAGTATAGTAAACTGAAATTCTTCTTTAATCAACCACAGCCACTATATAAGGTCAAAGCTGGATTTGAAGATCATATATAGGAAAATCAAATAGAGCAGTACAACAGCACTCCCACTTTCATATGCATCTACTTCCCATCAATGTTTGCAGAGCGACAGGGAAAAAACTCTGGTTGCGTCTACCAGCCTACGTTCTTTGGGATACTTATATCGCCTCATTTTGAATGAAGCAAAGAATCAAACTATTGTTGTATTCCCACATCCATGTACGGATATGGTCAACTTGGTTCCTATCCACTAGCTCATATGGCATCTTCATTGCAAGTCCTACTTAGAGACTAAATTTGTTGTATTACGATTAACAAATGCAGACAATTGCATGCTTTTGGATCTTGGGGACATCAGACTCATAACAGTCTTTTAGAATAACATAAATCATGCATATTAAACATCAAGAAAGCTTAGAAAAGTAGTTCAGCAATTAGTGAGCGATTTGACACAGGGATAAGGGTATTGAGCTACTTGTAGGTAAGAGAAGATGAGTCATATCAAAATAATCGCCGTAAAATCCTCACTGAATAAAACCAAGTGTGGTGAAGAGAAAGGCAAATGGTTTATAATGGATACGTAAGAAAATCATGCTTACAGTTAAGTGATTGTGCTCTACAATGAGAGGAAACAACAGAAGGCTAGAAATAGTCAAACCAACAGAGATTAAGGCGTCATCTAACCTTATTATTTTGGCAGCACCAAAGCCAAGGATGTCGTGGAAAAGATCTTCCATGTATTTTTGCTTCACCAGCAACTGCAGTTCTGGATTATTATAAATTGCTGGAAGATAAGCTTCACCAGGACCATCCTTGTTTTTATCCCAAAGAGCAGTAAACTTTTGGTAGAAGAGGCTCCAGGTCTCTGATATAGTCTTCAGAATCCACTCTTTGTACAACTGATCAAAATATGTATATTTACTTCAAATATTATAAACCAGTGAATCTGGATGGATGGACAAATAGCATAATACAGTAACAGTGCAGCATGAATTCTCTAAGTAGCAAACATGTATAAAGGAATTCTAAGGGGGGGAAAGAACTACTGAGTAGTACTTGCAACCAAAATGATGAATGTATTAATGTAAATTACCACTCCACCCATATATTAATGTACATAAATATATAACCTATCGCAAAGAAATATTCAATTGTACTACTCTTTCATACTTAAAAAATCAATTTAAGCAATTTGAGTTGATCTCCAATAGATTCTCAATCTTTAGGATTTGTATGTTCTCTCATTTAGAACTCTTCCCCACACCTCCAAAGTACTGGTTCCATCCACATATAGACAGACTTAAACACCTTTTGCAATAAACAACTGGTTTAAAATCATTACTCAGAATCCTAGATACTTAGAAATTAGATAATAAATGGATGGCAGAACTGAATAGACCCTAACAGGTAAGAAAAAATATGATTTGGAATAATAAGCAATGAATTAAACGTGACAATAAGATTAACAGAGTGGGATTATACTAAAATTGGCGTAAGTAAATGGAGCGAGAGCTTATACTTTGCGATCACCGCCCTTGTCCACATGTCCATCTTGTGAAAAGTAAGCTAAAATCAAGTTTCCAATAAAAGCTCCAATATCAAATCCCATTGGCCCATAGAAACCAAATTCAGGATCTATCACTTGAGTAGAATTAGTAGAAACCATAACTGAACCAGTATGCAAATCACCATGTATAAGAGCTTGAGCTCTCTCACAGAATCTGAGTTGAAAAGATGCCAAAAAATCATAAGACAAAAAACCTCACATTCAAACTATAGAAATGAAGTTATAAAAATTTGAAAGAAAAAATACAAAAAATCCTAACACTACCATTACTTGGATTTTAGCTCAGCAACTTCAAGTTTCAAAACATTATCCTCCCGAACTGCTTCAGCATCAGCATCAAGGTAAGGCGTTGTCCAATGGTTATATTCTGACATTTTGTACGGGTCGGAAAAAACAACCTGTTCGGTAAGTCTGCATAACTCCACATTACCACAAAATTTAGCAACTGCAAAATAACAAGATACCAATTAGATATGTACACCAGCATTTCAGCCACCAGTAACACTGATTCACAGTAACATAAAGTTTTAATACGGATATAGGGCCATGATTTCTCAAAGGAATTTTTAAGCAACCTAGTAGGCATGCCTTTTCATTAAAATTCCTGCATTGCTGATACCAATTTTGAGAATAAAATGCTGGAACGTAAATTGCTAGAAGGAGCAATAGAGCATTGCGAGCAAAGAATGGATATGCCTTGAAAGCAAATGGGAATATATAAGCTCGTGACTTGGTTCCCTATGAGGCTGCATTAACATTCCTAAAAGGATTTACCGTGGCTTCAATAGAAAGGCACCTTTTCATCCTTGAGTCATAGTCACATTAATACATACAAGAGCTACCACTTGAAATCTTACTAATTGAGATTATTGAAATACAGTTTCTTACCAGCATTTTTGTGGTCGGTAGTGGTCAGATACAGAAGGGAAGTATAGAACAGTGTCCTTGCCATATATTCCGAAATATGGTCCGCAAGAAATGGATACTCAGTCCCAGCAATCAACCCTTTTCTTAAGATAATATGAGGTGGCTCAATGTAACGCATACCAATCAAACACATTTTCCTGTCGAAGTGGTAGACCTCAGGAACATGATCTGGAGACAAGCGACCATGTTCTTGTAAAACTGATGCTTCAAAATATGCACGCTCTTTTGTCATTGGCCATGACTCCCCTATACAACGAATGTATGGAAGAGCCTGCGGATATTGCAGCCGGTTTATAAACAAAAAACAAATAAGTAGTATCCTCAAAAGATACACTGTAACAGCATGATAAGTTAGTTAATCCTCTAATAATCCTGAATTATCAAATAAGGTCATCTCACCAATGTTGACATTAGTTGGCAACCATAGAATTATTACTGGATTAAATTGGCTAAATGAGCCCATGTTATTACTCACTTGATACAGAAACCTAAAAGTGGTGAGAGCAAAATTATCATTTACTCTACAGGTAACATGCCCACCACCGTCGTATATTTAAACCCCAACCCCCAGTCCAAAGACACCTCAATTTACTAGTTCTTGTATCCAGGAATTGACCTTGTGTTCAAGCACCTTTTACCTCATTTCTTAATCAGATAAACCCCTTGGTTTCCAAATTTCTAACTCACTTGTTGAGAAACTTTACATATCTTTTCACATATATCACAATTGAAAACTCAAATAATATGAAGTCAAGTTGCTGGAACAATATTATTTTCATCTATTAATAATTATACAAAAAATACCAAGGTTTAACCAGAAAGCAGTATCTACTTTCCCTTATAACTTTGAGATAATCAATCTTATGAACAGCGTCCCATCTCTTTTCAGCATATTAAAATGACTGACACAAGAGACAATACAATATGTATGCTATGCACTGATGCTCATAAAACTTTCTCCAACTTCATGTGCAATTTTGAAATTTTTTTCAATCATCATTAACTTCAACAAGAATGTTTACATGATGTATTGGACTTCATTTAGACCCCTGCAACAGGTCACTGAAACTTATGCACTTCCCTTTCTCGACCAACAATCCAACATCTCAAGATAAACTAAACAAGTCATAAGAAAAGAACAGACACACACACACAACAACAACTCAAAACCAAATCACTGCCTTGCCTTCTCCTCATTACTTCCACTTAACCATCGCTAACACTACCCAATTCTCTTTACCCACGCTTTAGTAGAAGACATATCGTCGAACATAATGCAAACAATGTAAAATTTCTCCTAACAAACGAAAACTATATTCAAGTGATCAAATGGTCAGTACCACTCCAATCATCAAATATCCTACCTTAATTCAAGCGAAAAAGGCACACAAAATAACAATCAGCAAAGAGAACACCAGAATAACGCGATATTATAGAGAAAAAACAAGATTCGATTTTCTACCTGTTTGATTACTACGGAGCCGGATGGACTACTGACAATGTAAACGAAGTTAAGATTTCCATCGCCGACTTCTTTGATTTCCAGCTTCTCGAACTGATTGCCAAGCTTCGCCGCCAGTGATGGAGTTGCTTTCAAATACTCCACCAATAACTTCTCGTCCAGCGGCTGAAATCCATCGGAAGCCATATTCAACGGCGACGCTGCGGCGGCGGCGGCGAATTTGAATAGTAGTTGAGCTTTGGTTGTGATTAGTGGTGGAATGGAGGAATGATAAACGTTGGATTCTTAGAAATGATTTATTTTCTTTGAGAATTGAATTAGAGATTAAAGTGGAAAATATGAGATTATAATTTGTGAATTTTTTTTTTAATTTTGATAACTGGCTGAGAAATGTTACATTGAATCTGGTCACCTTTTTTTTTTTTCCTTTTCCAAGTCAAGGATCACTATAAAGTATAAACATATCTGAAGTCCCCCAACTTTGCGCAAATATCAATTCAATTTATAATTCAATCTAATTTTCTCTTTTTTTATATCTACATCCACAATTCAATCCAATCCAAAATAATAATAATTATTTTATTTTTTATTAATTACATTAATTTTTTAATCAATATTTATTATATTAAAAATGTACAAAAAATACATTAAATAATTTAATATTCTAAATTTATAAGTATATTAAAGAAAATAATTTAAAACACATTTACAAGAGATGAATGATAAAAAAATAAAAGAGAAAATAGAGAATTTAAAACATGTTCCAAAATATGTTAATATTGGTGTCTATTTATAGATAATTAAAAAATACAAATTTTGATATATATATTTCTATATTTTAAATACATATTATGCACAATATTTACAATATATATTTTATCCATATAAAATTTAATTCAATCAATTACAAAATGACATGTGTCATTTTTTGATTGAACAACCCAACATAAAGAAAATGTTGATTTCTCAACCCGAATCCCCACCGGTTGCGAATTCCTTTGAATTTATATTTTTCTTTTTTTCTCTTTTTTTGTCCTTTTCTTCATTTGGGTTGTCAACCCAACAGCCATGAAGATTTCACTCTCATCTCTAGTTCTATAACACAAAAAAAAAAAGTGAGAAAAAAATTAATAATGGCTAAAACTAATATCAAGTTGGAGTTTAAAATAGAAAATAGTGATAATTAGTTGAAATAATCTCACGTCCGAGAGAAGGAAGATTTTGATAATGATATGAAATAATTTCAGGTTCGAAAAAAGATTAAAATGGTTAGAAATTAGTGGGTCGAGCCGCATGTGTTCGACGAGGTTGTTGTCGACAAGGATTGTTTCAACGAGGCTTATTAACAATGTGTAATATTTCCAAACATGTATCAAAATTAGATCTTTCGTGCCAAATCATTATGTGGGCTTTCCCAATTATGGAGGAATAACCAACACATATTTCAATACTTAAGAGTTTTTAGACTTTAAAAGTTACAATCTTAAACTATTTATACCTTTGAAACCGTGGAAAATGATAATTTTTTGTATATTAGGAAAGTCTTGATTATATAAGATATGTAGGTCCATCGTCCAATTCTTTTAATTCGATCTCCTTAAGTTGGACTTGAGTCTCTTTAGGCAAGACTCTTATTTGTCTTAAATGAGTCTCACAAAATCGATATATTCAGTTATGCTATTTGCTTTGCCGACTTGAATCCTAAATCTGATACGTTGTCACAACACAAGTATACAAGGATAACTTCAACATCAAACACTCCTTTCAATACCCTACCAAATAGATCTGATGGCAGAACTGGTCGATCAGAATATATGTGTATTAGATAGACCTCTATAATAAATATATAATATGAACAATATTGATAAGTCATTACTAAATAAACATATTTAATTTTTTTTATATCACCACCTTTCTTATACAACGGTAATGAAATAAAATATGAAGAACAAGACTAACGAATATTATGCGTAGGAAAGCATGTCCCATGCCTTACGGATTTCACTCCTAGTTTATTCATTATTTTCACGAGAATATTGAGTTTCACACTTTATACTATTTCCTCCATTTTAAATGAAAATAAATAAATTTAACCAAAGAATAATTAAAAAAATTGTATAAGATTTTACACTATTGCCCTTAAAGTTGTTGTTGAAGAATATAATCACGTCGTTAGTTCAACTGGATGTTAACTTTACAATAACAATTTTTTTTTTTCAATAAATGTGTCCCAAGAAAGAGTAAAAAATTGAAATAAAAACCTGTAAGATAATTTAAAATTATCGAATAACATTCAAACAAAATATGAATATTATGTAAATGAATAAAGATTTATAATCAACCTCTAAATTACTGTTTTCTTTAATATAGTTTTTTAATAAATGTAAAACAACAATCAATTTTTTTTTAAATCCCATCTTAAATATAAATAAATGTAAAGCTGACAAATAAAATTTAAAGTATGTAAGTAACTCAAAAATTCGAATCAATATTTTATAAACATTCTAATAAAAACAAAAACCATTTTCAGAATTTGAATTAATTGATATATCTAGAAATAACCAAATAAAATCTGAAAATTATTTCAAATGGTAAAATCTCAACTAATAAAATCTGAAGGACCAAGGGGTTGCTAGTTGGAAAGGCTTCTTCCCCATGTTAATTGTTTTTGGACATTATATTGGGCCTACAGATATTTGACAGTGATCAGCCCGGAATTATTTTGGGCCCAAGCCCATTCATTTTATTTTACTCTTCAATGAATGGCTTAAAAAAAACTCACTAAAAAGAGAATCAAGAGAGAGTTTATATATATATATATATATATATATATATATTATCTATTAATGAACTATTAGAAGATTATTTAAATTGTCCAAGCAAGACTGCGATACTTGTAATTCAAGTGGTATCATATCTTTATAAGGTATAAATTGTAATGACCTAATCATGCAAATTTAATATATACAGTATAATCATCTGTTCAAAAAGCAAATGAATCATATGATTTTCAATTCATACAAAAACAATTAATACAAATTATGATCGTCTATCCAAAAAGTAAATGAATTATATGTTTTTCAATTCTTAAAAACAAAATGAATGAGTCGTATGTGAGACCGTCTCACGTATCATGTTATAGATTAACCCACAATTCACATAAATTAGTGAGAAATTATTTGATACATGGGTTATGGATTATGAATAAAAAGAATGTGTCCCACATAATTATACGTGAGATGGTGTTTATATATAAATTAATGAAAATTTAAATTGATACATAAATTATGAATGGAAAAAAAATTGTACAGAAACTATAAAGAATCGGTCTTGCAGTAAAACCAATTCACGTAAGTTTTTGTATCTGTTATGTTGAAATATTTTGCAGATGAAACTCATCAATCTAAACGCAACAAAAGATTGATTTCAAAAGTAAGCACTAGTAAATAAGTTCGCCAAACAAATTCAAATTGATTTAAATAAAAGACAGCATAATAGATTAGTGATGAAGAGGGAAGATCTTGCACATAATAGAGTCGTTTTGTCCCCCACTCCCAAATGTACTTTAGAAGATTTCTTCACTCAATGCCAACCATCAATTGTCCATTTAGTTTTTCCTCAAGTTTTTGCGTGATCAATTTTTCCTCATTAATAGATATGGTAGTATTTTTGTGAAATGTGAATCCCTCGCAAATTTAATTTTGAAAAATGAATTAACCCGCAATTTGTAACTCATAAATCATTGTTGTTCTGTGAAATAAGTTTGAGTCGTCTCACTAAGAGGGTGTTTGGCTAAGCTTATAAGCTCCTTAAAAGAGATTATAAGATGTTAAGTGCTTATAAGCTCCTTAAATGTGTTTGGCTAACTTTTAAAAATAAGATCTGATTTTATGAGCTTATAAGATATAATGAGCTTATAAGCTCTTTTTTGAAAAGTTGGGAAATCCCAACTTATTTCTAAAGTAAGAACTTATTTTTCAAAACACCTTCAAATTTAATCATTGAAATTACACAAATGTCATTATTAACAACTTATAAGCTCCACCATCTTATTTACCCAAACACTTCAACAACTTATGTTAAACTTAAATTAAACATATTATAAGCTCTAAAAACATCTTATAAGATATGATAGCTTATAAGCTCTAAAAATAAATTATCTCTATATATATTTGCATTTGCTTACATAAATATATGTATTTGTTGATATATATATATATATATATATTATTGTGAACAAATACAATCAACAATTTCAAAATAATCGAATTTAAACTAGCTAGGAACTTAATATCGAATAAATAAAAAATTCTTATATTTTTTTCTCAAACAAGTAAAAAGTGAATGGTTTGTAAAATCAATTTACAACTTTAATAAGAAAAAACACAAGTTTAACATATTTTTGCAATCTTAATATTAATCATCTATATCTTGTCAATGTCTCCATTCAATTTTAACCATGGATATCATGTTATCCCCATTTTTCTTTAAAAAAAAAAAAAAAAGGTCTTTCTAATCGTGAAACAATGTTAAATTCATGATTTATTTTGTTAGATATAAATATATATATATATATATATCAGTTTTTCCTATTTTATTGTTTATTTCATTAATTTTTTACAAATTTTATTTTCGATCTGACTTGTACATTAGATGTTACAACTAGCAAGAATATTTTCTGAGGACTAAATATTCACTACATTTTATACACCGAATCGTGTAAGTTAAGTCGTATAATATTGAATACTTATAGATCGCTTAACACACCGTCTTAAAGATGAATTAAAATTACATTTATAATACGTTTCATAAATCAAAAGGACAAAAATTGAAAAATTGACATGTAAAAAACCCTATATGTGTAGAAACCACGACTTTTGGTCTTGAAAACAGTTAGTATGATAATTTGAGTAACTAGTGCTTAATTAAGCAAGTGTTCTTATAATGTCCACGACACACAAGTTTACTTGGACATTTGATCCTAGTCAATTAGGTAAAAAGGCACTTCTCTATGTCTTTATTTAAAGCATTTTTTAAAATAATATATTTCCATTGACTTAATTGGTTTTTGTTTCAAATTCATTGAACTTCATTCTAGGTTCAAATATATATTTTTGAAAGTTTAATTATGGAAAGAGTTCTAGCAACACCGTTATACGAATCTATTTTTTGGACAGAATATCACAAAATCCATGAAAATAATATATAAATTTTATTACGTTTGGATTTTGGACTGTTTTTAAGTGTAAAATACCTTTTGTCCTACATTCTCTCTAAAAACAAATCTCCTTTTTGATATTTATAGTAGCATACTTAATGCTTAATTTCTCAAAAATAAAATAAATTTAGCTATTTGTAATAGCATGCTTAATTAATTACTAAAGGGAAACCAAAATCAACGAATGGAAGACAACATTATCAAATCACATCCCTATACCAAAACTCCATGAACCATGAGTGTATTATATCCCTAAACACATTAAATTAATTTTCAAAATAATAACGGATACAAATTATGATTTTTTTAGTATCAAAATTACGTAATTTTAATGTGACACACAATAACTAAGACAAAAAATTTAATACAGAAGATCCGATTAAAAACATCATAAACCACACAAGAACGTAAGACTTTGTTATGGGTTCTAAACATGCTAGTCTACTCCATTGAAATTTGTCCTGACCATTTTCATTTCATGCATGCATATATTTATACTTATAGAAAATGACCCAATGAGAATTTAATAATTTTACAAATCCATCATTTTCATACAAGAAAAAACTATATTACAAATATAATTTTAATTCATGTCATGCATGTATATATTTATACTTACAAAAAATGAACCCAATGAAAATATTAATAACTATATAAATTCATTTTTTTCACTCAAGAAAAAACTATATCAGATTATTTTACAAATATAATTTTAGGACCGAAATCCACTATCAACATCTAAAATCGATTTTTACAAGTCAAACTCTGTTTTACAATACATATTAGATTTGTAAAACCATCGAGTCATGCTCGCAGTTTACATCTTTTTCCACATTGATAGAATTGTTTTCCAAACCCCAAATCTTTTCCTTAACCACCTGAAAATACTTTATGGATATTTATTCTTCAAAATGTGATGCTTCCCAACCACAATATATTGGCGGCAATTCTACAATATTAATATTAATTTAATGTCCAAATGTCACGTTTTTCTAGGTGATTTGTTATAGAAATTCTTAAACTTGGGACTTTTTGGCCTAGTTTGTGGGTCTTCCACGTCATTTTTCTCAGTTATTTTACCCTAAAATATTGTTAGATACTCAAGATTTGGTGTCAATATCCAATAAATCATCTGATAAGTACATCCATTTATTATTTTTAACTAATTATTATTTCAATGTTATTTTGCATTCCAATTACACACTTGTGGGGTCTACATAAAAAATGTAATGTGAACTTGATTGGTGAATATAAAATGATAAATATGATAAGATATAGAGGATTTCAGACCACTTATAATGCGATTCATGAACAAATTAATGAGTCGTGCACAATTAATACTTATTAACTGTATTTTGTTTGATCGATATTCGTGTGGGATCATATGTTCATACACAATTTATTATGTTTTTTCATGGCATTCCAAGAGATTCAAAACCAGAATATTCAAACTCTATAACTATATGTTAAAAATCGGGGTAATAGGTTGTTTCATTTAGGTATATAGTAGGTGAATTTAGTGTACTCTTGTTCTTAAAAAATCAATTGGTGAATACAAAATGTAGACATAAAGTAACTAAACATGTTAAATGATTATATATAGTTTGGAGAGTCACATATATGAATAATTAATAACCCACACAGGAATAATAAACTAAGATTTATTAAGTGATAATGATTAGAAATAGCCAAGATAACAAAATATTTAAATGAGTGAACTCATAGTAAAGGTTTTTTCCAGCTGAAATAACTGGTTATTTAACATAAATACTCTTATTAAAATGGAGGTGATCATACGTGTATGTGTAGTTTGTGTTGCACTCGCATGTGTATCACAGTTGTGTATTATGTGATGATTGAAATCCATTTCATTAAGAATATTCACTTTAATTGACTAAAATAATTGTTTAGTTATCTTTTAACTAGTTTGCATTTTTTCTTAGCCTATTTTGTTATTTTTGTGCTTCTCCCGTTTATTAATATCTTGTTAATAGATTTACATTAGGATGATGTAATCATATCTAATCCTCATTTTGTCCCAAATGAGTGGTAACGTCGGCGTTAACCTTTAGTAAGTATAATTATGCTACCCTACCCAACGTGGACACATTAATATATGTCCACCACTGACATATCAGATATCTAACATATTAATTAGCTTCATTTTCCATATAATTAGGGGATGATGTCATTAAATATCGATGAATATATTAAGAGTTGTCAACCGTTAGCGTTTTTTCGTTATTAAGTATCAACATATGTCCATGTACTTAAAAGAAAGAAACAAGTTGGTCTGATTATGCTTGACTTACATTTAGCCATCAACAACACTACTACACAACACTATTTGAAGTTAGATTAGTAAACCACAAATCCTCATAGTCAAACCATCTCCATCATTAGCTCATCTCACGACATCTATAAATTCATGCACCAAAAAACTTGGAATTGCATTCTCAAAGTGTTGATTAAGCTAATCCTCCCAAACATGGCTAAACCATACTGCACATACTTCATCTTCTTCCTTCTCTTCTCTCTAATCCTAAAGCCCGCGATTGATAATGCTGAAGCCCGACAACTCTCCAAGAACTCAGGAAAGCCAATAAATCTATCATCTAAAATGATAAAGCCCACAAGTTCCTGGCCCGGCCCTGCTATTGGAAATAGGAAGATAGCTCTTATGGAGGTGGAGAAATCGGGCCCAAGCCCGGGAACTGGAAATGGATTTGGAAACCGAAAGATTGCTATTGGCGAAATGGACCGGTCCAGCCCGAGCCCGGGAGTGGGCCATTAGCGTTTCGGCCCGCTACAAGGGAATTAACGATTTTAATTAAAGCCCAAGACTGTGATGATATTTAGGATTTAATATATATAATAATTGTGTCTTATAACTACTATATGTCGATTAATGCAATCCTATTGTTTATCAACTCTAGTTACATAGGAAAAGACTGTATGCAAAATTGCAAACTATCTTGTAGTATTTAATTTTATAGAAATTACTATGTGTTTTAAATCTCTTCTCTTATCTCAGCCTTATTTTATTTTAAATGAATTATTTAGCGTATACATATAACTCGATCAATAAAATACAACTTTTATTCAAACTTATATAAATAAAATTAATTTGATTTAAATTCCTCTGAACACATTAAAAGAGTTTATTAACGTATTATTTCTAATTTTCTCAAAAAAAAAAAAAAACCTATTATTTCTAATGTTACCTTCTAGTAATGTTCTTTTTCCTTCATAAGAGGATTACAACATTATCACATTTTTTATGAGATTGTTCTAAAGAGACTGTTATAATATTACCAATTTATTAAGAAGTTAGTCTCTTGTGCAACTAGTGCACATACAATTTGAGTCGGGTTCAGGTCAATCCGGATCCTCGCACTTTTTTTATGTATTTTATTTTTCGCTTCAGACCGTTACCTTTATGTTGTATGAGTGTGACCTCTATATTATATAAGTGTGTCCTTTATGTGTAAATGTAATGACCTCTATATACTCTAACTTATAAAAAAAAAGGAAGAATTTTAGCAAAATTTGTACATCTTTACCTTTATGTAATATCAGTTGCACTTATTTTCATCCTAAAAATGCGCTGAATTTTGAAAACTTTCATTTTTTTCAAAGTTATAGATCATAAAGGTCATAATATTTGTACATAAAGGTCACAAAAATACAACATAAAGGTCTCAATTTGAAGCGAAAAAACCTGATAATTTTCATTTTTTCCTAAGTTACTGAACATAAAGGTTATAACATTTATATATAAAGGTCACATCCTTGTAATATAAAGGTAACAACTTGAAGCGAAAAAAAAAAAAAAGTGAAACCCAGGTGCGCGGATCCAGGTCGGGTCACCCCAATTACACCAATTCAGATCCGTGCACCTGGTGCACATGAACATTTGCGTTTATTAAGTTCGTTCTTAACTATTGATACTATGAATGTGATCTCGGTTTTTTTAATAGTTAGACATAATAGTAGTTATAAAATAAAAGGTTTCGTATCATTCTCAGTATAAAAAAACCAATTGTAAATGGTAGGTATTGTGTGTTATTGATAGAAGGTTTTTTTTTTTTTCTCCTATAAAATCAAATGATAATGTCACAAAATTTATAAATAATGTACAAGAGTAAATCTTAATAGTTTTTTTTTCTTTCTAAAAGTTCTTATTAAATTCTAAAATAATATCTACAGTATTGTGGCATTGCTAAGTCGCATGATGCAAATGAAGCTCTCACTTGCATTTGGATGTGTGTAATCCAGTCTATCTGGACATTAGAAATAATTGTATTTTTCGGGATCAGATACCTATCATAAATAAGATCATTGAGGAGGTGAAAGTCAAATCATGATTATGGTTGTCTGTCAAAATCTCGATTACACATTACTATATTTTATCTGATTGGTTCGTGGAACCAATATCATGTATTTTGTGTAAGGATTGAAAAAATGAGAAATTGTTTTAGTGTGATTACAAAACATCATTTGAAATAATTATATCCATATTTAATTATTTTATAGTAGAAAAATGCAAAAGAAATATGACATTGGAAATTCAGTATAAGGTGCTTAAACTATCAAAACCTCAAAAACCCTCCGGAGAAAACGGTTATGGCGGAGAGACTTCTCCTCCGACACATTCTTCGCCGGTGGCGGCCCAACGCCGCCGCTTCCTCTTCCATAATATTTTCCACCACACCAAATTCCGATCAGAAATATTTCTACGCCACCGCTACTGCTAGCGAGAAATGTGAAACAGAAAAGAACAGTCAATGGCTGATACTGCCTCCTTTTACTCCCACAGCCGATGGAAGCTCTATCGGAAAAAATCTGTACGGACATCCGGACGACGCGAAAACTACGGCGCTGAAATGGATTCTTAAGTGCTGCCCTAATCTCCCTAGGTCTCTGGTTCAGAAACTATTTCGCTTAAGACAGGTCAATTTTACTGAGAGGAATTTTGAAACTTAAGATTATGTCAATTGTTTGCGTGTTTTTTTTGTTTTGTGAAGTTCAGAAGTAGAATAAGCTTAAAAACCGTGTTAATTTTGTATGATTATATCTTCACAAGTATTGTTTGTGGGCATATATGTTGTATCAGCAAGCATAAGTAGATTAGTGAGCTTTAAGCTAGAAAATATCCAACGCATTGATCTGATGTGTTGCATAATAATATGAATCTGTGTATGCTGAAATCACTAGTTTTCTGCTTTTGCCAATTTGCTTCAGATTCGAAAAGAATGCCCCAACGCTGAATTTAAGGAACAGCGACCGAGAAGGGTAATATAGTTATCACATTTCTATGAAGTGTTATGTTCTTGTTAATTTTTTTGCTGTCCCTTCTGACTGGAGCGCTGTTTTTTATGTTCATTTTAATGGTTTCCAAAGGTAGGAGCTAAAGATTTGATGGATGTTGGTGATAGAATTTTCCTTCCTAAATCTGTTGATTCAAAGTCTCCTTCAGCAGCAACAGAGAATCCGATTCTTTTCAATGAAGAAGGACTAAAATTCGTCCAAAGCCTTGAGTTGTACAAGGTATTAGGGTCAAGAAAATGTAGTTATCTTATATAGCTAGGCTTCTATTTTCCTGGTGTGATTATACATGAAATTAAACCCTGATCTCCAGTTTTATAATTTTAGGATCCAGCCATAATTGTCATCAATAAACCGCCTGGGATGCCTGTACAGGTAGTTGCTGATACTAACTATTTCTTTTTTTAAATAAAATTTATTATTGCAGTAGGTGTATTTTGTTTGACATTATACAAAGTTTCCTTTCAGGGGGGTGTTGGGATAAAGAGAAGTTTGGATGAATTGGCTGCCAAGTATTTGAGATACGGCTACAAGGAGTCTCCTCGTCTGGTGAGTTCTAAGAGTTTTGGAGCATTGCTAATCTCTCTCTCTCTCTCTCTCTGCGCTTTATTTCTCTTTGAGTCTCTTCATTTGTCCCCTGTTTGGAATAGAAAGTTACTATTTTTCTCTTTACAATATTTTTGATAGGTGCATAGACTTGATAGAGACAGCAGTGGCATATTAGTGATGGGAAGGACACATTTGAGCACTACTGTCCTGCATTCCATTTTTCGCGAGAAAACATTAGGAGCTTCAAATGATGTATGTAACTCTTTTACCTCCTCATTAGTAGTGTCTGTACCTGATTACTAGCTCTGAAGAAATCAAGAAATATAAATCACCCCACACAATTGCTACTTTTGATGATAGAAGCTCAACTTAATCACTTTTCTGTCTCACAGCTTCTTGGCTGTAAAAGAATCCTGAAAAAGAGGTATTGGGCTCTAGTTATTGGATGTCCAAGACGTCAACAAGGATCAATTTCTGTGCCCTTGGTGAAGGTGTATTTTCTCTTTCATCTTTCTCTATTTAAAGATTTTATTCAACCGTCTTGATCTTATTCGTTCCTCTGTTCTATGTCCCTGGACACATGGAAGTTTTAGTTTTGTATTCAACTATATTTGTTTCCCACCTGATACAATTGATGTCCCTATATGCCATTTCCTGTTCACCTACCTTTCAGGTGGTGGTTGACAATGGAAAATCTGAGAGAATTACTGTTGCCGACAATAGCTGCAGATCATCAGGACAACATGCAATGACAGAGTATCGAGTCATAGCATCATCATCCCGTGGTCCATTTCTAATCCCTGCTTCAGAATTACTAAGTAGCTCCAAATTCCCCATTCCTTTTATGCGTCATTGTCTATCCTGTTTAAATCATCAGTGGCATGTAAATATAATTCCAACTTCCTCATGTTCTGGAAATAAGTGACTGTTTGTACCTCTGCATATTTAATAATTTAATTGTCTAGTATGCCAAACTGAGCTGATGGTTTCGTTTCAACTCATTGGCTTAATAGTATAACTCTCCCATTGAAAAAGAACAGGATAGATCATGTAAATAATAACTCAGTCAACTTTCAGCAGTCGGTAATTAGTTGGACGAAAGGATAAGAGTTATTCGATATTTGGATCTAGAATCAGAAGTGTTAATTTGCTGAATGTTTTGACTAATTATTTCTTTTATGCTTATTTTACGTCACATTGTTAATTGTGGGCATAGGAATGTTTCTCTATATATTTGTATGTTTATTTTGAGGTTCTGAGAAGAAGAAAAGGACACTTTTGACCTTTTATTCAATTTTATTAAAATTAAATTATTTTCAAGTGCTCTTGATGATAAGACATGAAAGACATTTTCTTTGGCTTATCTTTTGCAATGATATTGTATGTGTAAGATATTATTTTATTTGACCATTATAACATCCAGAGAATCGTGTATCCTGTACTCAGTGAAGTGGTAAATTGCAGGTTATACATGGTTAGAGTTATCACCACTCACTGGAAGGAAGCACCAGGTTCGGATATTTGGAAAGCACCAATTCTAACCTTCCCTTTTAACTTATTTATTACTTAACCAAAGTATGATGTTGAGACTTTCTCTTCGCAATGAAAATGTCATTAATCAACAGCTCCGTGTTCACTGTGCTGAAGTATTGGGGACACCCATAGTAGGAGATTACAAGTACGGGTGGCAAGCTCACAGGAAATTAGGACACCGCATCCACTCTTCTGATCTTATATCGGGTGATGAAATGTCCAAAGTTAATCAAGAATCTATAGGACTCGAGTTGGAGAGTGGAAGTATATCAGATAAACAATTTAGTCTTCATCTTCATTGCAAGGAGATGGTCTTACCCAATATTTCAATGGCATTGCAAGATGGTAGCATAACTGACATTGATGCTGCACGAATGAAAAAAATTGTGCTAGTTGCTCCTTTGCCTGCACACATGCAAAGAAGTTGGGACTTATTGAGTTAGAAATCTTGGGTTCAAACAGGATGGAAGTGTCATGTTTGCTTATGGTACTGATATTTAAGTTCCAGGTAAAATAATCTATTAATAAAATGAACACTTAACCTGTAGCTTAACATGCTCAATCTACCTTATTTCATTCTTGATTTATTATGATTGTTAGGAGCCATCTTTTCGGTGAGACCATGTTTGGTCATCTGGAACGGAGCTTTGTACGTGATTCTCTAACAGGCCTGGACTATGAACTTTCCAACAGCTGCTACAGGTACCATATATGGATAATCTCATATCTAAGCTAAAGCTTCTATATGAATTATCACATTGAGCTCCCCAAGTACAAATCACATCTCTTTGTGAGCATGTTGCTTAAATTTTGTGAGCAATGAATTCAATTCCTTTGAAATCCTTTGTAAGCTAAGGTAACCACAGAACGGCGTGTATCGTCAGTATTGAGTGGGGACATATGAACCTTGAGAAACAAGTTGATTATTTCTTAATCTTGCCCACTTCTTTGTGGTAAATTTTGCCAAAAAATTCTCTTCCCACCCTTAATCTGTTATGAGGGCTCTTTAATTTGTGTAGTAAAAAGGAGAAATAATTGAACTTGGTTAAGCAACGTGTTTTCTCATCAGGAAAAAAACAATGGTTCATTGATAATGTGTGTTTAGAAAAATGATAAAGTCTTATATCCATGAACCATATATAACGTCTTGTGTTATTATGAATACGAATATGACTTTTATAAGATCTTATAATAAAATGAGATGAATTTATCCAACAATTCACATATATATTATAGTATGACTTGTGAAAATGTAACTGAATTTTTGACAGTGGAGCTTCTGAGATGATTTCATACATATTTTTGTATATGAATATTATAATATTCCATGAGGCAAATGTTGGCAGAAATATTTCCTTCTGCAGTTTCTTCTTACACGTACTTAACCACAACGAATTTAATCAGCTCTGGCACAAACAGAAAAGAGTTATAATGCTGAAAAGTCTCAGTTAGAAGTGCATCACTATCATATGTTGTGACCATTCACTATAAACGCCACCAAAGCTAGTCATTGCTTAGCCATTTCAAGAAGCCAAAAGCATTACACAAATAATACACTAAACTACTTTCTCAGTTAGGAGAAAACCAGTGAAGGCCACTCTCTGCTCGATTGCGATTTCACTCAACAGCAGTGAAATGCCTCGTAACACCAACTATAGCTTCACCAAGACAATCCTCTTTGCCAATCCATGCAATAAGAACGAAACAGAATTTACTATTGTGGTCATTGGATATTCTCTGGTTACGTGCTGTTTGAGGAGGTGGATCCTATAGCCTTTGGCTGAAATACATGTTCATGAAATATCTTGACGGATTGAAGCCACTGAGAGTTACTGCAAAAAGGAATACCTATTGTTCACTTCTCTAGAATTTGATGGGAAGTAACAAAATCGTATGAATAACTTACGTATGGGAGAAAGAACTAGGACAGCGCCAATTGGATAGAGGAACAGGGTGGTCCTCTCCAAGAAGGGCAATACTGCAAAAGACAAGCCATGGTGAAATAGATAAGTAAATTTGTGCTCTTGGTCTTCTATTTACAAGATTGGACAAAATAAGGAACACATAGTTATGCAATCAAGAATCTGGCAACAAAAATTCAACAAATGTATGCTTTGATTAAGACTGAACTCACCGTCATAACCCAAGTAATTTAGGTAATGATAGTAGGAAACGGCAACCATGAAGAGTACATTTGATAGCAGTAAAGGAACAAAACCATGAGCTACCAGCAGAGGTGATAAAAAATAATGAACCACTGCAAGAAAGAAGGAGAAAAAACAAAGATTATAGCCATTCGTTGTAGTTTTCGGGAGAATTACCCGCTATGGCAATTTACACTCACCATAAAGCAGCACAAACATAGGGAAGAAAGAGTTGCAGTGTACATCAAAAGCATACAACCTTCAGAAGTTTAAGGGTAAGCAAAAAGTTAGCAAGAGAACCTTAGCTCTTAACAGAACACACATTGCATAAAAGAGTTGAGCAAAGACAGCATGAAACGCTTACCATTCCACCCGTTGCTCCACTACATGACTGTTTGGAGCTTCTTCTCGAAGATAATTGTTAGTGAAGAGCCTGAAAAAAAAGGCCAAATAATTTTCAACTACACCATCATGATCATGACCTGCATACACAAGCAACTATGCAATTTCCAGGTACTCATCATGATGCGAGATAAAGACAAATAAATTAATAAACACCATCCCTGGTGAAACATGGTACTACTAAACGGGTGCTTTGGTCAGTTTGGGAGGTTTTTGATACATAGCAACAAAGATAGAACACTATGTTCCACATGCTTGATATTGAATCGGTCATCATCTGAAGTTATTTTTCAGAGGAATCTAAACCTCAACTATGCTCTTCAGCAATTCAAAATTAAATCAAGTAATAATTGAAATAGGCAGTTTCCACTGGAGCCACAAATAGTTACAATATGACTAGTACTACATCTTATCATCATTTCCATATTCTTCGGAGTCCAGACCAAGTTATGGATGGATCTTGATGCGGAGATGCAACTTCATCTGCCCACTTCCGTCATCTTTAGTCATGTGATAACAATATGCATATTAATACGAGACTTCCTATATAAGGTTTATGGATACAAAACCTAGCATTTTTCTACAAAACTAGAATGAAGATATATGTCTATGTTACCCTGAAAACTTGGGCACCAGAAGTAAAATCACACGTTCTACAACTGGGACATATCCTTCTCCTTGGTCATTGATATTTAAACTATGAATTTGACACTGTATGGTTATAATAGAACCTTTAACCTGGCGAAGAGGTTGGTCCCCAATATAGTTTCAATGCATGAAGGATTATATATAACACTTCACTGGAATATAGTTTGATTATTGAAATACAAAAATCAAGACAGGTTATCGGAACTCATGTAATCATAAGCAAAATATTTCAATAGATACTCTTGATTGTCCTTACCAACAAATTGTAGCCAAAATTGCACCTATTGTGAGGAAATGGAAGAGCAAAACTGAAATAACTACAAAAACAGCATGCCCTGTGCTATGATCATACCTGGTGCAAATGAAACACAGCAGTAATATAGGGGAGATCAGAAATTAGTACACATGAACGTACTGTGAAAGAATGGGAGGGAAAGAACAAGAAAAAAAAAAAAAAAGGAGGAAAAAATCAATTATGTGGAAGTTTGCTTGAGTAAAGAGTCTGTTGGATTCATTAACTAATAGAGAAATAGCATAAATATCAGATTCCTTCAAACATCACCATTAAAGAAAAAATATGGAGGGTTTGCCATACTACATTGATTAATACTAAGATTATGGAAGCAGACATAATAGACAAAGTGGGGAAGATGCTTACGCAGCACAATAAGCAATTGTAGAAACTGACAGAAGGAGACTACATATGACAACAAATGCAGGGTCATCACGTGCCCATTGATTCTTCGTTTCTGCACAGGAGGGAAAAAAACTTTTATTTGGTGTTTGGAATGATGATATCAACATCAGTGTCTTAAAACCAGTTCAATCTAGACACTTAAACTTTCTAAATTTCAGGTAAAGGCATCAGAAGAAGAACACAGGTCAAATGAGAAATAACTAAATCCAATCTTTGTGGAATCAATGATCCTCCAACTTACATGAGAAATTTTAGGCCAGTTTGATTCAAGTATATTATATTCCGTATCAGAAAAAAATATCCAATTCTGAGCATAAACGACTTATATTCCAAAAGAGAAGCTCAGAAATCAGCCAAGCAACAATTTAGCCAGTGCTACAATATAAAAAAGAATGGCTGAAGAGCAGCTCATATTTATTGAAGTTCAAATTGAGTACATAAGATTTATTAATCTTTGACAAGCAAAATATGGACTGCCTACAGAAAGATAATTATAGTACACCAGTGATGTTCTGCTAGCAAAAGTATCCAAAGGCCTAGCTCAAATACAACTGATTATTAGAACTTCATCAGGCAAATAACGATAACATATTTGGTGAATAAGCATCATCCAAGATGCTGGCATGTTTGTGATGTAATCATCAGTAACATTTATCTGAATCCTGAAGAAATAAGAGGCCATTAACAGCCTTATTACAGATAATTGCCATTTAATACAATAAGAAACATTGATATCATTCCATCTGTCCCAATATAATGGATCCTATTAGGACTTAGACTTTAAATGCGAGTGCAAATAGTTAAACTTCTCTTATCTTTACAATAATGCCTCAAATAATAGTGACTATGAATTAGTGATGTCCATTATAGCCTGCACAACTGGTAGCTTTGGGAACCATTTTCTTCTTCTTTTTTAAATTTAAGGGAACAGATTTTATTTCATGACGCCTGTTAAAAAAAAAACCCCTAATCATAAATTAGGGACAGAGTCATCTATACTATATATAAAAAGGAAGAAGTTGGCAAATTTTACACATTTGCCACTCAATTGCAAAATTGGATATAATTACTGATTTGCCATTGACCAATAGAAAAATTGTGGAAAAAAAAACTAAAAAACTTTGAGAATCTTATAGAACAAGCTTCATATATATTTTAAATATAATAAGTAGTCTTTTAATTTAATATAGGAGTAAAATGAAATAGAGGAAATTATTTTGGATGGTATTATTATATGATTATGTCTTAATGATATAATTAAAAATTTGAAAATAATGAAATTTAAACATTGTCAAAATTTAAAAATTTGAAAATTCTGTAATTTTAATATATAAATGTGAAAAATAGGTCTAAAAGCTAAATTTCATTTTACGAAGGGCTGTAAAATCTTTAAAAGTTTAAAAACTATTATAAAATTATTAAAAATAATAATTAAATTTGAAAGTAAAACTAATAATAATCTAATAATGTTGTGAGGTTAATCTAAAAAAATCCACAAATATCATTTAAAAATAAATTCAAACATATAGATATAACTATAAGAAAAAATATTTTAAAATGGTTTCAAAATTCTAAAAAAAATATTGTTTTAATTGTAAAATGAATTTGAAACCTAAATTTTTTAAATATAAACTAAGTTTTTGAATAAATACAGAGTTTGTAAAATAAATCCATCTAAAAAAATGTAGAAAATTATTTACAAATTATTAAATATAATTCTAAGATATAAAAGAACAAAAATATGAATAGAACATATAAATTAACAAATATAATTAATCACTTATAATTAAAGCACACAAAACTCAAAACTATTATTATGATTGTTTTTGTTATTGTCGTCGTTGTTGTTGTCATTGTCATCATCATCATCATTAAAAAAATACGGATTTTTTACAAATTTCAAAATAATAAGATCTCATGAGTAATATTTTAATATCATAAATTTATTATATTATTAATAATCGTATTTGTCATAATAAATAATAAACCGCACATCGCGCGAGTATACTGCTAGTAGGGAGTAATAATAAGTAGTAGGAATTAAAGCACAAAGAATAAAATAAAGGGTTAAAATATTGGACAAGACCTTCCCCGGAACACAAACACTGCACAATAGATCAAAGAGAGGAAACTCACGCTTGTGATACTTGGTGTGTTGATAGCTGCTTTCATCATACAGTCCCACATGCAAAACATGGAAACAATATAATCAGAAACCAAAGTACAGAGCAAAGCACTTCATCTAACCACTTGATTACGATAAATATATACACTGAGAGTGTGATATAGCTCGATCACTGTCATAACATTATAACATTTTCCTTATTTTCAAAGAGTTTCTCGAGATCACATTCACTTTCAAAAAATATATATAATACATGTATATATTTATTTATTTTAGTCTATCTCAGCATAAATACAACCTTATAACTAAAGATAACTCTAAAATAAGTTGACATGTTCATCCACATTTAAGATGAATGAAATCCATTAACTTATATCACCTCCTTGTAATTTTGTGGTTGGATTACAATTTGATTAAATTTCACTTCTTATATTTTTTCCAAAAATTAACTGTAGAAATTATGTAATGGGTTATGCTGATAACATCGTTATGATCAGATTACAGAGCACAAGCAAACATTTATCATATAATGCTCATAAACACCAAGAATAATCTGCAGAGTCTGGATACCCACACGACTTTTGGTGATGTGCACAGGTTAAGCATTTGCCAGAAAGTATATTCAATGTCCATTTGTTGCCACTGCAGTGGACAGGCCAAAAAAGAATTGGAGTTACTGAGAGAGCATAGTGAATTCAGACAGATGCTTTTGCATATAAACAAGTAAAGTAGATAAAAAAAGAAAACCCAATATTTCAATAATGCTTCTCAAGTTTATTCTAATATGAAAAATAAATAACAATAGTAGAAACTGTTAACTCGTGCAAATGTTTACATAATGTCTGCACACTGTAAGCCAAATCATGAGACAACGGAATAACATGAAACTTTAAAAAGAAAGAAAAAGCAACTATCAGAGAATGAAGACTTCAACTACCCAGGACAACTATTAACTGAACCAGTACTCTAAAACCTTATTGAAACGCACTCCTCCCCTGTTCATTTCTACCATCAACTAAACCAGATGCACCAGACCTTACGAGAATAGGACCCCAATTTTCTTCGATATCCAATCCTAACCTAATTAAGGCAAAACAAATTAATCAGCTGGATTATTCTGTGCTCCTGCAATTAGGTAACTCTAAATTCAGTACGTCCTACTTGAACATGATGATAAAGTTAAGGTGCACAATGATGCAAAGATCACGATGCATAGTGCATAACATGTGCATTATCATAATAAGGTGCATAATATGTGCATGACAACAATTAAGCAAATAGATCCAGCATTTTCACAATAATTGCACATACTTCAGCAATCATAACTCAAAATTCAGAAATTTGAAATTTCAAAATTGAGTCCAAAAAAAACAAAAAACACCATTTCTTGCTTTTATTTAAACAAACACAGCACTTTTTCAATAAAGTAGAGAACACTAAAACAATCTCAGAAAATCAATAAAATATTTCAGTAATCTAAACAGTAAATAAGCAAATCCATTAATAATCTATCGCGAAACCAAGATCACTTATTAGCATATTACAACAAATTGAATCAGCTCCTCTCCGATATAAAAGCTCAATTAGAAACCAACCACTTTGCTCGCCTCTAAGTCATCATTTCCACCTTACTATGCCAATTAGAACAAAATGCACTAAGTGAAAATGTCATTAACAACATTTTAGCTCCATATTTCTCTGTTCCTTCGATTAATCACATCTCCACAAACTAAACACCTAATCAAGCCACAAATTCCTCATAATCTACCAAAAGGAGGTCATTCATCAAAATAAAAGACCAAGGATCGAGATCAGATCTAAAATTTGCATAAGAATCTCGAACAAAAGTTCAAATGTGGGAATTTGTAACAAAACCTTGACTATTCTGCGGAGGTAATGAGGGAGGAAAGAATTGGGCCGGGCTTGAGGGCCCGAACGGCTCTTCGATGAAGAAGAGGTCGGAAGCATCTTCTCTTCTCTGATTTCTTCTGCTATCGATTGATTTTACTGCAGATTACCGGTCTGTGAATCCGATTGATTGGATTTGAAGATCTCTTTTGTTGTTCTCTGTATGCTTCTGCTAGACTGTCATGCTATAGCGGGATGGGCTTTATTTTGGGCCAAACTTAGGCCCAATATCATGTTAGTAAGCACGGCCCAACAGTGGCCCATTTAACTGTGGTTGGCGAGTATCAAATCCAGTTGTGAAAATACAAGGTAAATCTCTCATAGTTACATCACCTCTTATTAACTTTTGTACGACAAAACCTTAAGCTCCAATTTTGATTTTATAAAGATTTTTTGAATATGAATTTTGAATCAAAATTTCCTAAATATAGGATTATAATTATATGTCATTTCCACGAACTGTTGAACAATCTCACTCATATATAATAAAAATGATACATCTCTTGGTTTAATTATTTATGTATTTGAATTATATAGCTTTTTTTTTTTAGGATTTACATACCTCAACATTACATTAATAAAAGAATTAAGATTAGCATACTACTTTTCTGAAAGAAAAAAAAAATGATAGTGTGGATTATTATTTATTATTGGTTAAATGTACAAATTAATATAGAGTAATGGTTGTTTTTCACTTTGCAATTTTCTTCTTATTTTTTATACTTTATTTTATTAAATTGCAATTTTGAAATTTTGGAGATTATTCGATTGCAACCTAAATCATTTTTTCGACAAAAGTACGAGAACATGATTTCATTTATCCCATTGCAACTTTTTTATTTAGTATATTACATGATTTAATTTGTTCACTGTACAACTTAAACATTCTTTCACACCTTTTAATCTAATATATATTTTGATAAATATCAAAATTTGAGATTCCAATTAAATAAAAAATAAAATAAACTTTAGGCAAAACACGTGGTCTCTACTTTATCGAAAAACGACTTAATTTACAATGGGACAAATTTTAGAACTTAAAAATCACAACCAGCATAAAAAAATACTTGAACTGCAAATTAAAAAAGTAATTATATTATAGACTAATTTTGGCATTTTAACCTTTTATTACTTAAATAAATATGAATTATGATAGTAATTAATGATAGGAGAGAGAAGGGGAAAGGCATCTAGTTTGGACTGCACAGTAAAATTGGGGAAATCGGCAGTCACCCTCTTCAAATTCTCCCTCCCTCGATTTCCTGAATCAGAATCTCTTCGCGATTTTCGAAAACCCTAATCGACATGGGAGAATCTCGTCGATTCTCTGTTCATCTCGCGCTTGGCGGTGGCGCAGGTACAATTCCACTCGCTTTTGATTCAGATTGGAACTGAACATGCAAAAGTTTATGCAATTAATAATTTTGATCGATTATCGATCTGTTTCCAACATTTCGTGAAACTATTTTGGCCTTCTTTATTTTGTGATGCAGTTGCTGATGTATTGTTGTGGAAAAAATGGTCGCTGAGCGTCGCTTTTCTTGTGGGTTCAACTGCTCTTTGGTTCCTATTCGAGATTGCTGGATACAATTTACTGTCGTTTATATCGAACGTGTTGTTGTTGCTGATTGTAATCCTGTTTTTCTGGGCCAAATCCGCGTCACTTCTCAATAGGTAGATGAATAGATTTATCTGGTGTTATAATGATTTTGTTCATCTATTGGGATTCATTAACTGTTCATTAGTTATTACTGCCAATGCTCTTGCGTTCGCCACATTGGCAATATTATCTTGTTTTTGAGAAATTTCTGTATGGAAATTTGTGTCAGCTGTCCTTGATTTCGATTAGGGTTTTCAAGATATCAGATATTAGATGGGATTGCATTCAGTGTAATATTATTTATTGTTGCTTGATTAAATGTGAAAACTAAATGGCTGAATTGTTTCTTTTGGTTCCAGACCTCTGCCGCCTCTTCCTAATCTTGAAATTTCGGAAGAGACTGTTGTGAAGGCTTCTGATGAGGTGCGAGCTTGGGTAAACAGTGCATTATCAATTGCACATGACATTGCAATTGGTGGGAATTTGATACTCTTTATAAAGGTGTTGTAATTTACCTTTTCCTGCTAGTTAAATTTTGTTTGTTGATCCTGATCATGCCAATGACTAATTATGGTATATGGGCCATGCTTATTAGGTTGCTGTAGTCTTGTATGTGATTTCCTACATTGGCAGTTTCTTCAGCTTTATTACGCTGGTCTACATCGGTGAGTCCAATTTCTCTCAAATGTTGTATTTACATTTTTAGAGTTGTCAATGGTAATGTGGTTTTTTTTTTTTTTTCATTGTTAATTCAACAGGTGTTCTTCTTAGTTTATCACTGCCCGTGTTTTATGACAAGTATCAAAGTCCAATTGATGATAAGCTGAGTGTTGCATGTAATATTGCTTGGGTACAATATCAGAGAATTGATGATATGATACTTCAAAAGATTCCATTTCTTTCAAACAAGCAGAAGAAGACACAGTAGACGGAGAATGTAATTCTATCTCCCTCTGCGTACATACATCTCTGTTCCCTTCATATATGCTTATGGGTGTGCCATGGGCGGCCGAACATTTCATGTCTTTTATGATGCCATTACAATACCTGATTCACGTGTTTTTTTGACGAAATATTCTTCAGACAAGCCATGTTTAGTTGACAATGTCACTTTCTTATGATTTGCACTAATGAACAACTTTCCCTTTGTTGCCTCATATTTTTAGATGTCTTGATAGAATAAAAAGTAAAGGAACTGAAGTTACCTTATATTAAACAAGAACATGTGTTCAGTTCGTAATATACGCATGCTCAAAATTATTGATGCTATCCTCCGTTTCTGTGTCATTCTAGAATATCTACTGACATATATATGTTGAACATTGTCTGAATATGTTTTCTGAGGTGCATATTTGCCTAGTTTAATGTTGCTTCAAAAAAAACATATTCATCAAGTGACCTGTTAATATAGAGGTGGGGTGAGGGATCTTGTTTAAATGCTATCTTAAGGGGCAAGGATTGGCAGTTAATTGTCTGTGCTGTCTTTTTCAGTTATTCTTGTTTTAATTGTATCTGTATATAATTTGGTTGTGTTGAGGATCAAGTTGTTTGCTTCTATCATTATTGTAAATATACATGGTTATGTACTTATGTTACAACCTCAAACGTCTGTCATTAGATCTCTGTACAATATGCAATTTAAAACATTCACTGTGTAATTTCATGCAACTGTTGATGCAGTGTCATTTTAGTCATTGACTTAGATGTAGAATTCATATTCCAAAACATGATCTTATACAGCTTATATCTGTTTAATTTTTTAGCATTGGTTATGTCAAATTAGATTGTTTTCTTAAGCCGTATGTTAATGCATAGCTGTATTCTTGTTTCGCCTCTAAAATGCCAATGTTATTTACAGGTGCCATTTGCTGACCCTCATAGCATCAAACCTGTCCATTGAATCAGTTTTGCAAGGTTTGTCAATCACTATAGTGGCCGATGGAAGTTATTAACACAACATGCTTTTCATCTCCTCCGACTCATTATCATCCATCTCTCTCTACTGGATTTAAAAGGGAGTGTTAGTTTTTTTGTTCTGGGATTTTTAGGATTGTGACATTGATCTGTGCAGTTTGTGTAACTTTGTCTATGCCTATTTGTGGGGTGTTACTACTAATCTGATTCCAGTGAAAATTACAGCAAATAGTTTATCGCCTATGACATATCCTTGTTTTGCATGCATTAGAATAAGCTGAATATATTTTTTTTACATTTTTGGTATCGGGGCAACAAAGTGTAATACTGTAATTTGGAATATTTTCTTTTGTTCTTTTAAATCGCAGTTTTATTTCAATTTGGGTCATATCAGTTTGTGTTATTAATGCTATATATATATTTTTACTTTAAAAAATAATAATCTTAATAATCAATTTTTTTATATTACTTAAAATATGTATATAATGTGTAACATCCATACTTTAATATGCTATCTATATTCGTCTTATTACGATTCTTACCTTAAAAAACAAATACTATTTGTTATAAATTCAACTCTAATAAACAATGTTAAAAAAGTACAAGTTGCCAAAAGTCAACTCAACTCATTCTCGCACAATCTGCTAATAAAGTCAACGATAACATATGAGCTGGGCTCTCATAATAAAATGTATACGATGTTAACATCTTATAAGGCCCTGTTTGGTAGATTGGTTTAGGCTGGACTGATATTAATATCCAGCCTAAACCCATATTTGGGACGAAGGTTTAAGGCCCGGGTTATGGGGTGGGCCCAAATGATTTGTTGGGTTTAGGCTGCCCAATTCGCTGTGATATAAACCCACCATTTTTGGTGGGTTTATTCTTAACCCAACAGTGTCATGTGTGATATTACATCTCCATCCCTACTGTTGAAAATAGTTGGTCGATATTGCCCTTATCTAATTCGAAAATTATACCTTTGCCACATGAATATTTGTCATCAAGGCAAAATGCCCTAGGCGTTTCACTTCCAACTGACACACTCATTCGAAACTAAACCACGCCGGCGGCAGATCCATAGTCGATCGATGAAGGTGATTTCATTCCATTATTGAAAACCATATTCGAAACCATTGTCAAACCCCTGTTGAAACCATAGGATCGATGCTCATTCCAACCGATTTCTTGAAGGTGCAGTGGGTTTAAACCTAGAAAATTGAAGCCAACGAATCGAGAGGCAACTCCAATACCATACTTCATCTCGAGCTGTCTGAAAGCACTATTGCACTGAGTCCGACATAATACGGGCTCGACATTTAGAGCATTGAAAGTGTAAGTGCACTCCTGAGCTTCTTATGTCTGACATTATATGTGTTGAGTGGATTAGATGGTTTTTTTTGTTCTTTTTTTGATTGGTGGATCTGTAGAATACTCATATATGGAGAGGAATACATAAGCTAAGAAGAGGAGAAAAATCTGATCTTATTCATTATGAAAAACCACACATACAAAGGAGGAAGGAATGGATATATATATGCGTAGCTTTCCCGCAGCTCACAGCTCACGCACATATACAAAAAGAAAACTAATTCCTAACTGCCTCCATAACAGCAAGGCAAGAGTGAAGAAGAAACGTGAAAAGGTTTAAGCAATTTTACAAGTGAAACAACACCTTTAATGGAAAAGACAAAAGTACCCTTCCATTTAAAGATACCACAAATCACATACACGACTTTGAAAGTAAAAACCCGTTTCTTCTCTTCTTCTTAAAACCTGCTGCAACAAAGCCTCCTCCATGTATGCAGTGAGCTTACTGCAGCTCACACTTCCACACTTCATATACCAACAGGATCTCGATTTTGTGAATAGGGTTGGGGGTTTACCATTTTGGTATTATCTTGTTTATAAGCGTTGCATTTCTACACTCTATTTCGGGTTTGGGGATTTCCATATGCTTTACAAATTGTTGTGATGATGATTCTCTACTTTCATTTGCCTGATACACTTCATTTTCATACCTTTCTTGTTTAGGGGTTGCATATAACTTTCCTGTACAATGGTTACTTCAGAAAAAAAGCTAAAATAAGAATCATTGAAATTATGTGGGTTTTGAGCTATGAATGTAAATAGTTAATGGTGACTTGCTGGTTTTGAAACTCTTGTTCAGTCATTTTATCAAGATAATGTGCGCAATGCTATTCCCTAGTTTTGGGGAGTTTTAATGCTCCAAAATCCACTCAATCTGCTTAATTAATGGTAAATTCAAGAAGTGCTACCATAAGTATCATCGAAATTTTGTGGGTTTTTTGAGAATGAGATTTACATGAATGATAATGGTTAATGGCCATGAATGGCTGGTTTGCTTATCTACAAGAGGTTCAGAATAGTTGATATCCATATTGTTGATTGCCTCTGATCTTCGAACAACAACTTTATAATACAATTCTTAGTCTTTAAACATAGCAAAGAATTGCTCTAGTGATCCATTCTCTCTTCAGTAACATTGGTAATCTGATCTGGAATTGAGATGAAAAAAGCTTCTGTGTCGTCATCATCATCATCATCATCAATGTTTTATACTTATATTAATGAAAGCGAGTAGGAAAGTACACTCTTTTGCAGTTGTGAAAGCTCCATGCAAGAATTTCTTTCTGAAACAAAACATGACATGGTCACGGTTCAGATGAAAACAGACCCTCATGCATTCTTTCCATCATGCGTAGAGTTTGCTTAGACTATCTTTAAAATGAACTAATGTTGTGTTTGAATTGAGATGTTTGAAATTCATACTGGTAAACAATTGTTGTGTTTCGATGGAGAGATTTGGTATTCATACCTGATGACATGATTGTGAGTATCTCTGCACTTATTTTGGGCATCTCTTGTATCCTAGAAATGGGGAGTGTCGAGGCTCTTGATTTGAGCAGTGTTGCTCCTCATAAACCTGTTAATATTTACATGTTTGATTCTGATTAATGTGTCTCGGATTTACTTCTATGATACATAGACAAATGAAGAAGACATTGTTACATGTTGTTGTAGATGTGACTTCAATCATGTTAATGGGAGTGTGAACTGCCATGCCGGATTCAAAAGCTGCTTATGTTTGTGCCCTTTTAGCACCAAGTGATTCTGCTTCCTCTGCACACACATTGCTTACTAGTGAAGCTGCAGATGAAACTACCCCACCCATATCTTGCCATGCTAATTCCTGCAATGGCTGCAGCTAGCTGTGTGAGCGAAAGGGCTAAGTGTAATTGTGTTGTTTGTAGTCATTTCTCTTCTTTCTTCTTCTCTTTACGAGTCCTAAACAAGCTAGTTAAGGATATGGGTCAGCCATGTCTTAGGTTGTATGAACTGCATCTGTACATTATCCTAAGAGAGTGTTTGAAATAAAAGTGATTATTTGCATCTTAGATTCTTATTTTAACTTTTAATATTTGGTTTATATTAGATCATCTTTTTGGATATTCTATTCATTTGGCTTTTAATTGGATACTATTTGCATTCTTGTATTAATTTTTAGGTTTTTGTAATGAATTATTTGTGCTTGTATTTTGGTTAGAAAAATTGTGACATTCAATTTGATTTTGGTTAACAAAATGATCGTTGTAAAATTGGATTTTGTTCGATATTTATAAATTTTGTTATGTTTATACTCCATGCATTACAATGGGGAGTACACGCTACATATTTGCTAAAGTTAATTAATAACCAGAAGGGTTCGTAATTGTGGCATTCCACACATTTTTACCATTTACTTTCATTTTTAAAAAACATGTTTTAATGTGATGGTTGTTTTTATCTTATGTTTTTGGGAAGGGCATTCTTGTCATTTCACATACCATATCAAACCCAACTAATATACCAAACACAATTTTTCTTCCATATATATCCACTAATTAGGTAGGGGTATTTTTGTCAATTAACTTACTTTATCAAACCCAACCTATATACCAAACACAAATTTATAAACATTACATCTTTCAATCATTAATACCAAACACAAAACACAACTAAACTCATATCAAAAACCTCCATACCAAACACCCAAATTAAACTGCATGAACAGTAAAAAGCCCGAAATTATTATAATCCAATCCAAACCCAACCTTCGTATCAAACGGGCCCTAAGAGTACAAAATTTGTAATAAGAAATTGAATTTCTACTTCTTTATTCTATAATGATATATACTTTTTTTAATTTTACATCTCGAGAAGTTCTTATAAAATCATCGAAGAACCGAATTGATCTCCATAATCACAAATAGGGAAAGGATATTAAAAAAAAATTAAACAGTTTTAATTATCAAATTAGTGAGCATCAATGGATCTTTCCAACTCAAACGAAGCCCAGCCCGCCAAACAAATCTTCATCCTATCGGGCCAGAGCAACATGTCGGGCCGCGGCGGCGTCGCCAAAGACCAGCCATGGAACGGCGTCGTTCCGGCGGAGTCCTCCGCCGACGGGGAGAAGATCTTCCGCCTGAACGCGGAGCTCCGATGGGAGGTGGCTCACGAGCCTCTCCACCAAGGCCTCGACTCCAACAGAGTTTGCGGGGTGGGGCCCGGCCTGGCCTTCGCTAACGCCGTCAAGAACGCCGTCGGAGTGGTGGGGCTGGTCCCCTGCGCCGCCGCCGGAACCCAGATCAAGGACTGGGCCCCCGGGACGCCGTTGTACCAGAACATGGTGAGGCGGGCGGCGGCGGCGCACGGCGGCGAGATCAAGGCGGTGATGTAGTATCAAGGAGAGAAGGATACTTTCAAGAAAGAGGATGCAGATTTGTATAAGCAGAACGTATATGAGCTTATTCTTAACGTCCGTCAAGACCTTCGTTTGCCTTCTCTTCCATTCATTGTGGTATGATTTCTCTGTTTTTTTCTTTTTTTATTTTTTGCATTTCACAATGTTTGTTTTAGTCAAACTAGCGGTATACCCGCGCGATGCGCGGTTTATTATTTATTATGATAAATATGATTATTAATAATATAATAAATTTATTATATTAAAATATTACTCATTAGATCTTATTATTTTAACATTTGTAAAAAATCCGTATTTTTTTAATGATGATAATGATAACAATGACAACAACGACGACGACAATAACAAAAACAATAATAATAATAATAGTTTTGTGTTTGACTGTTTTAATTATAAGTGATTAATTATATTTGTTAATTTATATGTTCTATTCATGTTTTTGTTTCTTTATATCTTAGAATTATATTTAATAATTTGTAAATAATTTTCTAAATTTTTTTAGATGAATTTATTTTACAGACACAGTATTTATTCAAAAACTTAGTTTATATTTAAAAAATTTAGGTTTCAAATTCATTTTACAATTAAAACAATATTTTTTTTAGAATTTTGAAACCATTTTAAAATATTTTTTCTTATAGTTATATCTATTGCATATATGTTTGAATTTATTTTTAAATGTTATTTGTGGATGTTTTTAGATTAACCTCACAACATTGTTAGATTATTATTAGTTTTACTTTCAAATTTAATTATTATTTTTAATAATTTTATAATAGTTTTAAACTTTTAAAGATTTTACAGCCCTTCGTAAAATGAAATTTAGCTTTTAGACTTATTTTTCACATTTATATATTAATACTACAAAATTTTCAAATTTTTAAATTTTTGACAATGTTTAAATTTCATTATTTTCACATTTTTTAATTATATCATTAAAACATAACCATATAATAATATCATCCAAAATAATTTCCTCTATTTCATTTTACCCCTATATTAAAAGACTACTTATTATATTTAAAATATATATGAAACTTGTTCTATACGATTCTCAGAGTTTTTTAGTTTTTTTTCCACAATTTTTCTATTGGTCAATGGCAAATCAATAATTATCTCCAATTTTGCAATTGAGTGGCAAATCAGTAAATATCACCAACTTCTCCTGTTTTATATATAGTATAGATATGAATTAAAATGTATGAAAATACTTGAATCTTGTAGAAAATTCATGTATTTGAGCGAAATGAAGTTTTTTTTTTTAAATAAAAATTAGACTAGCTAAAACAATTTCTATTTAAAATATCACATCCATATTTCGTTAAATAAATTTTTACTATGCCTTAGGAAATAAACAATTGCAAAACTATATGTTAGATCAAAATATTTATTAAAAACACCAAAATAAAATAATATATATAAGTAATAAATTTTCAAAATCCAAAAAGGGATATCATGGATTACAAGAACCTCATCTAGTTTAAACAAATCTATAGAATTTTAAGTCGAGATTTTGTCCTACAACATTTCAATTTGATCCCTCTGTTACACATAATGAACATCACTATTGTTCGTTAACAAGTAGATCAAAAATATTATTTTATACACGTGATGTGATGTTGTGTATTAAAAGAGAAGATATTATAATTTATTGCAGGTTGGGCTTGCATCAGGAAGAGAATACCTTGACAAGGTTAGAGATGTACAAAAAGGAATTGATCTTCCAAATGTAGTGTTTGTGGATGCAATGGGTTTGCCTCTTCAAGAAGATAAACTTCATCTCACTACTGAAGCCCATGTTCAATTGGGCCTTATGTTAGAAGATGCCTATCTCACCAATTTTCTGGCCCAATAAGGTTTACTGGCCCAACTCGAAGACTATCCCTGGCCCAAGTGTCGGTATTGAAAGTCCAGCCCAATTACATGTGTGTGTGTGTGTTCTTAGTGGTGTATAGTGTATACCATTTATATATGTTAATTTGGTGTGTAATGGTTGTTTAAAAGATGAGGATTAAAGAAAAGGAATAAACTGTCTATGTAATATTGACTGAATACTGTTTTGATTAATTTTAATTTTTCTGTATTTAGTTCTTTTTCTTGTTTTTGAAGTGTTTATTACTTTTGTTATAGACTTTTGTGCACTTTTATGGGTACATAATACAATACAATGTGCTCTGTTTCAAGTATTATCATGCAGCATTTCAAGTGACTGTCAAGTATGTGTGAATAAAATATATCTACACCATTGAAATGATTGTTTCTTGGATAATTGATAGCTATAGTTCAACATTTACTAATCAATCGATCTAGCAGTCTACAAATCATCTAAATGAACAGTTCCAATTCCTATAGAAGAGCTGTCACTCCGAATTTCCAATACGTACTCATAATTCGTTTCTTGTAAATTTCAAACCATCCGATCGCACATGCACGTCATTGCCCGAACCACCCTTCAATGATTGGAGGTAAGGATGTAGACTCATCCAAATTTACCTGCAAAAAAACGGAGAATTGATTATATACACTCTAGAGTATCGAAAATACAACAAAAAAAGTTGAAGACGAAAGTCAACTTTAGATTTGTTCGGCCTACCACGAGGACGTGCGACCTCGGCGGGTTCTTGTAACATACTCATTGTGAGCATTTTTATCTCCTCAAGTTTATTCAACAATATCAACTTTTCGGCCTTAGAGGCCGTTCGAAACATTTCGTTGATGTTACCAACAGTTTCGACAAAACAGTTTCTCAAATCTTCGCTTAAATTTGTGTCACTCTTGGAGGGTTCACAATCCAACTTTCTCCAAAAAGGTTTAATCATCTCAAGCTGGATGACTTGACGATCTCGTTTCAACTTTGCAAGCTCATGTGCACAAGGCAAACCACACGTCCTTTTCAACAAACAACCTACACATTAGAGGGTCGACACCACAACTGTCCACCCATTTCATCTCTTCAAACATCAATCCAAGGGCATGGAGAGACACTAGTCCTCTAATATTCTTGAAAATTGGTAAAGAATAACAATGTGACGCCACATTAAGGCTCAGCTCAAATGAGGTCTTGATTTGAGTGTGAGACATGATAAGTAGGTGATGTATTCTCGCCCAATAAGTCTCAAAATTTGATTGGATTGTGCCCAATTGCTTTTTTAATTTTGCATGTGCACTCTCAGCCCTAATAGAAGATAACACAAACATATTAATTCTCATATAACATAAACAAAACCAACAACTATATATTCAACTTAACTCGTAACAATGAGTTGGTACCTGTTGCTTGTTGTATTCTGATAATGCATGACATTATTTGTCCAACATAACACAAACTTCTTCTTAAATGGCTCAATCCAATTCTTCATGCAATAGTTCACGACATGTTCCACATTGGCATAGTCATTCTGAAACCTCCTCAGCAGCTCATTGAATCGGGGTTCATCCTCAGCAACTATAAGCATATTCCATGAACTCATAAAACACTCCCACTTCTCGGCCCTACCAAAGAAACCTCGACATTTGGCCAAAACATTTTTATTGATATGCCAACGACAAAGCAAATGTCTAGATGTGGGGAATGTTACGTCAATTGCATTCATGAGTGCAATCTCCCGATTAGTTACAATAACCTTTGGTAGTACACCATCGACCATTAGTCTATCAAGTGTATTAAGTGCCCATCGATAATTCTCCTCACACTCTTTTTCCAAATACACACAGGCCACAGAGAATGTGATGTTCGTGGAGGTAACACCAACAATCTCCAAGAGCGGCATTTTGTACCTATTAGTCTTGTAGGTACAATCCATTAACAACACGCTCGGAAATGCACGCAACAACTCTATAGATGTAGGATGAGCGTAGAAGAGATCGATGACCCTATCTGTAACCTCACATCTTCTAGTCAAGTGATAGTACTCCTCCTCTTTCAATTTTCCCAACAGATACTGCATCTGAGTTCGTCCTCTGTGCTGTACAATTCTATGCTTTTGACGAACGTTGTACACTGTCTTCAAGGTGCTCAATATATTTTTGGACTTTGCTTGGTTTATAGATAGGTCACGAACAAGCTGATCCTCAACAGACGTTGGTCGACCTGCAAATGAATGTCCAGCCAAATTCAAGTCTATTGGGTGATTATGCAAACCACAAATCACTTCTAAGCACCAATGTCCGAGTTCATTCACCTGCAATCCTTTTAGCATGAAAGGACAGTCACATTTTTTCGTGCCGATAAACCGTTTGTTTATTGGCTTCTGTTCAACGGAGTCCGAACTATTTACAGCCAATCTCTTCTTTGGTGGGCGATACTTACCACCACGCTCACATCCCAAAAACACTCTAGCGCGTCTGCCACTTGCACCACTGTCAGAGCGTCTAACAAGGATAACCATATTTAGACGGATCCCAACTTTATACGCCCAATTAACCATTTCCTCACGACTCTCAAAACTTTCAGTCGTGAGGAACTCCTCTGAAAAATCGATAAATTGATACATTGGATTCATATCATTTGACTCTTGAGATTGGTTAATAATATTCAGTTCCGTCCCATTTGATTTGTTTTCCTATCAACATACAAAAGAACCACAACATAAATATAGTTAGCTTAATATATCAATTCAAATCAAAATGATATGCATTGTAAGAAGGTCGAAAAAAATACGCTCGAAAAACACTTGACTATGTTCGGCCAAAAACCAACCGATACTTTCGGCTAGTTATGGCCAAAAATTCCTCAACAACATCGGCTATCATTCACGAACTTTATAATTTACATTTTACATAAGTATTCTTCATTTTCTTCTTCTTCACTAAAAGTGTGCTTGTTGAAGGAATTCTTGAAAGGTTTGTAACCAGTTGTATGTAAATTGTGTGGTGAGTAAGAAGAATGTTATATGTTTTGTGTACTATATATAATGGGGTGTGTTTAGTATTAATGGGTGTGTATAAAAAAAAATCAGATACAGAAAACACGGAAGCAAAATCCCAACTTCAGATTATAAAATCAGATAAAAAACAATAAATTAAGAAAAAGGGGAATAAGATTCAGAGAAAGGCGTAGAAGATGAAGGGATTGTTACCTTTGGACGCCGTCTATTCTGAAGGGAAACGGGTACGTTGTTAGATCCGACCGATTCGCCACCCGAATCTGTGTGTGTTTTTTCCGCCATCTGAGCAACCAAACTATCACAGTGCCGCCTTAACACATCAAGAGAGAGAGATATCTAGAGAGAGAGAGAGATCTCTGGAGAAAGAGAGAGAGTGGTGGTGTGCGTGAGAGAGAATGGGGAGGGATTCTAAAGTGTAGAGGGAGCTTCCCTGAAGATTCTAAGGCCGTGTTTGGTAATTTGGATGGCTATCTAAAATATATAATTTAAATGAATGGCTAAATACATTTTATTTATTTTTATTTTTCCAATTTGATAGTTTCTCAAATTCATTTTTGCATCTAGAACTATATTCTTTCTTCATTTTTTGTCATAACATTTAAAGTAATATTACTATTTTTTCATGTAGTATAGTTGCTCATTTATGTTAGGTAAATTAACCCTACTAATCCTTCCTACATAAATATTTGTCCAACTAGTCTTCTAACCTAATTTCCAAATAAATATTAAATAAAAATAAATTAAATGAAATCTGTTGTATCAAATAATTATGCACTACGCGTGTATCACATCCCAAAACGCGTTATATGAGTTTTGAACGTAAAAACGATTACAAATTATAATATGTTTCTAGTATCAAAGTTACATAATTTTGGAATATGAGTTATTTTACTAAAAAATTACAAACATGGTCTTCATAAATAATAATTTATGTTGACTGAGCTATTTAAATAAAAAGTCTTTTATGTTATAATAATTTAACATTTATATTATATTAATATAACACTTATATATAAATATTGTAACATTTAAATACCATATAAATTAAAATGGATTATATGTCAGTAATACAATTTAGAAATTAAATTAACATAACATGAACTGGTGTTAAAACCACCTCTAAATTGAAAATCACTTTCAAATCAGATCAACTCAATATTTTGAATTTGTTGCATTTTGTGAAATGACTCGTGGGTGCATGAGCATCTAGACATATTTAATTATTTTTCTTCATATATGTGAGGGTGGGCATAATGTTTTGCACGTAAGTTTTAGAGAATACTCCCCCATCCCGCTCTATTTTGCCTACTTTTCATTTTTGTTTGTCCCATCTTATTTTGTCAGCCCAAAAATGGCAAAGAAAAATTTACTTCCTTACCCCTCCATTTCTTTCATTTTACAACTTTTGCACTCAAAAAGCACACATTAATTACAAAATTGTCACTCAAAAATATTAAAATAACACATCACATCAAAGTCAAACAGTTTTTTCTTAGGTTCCGTGCCGGTCAAAGTAGGCAACATAACCTGGGATGGAGGTAGTATTTATTAGCGAGAGAAATTTAACTTAATGAATATTTATTAGTGAAAGAAATAGTAATTTCTAACCCTTGTTATTTTGATATGAGCTCTTATACAATATTTTGGAAATGATGAATTCAAATATATGGTATATAAATTCGTGAAAATGAGTTTGAATGTAAATAATATTACATTTTTACTTATTACAAATAAAATTATGAAATTGGTTTAGCATTTGGATGACATAGAATTTTCCTACAATTACATTTACTTAAAAGTTTCATTTTAAAAAAAATATATTTGTGTTCTATTGGGGGTCTGTTTATATTGATAAATAAATATAAATTAATTATCTTTGTTAAGTGTACGCATCCATTGTTTAATATGTAATATGTGGGTTATGATAAAAGCAATATTACACAAATGTCCCTTTTTATATTACATATATAAATGTTTAATATTTATAAGCTAGTTCCTTGTGAGACGTCTTACGCGTGACACAGAATATGATTATACCTTTTACAGATATAAATATGTTGAAATATAATCAATTATAACAATATTTCTACAATAAATGTACTTGGATAGTGCAATAATTGCACTCAGTTTTAATGAATATTTATTAGTGAGAGAAATATAATTTCTAACATAAGCTACAATGTATTATCAAAAGTATTATTTTTAGAAGGATAATTCCATAGTTTGTTCGAAATTATCCATCAAAGTAAAGGAAGTTTGAGTGGAATGGATAACTTGGTACCCAAAAGCTACGCGTGAAAGAAAAATCTCCAAAATATAAAAGAAATCTGCAAACACCAAATCGGAATCTGAAGAAATGGAGCTCTCGAACTGCACCGACAACAATGGAGCGGGGCCCACCAAACAGATCTTCATCCTATCGGGCCAGAGCAACATGGCGGGCCGAGGCGGCGTCGACAAGTACAAGCACTGGGACGGCGTCGTTCCGCCGGAATGCTCCCCCGACAGCCACCGAATCTTCCGGCTAAACGCCCACCTCCACTGGGAGGCGGCGCGCGAGCCTCTGCATCACGACATCGACACGAGGAAGACGTGCGGAGTGGGGCCGGGGATGGCGTTCTCGAACGCGGTGAAGGAGCGCGTGGGGGTGATCGGGCTGGTGCCCTGCGCCGTCGGCGGCACGGCGATCAAGGAGTGGGCGCGTGGGATGCACCTCTACGATAATATGGTGAAGCGCGCTAAAGCGGCGGAGGACGGCGGCGAAATAAGGGCGGTGCTGTGGTATCAGGGGGAGAGCGATACGACGTCGCAGCAGGAGGTGGATTGCTACAAAGAGAAGATGGAGACTCTAATCCACAATCTGCGTCAAGATCTGGCTTTCCCCACTCTTCCTATTATTCAGGTTTGTATTTAATATAGTTTTTTTTTTTTTTTGGGTATTAATTTCTTATTTATAATTGTATAATTTTTTTGGTAATTAAAACAAGGGTATCAAATTAATTATGATGCACCGAAATTAATGATTATATTATGTAAAAAAAACTAACGTGAAATGGTCTACCGAATATGTCGAGTGTCATCGGAACATGCATTGGCGATGAAAGTTCAAGATAAGCTATCGATTTAGTAATGTCATCGGTGAGGTTATGTTAGCAAACCTTGAGACATATTCTTTTTACCAACAAATCAAATAATTTCCACTAATTTATATTAGATTAACCAATTTAGTATGACTTAGGTTAACAAGGGTACTGGACTGCTGGGAAGAAATTCAAACCCCCGACTCAAGAACGTCGTTATGTGATAAAAAAAAAGCTACATGTCATATAACTATTGTGGTGAAAGATATATTTTCAAATTCATCTGAAGATATATTATGTTTCTATTCATTAATAAACCATAGACGGAAAAGAAAGGCAACTATAGTCTATCATATGTATAATACTATAGTATGGTGAGGTGGTATGGGACAAAAAATAAATGGGGAAAAAAGTTTTTTAATCTTCTATATTTACATCATTGGATTTTTAGTCATCCAATTTTGAACTTTCGATTTTTAGTCAACTATGTTTATCTTTGTTAGATTTTTAGTCCTTTTATCTTTTAAGATTTAATTTTTAGTCATATATATTTACATAATTTGATTTTTAGTCCTCTGTACTTTTGATTTTTAGTCATTTTACTTGCAATAGCACTTTTTTTTTTCTTTTTAGTTACAATTTAATTTTTCCCAATTGGAGAATTTAATTGACTATAATTCATAAATCATTTGGTATAATTTGAAAACTAGCCGAATATGATCAAATATTTGTTATCCGTTTACGACACGAAATGTATATAATTTATGAAAAAAAGTAATAATTGCTTAATATCAACTTTAAGTTAGCTTTTTTATTTATTATATTTACATAACTCTAAATCACTCGTAATGGGATGAAAATATGATTTCTAATTATTAAATCAATTTAAACTGATGAAGAAACTTTTTTTTATTGAGAAAAATTAAGTGCAACTAAATGAAAAAAAAAATTAATATGCTATTGCAAGTAAAATAACTAAAAATATGTTATTTGTTAATTACAGGGTATTAAAATCAAAAGTCGAAAAATAGAGGATCAAAAATCTAATGAGGTAAACGTAGAGGACTAAAAATCAAAAGTTGAATTATAAAGAATTAAAAATCTAATAAAGGTAAACATAGAGGACTGAAAATCAAAAGCTGAAAGTTGGAGGACTAAAAATCTAATGTGGTAAACATAGAAGAATAAAAAAAAAAAATTCCCAACATAGACGGTTTCAGATAATACATGTAATTAGTCCCCAGCTATTAAGTAGGACCTCCTTGATCAATTAGCATCTAAAATATTATGATTTTACATAATTCTTTAAATATACTATTTATTAAAAGACATGCTATTTTTAAAGGTATTTTGTTTTCAAGTAATATAATTTTATTATTATATTTGTTAATATACAATTTTGAAATTATATGAGATATAAGGTTGATGAAAATAATGTGTGTTGCAGGTTGCAATAGGATCAGGTGAGAAATTTGTAGAGGAAATAAGGGAGATTCAAAAGGGAATTAATCTCCCAAATGTGGTGTGCATAGATGCCATGGGCCTTGAGCTCAAAGAAGATAATTTACACCTCACTACTCAGGCCCAGGTTGTGTTAGGCCATATGTTTGCCGATGCTTATCTAGCCCATTTTATGAATGGGTAGGCCCAATTCATTTGGGCCTTATTATAGCTCTGGCCCAGCCATTTGTTTCCAAGTTGCCTTGCCTTACATTTGGAGTGGTTTTCTGAAAAATAAATATGTGTGTTTGGTTCCAATTAATGTTTTAAATAGTTTTTTTTTTTTTTTTCTTCTAAGAAGGCTTAAAAGAAATAGTATTATTAGCATCAAATTTATATTTCCTCTTCCTCACAAAGATAAGACATATTTCATGTAGGAAAACACATTTTAATTTACTTGGAAAATCGATTTTACTCCACAATGTTCATATTATACCCTTTTTATACACATTGATAACTAAAAGAAATCACTTTACATTTTTACATCATTACATAAGCTTCTAACATTAAGGACGTTTTTGAGAAATTTTCTCTCTGTGGTACAATAAAAAAGAATAGTAGACTATCTTGTGTAATAGAGGAAGTATATTCTCTATCACTTAAGTTGTTGAATTTAACTCCGACATGAAAGACAACGCTCAATACAGAACGCTACCGTTGTGAAAACCCTAAACAGCAAAGCTTCGAAAAACGAAAATGCAGCAACGAATAACGATCAACACACCGGAATTTTAAGGTGGTTTGGCTCGCCACATCGGCCTACATCCACCGGAGAAAGAATGAAACGATTTCACTAAGAATCGAAGGAGAATTCGCGATTACAAAATCTGCCCAGAATTAGGGCTTTTCACTCTCAAGAACTAAGAACCCTAATTTGCTAAAACTCACAAATTACACAGAAACAGAAAGTAAGATTACAATTGAGTATTCTACTATATATAAGCGGCCAAAGCCCTCTGTCAATTTGTGGATTTGATCGCTGAGCTCGAACGAATTTCTGTTTGAAGTCTGCAACCATCGCCCGAAACCCTAACAGATTCCCAGCTAATTAACTACCTTGGACCGGTAGTTACAGAGTTCTTGCTTCGCCCGGTTCGACCCGTTTTAGACAGGTTCTTAGTGATCCGAAACCGGTTCCAGAATCCTTGTTCAATTTCCGAGTTGATTCAATCTACATAAGTAAAGTTGTATTTATGAGTCTAATGAATGAACATAAGAATTTTTTCTTTGAAATATAATAATTTGTAAAGAATATTTTGTCATGTAATCTTTTTTATCAAACATGTGTATGATGATAAAATTATGTCGTTCTTAGCGTTCTACTACTTTACTCTCCGTGTAAACATTAATATGTACTCATCACTAACGTATTAGATACCAATCATATCAATTAATTAAGGATACAAAATCATTACACGTCAACGATATGCGTATTAAAAGTTCCCACGGTTGTCATTTTAACGTTTTTGCCAACATAATATCAATTAAATAGAGTTGCATATCATTAAATATTAACAATGTTTTATGTTTCTATTTTTTCGGTAAAAATGCATATATTGTTTATTTAATATATAATTTGAAGAAAAGTTTTGGATATATGACACGTGTTAACATTTTTGCCAACATAATATCAATTAAATAGAGTTGCATATCATTAAATATTAACAATGTTTCTATTTTTTCGGTAAAAATGCATATATTGTTTATTTAATGGGTAAAATACCACAGACTCCCTTGTGTTATAAAAATTCGCACCGGACCCCCTTGTGAAAAAAAAAATTGCATGAAAAACACGTAGTTTTTGAAAAATTCGGCACGCCACACCCAATTCCGTCAAACTTGACGGAGGTGTAGAGGACGCGCTGGAAGTGCGAATGTTGATCGTTTTTTACCATTATTTTTGTGCAAAAAGACAGATATACCCTTGGCTTGACTATATATATATATGTGCATGCAAGACTCAAAAACACCTTCTTTGTATGATCCCCTCCCCCTCAAACCTCTCCACATTACAGCAGGTACGGTTTTTCTCTTTTTTTTTCTAAATTCTAATTTTTTATTTGTTTATATATTTAAATATAATATGAATTTAATAATGTTAAATTTTACAAAACTTACATCATTGACTAGAATACATGTTAAAAAATTTCTTAAAATTTTTGTAGGATACATATCAACATTTAGGGCATCGATGTCCACAAACGAAGAAGCTTTGGATTTACGATATAGTTACAAATAATGTTATTGCTGTAAAAATGCCGAAATTAAAGTTGTTGGTCTGTCCAAAGCCACGGTTGGCAAATTGTTTTGCACGTGCCGGTCGTCTCAATGTGAGTTTTTTGCTTGGCTTGAACCCACATCGATTGTAAGGAAGAATCATTCAAGCGAAATGCAAATGCTGGATTTGCATGAAGAAGTAGACTCTCCGGTATTCTCTAATTCTAAAGAATTGCTCACCAAATGTGAGAATCTCTCATTGAAGATTGAGAAAGTTGACAAGAATCAAGCAACTATGAAGATAATCACTTGTCCTGTATTGATGTTTCTTATCATTGTAATTCTCAAGTAGATCCCTAACTTTAGTATTTTGTTGCGATAAATTATAACTACCCATGTGGTCATTTTCCCCACTTTTGCCACATTTCAAATTAAATTTCAAAAACTGGTTTGTTCATGCAAAAACAAGGAATACACAACTGAAATGAAATAAAAATTGTATTTGGTCATTCAAATTTCATAAGATGTCAAAGCAAATATTGTTGTTGTACAAGGCCTATATTCAACATCCAAGGTACAAAGATTAAAATACATGTCTCTTTCTTTTACACTTCTCCAGGGGAAAGGTTATGAACTCAAACCGAAAGAGGGTAGCAGAAGAGAGAGGAACAAAAATGCTTAATTAGATTTCTATGAGATGTTCAATTCTCACTGGTCTATCTTAATCTATGTCCTTCAATTGGAGCCCAAGTACTCATGTTGGACATTCATCAATCAAAAACACAAATAGGCTAAATACAAACATCTAGAAAAGATATGACCCAGTAGAAAAGACTGTAGATGCAGGGTAGTTCAACTTTGCAAAAATTAGTAAAGGAGATTAACATATGGTAGTGTGACTGGTGTTCACATCAGTACAAGTTCCTCACAGTTTGAAGTAAGGTTCGATACCTTTTGTCAGGACAAATTAATGGCAGATGCTTCAGAATCGCAAATCATGTCAACCAAATCTCTAAAAAAAGTATTTCCATGTTCTACATTCTCCTAACATTCTAGTTCAATTACTATATTACTCAAAAGATTAATAAAACCACCCCCATAATAGCATTCAAGACGAGAAGATATGGCATTACGGCATCATGAAATATAGATAATTCAAGTAAGCTTGTCCAGATTGGAATTAATTCATACCCATGAGCCCTTAAAAGTCGACGTTGTTGCGCTGTTCCACATATTGACAATAAAGATAGAAGACTCGCCTACCGAATCTTCGCCTGTTGTCCCTTCTTCAAACCGTCCAATGCAAAATTCACCTCATCCACATGCTCCATCATCTCCCCATATTCCTGAGTTTCCATCAATGTAGTGGTGAGAACTAAATCACCTAGTCCTAACTCCTTTGTTTTCATCTTTTTCTTCTTCTTCTTCTGTAAAACCCTGCTCTCTTTCCCATGTTTCTTGGATTTCGGACAAACCCCATCAAACTCCCAAGAATCCCCATTACCCTGGCTCTTTCTTGGCTCTAGAATCCCAAATTCATGCAACTCCTGCGACGAACTTACCCCACACAAATCAGAATCAACATAATTCGACTTTGATTTCCAAACCCATTTTCAGAGAAGTCATACATGCTTTTTCCATTTCTTTGAGGTAAAATCTCAAATTCATCCAACTCATGGGACGAATTGTAATCATAAGGATTGGAACTAATTCTCTTGCCCGTCTTCAATTTCTGAAATTCTCCACTGGAAATATCCAAAACCCCATAATCCTTCGATTCTTGCGACGAACTCGAACCGTAGGGCTCCTAATCAACGCCAATTACCTCCAATTTCAACCGTTTCTTCTACTAGTGGGTGAACTCAACCCTATCCTTTCTCCCACTCTCCGCATTGTAATTCAAAATAGAGATGAAATATTCACTAGGCATATCAGGGAGAAAACAGGAATTTATGTGACAAAAATTGACGCCGTTAGTCAACGTTAAGTCTTGTGGGGCGTGTGTCGAATTTCCAGTAACCCATGTGTCTATTTTGCATTTTCCGTCTTACGAGGGGGTCCGACATCTATTTTCTATATCACAGGGGGGTTTCGCGCAATAATCCCTTTATTTAATATATAATTTGAAGAAAAGTTTAGGATATATGACACGTGTCAGCTTGGTCATTAACTCTTCTCTTCTTCACCTCTCAGATTTTTCTCTCCTCTTGGATATCTGCGCACCATTCGAAAGAGCTACAGTGAGATAATGGCGGCCTCTGCGCTATATTCTTCCTCTCTTTGCTGCTACGCCTCCATTCCCGGTATAATTTCACTATTTTCGAAGTACAATTCACGAAGCTTCAAGTACAACTCCTAATTACCACACTCGTTCTGCAGATGTTCGTGTGCCTGGTTCAGCGAGAACCGATTTCGGTTCTCGGAAATTCGGAACGGCGTTCGCCACCGGTTCTCCTCTCTGTAAGCGATATCGATTTAGTGAACTGATTTTGAAAAACAATTATTAATTCAGTTGTGAAATTGTTGGCTTGACATCTACGATTTATTATCTCATAGATTTATTTTGTTTTTTGGGGTTGGAATTTTGTTTTGAACGAATTTATGATGTGAACTTAGGATGAAGGGTAACTAAGTAGAAATGTTGGATAAATCTTAGATTTTCATAGTTAATTCTAATTTTTTGTCAAACTTAAATCTCGGCCAGTTTGATCGCTGACAGTACTGAAATAGTAGCAAGGGATTATTGATCTATCATTTTATTATGGATGTAGAAGCAGATTTTTTTTTTTAAAGGAAGCAGAGAATTTGATTATTGATTGTTTTTCTCAACATTTGATTTCATGATTTGATTACATGCATTGCTAATAGTAATTAGCAAAGTTCATAATAATTTGGTTGATAATCTTTTATTTTTCAGCTGAAGCTTTTGCTTGTAAAAAGACAGATTAGTTTCTTATGTTTTTCTTTGTCTTTAGTGATTCAGAGACCAAATTACAATCGAAAAATGGCTTGCAATTCGAAAGCCATTTCTATAAGATGTGAGCAGAGCACAAAGGAAGGTGGCGGTGGTTTGGATGTATGGCTTGGACGACTAGCTATGGTTGGTTTCGCTGCTGCTATCAGTGTTGAAATTGCAACGGGCAAAGGATTTCTAGAGGTATATTGCACGTACAAATTGAACTATATCTACATGATGATAGTTATATTCACCCTTCATTAGAAGGCTTAGTAGAGGTTATGCATTTATGCTTGTAATTGACCTGCACTGAATACGGTTCACTTGAAGTATATTCGTTCCTATATTACGAACATTCCTATTATTATGCTGGATGGGAAAGATATGCAAAACGTATTATATCTTTTGGCTGTTGGAAAACCTACATAATGTTCGTTGATCCTCGACAAATTCACAAGGCCTAATCCACGGGACTTTTCTGGTGGATGGAAACTTCAATAAACTTAATGCTTCTTTTGGTCTACTGGGTTTTCTATGTCCTATGAAAGCATCTGCTAATCTTGATAATCCCTTCTTATTTTCTTCAGTTTCTTGATTGTAATGTCTTTATTTGTTCTTGGCAGAATTTTGGGCTCACAACACCTTTGCCAACAGTTGCCTTAGCAGTGACAGCATTGGTGGGAGCTTTGACTGCAGTTTTTATCTTCCAATCTGCATCCAAGAATTGATCAGTTTTGTGTTTGTACAACCCATTTGTTTTTCTTACTTTTTTTACCTGATATATGTAATTTCTGAAAGAAATAGCTACTTTCTACATAGTGATCATATTCATTGTTGATGTATATACTATCCAGACATTCTTCATTTAAAAATCAGTTGATTATAACATATCTTGCAAGTTATGCTGTAGATATTACTTCAAGTTTGAAGGCCAAAATAAACGGTGTCGTATTTCAAATGTACAGAGTCATCTATTATAGAAAATGGTATGCTTTTCACTACACAAGGTTTCGACATAAAGATGGTTACGCATTCAACATACACCCATTCTGAACTGATACATGAATTGAGAAACTCGTGTATGTTCTCCACCATCCAACCCGACCTCCGATGATCAACAAATTTTTCTCTATCCCACATAAACTCTCACATGTGCCGTAAAAAGCCAACTGCTAATCACTAATTGAATATATAGAGAGTGAATACCAGAAGCTGGTGAATGAAGAAGCCCAACTTGAAGCGTTCACATTTCCATCGACTGTGAGGATTTGGACCTTTTCTTTTTCGCTTTATTTTTTCTAGTGTCACTATCCTTTCTCTTAGGCTTCTCAACTACTGTAGGTTGAGTACTCTGCAAATGTTGATAAATCGCAGCCAAAGGATCAGACTGAAAAACTGGATGGTTGATAACTGCCTTAAACCGATCACTCTCTTTCAGCCTGAGAAACAGCATAACAGAACAAGTCAAGAACACGAATCAGAAAAGAAAATAGAGGGTCGACAGTTCCAGATAGTCTTCGTCACTCACACTAGATCATTTCTTCCGTTTACAGTTGATTTTGAACTCAGCAGGATCAGAGGGCGTGGGAGCCTTCAATTCAGGGAGATACTCAGAGAGGGAAGACAAATCATACACCTTTAGCTTCTTTTGCCTGCTTCGTTTCTTTTGCTGTTTCTCCTGATTGTACACCATACTTATTCAGAAGATTTCATACAGGATATAAACGGCATGGTTACATTTTGGTCAAGAAAACTCATTGCTTTTTCATGGTTACAAAGTAACTGGTTTTCTGGACCAAAATAACAGTTTTGCCTACAAACAATGATGCTACCACAAGCCGAATAGCCATTATAAACCCTCAACGAAAGGCGTTTTTATCCCATCACCATCATATTCTTACAACGAATGAAATTACAAGTAGCTAATGCAAGAATCACACATCATATAAATCAGAAACAGGTGCAAAAATCATACCTTACTAATGGCTTTTTTGGCAACAGAACTCCTCACCACTACAGAGCCAAAAAAGAAAAAGAATAAAAAAACCATTCTTTAATATATGTATCAAAATGCAGAAAAGAACAATTGGCTATACAAAATGCAAAAATAACAGAAAAAAGTTCGCAATCACAAAATGTGTTACCTATTCGGATTGACATTGTAATTTTACATGTTCAATATTGATTTAAATAAAAATAAACAGCATAAACAGCAGAAGATGATATTCTTAAAAATGGAAAACTCATTTACTTACATTCATAAAATTGCATTTTCTTATCGAACTTGCGGTCGGCGTTTGATTTCCCATCCGAACTGGTAATCATTGAAAAACAACATCAATAAACACTCAAATATCTTCGGAGAAAAAAATGTAAAAATACTCGTAAAAGAATTTCTGAGGATTTTCAATAGCTTTTACCTTTTGCTGGTTTTCCCCATCAGGAAAACGTAATTTGAGTCCTCGTGGAGAACAGATACACGAAATCAAAAAAATCGAGCTCAGAATTCCTCAGATGAATGGATTTTAGGGTTTAAAGGTAGAGAGAGAGAGAGAGAGACTATGCAACTAGTCTAATGCTTCATGCTTGTGGGTATTTAAATGGGCCTTTTTAAGTTGCATTGTTTTGGGCTTTTTGAGATGGGCCGTATGTACAAAATTTAAAGAACGAGGTACAAACCACGCTTTTCGACACATACATAGCTCTATTGTTACATTCTGAAGAGGGTTTAATCAATTCAAAACCCTGGGTGAGAGTGAGAGAGAGAGAGAGAGGGAGGAAGGAGATCGATAATGGAGGGCGTTTCGTACCAGAGATTTCCCAAGATCAAAATTCGGACAGTGAGAGACGACTTCATGAAGTTCGAGCTCCGCGTAACTGACGCGAGTATCGCCAACGCGCTCCGCCGCGTGATGATCGCGGAAGTTCCGACCATTGCCATAGATTTGGTGGAAATTGAGGTGAACTCTTCTGTGCTTAATGATGAATTCATCGCCCATCGCCTCGGCCTAATACCTCTCAAAAGCGAGCGTGCCATGGCTATGCGCTTCTCACGTGACTGTGACGCCTGCGACGGCGACGGTCAGTGTGAGTATTGCTCCGTCGAGTTTCACCTTCGTGCTAAGTGCATTAACGACCAGACGCTTGATGTTACTTCTAAGGACCTTTACAGCTCTGACCATACCGTTGTTCCGGTTGATTTCAGCGATTCCTCAGCTGGAATTGATAGCTCGGATAATAGGTACAAGTATTTTTCTGCGTCGATTGTTTGCTGATAGGGTATGTGTGCTGTGATTTTTTCTCAATTTTGTGTTTTTATATATGGTTGCATGGATATTCAATTGCTGGGAATGGTCAATTTGTGTATGGTTCGATCTTTTTTCCCCCCTAATTCGGTTGTTGAAAACGTTCTGGGGAAAAGACTATATGAATTCCCATTGGAGAATCAGGGGAAGATAATTCGGCTGGGTTGAGATATTTGAGAAAAAGGAATTGGGGAGAAGGCATGAGTTTTAAATTGAAGGGTTAGAAAGAAAGTGTGTAAACTTGAAGATCCTTGATGTAGAGATAGAGTGGGATGAGAAAATGATAAGGCAACACAACCTTACATTGGGAGGGAGTATTCATGATGATTTATGTCTCGAAAATTTGGTGCTTTTCTTGTATTAATGTGTTCTTATAAATTTTTGTATTCTTCCATTTTCTTGTGTATCTAGCAATCTCAAACTCAATTCTGTGGCTTAATGGTAGTACCTGAGAGTGTGTGTTGCATTCCAGCATTCTGGGGCTTGCTTGCAGTGTAGTTGTTCGATAATTATTGTTAGAGTAGAAATGGGTCTGCTGTTTCTTATTGTCGTCCTGCTGCTCTTTTCTTTCTTTCTTTTTTATTTATCCTTTATTTTTGCGATTATCGTGTTCAACAACATTATAGTATACAAATGAATAATGTAATCAAATTTATCTTCTTATAGGGGAATCATCATTGTGAAGCTTCGTCGTGGGCAGGAGCTGATTTTAAGAGCCATAGCACGGAAAGGGATTGGCAAAGATCATGCTAAGTGGTCACCTGCTGCAACTGTCACTTTTATGTATGAACCTGATATTTATATCAATGAAGAGATGATGGAGAGCTTAAGTCTTAAGGAGAAAGAGGAGTTTGTTGAAAGCAGCCCCACGAAAGTGTTTGATATCAATCCCAATACCGGACAGGTTAATTATTTATCTTATATGCCTGTTTTGGATCTGGAATCATGTCATAATTAAAACAATTAGTGTTTCATTAGATAGTTATTATGTTTTCTCTCTATTTCTTCTCTTTGAAAGTAGCTGAGCTGGCGGCTTGTTGCTAAGCTTACTGGTGCTCGTTCCTTGAAATATTTGTTAATCATGAACAGAACACTGGAAATCCCTATGTTTTAATTTTGTCTCTTTCAAGTTGTGACATGCAATGAATTGCTGTTCATATATGTGTTTCCCTTCATGTGCTATTATTTTTCGGTGTCAGTGGTTCTTTTTGTCATCTGTTACTCCGGCTCTCTGTTATAAATGGCCTCTTTTGTATTTAGGTCACATTTTCTTGGTACTATGTTTCTTGAGTTATCGACTTGTGCATGGAAAACCAGGATCACTAGGTAAAAAGTTACTAAAGAAAAAATCTTCATATTGTTGGGTTTGTTCTCGGCTGCTGGAGGCCTGAAAGTGTTTTAGATATCATATAGTTGAAATTGATTTTCTAAGTGTTTGTTTGAATGTGACCCATGTGACATTATTTAGTTGCATGCTCAGTACTCAATCTCAATTATATGATCGATTCATTTTAAAAGTCCTAAGGTTAGTAGTATTTATCATTGTCAAATCCTTTTTGTGTAATTGACTTATGCTCTTCCCCAGTTTAACTGGTTTTATGAAGATGCCATTTTGGGGTTAGAGCGTGATGTTCCTTTACTGCAAGGGTGGTTGGATTTAGATGGAAAGCTGAGCTTATCAATGCTATTAAGTATTGTAGGTGCATGAATATTGATTTTGGTAAAATCTGGACAATGTTATTCAAGAAGCACTTGGTCAGTTGAGGCATGAAGTTAGAGAATGAATCAATAATAATTGGTGTCCTTTGAGCATAAACTAACTTCCATGAAAGTTCACTTCTATTTGGGATACTAGAATGTGAACATAGAAGTTTTAACAATATACTGTTGCCACATTACATGCTAATCCAGTTGTTTGGTTTGCCTGTTTGCAGGTTTATGTTTGTGATGCTGAGGCATACACATACGATGATGAGGTGATTAAGAAAGCCGAATCAATGGGGAAACCTGGCCTTGTGGAAATCCATGCCAAGGAAGATAGTTTTATTTTCACAGTCGAGACAACTGGAGGAATAAAAGCTTCCCAATTGTTCCTCAATGCCATTGAGGTCCTGAAGCAGAAGCTAGATGCAGTTCGCTTGTCAGCTGACACTGTGGAAGCTGATGAGCAGTTTGGAGAGTTGGGCGCACATATGCGTGGGGGCTGATTCGCGTTCAAGGCATTTGTTTTTTCCGGGTATTGGCTTTCACTTCTATGAACTTTGATTATGAAACCTGATGTAAGCTCTGTAATTACTCAAACTTGGAACTTCACGTGGAACATTCGCTCGTAAGTTATATAGTATCTGGTAGGATAACATGTTTTGCTTCTTCTGCAACTAGCTGATGGATATACTGGTGTTGACTGATGAGTGTCACGAAAGTTGCATCTAATGTTATTGCGTGTAGGGGCTTCTTCGTTCTTTCTTTTGTATTGGATGATTAACTGTATTATTTCTTGGTGAATCGTCTTCGATTCTTAGTATCATGTTTAGGTATCAAAGAACATAGTTAAGAGCAGCAGGATGACATGCAGTATAGCCTGAATTGAATGCACCAGTTTTCATGATGAGCTATAGGCTTTCATCAGTTTTCTGTCAATTCTGGGTTTGTTTCATCGCAGTATAGGAGGTTTTTCTTGAGGATTCATTATTGTCATTTGAATGACGAATTTGAATTTGAAAACTAACGCATTTCAAATCCACCCAAATTATTAAAAACTTGGCTCAAATTGAGAGTTTTGGATTTCATTCATATGAATCAATACGCTTGCTAGTATTAATTTAAAATGTTTCTTCAAATTCCTGGATCCATGGACATGCTATAAAGTGGCTTTAGCCATTATTAGTGCAGTTATTAGTTTTTTTTTTTTTTTCATAATCTTTTTTAACAAATTATTGAATTACTATTCTACTCCTTTTATATATCAAAAGGTTCATGTATCTCAGATTCTCAACTCATTGAATGAATTACATTTACCGTGCTCGAGATTTGGTTAAAATGCTAAGTCGGTTCTAAAGTTGGTGTAAATTACTACTAGGTCATATAACTAATTAACTATGAAGAACTGAAAAACTAACACAATGTTTTGATTAATTTGTATGAGCAAATCTAATTTGAACTCAATTAGTATTTTGTTGATATCATAGCCTATACTATCATTTTAAGTTGGATTAGCATTTCAAACTTTTGATTGCTGAAATCTAATTCAAAAACTTACCCAAATCAAATAACCTATTCAGTAACATTACAATGTGCTTCCATTCATCAAAATAATTTATAAATATGTCCACATGAGAGAGAGAGAGAGAGATGGCATCTTCATGAGTTGTTCTTCAACTCCTCTTTCTTTTCTTGAAAATGGGATGATGAAGTGATGATGCTACTTCCCATGAACCAATCAAATAATGAACTCATAGTTGAGTCCATTATTAGACCATTTCTTTCCCATTTTTGGTGTTCCAATGGAGTTTTGTTTAGAGACTACATCAGATATAACTTCATACCACTTCTCCACTTCCTCCTGTTTCAAATATACTCAATTAGCCAATCTACATCATTCACTTCTCACTACTTTTATCAACTGTCACATCTGTCCTTATAATATAATTTCACGAAAAATACATATTTCACTCCATCTACTTCTTTTATTTCACCTTTTTGTCCTTGTATCATTCCCCCCCCCCCCCCCCCCTCTCTTGTACATTCAAGTTTCTTGATTTTGCCCCACTTTTATTTTCAGTTTTGATTTTTACTTGTTATATCTTGAGGGGCAAAACAAAAATAAACAAAAATATAGGGAATGAAAATAAATAAAAGTATAATGGGCTAAATATGCATTTTTTTCATTATTTTCAAAGTGTGACATATGTAAGGACAATGCATAACTAAAGAATGATATGCAAATGATACATAATTTGAAATGAAGCATCTCCAGTGAATAGTTGTGCCAGTACTTCAATCTTGCTACACCACTTTTTTCACTAAAGGACAATATCTCACCCTTTGCCTAAATTTGTTTGTATTTTCTAAAAGTAATTCCCTTTTCAACAGCACAACCAAATATATATATATATATATACACATTTTACAATGCATTTACTTTCAAATATATTGACATTTTTATCCAATATGGAAAAAACATTTAAATACCAAAATAAATCCTAAAAAATCTAGTTCTATTCTTCATCTTAATGTGCACCGAAAAAATGTTTTCACAAACTCATATGAATTGTGATTACGAACGAATGAAATAAAAATTGGTCTGTGTCACAAAACTAAATCAGTGAGAAAGAGATGCACAATTCTACTATTGAACATGTGATAATAATAGGTGGATATCACCTAGATACTCAATTCATTTTTGTTTTATCCGATGTAATATGCATTCCACCACACAATCTTCAAGGCCAGCTCTTAACTACTGATTTCCTATGATATCCTTTATTCCAAAAATTCTATTTTCATATCATCATTATATAATATACACATATATATAATAATAATATTGGTATTATTAAAAAAATAATAGGAAAATAGCATTATATTCATGAGAGAGAATACCAACCTTGTTGATTTTGAGTAGACAAAGAATCTGGTTTTTCTCAACTGCATTCATGTCCTCTTCTTCTTCATTTACTACGTAAAGCATTGTCGCCGCCGCCATCACTGATGGCAAAACACCAATAAATCTTGAATCTGTAAATTTGGAAGAAAAAAAATTCAAAATTTATAGAAAAACTCGTGATTATTTTGTGAATGCATGAGCAGAAAATAACTGATTTCATAACATCCATTGATGAGAGAGAGAGAGCGAGTTACCGGGGATGAGAGAGAGAATGAGATTTTCAGAGCTTCTTAGAAACTTGCAATGGCTAAACCTCTTGAAAGCAAGTCTTCTAACAATGTGATGAAGATAAGAAAGAGGTGTGATTGGATTCATCCTCCATTTTAGAGCTGAGAGAATCAAAAGCTCCATTTTCTGTATGCTTTTTGCTTCGAATAAATACTTTGCATCTTCCACCTATATAGTATTAATCAACAAAATATTACTAATAATGTTATAATAATAACAATATTTATTTGAAAAATAAAAGAAGAAACCTGAGAATTTATGCATACTTGAAGGTCTACGAGAAGAGGAACACGGATTTCTTCGACTTTAGCAGCCAATGAGAGAGAAGCAACGGCGAGGAGCTGCATCATCCATGGCTCTCTCTCCAAATTTAAGCAGGAATTGAACAGAAATCTGTCGAGATAATTCACGGCGAGAATCGCGGTTAAAGCTGAGAATCCATGGTGAGATTTGATTTTAATCATCCACTCAACTGCTTGTTTCCTAGAGAGAGAAAGATCGGATTGAGCGATTGTAGTGGATGAGAGAGAAGTTTCTTCTTCTCTCTCCTTGAGGAATTGCAGTTGTTCATCATTTGCCGCGTCGACATTCTTCATGTTTAAGGTGATTTCACTTTCAACTTCGACCAATTCTTCTTCTTCTTCTTCGCAATAAAGGATGCTATCGTGAACCGATATCTGTGCATTCTGATTTACAGCCATTCTCTCTGTTTCTCTCTCTAGAAAAGAAAGTTCTCTCTCTCAATATCAATGGATTGAGAAGACTTGAGTGACGACTCAGTTCTCGAAAAAACAGATATTTTTATAGAGAAGAACTATCATTACTCTTCTAATAATCATTTATCTTAATTTTGTTAATTATTATTATTAAAATAATGTAATTAATTTGAAATCTTTAAAAGAGTAAAATGAAGAGCATGACAATTGACAAAAGATCCAATTTGCCTTCTTCCATGATTCTAATTGTTAGATAATTGTATATTATTTTATTTAATATATATAGAAGATGTTTTATCATTACAATGGGGTTCGATCTTGTCAAGTTGTGGAAGTTGAGAGGATGAATAATTTGGCTCGAAAGACAAATAATAATAAATCAATTTATAAATGACACAATTTTTTCGTTATACTCAACATCATTAATTTATTATTTACTTATTTATTTCGAACCGTTTCTCGATATGATCAAATTGTGACAACTAATCTAAAGGTTGCATTGCATCATAAAAGCTATATTTATTTTCATTCCATAAGTGAGACTCTTAATTGAACCCTTCATTCGAAATCCATGGCATGAATTTTTATTTATTTTGAATTAAAGATGTAATATGTAAATCTTGTAATTTAGTGGTGATTTTGTTGTTTTATTTTGGCAAAAATTGAAATGCCTACAAATTTGAGTACGGAGTGGGGGCAGCGTGTGTTAGGGTGTGAGGCTGTGAGCATGATATCTTTAATCTTTTTTTTTTTTTTTTATGGCGGGAGAAATTTAAGGACGAGATGGATCCCACGAAAATAACCTTGTCTGTAGAAGCTACTTCAAGTTTAAGAGGCTGTAATAAAAATTACTATAATTTTGTAGTGATATTAATTATTATACCTTTTTTTCTGTTTTGTTTTGAGAAATCTATATCTATATATATATAAAAGCAGAATATTATGCAAAAAATAACTGTAATAAATTATCTACCTATTAAATAATTACTATTTTAAGAAACATATTAATTGCTTTCATATTGTATTTATTGTAAGAAACTCAATACAAATAAATAAATAAAAATAAACATATTTATTGTATTTTAAGAAACTCAATACTAATAAAAATAAATAAACTTATTTATTGTATTTTAAGAAATTCAATACAAATAAATAAATATTTAATTTAAGAAATCAGTTATGATACTCAATATAGTATTTATTGTATAGAAATTTCAAATAAAATAAATAAATAGATAAATAAGATGAAATAAGGGATTATATATTTATTATCTCTCATCTTATTTTTAAGTATTTATTTTAAAGGGTAAATTACAAAAAGGAACTCCACCTATCGACTTTTTTCAAATTGCAACCTAATCTTTTTTCTATTTTTTTTCAGATTGCCACCCAGTCTTTTTGTGGTTTTGTCGATTGCAAATTTTCCTGCGAAATAGAGATTAATTTGTTCACTTTGCAACCTAAACTTTTTTTTTTAATCTAATTGTAACCTGAACTTTGTGTTTTTATCATATTGCAACCAATAATGAAAATTTCGATTCCGATGGAAATATAGGTAACTTAAATTCACGAAAATATCGTGAAAATATCGATATCGATGGAAATATGAGTATATATATATATTGTTATTTTTCCTATATTTACCAATATATTCAAATATTTTCTCGATATTTATTGATATTTCGTCGATTTTTTACCGATGTTACATATATTTCACCAATTTTGACCAATATTTCATTGATATTTATTTTATGAATATCGATCACACTTATATATAACATAAATGTCACACTCATATATATATAACATAAATATATCAGTGTGAAGCGAAAAAAAATCATGATTTGCAATTGGACAAAAAAATTAAAGTTTGGGTCGCAAAGTGAAAAAAATTAATTCATTTTCTGGAAAAATGACTGGAAATTTTGTAATCGGTAAAACCACAGAAAGATTAGGTGGCAATCTTAAAAAAAAAAAAACAGATTAGGTTGCAATTTTAAAAAAATCGATAGCTGGGGTTGTTTTTTGTAATTTACCATATTTTAAATCAATTTTAAATATATAATATATAAAATAAATCATAATTTAATGATCTTAAATTTAATATTCATATAAAATTTATCAAACTTAAATATGGAAATGTATGTGTGTGGGCTTCAATGATTTTTCATTTTTAAACGTTTTTATGATATATAGTATTAATTTATTGTAAATTGATATTAAAATGTAGAAATAAAAAAATATTATTGAAGAATTTATTAAAAATCAACAATAGATATTCAAACAATAATTTCAATAATAAATATTAATTTGCATGAGGATAATTTATATACCATAATAATATAAATTAATAAATAAATATAACACTATTAAAGATGTGTGTATATATATGTATATATAATATGTGTTTAGTCTGAATTATATGTCATCTGAAATATTTTTTAAATTATAAATATATCATAATCAAATAAAATTTTAGTCTTTTACTTTACACTTAGAACTTTGTATATTTTTATATGAGAGTGCACGTTTTGAATTTATATGGCGCACCTGATTATTTAAATTATATGCTTAATTTCTAATTATATTGTCGTCATCATGATCGTAGACTACTACTACATTTTGATTCTGTGTTGAGCTTAAATTGTAATGATCAATGTCATGTTATATCAATTAATTTATGTGATACTTATAACTGAATAATTATCTACCATGTTAAGCGATATTAATAAAAAAAATTATAATTCAATTTATTTTGAAATAAAAGGTTGAAAATACATAATTGACAGTACTTGCATCAAGTTCCTACGTAAAATTTCTAATTTTATTGTGTAATGTTTTTATATATACATACTCACACACACATGTATTTAATTTAAATAATTGAATTTGATTTTTAATTCATAATTTTTTTAGTTTTTTTAGTATATTTAATTTAAGTGACTGAAGATATTAGTTTGTAACACATGATAAAAAAAAATGTTTCGACTATAATTGTTGTGTATATATAAAGAAGTTTTTAAAAAACTTACAAACTTTACAGGTAAAATTTCCAATTTTGATTTTAAGATCATGATATTGATACTTTTGTTTTTAGTATTAATCATAGATTAGTGAATTGGATGTGTATAATATAAATATATTGTTTTGAATTGAATTATCTTAGGCAAATTTATACTTTCTTAGTTATTAAATATTATATTGTCTTTTATATACTAAAATTACTTACACTATATTATGAAATAATTAATATTTACCAACATTATATCACAAAACGCGCATCGCGCGGGTGTGAGTACTAGTATGAATATTACACATGAATATTATGATAAGCAACTCTAATTTTCCCTCAAGGCCAAGGGGACTCCTTTTTGTGCCATTTTTGCCGGCCCTTATTTGAGCAATAATCACTTTACCCACATAGGCAAACAAAAGCTCTTAGTCCTTGTTGTTTGTTCGAATTTTTTTGGGATCTAGCTGTTTTTGTGTTAAGATAATTATTAAAAGATATGTTTAATTGAAATCATTCAAACCCTAATACAAATAAAAAAAATATTATGAGTTTTCAGACCCATCATAATTATCTTGATATTATTGTGAGTTCTTTTATGGGTAAAGTGATTGTAGGTTATATCAAGTATAGAAACTGAAATACATAGCCAATTGAGTAATGAAATATATTTGGTAAAAAAGAAATTTAAGAAGAAAACCACATGCATCGTATTTTAGAGGGTATATCATACTTCGTCTAAAGTGAACGATATAACGAACATAAAATAAAAAAATAGATTATCGTGAATCATGTCTCAAGTGGTATCTCACAGCTATAAGATGCATATTTTATGAAAAAAATTAATTGACGAATGATTTATTGTTTCATAAATACAATACAGGTATTTGTATCATCTGAGACTTAGATATGTATTTGCAATTTGATAATTATAAATATAACTGAACTACGTGAGAAAAAAATCAGATTTTATTTTTTCAAATTTTCGAAGACATGCTAATACATTCTAATATTTTAGTCGAAGATATGAATCACATTCATAGTTCTAATAATAAACGAATATGAAGACAAATATCACTCAATTAAACAAATATAAATAGAATATCATGATATTCATCTCGATTCAATTTGTTTACAACCCAATCATAAGTATCTTGTTTATACAAGTTTTCTTTCGAATCAAACCTCACAAATGTGTTAACAAACAGCTATAAGAGCAACATGGTATACAGTTTCTCTATTTTTCTCCTATCTCAACTAGAATATTAGATTCTAACCACAGCGAACATGCAAAAATGAGTACAATATCTACAGGTTGAAGCCACACAAGAATGGAGGGTGGAATATACCTTATCCCACTATGCTCTGATTGTTTTAGAGGTATGTATGTATTGAGCATGCGGTAATACCTCTGCAAATATCGCTATCAATCAGCCAATAGTGTTGCTAGAAGAATCGAGCATGAAGTCCTCGCATGATTTTGATGAGAAATGATCACATTTTTTCAGCGTTCTGCTTTATCTGAAGAGCGCCTCTAACAACATCGCCCCTCGTAATAATACCAACCTATCACATAGAACATTGGAAAACCCGTAAGAATTGCTTTCTGATTATAGTTGTAGCTCATCAAATTGTAAAAGAAGAGTAGAATCGAATCACATTACCAGTTTCCCTTCACCATCTACAACTGGCAGTCGACGGTATTTTGTTTTAAGAAGTAACCTACATCATCATTAACAAATTTTAGAATCAAGGCTTGATGGTTTGATTAATAAGAACTCTTGGACTAATAATTAGGTTGAAAGGAAAAGGAATTACAAAATAGAGTTCTCATTGTTTAGTGTGTGTTTCAGGTAACTTTTAGTCCGTAATATTCCAATTATCGAGCTTTCTTGAAAGGAAAAAAAGTCAAATACCTTGCTGCATCCTCAAGATTGGTGCTCTCGCGAACAACAAGGGGAGCAGGAGTCATGAGGTCACCCACAAGCTTCCCATTAGTTTTGTCGAGTAACTTCTGAAGTTCATTAAATGTCTGCATAAATTAAATGTTAGAAACTAATTGAAGTAATACAGCAACATTCCTATCAATCAACTAAATTCTCACTAGATATCAAGAGCAGCAGTTTATTAATACATGACAATTAAGGAAAAAAGACCATTTGGGTGTAAAGAAACATATGGCACTTAAAGCATTATCGGCTATTAGTATGTGGAACACGGAGAATAGCTTGGTCATCTAATTTTTTGTAGAAACTTATACCTATAATGTTTTCTCAGAGCATCGATGCTCTGTATATAAAACTGAAAATTTCAAGAATAATTTTTCTTAACCAAAATGACAGAGCAAGCACTTCCAAGTGATTGAAGAAGACAAAATTCTGCAACTTCACTTAATACTCCAAAATTACATCTATTTCTCTCCCCAAAGGGTATTTGGCAGTAGATGTACGTTGAAAACAATATGCAATTGTTTTCGCTGTTCCTAAAGTACGATAATAATAGGATAAAAGAGAAGTCAGTCCATGTCATGAGAATTGGGAATGCCGGAGAAGAGTCTTCACAATTCTCTTGAAAGACAGATCATACTAAGATGCCAAACAACAATAGATTTCAACACAGGAAGAAGATTTTATACATACTTTCCAACTGCTATCAACAACTGGAAACAGATTTGTGTCCTGTTGACCACCACCTAAGATGTCCAATGAGAAAACAACATAATTAAAATGAATGCTTAATAAAGCAACTGAACTTGTCAACAAGAAGCCCAACTTCACCCCAAATAAAATAAAAGAAAAAAATTAGAATGTGATGGCACTTAATATTCTGTAAAGAAACTAACAGGACAACAAAGTATGTTTTACATAAATCCTATAGTCTCTCTGAGGTTCTACATATTGCTAAATCAACAGTCAGGAAACTGAGTGTCACTTTTTTTGGTTCCTTTCAGCAACAACTATTATAATGATGGAAAAATCAAAATCTCTGATAACAGAGCTCTGATAATGTGTTTTTTTTATCTTACATAATCTTTGGTATGATGACTAAGACATTAAGAAAAGCAGATTTTACTTCAACTCTCATAAGACTGCCAGTATGTTCTAATATTACCTATACTATTCATGCTTGATGGTGTTTAATACTACTGTATATTTTCTTCTTGTTCATCTCCAAAAAATATGCATAAAGCGAAGATTTCAATCAGCTGTAATACATGCAATCCTGTAGAACAACAGCCCCCCTTCCGGAACATAAGTGCTCCTCGGTTTTCCTAGAACTAAACTAAGAATATAACACAGTCTCACAACTGGAAAGATAAAGTGGTTTCACAACTTCAATGATACCTGAGATGGAGTCAAGTGCCAATAAATCATAGTCAGAAACTACACCAACCTGCAGCAAGGACATTGAGTTTGTCAATGATTATAATGAATACACACACACACACACACTACCAGAAAATGCAGGAAAACTTATGCTGCTACACCTCACTGCAAAAGATAGTCATACAGGAAATGAAAGCATTACCAACTTCCAGTCATCATCGACCACCGGAAATCCAGTTACTCTTTTCTCAACAAGAGTTTCCAGAGCTGTGTACAAAGTGAAAAAGTAAGCCAAAAGAATGGGCAGATTGAGATTTCTTCAACAAATAATAGAAGTTCTGTAATACCTTCATCAACAGTAGTTGTAGGCCTTACAACATGCAAACGATCCTTTGTTGTCATAAAATCACCTACAGTGTAGGTTCCCTCTCTGTGCTGAAAAAGTGAAAAACATGCACATTAGTTTTAACTGATTTTTTTGATCAAACCATTTCGTCCTTTCTTGATCAAGATTTAACGCAATTGAAGAGGAACGCTTAACAAATAACTCATATTATATGTACAATAACCATGAACAGGAGAAGAAAACACCATATCGTTTAAAATTTGCATATCAATGAATTAACTCGAGGATAACAAGGTCGATACAGTCAGTTCTGTGAACTGGCATATCAATTCAGTTTTATCGGAGGTCATCTCTTGCAAATCAAGCTGCAAATACTCAAATCAATTTGAGTTTTACATAGTGCACATAACTAGTTTATGAAAATTTACAAGCATCAAGGTTTGTTTTCGATCAAATAGAATAATTAAAAAAAATCATCTCATTCCAATTTCTATCTTCTAGCCTAAGAATTGAAGAAGGATACCAGAATTAGTATCTTCTAATCATCTTCTACCTGCCAACGTCCGGTTTCTGTAATACTTTTGCAACTCTCTATATCACTACATCTAACTAACGCACAAATTCACTAGATTAGGGCCACGATTATTACGCAACAATTTACAGTCATTTCCATTAACCTCACGATAACAGAAAACAAAATTCAGGTAATGAGACATAGACCGAGAAGAGCGGCGATTACTTACAGGAACGGAGTTGGTAGTGCCGGCGGTGGCGAAGGGAAGAGCAACCGGTGGACGCTGCCGCCGTTGGCGAGAGGAAATAGAAGCGCTGGTGACGGCGGTCCTGGAGAATGGAGAACAGCTATAGTACGTGAGGGTGCACGGTAAACTGCGGCCATGGACGGTGAAACTTGCGCCGGAAAGTGGGAAAACGGCTCTAAAATCAGCGAAAAGAGCTGACTCCATTAGCGGCGGCGGTGGAGCGATGAGTGAGAAAAAAGTGACAGGCAAGAAAACGATGATTTGAGAGAGAGAGAAAGAGGAAATGAGATATTTCACGTTCCACAGTTGTGTGTGTTTTGGATGGTGGAATTGTGTGTGTGTGTGTGTGTGTGTGTGTGGAGAGTATATATTGTACGTTTCTCTGTTTTTGAAAGCGCCACTGATTAGGATGTGTTTGGCAAATAAAATAATCTTTTCTCCATATATGAATAAAATTATATGAAATTATTTAATTTTTTTGAAAACTATGAAAATTATAGAGTTTAGTCTTGGGACTAATCCCACTGAGTTTTCTTTTAATCTTTCAGTTTGATCAAGACATCAAATTTCTTACAGTTTATGGTAAACATGTCACATTTTGGTTTCAAGTCAAATAAATTAATTACATTAATTAAAGAATTTATAACATTCAGAAACAAATTATAATCTGAGTTGCACAATTAAAAATATGTTCAAACATTTAAGTGATGTAACATCATTTTGACATGATTTAAATATGGTGAGTTCACTTTAAAAATATTGAACGCTAGCATATAAGCAAACTCTATTCCAATGTTAGGGCATCTTATCAATATTTTTAGATAGCATTTTTTTAGTACTTTAATAATACGAATATAGAGCATGTATATCGTATAGGGAGGGATGAATTGTTTAAATAAAAAATATTAAATTACTATTAAAATCTTAAGTAATAATATTTTATAAAAATATATAATCTATATTAATTTAGAGTTCTACTCATTATATAATTCGATGTAATTTTAATTTATAATTCTAATATATAATTATTTAAATATGAAAAATTTAAATTACTATTATAATTTTAAATATAATTTTTAATAAGAATATAGTAAAGATACTTATGTTGATGTATTATTGTCATTGTATCATAATTAATCCGTATCAACGTTCTTGAGAAGAGAAGGGAGAGAGTAGTCAAATCATGCACATACTTTTATACCATTTCACATTATTTAATTGTTATTTTTACAAAGAACAAATGGAATCTCAGTAGAATAAGTGGTGTATTATTTTTAAATAAAAAATTATTAATTTCTAATTCTTAGATAAATAAATACTATTTTATTAAAAATCATATGTTAGTATTTTAGCAGGGGAAATTGTTCCCCTGCAATAACAATTTCCCCTGCAAAAATGTTTTTAAATATGAGAGATGAAAGAGTGGTGATGTTTTCTTTAATTTTTTAATCACTTTTTATTTAAAATAATACACCACTTATTCTATTGATGTCCATGCCATTATATCCTTAAATGAAATGATTGAATACTATACGAACTTAATTAACATTTTAGTCAAGACACATGTGCACTATATTTTTATATCAAAATTTTAGATTTAACCACATCTGTAGATTCTCATAAAATTTTCATCAAAATAAAAAATATCAATTAAAGTGGATCATTATTTCGATTGAAACGAAATAAGTTTGTGAATGATGTTTTTGCTGATGATGCAAAAAATGGTACAGATGACACTAAATGATCGGTGTCTAGATTCAATTTAAGGTGTTAAACCTTTTTTAAATTGCACCTATTCAATAATATGATTTGATTTTTTAATAAATTTTGAAGGATTAATTACGTAAAAAAACGAATTTAAGGCATAATTACAATTGCAATATAAACTTTTGATCGTGACACAAAAAACACTCAATGTAACACATGGCTCGTTAGTTACTAACATATAATTTTAAATAGTCATTATCAACATAGAAATTCATACATCAATATACAACTAGGATTGCAAGTCAACAATCTAAAGATGACTCGAATTAAAATAAATATTAAATTGAATGTTTTTAATATCACAATCTAAAGATGAAATTGAAACTAAATCATAAATTATTGAGTGACACTTGTGTGTTCTGGGGGCACGGTGCTCTCAACTTAATCATTATATAATGTTACAAAAAAATCATATGATATTACATATATATTCTACATGTGTCACGTGTATACTTTTCAAGTATCACATGCATGCTCTTATATGCATGTGATACTTGGTAGATATATGTATAACACCAAAAAATATAACACCTGTAGGATATATATATAACACTTAAAAAGCAAATGGGCCAAATTACACAAATTTTTTTAAGAAATTGATTTTTCTAACATTGGATATAAGAAAAAGTACTTTTCTACCACAAAATATAAGAAAGTTACCTTTTCTACACTATTTTGACTCGGTCATGGAGAAATCATTAAGTAATGATGGTTTGATGATATATTCAATTTTATTTATACTTATTTAACAATTGTTTTATCCAACAACTCTAATTACAATTTTATTTACTCTTTTTATTTATACTTATTTAACAATTGTTTTATCCAACAACTCTAATTAGTAATTTATATAATTTATAAATTATGGTTCGATTAATTAGTACGAGAACCACTATAATATGTTAATCGAAGCACAATAATTTATACTTAATTTAATAGAATTACTGAATATAATTTAGGTGGTTCGAGTTGTTCGATCACTAGTGTAACAAACCATTTTTTTCCAAAGTGATCGAACCACTATGTTAAAACATAGTGGTTCGATCACTAGTGTAAAAAACCAAAATTTTTCAAAGTGATCGAACCACTATGTCAAATTCATAGTGGTTCGATCACTAGTGAAAAAAATCAAAATTTTCCAAAGTGATCGAACCACTATGTCAAATTCATAGTGGTTCGATCACTAGTGAAAAAAACCAAAATTTTCCAAAGTGATCGAACCACTATGTGAAATTCATAGTGGTTCGATCACTAGTTCAAAATTAATAATTAAGCAATGATCGAACCACTTTAATTTACATTATAATTAAGCACTCCAATTTCATGTAATCGAACCACTCCAATTTCATGTAATCGAACCACTTTCACTTCACTATTAATGTAATCACTCCAATTATTAATTGAATTAATGGTTTTTGAAATTATTAATTGTTTAATTGGAGTGCTTTGAATGGTGATCGAACCATTATTCAATGGTGATCGAACCACTCCAAAATTATTAATTGTTTAATTGTCCAATTATCCAATTATTAATTGAATTAATGGTTTTTGAAATTATTAATTGTTTAATTGGAGTGCTTTGAATGGTGATCGAACCATTATTCAATGGTGATCGAACCACTCCAAAATTATTAATTGTTTAATTGTCCAATTATCCAATTATTAATTGTTTAATTGTCAAATTCACCATTGATCGAACCATTATGAATTTGACATAGTGGTTCGATCACTTTGAAAAAAATTGGTTTTTTACACTAGTGATCGAACCACTATGAATTTGACATAGTGGTTCGATCACTTTGGAAAAAAATGGTTTTTTACACTAGTGATCGAACCACTATGAATTTGACATAGTGGTTCGATCACTTTGGAAAAAATTGGTCTTTTACACTAGTGATCGAACCACTATGAATTTGACATAGTGGTTCGATCACTTTGGGAAAAAATGGTTTTTTACACTAGTGATCGAACCACTATGAATTTGACATAGTGGTTCGATCACTTTGGAAAAAATTGGTTTTTTTCACTAGTGATCGAACCACTATGAATTTGATATAGTGGTTCGATCACTTTGGGAAAAAATGGTTTTTTACACTAGTGATCGAACCATTATAAATTATATAAATTACTAATTATATAAATTAGTGATTAATTAGTGGTTCGATTAAATAAATTGATTACTGGTTCGATTAGTTCATTAAATTTTCTATTAGTGGTTCGATTGGTTCATTAGTCGTTCGATTACTATTACTCGTTCGCTTAGTTAATTACTGGTTTTAATAAATTATATTAATTAATTAGTGACATAGTAAATTATATAAATTAACTAGTGGTTCGATTTAACACACTATTAATCATAGTGGTTCGATTATTCATTTAAATTTGGTTTAATACACTAATAATCGAACCTCATTTATCAATTTAATTACTTTTATCAATTTATATGATTTGTTGGATAAAACAATTGTTAAATAAGTATAAATAAAATTGAATATATCATCAAGCCATCATTACTCAATGATTTCTCCATGACCGAGTCAAAATAGTGTAGAAAAGGTAACTTTCTTATATTTTGTGGTAAAAAAATACTTTTGTTATATCCAATGTTAGAAAAGTTAATTGCTTAAAAAAATTTGTGTACTTTCGGCTGAGCTCTCAAAAAATATATATATAATATCTAAATTCATGATATATAAGTTTTTGTCTAAATTCGTGTTTTCTTTAACGTAATCGTTCCAAATTTATGCAATACTCATATACGGTGTTTCATCATCATGCCAAACACACCTCGCAATTGGTCGGGTCGGCAACATATGTGTGGCGTGTGGGGCGCCGCTAAATTATGGCGCGTTGGCTAAAACGAGTGGTTGTGGGTTAACGTACAACTCTGCAGTTTGAAAAACAGATGTACCATTGCTTTGAAAATTTGCCCTGCCTTTTCGGAGAAATTAAAGCTATTGTCTAAATTCTTTTTAAGATTGTCATAAATTAGACAATATTGTCTCTATTTATTAATATTAATATTTCCAACAAACTAAATATATAATAAATTTATGATACCTATGAGTGGTTTTTTTTTAAATTTTAATCCAACTATGTAAGATAAGCAACTAGTTCCATGGCTCATGTTATGTACTTGGATTATTTGGGATATAAATTTTATCATATATTTCTTAAAACATAAAATTTCAAAATAAAAAAAAAGTATTTATGTGGACATGTGAAGGGTCAAGGTTAAGACTAGAGGACTCTTACATGGTGTCTTTTAATTGATACCTTATAAATTTCACTACTACTTCGTGACTTTGAGTAATTAACAAATGTGTATATATTTACATGTGAAAAAGAAAAAATATATATTTGTATTTTAAATATGGTTTTTGATTGAGGATTCGATTATACGTGTGAAGTTCAAATAAGATTGTATTATTAACTAATGAGCACTTTATGGGAATGCAAAAACATGGAAAGTTTAAGCTCCATGACAATGATTAAAATATCCTTATAATTTTTTTATTAATACTATGAAAAGTTTAGTTGTTATTATATTGTCCGATTATCCTATAAGACATCACACATATAACACATAAGTTTTATTAAAACTATTGTCACGTTCCAAACATCTCATAACTCATGAGTTTAACATATATTACTAAGATTCATTTGTTTCATATATTCTTTAGTTAAAATGGACAAATAAATTCAACATGCCCTTTTTTTTTAATAAGGAAAAAAAGTCGTATGTTTTCGAAAAGCAAAGTTTTGTACAAAAGTTTTATTGAGAGTAGAAAATGGTGATGTTTTCCATAATTCACACTAAAAACGTTGATGTAAGATTATGAATGCATCTAATGCTTGCATGCATGGTGTGAAAGGGTGGCAAGTGTTTCTTAATTCTTGCTAAGGCAAATTAAAAGTCGTAGTCTACTTATGAAAGCGTGCATGTGTTATTTTCTAGAGTGAATAAAGGAAAAACGGGTTTTTACTTACAGAGTCGCAGTGGTGTTTTTTTCCCAACGGCTAGTTGTGTCTCGGTGAATCAGAGCGTGCCACCTGGATCGGGAGTTAGTTAAATTCAGTTGTTTGTTGCAGAAGGGCGGAAAAACAGGGTGTTTGAGCAACCGATTTCAAATCCGATTTGTGAGCTGATCTCGTATCCGATTTGAATGCGATTTTTTCTTGTGTACTCTATAAATAGAGATGTTTCTTGTATTGTAAAAAGAGATAGTTTTCTTTTGTATATTGTACAGTTTTCAGAGCATAAAAGTGAGAGTGCTAGAGTGTGTGAAGAGTTGTTTTTCTTGAGGAGAGTTCATTGTAATTGTGAAGTTCTTGAGTAATAAGATTTCGGTGTTATTGCTCTGTGGATGTAGGTTGATTATCGACTGAACCACGTTATATCGTTGTCTTCTCTTGTTGATTTCTTGTTTTGTTTGAGTTTGGAGATTTGTGATTCTAGAATTGCAGATTGGGGTTTTGTATCTTGTAGTTCGCAAAGTGTTTGATCTTATTCCTTTAAGAAGTGGCGCCGTCTGTGGGAATCTTCTTCAAAAGGGATGGCAACTGCAAGATTTGATGTAGAAAAATTCAACGGGAATGGAGACTTTGGCCTTTGGAGAATTAAAATGAGGGCATTACTTATTCAGCAGGGATTGACACAGGCTCTACAGGGAGTGGAGAGCTTTCCATAGGCCATGAGAGTGGAAGACAATCAGTTGATCCTTAAGAAGGCATACAACACCATCATCCTAAGCTTGGGTGATAAAGTCCTTAGAGAGGTGGCTAAAGAAGACTCTGCTAAGGCCGTTTGAGACAGGCTAAAAAGCCTATATATGGTAAAAACCATAGCCAACAGACTCTACATGAAGAAGAGGCTCTATGCTTTTAAGATGTATGATGATAAACCAATTCTTGGTCAGTTAGAGGAGTTCAATAAAGTGTTGGATGATCTGGAGAACATTGATATAACACTGATGGAGGAGGACAAAGCACTGATGCTATTGAGTGCTCTATCAAAATCTTTCGAGCATTTCATAGATTCCATCTTATATGGAAGACAACACACTATCACCCTGGAAGAGGTAGTTGTAGCTTTGAAGTCCAAGGAATTAGCAAAGAATTCAGAAACAAAGTCCAAGTCCACAGCTGAAGGATTAGCCATCAAGCATGGAGGACAAAAGAAAGAAATCAGAGGAAACACCAAAAGAACAATCCACAAAAGAAAGCTGATCAGTCTCAAACATCTCAAGATGACATAGAAGGGAACAAGTGCTTCCATTGCCATAAACCTGGTCACAACAAGAAGGATTGCATAAAATACAAATAATTCCTGAAGTCAAAAGACAAGACTCCCCAGAACCAATCAAACCAAACTTCAGAAGCCACTACTTCCAACATTGGTTATGAGTCAGTAGAGGTTTTAGCAATTACTTCCACCAAAGTCAGCACTGAATGAGTTTTAGACTCAGGATGCTCCTTCCACATGAGCCCTATGAAAGAGTGGTTTCAGAATCTAGTATTCCAGGATGGGGAATCAGTTATGCTTGGAAATTATCAAAGCTGTAAAGTAAAGGGAACATGCTCAATTCTTCTGAAGATGTTTGATGGCACTATCAGAATCCTCTCACATGTAAGGTATGTTCCTGACCTAAAAAGGAATTTAATATCTCTAGGAATGCTTGATTCTCAGGGATACAAGTGTTCTGGGAAAGTCAAAGAAGTTAAGCTTCAAACAGGTAAACACACCACTCATGGACCACTAGAATACATACACTCTAATCTATGGGGACCTGCCAGTACACATACAAGAAATGGGTGTAAGTACTTTATGTCTTTGATTGATGATTACTCAAGAAAAGTCTGGATTTATATTCTGAAGAGTAAGGATGAAGCCTTTCAGACATTTAAAGAGTGGATAACTGAACTTGAGAACACCACATAGAAGAAGGTTAAGTGTTTGAGGACAGACAATGGGCTAGAGTTCACATCTGATCAATTCAACAGGTTCTGCAAAAAGAAAAAGATATATCCAGGCACATGACTGTTCCTGGAACTCCTCAACAGAATGGGCTTATAGAGAGGATGAATCAAACCATCCTAAACAAGGCGAGATCCATGCTCATAAGCTCTGGATTATTAAAGGTGTTTTGGGGTGAAGCAGTAGCCACAACTGCTTATCTCATAAATAGGAGTCCATCCTCAGCAATAGAGTTCAAAAATCCTGAAGAGAAATAGCATGGAGCTCCTGCAGATTATTCAAACTTGAGGGTTTTTGGATGTATAACATATGCTGACATCAAACAAGACAAGTTAGAGCTCAGGGTTGTAAGATGTGCTTTTTTTAGTTATCCAAAAGGGGTGAAAAGATATAAGTTGTGGTATTTTGAAAAGGATTTTCAGAAATGCATAATCTGCAAGGATGTGGTGTTTGATGAATTGAAAATGCCTTTGAAGAAAGACACTGTAGAAAACACAGATGATTCTGAAAAATGTGAGAAATCTCAGTTTGAGGTGAAGCTGCAAAACTCAGATCAAGGTATGACAGAAAACACAGATGAAACAGGTTCTCAGGACAGTGAATCAGAAGAAGAGCATAATGACTTAGCTAATTATCAACTGGTGAGAGACAGGTCAAGAAGAATCATAAGACCTCCAGAAAGATTAGGTTATGCAGATCATATCTCTTATGCATTGCTCACTGCTCAAGAGATTGAAGGTCAGGAACCAAAGGATTATCATGAAGCTATCAGTTGTGCTCAAAGGGATCACTGACTTATTGCTATTCAAGAAGAATTAAATTCTTTGGAAAAGAATGGTACTTGTTAGATTGTTGATAAGCCTAACTCTCAAAAGTTAGTTGGCTGCAAATGGATTTTCAGGAAAAAGTAAGAAGCTGTGAAAGGAAATAAGGTAAGGTTCAAAACAAGGCTTGTAGCTAAAGGCTTTACACAGAAAGAAGGAATAGACTATACTGAAATTTTCTCCCCTGTGGTCAAACATTGCTACATAAGGATTTTACTTGTTGTTGCTGCTCAGTTCAGTTTACTTCTACACCAAATAGATGTTACAACAACATTTTTACATGGTGAGCTTATGGCATATTATTGATAAGCCTAACTCTCAAAAGTTAGTTGGCCGCAAATGGATTTTCAGGAAAAAACAATAAGCTGTGAAAGGAAATAAGGTAAGGTTCAAAGCAAGGCTTGTAGCTAAAGGCTTTACACAGAAATAAGGAATAGACTATACTGAAATTTTATCCCCTGTGGTCAAACATTGCTACATAAGGATTTTACTTGCTGTTGTTGCTCAGTTCAGTTTACTTCTACACCAAATGGATGTTACAACAACATTTTTACATGGTGAGCTTAAGGAAAAGATCTTCATGAAAATTCCAGAGGGGGTGCATATTGAGAACAGTGAAAAGAAGACATGTCTCCTTAGGAAATCATTATATGGACTTAAGCAAAGTCCAAGAGAGTGGTACCTTAGATTTGATCAGTTCATAAAGAAGATTCAGTTCACTAAGAGTCATTATGATCACTGTGTGTATTTTCAGCATAAGAATTCTGAGCATACTTTTCTATTGCTCTATGTTGATGATATGCTACTTGCTAGCACTTCTTCAAAAGCCTTACACTGTATAAAAGATCTCCTCAGGTCAAAATTTGAAATGAAGGATCTTGCAGAGGACAAAAAGGATGTTAGGAATGGATATCTCAAGAAATCAGTCCTCAATTGAAGTCTTCTTAGATCAAACTGAATATCTTAAAAAGGTTCTAGTAAGGTTTCAAATGAATCAAAGTAAACCCGCTGCAGTACCTTTGGGTCCTCAATTCAGGTTAAGTAAGGAACAAGAACCAAGTACACAAGAAGAGGTAAATCAAATGCTAAAAGTGTCCATATGCAAGTGCTGTAGGTAGCATTATGGATGCTATGGTATGTTGCAGGCCAGATTTGGCCTATGCTATGAGTGTAATTAGTAGATTCATGGCAAATCCTGGATTAGCTCATTGGGAAGCTGTCAAGCATGTTCTAAAGTTTCTAAAGGGTTATTTGGATTCTAGATTAAGGTTCAAGAAGTCACTTGGTGAAGCTGCACCTTTGGTTGGATATGTGGATGCAGATTATGCCTCCAATATTGATAGTAGAAAGTCTCTTACTGGATATGTCTTCACATTGTTCGGGACAGCTGTGAGTTGGAGGTCTTTCCACCAGTCGGTGGTAGCTTTGTCAACCACTGAATCAGAGTTCATTGCCTTAACAGAAGCAGTAAAAGAGACAATATGGTTAAAGGGAATCATAAGTGAGTTTGGACTGTCTCAAAAATGTGTTTCAGTATTCTGTGATAATAGTAGTGTTATACATTTGTCTAAACATCAAGGATATCATGAAAGAACGAAGCATATTGATGTCAGATTGTTTTTCATCAGAGATACAGTGGAGAAGCAAGTTGTAAATGTGTGCAAAATTCCTAGTGAAGTCAATCCTGCTGATGCTTTCACTAAGTCAGTTCCTATGGATAAGTTTCAGCTTTGTATGGAGCTAATTGGGCTTAGGGGAAGTTATGCTACAAAGATCACTTGATGATCAGTTTCAGACATGCATGAGAGCTACAACCAATGTGGAGATTTGTAAGATTATAGCTGCATCTATTGCTTGCATGCATGGTGTAAAAGGGTGGCAAGTGTTTCTTAATTCTTGCTAAGGCAAATTAAAAGTCGTGGTCTACTTATGAAAGCGTGCATGCGTTATTTTCTGGAGTGAACAAAGGAAAAACGGGGTTTTTACTTACAGAGTCGCAGTGGCGTTTTTTCCCAACAGCTAGTTGTGTCTTGGCGAATCAGAGCGTGCCACCTGGATCGGGAATTAGTTAATTTCAGTTGTTTGTTGTAGAAGGGCGGAAAAACAGGGTGCTTGAGCAACCGATTTCAAATCCGATTTGTGAGCTGATCTCTTATCCGATTTGAATGCTGTTTTTTCCTGTGTACTCTATAAATAGAGGTGTTTCTTGTATTGTAAAAAGAGAGAGTTTTCTTTTGTATATTGTACAGTTTTCAGAGCATAAAAGTGAGAGTGCTAGAGTGTGTGAAGAGTTGTTTTTCTTGAGAAGAGTTCATTGTAATTGTGAAGTTCTTGAGTAATAAGATTTCAGTGTTATTGCTCCGTGGATGTAGGTTGATTTATCAACTGAACCACGTTATATCGTTGTCTTCTCTTGTTGATTTCTTGTTTTGTTTGAGTTTGGAGATTTGTGATTCTAAAATTGCAGATTGGGGTTTTGTATCTTGTAGTTTGCAAAGTGTTTGATATTATTCCTTTAAGAGTTGAAATCAATACAAAAAGCAGTTGAATGAGTACCAATATAGATGTGCACATCACTCAATAATTAATTGATTATTATTTTAGATTGGGATGATCTGTCTATTCATATGATAAGTTTGGCTGTAATCACATCTATCATCGGAAGGAACAAAAGCCAATTTTAAACTGGACTATTTAATTAAGTTTTTTTTTTCCCAAGTAAAACTTCTTATAAGTATTTTCATGTTGAAAAGTGTAGTCTCAATTTGCATTTTGCAGTAGTGCAGAAACCAATTAAAAAAGAATCTCACGTGAAACTGTTATTATGAACCTAATTAATTACATGAAACGAATCTCTACAGCCAACAAACCATAACCTATTTCCAAAATTAATTTAAAAATTGTGCATTATAAATTTTGGATTGATTCATCTAAGAAAGTTAGATTTATGAAATGATTTTACAGTATCTACGGAAATGTGCAAAACAAAGAAGTCATTTATTTCAAAAATTTATTTAAAGATTTAGCATGTAAGTGGTTTTGACCATTATTTACACATATATACATACTAAGTAGATACATTATATTTACTATATGTCACTTAATTTGAAAATAAATGAAATTTTGACTAAAATTCGGTTATTTGAGGTAACAAACATAAAAACAATGGGGTTAGCTTTTTTAATGGAATTTCGGATAAAATGTAAAAATATAGATGCATGTACTCAACAATATAAATTACAGAAAAAATACAGGGAAACACTAATATCAATATTGCATTCAGAAATTATATTGCAATGAAAAATAAAATCAATAATTAAATTAATTTTTAAAAATACAGGGAAACACTAATATCAATATTGCATTCAGAAATTATATTGCAATGAAAAATAAAATCAATAATTAAATTAATTTTTAAAAATACAGGGAAACACTAATATCAATATTGCATTCAGAAATTATATTGCAATGAAAAATAAAATCAATAATTAAATTAATTTTTTTTATTTACCAATAAATTTTTTGGATGAAACAGTCAACACAAACTACAATTGACAAAGTACAGATGCCACAAAATCCATTTCTGTCTTATTACAAATATTATGCTGAACTCTTATTACAATGAATTTAAAATCTATTACAAGATTAATGGGCCCTACACTCCTAATTGAACGGAGCGGATCTCGTTTCAGAATATCTAGGGTTGGAGGCGCACACAGGTGATCACTCCCCCTCCACTATATATATAGCGCCGACCATTTATGTTCGGGTTTTGGCTGTGCGCAGTTCAACCTGCCCTCCAAATTTATCTCCTTTTCTCTCTCCGCCACTCCACGGCGTCGCCGTCGGTGCGGTGCTTCTCCATCTTCTCTGTCGGATCTCCGACCTATCAACCCTTCCCTCTCCTCTATTTATTAAAAAAGAAAAATAGAAAATCTCTCGAAAAAACCCCCCAAATTCTTAGCCTGATTTTCTTCCGTCAAGTTTGAAATTATCTGTGATTTATTTTCCTTTGATTCCGGTAATAAAAAGAGGAGAGGGAAGCTATCAAGAAAAAACCAAAAAAAATCAGAAAACTCTTCGAAAAGGAAAAAAAATCTTCGTCTAGAGATGGCGGCGCAAGTTCAGATGCAGCCACAAATGCAGGTGGCGAATGCGGCGTCGTCCGGTGGCGCGCCGTTCGTGACATCTCTGTACGTCGGAGATCTCGATGTGAACGTCACCGATTCTCAGCTCTACGATCTGTTCAGTCAGATGGGGGATGTGGTTTCTGTTAGGGTTTGCAGGGATTTGACTAGCCGGCGCTCCCTTGGTTATGGCTACGTCAACTTTGCCAATCCTCAAGATGGTTAGAACTTATGATCACTATTTTTTGTTTCAATTTCATCTGATATTAATTCAACTTTGATTACTGCTAATTTTTTCGAACGGTGATCGTTCATTTTTAGTAGTGCATTTCCTGAATAAAGTCTTAGTTAGTTAAAATCGTTCTAGATATGTTTCTTACTGAGAGACAGTGTATGGCTACAGTTTATTTGTTAACTTTCCTAAATGAATTATAGAGTTTTTGGTGCAAGTGTAATGGATGTCTTGCTGCTGCTGTTATTAATATGGCACGGATAGATAGCTCCTGTATAAGTTAGTAAATGAATTAATAAATGGTACTATGTTGGGTACATAATCCGAATCTTAGCATTGGCTTTACACTATATCGATTATACAAGTTGTATAGTTAATATATTTTCTGCTCTGTGTGGGGATTGAAAATCCATTTTTCATTATACTTGCTAATCTGTTGATTTTGCAAGAGAGTATGTGAGTCTCTCTCAAGAATAAACTAAAACTATTTAGTTTAATAAGTCAAGCAACATCGCTATTATAGATAAGAATATTTTCGAGTAACATTTTACACCATTGTGTCTCCATCATTTTGGGAAGATGAAAAGGCCTTCAAAGTTGAGATGATGAATGTCTATGCTCTCTTACGCATACTGTGCTAGAAAACTTTGCTGTTCTTTTAACTTGCCATGAGAACCTTCTTAACACCTAGAGAATTATATCATCCGCTGCTCTTATGGTGTTGTGGTCGGTGGTCCTAAACGAAAGATTAAGACCCCCCCCCCCCTGTCTGAAAAAAAACTCACATTTTCAACTTTTTTTTATTAGAATGTAAAATCTCTTGTCATGCATGAATTTTCACTTACACACGTGAATTTTGTTTGTATTTTTTGAAACATGATTTGTTTTTTATGAGACTTTGGGAGTTTCTAAAAAATCATTTGATATGCATTATTTTTTATAATTTTATTGGACACTGTCCAAGTGTAAATCTGACAAAGTTGATATCATATTTGCTGTTTTAAAGTATCCTAGTTTTAGAGGTTTGGTGAGCTAGGAGTTATAAGCATATTTGCATTCGACGCTCTTACAAACATCATGTGACTCAGATGGGTCACAGATCGTAGCATATGTTTCTTATAGCGGTGCAAATTACCACCCAAACTTTCTATGTATAGCTATAAAAGTGGAACCTCATCTTCTAGTGGAGTGCTTTACTGTCTATTGTACTTATTTCCTTTTCCTTATTTTGGTGGTTCACTATAGCTGAGAAGGCATTGATGGAACTGAATTTCACTCCTCTCAATGGGAAAGACATTAGGATTATGTATTCCCATAGGGACCCCAGTGTACGCCGAAGTGGAACTGGAAATATATTTATTAAGGTATTGTTTCTTATCTCCTCAAAATTCAGACCAATGCGTTCTATTTTTGTCAGTTTGTCAAGCAGACTCTACTGCTAGGCTCTCATTGGTTAGATATAATTTTTCTGAGTAGAATTTGGACAAGGAAATCGACCATAAAGCTCTACACGAGACATTTTCTTCCTTTGGTAACATCCTCTCATGCAAAGTAGCTACAGATTCTTCTGGACAGTCATTGGGCTATGGCTTTGTGCAATATGCTAGTGAAGAATCTGCTCAAAAAGCTATTGAGAAGCTCAATGGCATGTTGTTGAATGGAAAGCAAGTCTATGTTGGACCATTCCTTCGCAAGCAAGAAAGAGATATGTCTGTAGACAAGACAAAATTCTCTAATGTGTTTGTGAAAAATATATCTGAATCAACAACTGATGAAGATCTTCAGAAGATGTTTGGTGAATTTGGACCAATTAGCAGTGCAGTGGTCATGAGAAATGAAGATGGAACATCCAAATGCTTTGGATTTGTCAACTTTGAGGATGCAGATGATGCTGCTAGAGCTGTTGAGTCTCTTAATGGCAAAAAAGTTGATAACAAGGAATTGTTTGTTGGGAGAGCCCAGAAGAAATCTGAAAGAGAGGCAGAATTGAAGAACCGGTTTGAGCAGAGTTTAAAGGAAGCAGCTGATAAATCACAGGGGTCAAACCTGTATATCAAAAATCTGGACGATAGCGTTGAGGATGATCAGCTTAAGGAAATGTTCTCTCCATTTGGATCAATAACATCATACAAGGTTGATGGACTCTCTCTCTCTCTCTCTCTCTCATTTTTTCTCCCCTCACATGTCACATGTCATATCACTTTCCTATAGCTTAGATCTACTCTGATGTGTGTACAGGTGATGCGTGACCCAAAAGGAATCAGCAGAGGTTCCGGTTTTGTTGCGTTCTCATCACCTGAAGAGGCCTCTAGAGCTGTAAGTTCACTTTTGTTCATTTTATGTGCTTATGCCTCTTTACTTGATTGTCTATTAAGGAAGAAAAGTTCTGCCGCGTTTTCTGTTTAGCTCTCTGAAATGAATGGCAAGATGATTGTTGGAAAACCTCTGTATGTTGCAATTGCTCAAAGGAAAGAAGATAGAAAAGCGCGTCTACAGGTATTTTTAAGGTGTATTTTGCTCTTCAATGTGGTTATCTAAAGCCTAGTTCTGAGATATTGAAAAAGTTTTAGACTGATGAAAGTATCTTCATCCAGATGTCTGATGGATAGTTGCATTTCATTACCTCCTTGTTTGAAAATCTTTGTTGTTATGTCTTGTTTTTTTAGTGTGTCGTTGGTTTGAGCTTATTAAGCACAAAACACCTTTTTCTCAGTATATTTAATGACAGAGGTTGACTTTTATTATGATTTTATTCAGGCTCAATTTTCTCAGATGAGGCCAATCACAATGGCTCCTGCTGTTGCTCCTCGTATACCGATGTATACTCCTGGTGGTCCTGGTCTAGGGCAACAGATATTCTATGGACAACATCCACAAGCCATGATCCCCCCCCAAGTAATAATATTCTTGACACATCTTCATGAATCTAATTTTAAACTGGGAAATGTTCAGATAAAGTTCCTTTACAAGATAAGGCTTATGCTATATTATGCATACTATAAATGGCTGTGCTAAATATTTATTGTTTTTCAAGGGTGAAACTTGAAAGTAAAATTGATTTCTGAAATGAAAGTAGAATTTTTTTGCCTCTTTATCAATCTTATTTTTTGAAAATGCTTTGAAAATAAGACCATTAGATATCCTATGTTAAATCCGGTTACTCTTTCAAACCTCATTCAATTCATTGTTGTGTAAAACACAACCATGACACTAACCATTTGTAAATAAAGCAAGTTTCATGATTTCAAATTGTTTGATCAGTCTTTCATATTTAATATTTGTCACTTCCTTGTGGCTTGCCTTTTTTTAATTTTCTAAATCTAGTTATCTGAAAATGAAGTGAAACTACATTGAAAACTAATTACTGGTGTCTAAACTTTTATCCTTTACCTGTTTTATCAGAACTAATAGTCCGTACGTTTTTCATTGTCACAACTTAGTGTCCCAGTAAATGCAGTCAATCATGATTATAGCCTCCTATTTTCTGCCCTAAACATTTTGCTGAAGCCCAGATATAAATCTGTTGTGCGTACTTAACTAAGAATACATTAATTGATTACATTGGGGAAACTCACTACTCAAAAGTTTTTGCTACCTATTATTTATGCTGTGCAATGTGTTTCAGCCTGGATTTGGATATCAACAGCAGCTTGTACCTGGTATGAGGCCCGGTGGGCCTCTCATGCCAAATATGTTTGTGCCTATGGTCCAGCAAGGTCAGCAAGGTCCACGACCTGGTGGAAGGAGGGGTAATGTTCCAATGCAACAGGGGTCGCAGCCAGTTCCTGTAATGCAACAGCAGGTTTGTGGCACTTGACTTGTGCCTTTAGTTTTCTTCTCTCTTAAATTCCAATTTAAACACTTTGTAAATTTATTTTGTGTTTCTTGTGAGCAGATGGTTCCAAGAGGACGTGGTTATCGTTACCCTCCTGGGCGTGGAATGCCTGATTCCATGCAAGGTATGGCAGGAGGGATGCTTTCTGGCCCGTATGAACTTGGTGGCGTGCCATTGCGTGATGCAGGAATGTCCCAGCCAATCCCCATTGGAGCTCTGGCATCTGCCCTTGCAAACACTTCTCCGAATGAGCAGAGGACGGTGGGCATTTACCTTTGACCTTCCTTGCATATTACGAGCTAGTTGAGCTTCATTTCTTCCGTTTTGACCACATCCAACTAACGTGCATTAATTATTCTTAGATGCTGGGTGAAAATCTCTACCCACTTGTTGAACAATTGGAGCCAGAAACGGCAGCTAAGGTGACGGGCATGCTTCTGGAAATGGATCAGACCGAGGTGTTGCACTTGTTGGAATCACCAGAAGCTCTCAAAGCCAAGGTTTCAGAGGCGATGGAGGTTCTGAGGAGCGTGTCTCAGCAGCAGGCTGGTGCTCCTGCCGACCAGTTGGCTTCATTGTCGTTGAACGAGTGATCTTCTGGAATCATCTCTTTGCAAGAGATGGTGAAATAGTAATAATACAGGTTTAACATTATCAATCTCTATCATGATATACTATGAATGGACTTGTTTTTAATATGCTTTACGTTTCTGACTTTATCGAGCCGTATTTTAACGTTTGGATGTTGGCTATTGAAGGTGTTTGGTTTGGACTTTTCTATACCTTGTGTTTTGTATGGGATCTATCTTAGTTTTATTTGTTATATTTTTTTAGTGTTTTATTTTATATATATTTGTAACTTTTAGTGTCTTATACACGGGATCTTTTGTTATAAATGGTTTACATTTCATATTTCAAAATAATTAACAACTGTCATGTGTATACAATGATATTATTAATTAACACGAAATATGTATTAAATATTGTGAAATATAAGATATAAAATTAAATGTAGTAAATGTTTACCGATTTTCTAGCTAGTATAAAATCATGTTACATGTTCCTGAATCCTGGTGGAGAAAAAGGTGAAAGGAAACTCAATACTTCATTGCTTGTAAGATGAAATGCTACTATATATGTACCACATACGTGAATGAATCATCTTTAATCTCAAGTTCTGGCATCCACAATAATTGTTTAAAAGGAATATACTAAAATAATACTCTAATTGTAAAATATAATTTTATATTTAGTGGGTTCCACACATATATACATTCCTATTTCTTATGTCAGCCTAAAATGCATTTTTTCCCGTAGATTCCTGCCATCCTACAACTACAAGAATGCCATTGACTTTTTTTATTATTATTAAATATTCAGTTTTATATTTAAGAATAATGTTTAAAACAATGAATGCTCTCATAGATTATTGATCATCTTTACTTCTTTTTGAAAAGAACATATAACATCTCTATATTTTTAACCTTTTAGGTTTGTGTCTAACTGTAAATCAGAGGTCCTTTGAAGACGTATTATCATATAATTGTGTGTATATATATATGTATATATGAATTTTGTTGAATTTATTCATTTCTAAATTACAACGCATAAGGGTGAACACATTTGCACATAAGATTATACTTAACATAAATGTTACATTAATATAATAATACAAACGTCCACACACTTAAGGTCAAAAAAACATTCAAATTCAAGTAAAAGTATAACATAAAAGTCATGAAAATTATACATAAAGTTACAATATTACAACTTAAAAAAACCTGAATTTTACTATGCACTTAAAGAGAAAAACAATAAAAAAATCACTAATCCAAGTTGACCTGAATTGCACTAGGCACTTGGTGCACAAAATTGGTACTCATTTTAATATATTTGTATCTGTATAAGATTATTTATTACTACAATAGTACAATGTAAAATAAAAATATTATCTAGGGTTTGTGCGGACACAGGTGATAACTCACTCCTCCATTAATAAATAGCGCCGACCATATGCATTCGGATTTTGGCTGTGCGCAGTTCAACCTGCCCTCCAAATTTATCTCCTTTTCTCTCTCCGCCACTCCACGGCGTCGCCGCCGGCCGGCGGTGCTTCTCCATCTCCTCCGTCGGATCCCCGACCTATGAACCCTTCCCTCTCCTCTATTTATTAAAAAAGAAAAAAATAGAAAATCTCTCGAACCCCCCCCCCCCCCCCCCAAATTCTTAGCCTGATTTTCTTCCTTGCTTTCTGTCAAGTTTGAAATTATCTGTGATTTATTTTCCATTGATTCCGGTAATAAAAAGAGGAGAGGGAAGCTATCAAGAAAAAACCAAAAAAAATCAGAAAACTCTTCGAAAAGGAAAAAAATCTTCGTTTAGAGATGGCGGCGCAGGTTCAGATGCAGCCACAGATGCAGGTGGTGAATGCGGCGTCGTCTGGTGGCGCGCCGTTCGTGACATCTCTGTACGTCGGAGATCTCGATGTGAACGTCACCGATTCTCAGCTCTACGATCTGTTCAGTCAGATGGGGGATGTGGTGTCTGTTAGGGTTTGCAGGGATTTGACTAGCCGGCGCTCGCTCGGATATGGTTACGTCAACTTTGGCAATCCTCAAGATGGTTAGAACTCCGTGTCACCTTAGATTATGATCACTATTTTTTGTTGAAATCTCATCTGATATTAATTCAAATTCGATTACTGCTAAATTTATTTAACAGTAATCGTTCCGTTTTAGTAGTGCATTTCCTGAATAAAGTCTCAGTCTTGTTGGTTTATACCTTACTGTAGCTTGTAGACTTAGACACCCTTAAATGGCAAGTCTGTGCACTTTAAAGTAGTGAGAAGGATGTTAAAATTATTAGTTAAAATCGTTCTAGATATGTTTCTTACAGAGAGATAGTGTATTGTTAGAGTTTATTCGTTCACTTTCTTAAATGAATTATAGAGTTTTCGGTGTAAGTGAAAAAAACTCACTATCAACTTTTTGTTTTTTCAAATGTAAAATCTCTTGTAATGCATGGATATTCACTTACACACCTCCATTTAGTCATGAAGTTATCATTCAAAACTTCTTCTTCCTTTTGGAAACATGAATCTTCTTTGGGAATTTTATTTGTTTTTTTATGAGACTTTGGGAGTTTCTAAAAAATCATTTGATATGCATTGTTTTTTAGAATTTTATTTGACCCTGTCCTAACTGAATAAATATGATACGATGATATCATATTTGTTGTTTTAAAGTATCCTAGTTCTAGAGGTTTGGTGTACTTGGGAGTTGTAAGCATATTAAGCATATGTGCATCCGTTATAAACATCATGTGACTCAGATGCATATATTGTGGCATCTGTTTCTTATAGCCGCGCAAATTACTACCTAAACTTTCTTTGTGTCATAGCTATAGAAGTGGAACCTCTTCTTCTAGTGGAGTGCTTAACTGTCTTTTGTACTTCTTTCCTCTTCCTTATTTTGGTGGTTCACTGTAGCTGAGAGGGCATTGATGGAACTGAATTTCACTCCTCTCAATGGGAAACACATTAGGATTATGTATTCTCATAGGGACCCCAGTGTACGCCGAAGTGGAACTGGAAATATATTTATTAAGGTATTGTTTCTTATTTCCTCAAAATTCAGATTGATGCATTCTCTGTATGTCAGTTTGTCCTTGAAGCAAACCCTACTGCTCTGCTCTCACTGGCTAGATATATTTTTCTGAGTAGAATTTGGACAAGGAAATCGACCATAAAGCTCTACACGAGACATTTTCTTCCTTTGGTAACATCCTCTCGTGCAAAGTAGCTACAAATTCTTCTGGACAGTCATTGGGCTATGGCTTTGTGCAATATGCTAGTGAAGAATCTGCTCAAAAAGCTATCGAGAAGCTCAATGGCATGTTGTTGAATGGAAAGCAAGTCTATGTCGGACCGTTCCTTCGCAAGCAAGAAAGAGATATGTCTGTAGACAAGACAAAATTCACGAATGTGTTTGTGAAAAATATATCTGAATCAACTACTGATGAAGATCTTCAGAAGATGTTTGGTGAATTTGGACCAATTAGCAGTGCAGTGGTCATGAGAAATGAAGATGGAACATCCAAATGCTTTGGATTTGTCAACTTTGAGGATGCAGATGATGCTGCTAGAGCTGTTGAGTCTCTTAATGGCAAAAAAGTTGATAACAAGGAATTGTTTGTTGGGAGAGCCCAGAAGAAATCTGAAAGAGAGGTAGAATTGAAGAACCGGTTTGAACAGAGTATAAAGGAAGCAGCTGATAAATCACAGGGGTCAAACCTGTATATCAAAAATCTGGACGATAGCGTTGAGGATGATCAGCTCAAGGAAATGTTCTCTCCATTTGGATCAATAACATCATACAAGGTTGATGGACACTCTCACTCACTCTCTCTCTTTCCCTTCCTCCCTCCATTTTCTGTTTCCTCATCTCTGTCATATGGCTTGCCCATAGCTTACTGGATCTACTCTGATGTGTGTACAGGTGATGCGTGACCCAAAAGGAATCAGCAGAGGTTCCGGTTTTGTTGCGTTCTCATCACCTGAAGAGGCCTCTAGGGCTGTAAGTTCACTTTTGTTCATTCTATGTGCTTATGCCTCTTTACTTGATTGTCTATTAAGGAAGAAAACTTCTGCTGCCTTTTCTGTTTAGCTCTCTGAAATGAATGGCAAGATGATTGTTGGAAAACCTCTGTATGTTGCATTTGCTCAAAGGAAAGAAGATAGAAGAGCACGTCTACAGGTATTTTAAGGTGTATTTTACTCTTCAATGTGGTTATATAAAGCCAAGAGCTGAGATATAGAAAAACTCTAAGCAGTTGAAAGTAACTTCATCCAGATGTCTGATGGGCAGTTGCATTTCATTTACTCCTTATTTGAAAGTCATTGTTGTTATGTCTTGTTCTTTTAGTGTGTTATTGGTTTGAGCTGATTAAGCTCATACCACCAATTTGTCAGTGTATTTAATTGACAAAGGTTGACTTTTATTATTATTTTATTCAGGCTCAATTTTCTCAGATGAGGCCAATCGCAATGGCGCCTGCTGTTGCTCCTCGCATACCAATGTATTCTCCAGGTGGTCCTGGTCTAGGGCAACAGATATTCTATGGACAACATCCACAAGCCATGATTCCCCCCCAAGTAATAATATTCTCGACACACTTCTTTTGTGAATCTAATTTTAAACTGGGAAATGTTCAGATAAAGTTACTTTACAAGATAAGGCCTATGCTATATTATGCATGATAGGAATGGCTGTGCTAAATATTTATTTTTTTCAAGGGTAAAAACTAGAAAGTATGTTTTGGTTTTGATTTCTGAAATGAAAGTAGAATTGTGTTACCTCTTTATCAATCTAATTTTTTGAAAATGCTTTGAGAAATAAAACCATTAGCCATCCTATTTTAAATCCAGTTACCCTATTTCAAACCTCATTCAGTCAATCATTGTTAATACAACCATTTTCAGAAAATGACTTTAACCATGTGTAAACAAAGCATGATTTCAAATAGTTAGATCAGTTTTTTGAATTTGTCACATCCTTGTGGCTTGTCATTTTTCCATTTTCTAAATCTAGTTATCTGAAAGTGAAGTGAATGACACTGAAAACAAAATTACTGGTTTCTGAACTCGTATCCTTGTTCTTTGTTAATGGAACTGATAATCCATAAATTTCCATTGTCACAATATAGTGTCCCAGTAAAAGCAGTCAATCACGACAGTAGCCTCCTATTTTCTGCTTAAGCTTGCTGCAGAATCCCAGATATAAGTCTGATGTTCATGCTCAACTTAAAAAATGATTAGATTAGGGGAATCTCACTACTCAAAAATGTTGCAACATATTTATGCTGTGTAATATGTTTCTTTCAGCCTGGATTTGGATATCAACAGCAGCTTGTACCTGGTATGAGGCCTGGTGGGCCTCTCATGCCAAATATGTTTGTGCCTATGGTCCAGCAAGGTCAGCAAGGCCCACGACCTGGTGGAAGGAGGGGTAATGTCCCTATGCAACAGGGTCCGCAGCCAGTTCCTGTAATGCAACAGCAGGTTTGTTGCACTTTGGCTTGTCCTTTTTTTTCTGTCTTAAATCCCCCTTGAACCCTTTGTAAATTTGTTATGTGTTTCTTGTGTACAGATGGTTCCAAGAGGACGTGGTTATCGATACCCTCCTGGGCGTGGAATGCCTGAAGTTTCCATGCAAGGTATGGCTGGTGGGATGCTTTCTGTCCCATATGAGATGGGTGGCGTGCCATTGCGTGATGCGGGAATGTCTCAGCCAATTCCCATTGGAGCTCTGGCATCAGCTCTTGCAAATGCTTCTCCCAATGAACAGAGGACGGTGAGCATTTGCGTTTTTAATTTCTTATCCTTCATTTACGAGTTATCCTCCTAGTCCATAGACTTAGTAGAGACCCCCCTTAATTCACATCCTTGCTACCCTTTCCACCCATCAGTTTCAATGTAGTTTTAGCTGTTATGGAAGTATATTATTTATTGTCTTAATAAACTTATGATCATAGAAAGACCTCTTAAAAAGTTAATCTAGAAAAATAAATACATTGTACTGACCTTTTTAGATGAGCTACTTTTACCTTCCTTGCATATTACGAGCCAGTTGAGCTTCGTTCCATTGTTTTCGACCACATCCAACTAACGTGCATTAATTCTTCTTACGTAACTTAGATGCTGGGTGAAAATCTGTACCCACTTGTTGAACAATTGGAGCCAGAAACGGCAGCTAAGGTGACAGGCATGCTTCTGGAAATGGATCAGACCGAGGTGTTGCACTTGTTGGAATCACCAGAAGCTCTCAAAGCCAAGGTTTCAGAGGCAATGGAGGTCCTGAGGAGCGTGTCTCAGCAGCAGACTGGCGCTCCTGCCGACCAGTTGGCTTCGTTGTCGTTGAACGAGTGATCTTCTGGAATCATCTCTTTGCAAGAGATGGTGAAACAATAATAATTCAGGTTGAAACATTATCTATCTCTACGTTTATGACTTTATGGATCCATATTTAACGTTTGGGTGTTGGCTATTGAAGGTTGTTTGATGTGGATTTTTCTAAACCTTGTTCAAACCTTGTGTTTTTATATGGGATCTATTTTTGTTTTATTTGTTTTATGTTTTTTTATTGATTATTTTATTTTGTAATTTTTTCGTGGGAATAGAGCTGCCTGCATGATTCACCAATGTATAGCAGCCTTTCTAATACTCATATTTTAGTTTTTTTTGGGTAAAAATATGGTATAAAATAAAATGTTTTATATATTTTGAGAACTACTGCATTTGTCACTCATATGTTATACATTTACACATCAGATAATTCATATCTTTTAATCTTTCTTACTAAAATTTTAAATATTTTAATTAAATCACCAACATGCGAGTGTGATTAGATATTTTAGATAATCAGACCAAAATGAAAGGACTAAAGAGCTTAGTTCTCCTTCATTTAGATATATATATCTGTTGTCTATATAAAAATATGTATGTTTCTTACAAAATATGGATTGCCTAATATGCTCTTATTGAAGATTATTATTTAAGGTTATAATAGTAATTTAAGATTTTCATATTTACATAATTTTATATTAAAATTAAATTAAATCCTATTATGAGTATGACTCTAATTTGATATACATTTTGGCAAAAATTTATATACCCTTGGGGCATATAGGGCTACGGATTTAAGTGTTATATATATGTTCTTCAGGTGTTATATATATACTCTATAGGTGTTACATTTCTTTGTGTTATAAATATACTCTATAAATATCATATGTATATAAGAGTGTGTTGTTTTACTAGACATGTATTCATTGTATTTTTCTTCACTAAATTTTATACTACCTCTGTCCCACTTAAAATTGCCTACTTTGACCGACACGGAACTTAAGAAAAAGTTGTTGACTTTGATTGAATGTGTTATTTTAATGTTTTTGAGTGACAATTTTGTAATTTAAAGGTATAATTTGAGTGCAAATTTTGTAAAATGAAAGAAATTAAGGGGTAAGAGAGTAAATTTTTCTTTGCCATTTTAAGGCTGGCAAATTAGACTGGGACAAACGAAAATGACAAGTAGGTAATTTTAAGTGGGACGGAGGGAGTAATATTTTTGCATTATTTTAGGTTTCTCAATTCCTGAGTCTGTTTCTAAAATACACAAATTAAAAGAAGTGTCTGATTGCATTTATTGTGGAGTTTCGAGATTTATATACAAGCCACCTACATTTTGTTGTGATAATTGATAAATTAAACTTGCGACTGAAGTTCCAAATGAATTATGGGATATGTTTACTTTTGAGTCAGAAGAGACATTAGAATTCCGGAAAAACATATGTTCTTATAATTCAATATTTTCTTTGACTACTTATGGAGTAAAGTTAGATAAAGAACTTGCTTCAGCAATACATGAAATTTTCAGTTTCCGAGCACAAGGAATGGTGTATCATGATCTCCCAAGTTTGTCTTCTACTGAGAATAGTCCCGAGCCTTTCCAGCTGTATTTTTTGAAACACAATGAAGTTCAAAGCAGAATGAATACAGTAACAACAACTATGTCTGAAGTTGTAGTGCAGAAACTTTTGCACATTTTGGAGGGAAATCCATATGCAAAAAAAATTTGAAGATTGAAGGAGTACCCCACAATGGACAATGTACAACTTCATATTTCAAAAGATGTTAACTTTTATCAAAGGGTGAACAATTGTCCAACAGCAGATCAAGTGGCAGCAATATGGGTTGAAGGAAACAATGATAACATAACTTATGTACCATTATTGTTCATACTCTTTCTGGTGAAAGACATAGAATAATGTATTACTATGGATGTTATGATCCATTACAATATCCACTTCTATTTCCGAAAGGCAAAATAGGTTGGCATCAAAATATGAGAAAAAATTAACCACATGAGTCAAGTATTTCAACAAAAGATATTGAACAAGAACAAGGTACATTGTCACATTATTACGAATTATTTTACCTTTGATTATTTACATAGAATCAATTAACATATTAAGTCATAAATAGAGGAACATCCGAACCATAATTTTATTCTCAACACTATATATATATATATAATAATACTATCGAATATTATGAAGAAAAATATCAAAAATCAGCCACTAAGGATTTTGTTTTTGTTATTGATATATTTATTTTTAACTTTCAGGTTTTTTGTTTCTTTTTATTGATATATTTATTTTGCTCTAATTATTATTGTTTTATCATGTGCATTGTATTTTATGTTCATGCATTTAACAGATTGTTAAAATTTGAAGGTAATATTAAATATTTTAATTTATTGTAGTGAACATCTCAAATGTTATGGATATGCCAACAATATCAGATTTTTCTTCAGCAAAAGACATCATTTCTCAAGAACAACAAGTTACAATTCATAAAAAACATTTTGATTGAAAAAAAGTTGATTTTTGATTATATTTTTATCAAGTCTTTTAGCATTTCTTTATATCTTAGTAATTTTTGTTAACAATTTTATGAACTAATCATGTTGTGTAAATTTGACAGTTATTTAGAGAGAAAATGAAAAAAAAAAAGTGTCATGTAGAGAATATTGTTGCTACAAACTTCAAATTAGAAATTCAAATCAATCAACACTGTTACGTGCCAGATGACTGCTACAACAATATGTAGTAGACAATTATATAAAATTGGAGACAATAAGATTGAATTATTTTCGATAGCACCAAACAAATATGCGAGCCTGAGTTATATCAAGGAATTATGGATAGTGTCTTCAAAGGAGAAACCAGAGGTGGTGAAATTGGAAAAAGAATTGTTCTTCCGGCAACATTTATAGGTGGACAAAGAGATATGCGTCGTATCTCGATGCATTATCATTGGTACATAGATTTGGAAAACCGAATCTATTTATCACAATGACTTGCAACCCAGAGTGGAAGGAAATAAAAGAAAAATTGTATCATGGTCAAACACCTCAAGATCGACCAAATTTGATCTTAAGAGTATTTCGAGCAAAACTTCAAGATTTGAAATATCAAATATTTAAGAAGAAAATATTTGGAAATGTAGTTGCACATGTTTATGTCATAGAGTTTTAGAAAAGGGGTTGCCACATGCTCACAATTTTGAAGTTTGATTATAAAATCAATACATTAGAGCAATTTGATAAATTGGTCAGCGCTGAACTTCCTACAGATAAAGAAAGTTTCCTTGAACTATGTGAATTAGTGAGAAGACATATGATTCATGGGCCATGTGGTGTAAAGGATCTTAAAAATTCATGTATGTCAAAAGGAAAATGCAAATATCACTACCCACGAGCATATTGTGAAAGCATCATTCAAGATAAAAATGGATATCTCATTTACAAAAGAAGAAAAACGGGGGTTGTAGTTCATGTACGTAATACGCAAATCGACAATCAATGGGTGGTAACCTATAATCCATATCTCCTAAGTAGATATAATTGTCATATCAATGTTGAGATATGTTCCGAAGTGTCAGCGGTGAAGTATTTGTACAAATATATCTACAAAGGACATGATTGAGTAGCAATTAACATGACCCAAAAAGATGAGAAGGACACAATTGATGAAATCAAACAATTCCAATATGCTCGGTGGTCTTTGCTCAAGAAGCAATGTGGAGAATTTTTGAATTCAATTTATATGAAATATCTCCACGTTATCAACTTGCAATTACATCTACCCAACCAACAAAGTGTAACATATTGGGCAGATCAAAATCTTGAAAATGTTTTGACATGGGATCATGCCTCCAAAACAAAGCTCACTAAGTATTTTGAAATGTGTCGTACAAGTGAATAAGCACGGAAATATTTTTACAGAGAATTTTCTGAACATTAGGTATGGGATAGACAAAGAAAATGTAGGAAGGAAAGAAAAAAATGAGATGTAATTGGACGTATATGTGTTGCAAACCGGTAGAAGGAGAAATATATTATCTCAGGTTACTCATCATGAATCATGTAAAAGGGCCGAGATCGTTTGAATTTTTATTAATAGAGGATGGGAGATAATGTATTCCTTTCAAAGAAGTTGCTCAAAAAAAAGGCTTATTGGAAGCTGATCAAAATATTACAGAATGCTTGAATGAAGTTATCACTTTTCAAATGTTATTGCAAATTTCAAATGTCATTGCGAAGAAAGTTTGCAATAATTTAGGTGTATTGTGCACCAACAGATGTGAGATTTTTGTGGGGTACATTATTTGAACCATTGTCTGAAGATTTTAAAAAAGAACCCCACATCTCTAAAAACTACAAGTTTTGAAGACTTTGAAAAGTTTGAATTTTTTCTTGAATAGCATGGGAAAATACATAAGTTCATATGATCTTCCGAATATTCCTGATGATGATGATATTGAGAACATAGAGAATAACCTACCTAGAGAGGTAATAGATGAAATGTCAATTGAGATACCTAAAGATGATCAAGAAGCTATACACAACCTCAATGCCAAACAATATAAAGCCTTTACAATGATCATATATTGCATACATGAAGGCAATAGAGGAATTTTCTTCATTGATGGACTGGGTGGGACAGGAAAAACATACTTATAACGTGCATTATTGGCCCATAATAGATCCTAGAAACAGATAGCACTTGCAACTGCAACGTCTGGAGTTGTTGCAGCAATAATGCCCGGATGAAGGACAACACACTCATGTTTTAAAATATCAATAAATTCTGATGAAACAAGTGAATGCTCTATTTCAAAACAAAATATCAAGTGAATGATTAATTTATATAATTCGTGTTTAATAATTTCATATTGTAATATTAAATATTAGACTAGATATTGTATCAATCTTGTAGATTAATTAGTTAATGTTGAATGAAAATATTAAGGAAGAAAAACCTATGAAGCTTTCAAGAAGTTGTGTGCTTTCCTCAATGTTGGTCCATATTCTTGAGCAAGATTACTAGATAATATTGTTTGGATGGTAAACGTTGTATCCCATGTTTGACTACCAATTGATTGTGTAAATAGATTTTATCCAATCAGCTATTTAGAAGAAAATCATCTGGATTCTTTATCTAAATCTAAGTGTGGCGTAGTAAAATTTTTTTTCAGTCAGGTGTCATAATGTCTTCTTTGACTAATCATTTGAATACGTTTTGTTAATATCTATTAAAAATACAAGACACATATTATTTTATAGGAAGTGTGGAAAAGGTGGAAAACGAAGCAAAAATATGGTATAGTGCGTGCAAAAAGTGCACAACATCAGGGCCTAAACATGATGAAAATACAACATGTAGAAAATGTCAGGATGACTTAGTACAAACGGTTCCAAGATAAAACATCCTAATAATGAATTACGAAAAATGACCAATTACCTGCAACATTACTTATATAAGTTTATTGATTGCAGATATGTGATTAAACTAAGGGTGAAACAAGGACATTTCGAAGCAACAATAACAATGTTCAAAGACACGACTTCGGTTTATGTCGGATGTTCGGTGGAAGACTACTGAAACTCTATTAAAAAGATAAGCAATTTTCTATAATTCAAATGATTTCAGAAATAAATAACAAATGTAACAAAAAAAAGTATTCAAGGCAACACAATACTTCGTTGAGCTTTCAAGGAACAAGTGCGATCCATTTACTTATCGCCCTGAACAACAGTACAAAAATAGATGATAGAAGATTGAATGCAATAGCTGAAGCCATAGAAAAAATGAAACCCGTGAAGATAAAAGAGAAGAAAATATATAATACCACAACAACACTAACCGAGACTGCAACAGTCGAAGATCAACCAAAGAAATAAATTTAGAAGGACTAAGAGTAGGAAAAATGAAGAATGCATCCATATCGAGGAGAAAATAAATAATACCACAACAACACCATCAGAGACTGCAACAGTTGAAGACCAACCAAAGAGAAAAAGGACTAAGAGTAGGAAAAATGGAGAATGCATTCACATCTCTAGTGACGACGAGGAGAATACTACACGTAAAGCTTTATTAAAGAAGCACGAAGAAAGAAGAGTGAGAATGTGATGCAAAAAATCTAAAAAGAAAAGATGAAGTTAGATGTTTTATTACCTTTGGCTTCCAATTTCAAAACTTATTATTCTTTAGATCATTTGTTTTTTCTTTTTTTAATATGTTGAAGAACCATAATTTTTTATTTAATGGAAACTTTTTTCCCGGTTTTATTAACAACAACAAAAACAAATTTAGTCCTCCACGTGCATCGCACGTGCTTCTTACTAGTATATATATAAATGAATCACTTTATTTTAGCTTTATCAAAAAAAAAAAAAATTCTTATTGAATTAAATGAATCTTAAAATATATATATATATTTAAAGCTGGCGTCATATTATACTTAATACATATATATATATATATATATATATGGGACAGAGGCCATATATAGCATATTTGCTATAAATTAGGATAAAATAAACCCCCAATATAATATAAAAACATATTTAACACTATTCCTAAATTTTATCCCAAATATACCCACTTTTTTATTTGTCAACTCAATAAAAAAAAGACAATTTGTACGGATAAGAGTATGACAAAATGCAACAACTTTTGACCAATGTGATTGATGTTTGACTGGGCCTACTCTCTCTCTCTCTCTTGGACCGATTTGTTTTCGTGTAGTTAGGGCACATCTCTCTCTCTCTCTCTCTCTTTTCTCTCAGCCGACGCACATCTCTCTCTCTTCTCTTAGCCGCCACACATCTCTCTCTCTCTCTCTCTCTCTTCTCTCAGCCGCTGCACATATCTCTGTCTCTCTTCTCTCAGCCGCCGTATCGCTCCTCTCTCTTTTCTCTCAGCCACCGCAGCCGCACCTCTCTCTCTCTTTTCTCTCTTCTTCCTCTCTCAGGCGCAGGCATCTTCACTGTTTCAGTTGAAGGTTTTCGTGTAAGTTGACTCTCATCTTTTCGTGTAATTTTGTTTTCGTTGAAAATCCTCAAAGGTTGAATTTGACACAGTTTGGGTTCGATTTTCAGAGTGGAGGTTGGAATAGAAGTAATTTATATGTTCGATTTTCATGGATTTACAGGTATTCATTTGATTTTGACCATGTATTGTTATTACTATTTTTATTTAGGGTTTGTAGTTGATTTGCAATTTTTGCGCTACACGAAAACCCTGCAATTTCTAGCCTACACGAAAACCCTGCATTTTTTGCACTACACGAAAACCTTGCAATTTCTGCCCTACACGAAAACCTTGCATATTTAACCCTACATGAAAACCCTGCATATTTAACCCTACATGAAACCCTGCATATTTAACCCTACACGAAAATCATGCAATTTCTGCCCTACACGAAAACCCTACATATTTAACCCTACACGAAAACCCTGCAATTTCTGCTCTACACGAAAACCCTGCAATTTCTGCCCTACACGAAAACCCTGCATATTTAATCCTACACGAAAACAATTTATGTGCCTTACACGAAAACCCTATTTTTAAACACTACACGAAGACCTAGTAAAAACAGGCCTACACGAAAACCCATGTTTGCACTTGTTATATGAAATCCGTAATGTCTATAGAATATGTTTTTCTTGTATTAATTAGGGTTTTCGTGTAACCCTGTTTACTTAGGCATTGTTGGTGTGTTTGGGTATCCACACTAAGGTTTTTTTATTTGTATCCAATGAAATTTGCCTATTTAGATTTATATAAGTAAATTAGTTAGAAAAAAATAGATATTTTAATTGGTAATGTATCGTTGCACATAAATTAATGACATTAGTGTAGACAGAAATGAAAATAATACTTAGGCTTCAAATGATTATAAAAATACCTTTTCAAATAGATGCCGAAAAATTGAAAGGGAAATATATTATAACCTTTGACATACTCTTCTAAAATGACCGTAGAATTGTACGAGCTTATTTTTCTTTTAATACAGTGGGAGTGGGTTCGAGTGGATTGTCAGCGCCAGACCGCGTATATAAATGGATATACGCGGTTTAAGGTGTTGGGTGAGATTGGGATAGAGCTGAGAGAAGTGGATGATGATTGTGTATCGGATTTTCTCCGTACATGTTTCGGACACTTCTTGTTATAGCGGAACGAAGGAGAGACATGCAGGTCATTTTTACATGTCCTGATGAGTCACGAGGTTCGACTGATGCATGATAGGATGGGAGACAGATATTTCATGATCGGAGAAGATCGTTTATGCCGATTTGGAAGGAGAGAGTTCTTTCTTGTCACCGGCCTAAGATTTGGAGACTCGGAGTTCAGTCCATCCGGGGTTCACGGTCCACCGTCGTCTGGTGTATACCATCGAGTCGCTCGTGAAGGCAGTCCTCGCATTAGGGTACAGGATCTTCTAGTAAGATTTATTGCTGGGGAGTTTCGTGACAGCCGTCGGGACTCAATTTTAGTGGCGAAAATCCTCATCTTATATTGTTTCGTCCTCGGGAAAGATAGATTTACTAAAGACTTACGTGGAGGATTGGGTGTGGACTCTGATAGACCATGATGATGCTTGGGAGACGTTTCCCTGGGGCAAGTTTAGTTATCTCACCCTGATGCGGTACATGGATAAACTTCCTAAGAGCATCCCACTGCAGACTGGCCCTAGGCCTTACACGTACCACTTTTACGGGTTCTCCGCTGCTTTGTATGTGAGTAAAGCTTTTATATGCGTGGGTTGTTCATAAATCTTAAATCTTAAATTGTGTAAGTGTTAAAAAGTTTTTGTCTTAGTCTGATTTGGGATGATTTTACAGATATGGGCATACGAGGCTATACCGGTTACCAGCACTTTCGCTGGCCGTCGACTCGATACAGGACACCAGTTTTCCTCGCTGCCTGAGGTGGGCCACGAAAAGGTCTGACATAGATGTTTCACAGTCGCTTGAGGGTCAGGTGAGCATTATTTTCAACCAAGACAATCTTAGTTAATACGGTTACACGTTTTTTATGTCTTTTACTTGATGTGTCATCTTTTATGTTAGGTTGTATGTTTTGGGACACTTGAGACGACCCCTGAGGAGCTTAATCATCCACTTTGGGGTTTGACAGACCATGATCTGTCACAGGGTGTTCAGCCAGTTGCCCCCTATACTGGACGCCCTACTTGGCCTAGCCGACAGGCTGGCCCATCTCGTTGTTCTGCTCATGGCTCGACCACTGACCATGCTAAGTCCAGTATGTCTACTGGCCGTAGGACTCGTTGAAGCAGGCCTTCTGATGCAGCCCCGACCCATAGGCAAGATCCTCCAATCATTTAGCCGGAGGCTGAGCAGGTGCGCGCCAGACCGAGTCGTCGAAGACGTGTCATAATTCCACCATCCTCGGTATCTGAGCCAGATTAGCCAGCGTCAGCTATGCCTCAGCCCACTTATGCGTCAGCTATGCCTCAGCTCACCAATCGGCTGGATGAGAGGATTGGTCATTTAGATGATAGGTTCGATCATCTGGAGTCCGAGATGCCGTCCATATTAGCTGACCAGCTACGCACCTATTTCGGCCACGGACCACGAGATCAGTATGAGCCCCATCATGGTGGACCAAGCTGGCCTGATGATGGGCCGTCGCACCGACGGGATGACGACCATGAGCCATCCCAGCATGGTGACGCGCCTTCATTTCATGATGATCTTGGTCCAGATACGCATGGTCACGAGCATTCAGAGGACGCCTGTGACGCATAGTCGATCACCATGATAGTACCCTTTGTAGATACGCATCGTGATCAGCCATCTTCACATCATTTGGCGTACGTCGATCCTAGCCACAGTTTCCATACACTTTTCCATGAGCCCAGACAGGGAGATGATGATGGCATGCGTGACACTAGTGCAGGCATCCGCCATGTCCGATGTCGTCAGCCATCTCAATACTTGATGAGTCCGTTCACAAACCTTAAGTGTAAGTGGCGAGTTGACATGAGCTTCGATGACTTTGATGGGTGGCTCCAGCTCGGTGAGATGGCCGATAAGTAAGTTTTTCACCACAATTTTTCCTTTGCTATTCTAATGTTACACTTCATAATATTGATTTGTCTAATCATTGCAAATAATTTTACAATGCAGGCGTAATGTTGGGGTCGACTTTGTAGTTGGTCCGGAGTTTTTCATCCCAATTATCGATCCGCATGGACAGTTGGACATTTTGGTATGGTACTGTCTTTCATTTTGTAGTATTTGTTCACAAAATTCATTACATTTAGGCCTAACTCTCAAATGCATCTCAATTGGTTGTTCTGAACAGCAAATCGACTCATACATTGGCATCATACAGTCAGCACCCAGGTGGTTGGAGCTCGATCGTACATATGAGGTTAAAAAGTGGGGTCAAGTTCTTTCGACCTTTTTAATGTGGGTTCAGGACTGTATTCTTTGGTCACACAGACTTGACGTTTAACCCTTTAACGTGTATGTCGTATGCAGGAAACTTGCAAGGAAATTTGGGTGGCCAAGCATAGAAATGATCCGCCAGGCGTCAATGCCTATGTAGAAGAGGTCAGAGAGAAGTTCACCCCGCATGAGCTGGATCGACTGGTGCCCTTTGTACGAGGACAAATACCCGGATGGAGGCGTCTCAAGGACTGGAAGGATATTAACCAGACACGTATTCCCTTTATTTTTTTCTTTGCTGTTCACACATAATTTCATAACGGTGAGATGACATCCTTTTATGATCATTCAGTTGTATACAGTACTGAACCTTGACGGACATTGGGTTGGTGCTAAGATTGATCTATACGAGAAGTTAGTTGTACTATTCGACACCTTACGACACACATGGGATAAAAAGCTTGCTGACCTGCGTTTGAGGCAGACAATTCCACTGCGTCGGATCTTGCCCAGACTTTTGCAGTACTGTGGCTGGCATGAGGCCATCGAGATGCACTCATACTCGCCAGCCCAGTTCTATTGTCTCAGTGGGAAGCCTGAGGTGTGTTATAGACAAGAGGATCCAACCAGTTGTGGTGTGTATGTGTTGAAGGCCGTTGAGAGTGCTATGACGGAGATTTTTCCGAGGCCAGAGATCATCCACGGGATATGGGGCATGAGACGACTCGTTGCACACACTATTTATAAGTTCTCAGCTGATCCTGAGTTTGATGATTGATGTAGTCCGACAGACATTCTCATGAACCAAACAAAATTTTTTACATGACAGCTTTTTTTCTCGTTGCACAAGTGGAATATTTTACATGACAACCATTTTACTAGTTGCACAAGTGGAATATTTTACATGCAGTCCTTGTTACTCATACTACAATACAGTCCTTTTTACATACTTCCACACACAATCTTGGGGTCGATACACTGTAATTATTTTCACCCAATTTTAATAATCAACACAGAATGATGCCTACTCATCGTACACAAAGCGTTGACTCTCTATGAAAATTAGACACTTTCGTTTCGTGTGGCTTTCAGACCCACATACAAAGCATTTTTTCTTTCTTCACCGACTTTGCTCGCCACCTAAATCAGGAGTGATATGATTGAATGCTTCTTGCACAGGAGGTGTACGATGTCTAGAACTCAAATTTTCGTCACTGGATGGAATCCACCTCTCTCTTGGACGACCAGCTTGCCTGGGCTTATCGGGAGGCAGACAAGATGTGTTCAATGTATCCTCAAAAATGACCCAATCAGCTGGGTCGGGCACGGGAAGCACCTCAACTTCCCACATACCCATCAATGATGTCGTCCAATAGAACTGATGCACGTAGTTGGATATTGAATCATTCGCGTAACTATTTAATAGAGATATTGATTAGAAAGTGGCTTATGAAAAACATGTACAATTACTATGGTAAATCTAGATTATCTAGAGATCTTTACCTGATTGCAACACATGCGTGAGAACATGGTATCAAGTCGAGTTGGAAAACCCTGCACGTGCAAGAATTGTTGGAGAGATCGACAATGAAATTCTTACTTTGATGGGTGATCTTGAACTTCTGTCGGGACAACTTACTCACTTGCATTGCACGCCCAGCCTTCATTGCATTTTGGAGTCGTTCATGGACCGACTTTGTAAGAGTATGTTTGCGTTCCTCAGCAGCAGATCTTCTTTCATAGAACCACTTCTCGATAACGCGTCGGGCACATTCAAGAAACGAACAAACAGGGAGCTTTCGGCCCCAGACTAACCTAGAATTCCATGACTCGGCGGCATTCGAGGTCATGAAGTTATATCTTCGAACGGGGCACTTCACACTCGACCATCTTTCGGGACCAACCTTTTTTAAGGCATCGACAACGCCTGCAATGTTTGAGGATGCAAGAGTGTCTATTTACCTGCAGATGATGAAACGACAAAGTCAAAATTAAAGATGATGTAACAATTCACGACGAGATTAGTGGCCGTACCTATCAAAGTCCGTTGGATCATAACAATATGCGGCCAACTTGAACAGCCCAACCAGATGCTTTCCATACTTGGCCAAATTTTGCTGCAGATGATAACAACATAATCCGTGCTCAGCGTCGGGGTATACGGCTCGCACGGCATTCCTGATGCTTTTATATTGATCGGAGATAATTAACAGTTGGTCAGGGCATCCAAAAGCTTCTCGAACTTGTGTTAAGAACCAAATCCATGACTCATCATTTTCCACACTACCTATACAGGTTGCTAACGGGAAAATCTGATCATTCTCATCCTTGGTAACAGCTACGAAACCGATTCATTTATATTGACCTTTCAGGTGACAGCCATCTACGACTATAACAGGCCTTGCATAACTTTGGAACCCCTGAATAGAAGCTGCCAATGCGAAGAAGACAAATTTGAACTTACCATCACCGTCAGTATTAAAGGACGTGTACGTTCCCAGATTTACAACCTTTAACACCTCTAGATAAGATGGATGCATAAAAAATGACAACTTCGGATCCCCATAAGCCCTAGTCATCGCATGCCGTTTTGCCCTAAGAGCCTTTTTGTAACTGACCTATAAACCATGACAATCGTTCATCTCCTGCATAATGCCGTGAGCATTCAACTGGGCATTCTCATTTCATAGTGTATCAACGAAACACTCTCCAATAAGACTAGCTGGAAGCCTTCGTGTGGCATTACTGGTCAGGTCCAACGAACACGAATGTAGGAGAACAATCTTCGAAATTTTCCAAATCCCATGTTTTTTAGAGGCATGCATTACGAAGGGACAGGTTTTAACGGCACACTTTACATACCACCGGTGTTTTTCGGATCTCTCAACTTTGTAAGCAAGTTGATTTTCAAGATGGTACATGCCAACTGCTTTTTGCAATTCAACTTTGTTGTTGAAGTAAGAACCTTTATGGAGCATATGTGAGGCAAACACATGAGTGGAAATCTCAGAAGGACCGGCTGGATCAACAGCACCATGGGCCATCTCAGGGATAAACCACCAATGCTCTAAAGCACTGACGCTCGATGCCCTGTGACTGCTTTCAGCATGACTTTCTGGTTCAAAAACAGAAGACTCATTTACAGGGTCACGCCGTCCAATGTATGTCATAAACGCCTCACGCTCCTCAGCCTGCTCTTCATCCAATAGCGCGACAACCTCTGTATCTAGCTCGAAATCAGTATCTCCATGACAGCTCTCATATGTCTCATTTTGTTCGATGTTGGTATCTACAAACATTACGGGTTCGCATACCGTAAAACTTGGATATATTGAGTATCATGAAAAATAATGCACTATTTAAGTAGATCAAACACGGGATAGCATACCGTCATGAATTCCTGGGTTGTAGTATCCATGTTCGGGCACTTCTTCCAGACATATTTCATTTTCTTCCTCCGGATGTGGGTACTGACGTATGGCATAATCGATTGGTGATCGGTTTAAGTCAAGAAAGTCAAATCCCCAAGCTGACCTATCATCAACCCGACCAGTGGATGAAGATGGGGAGTGCGCCCACAGATCTTGAGTCGGTAAACTCCATTTAGCATGAAATTCGTGGTCGCTTTGTAGCCCTACTGGAATGTTTGAACAGTCACAAAATGGATGATTGGTATACTCAAATCCAACATTAAATACTGAAATTGAGGAAGGATCATTGCCGGCGTGGCTCTGACCACCCGTTTGGAATACCGAGTCGGCTGATGGTTCAGCATTTACACTTTTAAGGGTAACAAATACAACGAGAATGTCATCGATCATGGACAATACACCAGCTAGATCTGTATCGTTCTTAATTTTCTTTCGTGTAACCATACCATTAATCTCAACTAATGAGTGGATGACATATCCCTACCACTCTTGAGCACGCACAACTTCATCAATTTTTTCAAACAACTCCTGATATGTAATTTTTTTAAGTTTAATCACCTTTCTTGATCCACTCTTGTAGTCTAAGCCTTCCCAGTATCCACCAAACCATACTACAACAGTGCTGAAACTCATCTTTGCCACTACAGGAAAACAGTATATGGATACAACGTGGTTCCAGAACATTAAAAAATTCAACCTATATTAAAAATATTTAATATAGGATACGTATGGAGATTAAAAATATTTATATAATCTACTAATAAAAGAAAGTTTACAATCCTCCAATCTTTAAAAAATTTAGAATTCTTTTCCTAAATTTAAGATTTATATGGAATGAAATTTGGCTAACTAAGTTTGCAATAAAATTGGTGAAATTTGTCATATAAATTTTCATACAAATTTCATATTCCTTTATTTATTTAAAACATTAGTAAAATTGGTTCTCTATGGAATTATAAATTATCGTATCTCATTGGAATTTTACAAATGAATTTTGATCCTATCTTATATAAATTTCCTAAATTGGTCATATAAATTGGTCATGTCCGAAATTGGTGATCCTATCTATTTCTTTATCTATATGTGTTGACACACTTCACATTTGAACGTATATACTAGTTAAACTTTGAACAATACAACATATAGATAATATTTTGAAATAATTGGGTTACATTCTTCGGGGGAAGAAAACCATACCAAACAAAAACACTAAAAAAAACAAATTTTAACTTGAAAACAGGATGACTTTTCGTGTAACCCCTATTTTAAGGGTTACACGAAAACCCTATTGCCTTATGAGGCTACACGAAAACTTTAAAGTTTTCGTGTAACTCTTGCTTTGTGGTTACAGGAAAAGTCCCAAATTTAAGTATTCACTATTTCAACATATAAGGTTTTCGTGTAACCTAGAAATTATGGGTTACACGAAAACTTTTTTGTTTCTTTTGCACAAATTATCACCTCAACACATAATTTACGAAAAACATTATACTTCAAACAATAACACATATTGCATGAAAGAGATTAAAATATAACACTAACCGTTACGTGTTCGACGTAAATCTCCAAAAAGCTTTTCCCAATACTTGTGACAATGTGAGGTAAGGATGAAATTTTTTGACAAGAAAATTTTGCGATGTGCAACACGTATTTATTAACAATTTTGGCATTACTGTGCACATGTGATATATGATTGGGGTGTGAATTTTTCATTCATTTCACTCAATATAAAGTTGAACAAAATTTAACACTTTCAGCTTTTATCAATCAGTTTTCGTGTCGTTTAAAAATGTCCATTTATTTCGGCTTTTTCATGCAACTTTTCGTGTGATTTGTGGGCATATATACACGTGGCATAACCCCATGTGTTTGTGCATATAACTTTTCGTGTGATTTGTAGGCATATATACACATGGCATAACCCCATGTGTTTGTGCCCATGTGTAATAGAGGAAAGAGAAAAAGGAATTAAGGCGTGATGATTGGTGTCAGTGTCCATCTTTGACTTTGTAAAAGTGAATACTTTTGGCCTCTTTTTTTCAAAAGTGGGTATATTGGTAGGTAATATATAAGAGGTTATTTTTAACCTATTTTTTAAGAAAATGGGTAATCAGGGACATTATATATAGTGGAAATACCTACGTTTACCCATTTTCGTATGTCAAGAAACTTATTTACCCAGTTTTTAAAAAATGTACTTTTTTACCCATTTTTTGGACGAAATATCAATAATGCCCTCAACTTAAGTTTATATTTACATAAAGTGGAAATACCTCTGATATCATATCAGCATATTGTGATCACGATATCAGCATATCATGAACACGATATCAGGATATCGTGAACACAATATCAGTATATCAGCATATCATGAACACGATATCAGCATATCGTGAACACAATATCAGCATATTGTGAACACGATATCAGTATATCATGAACACGATATCAGCATATCGTGAACACAATATCAGCATATTGTGATCACGATATCAACATATCATGAACACGATAGCCATTTTCTCTGTTAGAGTAAACACATCCCAATTCTTTACAGAAGAAACTATCCGAGATAAGATAGAACGATTGAACATGAGAGTTTTGTTTTGAATTTCTGTTAGACTAGCATAGGTTTTTCTTTCAGAATTAACCCTATGTACTTTATCATTCATAAACAAGGTCCTTAGCTTGCCTACTCTATGTACCCCCTTACCTTGCATGAATTGTCGGATTCACGTTTGTTTAAAGGAGCTTTTTAAGCCACGTTTAAACGATTTCTCTCTATGTGCTGCTTATTAAATATCGTATTCTATGAATCCATATATCTATCAGCAACTTCTTTATGGTATCTACTTCTTTAATCCAGCTTCTGTCAGAGATTTGAATCCAGCTTCTGTCAGATAAGGGAAGAGAGACTTGATATTGGAACCCCTCTATCTAATACTATATGCCTGTATTGGTATAAACCGCTTGCTATGAGAGGCACTCCTCCTGAAAAGGTAGCATGAACAATATTAGAAGGTCATATATTTATAATTCTAATGATAGTTCACTGGCATTCTGTTCGTAGGAACTGCGCCAAGTGCATTCAGCGTGGGCCAGGCATATCTGAGTTATTTGACATCTTTTGGATGCTGAACCCTATATTAGATAGTGAATTATGAATGAAGAATGATTCGTTTCATTACTCGTTTAACGCATAAAATAAAAGAATCAAGCATGGCACACCTCCTGTATAATACCACGATCCTAGGCAGCTGTACTTTTAGTGAAGACTTTTAAGACTATATTTCACGTAGGTTAAGAGTCCTAGGTCGAGGTGACAGGAGAAAATTCGGTTTGTCTAGTCTAAAGGATACGGTATGGGGGGATGTACTTTTCTTATCTCTCTTTATTGGACGACTCTATAGGTTCAATTAATGTTCATTAAGAAGGAACTCAAGTAGAAATGCATTTGATCAAAAGCTTCGGACTTACTTGGCAGTAGGGGCAGGAGTGATTGCTCATCCTAGCCAGGAATGAGAGCTGAAAAGGTGTTAATCAAGAGAATACCCAAGCATATCGTGAACACAATATCAGTATATTGTGAACACGATATTAGCATATCAGCATATCATGAACACGATATCAGCATATCGTGAACACAATATTATATTTTGTGTTCATGATATGTTGAACCTTATCTGAAAGGTAGACGCGACTAGAGTTTCTGGACACGAGTCGAGTTTCCTGGACGTGAGTAGAGTTTCTGGACACGAGTAGAGTCTTTTAGATTCTTTTCTTATGTAAATATAACTAAAATTAAGGGTATTATGGAGATTTCATTTTAAAAATTGGGTAAAAAAGTTATTTTTCTAAAAAATGGATAAAAAAGTTCCTTGGCTTATGAAAATGGGTATTTTAGAAATCCTCCCTTATATATATATGTATATATATATATATATATTTGAAATCTGAATCACTTTCCTAAACCCTGCGCGCGTGCAATTCACATTTCCAAAACCGAGCTAGCCAACGTAGACGTCATTAAGTGGGACCCACACCCATCAACAATATAAACCTCTTTCCCACTCAAAAGTTCGGTACTCTGCTCTACGACAAAATCTTCCCCCCAAATCTCTCTCTCTCTCTCTCTCTCTCTCCGCCGCTAACACTTTCATCCACCGGAGACGCACAGCCGCCACCTTCATCTCCTCACATTTGCTGTTGCCAGGATCCATTGAAAGAGGAAACATTTCATGCTAATCTATCGCTTCTGGTTTTCCTTGTGAAACTAATTTGATAATTCGAATTAACCAATTTTGATTCTTGTCTTCGTCATTTCTTCAAATCTTTTTTCAGGAATTGAAAGTAGTCGATTCATCGTCTACTGTTGTTTTTATTTCCGATAGAAGAAAGGTATTATTGGAAACAGAAATCGAAACTGTGAGTAAAGAACCGGTGGTCGAGATGGCGAATGAGGCTGACGTGGCGGAGTATCCGTTAGCGAGTTCGAATGCCGCGGCGGATCCGTTAACGATTTTGAATGCTCCGAAAGAGCACGAAATCACGCTTTACATCAAAGGCCTTGCCGACAGCGTGACGGAGGAACAGCTAAGAGCTCTGTTCGATATGGTAGGCGGTGTGAAGTCCGTCGAAATATGCGTCGATGAAGTCACTGGGGAATCACTTGGATATGGTTATGTCCACTATACAGTCCCTGAAAATGGTATTATTCTTCTCCTCTTTATGTTTTCTTTTGGTTGTTAATGCAAAACTATTTGAATCTTGAACTTAGTATTGGAAATTTGAAGTTTGGATATCTGTGTGAAGAAAAGGTGATTTTGAACTAAAATAGAGTTCTATTTTAGATGTTATACAACTTTGTTTTCAAAGAAATTCAAATATTTCAATCCTTTCTTAAGTATACATTTATTCTATCAACAAAACAAGAAAATCATCTCTCTCTCTCTCTCTCCTCTCTCTCATATGAAATACATTTCCATGTTTTGTGTTTTTAACAGCTGCAAAAGCCGTGGAGCTTCTCAACTTCTCTCTACTAAATGGAAGAAAAATTAGGATTTTTTATTCAAATAGTGGGGGAACTCTTGGAATCTTATTTTTTAAGGTATAACTTGCTCGTACCCTTTATATTATCTTCTTCTTTTTATTATTAATAATCCAACGTGAAGATAAATTTTGTGTTGCAGAATTTGCATGAAGGATACGACAAGAAAGCTGTAGGAACACTTATTTTCAAGATGTGGGAAGGTTATCTCATGCGTGCTTGAACTCGATGCTTTTCGCATGCCAAAGGGCTGTGGTTACGTGAGATTCGAGAATGCAGATAACGCAAGCTATGCTGCACAGGAGTTAAATGGTATGGAGTTAGATGGGAAGAAAATATGCGTGGATGATGACCTTCTGAAGCTCAAATTCACCAATGTATGTGCCAAAAATATATCTGGATGGATGACTGAGAACAATCTGATAGAAGTATTTGGTCATATTGGGAAGGTCAAGGGTGCAGTTGTGGTCAGAGATGAATATGGAGTTTCAAAGGGCATTGGGTTTGTCAAGTTTGAGGATTGGGAGGATGCGAGTACTTCAATCGAAAAGCTTAATGGGAGAAGGATCTATGGTAGAGAATGGAGTGTGGAACGAGCCCACTCGCGATTTGAAAAGCTGTCTGATAACATGAGGACTCTGTTTGTGAAGTACTTGAGCAATGAGATTAATTATGTTGACGAGTTGAAGAAGTTGTTCTCTCCATTCGGTACCATTACTTCGTGCAAGGTGAGTTGAGCTTGGAAATGCTTATGCATTGCTTTCTTCTTTAAATTCTATCCATCATTGATCGGTCTGTTTTCAGATTCTTCGCGACAGCAATGGAAGAAGCCGGGGGATTGGCTTTATCGTGTTCTCTACTTTCAACGAGGCTATAGGAGCAGTGAGTCGTTCGTTTTCTTGATTGAATCTTTTTGTTCATTCTATTTCACTAATTAATTGTTTTTAGATCTGTGAAATGCATGGCAAGGAGATGCATGGCAAATCTCTGTTTGTGACATTTGCTCGATATAAAGGACCATCTCCACAGGTATAGGTATTGTTGAGCTCATGTAAGATCAATAAGGCTTGTGCTGTGCTATTTTATATATGTTTACTAGAAATGGCTGTGTTGTTAGTGTGGCCAGTAACGGCAGCAAGTTGCGTTGCATGAGGATGCATGGCGAGCCAGCTCCTGCAACGCAACAGATGGTTATGGTGCGCTGGAGCGGGGCCGGGGGGCGTGAATTAATGCCAACTAATCGTCCTTGCATTATTATTGTAATCGTAATACAATTTCTTTGATCACTTGTAAAATTCCTTAATGGTTGGTTTTGTTTTCAATTCCAACACGGTTTATGAGTTTGTTTTTATGTTGATATTTGAAATTTATTATATAATTAATATTTTATATAAATTATATTACATTAAATGATTTGATAATGATTAAATTAATTTTAAATATTGAATTTAAAAATAATGTTGGAATTGATAATGAATATGAGTGAAAATATATAAACACATATTTTTTTAATGAGCACTATAGTAAATTTGAAAATTAAAAGTAGGCATTTTAATTATTCTCCTTGAACTCAACCTAAAATCATAAAAATATTTTCATAAGTATAGAGTGTGTCTCAATTGTAATTCGATTTGATCAGAAAATTGTGTTATGATTTTCTTAGATAATCATTTACAACTTACACAAAAATGAGATAACTAATAACAATAAAAAAGAATTTAGATAATTAAATCTAAAAACATTTATAATTTAGATGATTATTTAAAATAAGCCAACATTGCCTCTTGTTTAGCTAAAAAAACCGTCGTGTGCAGACCGGAACACACGACGGTTATTTGTTCGATTTCTTTTTAAAAAAGATATATGTGATGGAATTGGAAAGAGAAATGGAAAATGATGAGATTTTTGAAATCCGAATAATGTTTTTAAACCCCGCGCGTGTGCTATTCACATCAAGTGGGCCCCACACTCTTCAACAATATAAACTCCCTTACTTCCCCCGCTACTACAAAGTTCGTTACATTACTGCTCTTCACCAAAATCTTCCCCCCAAATTTCTCTCTCTCTCTCTCTCTCTCTCTCTCTCTCTCTCTCTCTCTCTCTAACGAATTCCCCACCGCTAACATTTTCATCCACCGGAGACGCACCGCAGCCACCTCCTTCTCCTCACCTTTCCGGTTGCCAGGACTGCATTGGAAGAGGAAAGATTGATTTCATGCTAATCGTTGTTTTCCTTGTGATGCTAAATACCGAATTTCAGCCGATTTTGATTCTCGTGTTCGTCATTTCTTCAAATCTTGTTCGAAATAGAGGATAGAATCTATTCATCGTCTCTCCTCTACTCATCTTCTATACTGTTGTTTTTATTTCTGATAGAAGAAAGGTATAATTGGAAAAAGAAATGAAGAATGCGAGTACTGCTGGAGAAGAACCGGTGGTCGAGATGGCGGATCCGTCAACAAGTTCGAGTGCAGCGGCGGTGCGGGAAACCACGCTTTCCGTCAAGGACTTTGACGGCAGTGTGACGGAGGAAGAGATAAAAGAACTCGTCGTCGGTCGAGTAGGCGGCCTGAAGTCCGTCAAAATATGCGTCCATGAAGTTACTGGGAAATCACTTGGATATGGTTATGTCACCTTCACAAATTTTGAAGACGGTATAGTTCTTCTCCTCTTATTGAATAATTAACTCGAGTGATTTATGGTTAATTTAATTTTTCCTTTTGTTAATGCAAAATTATTAGAATCTTGAACATAGAGTTGGAAATTTGAAGTTGAGATATTGTTTATCTGTGTGAAAAATTATGGAACCTGTCGAGGGTAATTTTGTGAATAATTTGAATGTATAAATAGTTGAGTTGAATATGAACAAAAATAAGAGTTCTATTAATTTAAATGCGAGCAAAGAGAAATATAGATATTTGAAGATAGAAATTCAGATATTATATTCCTTTGTTTGCAATGATATAATTGCATGCATAATTGATTTATGAAAGTGTTGTTGGATAATAACATCAAAATTCATTAAAATAAAGAACCTGTTTTATTCCGTCTTTTGTGTATTACATCTTTTCTAGAAGTTGTGCATGATTGTCTTTGTACTTTTATATCAAGAATTTTCTGTTGTAAGCACTGTCAAAATGTTGAAGGATTTTGAAATTTTCTACTTGCTTCACTTGAAATAGAAGATGATAGTAAAAGAAATAGAAATGGTTCACTCTTTTCTTAATTTATAATTACATTTATTTTGTCCACAAGAGCAGAAAATCATCTCTCTCTCTCTCTCTCTCTCTCATGACATCCATTTCCATGTTTTGTGTTTTTAACAGCTGCAAAAGCCCTGGGGATTCTCCACATCTCTTTTCTAAATGGAAAAAGATTAAGGGCTTATTATTCAAATAGTGGGGGAGCTCTTGGAATCTTATTTTTTAAGGTATAACTTGCACATACCCTTTATATCATCACCTTCTTCTTTTTGTTATTATTAATCCAACGTGGAGATTAATTTTCAGGTTCATGACTGAAATTGATTTGTCCTGCAGAATTTGGCTGAAGAATTCGAAGAGAAAGCTGCAAAATACTTGTTTACAGGATTTGGGAACGTGACCACCTTCGCACTTGTACTAGATTCTTTTGGCAAATCAAAGGGCTATGGTTATGTAGTATTCGACAATGGGAATAACGCACGCACTGCTTTACAGAGTCTAAATGGTTTAGAATTTCATGGGAAGAAACTATGCGTGGATTCTGACCTTCAGAAGCTGAAATTTACCAATGTACGTGTAAGCAACATTTCTCATTGGATGACTCAGGAAAATCTGATAGAAACATTTTGTACATTCGGACCGATCCACGACGCGTTTGTGGTCAGAGATGAATATGGAATTTCCAAGTGTGTCGGGTTTGTCAAGTTTGAGAAATGGGAGGATGCATGTAACGCAGTTGAAATGCTTAATGGGATAAAGATCCATGGCAAACAATGGACCGTTAGAAGAGCTCTCACAGGATTTGATAAGCTGTCTGACAGTACGAAGACTCTGTGCGTAAAAAACTTGAGCCGTGTGATGATTAGGCATGACCACGAGTTGAAGAAATTGTTCTCTCCATCATGGTACTGTTAGATCATGCAAGGTAAGTTGAACTATGGAAATGCTTATGCTTTGGTTTTTGGAGATTCTGTTTATGATTGCTCTGTTTCCAGATTATACGCAATCGAATTGGAAAAAGCAAAGGGTTTGGCTTTGTTGAATTATCCTCTTTGGACGAGGCTCTAAAGGCAGTGAGTCATCTTTTTCTTGATTATAAGCAATTAATCTGTGTATTCATTCTGTTTGATTATGCCTCTTTACTTGATTTGTCTATTAAAGACAAACTTCTGATACTTTTTGCTTTTAGATTTATCAATTGAATAGCAAGACGATGTATGGCAAATCTTTGGTTGTGGGACATGCTCGATGTAAATCATATAAAAGACGATCTCCACAGGTATTGCTCGCTAATGTGTCGTTGAAAGTCTTTGTTGTTATGTCTTGTGTTCTTTTACTGTGCCATTGGTTTAACCTGATTGATTAAAATGATCGTCTGTGTATTTACATGGAAAAAAGTTGAATTTTGTTATGATTTTATTCAGGCTCAAGTTTTTCAGACGAGGTCATTAGAAACGGTGCCTACTGTTGTTCCTCGTACACCAATGCAGACATCTGGTGATCCTGGTCCAGGGCAACATATATTCTATGCACAACACCCACCCATGATTCCTTTCCAAGTAATAGTATTCTTGACTCTCTTTCTTTTAACATTCTTGTAATAAAATAATGGAAAAAGTCAAGTTTTGTTATGATTGATTGTGTTCAGGCTCAAGTTCCTCATCAGATGTGGCCAATCCAAATGGTGCCTACATGTATGCCTATGCCGATGTTCTTTGTACCACATCCACCCATGTTTCATCCCCAAGTAATTATACTCTTCTTCTAAGATTGTAATAATATCGAACTGGATTTCAAAATGGTAGGATATATTAAACTGGATTTGATCATGTGTAGTTTCAGCCTGGATATCAAAATCAACAGCCAAATATGTATGTGCCTATGGAGCAGAATGTTCCACAGCTAGCGCAAGGGGGGCCCGATTTTCCCATCGTAGAAATGGCAACCGTTGCTACTCCTGCAAAAGTTGGTGATCCAACTCCCCAGGAGCAACGAAGGAGGGTGAGTATGAATATATGTATGTATATATGTATGGATGAGGATGAGTTATTTAGAACACAAGATAACATGGTATTGATCAGATGCTGGGTGAATCTCTGTTTGCACTAGTAGAAGAAATGGCGCCCAAGGAGAGAGTAGCAAAGGTGACGGGCATGATTCTGGACTTGGGTAACGAAGAGGTGGAGCGTTTGCTGGATTCGCCAACTTCTCTCGCTTTATTGGTTGCTCAAGCTCTCGCCCTCCTCCAAAAACAGGATACCCTCATTCTTGGTCATCATCATCACTTGTTTTGATTCAATCTCTATATACTTTTCCAACCACATTTTTTTGGGGAATGAAGAATAAATACATCATATGACCCCCATACCTCTACTAGATTGTGCTGATATTTTCAAATAATTTTCTAGTTTAGAAAGATTCTTCCACCCTTTCTGAGTTTCTTTTTTTTTTCCTTGTGAAATGAAAATAATTTTAATGACATGGACATATCTTGAGGTAGCCTAGCATAGTAATATTAAAGGAGAAGATATTTGATAAAAAATGGAGTCTTTTTTTTTCCCTAAAAATCCTGAAGATCGATGGTATAATTCTTCTCATAATTAACTCCAGTTTTTATCAAAATGAGATAATGTTCGGTAATTAGAGGTTATGTGCATGATAGTCTTTGTGAATTTTATATCAAGAATTTTGTGTTTTAACCACTGCCAAACTGTTGAAAGAGCTGGAAATGATATATTTATAGTACTATTGACAAGAGAAGAAAATCATCTCTAAAACTACTATCATTTTGGAATAGGAGGAGTATCTTATCTTATAAAAAAAAAATAGATGAAGAGACCACAGCAGTGACATAATAAAAACGAGTACAAAATCACGAAGTGAATGAAGCAATCATCATCATAATCATAAATTTGGATACAAGAAAAGTGCAATGAAAACATGAATTGACAATGGTGGTAATGCATGCAAACAGGGTCACAATTATGCATGCAGATTCATGTGGTATATCGCAAACACTTGCCTCAAGATCTCATAGCAGCTTCCTTCATCTCGAGCAATGCATCCTCGAAATACTTGGCTAAAACTTTGGGGTCAGGTATGATTTCTTTCGCAACCAAGATTTGTAGCTCAGCCACCCCATTATAACTCAACATGTGTATTGTGAGTGCCTGCATAATCGAACAATTGTACATTCAATGATCATTCAATATAAGATGAAGTACGAACTCTAATAGAGAATTAATGGGCAATGTATATATACATGTGGTAGGCTGCTTGAAGTCACCCTCATATGCTTCACAGGGTTGCCAGCTGCAGTGACCCCCTCCTTTGGCCCGACTATGTTTGATATGGTGAAAGTTGTGTTGCAAACGATCCGGTAATTACAGAGGCAAGCAAACTACGTACCAAGAAACACAAGATGAATTAAGGTTAGCATTGTTTTATATAAGGTTAGCATTGTTTTATACTACTCCTACAAAATTCTCCTTATTTCAAACCGAGCTAAAATCTCTGATCCATTTTCTGATTTTCACTTGGGTTAAGCTAAATTTAAGCAAATTAATTAAAAGAAAATTTTGATTTTTGCTTCAAAATTAATTTGAAAATGACTATAGGTTGCGATTTGAAAAAAAAAAAAAAAACCGTGAACTTGATCACGCAATCGAGAAAAAGATCAAGTTGAGTGAAAAGTGAAGACTTACTTTTGGTCCGAAGAGAGACATAGCTAACTTCCCAATGGCGTAGGAAAAGGGTCCTTCCAAGGAAAGCTTTTTCTTGTCGATCATATCTTTGGCTCTCTTCAAATACTCCATTACATTCGAACCGGCTTTGTGGTAATAAACCGGTAAGAGAAGCATTCCGAATTTGTTGCCACTAACTATCAGTTCTGAATTGTCCTGAAACGTACCAAAGGTTGATTCAGTTCAAGACAATCATCTCATATTTCAAAACCAAGAAATGGATAGAAACCTGTAGTCCTCGTTGTGGTCTTAAATTCACCATGGAAACACCTGTGATTCGAACCCCCTCACTTAGAGCTGCACGAAACAAGACATTCAATTCAGTCGAATCTCATCTCATCTCATGCTATGTATTATTGTACCTTGTACATTAAGAAAAGCCTCTAAAACGGGTCGAAAAATGTCAGTGTTGTTACCTTTAGGTGATGTGATGTCTAGGTACCTCGACAGCCCACATGAAATTACTCCAAAAAGAACATCATTAATAGTCTGCAACACAGTTTGGTGAAAATTTTATATCTCCATTTATATGAGTTTGAGGTCCAAAACAATATCGCTAAATGATAATTTATCCTAGAGTTATGATGTCATTCAATAAACATGACATGCCAAAATCGGAAATAAAATACAATTTTATAATACAGGACTCAGGTTAGATCTTATAAATATCCAAAATCCATTTCATTTAGGCATACCAATTTTCTGGGCATGTCAAAATCTTAACTAATAATTTAAGGGCAATATCGACTCAAATTTACCTCAAAACAATATCCAATCCTATATTTAAAAGTTGAAGAAATATCCAAATCTATAAATATCAACATGATGAATGGATATTAATTAGCAACACTTTGACTAATGTAGTGTGGGAATTGAATCACAGACGTGGATAACTTGCCAATCTCATGGTCCATTACTTTATAGGTATATATACATCAATTAATATAATAAAATTCGATCCCTACTTTCCATTGATGTAATTAAGTAACATACCAAACTTTTTATATCATTATCAAGCTGGTCCCACTGTTTATGAGATGAGCTAAAAGGATTGGTACTATGTAAAGAAGAATTGTACAATGAATCAATGATACATGCATCAAGATATATGTCAAAAGGATTAAGTGTTATGTGAAACCATTTCATTAATCATTTTATGTAATATGGGTTATAAATTGTAGAAATGAAATGGATTAATTGGTAAAAAGATACGTCTCACATTGTGATCAAGAAAATGGCTGGATTTAGTATTATCTACAATATCTTTATAATCACCTGATCTTAGCCAAAAAGTTACTTTCAAAAAAATATATTTATAATCTGTAAAAAAAAAAACGAAAAAATCATGTATGCTTAAATCTATTTCAAAATAGTAAATGATGGTGATTGTTCAGTCTTTATTATGGGTACAAATAGAATCAAATTAAGCAAACACTGTTCTTACCAACAAAAAGACTTGCCAATCCTTACCAATAGTACATCTAGCATATTATGTATCCAATCTAAATACGTGCTAAATATAAATAGTCCGAATAACTGACACAATACAAATACAGAATTTCATCTTCTGTTCTTTAAGTTAGTGTATCTTTTAAGTTTGCTAATGATATTATTGCCATAAATTGGTGTGCAAAATGCAGTTCGTTCATTTGGTTAAAATCGATTGAATTGAACTGAAATTCAGTTCGCCAAAAAATTGAAATCAAAACCAAAACCTAATCAAATTTATTTTCAAGCAATTGGGGTTCGAATTCAATTTCAACTAAAATTTTTGGTTATTTTTCATTGACGGAAAAAAAAAAAACTAAATCATATAGAAAATTATTGTTAATATTATACATCACATAAATCGGTGAAACTGTGGAAAATATTTTAAGTGTAAATTAAGACAAAAAAAAAATCAAAGGAATATTAAAAAAGATAAATTAATAGTAATAATAATAGTTGTATATTATTCAGTTTTTTTGTTGGATCAAATTGAAAAAGAAAAAAATATTCAAAATTGACCAACCAAATTATCAAACCAGAAATTCGGTTTCTACTCGACTTGGGCAGACCGACATGTCCACAGCAAAATGTGAGAATACTAATATTTTACGAATGTGACTTTAATGCCACCAAAATTAGTTTATTTTTCTTTGTTCTTTTTCACTTTTCGATCATTATCAACTTGGATAATTCATGAAAATTGAATGGCCAAAAGCGAAAAGAAGAATTTAGTTCATCAGAGGATAAGGTTATATTAAGGTGCAACAAAATATTAAATATAGGTCTAATTATCAAATATAGGCCTTAAACTAATTAAGTACATTAATTTTAATTAATGTTAAGTGTTAATTTTAAACTGCCTCGCGTCAAATTGTTATAGGTCATAAATTAGAGGTTATCAAAATATTAACAAAATTTCATATTTCGTTTGTACCACAAGGTACAAGCCAACAACAAAACGGTAATTAATCGCTACTTTCAAATCCAGCAGTTGAGAAAAACTAACCGCGTTAGCAACAGCTCGCTTTATAGTCTTCATATCGTCAAGCCGGAACCTCGCCGTCGCCAGCTTCCGCGGCCATAGATCCACCCCGTCGCCGCCGCTCACGGCGGTAGTCTTATCTCTCAACCAAAATATCCTCATCGTAAACTCCAAAACATAGATCAAAGTATACCAAACCACCATCAGCAACGTCCGCAGGCTCCCCCTGCTCCTCGGCGCGGACGGCGGAGCTCCGCCGATTTCCGGCGACCGCGTCGGATCATCGATTCTTCGGCAACACGAAAGCAGCACCGACATCAACGAGATTCCATCGCCTAACGCGTGGTGCAGGCGGAAAACCATGGTATTGTGCGCCATGAGTAGGTGAATTTCCCACAGGGGTTTATCGGTGGGGAGAGGCGACGAGACGGTGAGATCGGCGATGAAATCGTTGACGGCGTCTTCGTCGGAGATGGAAGGATCGTCGGTGAGCGGGTGGCGGCGGACGATTAGATGGCGTTCGAGGTCGACTTGCGTTCTCCGCCAGTAGAGGCGGCCGCAGGAGTCGCGTACGGTGAGGCTGCAAAACCTAGGGTGTTTTACCAAAATTGAGCTCTGAACTTCGGCTTTCACGGTTTCGACGTCGATTGGATGTGCAAGGACCATGGCGGCGTTGATTACTTGGTCGAATTCCGGCTGCAGGAAGAGGCGGCCGGACGGGGTCAGTGGCTGGTCTCTCTCCATGAGTGAGAGAGTTGACTTCTGGAAATTTCAGTTGGATGAGAGAATTGATTCAGTAAGGGAATCGATGCATATATAGTGAGCCGAAGAGCTATATATATATAATTTATATATATTTATATATTAACTGATCTGCAACGGAATTCAATTTTTTATAAAGTCAAATTAAATACAAACAAGAATTCCCTTTGTTCCGGTCAAAGTTCCCTACTTGTCATTTTGATTTGTCTCAATTCAATTTGTCAGCTCATAAATGACAAAGAAATTATAAAGTAAAAAGTATAAGAACATATTTTTAATATAAAAGTAAGAGTTCACTGCGTTTTCTTAAGCTCCATGTCCGATCAAAGTAGACAACTTCAGTCGGAACGGAGAGAGTATTAATTTAAAAATAAATAGTAGGATTTTGATAATATAATATTATTAGTGTACAATATATATATATATATATATATATTTGAGTGAAAGTAGCAGACAATGCTGGGAAAGTGGTGATAATGGAGATGAGATGCTTCATCAGATTCGAGCAGCCTTTGAAGAAACCAGTTCTGACTAAAATAATTGATTCATTTCATAGTACTAAAATTTTATTCAATACTCCCTCCCACAAATATTAGTCCTACTTTGACCGGCACACATATTAAGAAAAAGCTGTTGACTTTGATTGGATGTGTTATTTTAATATTTTTGAGTGGTAATTTTGTAATTTAAACCAACTTTTTGAGTGCAAAAGTTGTAAAATGAAAGAAATTGAGGGGTAAGAGAGTAAAATTTTCTTTGCCATTTTGGGGCTAACAGATTTAAGTGAGACAAACGAAAATGACAAGTAGCCTAATTTTCATGGGACGGAGGGAGTACTATTTATTCAACTTCGAAGTTTGTGACAAAAATACAAAATTCTCTCTCTCATGGAACTTTGGCGTTTACTAAAACATGGATGCCTATAATCTATTCTCTCTCTGCTACTCGAGTAGCCATCACTTAATCTCAAAAACTTGGTGGGACTTCATTGTGGGACAATTTCATTTTACCCACTAATCAACGTATTTTTATAAATTAATCAACATATTTTCATAAATTTATATATAAATTGTATAACATAAGAGGGTTAACCTATCTCACATCAAATGATCCATAAAACTATTTTGTTTAAATTTTCCTCTAACTTAATTTTGAATATTTCCAGTATTTCACATTTTACAATGCTGTAATATTCCGAATATCAGTGAATCAAATGTGGAAGATTTTTTTATCAATATTATAGTCTTTCGAGTAGGTCTTATGTGAGATCGTCTCACAGATCTTCTTGTGTAAGACGGGTCAACCTATAAGTCACCCTTAACAATTCATATTGAAATTTGTGAAAATTGATTCAACACATTGGTAATAAGGATTCGTCTCAAGAAAACTATCGACCGTCTCACATGAGTTTATGTGTAGTCTTTTTACCTTTTTATCATAATTTAGATGAACAGTAAAATATAGTTTTTGCTCATATGTGATATAGCACGGTTGTGATAGTAAATTCACTTTTTCACTATTGTATCTTGTCTTGCAGAAAAGTAAATTAGCATATGAATTGCAGTAGAAAGAGATGTTAATTTCATATATTTTCCTTTTTAAATATTCTTTCATTTAATTAATTCATCGATTATCATCAATCAATGTATATTAGTTGTTGTTTGTCAAACTCATATATATATATATATATATATATATAAAAGCAGAATATTCTACCAAAAATAATTGTAATAAATTTATTATTTATGAATTATTTGCCATTTTTAGAAATCATTAATAATATCAATATTGTCTTTAATGTAAAAAATAAACAAACAATTAATTTAAGAAACTTATTTATGATATTTAATATTGTATTTATTGTCTGTAAACTCAAAACAAAGAATAAATAGACAAATAAGAAAAAATAAGTGATGGTATATAAATTATCTTTCATCATTTTTTTTTCAATATAATAATTATATGATTTTAGATTAATTTTAAATATATAATATATTTTTAACGATCTTAAATGTAATATTCATATTAAATGTATCAAATTAAAAAAATGGAAATGTATGTTTGAGGGTTTCAATGATTTTCTTAAACGTTTTTAGATAAAATACAAGTGTACTAATTCGTTATAAATTGATATTAAATGTAGAAATTAAAAATCATACAAATGGAAATGTATTATAAGTGTACTTAATAGTTTACACGTACAAAACAAAACAAAAGATTGTTATTACAAACTAAACAACTTCTTCATTTGAAATACACACATGTTTTATTTTATTATTCTTATTGTATTATTTTATACACACATAGTTGTCTTCTTTTTCTTTTTCTTTTGCTTATTTATATTTTCAATAGAGGTTGCATAATCCTTCTTACTGATTAATTTTATGCACACATAATTGTCATTCTTTTGTGCTTTTTTTTTCTGGTGTATTTATATTTTCGATGGAGGTCTCCTAATGAGTTGGACTAGGGTGAATTTTTTATTTATTACAAATCATACATGATATATTCATTTATCAATCTTTTCATTATATTATTTATAATATTTTTATTCAAAATGTTAGATCAAGTCCAATTTTGAATTATTTTATTTAAATATATAGTAAGAGAAATTTTTTGTATATTTGATAAGCTGATATAATTTTTTATTGGATTCAGAATAAACGAGTTATATGTGTCATTGGATGAATATTTTATTACATTAAAAAAACTATGTAATATATATATATATATATCACATAGCGTACAACACACGGATACATTACTAGTTTTAAAAAAAAAAAGAAGTCATTAAACTCTAAAATGTTCATGACATCTTACAAACTTAGATTCTGTAAAATGTTTCATTTACTATAAAATAAGCTGTTAAATATTGTTGGATAAATAATACGAGTGAGTTCATAAATTAATATTATTAAATAATTGTATAATTGTCTCATAAAATTATATATATATATATATAAAAGATCTAATATTGCCTTTTTTTTTTTTATACTAAATCTTCAAATCTACATTCATAATAATACTCGCAACTTTGTGGAAAATTCTATATATATATATATATATATATGATATTCTAATTTTTAATAATGACTATTGTGATCATTCCATACATAATCAAAACTATTAACACAATTATTTATATACACCAAGTGCATGGGTCAAGGCTCATGCAATCCGGGTCATATGACTCGGAAGGTGAAAATCATGCTCAGAACGCGTTGGAACGCGCCCCCACGCGCCGACACACTCCCCCAAAATCGTGCTCAAACCCTAATTTCGCTCTATGACCTTTTAGTTATTTCGCATAAATTTTTAGTTATGCTCGTCTAACATTTTCTTTATGTTCATACAACCTTTATGGTATATCCGCATAATCTTTCTATCCTGGTAGTTTAATGTTTTATATAGTAAGATAAATATATATTACCTTTTAAACATTTATATTATAATAACTTAACCTTAACGTTATAATAGTTTAACTTTTATATTATAATAATATAACATTTATATTTTTCAAAGGTTATGATAGTTGTATATAAAGGTCATATCAATATAACATAAATGTTAAGTTATAACAATATAAAAGTTTTCAGTTATATTACATGATTGAAATAATTCAAAGTATATAATTTTAAGGTTTTAATACCTTTTAAACCTTTAAGTTGTAATAATGTAACATTTATGCATAATAATATTAACCTTTATGTTATACTAACACAACTTTTATGTTATTCTTTAAGAACATAAAGGTTGTGATATTCATATATAAAAGTTACGTCAATATAACATAAATGTTAGATTATCATAACGTAAAGGTTTTCAACTATATTAACTTACATTTTATATTGAAAAAAATCTAAGTATATTAACTTAAGAGTTATGATATTTGTACAAAAAAAGGTATACTCATATAACATAAAGATTATCGCATAAATTAAAAAATGAAAACAAACTTGGGCGCGGATCCGAGTCGGATCAGACCCGACCCGACCCGACCCGACCCGCGGACGCCTAGTTGCATGGATCTAGATCCATGCAACTAGTGCACAAGAACAATACTCAACTATTAAATACACTACTTATGTTATACAAAACGAGTTTAAACAACAAATAAATTGAAATAAAGATATAATAAATTGTCGATTTCAACACTTCGTAACAACTATAAATATGACATCAAAATTAGACATCATTCTAAATCTAGTTACCTTTGGTACAAGCGACACAAGATTACCACACATATATCGTAACCAATGACCCACAACTAATTAACGTACCCATATTGTTCTTCTCTATCTTTATTTATTTTTCCTTTTTCTTCATTTATATTCAATAAATATTACTTCTTCCGTCTCGTCCAAACTTGTCTACTTGTCATTTTTGTTTGTCCCACTCCAATTTACCAATCCATAAATGACAAAAAAAATTACCTCCTTACCCTTATAATTCTACAAATTTACAAAAATGCCACCCCAATTTTGTTTTTAATTTCTGATTTCATAACACTTAACACTAATTAAGTGGGCTAACACTAATTAACCCTAAACTAAAATACCCCACCCCCATACCCCCAAACCCTAATCTACTACTCTCATTACCACTGTGTGTCGTTCTTCTAGTCTCTTCGATTCTCACTGAAACCCTATCGAGTTCTTCCTCACGAAAATAACCCTCATGTCGCATCGATTCTCACAGATATACGTCTGTTTTGGGCGAGATCTACGTCTATTTCATCCAAAAATCAATTGTGAAAGGGTTTAGGGTTTAGATATTTCGATTCCTTTTTCGGTCCTTTGTCGAGGGTTGAAGATCTACTCCACAATCTGATGGAGTTTGAGTCCTCGAGTGCGGAGGATGGTTTCGTGTGGGATTTGGAGGAATCCTTTGTCGTCGATACTCAGTTTCAAGGGGATGGGGATGGGGATGCTCTCCTAACAGGGATTGAGGGACCCCCCATCAAATCTGTGATGATTAAGTATGTTCCAGAGTTGCTTCATTTTTTTTTATCATTGCTTGGCGATCTGGGTTCCCTCTATGCGAAAGGTTACCCTATTTCTATTTCGCCTTTTACATCTAATTACCTTAAACTGATTTATGTGATATTATGTGTCTTTCTCGAAAGCCCTAAAGTTTTGGTGTAATGACTGAGTTCTGATGGAAAGCCCTAATTTTGTTAAGCTTTTCTGTGATGAAATCTGCTTAAATCTAAACTTGTTGAAGTATGCTGATCATACTTGTTGATACCCTAATCTGGAAAGCCCTAATTTTGTTAAGCTTTTCTGTGATGAAATCTGCTTAAATCTAAAAGTTGTTGAAGTATGCTGATGATACTTGCTGATACCCTAATCTGGAAAGCCCTAATTTTCTAGATAGCTTTTCTGTGATGATTTCTGTTTAAATCTGGAACTTGCTCATTGTATGCTGATGAAGTGATGAAAAAACTGGTTGAAGTCCTAATCTGGAAAGCCCTAATTTTCTAGATAGGATTTTTGTGATGATTTCTGCTTAAATCTGGAACTTGTTGAAGTATGCTTATACTTGTTGAAGTCCTAATCTGAAAAGCCCTAATTTTCTAGATACATTTTATGTGATGATTTCTACTTAAATCTGGAACATGTTGAAGTATACTGATACTTGTTGATTTATGTTGATGATACTTGCTCATTTCTGCTTAAAACTGATGATGAAGTATGCTAAAGTTTGAGAACAAAAATTGCCCTGTGATTCATGCTGATTATCTGATGACTGCTGGAGTCTGTCCAGTGTATTTGATGACTGCTGGAATCTGTCCAGTGTATTTCTGATGACTGTTGGAGTCTGTCCAGTGTATTTGATGACTGCTGGAGTCTGTCCAGTGTATGTTCATGCTTGCTTGTTGATGATTCATGCTTGCTCATGTCAATATGTGTACTGATTGTTGAATATGCTGCACAAATAGGATGAACTTTGATTACTTGATGATAGCTGCCCAACAGTTCTTTGTTGTTGCAATTGCATGGTAGCTTTTTGAGTTCAATCTCTTGTGTCTGTGACTTTGATGATATGTTGCATGGTAGCTCAACAAAATGATGTGAATTAATGCTGATTGTTTAAGAGTCTGCCCAACATTAATTGTTGTTGCAACTACAGTGATTTAAAAAAATGACAGGGTGTTGCATGTAGTAGCTTGACATGGTCTGAATCCAGGCTATGTTAATGCTGCCATCTCACCTTTAGTGGCCATAGGAAAAAATCTCAATGATGAAACTTTTCTGAGGGAACAAACTTTGCTTAAATCTGATATCCAGTCACTTGTTCAATTGTTTACTTACATAGCAAAATGATGATTTCTATGCTGATTTCCAGATTCTACATTAATGTCTGAGTTGTGTGTTGTTTCAACTGCATTTTTCTTAAGCTCATGTAGACTATAGGCAGTTTAAAGATATCTCAATGAAGAAAATTTTCTGAGGGAAAATAAAACTTGGCAAATCAAGATATCATTAATGACTTATTCTATTGTTTACAGTTTAAGCAAAATCTACACTTGATGTGTGTATACACTGTAAACCAAAAACTAGATTGACAAAGTGCATTCTAAGCTTACTTCATATGTACCCTAAATCTGTTAGAATGCCCCAAATGTCATAACTTTCTATGGCTTCTTCATTTGCAATCAGAAAGTTAATTGTCTGCCTCACTAGTGCCTCATCCACTTCAATGCTGATTGGCAATGTGTCATTCCTTACTTGTGATGTCTTTCCAATGTGAGGCAACTTGTAATTGTTTTCTCCATTTATCTTTAATATCTCAACCATGCATGCTTGTAGTGTGTGAAATATGTTGTTCAACTTTGGATGCTCTAGTTCTTCAAATGATTGAAAACATTAGCAACCAAGTCATCAACATTGTAGGATCAGGTTTCAATCTGCAAGGATTGAATAGCCCTGAAGTAGCCTAAATCCAACACATTTGTATCTGGTGAATTTAGTGGTTGACACATCAACTTAATATCAAAGCCATCTTCAGTGGCAGCCCTCCTGAAATCTGAATCCATATTGCTTAAATGAGGCCTAGCATTGTCTTGTTGAATGATGATGTGTTTACTTGCATTTGCTGGCCACTTTGCCTTTATTGCTGGGATTATCTATGCGATTGTCATGTGATGAAAAAAACCGCAAATAATTCACCATAAATGTGTTAGTAATGCCACCAAATTAGCCCAATAGCTAATCAAAACCTTAGGGCAATTTTAGGAAACTTGCTAAACACATTAAATGATAAAAAATCTAATAGTTGTGAGTTACCTTTTCCAAAAGGCAACTCTTAATCACTTCTTTGTTTATGGAGTCAATTGGTTTTGTAACCATTGCACCCCTTGGTCTGTTTGCTGAATTTCTGATGGCAGTGACTTGTTGTGTGAATGGGAAAATTCCAATCTTCCCATCAAACAACAACTCCCTTTGTTCTGTGTATTGTGGTCTTGCCATAGCAGCCATAAACATGACTTTTGAGATGAATCGCTTACTTTTTACATGCCCTGTATGGATCATCCTCTGAGCTAAGTTTATATGCCATTTCACTTCCCCATTGCATATAGAACCACTTCTCGTCAATATGAACCACATTATGCATTTCTTCAAATCTGATCTTGTTGCTGATATGTTTGTGCAAGAAACATAAGCTGAATTTCAATCTATTGAGCTTATTTGATTCTGTTAAGGTTGGTTTGATTGTGTTGGTGTGTGCTTTAAGTCTGCCCGATTTTACCCTCCTGCCCACTTGTGATTTACTGACTTCAAGCTCTTTTGCTAACCTCCTGATTGTGCCTCTCTTGGAGAAGGGAATGGCTTTAATGGCTTCCTCTTCCAACTTTTTAAGTTGAGGTGAAGGTTGACATGGTTGTACCTTCGGAAAAGAAATAGGCAGCCCATCTGAAATTTGCTTTCTTGCAGTTGTCATATGAGTCGGACAGTATGAACGGACACTCCAAATGATGCAGATGATGCAGCAACTTCTGTTATGATGCCGTTCTTCAAAACGCCGTGGTTGTTGTTTACGAGAAACTGCTGAGCTATGAGAAGTCGCTCTGATGGAGAAAGGTTTTTGTCTTTTTTGTTGTTTGTCATTTGTGAAACTGAAATTTGGAGATTTTTGGTTGTTGATTGTTGAAAATGCATTGAATGCATTTGTATTTATATAAGCATAGTGTTTTAGGGGGAAAAATCTTTTGTAACCCTTTGCTGTAATTATTCTGAATTTGGGGATGATTTGATGGGAAATTTTCCCACCTTTAATTTTAATCAGCAGCATAATTTCTGAATTTGCATTTCCTTTTTTATTTTTATTTTATATTCATCCATTGGTTTTATAATTAATACACTAATCCATTACCTAATTAAAGTGCAAAAATCATGAAGTTAACACATCCAATCAAAGTCAATTGTATTTTCTTAAGTTTCGTGCCCGATCAAAATAGGCAACTTCGACCGGGACGGAGGGAGTATATTCTTATTTATTCTCATCTCACCAAAAGATTAATTTATAAATATATAGTTAAAATATTTTGTATTTGGATAGATAAATATGAATGAATCTTTTTAATACAAATTTACACCCACTTTAAAAATGAACATTTTTGTTTAAGTGCTGGCCAACGTAACAACATTAACAGTCATTTTAACTTTTTACATAGGATAATAATAAGAATATGAATTTAGAAGTAAAAAGGTAGGTGTCCATTTTCTCAATCATTTTCAATCGATATTGAATCACACCTTGCTCATTTTTTTTATCGATTAATTACATCAACTATTAATTAGATAAGGTTATATAGGCCAATTATTTTACATTAAATCATGTATTAATTGCTACAGCTAGATGCCTAGATCACATATTATAAATAGTAAAAATAGTGTGCAATTATAATGACGTTGAATTTTTAATGATCAAAACTAGAGGTGGTCCATTTTCCTCCTCAAACAGGCTACATAAGAAACTTTATCTCTTAATTCAGAAGTGCCAAATAAATTTTGATGTCAAGTATGAAAATGCAGTTACATGGATTTCTGAATTTTCAATTTTTTCAAAATGCAATAATATATCCAACTAGATTAATATCCCAACCTATTTTGTTTTTCCATGTATAAAATCGGGGATTAAGGACCCAAATAGAAAAAGAAATCAGGAATAAAATTTCCTCATACAAGAAATCGAAACAAAAATCAATACTACTAAATTTCATTTTGCTAAGAAGTAATAAAAATAACCAAGAAAAACAGAACAAAAGGTCCAAGATTGAATTTTATTTTTTTTGAAGAAAAACAAAAAAGAGGAAAATCGAAAACGTTTATAGCAAACGTGTTTAGATTTCATGGAAACACAAGTTTAGCATCAACCATTCAAATATCAAGGTCAAGAATTCAACACACAGTTTCAAAAAAACAAGTCTTGAACAAGTTAACCAATATAATTTTCAACTAATAAATAAACAAACCAAATATTTCAATGGACAATAGAATAAAGCAAAGCTCGTTCATGAATTAGTGAGGTCAAAATACTATCATACTCACTGTTTGTTATCATTTAAGACACTAATTTTACGATAAACTTCAACACCCTATATTAGCAAATGAGATTATCCGCAACCTAGAAAAGAACAAACCTCAATAGCAAGAAGAAACTTCACTGCAGTGGTAAAGCAAGATTAAAATTCGAGGTTTGACAAATGGTCAACACTGTAATATGCATCATCGAAGGCTTCAGGGTTCAGCACGAAAGCAATAAAATATCGTATGGAAATGAAACACCACATAGATTCAAAGTATGCATCAAAAAAGTGTTTGACTCATACAGCATTCAAAGCAAAACATAACTAAATTAACGCAAATTCGCATACTATATGAATGTAAGGACATTTAATGACTAAATCAGAGTTCAAGTTAGCAAACAAGTTTAGTTCACTCCAATGACAGAAACAGTGTAATATATAAGAATCGAATTGTATTTGGAACAGTAGCAACACATCACAAAGGAAAGACAAAGCTAATGAAATCGAACTAGATTATAAATTGTCAACTTCCACACTTTCTAACACACAGATAGCATTATGTAGTAAACATTTTTAAATACCTCAAAGACTTCAACTCAAGTCTCAAGAAACTACTAACACATGGTATGGTTAGTGCAGGAAAAATTAATATTGTTCCAATGCGTTTCTCGAAGTCAGTATCAATACGTTTTCCAACCAAATCAAATACTTGGAGTTTCTTACTGAAAATTAACATGTATGATTAAATCTGTAAAGACAGTAATTCATAATAATGTGATCTTCCTTCTCAAATATTCTATATTTTCTACACATGTTTATAACTTAGTAGGAAGTTTTCAAACAAAAATAATTAGGCCCATTTCATTTCAAACCTCAACGAACCATCAAGAGCTAGATTCTGTTTTAAAACCTATACAGATATCCTCACAAATGCACACGAAAGCCAGCAACGGAGGATAGTCATAAGCAAATTCAACAAAACTTACAATCAAGGCAAAACTACCACAACATATAACCGGATGAGGGAAACTAAAATCCACAAAGCATACGAGTAATAAACGGAGTTGAAAGAATAACCATGTAGATTGTTCCTTGATGAATTTCGGATTGTTAAACAACAACAAGATGTATCTCCCTCGTGGTTATCATTCATTGGCAAATTGAATTAAAATTCTATAGAACAAAACAAAATCAACAATTTTAATACTATTCATAACCAGTAAACTCAAAACTACCACAAAAAAAGGTGTCTCAAAAACACTCATAAGATTCATAAGATTCTTCAACAGAAAACATAACAAATGTCAAAACAGTTGAAACATAAAATCACTGTATCTTAATTTAATTCAACGAAAATACTAGTGAAGATTATAGAAACGAAAGCATAATCACTACCAACATTTCAACGGTAGGATTTCTGGAACCTCGCACGAGCGCCACGTCCTCCAAACTTCTTCGGCTCACAGCGCCTAGGATCAGCTACGAGCAAGGTCCTGTCATACCTCACAAGGATATCCTTGATCTCCTTCTTCGACTGCTCATCCACGTACTTCTGATAGAATGCAACGAGGGCTTTAGCAATGGACTGACGGATAGCGTAGATCTGAGAGGTGTGACCACCGCCTTTGACGCGGATACGCATATCGACGCCGGCGAAGCGGTGGCGGCCGAGGAGGAGGATTGGCTCAAACGCCTTGTATCGGAGGATTTCCGGCTGCACCAGCTCTATTGGAACTCCGTTGATTTTGATCAGCCCACGGCCGCGCTTGCAGTGAGTCACGGCCACCGCCGTCTTCTTACGGCCGAAGCATTGGACGGATTCAGTCGCCGTCGCCATAGTTGTGTGTGAACTGCGAGGGTTTTGGAGTGGGGGCGATAAATATAGGGCGTCGACGATGGTGATGTGAATTAGGGTTTTGGGTGATTAAATACCTGAAAATTTCTGTGAATTTACTTCAATGTCCTTGATGCATTTCGGCCCACTGATGGATCCCGTTATTGGGCTAGGCTAGATCTATAGGGCTTTCATATATACCATACTTTTGGGCCAAATTACAAGCCCTTTTAACATTTAGGCTTGTTTTTATCAAATACACTAATTAAGAATAACTTGATTGGAAAATGCTAAAATAGACAAGAAACTCTTAATATATTCGTATAATTATTTCATTATCTCATAATATGAAAAATGAAAGTAATTATTGGATATTTGACACATCAGCGGTGAACACATATTAATGTATCCACAATGAGTAGGGTAGCAGGGTTGTAAGTGGATAACAATAATAATAATATATCAAATTACTCAATCAAATCATTTTGTGTCTAATTCGATAAAAACTCGTCTATTCATGATTGAGTTACAATCATAACATATTTAATGTTTATGTTCAATAAATAATCAAATAAACTCCACAATTTCAGTGTTATCGATTTACTAGGCCCATTTTCATAATGTTTATAATGAAATCTTGAGAATTAAAATAATAAGACAATTTAATTGTATATAATTTCGTGGGACAAATTTCAGTATCAACAATTCAAATACATTTTCAGGAGTGAAATTAAAAAATATATATACATACAAATAATATATAATGGTCATTTTCAAATAGGACTTTTTATTTAAATAATCAAGTCAACATAAATTATTATTTAAGAAGATATAATGCCGAGATCATTGGTATGGGGAAAAGGTAAGTAAAGGATTGCATTTTGTTGAGATATTCTTTTGAGAAAATTATCGATGAGATATTTAATCAAACAAAGTGCAAAACATTTGCTTCATTTTTCAATTGAATCAAATGAATTCACTCGTAATATCCCAGTCGTAAATGGTTCATAAGATTCTGTATTTTATATTTAAAAAAATTATCTAAACAGAAACAACAAATCTTCTTATTATTGGATAGACATTTTGTAATTAAATTTTTCATTTAATATTATACTCGATTGGATTATTTATTTTCTATTAGTGATTAATAGAAACGTGAAAAGTTTAATAGATGGTGACCACAATTTGCTGATTAGAAATTTGTAACAAAAGAATTTAACATATTTTTCACAATAGAGTTGTGGTCGCCTTAAATGCAGTGTTTTAAAATTCGGTCTAGGCGGCCTTCCAGACGGTGCTTAGGTGTTAGGCGATCCTAAATCGAACTGATTTTTATCTATTCGGACATCTTATGCATCAGGTGGCCCTAGGTGGGGCTAGTCGAAAAAAATTCAGTCCTACACGTGCCTACGAAGTCCTAGGCGTAAAAAAAAAAACATTATTTTCCTTTTGTTTTTATTTTCCATTTCTCGACATAGGAGAAACCAGTTTACAACCTCGAAGTTGTTCTCAAACGTAAGGAAAGGTTGCCGATAATGTACGGTAAAATCCAAATATGTAGATCTACGATCCACATCCCAAATCGATCGAATTTTCACAGCAAATCAAAACACCGCAAGATGATTAATGTTTTGTAATAAGTAATGACGATATGAAAGTGAAAATCATGGAAGAAAGAGTGAGAGGTTGCGTTACCGTGAAATGAGGGGAACAAGCATCAAACTTCGTCAAATAATGGAGTACTTGAACGAGACTTATCATGGTGTCAGAGAGTGGTCGAATCGAAAGGAAGGTTTTAGGGAAGAAGAAAATTGCCCCAATTAGAGAATTTGCCAAATCAGCCTGCATGGTCGAGCTGTGTTTTTCTTCCAAAGCTTTTCAAATATAAAATTACACTTGCTCTACCCAAATACAAGTGGTCGAATCGGTAGGAAGGCGGGAGAAGAAGAAGCCACAATCAATTTTGCCGACAAATCACCTTACCCCCATTTCTATCGATCGAATTTGGGGCTTGCAAAGATTTTGACGTATACACAGGAATTGGGAATATACAGTGGAATAATAATTTGATCTTTTTTCCATTTTTTTCTTATGTTTTTTGGAAGGGTAATTTTGTCATTTCATATACCACATCAAACTCAACCAATGAGTTAGTCTTATATGAGACCGTCTCACGAATCATGTTATGTGAGACGGGTCAACCCATAATCCATACTTCATAGTTTACATACAAATAGTGGAAATGGATTTGAATTATGGATAGAAATGATCCGTCTCACAAAAACTATCCGTGAGACCGTCTCACGCAAGTTTTTGTGCCAACGAATATACCAAACACAATTATATAAACTTTACATATTTTAATCATGGTAAATTAGCCCCCACTAACCCTTCCTACATAAATATTTGTCCAACTAGCTTTTCACCTAATTTCCAAATAAATATTAAATAAAAATAAATTAAATGAAATTCGTTGTACCAAATAACCATGCACCACGCGTGTATCACATCTCAAAACGCGTTATATGAGTTCTAAACGTAAAAACGATTACAAATTATAATATGTTTCTAGTATCAAAGTTACGTAATTTTGGAATATGGCTATTTTACTAAAAATTTACAAATATGGTCTTCTTAAATAATAATTTATGTTGATTGGGTTATTTAAATAAAAAATCCAATCATTCATACCAAACACATCATCTAACTAAACTCAATCTCAAAACATTCATACCAAACACTCAAATTTCACTTTTTTATCCTGGATGAACAGTAAAAAACTCATTTGAATAACAATCAAGCCCAAACCCAACCTTCATTCCAAACGGCCCCTTAATGTATTATACACTTTTATCTAATTATTATTATTAATTAGATATAGATGGAATATTAACAAATTAAAAATAACTTAATAATCCAAAGCTATATATACATATAATTCAAATGAGATACTTAGTTTTTGTTATCCTCCAACATAAACCAATCGTTGTGGGACCGGATCGGCCGGTCCGACCGGTTCAACCTCGAATCGGTCATTGGTCGGGTCCATTTGACACCTAATAACCGGATTTGTGGTTAAACCACATAAAACCGGCCAAAATCCAGTTGAACTGGCCAAAACCGGTCAAATCGGAAAATTTTAAACTATTTCCCTTTTTTATTTACAACTTCTAAATAGGCACTATTATATTTATATTGATGCATGACCAATTGTAATGCCCCGTTTCTTTAATGAATAAAATCTCACTTGGGCGTTACCCCTTCAATAAAATAAAGATACATGAATTCAGGGAAAATAATTACGAAATAAAGTTTTCGGGAAATGCAACGGAAACGATTTACTTAAAATTTCCTTTTCTCCAATTCATCTTCAAATACTTTAAAAGACGGAAATACATGAACGTTTTCATGGATATGTTATTGTAAAATTAAATAAATAAAATCCTTTAAAGAAAATCTTCTTGAACCTTGATATCACCGGCTACCAACAATCACCGCTCGCACATCATGTCCTGAATACTTTAAGCTGAAAACATTTTTACACATAGGGGTGAGTGCCAGAAAACACTCAGTGGGGGTGCATATAAACATTATCACATTCCACATTTTACATCAAAGAAAACACATAACCTCTTCTGGAGTTTATAAATCATATATATATATATATATATACAGGTCCGTCAATATAGTCCGTCAATATAAATCCATCAAAATATAAGTCCGTCAATATATGTCCGTCAATATAGTCCGTCAACATGCGCATGCGCATTCGCAATCATTTTGCACATAATTCGAATTTAAACATTTATCATTCAAATAGATACGAGATGAATTCCGACTTATCTCAAATACCATAACAGATAAACTTGGCATTCAAATCATGCACATAAATGCAGTTTTTAGCTGCCGTAAATGTGGTTCTTAGCCACCGTAGATGCAAACGCATGCGCGCACACACTTCAAACATAATAAACATAATTCATATATACTCCAATACATTCACATTCCCCTTTACGGTCACCTTCACATTCACATTTGATATCGCATATAACAATCATTAACACTTCATCAATATAACAATAGCACTTATAACGGCATATAGTTAATCAATTCAAATCCATATATCTAAAGAATTCGTATATTCATGTGCTCAATTAGTAAAGCAGATAAGATTTTACCCCACCTTCAGAAATTGTGCTAGTAAAGTCCTTCGTCCTACTTTTCTTTGTCGTGTCTCCAGTTCGTTTTCCCCCTCTGCTAAAAGGGCAGTGACGACACCATGCCGGCACGACCACCGCATCGGCTAGCAGAGAGAGAGAAGCTTCCGACTTCTAGAAATAAATAGAGAGGGATTGGACTTTCATGTTCGTTTTTGCTGATGGAGGGTGATTTGTCTCGATTCCGATCCTTCACTTTTCCGATGCCGTTCGAAATTCTCCGACGCCAAAACTGGAATTCTCCGACGATGATTGGAATTCTCCGATCAAGAAAACCTGCAAAACAAAGAACACCGGGGGTTTTTCCCGGTGAAGGGACTCCGACGCTCAAGTCAGTAATCTCACAAAAGTGTTGCTCTCAATTTTGAATGCTTAGTCTAAAAATTAGGATTGTGATTGTGTGTAAATTAGAAAAACAAAGGATATATATATACTCCCTGAGAGAAACGTGATTTCCTAGGAGTGGGATGTGGCAGTTGAGATTTTCTCCTAAAAACCTGGGAAGTGGCGAGATTCTCGCAATCGTGGGAGTTATCTGAAATTTGAATTAGTTCGCTCGTATTAGCTCGGCATCCCACGTCTCAGTTCGACATTACGGGTTACGAGCTGGATAAGTTCGATTGACATGCCACATATACTTGTTCGCTTGAACGAACTCATTATTTCCTAATTTGTTCGCGTCGATCGTCCTTCAAGTCCGGGTCGGGTTTTCGAGGTAGTTTGAATGTGGTCAGTTCGACCACATCAGTACTCCCCCCTTTCGGAGTGCGAACTGTAATCACACAGTTCGAATTGTTATCAATCTATGAAGCTTCTTCAAGAAGCATCACGTCTCATCCATCATTCGTCTGCGACGTTTCCTCTCTCCCGAGGCGCCCTTTCGTCGTTGCCGTTCGATCGAACTATATCTGACGGCTAAGATCGCCTTTGTCAGTACGTGAATCCCTAGGCGCCGATTGATTTTAACCGTCCGATCGAACTGAATCCTACGGATAAGATCAAAGCTATCATCTCCGTTGGATCGAACTGCATCTAACGGGCGAGATTATCTCCGTCCTTTTAAACGCGTCTTTTCGTATCCACCGTTGGATCGAACTGTATCCAACGGTCGGATATGCGACGTTTCACCTTCACCGTTGGATCAAACTACTCCAGACGGCTGAGATCTTGTGACTTTTCAGTTTTCCCCCCCCAAAATCAAGGGTTTTCGCCTATATATACCCCTTTCATTTTTGCAAAACCTCTTCTGCAAACTCACTTCTCTTTCCTTAAGCAAGAATACTCCTCTGAGATTTTCCAAGTTCAAATTCAAAAAACCCAGGTACTCTTCCTTCTCTTCTTCTTTCGTATTCTTCTTCAACATGACTTCTTCTCCTTTCTTGATCCATCTGAGGGATGAGAGTGAATCTGAGGAGGGTCTCGAGACATTTCCCTTGCGAACTGCCTCAGATTCGCCCATCCCGACGGCCTCCTCTTCTGGTCGTCAAATCCTTTCTTCCTCTTCCCCTCCTAAGCGATCTCGCAAAAAATCTATCCAAGATGTTTTCTCCGCCACCAAAACCACTCCAACACACACTATTCTTCTTAGTTCGCTCATAACGGCGGCGGGCTACTCTATAGTAATTCCCAGCCCCGATGATCGACCTCATCGGGCTCCCGCTGGATGCTACACGTGGTTTTTAAGACACGTGTCCGTAGGTTTGATCCCTCCCATCCATCCTTTTATTCTCGAGGTCGGTTTGGCCTTTGGGGTATGCCCTAACCAGTTGCACCCGAACTCCATAAGCTACATCGTAGCGTTTTATATGGTGTGCAAATGGATGGGGGTCGAACCGACCTCCGAACAGTTTCGTTCTTGTTTCGTGCTCAAGCACACCAATCCTTTCCGCTTCTATTTGAGCCCTAGAAGCGGACAAAAACGAGCTCTCTTTTTGTCCCCAGGAGATGAAAAAATCAGCTCCTGGGAAAAATACTATTTTTTTGTTCGTGTTTCTAACAATAACACCTTCCGATCTCACCCCTGGGTTGAGAGTTCGAGCCTTAATGAGCCTGCTCCTGCGAGGGACTTCCAACTTGGGGCCTTAGCAAGGCTATTTCGGGAGGGAATGTTCGACATAGTTCGCATGAGTTCATGCGAACAATTGTTGGCGTTCTGGGGATTTTATCCGAACACTCCAATTTCACGCCAGTTCGACTTAGGTTGCTAACTTAATTATATATATATATATATATTTCTTTTTTATTATACTAACAGTTCGCGTTCTATGTCACAGATCGAGAAATGAATAACTTCTTCGTTCTCAAGTCCGGAGGCAAGGCGACCTTCTCTCCAGCAGATGATGCGGTGAACAGCCGCCAAGCAGCGGCCTTCCGTGAGAAAGAAGAGAGAAGATTAGGCGAACTGGCACCAAAAGCTAGCCTGAACCCGGCCGAGGCCTCTCCTGTTCGTCCTGTCACCGAGGCTGCCATCCCCACCTCTGACCCGGTCGAAGATGCTCCTCTTCGACGGAAGAAAAAGGCGCCTTCGAGCTCGCAAAAGAAGGCACCCGCCAAAAAAACCGCGAACTGAAGAGGGCGCCTCGAAAGAGGTGGTGCGAACTGAAGAGGAGTCCGAGCAGGCTCGAGCCTTGGTCAAATCGGGCAAGGCAGTGGCCAAGGGGAAGGAGAAAGGGGAGGAAGACGTTGAGAGGAGGGAGCTCGAGGAGGACGTTTCTCTACTTGTCACTCTGGCCAAGCGCTTTGAGGCCAGGGGTGAGAGAGCGTTTAAGCGACGGGATAGGTTGAGGAGCACTCTTCAGGAGAAGCACACCTTGGAGAGCGATCTGAGCGAGCACTCTAGCAAGGTTGAAAACCTAACTGCTCAGCTGGAAGAGAGAGAGCTGGAATTAGCTGTCGCTCGCTCCGAAGTGGCAAAGAAGGAAGAGCTCCTACTGGCTAAGGAGCAGTTCGCCGTGGAGCAGCAAACCGCCATCTCAAATGCGCGAGCTGAAAACGAAAATCTGCGGGAGAAGCTGGAAGAGGCCGAAAGGTCCCGAGCTGAATTTGGAGAAGTCATGTATAAAAATGGCTTTTACCAGTTCGCTCGAAGCTCCGAGATGAAGCTGCTGGCGGAAGAGTTCCGAGAAAGGCTCGTCTTCCGCCTTTGGGACTCCCTTCTATTCCTGTCCAAGGCTGCTCCGATGGCTGTGACTTACTTTGAAGAGGCAGTTCGACTCTGCCAGGAGCGAGCCGGGGAGGCTGTTCAGTTCGATGTGAACGAGCTAGCCCAGGAGGTGATGCGGACTCACTCCGTTCCACCTGGTTGGCGTGGCGACCCGAACGGCGACATTAACACCGAACAATGGTGGTCGGGTTGTCTTGAGGCGGCACTCAAGGAAGTCCTTCCGGACAATCAGCTCGACCTCCCTGGCCCGAGTTCATCGCTTCCTGCGGCAGTTGAAAATCCTCGCAGTCCAACTCCTCCTCTTCCTGAAGAAACGTTCGAGCTCCTCGAACCAATTGACGCCCAGCTGACTCCTTCCCCTGATCATACTTAGATTTTTTTGTTTTTTCTACTTGTACTTTTTTCTTTACGTTGTAATTGTTTTGTAATGAACCCTTTTTTCGTATCGAATACAGTTCGCCTATCTTCATGTTTCCTGAGTTTATTCAATTACGAACATTCGAATGAATCAAATACTTAATCAAATACTTACTTAGTGAATCTTGAAAGATTTCCCTTTACTTCGCTCAATCCTTAAGTTCGATAGAACTCTTTAATTTGCGTTCGGTAGAACTTCCTCGCTTTATTTTGTCTAGTCATAAGTTCAATGGAACTTCTTCCGTTTGCGACAAACATTGAGTTCGCTTAATCAGTAAGTTCTGAGGGAACTTCAGTATGCTTGATTCATGAGTCCCGAGGGAACTTTAACATGCTTGATCATTAAGTTCCGAAGAAACTTCTCATACTTAATCATTGAGTTCCGAGGGAACTACTTCGCGCTTCATCGTTGAGTTCCGAGGGAACTGTTTCGTGCTTAATCGTTGAGTTCCGAGGGAACTGCTTCGTGCTTAATCGTTGAGTTCCGAGGGAACTACTTCGTGCTTAATCGTTGAGTTCCGAGGGAACTGCTTCGTGCTTAATCGTTGAGTTCCGAGGGAACTACTTCGTGCTTAATCGTTGAGTTCCGAGGGAACTGTGAGATCGTAATCGTTGAGTTCCGAGGGAACTGTGAGTTCGTAATCGTTGAGTTCCGAGGGAACTGTGAGTTCGTAATCGTTGAGTTCCGAGGGAACTGTGAGTTCGTTCCACAATATGATTGTGTTTGTAAGTTAAGCAAAATCAACATGAAAAGACTCGAAGATGTAACGTGGTTCGGTCAAATCGACCTACGTCCACGGAGCAGAAAAATATCTATTATTCATAAAAACAACAACTTGAAAAAATAAAAAGCAACATACTAGGGTTTGAGATTTCAAGTGTAAAATTTCTTCAAGTGGTTGATGTGCCAAGGTCTTGGCAGTTCCTTTCCATGCTCATCGGCGAGCTCGTATGATCCACCTGGTAAGACTTTGGTAACAGTGTATGGTCCTTCCCAAATGGCATCAAGTTTTCCAATCTCCAACAAGGCATCCGATTGCCTTAGAACCAAATCTCCTACTTGAAATTCTCTTTTTCGAACTTTTCTGTTGAAAGCTGCTTGAATACGCCTCTTGTATAACTCATGGCGAACTCTGGCTTCACCTCGAATTTCCTCCAGAAATAACAAATCTGTTCGAATTAATTCTTCATTCTGCTGTGGATCAAAATTAGTGATTCGTAGAGCTTCTCCCTGAATTTCAGCTGGGACTACCGCTTCCATGCCGAATGCCAAACTGAAAGGAGTTTCTCCCGTAGTCGATCTAGGTGAAGTTCGATATGCCCATAAAACGGATGGCAGTTCGTCCACCCAGTTCGACTTCTCAAATTCCAGCCGTTTTTTGATTCCATCCAGAATTATTCGATTAACCACTTCGACTTGTCCATTCGCTTGAGGATGAGCTACTGGGGTAAACACCTGTAAAATTTTCATCTCTTTACACCATCCTGTAATCTTTTTGCCTCTGAATTGGGCTCCGTTATCTGACACTAAAATTCTGGGTAAGCCGAATCTGCAACAAATACTCTTCCATATAAAGTGGATCATATCTGGTTCGGCGATCTTAACCAAAGGTTCGGCTTCAACCCACTTAGTGAAGTAATCCACAGCCACTACCAAGAATTGCTTATTTCCTCTGGTTTTAACAAGTGGACCAACTATATCAATTCCCCATCTGGCAAAAGGGCAAGGCGAACATACCGTAAGCATATCTGTTGCTGGCGTGCGAATTCGCCAACCATGTTTCTGACAGGCATTGCATTTCCGAACTAGTTCTTCGGCGTCATTCTTCATCGTTGGCCAGTAGAAACCAGCTCGTGCGACCTTGCGAGCCAATGCTCGAGCCCCCGCATGTTCGGCACATCCTCCTTCGTGCGCTTCCTTTAAAACCTTAAACCCCTCCTCTTTGGATAAACATCTGGCATCTGTTGGTAGGAAAGTTTTTCGATACAACGCCCCATCTAACATGTAGTAGAACCGAGCTTGTTTTTCCAATTTCTCGAGATCTTTTGCTAATCCATCTCTGATTCCGCCTAGAAATTCTAAGAAAGGAGTTCTCCAGTCTTGTTCGGCCAAGTCAATATTCAGCACTTCATTTTCCTTTCCTACCCCCATGACTGTAATACTTCTCTTCGAACAGTCCTGCAGCGAACTCCCTATTTTAGCAAGATAATCTGCCCTCTGATTTTCACTCCGAGGTATTTGCTCGATCTGTAGTCTTTCAAATCGTTTCTCCATTTCTCGTATTTGTTGTACATAAGAAATCATACGATCTTCTTTAACTTCACATTGGTTTCTGAGTTGTTGTGTAACCAATTGTGAGTCCGACTTAACTGTCAGATCGCGAGCTCCAGCCTGCTCGGCTATTTTCAGACCCTGCAAAAAAGCTTCATATTCTGCTTCATTGTTAGATGCCTTAAATTGAAATTTTATGGCGAACTCTAACTCATCTTTCTCGGGGCTAATCAGCAATATCCCTGCTCCTGCGCCCTGGCGGGACGAGGACCCATCGACAAAAACTTCCCATTCTTTCTTATCCTGTAACCTGGTTGTTTCCTGAATGAAATCAGCCAAGGCTTGACCTTTTATGGCAGTTCGTGGTTCATACTTCAAATCGAACTGTCCCAGCTCGATCGCCCACTTGACTAATCTCCCAGATGCCTCCGGTTTGCCCAACACTATACTCAGCGGATGGTTCGTTCGCACCGTGATCTCATAACCCAAAAAATATGGCCTCAATCTCCTGGCCGTGGTGACTAAGGCATAAGCAACCTTTTCTACTTCAGTATAGCGAACTTCTGCCCCATGCAGAACTTTACTAACAAAGTACACGGGGAATTGATCCCTTCTTTCCTCTCGAACAAGAACCGAACTGACTGACTCTTCTCCAACTGCCAAGTAAACAACCATCATACTTCCCTTCACAGGCTGTTTTAATAAAGGGAGTGTGAGGAGAAATGCCTTCAATTCTTCGAACGCTTTCTGGCATTCGTCATCCCAACTAAACCGACCACTCTTCCTTAGAATTTTGAAAAAAGGCAAACCTCTGTCCGCCAACCTGGATATAAACCTACTTAAGGCAACAATGCGGCCTGTTAGTGTCTGCACTTCTTTAATGGTTCGAGGAGGCGTCATTTCTTGTATAGCTCGAACTTTGCTGGGGTTTACTTCGATCCCTCTGTTCGTCACCATATACCCCAAGAATTTCCCTGCTCGCACACCGAACGAACACTTGGCTGGATTCAATCGCATCCCATGTTTTCGGATTGTGGCCATCGTTTCCCTCAAGTCATCTGCGTGGGTGTTCGCCTGTATGCTTTTTACTAGCATATCATCAACATATGCTTCCATATTGCGGCCCAGTTGGTGTTTAAACACTTCGTTCACCATTCGTTGGTAGGTAGCTCCTGCATTTTTCAGTCCGAATGGCATAACAGTATAGCAATATGTACCTGATGATGTGATAAAGGCCACATTGGGTTTATCCTCTGGGTGTAACATGATTTGATGGTATCCTTGGGCTGCATCCATCATGTTCAATAGTTCGCATCCGGCTGTAGAATCCACCAGTTTGTCGATCCGCGGAAGAGGATAATGGTCTTTGGGGCATGCTTTATTCAAATCTCGGAAGTCGATACACATCCGCCACTTATTTCCTGGCTTCGGGACTAACACAACGTTTGCCAACCATCGAGGATACTGGATCTCCTCAATGTGTCCAATTTCGAGCAACTTCTCAATCTCTTCCTTGATGATTTTATTCTGTTGTTCCCCGAAATGCCTTAGCTTCTGCTTAACTGGTCGAACATCAGGCTTGATATTCAGCTTATGAATAACTACTTCCGGGTTTATACCCTTCAAATCTTCTGGTTTCCAGGCGAACAAATCCACATTGTCTTTAAGAGCAGCCACAATTTCCCCTTTGGTTCGTTCTGACAATTGACTTCCGAGACGAACTGAATGTCCAGGTAGCTCCGGGATCAACTCCACACTCATTAGTTCACCTTCTGCGAACTCTACTGTGCTTGTATTACCATCTTTTTTCAGACTTTTATCCCTTCCGCGATCGCTATCGTCTCTCTGTTCGCTATGGCGCTTGCGAGATTCGGATTGTCGAACTGCAGCGACATAACAACGCCGAGCAGTTTGTTGATCGCCATGAACAACTCCAACTCCAACTATTCTCCCTTCCTCATTCTCAACTGGAAACTTCATCATCAAATGGGCAGGTGAGATAACGGCAGCATACGAACTCAAGGAAGGTCGACCCAAAATCACGTTATATTGAGAAGGCGCATCCACTATAAGGAAGGTCGTCGTTTTGTTCTGCCTCCACTCTTCGTCTCCTAAGACCATAGGCAATTGAATTTTGCCATACACCGTTACAGATTCCCCTGCAAAACCATAAAGTGAAGTTTCTACAGGCTTTACCTCTACCGTAGATCTCATCTTTCTGAAACAGTCCATGAACATGATGTCCACCGAACTGCCAGTATCCACAAAAACCCGTTCAACGTTAAAACCCCCTATCTCCGCAACGATCACCATAGCATCAAACTGAGGGCTCTGAATAGCAACTCGATCGCGAACTCCGAACTCAATTGCAACCTCTTCGAAAATAGAATGAACTGTATTCTGTTCGTGCTTAACAGAGTTGAGTCTCGCCTTACGAGCTCTATTAGAATCTCCATCTGTCGGCCCACCCATGATCATGTGAATAGTAGGCCTTTCTTCTTGTTCGGGTCTAGCTCGCGCCGGTGGTGGTGGTGGTGGAGGTAATTCCTGTTGTTCCTGCCTTCTATCTTGCCTGGGCTCTCTTCGATCATTCCGATGCTCGCGGTTTGATCGGTTCTGACGAACAAAACGGGCTAACTTGTTCTCCCTGATTAGCCTCTCCAGTTCATCTCGCAAATGTAAACATTCATCAGTTCCATGCCCATATTCATTATGAAATCGACACAATTTACCGTTGCCGAAGGTGGCTGGTTTCTTCGGATTAGGACTCCAGGTCGACGGCCATTTCAACTGGGGCAAGTTCCATATCTCCATTAATACCTGTCCAGGGGGCATAGTCATGGGCGTATAGTGTTCGTACCTCCGCCCTGTCTTATTTTCCCTTAAAGGGGGTGGAGCAAATCTTGCTCGTTGCTCGCCCCCATCTCTCCTCCTGGCTGTTTCATTATCATGTTGCGTTCGGCTCAGACGACTTGAAGTCTCTCCTTTCTTCATTCGGACTGCCTCCTCCAAGTTGATGTACTTGGTAGACCTCTGTAACAGTTCGTCAAAATTGTTGGGGGTCTTCTTAACCAGTGAAGTATGGAGATCCCCTTCTTTCAATCCTTGGATGAAAGCACTTACAACTAAATCGTCCGAAGCCTCAGGAGCTTCTAAAGTAGCAGCAGTAAACCTTTTAACATAGTTCCGTAGGGTTTCATCCGCTTTCTGCCTCACACCGAACAACGTCTGGGTAGATCGTCTCTGCTTTCTAGAACTGGCGAACTGATGTAAAAACAACTCTGATAGTTGTTCGAAATTATGAATCGTCCCATCATTCAGCTGACTGAACCATGTCTGAGCAGCCTTGGTAAGGGTAGTGGCGAACACCCTACACTTAATACCATCGGAGTACCGATGCAGTAGAGCAGTATTATCGAATCGACATATATGATCCCATGGATCCGAAGCACCATCATATTCGAAATTCACCGGCCGGAAAGAGGCGGGCAACTCGTCTTCCATCACCTCCTCAGAGAAAGGGTTACCTCTGGAACTCCGAGGAATACGTCGAACAGTTCGCTGAACTTCCCGTAGCTCCTTTCGTAAACCATCTACTCTCTCAGATAGTTCGTCATGTCCTCTTTTTTGGCCACGAGGGTGACCAGATTGGCTTTCCTGTTCATCCATCCGAGATCTGTCGCCCTCTTGTTCTCTTCCAACAGGTATGTCAGTGTTATCCTGTTGTGAATCCACCTTCTGCTTGCCCAAGGCTTTTTGAACAGCAATCTCTATTAAAGCCGAGAGTTCCTCCGGCGTCAATGTGACAGTGCCGGGAGGATTTGCCGGCGCGAAATTCCGATCCTCATTTTGTTGCACGGACGGTGCTCCTTCATCCAACCTTCTTCTTGATCCTCTGGTATTCACCATTTTTGTAGTCTTCTACGTCTTAAATGCTCAAAGTTCAAGAAATCTTTCCCACAGACGGCGCCAATTGATTTGTCTCGATTCCGATCCTTCACTTTTCCGATGCCGTTCGAAATTCTCCGACGCCAAAACTGGAATTCTCCGACGATGATTGGAATTCTCCGATCAAGAAAACCTGCAAAACAAAGAACACCGGGGGTTTTTCCCGGTGAAGGGACTCCGACGCTCAAGTCAGTAATCTCACAAAAGTGTTGCTCTCAATTTTGAATGCTTAGTCTAAAAATTAGGATTGTGATTGTGTGTAAATTAGAAAAACAAAGGATATATATATACTCCCTGAGAGAAACGTGATTTCCTAGGAGTGGGATGTGGCAGTTGAGATTTTCTCCTAAAAACCTGGGAAGTGGCGAGATTCTCGCAATCGTGGGAGTTATCTGAAATTTGAATTAGTTCGCTCGTATTAGCTCGGCATCCCACGTCTCAGTTCGACATTACGGGTTACGAGCTGGATAAGTTCGATTGACATGCCACATATACTTGTTCGCTTGAACGAACTCATTATTTCCTAATTTGTTCGCGTCGATCGTCCTTCAAGTCCGGGTCGGGTTTTCGAGGTAGTTTGAATGTGGTCAGTTCGACCACATCAGAGGGGATGGTGGTTAATGGAACCGAGTCCGGATTCATGAAAAGATCAGTGAGAGCTTTCGACTGAACTAGACACATCGTCGGAAGGAGTCCGGTGATGGCAGCGACTGAACAAGGTTGGTGGCAGTGATGGTGTGGAAAACAAAGGAAAGGGGTGAGAGGAGCGGGAATATGAAGTCTTATTCTTTTTCTTTATAGATTTGGACAACTGAATCTAAATTAAAGCCACATCTTCTTGCTAAATAAAATTGTAAAAATATCCATCCCTTTTCTAGCGGAGATGAGGTGTTACCTCGGCGAGAAAGAGAGACGTGTGTTGAGAGAGGTGAAAGGTAAATGCGACCTGGAGGCAGATGGATGTTAATGCATATCCACTTCTCCAAAAAAATTATGTTTATTCCATTCTTTTGTTTTGTTTCTTTAACCTATTGTATAAATGTGCACCAATGTTTATTATATATGTTATCTATTTATATAGATATATCGTATATATATAGTCTACATTGCATAATATTTAGATTTATTTTCCTTTCATAATCGTACCCGTAACTTGTATCTTCATTTTGGTATTTAAGATTTATATTAATTATGAAGATTTATTTTCCTTGTATCTTCATTTTGGTATTTAAGATTTATATTAATTATGAAGATTTATTTTCCTTTCATAAGATTTATTTTCCTTTCATAATCGTACCCGTAACTTGTATCTTCATTTTGGTATTTAAGATTTATATTAATTATGAAAATTTTGGTTAAATCGTAGGTATTCATTTTCAATTTGGGGTGTTACACCAATGCTTTCTTGTTTACTTCCAATGTGGGACAAAACCACACAGTTTATAAATGATGTCCCACACTTTATAAATAATGACTTCAATATAATTTTAGTTGGCTAATCAATGTGGGACAAACTCCTATATTTTATTCTACAAACCTTCATTGTCTCTTTAGTTTTTTTTCAATATGGGACACAACTCCTAATACAAACTTATAAATTACATATCATTATATTTTATTTGGTCTTGTTTTCAATGTGGGACAACTCAAATACAATATTAGGAATAAATTAAAAGAAATGAATAACATATTCAAAATTTTAAGATAAAATTGATATATTATTAAATTATGAGTTTTCCTAGTTTTTAAAAATTGAGATATAAATAAATATTGGATATTCTATTATATGTATGTAATGTATTTAAATTTATGTGTTATGTGCTACTTTGAATAATGTTGTAAAAGTAATTAACAAATATTTTGAATTTATCATTATTACTAAATATGATTTTATTTCTTCATTATCATCATCTATAATTCTAAAAAAAATTATAATATGAAAAAATTTCAAAAAAATATATTAAATTTCTTTCAAACGGTCGGACCTCCCGGTTGAACCGGTACGACCGGTTGAACCTTGAACCAGTGGTCAAGTCGGTTCGATCACCGGTCTGGTTCCACAAACACTGACATAAACTATACATATATATTTTTTAAAAATATCTTTTGAAGATATAAACTCAATAAATGAAGTTAAAATAACAAAAAAAATATTTAATTTAGATACGACACCTAGGAACCACCTAGGCTCCAACTAGACCTCCTAGATACTAGACGTCGGTCAAGCACCCAACTAGCGTCTAACATATTTTAGAACATTATTTGAATGATCGATACAAATTCCAATTAAATTCTCTTTTATTGAAACTATTTATTAGTATTAAGATTTGAAGGTGACTTTTAAAGTGCTTTCTTTTTATGATTAGGATATATATATAGATATATATTAAATATGGATGTAATGTAATAGTAGCTTTATTAAGCTAGCTGAAAAGAAATAGTGATGAGTTTAATTAGTAGCAATAAAGCCATTATAATTCATGAATGCAGCCTTTATTGACTTCTTCACAAAAACTCATGTAAGACGGTCTCACGGATAGTTTTCATGAGACGGATCCTTATTACCCATTAATTGAACTCATATCCATAAATTTTCACATGAATTGTCAAGTGTGGGTTATGGATTGACCGTCTCATAAAAAAGATCCGTGAGACGGACCTACTCTGACTTCTTTTATTTATTTATACAAACGTGCACAAATCATATATGCCAATGAATGAAAAATATAATCTCATGTTACCTACATTAATAGCCATATTTGCTATATACGCATATGTGTGTGTATTTATTAAAGACTTATTTGGATTTCATTATAAACATTTAGTATGTACTTGCACATCTGCTGATTAAAAAAGTTGGATTGTTTCCTTAATTAAATAGGGATAAAAGGAAAATAAGATAATTAAATAGGTGAGAATAAAAATTGTGTCAAACTTAACTTATTTGACTTCCTAAACCTATGTGGCATTGTCATGTAAACAATGGGCACGTTAAGAGGTGCACTCGATAGGTAGGTGAACAATTCTGTCATAAAATATATAGTGCTACCTTTTAGTATGAACTCGTAACCCAATAGAAGCATAATATATAATTTTGCACATCACATCACACTGTAAAAAAACCACATATATCCATGAATTCAGAGATTTTTTGAATTCCAGCAAATTATTAATCACAAACACAAGCCACAACAATAAGTTTAGAACATGGCATTTTGCAAAAATAATAATAGCTTGAAGGGGCTAATGAATCAGCTGATTCGGCGGCACAGGGTAATTCCGTCACCCACAGGAAGTTGACAAATCTCGATTCTTGGATCAACAGCAAGAGCCTTGTTAAGCTCCAACACAAAGTCCCTATAATACCGAACGTACTTTCTTAGCGGCGCATCTGGTGGAGCCACCACAGAGCCGTTCCACAAGGTGTTGTCATATCCGATCACACCACCCACCTTAACCAATTCAATCAACCTCTTGTGGTAGTTTATGTAATTGTCCTTATCAGCATCCACAAATATGAAGTCAAATGATCCATGGTATTTGCCCTACAAATGTTAAACAAGCAATTCATTCACTTTCCCACCACTATTCTTTAAATTGCTTCAAATTTAATTTATGTTTGGAGACCCACTTTGGTTTGGCAACACATTGTAATGAGATGAGGACTGATTTTGAATTTAAACAATAAGACATGAATAATATGGTGATAAATTCATTGTTTATGCATTCCTTTTCGCTCCATCCTAAATGAAAACTTTCTTTTTTTTTTTTCTTGAGTAAATCTTACGTGAGACAGTCTCACCGAGCATTAAATGTGAGATGAGTCAACCCACATTTCACATTTCATATACAAATTTGTGAAAACGGGTTTGGTTAGTGGCTTAAAAGGATCGGTTTCACGAAAATGGTAGAATTGTGAAGTTTTTTTTTATGTATTTTCTTGAATTAGTTAAGTTAGGTATAAAATGGTAGAATTGTGAAGTTAGGCTAGTGAGGTATGGTTGAAACTTACATCATTGATCATTTCATCAAGAACAGGCAAAGCAGGACCTTCTTTGAAATCAATTTTGTGGGCAACACCAGCCTTTTCTATTACAGGCAAGCCCAGCTCATAGTTCTCTTTATTAATGTCCATAGCCAAAATCTGCATCAATCCAATAAAAAATACATCATTAATGTCATTAGATAAGATAAAAACAATTTATAATTTAAAGTGGAAACCAATAAATGATTAAAAAAAAAGAATTCTAGCAAGTGTCGTTGTTTGTAATAAGTTTTCTTGTCTATATATGGATTAGCTTAATAAAACTATATATTTAAGGAAAATATGTATTACTCAATCCACCATTTATACATATTAATAATCTTGTCATTAATGTGTTACATTACATATTGCCAATTACTTTAAGGGATATTGACAATAATCACATGTTTCTTTTTGGTAGTTGTTGCACCTGTTCTATTGCTTTAATTTCAATATTCCAACAATTAATCATATTTCTATCTAATTATTTCATATAGTTGCAGATCATCTACCAACAACCAAATAGTTTTTGTTTTTTTTTATTTAAATCGTTCACCAACACATGATTAAGAACTAGTGTAAAATTAGTTTAACAACTATTGATTAATTGAACCTAAAAAAGCCCACCAAATTCTAATGAAATCATTTTGTTTGTTAGTTATTATGCATTAATTTTCTCCGCTTATAACAAATATATTTAATATGTACTACTATATATGATCATCGAAACAGAAATTATAAATTTATAAGATATGAAAATAAAAGATCTGGAGTAAAAATTGGAAAGAAACAAATAGGAAAAAAAATTAAAAGCACCTTTCCATCATCTGGAAGAGCAAGGGCTGTGGCTAAGAGAGAGTATCCAGTATAAACGCCAATCTCCATTGTGTTCTTCGCATTTATCAGCTTCAAAAGCATGTTCAAAAACTGCCCCTCATCAGCAGATGTTGTCATGATATTCCTATAGATTTCAAATAAAACATTAAAATCAAAATATAATTCCCCAATCACAGATCACCACAACAGAGAGAGAGGGGGAGAGAGAGACCATGGATGCTTCGCAGTTATTTCTCTGAGCTCTTTCATCGCCTCAGGCTCTCTCGGATACACACTAGTTTCCAGAATATACTGTAATTTCAACAAAACAGAGATGAATTCTCCGAAACAACAAATCCGAATCCTTCAATCAAAATAGAAAACAAAAAACTCAACGATGTGGAAATTTGCTCGACGAATTATACCTGATAAAGAGCATCGCTCTGCAGAAGGCTCTTGTGGCCGACCTCTTGATGCCTCGCTGGTTGATTCTGAGTTTCCTGAGTTTGAACGCTTGCTTCAACGTTTGCTGCCATTTCTGTTCTGGTTTTGAGCTCTGCTTTTTGGTTTTTGCCCTTTATAGATTGTACCTGAGAATGAAGGGGAATGGAGGTAGTATATATAGATGGTTCAAATCCGGTCAAACCGGCCACCGGCCCGGTCGGGAGTTGGTGGTATTTTCCTACTGTGACCCGTGGGACCCAGAGGAGGTTGTTGAGTGGGACCCACATTTCATCTGTTACCTTGATTTTCCTAAAAAAGAAAAGGTAAAAAATTATATTACGTAATGGTGACGGAACCTTTGTTGGTATTATGCTGCTACCTGTTGATGATGTGTACGTCACGTGTCGGAAAGTGATTGGTTGTTGGGTGACTGTCGACTGAGGGGACTCGACGTGTCCAAAATCGAAGGTAAAAGTTGGTGAGAACTTTTTGTGATTATATGAATATCATAAAGTGAAAACCAAATAGTGGACTGGTTCTACTTTATACTACCTCCGTCCCGGTTAACTTTGCCTACATTTGATCGGTACGAAATCTAAAAAAAAATTATTGATTTTGATATAATGTGTTATTTTAATATTTTTGAGTGGTAATTTTGTAATTAATGTGTGTTTTTTTAGTGCACAAATTGTAAAATGAAAGAAATGGAGGGATAAGGGAGTAAATTTTTCTTTGCTTTTTTTTGGGCTGACAAAATAAGATGGGACAAACAAAAATGAAAAGTATGCAAAGTTAGCAGGGACGGAGAGAGTATTTAATAAGGTTTAATTAAAAATAAAAAAATATCACCTTCATTATTTCATACCAAATTTTTATTTAATTATGTCTTTTCAAATAAATAAATTCACCACTTTAGCTCATTATCGCAATTTGAAATTTCTCCAATGACTTGAGTTTTTGTGTTTAACTAAACGATATATTGTTGTAGTTTTAATTTTTATGTAAATGTTGTAGCTATTATCGTCAGAAAAATCAAATATGGTTCGAATTGTAATAATTTATATGATTTGATTTGTTAATTTTAAAGGTTGGTATTGAATTGTAATATTTTAAAAGGAGGATATTTTTTTCACTACATACCAAATGAAGCAATTAAATAGGTTCAAGAAATTATAATATATTTGATTGGTGATTAGAGTACAGATTAGTCTGACCACTAATTTAAGAATTTAAAATTTATTGTGCACATATCCATAGTTTAAAATAATTATCCATTAAATTGTCGCACACGAGGTTTTATATTTATTTATTGAAAATAAAATTAGTAGATATAATGTGTGCAAGTAGCATACATAATGATGTTATGATGCACCTTATTATATATGTCAATATCCGACACACTTTCACTTGCTCAAATTATTTGTGAAATTTCTATGTTTAGCAACAAATTAATAACACACTCATATTCCTTTTCTTGGAAAAGAATATTTATTATTAATAATAAAAAGTGCAGGGAATGTTTATTTCTTCTAGAAAAAATAAATAAATGGATTACATGTAATTTCATGATATACATAACATAAGCTCATTTTTTAAAGTTAAATTTAGTTTACTAAGCATGTGTCAACTCATCTCATAAAATTAATTCGTAATACGATGTCACAAGATTTACACTCAGGTTCATAAGGATAACCGTTTTACAATCTTCTCTCCAAAAAAGAGTACCCTTCTATTTCAAAACAATTGTTCTTTTGGAGTTTGAATTTTGTTTCAAATTAAGTGTCATTCTAAAAGTTTATGCAATTTAATTCACAAATTAACCATACAAATATTTACTAGCTAAAATTTAGGGGTTCAATATGATACTTTATATGAATTAGTTTGATTGTATTTTCAATTTTGAATCATAAATTCCTTATTAGTTAAGTATGTATATATATGTCCGATTTTTCAATTCCTTAATTCATGACAAAAAACTTCATAATGACACTTATTGTAAAATCGAAGGATTTGACTCAATTTAACCGAAAAGTGATAAAACCATAGAACTCACATTTTTTTAACAAGTTTGTATGTATAAGGCACAAAAGAAATTAAATTTACCACAAAATTTCATATCAAGAGCTATAAATTTCCCTTTTTATTAATTTCAATTAGTCATTACTGTGAGTGTGTAACAAAGGACCAAGTCGTATATATGTGGCTCAAAGTTTAAAATTGGGTGAAGATATTTTCGAGACTCGATTGGTCGTTCTCATTGCCAGCCCTAATAATAAGTCAATTGTACCAGACCCAATTTAATGCTCTATTTTATTAGATAAGGTTTTTGGTCTTTTTTTTCATTCATTCAATTTGTCATATTTCTTCAATCAGGTTGTATCGAATAAATTTTAATTCTCTATGTGAAATCAGTTAATCCACACCTCACAAATGATCCGTCTCATGAAACAATATATAAGAGTCAGGATCGTATCACGCATGTTTTTTAATAAATATAAATAACTTTTTTACTTTTCGCATCCTTTCTATACGAGACAAGTCACTTGCTTTTCTTATAATTCTCATTCATTTTGTTTGTAATGAATCAGTTGGTCAAAGTAAATAAGATTGAAATTGATTTAGATTACTCATGCAATTTATGGTTTCAATTATGTTTCCATCTCAAAATGGTCTCACCTAAATTTGAGTAAAAGAAAAGGCTGCAATACATTATATGCATAATCTTGAATCATCATAGAACAAAACTCAAGTACAAAGCATACAGATGACAGATCACTACTCCTTAAAACAATTTGAAGCAGCATATAAAGAACAACACAAACCCAGAATTTAATTCGGAGTTGGGCTTATTTAAGCAATTCGTTACGAAGAACATCAGATCGGATGCACCTTAACATCAAGAGAAGACGAGTATCTTTACGAACATCCAAGGAATGCAACCAACCTAGGGTTCTCCACCGAGCTCCACCCTCAAGTTGTCGTAGGGGTACACCTTTGGTGTCTGGAAACAAACAAGAAAATAACGTCATAAGAGATTCTTGCTGATATTAGCTCTGGAAATCAAGAGGTGGTTCGATCAAGGGTTTGGTTGCAAAAAGATGTTGACATTGAACTAAAGTTATATGTAATCACTTGGATATTAAGTATATGCAAATCAACAGGCTTCAGGTGCCATATACAACTTACACGTAAAGATTGATATTCAAAATGAGGAGAGAATAAAGGTAATATCAAAACAAGAAGATTATGAAGATGTATGCTTCTAACAAAAGCATCTGATGCTCGAATCTTGATTGTAATTCAATAACATTTCTTGACTCAAAAAATATGAAGTGGCCAAGGCTTTAATGCATCATTTACGCTATTTTTGAAGTGTCCAAATGCACATCTTAACAAAAGGTACAAAATTCAAAAAAAGGGTTGCCCTGGAAAGGAGTATCTTTTACCTTCAATTTGGTTTCCCCATCTACGGGATACCATTGGAGGCTAAACATACTGAATATGAATAAGAAACACAAATTGAGGATGAAATAGATTTTCAGGCTACAAACGTCACTAATGAAGCAAATACATCAATATAAATAAGGCATTTAGCATATATTATTATATTCAGTCTCAGGATGTTGGCATGGTATATTAGTTCTAAGCTACAAAACTTCATAAACACTCAAAACACATACTCCCAAACACATATTATGAGTCCAACAACTAGAATCTCAGTAACATATTATACGGAGTGTAGTTCACAGAAAAATAAAATTCAACCTCGAAATTAAATATTTGTCTCATGTAACATGAACAAGCAGCATTTTCACCACTCTCATAAACAATGAATATTACGACTCATTTTACTGGATATCACCAGCATGCAACTTTTTAAATATCCACTATCCACACTGCTCTCCATCATCTCAGCAGACCTTCAAACTAAACCATGTTAAAGCTAAATTTCATCAGTATCCACAAACTGCCACGATCTCAGACAATAATGTGTGGCAGCAATAGATTTCATGTTCATCCATCTATTCCCTCTTCATTCTATTCAATAGCACGTTCCTCAATCTAACTGATGGCTCACACTTTTCTGTAAGACCTAAGACCCACCAAAACAGCTGTGGACACAAAACTTGAAGAGATGGACCTCAGTGGTCATCAACAACTTTTACATCTAAACAAGTGGAAAAGAAAACTCCACTGAGATTCTAATGCGCTAAAGTCGGTGCATGACTTGTATCCTTTTGCCATCTTCAATCTCTTAAAATCTCTAGTCTAACAATGTGAATTCATACACTGAAATGACTAAAAAATTTAATGATCACTTTAAAATCAATATTTAATGACTTGAAAATTATAACAATATGATTTCATATATTCTATCACCTAAAGAAACCATATTGGCAGAGATCCACCAATATAAAGACTGCTCAATACAATAGTAACGTCACTCCACAATAAAGATCCAACAAGGCAAAACAAGCTGAAGGCATTACCAGAACACATCACATTAGAAGAGAATTATACTCCTCTTGTTCTTTAGCATAACAGATTATGGCTAGCGAGTCATCATTGACACTACTATTCTTACTTTTATACATAAACCCAACTTAAAGGCAGGCAACAAATTCGCAGAAATACACTACGTAAAATGTTAACAGATTCTGAATCTTCATATACATCACACAAATCTCAGATTTCAATATAGTTAAACAAACAATGGAAACAAATCTAAAAATAAATAATAGGTATCAATCTCAGCAATGCACTTCTAGCCAAACCACTGGATAAGAAACAAAAATATGTAGAAGCTAGAAATTTGACTTACAAAGGGTATCTTAGAAGCCTTGTCATTCCACACAACCAATAGCCCAAGAGACGCGAAAAATCCCAATCCACCACATAACCAAGCCAATGCTTCATACTACATTACAAATAAAAAATATCAATCAGTAGTAGATCAAAACCTTAATTAAATTACAATTCAACAGTTAATAAACAACTAGGTGGTTAAAAAGTCTAACCTTTCCAACAGTATCAGCAATCCGATCGATGCAAGGTTCAGGAAATGGAGTTCCATTATCCCAGGTTAGTTCATCATTCACTGAAAGCTGCATTTCAGTAATTGGGGGAGGAGAAAGGAGATGTTCAGCATTTAGGTTTTCATGAAATATATGTGTGTGTGTGTGTATTAAAATTGTTTACCGGTTTATCAGGGACGATGTGTTTTCCGACGGGGAGGCCCATGCCGGAGCGCTGTCGGAGAGAGGAGGCGACAGAACGTGAAACGACACCGTTCCCACCCATGATCCTTGATGCTACGTTGCTAAGACGTCCTGCCATTTCGAGTGCCTTCTACGGAAAACTATCCCCAAATCAATTCAAAGCTCAGATCACTGAGTTCAGATAAAAAATGGATAAAACTAAATTCTTCCCAAGTACAAACATCTTAAACTACCAAACAATCAAGAGTTAACACCCAGAGAAATTCACACTACCAAATACTGTTGAAAAATCAATGATACGAATTTGAGCTCAATTGAAGAAGAATAGAGAGATTGAAAATTGGAACGATTTTCTTACCTTGATGAATCGGGGAGGAATAGAAGATTATGCGAAGCGAACCCTAGAAAACGGGATTGCAAGAATTTGGGGATTCAAGTTATAAGAGGGACATTGGGAAACATTAGATTTTAAATTATTATATTTTTATATTATAACATTATTTGATTTAATTTTTATATATAATGTGATTTATATATATAATTATATATATTTGTTCAAAAATTAATATATTTATATTTCTTTTTTCTGTTGCTTGTATTTATTCAACTAGTAGTATACATGTGCGTTGCACAGTATGTTATATATATAATTATTAAAAAAATATAATAACATATAAAATGTAATGATTATTATTTTAACAAAATTATATTGATACTTTTTTAATTTGTATTAGTATAAATCTAGGTATTTTAATTCTAAATTTATGTCATTATAAATAATTATATTCGAAAATATTAGAAATTTGAAATATATAAAGTAATATATTAATCTATAGATTAAACAAACAAATAAAAAAAATTGTGTCATAACATTACATGGGTAGTGAAATATCAAAAAATAAATTTAATATCGAAAAATAAGTTATATGTATTAGAAACGTTATGATTTAAGTATTGAGATAAATAAATTTATATTGTATTGGCATTTTTAACTATAAATACACACGTATTTTAATAATTTTTTTGGTTCAACGCCACATATAACTCCTTTATTTTAAATCAAATAAAAAATTATATCAACTTATCAAATACATTGAAATTTCTCTTGCTATCTATTTAAATGAAACAATTCAAAATTGGACTTAATCTACACATTTTGAATAAAAAATTATGAATAATAATTATAAGATTGATAAGTCAATATATCACGGACTAAGAATGATGGAAGTTTAGGTTGCAAAGTGAACAAATTAATCTCCATTTCGCCGGAAAATTTGCAATCGACAAAACCACAGAAAGATTGGATGGCAATCTGAAAAAAAAAAAAAGAATATTAGATTGCAATTTGAAAAAAGTCAATAGGTGAAGTTTTTTTTGTAATTTACCCTTTAAAATAAGTACTTAAAAATAAGATGAGAGATAATAAATATATAATCCCTTATTTCATCTTATTTATCTATTTATTTATTTTATTTAAAATTTATATACAATAAATACTAAATTGAGTATCAAAACTGATTTCTTAAATTAAATATTTATTTATTTGTATTGAATTTCTTAAAATACAATAAATAGGTTTATTTATTTTTATTTGTATTGAGTTTCTTAAAATACAATAAATAGGTTTATTCATTATTTATTTATATTGAGTTTCTTACAATAAATACAATATGAAAGCAATTAATAGGTTTCTTAAAATAATAATTATTTAATATGTAAAAATTGGACTTAATCTACACATTTTGAATAAAAAAATTATGAATATTAATTATAAGATTGATAAGTCGACTAAGAATGATGAAAGTTTAGGTTGCAAAGTGAACAAATTAATCTTCATTTCACCGGAAAATTTGCAATCGACAAAACTACAGAAAGACTGGGTGGCAATCTGGAAAAAAAAAAAAAAAGATTAGGTTGCAATTTGAAAAAAGTCGATATGTGGAGTTGTTTTTTGTAATTTACCCTTTAAAATAAGTACTTAAAAATAAGATGAGAGATAATAAATATATAATCCCTTATTTCATCTTATTTATCTATTTATTTTTTTATTTAAATTTCTATACAATAAATACTAAATTGAGTATCATAACTGATTTCTTAAATTAAATATTTATTTGTATTGAATTTCTTAAAATACAATAAATAGGTTTATTTATTTTTATTTGTATTGAGTTTCTTAAAATACAATAAATATGTTTATTTGTATTTATTTATATTGAGTTTCTTACAATAAATATAATATGAAAGCAATTAATATGTTTCTTAAAATAATAATTATTTAATAGGTAGATAATTTATTGCAATTATTTTTGACAGGATATCCTGCTTATATATGAGCTGGACTCCTGTGAGACCGTCTCATGTGCGACGGCACTAGCGCACGGTCGTGTGCTGGGACACGGTCGTGTCCCAGGACACGGTCAACCGTGCGCCGAAGCACATACTTATAGCACTAAAAGACATACTTATAGACAAAAATCACATACTTATCTCGACCGAGCCCTGAGACTTGACCCATCTGTCCCAGGGCACGGTCGTGGGTGAGAAAAAAAAATCATATACTTATAGTGAAAAATCACATACTTATTATTGAAAAAAACATACTTATATACTACACTCGCACACGGTCGTGTCCTGGGACATAGTCAATCGTGTGCGAATGTCGTCGCATGTGAGACGATTACATATAAGTATTTGTGTGTATATATATATAGATAGATTTTTATTTCCGTTTTGGTGGATTGGAGGCAGATTTTATGTAGCATAATCATTTTTATTTCGATTTAATATATATTATTTACATTATTTGGATTTATCCCATTCATTAAAAATAAGACCTAGTCTATCCAACCAAACCAATCCACTAGACTCGATTCACAATATCAAACTGTCTCTAAGCAAGAAAGTATGAGTCACATCTTTATAGATGTCTTCAACCTCCTCCGGTGTAAAATCACAACTTTGATTCCAAAATTTTTATATGAGTACAGTACGAGGAGTCAAAACTTGTCTTGTGAGAGCTGATATCTGTGCAGTTAAAGCTGCTAATTGATCTTGATTTTGAAATTCAACTATTTTTTTGTATATAGTCCTTTCAGATAGCCATTGATACTGTTGATTGTCATATTGATGCACGACCTGAAAATCCACGAAAGAGTATCAGATAATCCCTAAAATAAAAAAATTATAAAAAAATCCTAAATTAAAATCAAAAGAAGAATTCGAATATCAACTATCCTAAATTCTAGTCCCCGGCAACGGCGCCAAAAACTTGTTCATCTTTTTCTTTAGGCTACTACCGTAAGTGTACGGTGTAGATTGCAAAACACGGTAAGCAAGGTCGATCCCACAGAGACTATTATCTAGAAATAATCGATTACCCAAATTCAACCCCTAATTTTATCTAGGTTATCAGATATGAAATAATTCAATTACTTATACTAAAACAAAAACAAATAAATACACTGAGACAAACAGATATAACTGAGACAGGTTCTAGAACATGCTTTCATCTAATTCTCATCACGATATCACTTGACCAATTCAATTCAATGATTAACTATCCTATATGAGCAATCACGAATATCAAATTAAAAACTCTCTCGAGTCAATTTAACCTGGTTGATTATTATGCTACCAGAGGTATCTCTACTCGATCTGATATAACACAACAACTCTCAAAAGCACCTAGGATTGAAAATCTCATCACATATGTCATTCATCTCTCGATCTCATGCTGCATATATGTCACGTGTTTATTCTTCCGTAATTAAATCTCTTCTCTCGAATTTTGACTTAATTACTCAAACATGCTCAATTAGTGGCCACATAATCAAACAAGCAATCAAACCATAAACACATCAATAGGATAAAGAATCGATAAATTGAATTGAAACCAAAGGTCCATCAAATTCAAATTAGACTACTAACAAGCCCTAGAAACCCATGGAAAACTAGTCAGACATGAATATGAACAAACTCATAGACAAGATTGAAAATATCATATCAAACTAAAATAATCCAACAATAAAAGGGAAGATAAAGAAAAACTCTATATGAACGATGATCTCTCGATTCTTCAATCTTTGAAATCTTCTTCTCCTCTCCGAATGCTCTCAAAATATGTGTTTTCTCTCTATGAATGTTATTCCTACTCTAATGATTGTCCTCCTATCTCCCTCCTATATGTCTCCTCCTTTTTGGGATGAATTTGGGTATATATAGCATCTTGGAGGTCTCATAGATGATTTAGAAGTGTGAGATAAAAAATCGAGTTTGAGACGGTCACCCGTGCACCAGTGCTAGTGTTTCTGTGCAGTGGGACACGACCGTGTCCCAAGACACGGTCATGCGCTGGTGTATAGTTCCGAATGTGACTTCAGCGTCTTCATGAAATTTGTAGGTCTTGAAGTTAGCTTTCAAATGCCATAAATTTCACCTCAATAGCAGTTTTCTAGAGAAAGTTGTGATCAAAATACTAGAGCCCTGTCACGACGAAGAACCGAACGCAAAACTTCCATTTTTCCTTAATATTCTGCTTCTTCGAGAACGAATTGGGAAAAGTGTTCAACATAAAAGTTGTAGATCTCTTCCTTAGCTTTCCAACAAAATTAAGATCTTCCAATTCTGACTTCTAGATCGTGAGATATGTTATTTCTTCGACAACTGCGCATGTGAGCTGAAACTTACGATTTTTGCACTAAAAACACAAAACCATCAAATGCAACTAATAAATCAAAAGTATCTAAATCACTATAGAAACGTACATAAACATGCTCAAATGAACACATAAACATACGTAAAAATATAGTAAAAACGACACTTATCAGAGGTGTTATATATATACTCTATAGGTGTTATGTATACTCATTAGGTGTTACATATATGTTCTTGAGGTATCACATATATGGTGATAGATGTTATATATATTTATTTATTATATCGGTGTTATATATATATATATTGTTTAGGTGTTACATGTATGTTATTGAGGTATCACATATATAGATTTTCATATTATGTGATTCAGCGATTCCATATTTTTCATAATCACTTGAAGAAACTACATTAAAATTTTCATAATACCTTTAGAAAGTGTATATAACACATATAGAGACAATCAGAAACACCTAAGTAATTTTTTTCATAATCACTTGAAGAAACTACATCAAAAATTTCATAATATCTTTAGAAAATGTATATAACACCTATAAAAACTATCAGTAACACTTTTGTAATATTTTCATAATCACTTGAAGAAACTACATTAAAAATTTAATAATACCCTTAGAAGGTGTATATAACACCAATAGATACAATCAAAAACACCTAAGTAATTTTTTTTCATAATCACTTGAAGAAACTATATCAAAATTTTCATAATACCTTTAGAAAGTGTATATAACACCTATAAAGACTATCAGTAACACCTTTGTAGTTTTTTCAGACCATCTATCAAGTAGTGTCGAAGCTAAAAGAATGCTTTGGTCAAGTTGAGTGCACAAATCCAAGTGGTTTTTCTGAATTAGATCTTATAAGCATTTATATGTCTTTGTTCTCCCAAAAATTATGCAAATTAAATCGTGCAAAACAAATAATAAGGCAAGATCCGAAATACTCGACTGGATTCGGCTTCGATCATGTGAAGAAGAAGATGAATCGCGAAGGAGAGAGAGAGAGAAGAAGAAGAATAAGAAGAAGAAGAAGAAGAAGAGACACAAAATTAGGGTTTAAGAAAGAAAAATAGATGAGAAGAAGAAGAATAATAAGAAGAAGAAGAGACACAAAATTAGGGTTTAGAAAGGAAGGGAGAATCGAGATCTCAGAAAGAAAAATTATGGAAGAAGAGAAGAAAGGAAGAAGAAGGAGGAAGGGAGAAGATCGCGCAGAAATCTCAGAGCTCGAACTTGGAGCATGAAGGTGGGAGTAAATATATATATATATATATATATAATTAATGTAGTGGATCGGGTCGGGTCTGTGGTGCGGGTTGGGGGCACGGATCCCAAGTGCATGTAAGTGCTGCTATTTCTCAGGTGATAGATGGACATTTAACACGTATTGTTATTATATATAACACAAACATTTTCTTTAATTATAAGAAATTCAAATTATGTAAATCATCAGAAGCAAAATAAATGTTTCTCAACAAGATATTGCAAATATAATCATGTTTGATGTAAAGTTACTATTATCACTGTAGCTTAAAATCATTATATGCGAATGTAATCAAGCGATAATATTTTTGTTCATTTAATAACACCACTGGCATTTTCTCTTGATTTTATTACATATATATTATTTACTATGTATTTATGATTTATGGTCATATGAGAGAATTGAAAACAAAATATTTGAAGTGGACAAATTTTAGCAGTAGTTAACATTTACCAAATAAACCACTCAAAAAAATATCATCCAAATAGACTAATCTAAAATAAGTATGTACCAAAAAATTAGCTAAGCCCAATTTTTTATATTGGCCCAATTTGATTGGTTAATAATTGGGCCGCCAGTGAAAGCTATTGTGTGATATAGATAAATAAAGGTCGAATACATTTTTCCATTGTTTATGGATGAAGTATTATGTTATGAACTGATAATAATTTTTATTTATCCTTGGGAAAAATATCAATACATTAGTGCGATTTAAAAAAATTCATTGAGACTTTTAATATTTCATTTAAAATTCTTTGCTTCAAGACTTTGAATTATATATACAAATTAAATACTTAGATTTTTTTATAATTTAACTTGCATACGTTCTATAAGTATGTTTTGTTTTGCATTTACTGGATTGGAAACAAGGTTTATGTGCTATAATAATCTTGTTTTGATTGAATTTATATGTATTAATCTCATTTGGATTTATTTTATATATCAACAAATATAAATAGAGTGACACTTGTGTGCCCCAAGAGTGTGATGACCCCAATTTAACCATCATATGATGTTACATATATAATCTAAAGGTATTATGTGTATACTCTTCAGGTATCATATGTATACTCTATATACATATGATACTTGTAGAGTATATGTATAACACCAAGAAACGCAACACCTGTAGAGTATATATATAACACCTGAAGAACATATGTATAACACTTAGATTTGTGACCCTTATGTGCCCCAATGGTATATAAGTTTTTGTCATATAAATAATCTTCTATTTTTTTGTTACTATCAAATCAAACAATTCCTAATATTAAATGGTCCAAAAGTGGAAAGTTATCTTTATTGAAACTATTATATATCTTGTGTATCACACGAGACTTTCTAGAATTAATATTATTAAAAAACGAATATAAAAATATAATATGTTTTGAGTAAAAAATATTATTGAATACACGTTACACAAAAAATGTTACTTATTGAAAACTAATTTTATATTCACATGGCTTAAAAAATATTTGTATTGTCAATTTGTAGGTAAAACATATACTTTAGTCATATTTTAAATTAAAACTAAAGTAAAATGAGGTTCATTTTTATTGAAATAAATTAACATCTCATTTTCTATTAATATTTAATTTTATGTATATTAGTATTAACATATATTCATCAAAGTTTTATTATTAACATATATTAATTAGTAATCAATATATTTTTCATGAATTTCCAAATTTCATAGGTTACAAATTGTTAGTAATTATCATTAAAATTTTATAGGTTACCAATTAATAGTTATAATTATGCATTAAAAAATATAAATTGAAGATATATACTTTTTAAAAGATGAGTGAAATTTTGGAATAACCATACAGTGACTGTGTCCTCTAATGGTTATTTCTTTAGTATATATGACTTTACACGTCTTTTGGTTTGATTATAAAGATTTTTTTTTTTTTGAAATTTGATAAACTAATTCAATATGGTTTTTCGAGAATTTCTAATTGTTAGATTCTAGATTTGACACAAGCCCTATTACAAAATACGAGATTATAATAATATCTTATCAGTTTAAAATAACATCATTAAAAAATACCATAAAACTCTCATAACTACACTTGTGGCATAAATTTAGAGAGAGAGAAAAAAAACCCTTAAATTCCTCATTGTGTTAAAAACTTATGATTACATAAAACACTCAAATATGGTAACTCGTGAAGAATGAGTAGTGCAATTTATCAAATAATCTCTTTTAGTCTAGTGAACATAAAAGAGATTGTACTAATGAATTACATGTAAATTACATTCATTTATTTTCTGTAAATTTTGACATTAAATTTACGAAACTGTAATATAAATCAAGGTGTTGTATATATTGTATACAAGTATGACCCGTGTAATACACGAATTTAAATAGATTGAACTTAGTAAATGAAATAAAAAAAATCTATTTAGAAAAAAACATTTTATGACTTTTTGATCAACTAAATTAATATGAAACATGATGTAACTTTGATTAATACATTGTTTAACTATTAAACTAAATATTTTCTAATATGTGTGATAAATAATATTGCTTACATATTAAAAATATTACATAATTTTTAAATATATTATTTCAATATTACATATTTCCAATAAATAAAAAATCATACATGTATAAAATGATAAATTGTCACATTTGAAAAAATAGGTTCGTTATGGCACAATTTTTATTTATTTTTTGTTATAGTTTGTATTGAAAAATTATCAATAATATTTTTGATCTTTTAAATTTTTTACTTATATGTATAGTACTCTTTATATAAATCTAAAAGATACCTATATTTATAAGACATTTTATTTAAATGAAAAAAGGAAAGAAATAGTTACTGCGATAATTAATTGTTTAAACTTTGTATTGAGTGTCATCAGTCATGGGGTACTTTCGGTTTTTCTTTTATATATATAAAGATTCATCCAATTAATTTTAATGTTTAATTATATAATAAATTGATTGAATTATCTTTTAATGTTTCGAAAAGCCAAAACCAAATTATAGGGTCATCAAGACTATATAATGCTTGATGTTAAATAGACTCGGGTAACTTCATTCGTAAATAAATTAAAAGAGTAAGTCTCATGTGAGACCGTCTCACGAATTATTTCATGTGATACAGATCAGTTCATACGACACACCTTACAATTCACACATAAATTTATGGATATGAGTTTGGTAAATAGGTAAAAGGATCCGTCTCACGGAAATAATTCGTGAGACCATCTCACGTAAGTTTTTGTGAATTAAAATATTTAAAAGTTGACTTCAAGGCATTTTAAATGATTTTAATTTTGAAAATTTCTTTACATAGTAATAGAGCCATAGGAAATAATTTTGCATTTGATATGTAAATAATATAATTGATGATATGGATAGTTAAATGGCTCATTGAAATTAGGCCCATCTGAGGCCCGTGGGATCATTCTTAATGGATTTGGGCCTATATAAATATAACCGGTAATATATTAATGAATCTGATAAATATCAGATAAATAGTATTCAAAGTAAATCTATAACATCCAATCATAATCTTCTATTCCAAATTGTGTTTTATCTATTGTTCCAATATAATGTCCACATATCACGTATAAAAGATGACATCATCAATATACATTTGTCATCTAATAAAAAAAATAAACATAAGATGAAACACGGTTTGAGATAGAGGATCCAATTCATAACATTCTCGTTTTGATAAAATTCAAACACCACACATGTATTTACTACCATAAAATTTGAATAATTGCTTAAATCTTTCAATTAATTTTTTTTACAATATTCTTATCAAATTTATGCAGACTGATTTTTATTTTTATTTACGTTAATCAGACTCATTGTTAATAAATGCACAAAGAATTATATAAAACAGTCTCATAGATAGTTATGTAACTAGAAAAACAATAATTTCTAAAAATAAAAGACTAAAAATCAAAAGTTGAAAGATAGAAGACATAAAATCTAAAAGGATAAATATAGAGAACTAAAAATCTAAAATTGAAAGTTAGAGGACTACAAATTTAATGACGTAAATATAGATGATAAAAAAACTTTATTTTTCCTTTTTATAAATATGACTGAATTTTCTTGTTATTTAGTAGCCAAGAAGAACTAGGGCTTTTCTATTGTTACTAGACATTCACAAATTGAGTACTTGGAAAACCAAAATCAAGTTATGAAATCCAACAATTATCTAAATTGGCATTCTTTAATATAACCATCGATATTCATTTTAATTTTAGAAAATTTCTAATATAGCAAATCTAGTCTTTTGCAATATTGTACGTTGTCCGAGCTTAAGGAAATTATTAGGTGGAGATTATAATTTATTTTTATTACTTAGGATATAACTATTATTTGTATATTGTCTCCGATCCCATTTAAATATTGTTTGAGGTTAAATTTGGTTCCCAGTGACTTATCTTTTTACAGTTTTATGCAACTGTAAATATCATTCTTTAAATTAAAATCTGCTAATTTCAACCTAAACATGTAACACTTTTAATTAAAATTTTAGGAATATTATATGAATTCTTTTGGGGAAATTGATTCTCTTTCTAATTTTAAATGGTAAATTGTTTGTCACTCAATGATATATATATTCACAAAACTTTTATGCATCAGGTGCATGGATGCACCTCACCCAACCTGCGCGTGCACTTAGGTGGATGCGCTCAAATTCACTCGTTAAGGATACCTTTTAGTTATGTTAAGGATACCTTTGAAATCCTGATTCCAGGTTACATACCACGTTATGTTAAGAATACTCTTTTGTTATGTTAAACATATGTTTAGGTTATGTTAAGGATACATTTAGTTATGTTAAGAATACATTTTGGTTATGTTAAACATACCTTTAGGCTATGTTAAGGATATCTTTAGGTGATGTTAAGGATACATTTGAAATCGTGATTTCAGGTTCCTTTGAAATCCTGATTTGATACCCTTAGAATTCGCTTCAGGTCATATACTTTTACGTTATATTAAGGATACATTTAGGTTATGTTAAAGATACATTTATATTATGTTAGAGATATTTTTGTGTACAAAATGTGTAACACAACTATGTTATGGATGAAATATCTCTAACATAACATAAATGTATCATTAATATAACCTAAAGGTATGTCTAACGTAACGTAAATGTATGAAATCTGGGCATAAATGTATCCTTAACATAACGTAAAGGTGTCCCTAAACATTACTTAAATGTATCCTTAACATAACCTAAAGGTATGTCTAACGTAATGTAAATGTATGAAATCTGGGCATACATATATCCTTAATATAACCTAAAGGTATCCTTAAACATTACATAAAAATATTCTTAACATAAGTAAAAGTCATGACCAAAATTTAAAAAAGGTAGCGCGAAAAAAATAAATAGAAACGGGTCGGGTAACCCGAATCCGACCTAGTTGCATGGATCTTACTAATGCAGATGAGACTTACTCGTATATATTAATCAAAATTTTATGTTTGTTATTTTTCTAACAAAATTTGTAAAAGACCGACCACCAATAAAAGATCCGGTTCTTTTGGAAGCGGCATTAGTCTTTCTTCCAGCTATTATGTGTCTATATTTAATTTCCTTTTTTTTTTAAAAAATTTATCCAGATGTAAGTTTTTTTTTTTTTTTTAATTACAATTATAATTGGGGGTAGGGGACTCGAAGTTGAGAACTTGTTCAAAACGAGAGATGTACCTCCCCCTAGGCTAAGCCTATGGGTACATCCAGATATAAGTTATAGATAGAATGAATATTATCGATATATTTACATGATTTAAAGAGATGGGTACTCAATCATAACGCTCAATTTTATTTATATGATAAATATCAAGAATTATATTTGATTAATTATCTTAAAATTGCTAATCAAATGAGAATGTGAGGTAACAAGGGACAACCAATCAAAGCAAATAACAAGTATATGAATACAAAATTCATATAAGTATCTTGAAACTACAATTTCATCCTAGTTGAAGCAATTTTATTATTTTATGAAATTAAAACTCAAATATTGTAATTCATCTTACCTGTGAACAATCTTTATATATATAAAAACACAAACATTTCCTCAAATAGTAATGTTAAAATTTTCCCGCCAAAAACACCCTACCAAAATTGGAAATGATTTTTTTATTAAAATAAATGTTAAATGATAAATAATAAATCATGGTTGATGATATATATATATATATATATATATTTAAGGAAGTGATAGTGATATAATAAAATTACCATATATGTCAATATGGTAAGTCAACTTTATTATCAATTTCTATTCATATATTTATGATATCATTTAGCAATGTGTGTATACACACACACACATATATATATATATATATGATTTACATCATATAATATCATAATCATAATATCATATAAATAATAAAACAATTATTCATTCGATGTTAATATACATTTATATATAATTTAATATGCATGTAAATATATACATAAAATATATTTATTATATTATTCTTATCATTACAAAATAATAAAATATATAAAAAGATAACCAAAATATAGATACAATTTTATGTAATTTTGTTGACGTATAAAACATAATTGTTATATAAAGAGTAGATATATAAAAATTAATTCGCCACTTGATAACCAAATAATCTAGATAAAACATAAAGTCAACAATTAAATAATTCTAAATATAAATTAAAAGATATATTGTAATAATATATCATATAGAAAGAAATTAAAGAACTCCACTTGATTTGATAATAAATCATATGTAATAATAAAATGAATATCATATTTAATTAATTATGATATTAATATTCTATAATGTAACATTATCTTTATATATATATATATATATATATATATAAAGAAGAACATTTCCTTAAATAATTTTTCCACCCAAAAGTTGTTTTGATATTTATGGAAAAGATATAATGTTTATCCATTAAATAAAAAAATCAATTGCCTCATTAATCTTCTATATATAAGGATGAATATTATTACAAATTAGGGGAAAAAAAAAGAAATTATTGCCATTACCTATCCTTCTTTTATTTAATTTCAATTTAATAAAAATGTTAATTTAATATGTTTAAATTTAAAAAAATGTTAAATTATTTTATAGATGCAAACTAAATGATTTTTCATCTAAGCATTCCATATGATTTTATATAAAAATTTCTTAATGACTTATACATCAAGTTATTTGACATCGATTACATAGAAATATTGGTTTGTTTTAAAATTAATATAATTTGAAATGTCATTTAAAAAAATGTAATAGATGTTGATGCTATCATTTTCATTCATTAAATAAGATACAAATAAGTCCCTACTAAATTTCACTATTAAAATTGAATATACAATAATATGAGCAAACAAATAAGATTGTGATATTATCTTGATCTTGATTTTATATACTATATATATTGAACAGGATTTTCTATTTTGTAAATAATAAAATTCAATAAAAATAATATTTAATGTATAACATAATGTAATATAATAAAACGTTTTGATTTTATTAATAAACACATTAATTGTGAATGATGTGATTTGATTTCATGTGTAGGAATTAAGTAGAAACTAACATTTATTTGCAATCATTATAATTGGGAAAAAAATCTATAAATTAGGAAGTAGCTAAATTTATGACATACAAAATGCACTAATTCCATATCTAATGAACAAATTATGCACTATAAATATGAGAGAAAAAACTTAGAATTGACTCACACTTCCTCTTTAATTTCTCAAATTCTGCAATACAAATCTTTTGCTTTCATGGTGCTCATGAGATTGTGTTCTTTTTTTCTTTTTTGGTTTTTATTTTATTTGGTTATGATTTTTATTTGATCTACATCATATAGTTTGGATGGATAGTTAATAATTTTTTGACTTTATAAATCATTTCTTAACGATTAAAGTTCATATCGTTATTCATATTTGGAGATGAATGTTTTATTTATTGGTATTGCATATGGATTATTATTAATGTAATTTTTTTTTTTTGGTTTTTTTTTCTTTATGCAGGAATTTCGTGAAGAAACATGAATGAAAACTTACATGGAAAAGTGATAAAGAAGACTGTAAATTTACATTACAAGGTAAATTGTTTTTTTTTTCTTTTGGGTTAGAAATAATTGGAAATTAATCATATATTTTGTTTTTATATTTCTTTTATGTTTTTGAGATTTTTATCATAGAATTTATTTGTTTTAAAGATAACATGCTTAAAAGTAGTTGGTTGAATTATTCATTCTATCTTATATAGAACATAACTTTAATGTTGTGATTTGTTTGCGTAAACATTATTCCTTTATCTTGAATAGTGTACTTGAAATGTGATAATTTCTATAGAATTCATATCCATCTTATTTATATATAAACTAAGTTTAAAATTACAATATCTTATTTTATTACCGTACCTAGAGATTATCTCCAACAATTAAATATTTAAAATATATAATATATAAATTACTTAATTTCATTATATTACATTTGTATATACTTTTTTTTTCCAAATCTCAAATAAAAAATTATAATTGTATTTTATAAAAATTTATTCCGTGCATCGCACGGGTACAAAACTAGTATTCATAAAGCGAGTGGAAAAATAAATTCCCGCCCAACTTAATCATAATTTATGATTAAATTTCAATTCCCGGTGATTTCGGGACCATATATAATTCCAGACTTTACGGTATTTGGAAAATTTTAAAAGACTTACCTTTTTTGAGATTTTCATGAAAATATAACAGATTATATTAGATGAGGATGTACGAGAGTTGAACTTTTTTCCTAAATAGCAATCGTATGTTAATCACGTTTTTTCCAAAGCTTGTGAGTAAAGACATGAAATGTAATATAAATTAAATAAGATTTTGTTATTAATAAAATGATAAAATACATTAATATATATCTACAGATACAAATTGAGAAATATACGTGCTACCCCAATACATTGGGAATATTACATCAAATATAATATTTTATTTATACAAGGTAAGCAGCCTGTAAATCTCTAACAACCTTCCCTCATCTTGCAGTTTGCAAAATAATTAATCTTTTTTAGTAAAAACATCATTGTCAAATAAAATATATTTTTTATGATATGAATCATATTACACAACAATTTGAAATTCTAAACAAAAAATAATAATTAAAATGATTATATTAAAAATAATCAAAACATAGAAAAAGAAAAAAACAATTGTGTTCTTGTATTGAAGATATAGTAAGTGGCATTTTGGCTTATGATTGTATTTTGGTTTTTCCTAATTAGCCCCTAAAAATCATGCTTTTCTTCCTCTAGTCTTTGCCACCCTTTCTCTCTCCTCTCTCTATAAATACACACAACCAACCATTCATTTCCCACTCATCCCAATCCAAGAAAACCCTCCACCCCCCACCCCACCCCACCCTTAAACCTTCTCCAACAAATACATACAACATATATATATAACATAGCTTGTGGTTGTGTCAGCCATGGCCGAAGAGTTTGTAGATGTGAGTCAGCTATGGAACAACAACGATTCATGGTCGTTTCCAGTTCTGGAGAGTACTGAGGATCAAAACTGCGGCAAGGTTCTGATAGAGGACGGCAAGATTGTTCTGGACGTCGGTGGCTCCGATGGGCCTGCGGTTAATCGGAACGGTGGGAGGGCTGAAATAGTGCTGGCGCTGCCAGCTGTGAGGGCTGAAGCAGTGGTGGCGCTGCCAGCTGTCAATGCTGGGAGGGCGGCGGGCAGAAAGCGCCGCCGCGGCGAGGGAAGTAGTAATCATGAGCAGCATATAATGACAGAGAGAGAGAGGAGGAAGAAGATGAGTGATATGTTTGTCACTCTTCAATCTCTCATTCCCGACATTGGTCATCTCAGGGTAATTTCGTGGGCCCCACTTTATTTTTTCTTGCCTTAATTCTAGGATTATTATTTTTTCGATTAAAATCATGAATCTAACTTGGATTTGTTTTTTTTAATCCTATTTTTGGGAAGATATAATCTTCCATCTCTTGCCAGATTGTTTCTCATATATGTAGATATATTTAAAAAGCTGCATTTTTTTTTTTTAATAAATTTCTTACCATAAGAGCCTTTGGATTGATTGATTTGTTCCAAAATTAATTTGAGTGCGTCTTATATGAGAACGTCTCACGGATTATGTTACGTGAGACTGGTTGACCCACAACTCAAACTTCTCAATTCACATATATGGATAAAAAAGATTCGTCTCATGAAAATTATTTGTGAGACCGTCTCACACAAGTTCTTGTAAATTAATTTTGTGTTTTGAATTGAAATTAATTGTCAGTTTAATTCCATTTTTGCAGGAAAATGGAATCTACAAATTGTTTTAAATTAATTAATTTAAATAATTTGTGGTTCTTATTTGGGAGATCTGTACATATATTTTATTTGATTATTTTCAGAATTGTGGAAGAGAACAATCTATAGATTTATGTAATATTAATGCTAATTCTCTGATTTATTTAAATAATTTTCATATTTTATTAGGTAAATATTACACTTATTAAAAAGTTCTCAAATTTTCCTTGGAAATGCAAGTCTTATTAAACGAACTTTTAGATTTTGTTTCACAATTTTTGTTGATTCGTGTATATAATTCTTGTTCTCTACCTTTTAATTGATTATAAGTCTTTTTTCCTTTTATATCATATAGGTTTCTATAATTTATTCATAACTTTTATTTCTTAGACCTGTGATTAATTACATGATTTTTCTTAGATTTTATATAATTTATAAATATGTTTTCTACTATTAATATTGTTATTTTCCTATTTCAACTATAAAAGGCAATTTTATGGAACCAAAAGTTAAGGATTTGGCCTGGAATTGAGCCATTAAAAAAAGTTACCAATTTAGTCTGAAACTGAGTCATTAATGGAAATATTAATGGAATGTTGCATTAAAGTTAGTTTTCATAAAGTTGGACCAAATATATCTATTTTTGGACTATAATTAATTAGGCTATAATCTAACTATAATTAATTGCAAATATAGAATTCTAATTTTGCACTTTTGAACATTCCAAATATTAATTACTATATATATAATTTCATTTTATTTGTCGTTTTCTCCATCTTAAATGTGTAATTATATTTATAAAATATTTATGTAATTAAGCATATAAAAGATACAAAAACATGACAGACATTTGACACCCATTTCTTGAAATTCTCATTATATTGAAAACTCTTCAGATCTTATATACAAAATGTCTTGTCAAGAAACCTTGATCCCAGTACTAATTTCTCTTTGATAATCCATGTTCAAGAAATTAAGATATCTCATTAATTTCTTTAATCAATCCGTAATTACGTTATTTTATCACATAAATCCCCAATTAATTGAATTAAGTGTGACTAATTTTATGATTTATGCAGGCAGATAAATCCGCGATAGTTGATGCAGCAGTAGAGTACATCAAATTACTTCAGGCAATTCTCAAACATCTCGAGAAAAAAAAGGAGATATTGCTCAAAGGTGAAAATGCTAATCCTACTGGCAGTGACGAAGTCTCCGTAACCGCCCAACCAAAGCCTGCAATTCAATCAGGGGAAGGCGAGAAAGCTGCCGGATCCAATAGCGAACAGGCTGTCGCTGTAGCAAGCCCGAACCTGCTGTTTTCGGGCCCTGAATTTCCGGCCCTATTCAAATCATTTGGCTCGGAGAAGGTGGTTGTGAATATATGCGGGCAAGATGCGCATTTCAGTGTGTGCTGCTCCAAAAAGCCCGGCCCGTTTTCAGCCATTGCGTTTGTGTTGGAGAAGTACAAAATTGAGGTGGTTTCTGCTCATGTGTCATTTTATAATGATACCCACATGTATATGATTCATGCCCGCGTAAGTATTTCTTTTTCTCTACTTTTTCTTTTCTTTTGTAAAATTTTATGTGAGGTTGTTTCATAGATCACGTTATATATATAATATATGTGGAAATGAATTTGGTTAATGAGTAAGAGGAATTCGTTTCGAAAACTATGTGCGAGACCGTCTTATGCAAGTTTTTGTGATTTTTTTTTAATTGTCATAGAACTTTCTGGTTTTAGTTAGTAGTGAAGAGTTAGGGTTTTCTATTATTGGCATATCATGGGTTGTGAGACGATTTTATAGAAGTTTTAATAATATTTTGTTTGTTGTCTCTAGGGTTTGAAACCAAACTAGAATCAGAAAACTGAATGAAGTGATTCGATTCAATTTATCAAAATTAACTAGGCTATGTTGATTTTGTTTTAGTCGATTTGATTCGGTTTTAGGCTGAATCGTCAAATTGAATTGGGTTTGTGTATGAATTGGTTTGTTTCATTTTATGAAAAAAAACAAGATTCGGTTTTCGACCCATAGTTGTCCTACCTTAGTGGAGATTGTAATTTAGAAAAAATTGTGTTATTTGTTATGTAACTTAAGTTTTATCCATTTTGATTCTATAGCTATCATTCTTTTACAATTTCCATACTTCACTCGAAATTTCAATTTTCACTCATGTAATCGCCAAAATTGCTGAAGGTAGATTTTTTCAGAAATAGGCATTTCAACCCAATTAAGAAAAAGAAAAAAAAATTAGAGAATAAAAATTGAAATACTTAATTTTGGTGGTAAAAAGAAAATGAAGATTATAAATTGAGACTTTTCCTATTTTATATATTTTTGTTAGATTATAACCATATTGGTCTTTTATTTGATTAATTGAAAATTGAAGTGATGATTTAATTTTCTTAATTATATTACTTATTATTGTTGTTTGGTTTATGCAGCAGGAAATGGGTGCACAGCAGTCCCCTGAGGCATTATGTCTTGTTGAAGAGATATTCAAGCAAGCTGCAGCTGAGATCTCAACTTGGCTTCAATCTCCTAATTAATTTTTTATTATTTCTCAACATTATTAATAAATTTAAACTTCAAAACCATTTTTATTATCATTTTTATTGAGACATGTTTTGATACATTATTCTTTTGGTATTTGATGACCAGAAGGTGCTATGTGGGTTGATCAATGTTTTTTTGCTGTGCCCCAACGTGCTCCCACGCGCCTGGTGGGTGCGCTCAAACCCACCAAGATTCGCCAGACAGTCATACCTTCATGTTATGTTAGTGTTACCTTCATGTTTTATTAGTGTTACATTCATTTGGTAGTTCATCCGTGAGATGAGCCCAACTTAAATGGGCTTTCATTTGGTAGCTATTGGACATTCAGCCCAACAAAGATGTGACCTTTTTGGGAGCAATTCAAGAAACACTATGTGCTGGGCTGTCCATATTTTAAGGTATCAAGCACAATTATCCTAGCCCAATGGGCCACTGATATGAATTCATCCTCCATAGAAATAAGTAGTTATAAGAATTGGTTGGATTGGGCTACTAAATGGTTAGCCCGAATTGAAATTGGATTGGCTCGATCCAACCCATCGTTATCCTTGTGTTGTGGGTCGGGTCGAGCGGTCCGATTATCCGCTTTTAGAGTCTTGCTGAAAACCACTTATAATCGATTTGAAGACCCATCATCGACCTATTTGATTATGTTTGAACAAAAATGTTAAAATGATCCCGACATTTAAAGTTATAGAACGTGAAATTAATAGATAAATAAGTTATATGGCACATAAGTATTAGTGGACATTTATTAATATATGTCTATTCTGAGCAGGTCCGTGGAGTTGTAGATTTAAATCCATCAAGAAAAGGCATAATTTTATTTTTTTCGTGTAATTATTACTCAGCAATCACCATTGAAGTAGTGTAGGAAAATGCAACTATCTCAAATGAGTGACACTTGTATGCCCCATGGGTATGTTGTCCCCAACTTAACCATCATATAATGTTACACGTACACTACAGGTATCATGTGTATACTCTTCAAGTATTACATTTATACTCTTATATACATATAATACCTATAGAGTATATGTATAACACCAAGAAATGTAACAACTGTAGAGTATATATAAGTTTTTACCATCTCAAATATATGAAAATAAAATAGAGATATCAATGGGGCCAATCAATGATGGTTGTAGTGAAAACTTATCATAATAATTCAAGTATAGGATTTTTTTTTTTTTTGCCAATATTCTTAGTTTTGTGTCTTAAATATGAGCACAAGTAGCAATCAATGACAAGAAGTCCAAATCCCATATGAGATTCCATTTCTATGGTCTAATTTCTCTAACCATGTCACACTATCACTTTCATATATTCATACTTCTATGTTTTAATCAATATTTTATCCAATATGCTTGTCAAAAATTGCTTTTGTCTATGATTGGGTAGTTAAGGAATCTTTAATTGCATTATTATTTATTCCTATTTTTTGAATTTTACTTTATTACATACATTATATATACAACAACAATATTATCACGTTTTGCTAAAAGTGATTAAAATTAGGTTTATAAGCTTCTATTTTGTAAAAAAATGGATCTATGATATATATAGTAAGTATCTTGTGCATCAAGATCCATGCAACCTGGTCGAATCCGGGTAATCCGACCCGCTTTTTTTTTTTTTTCGCGCTAACTTTTTTTCAATTTTAGTAATAACTTTTAGTTATGTTAAAAATACCTTTATGTAATGTGTAAGAATACCTTTAGGTTACGTTAAGGATACCTTTATGCCCAGATTTCATACATTTACGTTAAGTTAGACATACCTTTAAGTTATGTTAAGAATATCTTTAGGTAATGTTTAGGGATACCTTTAGGTTATGTTAAGAATACCTTTATGCCCAAATTTCATACATTTACTTTACGTCAAACATACTTTTAGGTTATGTTAAGGATATTTTTATGTTATGTTAGAGATACCTTATCCATAAGGTAGTTGTGTTACACATTTTGTACACAAATGTATCTATAACATAACATAAAAGTATCCTTAACATAACCTAAAGGTATCATTAATATAACGTAAATGTATGTGACCTGGAGCGAATTCTAAAGGGTATCAAATGAGGATTTCAAAGGAACCTAGAATCACGATTTCAAATGTATCTTTAACATCACCTAAAGGTATTCTTAACATAACCTAAAAATATGCTTAATATAATCAAAATGTATTCTTAACATAACCTAAAGGTATGCTTAACATAACCTAAAGGTATGCTAACATAACGTGGTATGTAACCTGGAATCAGGATTTCAAAGGTATCCTTAACATCACCTAAAGGTATTCTTAACATAACCTAAAGGTATGCTTAATATAATAATCAAAAGGTATTATTAACATAGCTAAAGGTATCCTTAACATAACCTATATGTATGCTTAACATAACTAAAATGTATTATTAACATAACGTGGTATGTAACCTGGAATCAGGATTTCAAAGGTATCTTTAACATAACTAAAAGATATCCTTAACATAACTGAAAGGTATCCTTAACATAACTAAAAGGTATCCTTAACGAGCGAATTTGAGCGCATCTGCCCAGGCGTGTGGGAGTGCGTGGGACGCGCGGGTCTGATCAGGTGCATGGATCTAGGATCCATGCACTTGATGCATAAAAGTTTTTGTCATATATATATATATATATATATATTCTTTTTCTAATTTCTTGAAATGTTTCCATGTACTTTCAGTTTTGTTTTGAATTACATCTTCATGCTTTTATTTTACAAAATGAATCATCATACTTTAGGTTATGTTTGGAAGAGATTTTAGTGGGTTTGAGGAAATCCCGACTTTGAAATCCTGGATTTTGTAGTAAAGATGAATAGTGAAAATGTATGTTTGTTTGAGAATTTAGTAGGGTAGGATTATATGGTAAATGTCAAATCAATGCTGGAAAAAATGGGTTGATGTAATATTTTATTGTAAAAAGTTGGATTGATGTGATATTTTATTGTGAAAAAATGTGTTTAGTAATGATTGAATGATTGAATATAGGTAGTAATGATTTTGTTTGGATTTTGAAATTCAAATTTAAATCTATAAACAAACATACTTTAGGATTTTGAAATCCAAAATCCTGTCATTGGAAACCTGTTCCAAACATAGCCTTAGGTTTTAGTAATAAAATTGGATTCCTATATAAGTCATTCCACATAGACTAGTGTTGGTGCAAGTGAAAATATAGTGTACCAAAGAGATGCAATTCAAACAGATTTGTTTTCTTTTTCAAAGGAGACAACTCAAATAAAATTAAAAGTATATCAACTTTAATGTTTCTAGAAACTGAAATATGTGCCACAAAAATAATCTGAAATTAAAAAAAAAAGATTTTTAAAAAATATATGTATTTGTGATTTTTGTGCTTCATGGTGGGGTGGGTGAAGATGAGGCCTGAGGGATACCACCCATTGTTGCTTGGGAGTGTAGTCAAAGAACGTTAAACATCAATTTCATTACCTACCCACCCCAAGTATAGTGTGGGAATATACACACTACCAAATTTTCCTCAAAATCCTTAATCGTATTTTTTTACATATAATCAATGAGATATTTAAGGAATAAAATAATAGAGAGTTTCATAATTATTTTGTTGTTAATCTATATCCCATTTATCTTCGAATTTTACCCCAAATTCCATTTTTTACAAAATACTTAACCTATCATATTTAATCTTTTTTTTTTTTCATATCTAGTCTTCTTTAAAAAAAATTGTATCTTTGATTATTTATAAAGAAACCAAAAAGAAATTTAGTTATTTAAGTTTTGGCTTTATATTGAAAAATTGAAGATTTAGAATAATTGGATAAGTTTCAATGATTAAATTCAGAGGAAGAAAAGGAATCACACTGATTATAAGATAATTAAAGAATTATGGGATTCCTTATGAGTATTTTCATAATTTAAATATTGTTATTATAAAAAATTAAAAAGATTTAATAAAATAGGATGGGAGTATTAAAGATGTGATATGTCTTGTCTTTTGTGTACCCCTCACTCACTTCACTCATTGTCAAGCTCCATCGACCCCACCATTCTATTCAAACATCAAAGATAATCCCACGATACAATTAATTATATCGTTCATTCAATTCCTCTCTTTTTTTTCAATTTGTAGAAATATATTTTCCTAATATAATCTTATCTAGATATTGAGAGATCAAATCCTCTATATATATCATTATAGCTCTTATTTATGGCAAAGTTTTGTCTCACAAAGTTGTATTTATTATGTGTTTGTATGTTATTTATTACAGTTAGATTAATGGATTTATTATGTGTTTGTATGTTATTTATTACAGTTAGATTAATGGATTTATTATGTGTTTGTATGTTAATAGTCGCAGTACACCCACGCGATGTGCGGTTTATTATTTATTACGACAAATATGATTATAATAATATAATAAATTTATTATATTAAAATATTACTCATGAGAAATTATTATTTTGAGATTTGTAAAAAATCTGTATTTTTTTTAATGATGATGATGATGACAATAACAAAAACAATAATAATAATAGTTTTGTGTTTGTGTGCTTTAATTATAAGTGATTAATTATATTTGTTAATATATATGTTCTATTCATATTTTTGTTCCTTTATATCTTAGAATTATATTTAATAATTTGTAAATAATTTTCTACATTTTTTTAGATGGATTTATTTTACGAACATTGTATTTATTCAAAAACCTAGTTTATATTTAAAAAATTTAGGTTTCAAATTCATTTTACATTTAAAACAATTTTTTTTTTTGAATTTTGAAACCATTTTAAAATATTTTTTCTTAAATCTTACACAATTAGTATTGCATATATGTTTGAATTTATTTTTAAATGTTATTTTTAGATTTGTTTTAGATTAACCTCACAACATTATTAGATTATTATTATTAGTTTCACAAATACTCATATGCAACCGTCTCACATTCGGCGGCACTCGCGCACGGTCGACCGTGTCCCAGGCCACGACCGTGTGTGAGTGTAGTGTATAAGTATATCTTTTTCAATAATAAGTATGTGATTTTTTTTTTTCGCCTACGACCATGTCCTGGGACAGACCGTGCCTCGCGTGAAAACTAAGAGCAATTTGTGGCGCATGGTCAGGTATCAGGACACGGTCGAGATAAGTATGTGAGTTTTGTCTATAAGTATGTCTTTTAGTGCTATAAGTATGTGTTTCGGTGCACGGTCGACCGTGTCTTAGGACACGACCGTGTCCCAGCACACGACTGTGCGCGAGTGCCGTCGCACATGAGACGGTCTCACAGGAGTTCAGCTCTATTAGTTTTACTTACAAATTTAATTATTTTTTTAATAATTTTATAATAGCTTTTAAACTTTTAAATATTTTACAACCCTTCATAAAATGAAATTTAGCTTTTAGACCTATTTTTCATATTTATATATTAAAATAGAATAATTTTCAAATTTTTAAATATTTGACAATGTTTAAATTTTATTATTTTCAGATTTTTTTAATTATATCATTAAGACATAATCATATAATCATATCATCCAAAATAATTTCCTCTATTTCATTTTACCTCTATATTAAATTAAAAGACAACTTATTATATTTATAATATATATGAAGCTTATTCTATAAGATTCTCAAAAGTTTTTTAGTTTTTTTTCCATTTTTTTCTATTGGTCAATGACAAATTAGTAATTATGTCAAATTTTACAATTGAGTGGTAAATCAGTAAATACGTCAAACTTTTTCAGTTTTAAATATAGTATAGATATAAATTTATTACAATTAGATTGGATGAATACTTTTTGCTTAATCATAACCATTCCAAAAACCCTCCATTTAAATATGAACAAGTCACTTAAATATATAAAAATATATCAGACTGTGATGTTCAATCATGTGTCACATATTTTATTTTAAAACAATCACCACACATCATATCACAGACCACGTATATTTGATAGCATCATTAATAAAGATATGAAATATTATAAAATATGAAATGTAACATCAAATATACTAAGAATCACCTCGGAAAACATACGGCTTCTTTTGTATTAAATTGTTTGGACAAAAAGAATTACTTGAAGAAATAATTTTAATTAAAAAAATGGACTCACTAGCATATACCCTACTGTAAAAGTCTTGTTAAGTTTCAACTCTTAACCTATTTCCCTCTTTACATTTTTTTTTTTTGCATTTTTTATTTACCACCAAAATATGACGTCATAAATTCCATTCTCAGAAGAGAACGACGTCATTCATGCGGCCATGAGCAGTAACTTGAGCAGCATTTGCGCTTTACGCTTCGCCCTCACCGTGCAGTCGCTCTGCACCAGCAGTAGCAACTGAGTCAACACGCCGGCCTCCACCGCGTCACGCTGAGCTCGCTCCGACGCCGAGCAGAGCGACAGCAACGCCCCCGCCGCGTACTCCGTCGCTCGATCGGAGATCTTCAGAATGATCTTCACCAGTAGTGGCACCGTCAGCGCGTGCGACTCAAACTCCGCGCAGCCGGAGGGAATCCGGCAGAGCAGCTCCGCCGTGGCCAGCGCTCTCTCCGAGTCGCACTTCTTGAACTGCGCCAACCTGTCGATCAACACCTCCACCGCCCCCGCCGCCACCGCCTTGTGCCGGTGCTGCTCCACCAGGCACAGAGCAAACAACGCTTTGATTCCGATCTTCAGTCCCCGCGGATAAACCAACGGATAATTCAGTATCCCGACGACGCCGTCGAACACTCCGTCGGCGCCGCTGATCGCCGCACGGAGCTCCGGCGACCGAATCCCCGCCAGAACATTCTCGATCATCGCCGCCGAGTTGACTCTGACGTCGATGGAGGAATGGAACAGTAGATTCACCAGAAATCCAACCCGCTCCGAGTCGGAAGCCACGTAGATGCACTCGGATTCACACAGCGTGAACATCGACAGAACAGCGAGGGACTCGTGATTCAACTCGGACGATTCCGATCCAACATCCTCCGCGAACGCAATCGCCAACAAAATCTGACGCGCGTTGGTAGCAGCAATAACAGAGCGATTCTTCTCAGATTCACGCGCAATTCCTCTCAATCTCCTCAACGCCGAAATCCTCACACTGTACGCACCCGAGCCAGAGGCCGCCTGGTTGAGTAAACTCCGAACCAAAACAGGCTCGGCAGGCTGCTTCGGAGTCGGTATACGCTCCACACCGAAGGACCGGTTGGCGACGCACCACTCCTGAATAAGCCGCCGGAGAGTGTGGTTGGGGATGAAGGTGAAATCGGCGATCTGTACACGCGTGACAGGGCAGGTGGTTTTGCCGGTAGCCACCCAGGATTCAATGCCGGAACGGTCGTACGTTTGACCGGTACAAACGGTGACAGGGTCACACATCAATTCCAGCGAGATAGGGCACCGGAAATGGTGAGGAATCTGCACGCCGATATCCAAAGACTCCAATTTGGCAGGCATGTTGATTTCTTCTCAATCCTTACTCTTGAAAAATCTGAAACAGAGAGAGAGGGAGAGAGTTGGTTGGGGAAGGAGAATACATATGGGGTTGGTTATATACGAAATGGGGACAGAGGGACATTTCTCTCTGTTCATATTCTGACGGTTTTGTACGATTATGCCCCCTATTCATCCCCACACGTGTGGTTTATGAACCGGGAAAAATGGTGAGATGTTAACCATGGTTGGGTTTGGTGGGGTCCATGGTCAAAGGGAATGTATAGTGAGGGTTGTTTGTTGATTAAATTAGGGTATAATTGTAAAATAAGAAGCATTAATGTTGCCCAATCACATATTTTATTTAAGAGATATGAAGTATACAATATTCCCTATTAATTACTTTATAGTTGTGAACAAACAAAAAAAAAAAATGTAACTTATGTTCTATTACATATTACATTTTTAAGGTCTTATCTTAGCTTTAATTTAGAGTGTTTTTTTTTTTTCATAATATGTGTTTTAATTATCATTAGTAGTGTATATATGCGTTGCACAGTGTGTTATATATATAATTATTTAAAAAATATAATAACATATAAAATGTAATGATTATTATTTTAACAAAAATATATTGATACTTTTTTAATTTGTATTAGTATAAAACTACATATTTTAATCTTAAATTTATGTCATTATAAATAATTATATTCGAAAATATTAGAAATTTGAAATATATAAAGTAATATATTAATCCATGGATTAAACAAACAAATAAAAAAAATTGTGTCAGAACATTATATGCGTAGTGAAATTTTAAAAAATAAATTTAATATTGAAAAATAAGTTATATGTATTAGAAACATTATGATTTAAGTATTGAGATAAATAAATTTATATTTTATTGGCATTTATAACTATAAATACACACTTATTTTAATAATTTTTTTTGGTTCAACGCCACATATAACTCATTTATTTTAAATCAAATAAAAAATTATATCAACTTATCAAATACATGAAAATCTCTCTTGCTATCTATTTAAATGAAACAATTCAAAATTGGACTTAATCTACACATTTTGAATATATAAATTATGAATAATAATTATAAGATTGATAAGTCAATATATTAGGTACTAAGAATGATGAGTGAAAAACCAGAAAAATTACATCTGTACAATCCCTTATGCCACCTCAATTAATCAGAATATAAATATAAATAAAATTTGACAACAAATAAATATAAAATAAGAAAGATAAAATAAAATATTTGTATATTTCAAATGAATAAGTTGGTTAACTTGCAATAATAATTTTAATCTAATTTTTTCTATTTGATATGTTTTATATGTGTAATCTATTAGGTACACTTATAATATTTTTTTATATCAACATTTTAACATCAATTCACAATAAATTAATACTATATATCATAAAAACGTTTAAAAATGAAAAATCATTGAAGCCCACACACATACATTTCCAAATTTCAGTTTGATAAATTTTATATGAATATTAAATTTAAGATCATTAAATAATGATTGATTTTATATATTATGTATTTAAAATTGATTTAAAATATGGTAGATTACAAAAAACAACCCCAACTATCGACTTTTTTAAAATTGCAACCTAATCTTTTTTTTTTTTTTTAAGATTGTCACCCAATCTTTCTGTAATTTTGCCGATTGCAAAATTTCCGGTCATTTTTCCAGCAAATAAATTAATTTTTTTTACTTTGCAACCCAAACTTTAATTTTTTGTCCAATCGCAAATCATGATTTTTTTTCACTTCACACCTTTATGTTATATATATGAGTGTGACATTTATGTTATATGAGTGTGATCGATATTCATAAAATAAATATCAAGGAAATATTGGTCAAAATTAGTGAAATATATGTAACATCGGTAAAAAATCGATCGAATATCAATAAATATCGAGAAAATATCGGAATATATTGGTAAATATAGGAAAAATAACAATAAATATATGTACCCATATTTCCATCGATATCGATATTTTCACGATATTTCCGTGAATTTAAGTTACCTATATTTTCACCGGAATCAAAATTTTCATTCTTGGTTGCAATCTGATAAAAACACAAAGTTCAGGTTGTAATTAGATAAAATAAAATAAAACCAAAGTTTAGGTTGCAAAGTGAACAAATTAATCTCCATTTCGTCGGAAAATTTGCAATCGACAAAACCACAGAAAGATTGGGTGACAATCTGAAAAAAAAAAAAAAGATTAGGTTGCAATTTGAAAAATAAGATGAGAGATAATAATATATAATCCCTTATTTCATCTTATCTATCTATTTATTTTTTTTTATTTGAAATTTCTATACAATAAATATTAAATTGAGTATCATAACTGATTTCTTAAATTAAATATTTATTTATTTGTATTGAATTTCTTAAAATACAATAAATATGTTTATTTATTTATATTTGTATTGAGTTTCTTAAAATACAATAAATATGTTTATTTGTATTTATTTATATTGAGTTTCTTACAATAAATACAATATGAAAGCAATTAATAGGTTTCTTAAAATAGTAATTATTTAATAGGTAGTTAATTTATTGCGGTTATTTGTGGCAGGATATCCTGCTTTTATATATATATATATATATACACACACACCATCAAATTAAAGGTTGCTTAACTAATTAGGAGTAAATTTTATGTGAGATAATCTTTCATGTGAAACATGTTAACACACAATCTACACTTCAACAATTCATATATAAATTTATGAAAATGAGTTTAATTAGTATATAAAAAAAATAGGTCTCACATAAATTATCCGTAAAATCGTTTCATACAAAATTTTATGTTACTTGATAGTATTTCATAATTATATCATCATAGGATTTAATGTTGGGTCCATACACCCTCCATTTGAGGGTTGTGTCATAGGCTTCAATCAATTAAACCAAAAGCAAAACCTATAATTATTATCGTGAAAGCCTATAGTCAAATTTTGAAGAGCTGCCATCTTCCAATTAATCAATATATATATATATATATATATAATTGGAATTAAAAGATATAATATTCCCCATGTACTCGTAATATTCAACTAAAAATATAATGTTGAAAACTTTTTAATTGGGAATTTAGATGAATAGATAGAGAGTGGCAATAGGTGGGTTTTTGGATGAACACAGAGGTGATAAGGTAGGAACATTCCAGACAAGAGCATTGGAATATTAAATTGAACAGAACGTGTTATATGAGACCGTTTTACAGGTCATGTTATGTGAGACAAAAATTAATCTGCAATTCATAGTTCTAATTAACATATAAACTAGTGGAAATTAGTTTGTTATGTGGGTAAGAACACTTATCTCACGAAAACTATTCGTAAAACCTTACATAACTCTATACATTCATATTGCTAAATACTACATATACTGGTACTAATAATAACAACAACAATAATAATATAGGGTAGTTTTATAGTATACCAGGTGTATCCAGACTCTTAACTCATTTTCAGCCATTAGATTTGAGATCATTAAAGTCAAAATCAACTATGATCTCAGATCTAATGGCTGAAAATAATGGAGAGTCTGGTGTATTAATACATCCGGTGTACTACAGAAGGACCCAATAATATAAATACTTCATACCTCTTACTCTCCAGACCAAATTTGTAATATATATTAGTGTTTATTACCACTAAATTATTTTTTCCTCAGAATAAAACAACAAATAAATTTATTTTGCTACAATGGTTGGACAAAATAAATAAAATAAAATCATAAAAAAAGGTGGCAAAAAGTAAAGGAGAGTATTGGGGTGTGCTGTTGACTGCTGGAGGAGAAAGTGACAATTGGTCAAACGGTCAAAGATAGAGGAATGTTCGAGACTAATATCTTGTCCTCTTCTTTCTTTTTTATTTATTTTATATATTGGTTTATTATGTATATAATAATAAATTAAGATATAAATTCTTGTCCACAGAATAGATACTGATGAAGTAAATATATACTATAACATTAAAATAAGATATTAGTTATATTTTCAATTCTATTTTTCCCGACTTATTGTTAACTTAATTCTCTATAGTTTATATAATTTAAATTTAAATGGAACTCACATTTTATGTTTGTCAACTTTTAATTTATAATATTAGGAAATAGAAGTTAATTGTTTTTTTTTTCAAACGAAAAAAGCAATGTTCTATTTTTTTATTATATCTAACTTTTAATAATCATTATAACATGAATATTCATGGGAAAAAAGAAAGGAATGTTTAAAAAATCAAATTCAATATAAATACAAAAAGAATGTATTTATTATATTTTATATTTGTGAATTTGTAATATAGTGAAACTAATTATCTGTTATTGCCCATTGGCAAAGAATCATGTAATGTAGCTAGGGCAAAGTTGTTTGTGTGCAGTCAATATTTGGTTCCCCAACGCACGTGACAAACAACTCTTGGCACGTGTTCCCCAGCTAAGCTACATTCTTCTTCTTCTTCTCACATTGGTTGTGGAATCCAACTTGCTTGATAATAAACAGATATATTTGATTCAATTGATTAATTGGTTAGACAAGTGGTTCTATCAATATGATGCTTTCACATAAATAGCTTAATTTCATCTATCAATATGATGCTTTCACATTCTTTCATTTAATCTATCTCATTTTACATTTGATATTGAAGTGGATTGCAAGGTGTAAATGTTATTCTTTTGTAAATTATAGTTGCATATTAGCTTACGCATAGTGCATTGAAAGTTGTTAGCCAGGTTAGAATATTAGTGTGACTTTTTTAGTTCAATCAATAATACATGAAATAAAGAACGACTTGTAAAAAAGAATTTGGGATGGATAGTGAGGCTTCGAACTAGGAAATAATTATATCTATATAACACAACCTCATATAAATTTTTGTAGATAAAAAATTAATTGGTTGAGGTTGTTCTTCATTATTTTAAATAGAACCCTCTATTTCTTAAAGTTGGATTACCATATCTTATCTAACTTGCATCATGCTCCATTAAGAGTAAAGTTGCCAAATTCAAAAAGGTTGAATAAGATAGAGGTGATATTATATTTTGTATTACTAAAAATCAAGATAAATAACTAAAAAAAATGTAGATATTCATGTTGTCAAGATTAACTAACTCAAAGGGAAAGTTTTAAATGAAAAGCACTCCATAAGGATTAATTTGGGCCAATGACTTTTTTCTAAATAAAGTCAATGTGGTTTTTCAAATCGAAGAAAAATACAAAAAAAGAAGAAGGAAAAAAGAAAAGAAAAAAGGTTTGGAGTTGGCCAACTTTTAGACCATTTTACAACCTCTCATTAAATTGTTCTAACTTTTAGATTTAACTATTAGATTCTAAGCCGGTATTATAAATCAAGTGAAATCTCACCTTTGTAAATTATTTAAAAATTTAGAGAAAATTACATTAATATAGCTTAAATTAAAAGTTGTAGATTGTATGACGAACACAGTTCAAGTTCATTATAAAAAAGAAACTATCCAAATTCTAATTTTTTAGTTGTTCAAAACCAATAATTTGTGCTGCAGCTAGTCATTTTTTTCAAAATTTTAAAAGAAATAATGAGTAATACTTAACAATGATTTTTTTGAAGTAAAAGAAGAAATTCTTTTTGAATCTAAATATACAACTTTCACGTAGAAAAATATAAAATATTTATTACGAAATGAAATATAAAATTAAACTACATTAAAATAGAAATCTTAATTGACAGGAATGAGCTTGAGGATAGGCCCTATATATACTAATTTTTTCAAAGGCATTCCCATTGGTAGGGGTAGCCCCATTCTCAAATAATTGAGTCCACTTATTATTTGGCATTTTGTGACAAAACTATTAAAATCTTAAGTTTAATTTTTGGTTTGACTGGCAATTTTGATTTCTTATTGTTATTTTTATTATATGCCTAGAGTAAACTAACACATTTTTGGCCAATTTGATACGTATTTTATATTGTATTTTTTTTTGTATAAGTGTCGTCATAATTTTAAATCCTAAATTAATTCCTTGATTACATAAGGTACCTTTATCCAATATTTATTTTTCATAATTTATCTCAAAAACTTCAAAACAACACTTATTTTAAAATGAATAGAGTATAAAAGTAATGGTGTGAATCCTTATTTTAATTAATGCCATTAAAAGTCTCATTTTAAAATGAATGGAGTATAAAAGTAAATGAAGATGGTGTGAATCCTTATTTTAATAGATGCCATTAAAACTCCAAGTCTAGTGCAATTCTTTCACAGGCTGCCCTTTTTTTGTCACAATTATTAAAGTCCAATTCTAGAAAGAAAAATAAATCTCGTTTTGTTTAGGGCAGTTCATACCATCTATAATATAATATCATTATTTTTTTGTGCTGTAAGAAAAAGTAATTATCAAATTTTCCAGATATAAGACCATTTGTCCATTCTATGTAAGTATTAAAAATTGTGATTTATCTGGTCTTCATAATGACAAAAACTTGTGTGAGACGGTTTCATAGGTAGTTTTCGTAAGATGTATCATCTTTATCGATGAACATCAAATCTATTTCTAGTAATTTATATATGAATTGTAAAGTGTAGATTGACCCATCTCATATAACATGATTTGTGAGACGATTTTACAGAAAACTCACTCTTTTATAATTATTTTTAAGCTTTTTGGAAAAGTTACCAATTTGTTTCCCATCATGTTCAAGAATGAAGGCCAATCATCCATAGCTATACTCTTTGCCAGTAAAATTTTCTGGCATATATTTCAGAATATAATATAATGTTCTTCCAACATATATAAGAACTGCAGAAATATGATCACCTGTCTACACAAACAGCAAAACTCTCTCTCTCTCTCTCTCTCTCTCTCTCTCTCTCTCTCTCTCTCACACACACACACAAGAATAGCCTGAAACTAATCTTCATTTCTGTATGCTGAATTTGTCCTCGTGATCTTCTTGTCGCATCGATTCCTGAAGAAACGACATCAGTAAGAAGTCGCGATTAGAGTAAAGGCAACGATAATCATCTCAAATCAAGCTCAACTTCACTCGTTTTATCCTAAAGCAAAAACAAGATAAAAACGAGGCGAAGCTTCTTAAAGTATGAAAACATAGTAGATAAACAAGTGGATTTTCTTTGGCCTCAATATGGTACATTATTGTACAAATTACTTTCTTTTCTTTGGTTGGGGTTATTACAAAATGCACAAATAATGTTGTTTCAATTCTTTAAATCTCAAGAAATCTGAAAAGGATAGATGTTCTTCAAAGAAAACGAGATGGATTCGATGGAAATAAAAGCAAATTAAACCATAGTAGAGAGCATAATGGTCGGTTCAATAGAAACTTACATATTTATACGATTGGATTACGAGCAGCACTTTTCTTGATAAGCAATTTCCCCCTCGAGTAGCCTAAGGGAACAATATGCTTCGGAGTGTAAGATAAAAAAAATTAATCAAAAAAAATAAGACAACCATTAGCAATAGTATGCCATCTAACCTTATCATAACTTAGTGCTTTCGTTGATAATCAACAGCCATTCTTCACCAAGACAATCATCAATCCTCGTCTTTTTTGATCTTCTAACCCTCATAGTCTTTTTTCACTAGCATTGAACCTAACCAGCAGATCGTCTGACCATTCCAAAAGTTTGATCTGAAAGAAGCATGATCGTGAAGCAATTGTCTCTTTGATTATTCCTATGTATATAGAAACAGATACAAACACAATACGTTGATGAACATAGTTATAAACTATTCCTTCAATTTTGTAACAATTCAGTATATAGTCGGACTTTTCGAGTCCCAACTGCTGATGCGTGGCATGAAATTCAGAGTCACATGGACTGATGACGAGGATATTTCTCTGAATTTCAGGCTCCACATCAACAATAATGTGATAATTTTTGGCTCTACTTAAGAAACGAGTGTAATAACGTGCCTAATATCTTATAAGGTTAAAGGTGATGATTAACAAAACCCTACGCTGACACTAAGTAACATAGTAGGTACATTATTACACTCATGGCATGTCCTCAAATGAAACTTTAGAAAGAACAAAAGAAATTAAAACACGGATTGAGGAAGCAGTGAGACTACCTCAGGGGAAAACTGATGTTTGTGCAACGAACAATGAGGAAGTGAACATCTCGTTTAGCCACCAACGGCAACTATATACTTCCTTTTACTCACGGGATCCTCTTGCAAAAGCACGACATCCCTCACCTTTTCCAAAAGCTCCTCCAAATCATTCACACCAAAGCTCAGATAATCCACTTGTCGTTTGTATCTTTGCTGGTATACACCCTCGAAAGAACCAAGAAAAATTCCACAAGAGTAGCTGACCAAAATCTCCTGAAGTTCATACTTGAATTTGTTGAGGCTTTCGTCAATAATTGAAGATCGGTCAACTGATTTCTCTCCTTGTTCCCTCTCACCATTTGGTCCAACCACCACTGCTTCTTCATCCGAGAACTCTTCTGATGAGCCAACTCCAATTGTTGTATCAATGCTGTCTTCCTGAGATCCTTTTTCTTTCTTATCCCGCCTGGCTAGAATTATGGGAGTACCAAATGGTCCAGATTTTGAGCTACGAAGACAAACAAACTTCTTCTGGCCTTTTCCCTCGATAGAAATTGTTTCCGACATCTTTTTAAGGAGGTTTGCAAGCTTAACAGCCCCATATTCAGACACATACAGCGGCCTCCCGTAAAATTTCTGGTACTCTGCTGGAAGTCGGGTTAGAGTCAAACTCCCACCCGACAACTCAAGCAGCTTTACCAATTGGCCCTTCAGATCATTAAGATCTCTGGGCTGCACCCACGTCGTTTCATTAGCAACAGTTCTTGCTGGGACTTCATTCAGCCCGTACGGAAGGCTATGTGATCGAGAACTTGTAGGATTTGAGGGCATTATGATTGGACCAGAATTACTCATATTGTGAGTGGTTTTTGAGACACCCCTATAAATGATCGACTCTTCTTCATTTTCACCATCCATGTAGTTGTTTATCTGACACCCCACCAAAAGCCCAGTGATCTCTCCTTGTAGTGGAGGAATCAATGCCTTAGAAGGGGGTATAAAGCCTTCGCCACGAGCAACACTAGGCCATTCCCAAACAAACCTGCCCGCATTACTAAGGGCAGACGACACCCCCACCCCAGAAGGAATGACAAGAATTACAGTGTATCCTCTCTGACCCAAAATATGGAGAGCAGGAGCAAAGTCAACGTCTCCCGAGATCAGCATGATGGATGACGGTGGAGGATTGTCAAGGGCAAAAAGGAACATATCAACCAATATTGCCTTGTCAGCTGCATCCTTACGCCCATTTGGGACGTCTATGAGCTTGACACCAGTTCTCTGGCATCCTTCTCTTAATCGTCTAGGAAAGGCATTGAAATCACCATATGCTGAAAACATTGTCACAGCCCCATCGATTACAGGATGGACCCTCAAAGCCATCCTAATGTGACCCGCCACATCCTCGGGCCGCACGTCATTTGGGACAGGGCAGTTCTCCATGTCCCAAAGAATGGCCACGGGCCCTTGAGATGAGCTCCAATTTTGATGCAACATAGGTCTATACGTGTTCGTGTTTGAGCCATTTCCCGAGTATTCTGATGAAATCGCCAATGCAGATGTGTTTGAGCTCGACATCAATGATACAAATAATGACTTCTACCTTCCTGATATTAATGAAGGGACTGTAAATCAATCACCATGTAAAGAAGTACTGAATGGAATAATTTGAATATGTACACTGAAACGGATAATACAACTAAAAAAACGAACAATCACCAGGAGCTAGACTGAAGATCCCACTAAGTAATCTATAGACAACGAAAACATTTAGATTGTGTTTGGATTGAAGGATTTAAAACACAAAATTTGAAGTGGATAGATTTCAAATCCACTCAAATCAAAGTGGATTTCAAATTCATATCAATCCAAACACCACAAATGGAGTTACTACTCTGATCTCCAAATCATTCCTCAAATCCCTCGATCCAAACGCGACCTTAATGATGAGCAAATGCTAAACTCTTGCGTTCTCAAACAACTCCTTTCTAGTTTCCATGTTGAAAATCAAAACCTATAAACACCAAATTGGATTCTATAAATTGATGTATGAATCATAATCATGAATTCCAGCTCAGCTTCACAATGTGGGCATAAAATATTCACAAGTTCGAAGTTCAATCACAGTTAGGAAATGAAAATTCACAACCGTACACGAAATCAAGAACAATGAAATTAAACGATTGATTTTGCAATCAAGAAAGATGAAGAAAGATCATTCTATTCTTAGCTAAAACAAGCCCATAACAATCATATCTACTAATTATCCAAAACCCACCTCAATTCAGAAAAAAACCCTAATTATTTACATGTTAATATGATTAATATTGAAAAGAAATGACTTGCCTGATGAGGAGAGATCAACGCCTAATGGATATGAATCAAGACTGAATTTTTATACCAAAAAACAATCACAAGAATGAAATCTAACAGTAGATACAGTTCGCGATTCTTGATTACATCAAAATTATGGCATATTTATTGTGCTGCAAATATAGATTGTTGGATTCTTTTTTTTTTTTCTTTTTTTTTTTAATGGATGGTGAAGGTTGAAAGTAAAAATTTGCTAAAATTGGAAGATGAATGACCAAACTATTAGGCAACTTCTCCTTTTTTTTCTTTTTAAATAGAAGATGGAGATATATAATCTTTGGGTCCTTCTATATAGTACTCTGAGTGTATTAATACACCAAACTTTCCATCATTTTCAGTCATTAAATCTGAGATCATAGTTGACTTTGACCTTAATGATCTCGGATCTGATGGTTGAAAATGAGTTCTCGGATCTGATGGTTGAAAATGAGTGGAGAGTCTGATGTATTAATACATCTGGTGTACTATAGAACTACCCTATAGGAAATTGATTTATTTATTTTTGTTATGACTTTTTACGGATTTAATTTTGTCAAAATAACTTGATCATAACCTATGTATAAATTTATGAAAAATGAGTTTGATTTGTATATCACTATATTTTAGTTTTACTATAATTTATGGACTTTGTATTGCACCCCTATAACTTATTTGAAATTAATGTGGTGATTTGTTATATCCTTTTCCTTATTTTCCGTATGATATTTTGATTTGTGTAGCAATTTGGGTTTTTAGTAAGGTAAATTATAATCTCATATAAGTTCGAGCGAGAACTTAACTGAAGAATGTAAGTTTATAATTTAGAAAAAATGTCATATCAATTTAACACTTGAGCAGAAAAACTCAAATATTAATTTAATTAAAAATGTCACTCATAGTTGAACGAATAACTGCAAATAGTTACGTGCCAAATAGTTACGTGCGAACATAGATGTCAATACTCCCGACGACAACGACATTATTGAAGAAAAAAGATATTAAATGGTTAGTTTTGTAAATAATTTTGCAAGCATATATATATATATATATATATATATTACGACATTAAGAACCGTTTGGTACGAAGGTTGGGTTTGGACTAGATTGTAATAATTTCTGGCTTTTTACTGTTCATGAGTATAATTTGGATGTTTGGTGTGGAGGTTTTGGGATGTGTTTAGTTATGTTATATGTTTGGTATGTGTGTTTAAAAAGTGTAATGTTTATAAATTCGTGTTTGATATATAGGTTGAGTTTAATATATTATGGTAAATGACTAAAATACCCCTTCTTGAATTGTATTGCTCATGATCATCCTCTTCACCCCAGGAATAGTCTCAAGAACATGTTCAAGAGCTGCACAATCATAGTCCTTTGCCAATTCATGGGAGAAGCTCCTCAATCAAACAATGGAGATCACCAACTGATTCGTCACCTTCTACTTCCATTGCTAAAACCCCCAATTTTCTTCATACCATTTCCAACACATTGCCAAAACCCCCAATTTTCACCCAACTTCATGAATGTTGTATTCCATTAGGTTAATCACAATTATTATTCCAAATTGTTTATAAAGTTATTAATTCCTTAAAGTCATCATGATTCATAATTACCATTATTTTAATCAGAGGTTTATCCAGTTTCCTTGGTTTAAATTTTTTTTTATGTCAATTAATAATTGAGTATTATTCTGTTGAGATTCCATGAATCACAGGCTTTATAGAGATCATAAGGACCACACCAAGTCAACCAACAAACAAAGACAATAACAAATCTCTCTTGCTGATCATGTCAAATAAAAACAATCACTTAATTTGAATTTCAAGATTCATCATATATTTAAACTGGTGAGGCTTCCACTAAAAAGGGCCTCAGCAATGAATATCTATTTCCCAAGAATTTGTTCCAATGGGAACATTCACTGTCAAAAAATGTTGTTCACTGCTCCAATCAAATTCCACCTTCTCCATATTAACATGGCACAACGTTGGCTTCAAACTAGAATTCTAGAGATATGTTGAAATGGTGAAAGTTTGTGTACTTCAAATGACAAAGTTTAAATTAAGAACTGTGAAATGACTGTCAAAGTTAAATCAATCTATAATGAGAAAGCATCTCATACGTAGAACATGTCCCAATCTGGCACAAATACTTTACCAAAGAATAAACTGTTATAAGCTACAACAGCTATATGCAGCATCTGTGTTGCTGGGTTGTCGGGCCAATAATCATCTGATGCACGTGTAACAGCATTTGTTTTTTAGCAGTAACCATAAATGATAAATGAAGCTATCACTATCTTCTATCTGATTATTGTGAAATTGAAATTCAGTAAAAGAAAATTTGAGGCTTCCATTTCAAGTGGTACCTATAAACAGAATCTGTATTCTGAGCCATACAACATATTATTCCATTGTCTCTGAAGTTGTTTGATATTGATTTTTCAAGAGGTGATGAAAGTGTCTAGTAAGTGAGACACGACCTCCTGAACATGTGGCTACTGTTTCCAGTATGTTTTGAACATCAACCTTAACTTCATCCACTCCCTGTGACACAAGATATCCATGCAGATCATCATAGAATTCGAATTCTATTGGGATCAATTATACCAACACCATACTCCTCCATACGGTCCATTGAAATATCCCTGCGATGTGCAAGATTCCCTGTTGATTGCAGGGGGAACTTTAATCTGAGAGAGACTGAATGAGATATAGAAATAGGAAAAAGGCAAAAAAAAAAAAAAAAAGACAGAATCTTATCCACAAACATCTCTTAAGATTCTGGGTTTCAATATGATTGTGCATTGACAAAGCATAGTGGGGGAGAATCTGCATAACACAGCTGTGGATGCATGTAGAACTTACATTGTTACTAATATGTAAATTCTATGCACACTCCTTTATTCACTTCTGAATAAGGTATACAACCAAATAAAAATTTAAAATCATCATCCTAAATTGATGAAGCCTGAGGTCTCAATTCCACGGACACAAATGTTTCATGATAACATGCTAGAAGCATTTAAATCCCTGGGCATTAAACTCCCTAGTTCACAAAAGCGTAATTCATAATAAATGGTTCAAGATAATAATAATAAACACCAACAAGTTTTATTTTCCAGCGTACTGCTACATTTTAATTCACAACATCATATTAACTCATAATAAACAACGGTCGACTTCAAAAATTAATCAGTAGAAGTCCTTAAATAGAAAACTGAGATATGAAATGAAGTAAATACATTAGGGCAGCATAAACCTTTTTAACCCATCTCTGATTCCTTGAGGATTGACATCTTGGTAAAAAGCATCCCAGGTGCACCAACCAAACCAGTCGAGCATTCCAGGTATCTGCATTCCAGGCATTCCGATTGGTTAAGCTTCTGTCGATGCCCCTCACCAAAAAGCTGCCACTTCGAGCAATGGCTGGGGTGCACTTTGGTAAATTTGGTTAATTTGAAGGGTTAGATTGCAAATTCCATATTCTTCTATAAATACAGTTTAATCCTTTGAAGGTCGTGTGTTCGATCCACGCTCACCAAAAACTTGTTCACCTAATTCTTTAAGCTACTCCCGCAAGTGTACGGTGTAGATCGTAGACACGGCAAGCAAGGTCGATCCCACAGAGACTATCGTTAGAATTGATTAATTACCTAAATTTTATCCCTAATTTTATCTAAGTATCAAATTCAAAAGATGTTGAATTAATTATACTAACTACAAATGCAATTAAAATCACAAGGTTAAACAAATATTCTAAGACAGGTTCTAGAACATGCTTTCATCCGATTCTCCCCTCAATGTCACCTTGATCAATCCAATTTCATTGATTAATAATCCTATATGAGCAATCACCAATATCAAATTAAAAGCTCTCTCGAGTCAATTTAACCGGTTGATCATTATGCTACCAGAGGTATCTCTACTCGATCTGATATAACACAACAACTCCCAAAAGCACCTAGGATTGAAAATCCCATCACATATGTCATTTATCTCTCGATCTCATGCTGCATATATGTCATGTGTTTACTCTTCCGTAATTAAATCTCCTCTCTCGAATTTTGACTTAACTACTTAAACATGCTCAATTAGGGACCCTCTAATCAAACAAGCAATCAATTCATAAACACATGAATATGATCGAAAAATCAAGAAATTGAATTAAAATTAAAGATCCATCAAGGTTTGAATCGAACTACTTACACATCCTAAAAACCTATGAAAATCTAGCCAGACATAATATTAATCAAATCCATAGACAAAATTGATAACATCATGTCAAAACCAAAATTCAACAAAAGTAGAAAAGTAGAAAGAAAAACTCTAAGACGACGATCTCGTAATTCTCGATCTTCGAATTCTCCTTCGTATTTTCTCCTGGATGCTCTCAGAATTTGTGTTTTCTCTCTATGAATGCTTATCTTGATTTCTGGAATTCTTGGGGTATATCTCTCTTCTTGGGAGTCTTGGAGGTTAAGAAATCGGATAAAAATCATCCAAAAATCGAGTTTTAAATGAAGTAGGACACCCGGGCACGGTTGTGCCCCACGGCAATGCCAGACCGTGCCCCGCTGCGCTCTCGCTTGCCAGCCGCGCACGACCGTGCCCCCAGACACGGCCGTCCGTGCGCGGCTTCCTTCCTCTTTGGACATTCGCGCACGGTCGTGCGCCAGTGCAGCCCTGACCGTGCGCGGCTGCATATGTCCGTGCGCCAATGCACAACCCCGTTTTTCCTTGTTTTCGACCTCGTTTCTTTCTCAATCCTTAATCACATTTGAAATTCATACTTTTTCCACTAAAATCATGAAACTTAGCAACAAAAACGTCAAATGCAACTAATATACAAAAAGTAACCAAATTGCTATAAAAACGTACACAAACACACTCAATTGACCATAAAATTGTACGCAAAGCTATAACAAAATTAACACTTATCAGGTACACTTTGGTAAATTTGGTTAATTTGAAGGGTTAGATTGCAAATTCCATATTCTTCTATAAATACAGTTTAATCCTTAAGAAATGCTGAAATTATATTTTTGACCCCTAAGGACTATGAGACTTTAAGTTCAGTCCCTGAACTTAATTACTGCAGTTTCATCCCTTTAAGTTGCTGATTTTTACTATACGATCCCAAGCTATTTCTGGAAATTACTGGATGTTATAGAAATTGAATTAGAACTAATCATTTTAACACATTCAAATATAGGAAGTGAAGAACATGTCCGTTAAATTTTATAATATTTGGAATTGTATACAATTTATTATGATTTTTCGAATAAAACTGGTTTTGTTGCAAAAAGCATTCTGTTTTTAGGCCTAATTGAGAAAATTATCTGGAATCAAGGATGAAAATATCGTGAAATATCGCGGATACTATCGTGGATACGGATATTGCGATACGGATATTAGGTGTTAATGTTTTTTTTCCTGGGTATCGCGGATATTTCGCAAAATATCGCAAAATATCGATATCGATATCGATATCGGTTCAGTGTAGTATAAAATTGGATGGAAATTGGGAAATATCGCAGATATATCGTAAAATATCGCATGTATATCAAAATGAGCGATTTTGATTCACAAAATTGAACTATGTGATTTTTTTTCCTTACTTTGTATTATGTATTGTGTTTGATATTGAAAGTAATATATTCTTCTCATATCAATCTTTCATTTACGGATATAGCCATATTTTGTGGCGTTTTTAAATTTTCATTCCTTTAACCAATTATTACTTCATTTACTTCTTTTTTTTTCTAATTTTTTTGCATGATATATTTCTATATATATATATATGTTGAAGGCAAGTGAACATTTTCTATCATACTACCTCCGTCCCACCTTATTTTGCCTACTTTGACCGGCACGGATCCTAAGAAAAAACTGTTTGACTTTGATGTGATGTGTTATTTTAATATTTTTGAGTGACAATTTTGTAATTAATGTGTGCTTTTTGAGTGCAAAAGTTGTAAAATGAAAGAAATGGAGGGGTAAGAAAGTAAATTTTTCTTTGCCATTTTTGGGCTGGCAAAATAAGATGGTACAAATATATTATTTTAATGTGATTTTGAGTGGAATATATGTGTAATGAAGTGTAAAAATAATCCCTAAAATTACATATTAAATTTCCAAAATTTTAATAAGATTTCCGTTGTTTTTTCAAATTTTTTGCAATATCGATATGCGATATATCGATATCGACATCGATATATCCGTAAAATCAAAGTTGCGATACAACATGCGATATCGATATTTTCATCCTTGTCTGGAATTATGTCTTTCTAGTCTATGTGCCATCTTCTACTATGTTTCAGAATTTGTTCTTAGGTACATGTAGAATTTTAGTATGTAAAATTTTGAGTCTTGTACAATTTATGACAAATTGTACAATAAAGTCTGTTTTTTGCAAACTCAATGACCTGTTTTTAACCAACTTAGAAAATATATAACTAAATATGTGAAGCTTATTTTTAAATGTATATTTACATGATAAACTTCAACATGTTTTTCTAGATTTTGGAAAAATATGAAAAGTTTTCATAAATCTATAATGTTTGATTAATTTTTCAATATAAACTGGATTTGAGCGGAAATTCAAGTGCAAAACTTGTTTGACAAATTAATAATTATTTATGTAGAATGTAATTGGTTATGAATTTTCATTATCTTATACAGGTGATCACATAAACAATCTTGTGATTTTAGGAATCATAATCGGTGAGTTATTAAAATTGTTACACCTTTATATGTCATTAAAATCAAAACATATTTTGGGTGAATATGGGCAAACATGGGGAAGAAATTACAAAATGTTGAAGACATGTATCCTACAAAAATGACAAGAAATTGTCTAATTATTGATTGCTAAAATTACATTATAATATAATATAAAAGTAGTGAAAGGGGAATTATTAAACTGATATAAAAAGTATAATAATTTTAAAAAAAATTTGTACTTAAAATGCAGTGGGAAATTAAATTTGAAGCTTTGTCGAAGGGGAAATCATGTATAAACCACATTTAAGCTTTTGTATACATACATACTCACCAACAAGGGTAATTGTGTACTTTTGCCCATGAATAACAGTAAAAAAAGACCAAAAATCGCATCTCCAGCGCGTCTGCTACACATCCGTCAAGTATGACGGATTTGGGTGATACGCGCCGAATTTATGAAAATCCAAGTGTTTTTCGTGCAATTTTTTTAACACAAGGGGGTTTCGTGCGAATTTCGATAACACGATGGGTGGGTAGGATTTTACCCCACCAAAAGTGATGGGTTTAATTTTCGCAGCCCAAGCCCACATAACTTTTTTAAACCCGGGCCTGTAACCCTCTCCTCAAACATGGGTTTAGGCTGGATTCTAAACCTAAACCCGCAAACCAAAACAGGCCCTAAATAGTATACAATTTCAAATATATGTTTTGAAAATTTTATAAAAATAAAATTTTGAAAACACACACGCCCGGTGGGACTCGAACCCACAATCGCCTGATTAGAAGTCAGACGCCTTATCCATTAGGCCACGGGCGCTGATTTTGCTATTTTGTGCAACGTTTATAATTTTAATCTTTAATAAAAATGAACATTTAAAAGTTTAATAAGATATTATACTAGGAGTTTATAAACTCTCACATAATACTGTATACTAAAATTAAATCATTAAAGTATTTTAGATGAGATGATAAAACATTTTAGATGTCATTAAAGATAACTTTACAATTCATGATTTAATTTTAAAATATGCAGAACTCCATATATCTTCAATAAAAAAAAGGAGCTATTACACATTTTATTTTTTAAATACAACAAAAAAAAATTGTTTATAGTACCAAAATACCTGTAAGAATCTTACAATTTTTTAAACATTTCAACAAGTATTTAGTAGAAGAGTTAAATTAAAGGCAAATGTTTTACCAAAGTAATAGTATAATTTTAAAAAGTTAGATTCAATGGAGAATGTCTTACAAAATTGATATGTCAAATGCTATTGTATAATTTTTTCTATTTATAAAATAGTTTTCTCTATTAAAAAGAAATTTAATATATTTCAAATAGTACTCTTTAATTATTTTATTTTGAGAAAAGTATATTAATTTAAATTTGTTAATTAGATAATGCAACTGATAAAGAAAAGGTAAATAAACAAAAATAAAAATCTTTTATTTAGATAGGACACGAGCTCAATACTGAAAATCCAGAACGGAAAACGATGACGTCATTCGCGCCGCTCTTCTCGCCGGCCGCTTCAAAGTCTCCGGCAGCCATAACCGCCATGTTTCACTCGTATTTCTCGATTCACGCCGGGGTCCGAAGCTGCAAAACAACGGAGAAACCCGCAGTTAAACGACGCTCTACAAAACCCGCCAAAAGTATTTCTCCTTTACCGACTACACCGCCGCAGTCTTCAATTCCGCTGAAAAAGGTACTTTGCTTACGTATTTCAATTTCCAGGAACTTTACAGCGGTTTCGAAGACGTTGGAGAGTTCAATTGGGGTTTAGGCAGTCTAATTTCTGTGTTTTTAATGTCAGGTATTGGTGCCGATTGGGTTCGGTACGGAAGAGATGGAAGCGGTGATAATGATTGATATGCTCCGGCGAGCAGGAGCGCAAGTGACGGTGGCTTCAGTGGAGGAGCAGCTGGTGATTGAGGCCGCCGGAGGCACCAAGCTGGTGGCGGACGCTTTTATCTCTTCTTGCTCCGATGACACTTTTGATCTTGTTGCTCTTCCGGTTAGTAGCTCCTTCATTAGTCTATACACTGCAATGCATATATTAAGCTTTCATGTCTCAATTGCTTGTATCAATCAGTTCTTATTTGTGTAGAATTTCTTATTTGCATAGGTGTTATAGCTTCTACAATTTTCCTCAAATTGGGTTGTAGAACTGCTTGATGTTTGTGGAATTTTTAGAATATTTAGTTGTAAAGCTTCCATTTCACTTTGCTTATTTGTGTAGGCATTATATGTTTTATACAATTCCTCAACTTGGGTTGTAGAATTAATTGATGTTAGTAGAATATCAAGATTTTTGAGGTGTAAATTTCTTGAGATTAGAATTTTGTGTGTTGTGTGTAAGTAGGGAGGAATGCCGGGGTCTGCACGATTAAGAGACTGCGAAACACTCAAGAATATAACGAGAAAACAAGCCGAGGCTAAGAGGTTGTATGCTGCTATTTGTGCTGCCCCAGCTGTTACACTTTTGCCCTGGGGACTACTTAAGAGAAAACAGGTAGGTAGTACCCTGTTCGTTTGGTGTTACCAGTATGTTTGCGTCGTTGGATTTACTAATTGGCTCGTAGTTTATTGTGTTAGACAACTTGTCACCCTGCATTTATGGACAAACTTCCCTCTTTTTGGACTGTCAAAACGAAGTTACAAATCTCGGGTGAGCTGACAACTAGTCGAGGCCCTGGTACTTGTTTTGAGTTCTCTTTATCGCTTGTGGAACAGCTATTTGGCGCGTTGGTGGCCAAGGAAATCTGTGACTCAATGGTAAGAGCATGAGAATTAGCGTTTGGTTCAATATATAGATGAATGAAGAAATTGTTTGAGAAAAATGAGAAAACTTTGACCTCAGAGCTAGCTAGGGTTCTCATCAGTAATCGAATGAAAACTTTCTGTGCAACCAGCTTGTAATAACAGTTTTGCTTGTCTCACTGTACAGCTAATAAGTGTTGCTGATGGCAATTCTAGGAAAGAAGAATTTGATGAGGTTTCATGGTCCGTTGGCCACGCTCCTCAGGTAAGAACTTTAGTTTTCACCGAGTGTATATTGTCATGTTTAACTTATGTTCTGTATTTCTATCTCATGCTCATCATGTATCCCGTTTATTGTTTATAGATTGCTAGAAGCACCCTCTGTCTCTTTCCCCTTAGAGATACAATAACTGACAATAACTTTCTGCTTCTTGTTTGCTTGGTCAACGAGTTCTTTGAGGTTTAGTATCTTCTTCATCCTCCCAATACATGCAGGTTCTCATTCCCATTGCCAATGGTTGTGAAGAAACTGAAGTGGTGACCATTATAGATGTTCTAAGACGAGCGAAAGCAAACGTTATTGTTGCTTCAGTGGAAAAGTCTTTGCAGATTTTGGCGTCCAGAGGGACGAAAATAATGGCAGACATGCCGATTAGTGCTGCTGCTGATTCTGTTTATGATCTCATAATCCTACCTGTAAGTTTTTTAAACTTGTATAACCTTTTCTTTATTCTTGTCTTTAATTGTTTCTCAGTTCCTTTGTTTCCCTTTTAGGCAAGATTTGGGTTATGGAACTGAAGTTTCTATATACATTCCTCTTCCGTATTTTCTTCTTAAGTGACAAATCTAAACACCAAAATCCTCCAGGGAGGCTCGTTAGGGGCTGAGCGTCTACAAAAGTCTAGGCTTTTGAAGAAAATGCTAAAAGAACAACAATCGAGTGGGAGAATATTTGGCGCAATTTGTTCTTCATCTGCAATTCTGCAAAGACAAGGATTGCTAAAGGTGGGATGATCACATTCACCTCAATACATATCTTTTCAACTTTGATATTAATCTAAATACTTTCTCTTCTTGAAACAGGACAAAAGAGCAACTGCTAATCCACCTAGCGATGCAGTAAATGATGCTCGAGTAGTCATTGATGGCAAACTGATCACTGGTAAAGGACTCTCCACTGCAACTGATTTTGCACTAGCTGTTGTAAGTAAGCTTTTTGGGCATGCGAGAGCAAGGAGTGTGGCTGAAGGTCTCGTGTTCGAGTACCCTAAATAAAAGGCGGGCTGTGGTGACATTTAAGGGTTCGAAGTTCTTGCCAAATTGATCGGTCAAGAGGATATGTTCTTCATATGGTCACATTGTTATCCTAAGAAATCAGTTTCTTTCTGCCATGAAAGGTGCGTTCTATCAATCTTATTGTTGATTGTGTCGTGTGCTCGTGCAAAAACCGGACAATCAAGTGAAGTGACGAATGGCACATAGCAGCTGGCGATTCTGGTCTTGATTGCGGAGCTATGTCTTGGCCCTTTATCTACGTGGGGGAGTGTGGCTCGTCATCGTCTTCTTCAACTCTTGGTGCTGATTATGGAACCAGAATGTTGTCTCTAATTTGCTGGTAATTGAATGAGGTTGAAAATATCAGTGTTGTCTTTTAAGGTTTTTGTTTGCCATTTGGGTATAATGTTTGTGTTTAAGCCCCTTTGAAGGAATCACAGTTGCTTCATTTCATTTCCTGGAACTTTTATGGTTTGAATACAGAAACTAAACTACTAATACAACCAGTTTTGTTCTGTTTCTCATCTTTTTAATATTATGTAAAAAAAGGTTTAATTATTGAAAAAATTATATCTTCCACTCAATTGTCATTTTAACCAAAGTTTTCAGTATTTAACCAGAATTTTCAATATTTATGGGTTGTAGACATAACACATCAGCAAATTTCTTTCTTTAAAATTGATTAAGGTAAAAAAAAAGAACTTACCACATTTATAAGTTTATGTTATTTTTTATAAATTTATGTTATTTTGATTAATATTGAGAAATTTTTGATTATGTGTTTGTTTGTTTTTTTTTTTTTTTTTTTTTTGCAACTAAAAGAAAAGATGAAGTACGAAAAATATTCACTTGAATTAAAGTAATAGCAAAATTTAAATATGTAAACTTTTTTCTTTTTTTCACACAAAGAAATGCGTGCTACTATTTGTTGATTAAAAAAATTATAAAACCATAAATTTACTTTTGGGACGTCAACAAAGAGTGGGCCCCACGAAAAACAAGGGGGCGCACGATGGAGCAGGCGCCACGATCCTCCTTTAAGATTTAACCACTCCACAACTCAGCACAGCTGCCTCCCCACCAAATTAAATTCCTTTGCAATTATTTAGAATTAATATTAATTAATTTGATTATTGTTGTATTTTAACTGCAAAATAAGTATATTCTTTTACTTAAACTAGTATTTCACCCGTGTGCTGCACGAAATAAAAATATTTGAATAACATAATTACTTAGTTTGATATGTTGAATTATGTTGAATAATTAAGTTGGGCTGGTATATAAAAATATCTGAATTAAACTGAATGAACAATACAATTTATATATCTTCAATTTTTTTCCAAAATTAAGAGTAACGTGAATATTGAAAAATATTATAATTTTACAGAATAATGTAAGGCTATTTGAACAAAATAATATAAAAACAAAAGTGGGAAGCAATTGACAGAATAAATTAAAATTCATAAACTACAAATTTTGAAAAACTTCTTTATATACAACATTTGTAGTAATTTCCAGTTACAGAAGATTGGTCACACTTAGGACAGAAGAAAACACCAGATTCATCAATCAATTTCTGGGTAATTCTGTAGTACATCTGGTGTATTAATACACCAGAATTTTTTACCGCAGTAACTTTTTTTAAGGTAACTTTTTGAATTTTGGACTATAGGAAGTTGTGGGCTTTGTAATATGTATGGGTTGTGTAACCCTTGAACAATGGGCTGCAATGTCTTGATTTGTGTATTGTGGACTATGAAATACATTGTGTGCTCTACATTTAATTTAGGTTTATTTTGGGCTATGAAATATATTGTGTGTTTTACATTTAATTTTGGGTCATACGAGTTGTACGCTTTAGAATGCTCATTTATATAAAATATAAATCTTTGTTACAAACTTATTTCATTTGCATAAATCATACCTAATTTAATAAATGATAAAACATTAACAACCATTGTGATGAAATTGAAATTAAATATTTAATATATTTGAGATATACTAATATGTTTTGATCATGGAGTTTTAATAAATTTCATAATAAAATTAATTTTATTACGTGTTATTTTAACGATGGTAACAATTTTAACAATTTGATGTAAGTGCAACCATTATAACTTTGCATGTTTTTTTTAAATAGAGACATTGGTTACATGTCATTTTAACAATTTCATACCAGTGCAACCATTTTAACCATGTTATACAGTGCAAGCATTGTATGTGCAAAATATTGTATTTCAACCATACACTATTATATATTTTGACCCTGCAACCATTTCCTTCAACCATTAGATTGAAATATTTAATATATTTCAGATATATTAATATGTTTATTGCCCCACAATTTTAATTTTTATTCACGAATGTTTTAATTGTATATTAATTTATATATTTACATATTACCCCACAATTTTGGATGTCATAACCATTGTGTGATATCATGCAACCAATGTTATGAATTGTCTATTGCCCAACGATTTTTATTTGAATCCATCAATGTATACATTTGAATGTCATTAACCATTGCATGATGTCATTGATAAGATACAAACTAGTTTGTATATATTGCATATTACCCTCACAATCTTGGATGTCATTAACGCATTCTATTTTATCTTGTAATATATGAACGAGTCATAGGATTATAATTTTTATTTTAATTCACCAATGTTATCTATGTTGTATATATTTGCATATTATAGTTTGTATATATTACGTATTATACTAACAAGTGATATAATGCAATGCAATTCATATCATGCCATTGATATAATGCAATCGATGCAATCCATAACATTGGTTGCATGGTATCATGCATTGATATAATGCAATGCATGTTATTGCAATGCATCATACTAACAAAAAAATAAAAATGCATACAAACCATTCTAACTGTTCACAATGAACTATGCATAAATTTTTTTGGATGACTTGTAGCAATGCGTTGATGCATTGCAATTGAATGGAATGTCTTGCACTATAAATGAATATTTTCGCACATAATTTACATTTCACTTAGAGATATAGTTAGACATACTCATATTATGATAATTAAGTGTATATATGTGTATATATAAGTAATTTAGGATCATATTTTAATTAATTAAGTAAAAGACTAAAGTAGTAATATTACATGTAAAATAATGTTTTAATTTGTTGTTGGGTGTGTAAAATAGTAAAATTAAATCCTCATTTCAAATTATTCAATCAAATAATTATTCAAATTATTTAGTTAATGATTTAATTAGGTGTTTTTCAAATTATTCATGTTAAAATTACAAAATTTTATTTTCTTATTTTTATATTTTTTAAAAACGGGGGGCGGGCCACGGTGCGCAAGCTTCTGGCCCGCCCGCCCGGCGGGTAGTAGTTGCGGGGAAGGTTGGGTACCCGCCCCGACATGCCCCATTGCCATCCATAATGTAACCATTGTCATCCATAACGTAACCATCGTAAATTACAATAAAATATATCGAATATGGATGTCAAATGAATCATCGTCGAACGATGCATAATACTAGAATACGTAAATTTGGTTTTATGGATGATAATGACTGATAAATGAAATTTTAGGAGAAGGAGGATTTTGACTCATTATCTAGGACATTATACCATTTTGGGAAGTTATAAGAAGTTACCATAGTAAATATTGAAGAAAGGTAAAAAAAATAAATGAGAAATGAATGGACAGGATTTAAAGTACTCAGATCTAATGGACAAAAATGACTAACAACCTAGTGTATTAATACACCAGGTGTACTACAGAAGGACCCTTAATTTCTTTGAACATCGATTGCATGAAAAATACCAACAATCATCATTAACAACTACAATCTTGCAATAAAACCAATAACTTCAAACCTAAATGGAAAAAAAAGAGTTATTACAATCCATATAACATAACTTATAGTTTGACTTTCTTACATCAATAAAAGATATCATTTAATCATCAAATATAATAATTTGAATTAAAAGGAAGATATCAAACGAATGAAAATTAATAAAAATAATTCATGTTGTTCGATGAATGGCAGAATTAAAGAAATAATTCATCTAGTTTCCACTTTCCATGTTATTAAAGGAATGACAGAATAAAATTTAAAATTAATAAACAAAAAGGACAAATAATTCATGAATGAAATAATTAATACTAACTAAAGACAAACCTACGTGCTATCCAACTTATTAAAGGATTGACAGAATGTGAATTTAAATTAATTAAGACATGCCGTTCGATTGTTTAAAATTAATTAAATATAAAAAAATATTATCAATCATATAATTAAATATATAAAATATTATAAATCATATTGATAAACTAACCTCACAAATTAACATGAAACGAAGAATATGTACTCTAAATCTTCAAGAACAATATCCATAAGCCGTTTTTGACCATCTCGTAGCTCCTTGATTTGAGGTGGTTGAATGGAAACTAATCTTCCAATGACATCTTTATATAAACAACAAATGGTTAAAATAGTCAATGAAAAACAATGCATAATATTTTTATTTGAAAGTGCATAAAAAAATAATAATCGTCCTACCAAACAAATGACTTTCATCAATTTGATTAGCCAATATTTTAGTAAATGACTTGAAATCATAGAGGATTGAAGGAAATGTGTCATCTTCAATCTCATGCACTTTTGTTTTACGATAGAAATTAAATTTATATGTGTGCATGGTTGTCCTATATTTAAAACTGTTATCTGCCACTATGAAATCAGAAACAATGTAAAGACCTCCCTCATTTAACATTTCGGTGAACTTCTCAATATAAGGATGACAAATTGATCCATGAATTGTTGAGCCCTGCAATATTATGATCAAATATTATATCATATATGAAAAAAAGGTAATATATTAGTAAAATAATTGTCTTAATACTACCTCTCTGTCATGAAAAATGGTCTCTCAACTAAAGGTACCTCCACGATTTCCATAACCTGAAATCTCATAAGCTCTCACTAATCAAAGTTTTAAAGCTCAAAGAGTTTTTGAAGGATTTACATCATTCACCATGTTGAATACATGAACCATGATGATGAGAGAAGACGCGTGATAGAAAACATAGAAGAGAAAACACAGAAAAGAACGTGAGAGAATGAAGAAACCGTCTCTTCAATCTTATATCATATGCATATTCATTGGATGATAATTTTTGGAAAAAATATTTTGAGTAAGTTATTGATTGATTTATTAATTAATTTGAATTTGAATTAATTAGAATTGTATACAAATATGGTATTTATATTACAAATCAATAATATGGTATTTATATAACAAATACATAAAATTTATGGTAATTAACAAATTAAATATGGGCACAAATTATCATGTACGCGAGTGTTGAACTTCAAAATGGATTTCCAATAGGTGATATAATTACCATATATACAAATTCAATTCAATTAGTAAGATTCAATTAGTAAAGTGATTGTACAAAACTTAATTAATTTTAATTATTTTACATACAAATTGATAAATATGGTAAAAATACAAAATTTAAAAGATATATTGATATTGATATGATATGGCTATTGCATAATTATTGGAATGTAGTTGTATATTTAACGAAATCATTAAATTGATATCATTCAATTGATACCATATATCAAAATGTTCATATATATATATATAATTGTTTACTTCATCAATTTATTTACGTGTGCATATGTTAAAATAATTATTGAAATCTAGTTATCTTTAATCTAGATATAGCTATAAAATAAAAGATGAGTTATTGTTTCTTAGTACATATTTTTTAAATAAATAAATATCTTTTTAGAAATAAAGTTAAGTGAAACAAATAAGAAGTTAGCTTAAAATTATAAATTTCATTGTATCTATTTTATTTAAAACATACAGATATTAATTAAGATAAAATAAAATACATATATCTACTGAAATAAAATAAAATACATATATATCTACTGAAATTTATTAATTAAATCTGATTCACCGTATAAACAAACATGTTTAAACTTTTTCTTTTTCCATATCAATTCCTCTTTTATATATATATCCAAAAATTCTAAATATATTTATGGTACGAAATCTTAATATATAGTTTTAATCATTGTATACAATAATTAGTTTTAAAAATTAGTTTTCATCATTAGTGCATAATATATATTATTGATTTACCCATTAGTTGCACACATATATATATATATATATATATATTCTAAATATATGTATTGATTTACCCATTAGTTGCACCATATGAGTTTGACTTACCCATATTATAAATTCACAAATTGGAATCTAAATATGTTAAAAATTGGATTTATCATAAACTTTCCATATATATATATTGAATTATGATATTTATTTATTAAATAAAAAAACATTTCCAATTTTAGAAATGTGTTTTGGGAGGAAAAAATATTGGTCTTACTTTTTTAAGAAACCATTGTATTTATATATATACTAGTTTTGTACCCGTGCGATGCACGGGATAAAATTTTATAAAATACAATTATAATATTTTTATTTGAGATTTGGGAAAAAAAGTATATACAAATGTAATATAATGAAATTAAGTAATTTATATATTATATATTTTAAATATTTTATTGTTGGAGATAATCTCTAGGTACGGTAATAAAATAAGATATTGTAATTTTAAACTAGGTTTATATATAAATAAGATGAATATGAATTCTATAGAAATTATCACATTTCAAGTATGCTATTTAAAGATAAATGAATAATGTTTATTTAAACAAATCACAACATGAAAGTTATGTTCTATATAAGATAGAAGGAATAATTCAACTAACTACTTTTAAGCATGTTATCTTTAAAACAAATAAATTCTATGATAAAAATCTCAAAAACATAAAAGAAATATAAAAACAAAATACATGATTAATTTCCAATTATTTCTAACAAAAAAAAAAAAAACAATCTACCTTGTAATGTAAATTTATAGTCTTCTTTATCACTTTTCCATGTAAGTTTTCATTCAGGTTTCTTCACGAAATTCTTGCATAAAGTAAAACAAAAAACAAAAATTACATTAATAATAATCCATATGCAATACCAATAAATAAAACATTCATCTCCAAATATGAATAACGATAGGAACTTTAATCGTTAAAAAAATATTGATAAAGTCAAAAAATTATTAACCGTCCATCCAAACTATATGATGTAGATCAAATAAAAATCATAACCAAATAAAATAAAAACCAAAAAAGAAAAAAAGAACACAATCTCATGAGCACCATGAAAGCAAAAGATTTGTATTGCAAAATTTGAGAAATTAAAGAGAAAGTGTGAGTCAATTCTAAGTTTTTTCTCTCATATTTATAGTGCATAATTTGTTCATTAGATATGGAATTAGTGCATTTTGTATGTCATAAATTTAGTTGCTTCATAATTTATAGATTTTTTTTCCCAATTATAATGATTGCAAATAAATGTTCAGTTTCTACTTAATTCCTGTACATGAAATCAAATCACATCATTCACAATCAATGTGTTTATTGATAAAATCAAAACGTTTTATTATATTACATTATGTTATACATTAAATATTATTTTTATTGAATTTTATTATTTACAAAATAGAAAATCATTTTCAATATATATAGTATATAAAATCAAGATCAAGATAATATCACAATCTTATTTGTTTGCTCATATTATTGTATATTCAATTTTAATAGTGAAATTTAGTAGAGACTTATTTGTATCTTATTTAATGGATGAAAACGATAGCATCAACATCTATTATATTTTTAAAATGACATTTCAAATTATATTAATTTTAAAACAAACCAATATTTCTATGTAATCGATGTCAAATAACTTGATGTATAAGTAATTAAGAAATTTTTATATAAAATCATATGGAATGCTTAGATGGAAAATCATTTAGTTTGCATCTATAAAATAATTTAACATTTTTTTAAATTGAAACATATTAAATTACCATTTTTATTAAATTGAAACGTATTAAATAGAAGAAGGATATATAGCTAATGACAATAATTTCTTTTTTTTTCCCCCTAATTTGTAATAATATTCATCCTTATATATAGAAGATTAATGAGGCAATTGGCTTTTTTATTTAATGGATAAACATAATATCTTTTCCACAAATATCAAAACAACTTTTGGGTGGAAAAATTATTTAAGGAAATGTTCTTCTTCATATATATATATATATATATATATATATATATATAGATAATGTCACATTATAGAATATTAATATCATAATTAATTAAATATGATATTCATTTTATTATTACATATGATTTATTATCAAATCAAGTGGAGTTCTTTAATTTCTTTCTATATGATATATTATTACAATATATCTTTTAAATTTTATATTTATAATTATTTAATTGTTGACTTTATGTTTTATGTAGATTTGGTTATCAAGTGGCGAATTAATTTTTATATATCTAATCCTTTATATAACAATTATGTTTTATACGTCAACAAAATTACATAAAATTGTATCTATATTTTGGTTATCTTTTTATATATTTTATTATTTTTTAATGATAAGAATTATATAATAAATATATTTTATGTATATATTTACATGCATATTAAATTATATAAAAATATATATTAACATCGAATGAATAATTGTTTTATTAATTATATGATATTATGATTATGATATTATATGATGTAAATCACACACACACACACATATATATATATATATATATGTATGTGTGTATGTATGTATACACACATTGCTAAATGATATCATAAATATATGAATAGAAATTTATAATTAAAGTTAATTTACCATATTGACAAATATGGTAATTTTATTATATCATATCACTTCCTTAAATATATATATATATATATATCATCAATCATGATTTATTATTTATCATTTAACATTTATTTTAATAAAAAAATCATTTCCAATTTTGGTAGGGTGTTTTTGGCGGGAAAATTTTAACATTACTATTTGAGGAAATGTTTGTATTTTTATATATATAAAGATAAAGATGTACAATAGAAATCGATAAAAATATAAATTAAAAGATTTATATTGATTCTTTTTTAATAAATAATATCTAATGATAATTGTATCACATTAAAATGTATCACATAGAATTGTTGACCTTATCTATATATGGAATTAGTGTTTTATTTAAGCATACAATATATAATTACGTAATTACCATATATGATATGTATAATTACCATATATTTCAATTTTCATATTTATAAATATCTAATTGTATGTAGAGAATGTATAATAGAAATCAATAAAAATAAATGAAAAGATTTATATTGATTATTATTATTTTCATAAATAATATCTAATGATAATTGTATCACATAGAAGAGTTAGTGAAGAGTTAGTCTCCTGTGCAACTGGTGTATGTACAATTCGGGTCGGGTCCGGGTCGACCCGGATCCGCGCACTTTTATTTATTTTATTTTTTTTTAATGTTATTTTTTCACTTCAGGTTGTTACCTTTATGTTATATGCATGTGACCTTTATGTTATATAAGTGTGACCTTTATATATAAATGTAATGACCTTTATATACTCTAACTTAGAAAAAAATGAAGAATTTTAACAAAATTTGTACATATTTACGTTTATGAAATATTAGCTGCACATATATCCATCCTTAAAATGCACTGAATTTTGAAAATTTCAATTTTTTTCAAAGTTATGGATTATAAAGGTCATAATATTTGTACATAAAGGTCACAAGAACTGTACATAAAGGTTACAACAATACAACATAAAGGTCTTAATCTGAAGCGAAAAAACCTGAAAATCTTCATTTTTTTCCTAAGTTACTGAACATAAAGGTCATAACATTTATACATAAAGGTCACACTTATATAACGACATAGAATTTTGACCTTATCTATATATGGTAATTATCTCCATAGAATTAGTGTTTTATTTAAGCATACAATATATAATTACGTACTATTTAGTAATTTAGTAAGCATAATGGAATATATTGATACACCAATTTAGTAATCAATTTGCTAATTAGTAATCAATTAACCGTATACATGTGTAAGCCATCAATTAGACGTATTTAATTAATTAATTGCATATGAGTTATCTAATCTAATGAAATCATTTAATTTTTTTTCTATATGATATGTATAATTAGCATATATTTCACCTTATGTATATAATATTTTAGCAAACTTTAATTGCATGGATATAAATTTATCACATAGAATTTATATAACATAATAATTATAATTATAATTATTGAGATCTAGACATGGAAATATTAAACAAACTTAAAGGTAATTAGATCATGTAATTATAATTAACTACTACATATAATTTCCTTATATATAAATATATTAAATATGACTTTTATTTATTAAATAAAATAAAAAAACATTTCCTGATTTGGCAATGTAGTTTTGGTGGAAAAATCTTGCAATTACTTTTTTTAGAAACCATTGTGTTTTTATATATATAAAGATAAAGATATATATAAATAAAAAGGAAACAAAATCATATCACTGTTTACAACTTGTTATTTGAGGTATGAATTTCCACTTATGCCCATTAATTCATTAATTTAAAGTTATTCATATTTTCCAATTAAAGCTAACTGCTTTAGAAAATTTACTACTCCTAATTTGTTTGGAATAGAAATTTATTGATTTCAAACACCTATTTTAAAAGACAGAATATTGTTACAATGATGCGAAGTAAATATATTACTGAAAAAATTAAGTAAATTTTGACGCCTATTATAATTGCCTATTATAATTTCGACAATAATATAACACACGAAAAAATGAAATAAAAAATTTCCCGACTATTAGAACGCCATATAACAGCCGTAGTGAAGTAGTGAGTATCATCAAAGAAACTCAAGCATTATTCCTCTACCCTACGACGCCGTTTCACCATGTCGGAAACAGAGCCTCCGCGCCTCCGCCGTGGAGCTCCGTCGCCCCTGTGCAAGCAGAATTCCTGGTCCCCCGACATTCTCCGAGACGAGGCCTGGAGCAATCGGCGGAGAAACAATCGCCTCCGCCGCGGCCGCAGCGTGACCGACGACGACCTCGACGAGCTCCGCGGCTGCTTCGACCTAGGTTTCAGCTTCGACTCGCCGGATTTGGATCGGAGGCTCTCGTCCACTTTTCCGGCGCTCGAGTTCTATCACGCTGTGAGTAGCTTGCCCCGATCTTCCTCGGCGTCGTTCTCCGATTGCGATACGTCGTCGTTTGGCAGCCCCGCGTCGATTGTTGATCCAGGTAAATTCTCAATTTATTCGCATCAAAACCTGTATTTTCCGAAATCAGAATCAAATTAGGGAAGAGTGAAGTGAATCTACTCTGATTTGTTGGGAAAAGGTGATGATCCGTCGACGGTGAAGGCGAAATTGAAGCAATGGGCGCAGGTGGTGGCGTGTTCGGTGCACCGATCTTCATCCAACTTGCTGTGAATTAGGGGGGAATGGAAACCGAGTTTTGTACGTGTAGAATTCGATTTGATTTTCTGTATTGGTTGTTGAAATTGAACTTCCGGGTTTGTTTTTGCTGCTGAATTCAGTGGTTGGAGATTGTAAAGTTTTTTGCTCTAATTATACATCTTTTCTATAATCATATTTGTCCTTTGAATTTCATTTTTTTTATAGTATTGTTTCCTAGTCAAGTCTAACCCTTGTTTTTCAGAATCAGTTAGAATCGGACAGTTCAATAGAAATTGAATGTTAGTCAAATACATACCAAATTTCAGATTTTGATTTAAATTGGAAAGAAAAGGATAAATATTGATAATCAGGCAAGAAATTGAAAATGAGAACATTTTATTATTAACAGAGGAAAAAACACAAGTTCTCACATTTCGAACACGTCTTCTAATCTCCTCAAGTCTTTCACCACAAAGATAAAAGATAGCATACATGTATGTATGTGCTTAATTTATTTATTATCAGAATTTATGCAAAATATTTAAGATTTTTTTGTTACATTTCTACCGCAATTCATATTTATATTATCGTGTAGCTCCCAACTAAAAAACATAGTTTTTTTTATTCGTAATAGAACAACAATTTGTCAAATTTCTAGAATTGTGTTAGAAAAGTAGCAAAACCATATTAGAACAATACATTCAAATGCGATCAATAACTTACTCGGTTTTAGGCATCTACTTGGAGGTAAGCAAGACAAACGCTATGTAGTTTGTATTTGGCTTGGAGTTGTGTGGCTTATCTAGAATGAAGAAACAATGTTATTTTTAGCAAAAATGAGTTTGTCGTATCCAAATTTATTGATGAGCTTAAGGCACGTCTTTGAAGTTGGTTTGTTGTTAAATTGGTCAAAAATTGTCATTTTTTCATTTAAAGATCGTTAATAAATCCTAGGGGATGTCTTAGAATCTGATTTGTCCTGATGCCTCTCTTCTTTCTTTCATTTTCTTTCTCAGTTTGTAATGTAATGTAGTTTTTTTTTTTTTGTACTATACTCATACTCCTCATACTTAGTTTTTTTCTTTTATGATAAACTTTTTTGATTGATAAAGAAAAATTCTCCATGTTAGACAACATAAAAATATTCATTTATATAAATAAAGAAATAAAAATATGTGTGTGTGTGTGTGTTTGAGAGCATTTTTCCATGTTTGAACTTGGCCTGCACCACCACACTATTTTTATGGCGTTGGATCCAAAGTCTCAGGTTGCAATGTTCAAATCAGGTAATTGTTGCATTGACTTTTCACACTACTTGCTTTAGTTTATTCTATTTATTTCATCCTCATATTAGATAAATTAAAAAATGAATAAGAAGAAAACAAAACATATTCCCATTGGGCATAAACTAAAAGGAAAGGACTAAGTTTTCTTGCAACTTTCCAAAAATTAATGTAAGGATTGTTTGGTTGGGTTAGTTATCGCATGTCACCACAATTATTTTCTTGTTTATTTATCCATTATTACTGTTATTATTTAAATAAGAGGAGGAGATATTTTGGGGCATTTTGGGGCTTCATGACAAAATGTATTGGAATATCTTATAATTTAATCATTTTATCTATGTATGCGCGTGGCCATTGGCTCGTTATCTTCCATCATAGATTATACTCCAATATTCTAATATTGGTCCAAAGATATTCAAATAGACAAGGACAAAAGATAATGATTTAAACATGTTCATCAAAGATTGATTAGGCCCTTTATTAATCACAAATGTTCCTATGCACAAAATGTATGGATCTGAATTGGTACAATTGGGACAACCTGATCCGGACACCTGGGTCACCTGGGTTTTTTTTTTTTGCTTCAATCTGTTACCTTTATGTTGTAAGGATGTGACCTTTATGTTATAATGTTATGACATTTATGTTTAGTAACTTAGGAAAAAATGAAGATTTTCAAGTTTTTTCGCTTCAGATTGAGACATTTATATTGTATTGTTGTGACCTTTATGTACAATTCTTGTGACCTTTATGTACAAATATTATGACCTTCAGAGTGTAAAATTCTTCATTTTTTTTTCTAAGTTAGAGTATATAAAAATCATTACATTTATTCATAAAGATCACACTTATATAACATAAAAGTCATACTCATACAGCATAAAGGTAACAGTTTGAAGCGAAAAAATAAAATTCAAATTTTTTTAAAAAAAAAGTGTGTGGATCCGAGTAGAACCGGACCCGACCCGAATTGTATGTGCACCAGTTGTACAGAAGACTAACTCTTATTGAATATTAATATATATGCATGATAGAGTGAGTCTTGTGTGAGACCGTCTCACGTATTTCATTCCGTGAGACGGGTCAACCCGATCCGGTCAAAGGTCAACGGTCAAAGTGAAAAGTCAACAATCAACGGTTGGTTAACGCCAGTCAACATCTGGTCAACGTCAGTCAAGGTTTGGTCAACGCCGGTCAACGATCGCTCAACGCCGTTGACCAAAAAGTATTACATGTCATGCATAAAAGTATTGCATGTTATATATAAAAGTATTACATTCATAATGTAATAATGTTATTCTACTCACATAATACTTCTATGTATATAATGTGATACTTTTAATTAGTATTACATACTACATATAAAAGTATTACATGATATATATATATATATAAGTATTATTTGTTGATTTCAATAGTATTACATGTTGCACACAAAAACATTATATTATGAGAGTATTACTTGTTGATTTCAATAGTATTACATGTTGCACATAAAAATATTATATTTGTGTATTAGACAATATTTTTCTATATATCATCTAATACTTCATAGTATTACATGATACACATAAAAACATTACTTGTTGATTTCAATAGTATTACATGTTACACATAAAAGTATCAATGATATATATAAAAGTATTATTTGTTGATTTATATAATATTACATGTTGCACATAAAAGTATTGCATGATGTTATGTTCTTATAATGTAATAATATTTTTGTGTGTATTAGGTAATATACTTTTATATATCATTTAATATTTCATAATGTAATACTTTTATGTATATTATGTGATATTTTTTTATAGATCGGATAATACTTTTGTATTATATACATATAATGTATAATATATTACAAAAGTATTAGATGGTATATAGAAAAATAATATTTACTACACATAAAAGTATTACATATTTCCATACACTCTAACCAAATCCAAAATCATATTATTTTACAAAAGTACTACTATCTCCGTCCTGGTTGAACTTGCCTAGTTAGACCGGGCACGAAGGTTAAGAAAAAATAGTTGACTATTGTTTTTTAAGATAATTGGGTGACATTTTTGTAATAAGGGTGAAATATAGGGATATAAGTGTTTGACTTTTGTGACATTTTAAGATTGATTTTTGTTTTTGAGTGTTAGTTTTGTAATAATGATGAAATCGTGGATATTAATATTTGAATTTTGTTGTCATTTATGGGCTGACAAGTTTAGTTGAGACAAACTAAAATGACAAGTAGGCAAGTTGAGTTGGGACGGAGGGAGTACATAATATATTGAAAAATAATACCTGAAACACACAAAAGTATTACATAATTTCTCAAAACTTTGTCACACATGATACACATAAAAGTATTATATAATATGTAATACTTTTGGTTACCGGCGTTGATCGGCCGTTGACCATTACCTTTTGACCGTTTAATTTTGACTTTGACCATTGACTTTTGACCGAATCGGGTTGAATCGTCTCATAAATTGGTATCCGTGAGACGATCTTATATAAGAATGTGTCATGCATGATAACACTACCATATAATTCAGGAAGTAAAATTATATCAACAAAATATCCAGAAATGACCTTTTGAAAATATCTGATGTACTCATTTTCAACGCAGAACAAAGTAAAAAGACATCTTCATTATTTGTATGAAATAATGATCATCTATCAATTTTTCAATATATAAAGATCTCATCGTTTTAAATATTATAATTTGAAATTAATGATTATATGACATACTACGTATTGGTACATCATTATGTGTATTCTTATTAAGTTTCACTTGTCAACTTGTCCTCTAATCGCATTACCCCCATTAATTATGTACTAGAGTAAGTCATGTGTATTACGTGAATATTTTAATTTAACCTTTTATTATGTAATTTAAATTTAATTGTGTGAAATTTTCTATTTATCATTTAATGTAATTGTAAAAATCAAGTTTAGTTAAAATGTTTTCCTAAAATTTCATTTACAATTTTATTGTCAATCATAATTATTTAGTATTTTGTTATTCAATTATTACTATCTCCTTAAATTGCTCTATTATGATATTGCATGAATTAATTGAAAATTAAATTATAATTAAATAAGATATAGAGTTGCTGTAGTTTAATTTAAAAATGTTAAAAATCATTATTGATTTAAAAATAGGTAAATTACTATCATATTTTTCAGTAAATTTTCATAAGAATGTCTTAAGGATATAGTTTTATATGATCAATCAGTTCATAACCTACAAAAATAGAATTTGATTTGAATTTTAAATGGTACTATATCATCTCACGAAATTATATTTGTGAATTATGAATATCAATTTATGTGATATTTCATAAAATAAGGGTGAAAATGGAAAATCAGAGATTTAAAATCAATTTATTAATGGTTTAATGAACATTTAATGTAGCACAAAAGAACTCAAATACGTGTAATAAAAAGTGAAGAAAAGTGCAAGGGGTGGACCAAAGCAGGGCACAATGTTATCAAGTAGCAGTAAGGCACCGCAGGACATGCCACGCGCCACAAAATAGAGATGTCGCGCGTGGAGGGACGCGCACACATGCTGTAAATAAATATCTGGCTGACTGGCCAAAGATATTTCAGTCCGACGTGGCACCGACTCCATGTTACTGACACGTGTCAAAGCGCTTCCATGTGGAGCCTTTAACTACACTTTCTCTCTCTCACCGCTTCTCTCCTCTCTCTCACAAATATCTTCTCTCTCTCTTAAATTGTCTTTCTGCAGAGGGTTTTCTCTTCAATTAATTTGGTGTGATAAAAATCTATTTGCATTTTTTTTGCGACGATTATGGAAGGAAACTGCCTCTCGGAATATCCGCCTTCGCCGCCGCTGCAATCGGCGGATATTGGTTGCTCCGATGAGTTTAATCGGTCTAACTCGGACGCGTCGACTTTGACTGCTGAAAATTGCGAAGATATTTTGCATCGCTCGGCGAATGTGAAGCCGGTAACTACGTTTGCTCGTCTCGATTTTTTTGCAGCTCTCTGTACGAATATTTTTTTTCTGCGGTTTTCTTTTTGTTTAATTTTATTTAATTTTACTTTCTATTTTGTTATTATGAATTTTGATGCAGTAGTTAAGTAATTGGATGAATGACATCTTGTGTTTTTTGATTTTATTATGAAGCTTATATTGGTATATTCCAGTGCATATGGGACTAGATTTTCTGAATATTCCGTGATTTATTGAGATCTTTTCAGGCCTTTGGCTTCTGGCTTTTTGTCCGTGTTATAGAGGATAGGAAGAACAATCTGTGTTAACATATGTACATATTTTTTTGGTTGTTGTTGACCCTGATTTTTGGAGCAGGATGATCTCTGTAAAGTTAAATCGTGTTGTGATGGCATGAAAAATGAACAGAACTAGCTTTGGTCAAATATGTTTTGGGGTTCTGAGGTGGATTGTGGAACTCTTCTATATTCGGAATGAAATCTAACCTTTGTAGGTGAAATAATTAATGAGATGTGGGATATAAAGAATTGAAAATTCAGAGTCAGGTCTAAAAGATTTTCCCTAATGCAAGTGTGTTAATCATTAGCTGAAGATGATTATTTGATGAAGCTACTGCATGATACTAATATGCTCAGCTATGTCCTTTGATCTGGTTTGGTTGCATAGAGAATATGTGGAGCCATAAGTTTCAGACATCTACAAAAGGCTTAGAGACGGGATTTGTTTTTGGAGCCCATTCAATTTATTATTGAACATTTGCAAGTGGATTATCGATCCTAGACATTATAGAATGGACTTGTGAACGAACCCTGCTGTATTGGTTGTTTGGTTGATGACTAGCTTATTTATTGAGAGTTTCCTTTTTCATGTCAATCCTTTAGTGTAGCAGACACCTCCAGATTAAGCAGTATAAATGACTGAAATCTGAAGGGCCTAAAAGCTTTTTAAAAAGAATATTTAAAAGAAGAATATCCTCATGTTCCTTCTTCCTTGCAGGATGACAGCACAATGTGGACAGATGAGAAACACAGCTTATATCTTGAACATTTGGAAGTCTCATTTATTAAGCAGTTGCACCAGTCAATTGGTTTGCTTGCCCAATGCTCAAATCAGAAGAGTGACGAAGATATAACTCGAATGCATCCAATCAATGTTGATAATGATTCTGAGGAGGTAGAGACCCTTATTTGAAGCCCATATTTTCATGTTGTTTCTGTTAATTATCTTTCGAATTTACTTGTGCAATTCTAGAAATTGAGAATTTTTATTGTTGCTCATGCGTTTACCAGTTGGCTACTGTGCCTCATGGATGTTCAGAAAAGATCAATTGCAACAAGAGTACTCCTCTGTCCCATGTTTCACCTGATACCCTTGCTCCCATCAAGACTCCACGGGTTCATCGTTCTAAACGCATTGGAATGCACCACCCTGCAGCATCAGCTAATTTTCCAGAACTCTTAAGGCTTTGCAATACAGGGAATTACCGGAAAGTTACTACATCTCATGGTTGTTCACAGCAATTTCCTCACAGTGGTCAATACCATGGTGATACACATCACATGATGACAGGTATTGTATCATTCTTCGATCCATTTCCATTTTGACCTTCATGCGTAACTGTTGTAGTTGTTTGTTCGCTGGGAATATATGTTTTAGAAAGGTCCATGCATTTTTCTGTTGCAATGTTCCTCTGTAATTAATTCTAACAATTACGGAACTTTGGATTTCTTGCAGAGGGTACAGGTCAGAATTTTGTTGAAGATGACAATCAAACTAAACTGAAATCTGAGTCTTGGTTGAGAAGATTGAAGAGAGCTTGACCAGATTAGGCATGATCGAGTAATGCCTCAAGTTTATAATCTCTTGCAGTTTTACTTTTTTGACAAACCGATTACTGATCAGTTGATAATATTTCTACCCTTGTTGGTGGACTAGCATATCGTGAAGTGTCTAGAAACCTATCGATCTTTGTCTATCCTCCACATGAAATTCTTTTAGTTAGACTTGGCTATTGAAAGATGACCAGAATCACAAGAATGATAGTGCACTTTTGCTTTCTTCGGTGTCTAATTTGTAGGGACTGCGAACTAGATTCAGGGTGTTAAGTTAATGCTATCGAACTAATGCATTGCATAGAATGTAATCGTGTGATATGATTTGAGATCATAGTAGTCAAAAATTTTTGCACTTATTTCTGCTTCATCTCCTTCGGTGCAATGCACCCTACTCTGGGTTCATTCAACGAGTGTGAATCATCGGTGATTTGACACTCTGTGAATGTGTAGGATGTAGCACATCAGAGTTGTGTTGTAGTCTGATAGTATTTGTGGATTCCCTATATTGCTCAATGCATATGAATCTTTGTTCTTATGAAATCATGCTGCACTCAAATAGGAAGGCTACAACTTAGGCCTTCAAATTCTGTGTGTGTTTTCAAGCAGATAATATCATGAAATTGTTGATCTTGTGCTTTGGCTTGTCAGCACCACAAATTTATTATTAAGGAAAAACCCACACTCCTCTTTCATAATCTCTTAGTGTTGGTTTCTGATACGTGTACGGGGTTATAATTTGTTAGGTATTATGAAGAGCATGAAATTTAAAATTCATATAACAAAACGGAACATTTCAAAGTTCATGTAAAAACGTTGAAGTCACATTAGTCCAGATGACAAATTGTAATTAGTTCAAGATATTAAATAAGATCGAACATATTAAGCTAAAACTACTTGAACTTGACACGTCTTAGCTTAATCAAAATTCAATCAAGCTCCATGCAGCTAATAATTAAATGAATTACTCAAACACAACTTTTAATGTCTGATAACAATTCAAACTATTCAACTCGATTCAATTCGTTTACAATAAATTTGTTCGGAAAATAAACACACAAGGGGATATATTCATGCTTCATTAAAGGTGAGAGAATGCACATGTCCTCTAAAATGTATAGACCCAAAGGACTGGTAAATTACATCATTGTTTACAAAATTTTGCATTATATCGTAAACTAGTACTTAATATTTAATTTTTATCGTTCCGACAATCAATGATAAACTCTATTTTCCATAAAATATAGATCGTATACATAATAAATAGATTTAATATGTTATGGTGAGTGATGACTTGTAACATCTATAAATCCATAGAGATAAAATGCAATTAATTATAGACAGAAAAATAATTAATTGTTGAAAAGTAAGCGAAAGGCGTAGATGCATGGCTGACAGGTATAAAAGGGTCCAAAGCATTTCCTCCACTCTCTATTTCCTCTTTCCTTCTCTCCTTTTTCCTCTCTTCCCTATTCCTTCGCTTCAATTTCCCGGATTTTTTTCTCTGTGTTTTCAAATTACTGCGGATTTCGTTTTGATTGTGCTTGATTCAGTTCGTGGTTGATTCTCGATACTGAATATTTCGATCCTGTTGATCGATCGATCGATCGATCGATGCTCCGTTGTTTTCGGATTCCGTGATGGAACCGTTCTGGACGCTCAATGGCGTCCCCGCCGCCTCGCATTTCGTCGTCGCGCTCTGCTTCGCTTTTGGTTTCATTTCTACGAGGTTCTTCCTCGATAGATTTATTTTTCGTGTAAGTGTTTTTGTTTTCTGGTTTGGAGAAATTTTTCCTTGATGATTGGTTGATGTATGGCGACGTGTGCTATAATTCATGACGTTGATATGTATGTTTAGACTGTTGGTGTCATCATCATTTTTACAGATTTGAGAATTAGGAGAAAAATGTTGGTATGAATCGTATGATTTTCTGCATTCGCCACCATCTGGATGATTTTTATGTTATTTTCCATGGTTTGGGGTTTGAGTTATTAACTGGTTGAATTTCGCAAAAGTTATTGGGATTACACAGTGTGTTGGATACTACCTACTGATATGATTTAGCTTGAACTTGTTTTAAGATGAAATTTGTTCGTCAGCAGTATGGCAATATATGATGTCGTAGTAAGATTTCTGGGATTATGCAATCTAAGTTGAACTGTTTACCAAGTAAATGCAAGATATGGTTGGTACTATATTCAGATTTTCTACGCTGATTATCTATACATTGTACCGGTTTTGTGAATACGCTGAGCTGGGAGATATAAAGTTCAGTTTTATTTTGTAGGAATGCAAGTGATTGAAATTATGATTGTACTAAGAGATGATTGTTTAAATCATCCATTTGATGATGTCCCTGTTTGGGTAGATTTTCCTTTCTTACAATTGATTCCATCTATTCCAGAGGCTGGCAATCTGCCTGTCAGGTGGAAGAGCTGCTAAATTGAAACTCAATGAGGAGTCGAGGAGAAAACTTTCAAAATGTTCGGAGTCCATGTGGAAGTTTACGTACTATTTTACTGTTGAGTTTTGCGTTTTGGCGACTATCTATCAGGAGACATGGTTTAGAGATGTGAGGCAGTACTTCACCGGCTGGCCATATCAAGAATTGAAGTAAGTTCGATGTGTCACAGTGGTTGTTCTAGTAATAAAGTGTGAGAATAGTATTACGGTTGAATTCCTGCAGTGAGAAGAACTGATTATCTAGTGGTCAACATGATTCATGAATCTACTTACAGTTCTTTTCTAGTTTCTAATCTTTCATGAAGAAGCAAGAAACTATCGTTGCTATGTAGTGTCCCTTCAAATGCACACATGCATAGTTTATGGTTTATACTGTATCTAAAATTAGCACATGATTGTTTCAGGCTTCCAGTGCATCTTATCTATATGTGCCAATGTGGGTTCTACACCTATAGCATTGGTGCCCTGCTTATCTGGGAAACACGAAGGAAGGATTTCTCTGTCATGATGTCTCATCATGTTGTCACTGTGATCCTAATTTCTTATTCTTACTTGACAAGGTACATATTTGCTTCTTTATTGCTTATGCTATTAAGTATCCAGATATTGTTATAAAGATTTTTGATCAATTAGTAATGGAAGTGCAGAGGACTAGTTGTGTTAGTTAATGCTTGAGAACATGCCAATTAAGTAAAGCTCATGTTTCTCTATTTAATGAATAAGATATCCTTGAACACAAGTGTTACCATTTCGCTCTTAATATATATATATATATATATATATATATGAAGATATTCCAATATTCTGTCTTGTCAATTTTAGATACAGATAAGTATTATAAATCTTTTTGAAGCCTAAATGATGAATTTAGTTGCGGGCTCACACGCACACAAACACAAAGGTCAACAGATTGATGGACCATTTGGACATATAATACACAGGTTCTTTCGGATAGGAATAGTTATTCTTGCACTGCACGATGCAAGTGATGTATTCCTCGAAGCAGCAAAAGTTTTCAAATACTCTGGTCATGATCTTGGAGCTAGCGCTTCTTTTGGCATGTTTGCCATATCATGGCTTGTCCTAAGGCTCATATACTTCCCGTTTTGGGTCATAAGGTCATCGAGGTTGGTTCCCAAATCATTCTCACTCTCATGTTTACAAATTTTACACCCCACTCTTCCATCTAATCCTTTTCTTGCTGCTATATATTCTTCAGCTACCACATATGCAAATTCTTGAACCTCTCAGAGACGTACCATGCAGCATTGTACTATATCTTCAACATAATGCTGTTAACCTTGTTTGTTTTCCACATTTACTGGTGGGTCCTCATATGTTCAATGATCTCAAGACAGCTTAAAAATCGAGGAAAAGTTGGGGAAGATATACGATCAGGTAAACATGTAGCTTATTTTTGTATATTAGACATGCTTTTAGTCTCATGAGACATTCTGTTTGATTTCATTTTACTAACACTTCCAAATTGATTAACAGATTCTGAAGATGATGAATAGGTGAGTGAGTGTTCTTTAAGATGTATATTAGCTAGTGATAGACTTACTTTTAGCAAAGATACTAGAAATCTGCAGATTTCTCTAATCTGTATTTTGTGTTGGTGGAGTATATTAGGAGGAAAATAAGAGTCTCTTAGGATGAAAATAGTTTGATTTTCATGTCTTTAAAAGAAATTAAAAAAAAGTGTATAAATTATAGTCCATTTTCTTTTTCTTTTCTTTTTTTCATAAAGAAAACGGCGAATTTCGAGTGTATATGAAAGTAAATATTGAGTTTGATCCATATTATGTTCCTATAAATCTTGGGAGAAATCGAATGTGATAGTTGCTTGTTTTATTTGGATTAAAATTAAGCCAATTAACAAAGTATATTTATACCATAAATCAAATAAATTAACTTTTTTACCACCATATAATTTTATTACTTTTCATAGTTTGTATGGAAGTCTAAAAATAACCCCGCACTCATATATATGTGATGTAAGATTGTTCGATGATGATGTGATGAGAGATGATGCCTATGTCTTATTAATAAAAATAAAATCATTATTTTTTATAGTAGAATTTATTATTATTATTATTATGCTGATAAAAGAAGGGTGTGAATAATATATGTGATTGAAATTGAAGAGTGTCTTGTAGAAGCGTGGTTCTTACGTGGCTTGAGCGCTTAACTTCTTTTTTTTTTGTTTGGATTCTTATCTTGTGTTTGACTTATCACTTCTTACATATGATGCTTATTCAGAAACTGTCGGATTTGCAAGACAATGTGATTCTTAAATTACAACCTATCTCTAAATAATAATACATGTTTATTATCTAATATGTAAAATGTAAAACGAAATTCATATCAATCAATAATAAGATGAATTAACTCAATTATATGATCGATATTTGTTTCATATAATATTATAAAAAAAAAACTCATCTCACATGAAATCTTATATGAGACAGTCTCACATGATTTTTCGCAATATTTTTCTACATTTCACATTTCATATAAGATGTCGTCCTACAAATTAAAACTTTATTTTATATAAACATAATTACAATTAAAAACCATTATAGAATAAATAAACGGGGAATCTGTCCTGTAAAAAACAAAATTGAAACTTAATAAATTTTTCTATAGATAAAATATTGTACTACAATGTAAAACTTGATTTTGGGCTATAATACATTTAGCACATTAATAATAAATATGTGTTTTACATTTACTTTTGGGTCATATGAGTTGTACGCTTTAGAATGCTCATTTATATAAAATATAAATCTTTGTTACAAACTTATTTCATTTGCATAAATCATACCTAATTTAATAAATGATAAAACATTAACAACCATTGTGATGAAATTGAAATTAAATATTTAATATATTTGAGATATACTAATATGATAATGGAGTTTTAATAAATTTCATAATAAAATTAATTTTATTACGTGTTGTTTTAACGATGGTAATAATTTTAACAATTTGATGTAAGTGTAACCATTATAACCTTGCATGCTTTTTTTAAATAGGGACATTGGTTACATGCCATTTTAACAATTTCATATCAGTGTAACCATTTTAACCATGTTATACAGTGCAAACATTGTATGTGCAAAACATTGTATTTCAATCATACACTATTGTATATTTTGACCCTACAACCATTTCCTTGAACCATTAGATTGAAATATTTAATATATTTCAGATATATTAATATGTTTATTGCCCCACAATTTTAAGTTTTATTCACGAATGTTTTAATTGTATATTAATTTATATATTTACATATTACCCCACAATTTTGGATGTCATTAACCATTGTGTGATATCATTCTATTGCCCAACAATTTTTATTTGAATTCATCAATGTATACATTTGAATGTCATTAACTATTGCGTGATGTCATTGATAATTGAATGTCATTAACCATTGCATGATGTCATTGATAAGATATAAATTAGTTTGTATATATTGCATATTACCCTCACAATCTTGGATGTCATTAATACATTCTATTTTATCTTGTAATATATGAACGAGTCATAGGATTATGATTTTTTTTTAATTCACCAATGTTATCTATGTTGTATATATTTGTATATTTGCAATGCATATTCCAAGTGATATAATGCAATGCAATTCATATCATGCCATTGATATAATACAATGCATCGTTATTGCAATGCAATGCAATTCATAACATTGGTTGCATGGTATCATGCATTGATACAATGCAATGTATGTTATTGCAACGCATCATACTAATAAAAAAATAAAAATGCATACAAACCATTCTAACCGTTCACAATGAACTATGCATAAGAATTTTTTGGATGACTTACAGCAGTGCGTTGATGCATTGCAATTGAATGGAATGTCTTGCACTATAAATGAATATTTTCCCACATAATTTACATTTCACTTAGAGATAAACTTAGACATACTCATGTATAAAGTTGTTAAGATTTTTTTGTATCTCATTATATCTTTTTAGATCTTGAAATGTATTATATATATATATATTAGATTTTATATCAATAAAATACAAGTTCTTAATTCTTCTATCAGTATATATATACATTTGAAGATTTAAAATAATATTTTATTGGTGAATTTTGAGAAGTGTTTACGTTGAGAGAACATTTTATAAACATTCATAAAATACATAATATATTTTAATATACATAATTAAGTTTATATACATAATTAAGTTTATATACATAATATATATTGTGATAATTAAGTTTATATACATTAATCTCAATTAATGTATATATTATGATAATTAAGTGTATGTGTGTATATATAAGTAATTTAGGATCATATTTTAATTAATTAAGTAAAAGACTAAAGTAGTAATATTACATGTAAAATAATGTTTTAATTTGTTGTTGGGTGTGTAAAATAGTAAACTTAAATCCTCATTTCTAATTATTCAATCAAATAATTATTCAAATTATTTAGTTAATGATTTAATTAGGTGTTTTTCAAATTATTCATGTTAAAATTACAAATTTTTATTTTCTTATTATTATTTTTTTTTTAGAAACGGCCCGGGGCGCAAGCTTTGCCCCGCCCGCCCAGCGAGTAGTAGTTGCGGGGAAGGCTGGGTACCCGCCCCGACATGCCCCATTGCCATCCATAATGTAACAATTGTCATCCATAATGTAACCATCGTAAATTACAATAAAATATATCGAATATGGATGTCAAATGAATCGTCGTCGGACAATACAAAGAATTTGTAACACAGACATGCAAAAAACAACAATTGAAAACATTAATAAATTTTTCATCGAAAATATTACTATAATTTAACGAATGAAATTATAAAATTAAATTAATACGTTAGCACTTTCACAATTACGCCTAAAAATAAATGGCACTATTTAAAATTGGTCGTGCAAGTAAAACAAAGAGACCCATGGCCCACATCAACGTCATCATTCCATATTTCCATTGTCAACATCCACGTCATCAATCTGGAAAATTTCCCCACGTGCAACAAATCCAGGTGGTTTGACCAGGTTGACCACCCCGAGTAAACTCAGTGTTTCCAGCTCTGAGCTCCTGATTTATATACCGCCCGTTTTCAACCTTCTTTTCGTCAACACTTCAAACCTCAAAACACAACATTTCTTTAGCAAAACATGCAGAGATCGAGCAACATCAATGGCAGCTCAATGCACCACCGCCCTCCTCTGCCGCCAACCGGTGGCTCCGCCGCCTCTTCTTCTGGCTGGTTCTTATCCGTTTGTGAAGACATGGAGACCTGCAGATTCTGCAGGATAAAGGGGTGCTTGGGATGCAACTTCTTCGAAGAGGTGGACAAGAACGACGGCGGCAATGGTGGAGCTCCGACGATGACGAAGAGGAAGAAGAAGAACTACAGAGGCGTCCGGCAGAGGCCGTGGGGGAAATGGGCGGCGGAGATCAGGGACCCGAGGAAGGCGGCGCGTGTGTGGCTTGGCACTTTCGAGACGGCCGAGGATGCTGCGCGTGCTTATGACAGGGCTGCGTTCGAGTTTCGTGGATTGAGAGCCACCCTCAACTTTCCTTCTGACTACGCCGCTGCCATGGCAGCTGCGCCGCAGCCGTCTTTCGCTCGTCGAGAGAAAAAGAGGAAACAAGAAGATGAAAAGGAGTTTTGGGAGTCTATGATAGGAGAGGATGCAGTTGAAGGGATGACGAGGATGATGGATTTCAATGGAGAGTCACAAGGATTTTGCTAAGTAGTAGGAGTGACTAGTGAGTGTTGTCAGATATCTTCTCATGAAAGATTTGTGAGACGCCCGTGATCCATACTTCACAATTCATATCTAAATTTATGAAGATCAACCTTGTTTCACGTATAAATTTTTGAAATTAATTTTGTTTGTTTGTAATAAGGTTCTGTCTTTGGATAACTATTTGTAAAACCAATCTCATATAATTTTTGTATTTCCGTGACGACGGATCTGAGAACTTTTTAGTTAAATTTTCAGCTTATGTATGTTAACAGGAAGTTAAGAATGTATATTATTTTGTTTAATGAATCATTCACTCTCGTCTCATTTCAGTTTGATTCTTAGGATTTTTGTTCTTGATTCAAATACTTTTGGATTTTGCGCAAGTGTAATTTTAAAAGAGATATAGCTACATATATTTTGAGTATGACAAAATATTTTGTGCAACTGGGGTCAACCCGTCTCATGCGCCTCTGACGCGTGTTTTCACACTCCCCACGTGCCTGGTGGGTGCACTCAAACCCACCAAAATTCGCTTCAGGCAGTCATATCCTCATGTTATATTAGGATTACCTTCATGTTATGTTAGTGTTGTTATGTTAGTGAGGGTAACACTAACATAACATGAAGGTAACTCTAACATAACGTGAAGGTTACTCTAACATAACATGAAGATATGATTAACATTGTTTTTTACCTTCATGTTATGTTAATGTTACCTTCATGTTATGTTAGTGTTACCTTCATGTTATTTTAGTTCAGTGGTTTTAAACTAAGAGTAATAAATCTGGAGATGGGGTCACATTAACATAACGTGAAGGTAACACGAAGGTAACCCTAACATAACACAAAGGTAATACTAACATAACGTGAAGGTAACGACCAAAACACGAGAAAAAAGTAAAGAGGCGCGGGCGGGCCCAATTGCACGGATCTGAGATCCGTGTAACTGGTGTACAGAAGAGTAACTCTTTGACTATTAGTCTTCAATATAAGTTGGAATTTTGATATTAGAGCTCACTAGATATATAATACATTTTTCATATTTTAAAGGGTGAAAAATAGTTTTCTCAAAACAACTCCTATAGTACACATATTGTTCGGTAGAAAATTGGATTGGATTGCTTGCTATAAATGTGAGTTTGGACTAGCTACTAAAAAAAATGCTTTTGTAATTTTTACTAATACTTACTCCTTTTTGAAATAATTATCCTTTAAAATTGTTTCACATACCTTAAGAAAACATTCAACTGGTATAATTATTTGTATAAAATAACACACCTTAAAAATTTAAAGACGACAAATAAATGGAAACAAACTCCATTTTTAAAACGACAATTATTTTAAAACGGTGTAACTACTACCTATATCACACAATGTTATTAGAAATTAATTCATTTTAATTTCCTTAAATACTCAAATTTAATGTTGTTCATTGAAAATTTGAAGGGTTATAAATATAAATAGCTATTCCAAAGAAAGGATATTAGCTATAATAATTCCAAATGATACAGAGCAAGAGTATCTATATCTATATATATATAAAAGCAGAACATTCTGCCAAAAATAACTGTAATAAATGTCTCATTTATTAAGTATTTCCATTTTAAGAAAATCATTAATAACTCATTTTATATTTATTAACAAAAGTATAAATAAGTATTAATATTTAAGACATTTAATTTTATATTTATAGTATAGAAATTCAAAAAAAAAATAGATAAATCTATATATATATATATATATATTTCTATACTATAATAATAGAGGAAAAATTGAAAATTTTATAAAAATACCCTTTTTTCCAACAAAAAGTGTCACTTCAACAATCTTTTTTTTTTTTGTATTTTTTATTACTTAATACATTCAATTTATGATCAATTTACAAAGTACCAATTTTCATAAGTCAATGAACTTATCTACCCATTTTTCTGGGAAGTAATTTTTTTTTACCCAATTTAGGTAGTGGAATGTCCTTAATAATCCCAATTTAAGTTATATTTACATAAGAAAAGTTCAGAAAATATCTTGAACTCGAGTCATCTTTCTTCGACTCGAGTCAACTTTTCAGATAAAGTGAACATGTCGTGAACACGGAATATAATATCATGTTCACGAAATACAATAAGATTCAACATGTCGTGAACACGGAATATAATAGTGTTCACGAAATGCAGAAAGGTTCACATGTCGTGAACACGGAATATAATATCGTGTTTACGATATACAGAAAGGTTCAACATGTCGTGAACACGATATGCTGATATATTTGTGGTTTACGTAAATATAAACTTAAGTTGAGGGCATTATTGACATTTCACCCTCAAATTGGGTAAAAAAGTAACTTCCCATAAAAATGGGTAAACAAGTTTATTGACTTGTCAAATTGGGTAATTGGAGGTATTTCCACTTCAATTTACAATATAAATATTGTATTAGTTTATTCTTATTTTAATAATTTCTCTAAATACCAACAATAGATATTGTTCAAACAATCATTTCAATAATAAATATTAATTTGTTGAGGGATAATTGATATTATATTTAATATAAATATAATTAATAAACAAGTGTAACACTATTAAAGATGTGTGTCACATACAGTATATATATGATATGTATTTAGTGTGAAATTTTATGTCATCCTAAGTATTTTTAATATTTGCAAGTGTGCCGTCAACAATTTTTTTTTATTTTACATTTTTCACTATTTAATTTATTAGATTTGATAATATAAATATTGTATTAGTTTATTCTCATTTTATTGATCTTAATTAAATTATTTTTTATTGAATAATTTTTTAAATACCAACAATAGATATCCATATAAGAATTTCAATAATAAATATTAATTTGCATGGGGATAATTTATATCATATGAACAAATCTATCTATATATAAAATGAAGACTGTAAATTTTGCCACTTTCCCTCCTAAAAATGTCAAATCAAGATTTTTGTTAAATTTTTTTTTGTAAAAACTAATAGTTTTTTAAGGGAATTAATTATGTTATGTTGTAATATTTTCAATTAACTTCTTCTTCTTCTTCTTCTTCTTCTTCTTCTTCTTCTTCTTCTTCTTCTTCTTATTATTATTATTATTATTATTATTATTATTATTATTATTATTATTATTATTATTATTATTATTATTATTTCTTCTTCTTCTTCTTCTTCTTCTTCTTCTTCTTCTTCTTCTTCTTCTTATTATTATTATTATTATTATTATTATTATTATTATTATTATTATTATTATTATTATTATTTGTTGTTGTTGTTGTTGATGAATAATGTTTAATGTTGAACAATAAATTAATATTATTATTTGTTGTTGTTGTTGTTGATGAATAATGTTTAATGTTGAACAATAAATTAATTCTTTTGTATGAACTATCATTACTTAATGTTTAAAATTATTCACATTCTCATTTAAAATTAAAGAAATTTTAAGATATTTTTGTAATTTTGAAATAATGTTGTATATAAGCAAATATTTCAAAATTTATATTGTTGATTGTTCAATTATGACCAATTCCAAAAATCATTAGCTTATCAAATTATTTATTAGAGTAAGAAAAATATTCAACAAAAGATAAAAACAAATAGAATGTAAGTTTTCAAAATATTAATTGTAATTGGATGTATTTCCACTTCAATTTACAATATAAATATTGTATTAGTTTATTCTTATTTTAATAATTTCTCTAAATACCAACAATAGATATTGTTCAAACAATCATTTCAATAATAAGTATTAATTTGTTGAGGGATAATTGATATTATATTTAATATAAATATAATTAATAAACAAGTGTAACACTATTAAAGATGTGTGTGTGTGTATATACAGTATATATATGATATGTATTTAGTATGAAATTTTATGTCATCCTAAGTATTTTTAATATTTGTAAGTGTGCCGTCAACAAAATTTTTTTTATTTTACATTTTTCACTATTTAATTTATTAGATTTGATAATATAAATATTGTATTAGTTTATTCTCATTTTATTGATCTTAATTAAATTATTTTTTATTGAATAATTTTTTAAATACCAACAATAGATATCCATATAAGAATTTCAATAATAAATATTAATTTGCATGGAGATAATTTATATCATATGAACAAATCTATCTATATATAAAATGAAGACTGTAAATTTTGCCACTTTCCCTCCTAAAAATGTCAAATCAAGATTTTTGTTAAATTTTTTTTGTAAAAACTAATAGTTTTTTAAGGGAATTAATTATGTTATGTTGTAATATTTTCAATTAACATATTATTAATGTTGTTGTTGTTGTTGTTGTTATTATTATTATTATTATTATTTGTTGTTGTTGTTGATGAATAATGTTTAATGTTGAACAATAAATTAATTCTTTTGTATGAACTATCATTACTTAATGTCTAAAATTATTCACATTCTCATTTAAAATTAAAGAAATTTTAAGATATTTTTGTAATTTTGAAATAATGTTGTATATAAGCAAATATTTCAAAATTTATATTGTTGATTGTTCAATTTTGACCAATTCCAAAAATCATTAGCTTATCAAATTATTTATTAGAGTAAGAAAAATATTCAACAAAAGATAAAAACAAATAGAATGTAAGTTTTCAAAATATTAATTTTTTTTGCTAACTTTAATTACTTAATGTTTATAATGATTCATATTATCAATTTTAAAGTAAATATATTCTAAAATAATTTTTGTAATTATGAGAATGGTGTATATAAATAAATATTTCAAGATCGACTTATATTGTTAATTTGTCACTTTTAACTAATGTCAAAAATCATTGACTTATTAAATTATCTATCAAGTCATGATAAAAATTCAATGAAAAAAAAAGAATGTAAGCTTTCAAGTTGTTAATCTTTTATTTTTTGTTAACTAAAGTTACTTAATGTTTATAATTATTCATATTATCAATTTTAAAGTTAAAATAAATTTTAATATAGTTTTTGTAATTATGATAAATTTTGTACATAAATAAAGATTCAAAACTTACACTGTTAAATGATTATTTTTAACTAACTTCATCATTGACTAATCAAATTATCTATCAAGCCAATGACCATAATTTTTTTCAAAAAATAAATAAATAGAATATAAGCTTTCAATTTCATTGTTTAGATTATTTATAAATTTGTATTCCAACCTTTTAATATTGTCAAATATAATGTAGAATAACATATATAATTTGTTATTAGAATTTAAAATAACACGTCCCAAGAAACGAATGCATATGGAAGGTTGAAAAGCACACGAGAGATAGGCTAACCAAATTCTCTTTCTTTCACCTAACACTCTACTTTACCAATAATAATTTTTAAATAATAAATATAACTTTTTAAAAATTAATAAAGATATGGTACATATATATTCTATATCATACAACATTTGGAATTATAAACGATATATAAATAACTTTTAATATAATTAATCAGAATAATAAATAACTGCGCATCGCGCGGGTGAAATACTAGTATATATAAAAGCAGAATATTCTGCCAAAAATAACTACAATAAATGTCTCATTTATTAAATATTTCCATTTTAAGAAATCAATAATAACTTTTATTTTAAATTTATTAATAAACAAATACATAAATATTACTACATTTAATTTTATATTTATTGTATAGAAACTCAAAAGAAAAGGTAAATAGATAAATTTATCTATATATTTCTATACTATAATAATAGATGAAAAGTTTGAGATATTTACAGAAATACTATTTTCTCAACAAAAAAGTGTCACATCAACAATATTTTTATTTTGTATTTTTATTATTTAATCCATTCAATTTATAATATATATTGTATTAGTTTATTCTTATTTTATTAATACTAATTAAGTTATTTTTTATTGAATAATTTCTTATACACCAACGATAGATAATGTTCAAACAATAATTTCAATAATAAATATTAATTTGTTTGGGGATAATTGTATCATATTTAATATAAATATAATTTATAAATAAGCGTAACACTATTAAAGATGTGTATATATACATATATGTTATATATAATGTATTTAGTGTGAAATTATATGTCATTCTAAATATTTTTTAAATTAATATTTGTAAGTGTCCCATCAACAAATTTTTTATTTTGCATTTTTTACTGTTTAATCCATTTGATCTAATAATATAAATATTATATTAATTTATTCTCATTTTATCGATCTTAATTAAATTAATTTTTATTGAAAATTTTATTAAAAATCAATAATAGATATCCAAACAATAATTTCAAAAAATATTAATTTGCATGGGGATAATTTATACCATAATATATAAATTAATAAATAAATACAACACTATTAAAGATGTGTGTATATACATATATGTATATATAATATGTATTTAGTCTGAATTATATGTCATCTTAAATATTTTTCAATTATAAATATCTCATAATCAAATAAAATTTTAGTCTTTTACTTTACACTTAGCACTTCGTATATTTTTATATGAGAGTGTACATTTTGAATTTATATGGTTCACCTGATTATTTAAATTATATGTTTAGTTTCCAATTATATTGTCATCATCATGATCGTAGACTACTACTACATTTTGATTCTGTGGTTGAGTTTAAATTGTAATGATCAATGTCTTACTATATCAATTAATTTACGTGATACTTATAAATGAATAATTATCTGCCATCTTCGATGTTAAGCGATATTAATAAAAAAAATTGTAATTCAATTTATTTTGAAATAAAAGGTTGAAAATACATAATTGACAATTCTTGCATCAAGTTCCTACGTAAAATTTCTAATTTTATTGCTATATCAATTAATGTTTCTATATATACATACTCACACACACATGTATTTTCTATATATACATACTCACACACACATGTATTTAATTTAAATAATTGAATTTGATTTTTAATTCATAATTTTTTTTAGTTTTTATAGTATATATAATTTAAGTGACTGAAAATATTAGTTTGTAACACAGATGATAAAAAAAATGTTTCGACTATAATTGTTGTGTATAAATAAGTTTTTTAAAAACTTACAAACTTTACAGGTAGAATTTATAATTTTGATTTGAAAATCATGAAATTGATACTTTATTTTTTAGTATTAATCATAAATTAGTGAATTTGATATGTATAATATCAATATATTGTTGTGAATTGAATTATCTTAAGCAAATTTATACTTTCTTAGTTATTAAATATTATATTGTATTCTATATACTAAAATTTCTTATACTATATTATGAAATAATTAATATTTACCAACATTATATCACAAAACGCGCATCGCGCGGGTGCGAGTACTAGTTTATGGAAAAAAAGCAATTATTATACCTATGAAAAAGGAAGCTCACATAAATGGTTAATTCCAAATGATATAAAGTAAGAGCATATATGGAAAAAAAGCAATATAATATACCTATTAAAACGAGATAAAATCTCTCAAAATCGAAATAATATGCACTTATTCTTTAAAAATTAAAATTAAATAATTTCCATAACAAGTACCAATGTACAATGATAGGTGTCACCATTAGAAATTGACAAGTATGCTTTTTCTCACTCCTATATATATAGGTCTCTTATATCTCTATAGACATCAACAGTTAGTTCTTGCTTTTTCTTTCTTGATTTTCTCTTCATTTTAAGTCTTTGTGAGAGGAAATTAGTTTTGTTTCTCAAGTTTTGTGTTTCTATCCAATGGAAGAAAAGGGTCTAAAGTGATGGGTATGATCTATTTCTCTAGCTATATATATTTTACCAGGATTTCAAGATTCAAGCAGATGGAAAGGTTTGATATTGGACCGTCGTTTTGATATTCGATCGTCGTTTCTCTGTATAAATACAGCTCCATAGTATTTAAATATAATCATCGATGATATGTGTAAGCTCCTCTTTATTTTTGTATAAAATTTAGATGCAGCTTGCAACCCAATCGATTGATTATGTTGGTGACAACATCGTGAATATACAAATCTAATAAGATTGTTTATTACAATGTTGTGAATAAAATATTTGGTATTTTGCAGCATCTCTAACTATCACCGTTAGAAGATTTGTATAATTCAAATTATTTTGTATTGAAGAGATTCCTCATTGGAATTCATCGGTTTTATGATTGCAGTAAATTCAAATCAATTTGAATTGAGAAAATTGTATTAAAATTTCACTCGTTTTTTATTGTTATATAATTCAAATAATTTGTATTGAGAAAATTTGTTTTTTGTTGTTGTATAATTCAAATAATTTGTATTGAGAAAAGTTCTAATAGAATTTCGCCCACCTAAAATGGTTGGTTTTGGTTATTTATTACATGTTTTGATTTAATAGTGTTGCTGGGTGTATCTTGTTCTTGTGTAAGAATTATCAATGCATCTTTGCAGACATGTAACAGTGCTTCTTTTTCAATGAAATGGATTTTATTTGTATCTTGTCTAAAAGTTATCTCCTTAGACATGTAATATTTTTTATCTCTCAATAAATATATTAGTTGCGTCTCTGATTCTCTATAGACAGGTTCTAGTGTTTTCTTTTTAAATGTAATATTAATTATATAATATTTTGCTTATTATATTTATTGTTTTTAATAGAAGATTAATAATTTGAATTTGATAACAACTATTGTTTAAAGATCATTTAGCTTGAAACAATATTTTATAACATTTTTCAAAATAGAAAGGTATATATCTTAAAAAAAATGTTTATAACTATTCTTATCAAGATACACATCAAGATTTATTAAACACAAACAACTTATAACATAATTTTTTTAAAAAGAAAGGATAAATTACAATATTTGACTTATTAAGCAAAAAAATCATATTTTATAACATAATTTGAAAAAATGAAAGCTATAAAATTACAATATTTGAGGTGTATTTAGTTTTTTTGGACCCCTCCATTTCCAATAAGAGTTACTCTCCTGTGCACCAGTTGCACGAATCTGTTGCACGGATCACAGATCCGTGCAACTGGGCCACGCGTGTGCCTCTTTACTTCTTTCGCGTGTTTTTGGTCGTTACCCTCACGTTATGTTAGTGTTACTTTCGTGTTATGTTAGGGTTACCTTCGCGTTATGTTAATGTGACCCCATCTCCAGATTTCATATCCTTGGTTTAAAATCACTGAACTAAAATAACACGAAGATAACACTAATATAACATGAAGGTAACACTAACATAACATGAAAATAACATTAACATAACATGAAGGTAAAAAACAATGTTAATCATACCTTCATGTTATGTTAGAGTGACCCTCATGAGGGTAACACTAACATAACATGAAGGTAACCCTAACATAACATGAGGGTAATCCTAACATAACATGAGGGTATGATTGCCTAAAGTGAATCTTGGTGGGTTTGAGCGCACCCACCAGACGCGTGAGGGCGCGTGAGAGTGTATTGGGACGCGTAAAAACTCACGTCAGAAGCGCGTGGAGTGGGTCGACCCAAGTGCAATTCGGCGCGTATCACCCAAATCCGTCATACTTGACGGATGTGTAGCGGACGCGCTCGAGGTGCGATTTTTGGTCTTTTTTTACTGTTATTTGTGGGCAAAATTACAAAATTATCCTTGCTGTTGAGTATATATGTTATGTTGGCTTTTTTGCATTTTTTTAAATGTAAATTAACTATTTTATCTCTAACTTTATTTGTGAATTACTTAACAAATCTCATTATTAAAAAATTAAGTGTAATTTAATATTCTTTCATTTACTCTTTTTTATTATTTTTTGTCAAATTTTAGAATTTTATTTAATAATATTTCACAATTTAAATTTGATAAAATGAAATTTATACATTTTATCATATAAATGTTATGAATAATTTGTAGCTATAATTGTTTATTTTAATTTTAATTTTAATAATTGAGTAAAAAGGATAAATTTCTTATAATTTTAATACTTGAGAAAAAAACAAATATAAAAAAATTATAATGATTTTAACAATTCTATATTCAATTATTTTCAACCTCACCATTGTTAAGAAAAAAATAATTGAATCCTAGTGTCTCAGTTGCAGTGTATTTGTTTCCTCCGATGAGATCTGCTCCGACAACAAATCCCTAAGACATGCTCCACCACCAAATCTGTATTTACTCCTCCGATGAGATCTGCTTTGCCACCAAATCCCAGAAATCTGTTCCACCATCAAATCCCACCTCCAATCTATATCTGCTTCGCCACCACCAAATCGCACCTCAAATCTGCAACTATGAATACTTCCCAGGACCTTAAAACACCAATCTAGAGGACAAGAAGCTAAATGCACAAGACAAGTCATATTTCAGGTCATTAAGAAAAAGATGTGTATCTAAATCAATAGCAGTTAAGCATAAAACACTGCAATTAAATCTTTGAATCATTAAGTACCACATCGAATCTTTTAACATAAGGCTTGGTCTGCAACTTAAAACATAAAACATCAATACTACAAGCAATAAGGCTTGGTCTGCAATAAGGCTTGGTCTGCAACATAAAACATCAAATGATTTTAACAAGCAATACTAATTGATTTTAACAAGCAATCCATTACTCATCAAATACTAGAAGTGATGTGGTCGAACTGACCACATTCAAACTACCTCGAAAACCCAACCCGGACTTGAAGGACGATCGACGCGAACAAATTAGGAAATAATGAGTTCGTTCAAGCGAACAAGTATATGTGGCATGTCAATCGAACTTATCCAGCTCGTAACCCGTAATGTCGAACTGAAACATGAGATGCCGAGCTAATACGAGCGAACTAATTCAAATTTGAGATAACTCCCACGATTGCGAGAATCTCGCCACTTCCCAGGTTTTTAGGAGAAAATCTCAACTGCCACATCCCACTCCTAGGAAATCACGTTTCTCTCAGGGAGTATATATATATCCTTTGTTTTTCTAATTTGCACACACAATCACAATCCTAATTTTTATACTAAGCGTTCAAAATTGAGAGCAACACTTTTGTGAGATTACTGACTTGAGCGTCGGAGTCCCTTCACCGGGAAAAACCCCCGGTGTTCTTTGTTTTGCAGATTTTCTTAATCGGAGAATTCCAATCATCGTCGGAGAATTCCAGTTTGGCGTCGGAGAATTTCGAACGGCATCGGAAAAGTGAAGGATCGGAATCGAGACAAATCAAGAAGAAACAAGCAATACTACTCTCTAATCAAATTTAAGGGTCATCTAGTGTTAAAATTAACAAAAAATTTGAAATAATTTTTTGAGCAAGTGTACGAGGCACAAATATATTTTGCAAACCTTCTCTTTCCAAATTCATTCCCAGCTTTTTCGCACTCACAAAAATTTCAGAACCCATCTTCGTACCCATCAAGCAGAAGCAGATCCGCTAAGAGAGAGAGAGGGAGAAAGAGAGGCGGGAGGCAGGGAGATGAAGATAGATACGGTGGCGATTTTCCCAACGGCAGAGGCGGCGGCACGGAAGCGGTAGAGGCGGCGGCGGTTTCATCGCTTAGAGAGGGAGGGAGAGAGAGAGAGAGGGGAAGATGAGGCGGCGGTGAGTGCGGCGAGACTGAAGCTACGGCGGCGAGGCTGATGAGGTGGCGGCGGTTTTCCCTCATTTAGAGGGAGGGAGAGAGAGAGAGAGAGAGGAGGAGGAGGAGGAAGGAAATTAATTTTTAGATCTGTCTTTTCTAATTTATATATTAAGGACATAACGGGAATTGATGTGATAAAATTTAACACTGTTACTAACTGTTAGGTGTTGTGGGGCGTGTGTCGATTTTTCAGTATCTCACGTGTTTAATATGCAATTTTCATCTTATAAGGGGGTTCGATGCTGATTTTCCAAAACACAGAGGTTTCGCGCAATAAACCCCACATTAATCCCTGCACCAATTTGTTTTCTTTTCTTTTTATTTCTTTTTTCTTTTTTTATTCATTTTCTTTTCTTATTTTATTTCATTTTTCTCTTTTTTCATTATTTTTACTTATTTTTCATTTTCTTTTTCTCTTTTTTCATTATTTTTACTTATTATTCATTTTCTTTTTCTCTTTTTTCATTATTTTTATTTGTTATTCATTTTCTTTTCTTATTTTTCATATTAAGTTTTATTAATTGTTTTTATTTATTTTAAACTATTTTCTAAGATTTAGTTAATGTAAAAAAATCAAAAATTAACTAAAATATTATATTAAATAAGATTTAAACATACATAAAAAAAATTCAACATTTACAAAATAATAAAGATCGAAAATAGATTATTTAACAATAATAATAAATATTAATAATAAATGAAAAATTAATTATAAAAAATATTATGAAATATTGTTTTTAGCCCGGAATAGTGCAAGCTCAGGTATTACATATAAATAGTGAAATATTAACAGTACATTGTGGACTTGTTACATCAGGTCTGATTTAAGTGTTTTTTTTTTCAACAAAATAATATTGGCAATTAATTACTTCATATCTTTTTTCACTTAGGAAATATATCAACATAAGCTGTTGAAAAACGTTATAAAATCACTTAATAATATAAGGCTACAGATTTTGTTTTTAAACTGTCTCAATACAGTCCTATTTCTAAATTTAACAACAGTTTTCCATTTTATTACTATAAACTCCTATTTAACATGCATAATTAAGTTAGTTAATTTGTAATTGCCAATACAATTTTTAAATCTTTCAAAAGAAGTCTATGTATTCATTTTAATATGGGTATTCGACACATGGATGATTCAAATTTGTCACGTGCTTCTTTCTATAAGACATATCCCCACGTGTCTTCTTTAAGTCCACAGCTACGATAAACTCACAATCACTTTATTTAATTGACTCATTTTTCAAATACTGATCTTGGAAATTGACTGGTTTACTGACGTGGCATCATGACATTTTATTCTTTCTTTTTTCCAATCCGTTGACCATATATATCACAATATTTCCTTCGTAAAATATAAGATGAATCAACTAATACGTATTCGTTCAATGGTTCATTTAAAGGAGAAATACATATCTTGTCACCTGCATTTTCTCTCTTTTTCACTAAACCACTAAAACTTTTAAAACTTAGGGAGAATGGAACCAAATAAAACTTAAATCTTTAAACCTATTTAGCTCAATCCCATAGCAAAATTGTCCACAAATATGAAATAATCTTTCAAGTGCCATCTTGATTCACAATGCGGATTGATATCAGATAAACCGGGCAACTAATGTTACAAAATTACATACCTGATACGAAATCGAGCAGTTTTTCTCGTTATAATGCATCTCGAGCTGCAATCCTGTACGTTATAGCATCTGATACCGAAGATATTCCCAGCTCTGGTGCTGTGATTTTGTAGTACTGGTAAATGCAAAACAAACATCAATACTACAATCATTTTCACGTCGAGAGGATGAGTCTGAAAACGAGAACGAACGAACCTTCTGTATCTGGGCCTGGTCGGATCGTGCTTCCAGTTCCTCCAAGCCTATTTCGGTCCCCTTGATAAGTCCCTTTATCACTGTTATCTGGCAGATGGTATAATGATTTTGCCATCATTTATTTATTTGGAAAGGAAATGCAAACTTATGAGAGATAGCAGTCATCTATGATGCAATGGTCTCACCTCGTCATCTGAAGCACCAAAACGAGCCACGAGGATATAGCTCGTGCTGTCAGATATGCCGCATCTTTTTAAGGATTCCGATATCTGGTGGAAATAGTCAAGGGTTATAACTCCAGTAGAACGTTGAAAGACTAAGGAGAATAAGAAGAACCTATCTTACGTGTTTAGAGCCCGAGTAGTTGTAAACGAGTTCGGAGTGAAGAGTGCGGGTCATCAAAGACTCGCTCGATTTAGCTACAAGTGTCTTGCTCGCAGCAGCCAGAACAGGGAATACATCAGGTATCTGACTCAAATTGATAATCAGGACACCATAAATACCCAACAAAAAAGAAAGTGAAAAACGTATTGATTGTACGATCACTTCCACTTACAAGCGAAGCATTGAGAAATGCTACTTCTGGTTCCAAAGTTCCTGAGTGCATCAAGTCAAGAAGTTCTCTGCATACAAATTTCATAACCTTTGAATCCACAACAAAAGTTTCAACTAAGCCATAGAATCGAACCAAATTTCATTGTTGTTTGTTACAGAACCACAGACATAGCATCCACAGAAGTGATATCAGTTCCTTGATTCTTTAACTCATTTTCTTGATGCAGTGATACCGTTTCTCTAACCCGTTGTCTATATACTAGACAAAGCATGTTTGTAGACTTGGGTAATGGAGTAACCATTTGATCAAGGTTCAAAAAATCCAGCACTAGAATGCAAACATACATAAGACCACACCCTGAAAAAACTAAGGCTTGTCCTGCTAAATTGCTACTCGAACGAGCAAATAATCTTACATAGCTGGCGTAGCATATCGTATCGATAATATAAATCAAAAACTCAAACAAACAAAGCTGGCAGTTAGAGTAAAAGGTCTTATCAAATCAATGGAGGCTTCAGAACCTTTAAGGTGAAAGCTTAGACCATTGTATCACTAAGTTAATGGCTGAAATTATGCATTCAATACATCAAAGGATTATAATTCAAAACCTAAAACCACGATTCCCAAAACTTAATATCACCTCAATCCAAGGCTATGAACTAGATATTCAAACCAATTGAAATCATCGAAGGAGCTGCGAATTTTTGTTCTATTTCCAAAATAAATTCTACAAGCGATAAAAAGAAAAAACAAAAGTAGGATCTGAAATTACCAAGAACTAGCTCCATGTTTCATCGTAAAGCTCAAATCAATCGGACATTGATAGAAAAATTGAAAGCAGTGGAGATAAATTTGCAGAAACAGTACAAGGAGAAATGCGTACTTGGAGTTGGTGACGTCGACGTAGAGAGCAAGTGAAAGAGTGGTTCCACCGACCTCGAATGCCTTCATAGCTGCGATCGAAAATTCGGAGATGAGAATTTGGGGTTTTAGGGTTTGTGTTCCTCAGAGTATACAAACTCCGCGCTAGGGTTTTGTCGGAAATTTGAAATGATAATAATTAAATAATAAATAAAATTAATAAAAAATGGATAAAATATATAAGTAATAAATCGCGCCAGGTAGGGGTCGAACCTACGACTTTCTGCTTAGGAAACAGACGCTCTATCCACTGAGCTACAGGCGCTATTTTGATTTACTACATTTACTTATTTTATTTTGCTAATTTAATATTATTGTATATATTGCACTATACTCAATTCAATGATATTTTAGGTATCATATAAAATTAAGTATGCTATTGCAATTGAAACTTTGAACAATTGTAAAAGAGGCATTTATCTCATATGGGGTCCTTATAACTAACTTTACTCTTCATTCATTGATTTATTTATTTTAAAAACATTAAGTAGATATTATTTAACTCTAAATATAATCATAGCCAATTGAGGAATGGTTTGTGTGATGATATAATGAGAAAACCAAGGGAAATATACAAGCACCATATGCTAAAGGTTGGGCTCAAACCATCTTTCTAAAATGTAAAAACAAATAAACAAGACAAATCAAATGGAAGTTAAGAGAAAAAAAAAAAAAATCAATGAAACAAGATTGAATATAAATGTCAATATATTGATGTTAAGAGCTATAGTAAATTCAATGAAACAAGATTGAATATAAATCCCAATATATTGATGTTAAGAGCTATTGTAACCCAAAAGACATTAACAATTGAAAATTGAGCAAAACTAATGATTCGACAAAGAATTCAATTTGATATATATAAAAATCTTTAAAAAATCGAAGTTTTGATAATAAGCAAAATATTTTGTGTAACTGGTGCATGGATCTAGGACCATGCACCCGGGTCGACCCGCCCCACGTGCCTCTGACGTGCGTTTTCACTCGCCCAAACGCTCTCTCACGCGCCCCCACGTGCCTGGTGGATGCGTTTAAACCCACCAAGATTCGCTACAGGCAGTCATACCCTCTTTACAGGCAGTCATACGCGGCCCAGTTGCACGGATCTGAGATTCGTGCAACTGGTGCACAGGAGAGTAACTCATATATTAATCATCTCAAATCATATTCATAAAACAAGCTTTAGAATTGTTGGCGTATAAGGAGCAACCACTAAAACATTACTCAATTCGAAAATTTTAATAAAACATTAATTTCTTTTTCATCCACGTATACAACCTACAATCTAACTAAATTTTATTTTTTGACAAAAATTTATATATTTCCGGGACACATAGAGCACGAATTTAGGTATTATACACATGCTCTTCAAATATTATATATACTCTATAGGTGTTACGTTCTTTGATATTATACATATACTCTACATGTATACAAGAGTATATATGTGATACCTGAAGAATATACACATAATACTTGTAGAATATATATGTAATATCATATGATGGTTAAGTTGAAGACACCGTGCCCCAGGGGCACACACATGTCACTCTTTTTTTTTTTTTTTTTTGGTTATCGGTGACACCATCCCAATCTAGTCAAACCCAACATTTTTTTATCATTATTTAATAATATCATGTTATCTTAGAACTCCTATTTAATATATATAAAAGATGTAAGAAATTGATAAAACAAAATCTCATATTTTAATTCCACAATTATACCAAACAAATTTTTCTTTTTACCATACACTTAACATAACATCCCTAAATCAAATTAAAATCACAATAGTTGGAATATGAAATGGAGGAAAAATAAATCGTTATAAATAAATGCACGAAACACTAAAATACATATATAAATGATACAAATTATTTAAAAGCTACAAATCTTGGGAGTATGGAAAATATTTTGGATTGTTTGAATTCATAATAAGAAATGATACATATTATGTGAGAAAATAGTGAATTTGAGATTGTAAGAAAATATGGGACTTTAAATTGTGCTTCAAAATATGTGATATTAACTCTATTTATTGAGAAAGAAAAATAAAAATTTGACAATATTTTAGATTAATTTCATATTTGTCTTTTCCCTAAACCAATGGTTAACAATCTTATACATAATACGATTTCAAAAATAGGAATTACAAAGATAAAAAAAGATAATGTTTTTTTTCATATAATAGTCAAATAAAATGAATTCTAACAAAAAATTGTACTACAATTTTTAAGAGAGTGAAAATAAGATAGATATTTTTGTCCAAGAACATGGGAAAAAGATATGAATTAATCCAGATGAAGAAAAAAATGTGTCACAAACCCCTTTCTCATTTCTCTGAATTTTTTGCTTCTCCAATTTTTTTTATGGAATGTTGCCTATAAACCCTAGTTTAATCCTCCCCCCCTCCACAACCTCCTCCTCTGCTACTTCCCGCTCCCACTGCCACCTTCCGGTTCCGCGCCGCCGCCTATAGCACGTTTCCGCGGCCGTGGTTCAGTTTTCCGGCTGGCTGGATTGATTACGGTGCTGCGTCTGCCGGCGCTGCTAATGGTAATCAGAATTGAAAGCGGAGAACTGGTCGAGAGATCGCGAGAGCTACCTGACCGACCACCACGATGCTCTGCCGCTTCCGATGACGTACCCGAATTCTAAGCCGGTTTCGCAGGAGGAAATCGAGAAGAGGCTGAATTGCGATCCTGAAATAATGGTAATTCTGCGGTTTAAAACTTCGGATTGAATGAATTTATGTTTGCTTATTGGAAGATCAGTGAAGTTTAGCTTAGCCCTAGTTCAAATGCTGATTTTGATGCATTTTATTTCTTCTCTTGAATTCTGTAATGATACTTCAGTCTAAATTTTCTTTGTTGTTCATGTGGTTGGAAGTTTGAATCTTAATTAGCTGAGATGTCTTTAGAGTTTTGCAATAGTAGCTCATTAAAAATCAAAAGATGTGTTCTTGTATTGATACCATAATGAAAGATTACATTGCTCATTAGAAAGTCGAATGTTGTTCGAGATTTCTAAGCGTTCCCATTGCTGTTAGATGTTACCTTCTGAAGTTGTGTTTGCTATCCATGTGTGCATTTGCAGGATTGCAAGACAAAGGTTTATGAATGGACCGGAAAGTGTGTAGTTGCCAAGGAAGTGGATTAGTAAGCTATTATAACAAAAGAGGAAAAGAGATCATTTGCAAATGCATTCCTTGCATGGGCATAGGTATTATTCTCTTCGTCATTTGTTTTTCTAGTTGTGGATGAAAAGTCTAGTGTTAATCAGTTCCATATAATTCTTACTTGTGGTGATAGAATTGCCTAAGCATTACAGCATTGTGAACTTCAAATTTCCGTATTGGCCTTACTATTTCTGTTAATCTGTAGTGACCAGGAAGCTCTTGGAACCTTTTAACATGGAATTACTTTCTTAAGAGCATAGCTATTTTTCGACTTCATATATTTTCAAGCAAATTAAAGTGGCACCATTTGGAAACCTCTAAATGTAAATATTTTATTTACTGCAAGTGTAAAGGAAATTTGTGATACTCGTAGGCGTAAAAAATTGTAAATGACTTCTTGATATCAAAGTCCACAAGTAGAGTTGAAGTATTCTCAGAGATCATTTATCTTCCCAGACTCTTGAATAGTGTTTAGTTGTCTCCAAGCTCACATGAAGGTGATCAATCTCCTGCAAATCAAATCATCTTTATTTTGAAGTTTCTCATAAGATGAAACAAAAACATTCTCGAGAGAGTTATATGTGATGTGAGTTCACCTGGTTTTCCAGATCTAATACACCTTAAACGATGGGCCTAAGATCAAATTAGAGAAGACAACTCTGTAATATATAGAAGTGCCTCTGTTCATGGCCGAACAAACCTTAGCTTTTTTTCTGGATTAGCAATAATTATCAACGTTTTCAGATCAGTGGATAGTCAGTTCAAACAAACTAGTTTGATAGTTAGTAAATTCTTGTTTTGGTGCATTCCCATTGCTAAATCTACTACACATGCGCAACGGGTTCAACCTATCTTTGAGTCAAACAAATCCTTTTGTTGGGTTTTTTTCTCATGTTCTACTTATCTGATTCTGACCGTATATTTTGGTCACAGACACAACTTTGTTCTTATTACAGGATGCGTGCAGAATATAACAGGTCAAACAGAAATAGATGTGATGGAGGACTTAGATAATGGAAAACCGCAGTGATGCAAACACAGATCATACCTTTTTGTCTACCCCACACATTCTTGTAAGATACTTCCGCTTATAAATTTGCAATTATTTGTACTTTCCATATTTTGTTACAAATGGTACAAAAGTTGTCCTGAATTCAAGTAATGCACGTAAATACCGTGTCTTTTAATTTTTTTTCCACAAGGTAGTAATAGAACTAATCGAAATAATTCATCACGTACATGTCAAATTAACTGTTATATTCACAAACACATCATACGGTCTTACAGATATAATTCTGAGAGATGAAGTTCCGCAATACACAATTAAAAATCCACTTTTACAAATCAATCTCTATTTCTTAGAGTTAATTTTTGGTATGGTCTAACAAGGTCCTACTCTTATATTTAAGGATGAATGCCCTTAAATTCTTCTTTGATAAATAAATAAAATTCTTATCTATATCTCTACTGTGCTAAATTTGACCCAAAATGAGACGGGAGTATTTATTTATTTATTTTGACATTGTTTTGTTAGTTACTCCTCTATTTGTATGCAGCTAAAACTCACTGAAGCCTGTCCTCAATTTTTAATATGAAAACACAAACTGATGAGATCTGGAAATGTGCCATTTTTACTCTAAAAAAGAAAATCTAGATTATTAAAAAACTAACTTATCCACAAAATTATATACCACTATTTTTTTATTTCTTTTATATATCTCACTATGATGCTGAAGAAGAGCACATGAGTCCTCTATTTTAATGTGTTTTATTCGGAATTTAAAAACAATCACCATAAGTTACATATATAAGTGGCAATACAAACAAATACATGATGTCAAATATAAGCAATGGAATACTAGTTCGAACATCAAATGTAGCGGAGGAATATATTCCTGAGAAATTAGACGAAGGCAGTATACAGTGTACCACATTAATAAAATCACCTGATTTAACCAGAAAATGATAGAAGAGAGAATAAAGTGTAATAGGAAAATAGTACAACATTGAAATATGAGTAAATATACAAAGGTTGTTCACTAGATGGGAGACCAAAAGAGACACAAACCTAAGTTTCCTCCACCTTTTGATGAAGGTTTCTTGTCCATTTTTGGACATGTAATTTTTTAGCATTCTTACTATGAACCAACCCATAATTTGACTAATCCAATGTAGAATAACCATGTGAGGTTCAGTTGTGGCCGTTCATTGTAGTGGGCATCTTTTTTACAAAATTGTGTGTAAAGTGAGAGAGGTTTAGTTTATTGTTAGTCAAGATTCAATTGGCTAAAACTAATGTTTGTTATATCAACTCCCATGTGAAATGTTTAACATGGTAAAGTGAATTAGTGACTTTGAAGACTGTTTCACATATGCTATATCCAGTAAAATACGAGAAACATCCTGTATTTATTGAGCATAGCATCTACAGGACTATTTGAAGACCACAATGCACTTTCTTCTTATCCTATGATGGTTCTTTTTTAACTGTAAAATGTGTAATGTAACATTAACTAAAGAATGTAGTACAAGAATAGCATATTCTTGTATAAAACCACAACCATTGTTGCAGAGATAAAATTATTAGTGTGGTTTCACTCACACAAATAATTGCACCAATATTGGGTTCTGAAACAATGGCATATACCATTGATCTTGATAAGTTGGCTTTTAGCCAAAAATCATATTAGTTGGTGATGATAACAATGCTGTTTGATTCTTGATTTCACCAAATGCTGCCATGAAAAATGACAGAGAAATCATAGAAAAGAAGAAAGAGTTAAAATGTTGTTATCTTATCCTATATGATCTAATACCATATAGATCTGATGAAGATTATTTAATAGTTTCTTTAAACAATTTGCCTCTGCCATTTTCAATATAAACTTTAGGATATAGTATTCTTACATTCACATTCACATGAAGCCTCCTATATAAAGGTTTAAAACACTGCATGTGAACACCAACAACAGAGTACAAAGAAGAAGAAAGACTCAAAGTGTGAGCTTGCTTCTACTCTCCAATGGCATGCTTGAAAACATCGAAAAATGATTCCATGATGGGTCCAAGAATCTCATTCTCAAGTGATTTTCTTGATCTTCAAGACCCTATCAAGCTAGAAAACAGCTACAGAGAAGCTCCCGTTTCCTCAGACTTTGCGTTTTCTGCCCCTTATGACGACATGATCTCTGCTGACGAGCTGTTCTCCAATGGGAAAATGCTTCCCTTGAGGAAAAACTGCAAGAAAACACCAACTCTTAGGGACGAGCTTCTGGCTGGTGACGAAGATTGTGAGGCCGTTGGTTCGTCGAGGATGGTGAAAGAATCGAGGCATTGGAAGCAGAGGTTGGGATTAAAGAAGTTGCAGAGTAAGAAAGGTGAAAGAAATCATAATCATGGGGGTTTGCAGAGAATAGATGAAATAAAGAGTTCTGAGATTGTTTTTTGAATTTTGTGTTAACCCCCCTTTATTTTTAGGAGAGCATGAGGTTTTTGTTGATTTTGATCCCTTTTTCTCCTCCTATAATTTGGATTTTCTGTTTCTTATTACATTCTAATCTTGATATTGTAGCTATATTTGTGACATCCAAATGAAAATCTAGCGCCTTATTTGTTGTTGTATGGTCAACCGAGTCAGCTAAATAAAATTTAATCTCCGGGATTTTATTTTCTACTCATAATTATAATAAACAACTTTTCTACTCAATTGGAAATAAAGAAAGTCAAGTATAATGGATAGAAAAATTATTTTTGTATGCACTTTTTTGGAAAGTGAACAACGATTTTATGACCACAAAATAGAAAAATATTTATAGTTTCACTTATCATTCAAGTTGGACTTTAAATCTTATTGAATGTAAAAAATTGTAGATTCCAAAATCTCAATTGTCATAATTCTTTCTCAAACAAATTTCTTAGTTAAGTTTGAGATCGAGTATCAAATGATTTAATTTACAGATACCATTTCTCAAAGAAACAAACACAGATGATCACAAACTTCTCTGGAAAAAACATCCAAATTAGATCATAAAAAACCATGTGCCATTTTTACACAATGATGCTTCATCTTCTCTATATCAATCAATGTTTTGGACCAAAAAATGTGAGCATCAAAAACATGTACGAAGATCAACACCGCAGATTATCTTTAAACCGAGCCACGAGCTTCTCGTTTTTCACTTTGAGATCATCGATCTCTCCATCGACTCGTTTTATCTGCATTTCAGCATTCGAAAGTTTCATCTTAAGCTCTCGTATCTCTTCTTCTACTTTGCATCTCTCCTTTCTCTTCAGTTCAACCTTAGCCTGGGTTTCACGAGAAAGACTTAGTAGCTTATGTATACAAGTACGTAGAAACCCCACAAACATGCCTAAATCCTCAAAAGCCCCAAGAGTTCTGTCCCAACTTTCCAGATTACTAAGATCGCAGCTAGGTTTGGCGACTCTAATTGCATCGGCTATGTTGATTGTCTCGGATATAATTCCTGCAATGAGCTTAGTGTTGAGGCCCAAAACAAGATTCTCGTGAAGAAACATGTTCTGACTTGAGCATAACTCATAATACTTCAGCCTAACATGTGATGGTATCTCTGAGTCGATAATTAGGCCATCAATGTGAGCATTGAAATCTTTGAAGCTCTTCACATCTTTGAAACTAAGACGTGATTCTAAAAATCGAACAACATCCATAATTTGTGAACTGGAATCATCGTTATCATCTCCACATCGATTTGCATTATCTTCAGTTAAAGAGACAACGTCCAATTGTTCCACCACATTGAGCTTAAGAGGTTTCTGAGCCTTCTCTTCTCTATTGTCTTCAGATTGATTTGAATTATCTTGTTTCACCATAGCAAGCTTGAGAGATTTACGAGCCTTCTCTTCCGGCTGGTCTTGCATTTTCACTATAGATCAATTTCCACAAAAAAAGTGGGTTCCGTTTCTTAGGGTCAAAAATGGAGAAAATAATGAAAATGATGTTGAAATGGTTCAGTCTACCTGTCTCCATTGACTCTCGACGATAGCTTAGATTTAGAAGGCTCGTTGCGCCATCAACTTCTGTTAGCTTTCTTGCTCTCACAATGAATATCTTAAGAAAACCAAACACAAATAAAACTTTCTTAACAAATGAAAACAAGTGTCATAAGAAGTTCAAAGTTCATTTCTAATAATTTCTTGGAAACTTTCACAAAGATGCAACTTGATATCAAGGGCAGAAGAAATTTGTACCTTAAACTTGCATGGCTCAATGAGTTGAAAAACCAAGACATCTCCCTCGAGCAAATTATGTTGAATCGCAAAACCTCTCCATCCACCACTTAGTCCATTTTTTGCAGCCAAGTACCTTGTATCACATTCTTGACCATTTTCATCCACTAACACGATAGTCTCATCTTGTTTTGGCAGATGTGTTACGCAAAATCTCCTTGGTAGACCCTGCAATTAAATCGGGATTCTTGTGAATTTTAACTATCATCTTTGAGAAAATAAAAAAATTTCAATCTGAACTTACCAACCAGAATCCGCCTGTTACATGTGATCTGAGCATGGACTTCAAGAAGGTAGGGAATATTAGAGGCAGATTAGCCTGAATCTCTTCTGCTCGTTGCAGAGCAGGGGCTGAAACATCGACACTACTGTGAAGATCGGCGATCGTTCTCTCCTCGGGTTGACGACTGTAAGAACAGAGGAAAAACAATGCAAGAAAACGAATGTTTTTATGAAGAAGCTCCTCATTGACCATATGTAATATAATTTGCAGAATCGTCGTACTCACCATACAATAGCCTTATCCATCTTAACAGACTCTTCCAACTGAAGAATTTGAAGATGGTATGTCATTAGCCAGCCATTAAAGTAGCAGTTAAGCAACAGAACAAATACTGCTAGTGTTGAATCTCATCTAAAAGTTTAAGCTGGTAGATATTGATCATCCATTTAACATTTGATTGTGTTAAACCTCAAAATAGGATCTCTTTCATTTGGCCAGATTGTGATTCATGTTGATGTCTTCATCCAGAACTTAATCTATACAGAACTTTCGGAAGTAGATGATCTAACTCAAGAAACGAGCTTCGTGCCAAATACAAACTCACTGCGACTTCATTCACTTTCATCTTTAGAACCACATGAAATGAGTAGAATAATACAACGTAGACTTAACTACATATTATCATGGCTCTCATCACATAACAGAGTACAAAACAATGCTTTTAAATGTGAGTTTTTGTTCACATTGAAACCTAAATTTTTTGTTCAAGCACTTTACTAACCTATTACTAATCCAAGTTGAAGCAGCATACCTATATTTTAAACCTTGTCCAAATATAGCTAGTAGCACAAACCCTTTCCCCAACTAAAACAAAGCCCATAAACATATATAGATAAAGAAGCACCAGAAACAACATTACATGAGTAAATCAAAGAAAATGGATTTTTTCTTTTTAAAAAAAGGGCCCTCTATAATCAAGATTCAAGAAGTAATATGATATGAAGAGAAAGAATCTCACCTTCTTGCTTATATTGGTGAGGCTCATTAGCCTCTTCTCTGCAAGTTTCCTCTTGATCTCCCATGTACACTTCTGCTTAATCTATTACACCATTTGAAAACAAGAAATGAGAAAATAGCCAAACCCCATTTCAAAAAGGACATTATATGTCCAAACTTCAAAAGAAAAAAACATCATCTAGAGAGAGAAACTGACCTGGGACTTTGAAGGAGAAGAAGAAGGAGAAGGAGAGACAGTCATGGTTGCTTTGCCTCTCAGATTTTTTACTGCATTTGCATCACAAGAGAAGTAAACTGCAGAGCTTCATCATCATTTTGGACCGTTGCCTTCAAAAGATTGCAGTTTTGAGTTCAAATGTTTGCAGAGAGAGAGAGAGAGAGAGATATGGTAATTACATCATTTGATTTTGAAAGAATTCTGCAGATATGCTGTTTTTTCGCCTTCTCTCTTGCACCTACTCCTAGGTATAATAATAGTAGCAATAAACCTTAATTATAAACAAACTCCATTAAACACTGACAAATCTCAAGTTTAAACCCACTATTATTTTGATCAAATGGAAACGATATTGATCCATTGAATCTCCATAGAAGTGGTGATGAAGAGTTTACACCAATAAAGGCAGCAATGTGACTCTTACCACTTCTATTTGTCTCAATTTATTTGAATATTTGTATACTTTTGGTTTTACGCTCTTTCAAGAATGTTTTTTTTTTACTATCATTAATCATATTCTGACAAATATTTGAACCAAATCCTTTCCTCAGAACCTGCAATAGTTAGGTTCAGAAAATTTTCTGATTTAAAATAATGGTGGTTTTTATTATTTCACAGAGATTAATAGTATTTAATATGTATAATTATGTATATTAAATGGTTATACTACAGTTACAGTCTACTTGCCCAACATTTGATATGTATAATTATTATACTTTACAAAATAAAAGACTGATAGTATAAGATAGGGTCAAAGTCGGAATAAAGACATTTAATTTTATTGTAATAAAAAGAAATCTATTGTTTAAATCAACTACTACTATTGTTTTGAAAAAGGAAAAAAAGAGTACATATAGGAAAGATTTCAACTTATTTCGAGATAAATCTTTTTTTAAAATAAAATTGATCTCGTTGATTCATTTCTATAAAAAAATATTTCTAACTTTGTTATAGTTTGATGAAAATGAAGAAACAAGAAATCATAAGTTCCATTTCAAGATATATTTCCACATCCTTCCACTTTCGTTTAAAGATCTCTATTATTTTTACCAAACTTATCTATGAACCTACCACCCTAATTCCTAACCTAGTTTCATTTCATACCAAAAGCTAATAACGTGCAGGAATCTTGATAAATTTGATGGATAAACTCATAATTTACACTTAATAATTTATATAATAATTTGTGAAAATGAATTCAATTTATGGAGTAAAAAACTTATCTCATAAAATATTCATAAAACCATTTAACACAAGTTTTTATGATATTTTGATAGTCCATATAAGCTATCCTCATAATTAAACAAGATAGTTCATAACTCAAAATCAACTCTTTGGACGATTATTTGGAGTTGGACTCGATAAAACCTTATTTGTCGAAACATGTTAAACTCATCAATTTAAATTTCAACTCAAATGCTTGTTAGATGGCAAAAATGATTAGTAAAAATAGTAAATTAATATATGATTTAGGTGACAACCACCAACGGATAAAACATTTTGACAAACTTCTCATAATTCTTTATTCTTTTGAGCTACATTATACTTTTACATTAATATATGTACACATCTGGTTGAATCATAGTAAAATTCTAATTCCCAGTACTGTCTCATGGGATTCCAGTGATGAAAATTCCAACATGGTTTGTGAAAGGGTCGTCGCTTAACGGATAAAAGTTGCTCTACAGTCGAAGTTCGATGAATTTCGTAAGTGAAACGGCATGGTTTTACCTCGAAAGCTCTCATAATCTTGATCTGTGTTTAATGCCACTGAACTGTGATCGTCTACAAATCGAAGCAAGTGGTTCTCCATTCAAGGTGCCTGAGAACTTGATATCCCAACCTTCAACGTTCTTTGGAACACAAGCATCGAAGAGTATTTGGCTAAGAACGGTGTTTGTGCTCATACAAGGGCTCGATCGATTAGGTGACCTCTCTTTTCGCTCCGTCTCTGGGGATCCGAGTTCTCCAACTGCAACCCCCTTGAATCTTTGATTTGAGTCGACTGCTGCGTTTTGGAGATTATAGATCAAATCGGAGATTTCATCATGCGTGTTGTCTGTGTAAGAATTTTCTCCAAGTTTCTGAATTTTTTTGGAGAAAACTGAAACTGCTTGTTCGAGCAACTCAGTTATAGCAGCTCTGTTCTTTGTTGATTGTTCCTTGTCATGGCCTGTAACGGGCAGTAACCAGTGAGCGATTTGGGAAATGGAAAAAGGAAAGGAAGCAGATAGTGAATAGTGGAATGCAGAAAAAAGTAAGAAGTAGAAGAAAAACTGTAAGCACTAGTAATCCATCGTGGCAACAATTGGAGATGTCGCAAAGTATTCTCAAAATTGGTATTGCAAAGATAAGTTGAACAAAACAAAGGCAGTATTATAAATAGTTTTCATGCACTCTAATTGCTCCAATCAAGAAGTCAGACATTTGATTCATCTCCAATCTCAAAAAAAAAGGAGTCATGTCTCAATAATCTTTTTGTCCCAAGAAAATAGTCCTTTTTCAAAAGTCAATGTTAGTTTTTAACTACAAATTATGTAAGCCTTAATGAATAAAGTTAGTTACAAAAGGTTGCATTTTCCATTTAGTTGATCAAACTGAAAAAAAATTGTCTTTAGGAAAATATGACTCCATTTTTGGGACATAGAAAGTACACTTGTTAGAGAAACAGAAGATCAATTATAATGGCAATTAGCACTCAATGTAGTCATCTTGAAAGCAACTTGCCATAAGCTAGACAACGCAGATGAATTAAAATCTTTGAAAAATAATTAAAACCTGGATGGAAAGAGGTACTCCTATTGACAAATTTCACATCAGCCCCCGTGTCCAGTAAATGCTTAGCAAAGGTGCGTAGAGTTGAAAATGGAGCCACATCATCATTATTTGAGCATAGAATGAGAAAGGGGGCCCCCAGACACTATAGGAAAACATTAATCGAAAACAATGGATCAGATCAACAAAATAACATACTTTAGAAAATTACAATCCAGCTGGAGACTTACGACAGAGGAGTAAAGGGTTTGCCAATATTCTGCACGTTGGGATTCAAACCTTGTGAGAAATAAAGCATCCAAACTCGAAGTAACACCTTTTGCAAACAATGACACAATCTTTGATGCACCAGGCATTTTGAGGATGGAACGATTCAAAGCAAATCGGGCACCCAAGTCTGCAGTAAATTCTATGGGATCAGAATCGTAGATCTGCCCAGAGATGCAGCGTGTAACCAACCTACTGTCCTCCTTCATGTAACCACAAATGGGTAATTAATATAAAGTTCACCAATCATCACCAACAATTCACCTATTGAAGTTCAAGGACAAAATCTACCATATTTAACTCCACTTCAGAACATCCTTCAATAATCTGCAGAAGAGAAAATGCGAACATGCCACAATTAATCAATGAGTAAATAGCTCCTTAAATCTTGATGACTTGATGTAAACTAGACGTCTTAAGAGACATTTACAAGTAAAATATAGCAGTTAATGAAGAATGCATATTATCGTAAATCCATTATGGCAATGCAGATGCATTTACTTCACCTGTAAAACCTTATACATGCAAGCTTTGGATCCACCGGCAAAGGTTGCCAAGACTACAGGACATAATCCACCTTTGAGCTCCTACACATACTAAAACGCATGGAATAAGTAACAAAACTCACAAGAACTTCGATAAGCCTAATGTATCTAATGCAATAAGCTTTCTCCATGATGGTATGTCAACCTAATGACAATATATCACGATGAACGCCTAGTCTAAGGGAAAGATTTCGGATATATACTCATCATTCACTTCCCAATTATTCCACCCATATAAAACATTAGATAAGACTGACCTCGATAAGCTCATCTACCACAGCAAAAGCAAGTGAAGTAGCTCTCTCTGGGAAGAATCTGCAGAAAAAACAATCATAACCATTGATAATCGTTCAAGAAACACTTTCTGAGACAAATCATCATATACTCAGAACAAGTGCAGTATTTATCCATTCATTTCATAGCTACTACCATCAAGCTAATAAAACGTGGTCTCAATTCAATAACCGATTCCATATTATTTGATAAATATCATTCATAAACAGGATTTAAGATGATAATACGATTACAGCTCTACTCTTTTTTCTTCTAGCAATTACAAACCCTCCTGTTAACAGATCATATGACGAAATCAACTCATGAACTTTGCTAAAATAATCGAGCAAAAAGTCTTAAAAATTCAATTCTATTCACACAATTCCCATCTTACAGCATGTTGAACCAAAAAATGACTTCAGAATGCTATAAACTAGCTGAAGATTGAAGGCATCAAATCAAAGTTCCAAATCCAACACAACCACAATCAAGCAGAACTTCAAATTACAGCGAAAAGAGCGTACGGGTTCAGATAATTGGAGCGGCAAACAAGAGAGTTCCATCCAAGAGAAGAGTAGAGGCCGATGCAATCTTTCAACTGAGCTTCGCCAATCGAAACCCACGCGAACACCACGACAATTCCGTTCGGTTTCAACTCGTCTCCGCGATTTCGCACCCAATAGCACCTTCCGCTTACGCTCATCTTCACCAGAGCTCGAAGCTGAAAGCAGAGCTTCAGAAATGATTCACCAGAATTTCAGAAATTATCACTTATCAGATACCTTTGAGCTAAGGAGGAGAGAGAGAGAGAGAGAGAGAGAGAGAGAGAGAGAGAGAGAGGAGATAGAGGAGAGAGAAAATTCGGATTGAGTTCTTGGTGGTAGATCGCAGAGTTGGATTGCGTATGTGCCAGCTCAGATGGCTATCACCCAGGCGCACTTTAGAGAGATTTAAAGGTTCAACCAGACTATCATGAGCAGCGCAGTAGGACGGCGTATTTTATGCCTGCTTCTTTTGGGCTCCTTTGAAATGGGCTACAGGTTGGGGCTTAAGCCCATTTAGATAACAACTTAGCGTTGATAATTGGGCCATGGGATTGGGATATAGGCTCATCTATGACATAAATTGCATTGTGATGATAATAATCATAAATATCCATGATTTATTGTTTAAGGTTTTATGATTTATAATTCATAACTACTCATGTCTCATGTATAGTTTCCTTAAAATGATTCGTTCTTACTCATTAACTGGACTTATTTTCACAAAAGTTTATATAAAATATTAAATGTAGTTATAAGTTTACCTGTTTCATATAACAAGATTCGTGAGACGATATCAAATATATACTCCTTCAAACTTTGGGATTTAAAACTCTCTAATCTTATTTGAAGCCTCTAACTAATAAGGAATGTAAATTCATTTCAATACTACTCTATTTTACAAAAAATGTAAAATATTATGATTGACCATACACTTAATATACAAATTCCAATACACGCCTAACTTTATACTGAAACAATCATTTAATCATGACAAATTCTCCTATGCACCAAGTGCACGGATCTAAATTAGTGCAATAGGGGCGACCCGACTCGAATTTGTGCATCTGGTTTTTTTTTCCTCGCTTCAGGTTGTTACCTTTATGTTGTAAGGATGTGACATTTATGTTATATAAGTGTGACCTTTATATATAAATATTATAACCTTTATGTTCAATAACTTAGGAAAAAATGAAGATTTTAAGGTTTTTTTGCTTCAAATTGAAATCTTTATGTTGTATTGTTGTACTCTTATGACTTTTGTGCTCAAATATCATGACTTTTATGATCTATAACTTGGATAAATGAAAAAGATTCAAAAAGAATTCATTACATTTTTAAGATGAAATTAGATTATGCACGTTAACATATAGCTACCACGATTCGATCGAATATATAAGATCTTAATCTATCTATATATAAAAGGAGGACAGTTAATAAAATTTACAATTTTGCCACTTTCCCTCTTAAAAATGTCAAATCAATATTTTAGTTAATAAAAAAATTATAAAAACAATTAGTATTTTCAAGGGAATAAATTATGTTATGTTGTAATATTTTCAATTAACTTATTATTATTATTATTATTATTATTATTATTATTATTATTATTATTATTATTATTATTATTTATTCATATCATTACTATTATTAATTAATTAATAGTATTATCATTATTATTATTATTATAGATAGATTATCATCATCATCATCATCATTATTATTTGTTGTTGTTGATAAATAATGTTTAATGTTGAACAATAATTTAATTCTTTTGTGTTAACTATCATTACTTAATGTCTAAAATTATTCATATTCTCATTTAAAATTAAAGAAATTTTAAGATATTTTTGTAATTTTGAAAAAATGTTGTATATAAGTAAATATTTTAAAATTTATATTTTTGATTGATCAATTTTGACCAATTCCAAAAATCATTAGCTTATCAAATTATTTATTAAACTAAGAAAAATATTCAACAAAAGATAAAACAAATACAATGTAAGTTTTAAAAATATTAAATTTCTTTTTTTTTCTAACTTTAATTACTTAATGTTTATAATGATTCATATTATCAGTTTTAAAGTTAAATATATTCTAAAATATTTTTTGTAATTATGAGAATGTTGTATATAAATAAATATTTCAAGACTTATATTGTTAATTTGTCACATTTAACTAATTTCGAAAATCATTGACTTATTAAATTATCTATATCAAGTCATGAAAAAAATTCAACGAAAAAGAAAAACAAATAGAATGTAAGCTTTCAAGTTGTTAATCTTTTTTTTTTTTGTTAACTAAAGTTACTTAATGTTTATAATTATTCATATTATCAATTTTAAAGTTAAAATAAATTTTAAGATAGTTTCTGTAATTATGATAAATTTTGTACATAAATAAAGATTCAAAATTTATACTGTTAAAAGTCATTTTTAACTAACTTCATCATTGACTTATCAAATTATCTATCAAGCCAACGACCATAATTTTTTTTCAAAAAACAAATAAATAGAATATAAGTTTTCAATTTTGTTATTTAGATTATTTATAATTTTGTATTCCAACCTTTTAATTGTCAAATATAATGTAAAATAACATATATAATTTGTGTTATTAAAATTTAAAATAACACGTCCCAAGAAAATGAATGCACAGGGAAGTTTGAGAAACACACGAGAGATCGGGCCAACCAAATTCTACTCTTTTCAACTAAAACTCTACTTTACCCAATAATTATTTTTAAATAATAAAATATAACTTTAAAAATTAATAAATATATGGTAAATATATATCCATATCATACAACATTTGGAATAATAAATAACTTTTAATATAACTATCAGAATAAATAATAAACCACAAATCGCGCGGGTGAAAAATACTAGTTATTCATACAACACACATGACAACAATCCAAATTTTAGATCCCACTTTCTTGTCGTCAAAACGACGTCGTATGTAGACCCATTTCGTACCCAACAACGTAATGAAAGAAAACAAGATTTATGGCATTAATTAATTAATTAATTAATCACCCATGCCATGATTGAGAAAAGCAGCCAAGAGCTTGAGCATGGCAATGGAGTTCTTCCGGGTCGGGTCAGCCAGCCCGAAATCATGTTCCTCTCCTTCAGCCTCCACCACCTTCACCACCCCACCCCACCCACTCTTCTCCATCACCTCCTTGTAGTACCACCCCCTGAATCTCAACACATCCTTCCCTGCAACGTAAACCAGGACCCGTTCGCACCCGACCCGTTTCAGACCCGGGTCCATGCCCGGGTTCACCAGCGGGTCGTCCAGCCCACCCGTGCTGTTCGGGTACGCGTGCAGCCACAGCCGTTGATTCATCGTCTCCGCGTACGCGTTCCCAGCCGTCGATTCCTCACCGATCGCCTTCTTGCCCAGGAAATACGGGCAGTTCAGGAACATACCCTGGAGCCTGATGCCCAGGCCCGGGATGCCCGACCCGACCCGCATCGCCATGTTGTGTGCGAGTGTGGCTCCGGCGCTGTCGCCGCCGAGGTAGAAGTTCCCGAAGTCGGCGAACTTCTTCAGCCACGGATCTCCGCCGCCGCCGCCGCAGCAGTGGGAGAAGGTCCATTTCAGGGCCCGCCACGAGTCCTCGAAGGCGGCGGGGAGGGGGTTTTCAGGGGCTAATCGGTAATTTACGGAGACGGCGATGACGCGAGATTTGGCGACGAGGGCGTTGAGGTGGTGGTGGTAGGTGGGGGAGAAGGCGGACTCGATAAAGAAGCCGCCGCCGTGGAAGTAGACGAGGAGGGGGAGTTTCCGTCCGGCGGCGGCGGCGTTCCTGGGGAGGTAGAGCCTGGCGGTGAGGGTGGGGTTAGCGGCGAAGGTGACGTCCTTGGAGTGGACCCCGGTAGCGGGGTCGGTGGAGGCGGGGAGGTAGCCTTGGCCGATGAATCTCTGGATGGTGCCATTTCTGTAGACTCTGATGAAGGGATAGATGTCGTACAGAACTGGGTCTGTGGAGGCTGAGGAGAGAGAGAGGAGCGCTAGAGAGATAATGAGCAGACAGCCATGGCGAGATGACATGGTGTGATATTCTAGAGAGAGAAAGAGGGAGAGTGAGAGGGAGAGTGGCCTGGTCCTTGTGGTGAGAGAATGACCGACATGTAAGCATGTTTTGTTAGCTAAATTCATTTTCGTTATTTATTTCAAGTGGAATTAGCTGACAAATATTCTGTCTATATTTAGTTCCAATTAATAATACTACACAAAAAACTGTGTGTAAGATATAATTCACGGACAAATTTTATAAGATGAATTATTTTTAGAATCAAACTAATTTTCATTAATTTATAATATATGAATTGTGATGGAGCGTGGATTTACCTAGCTTATATAATATAATTTGTGGACCATCTTACTTACAACTCACTCTTATTATTATTGTCATTATTGTTTATTTGAACCATTCTACTTAAGATTTACATCAGATATATCTCATATTTTCTAAATCTCAAAAACTTTGGTGAGACGATCTCACGGATAATTTTCGTGAGAGAGATCCTTTTTATCCATGGATCAAACTCATATCCATTAATTTATATGTGAATTGAGAAGTTTGGGTTGTGGGTCAACCCATCTTACGTAAAATGATTCGTGAGACGGTTTCACACAAGACTCACTCGAGTACTTGCATTCTCTATGCGAACACTAGATAATTGCAATTAGATTAAGTGGAAATGTCCCACTTTAGCATATTTTCTTAAATATTTGACTAGAATAGCACAAAATTTTAAGTCAAAACCAAAATAACACAATCCTTATAATTTGTGACCAAAATACCACAAATTGACTTTTCCCTCAAGACAGCACTGACATGATGACTGACACAAGACAGTACTTTCAGTTTCTTTTCACTTTTCAGAGTGGGACATTTCCACGTGTAATAAATCTATCCCCCTATGTGGAAATGTCCCACTTTAGCATATTTTCTTAAAATTGTGAGACTATTTATATTTCCACTTTAATTTTTGTCGTGTGTAATAACTGTCTTGTGAGTTACTATTTACCTTTTAATTTTTGTCGTGTATAATAAAGTGGATTTGGTTTTTCTTTGACTTACTATTTACCTTTCATTCAAATAAATACACTTTCCATTTTGGTAGATAGATACAATAATTTCATACGACAAAAATTTCTCCCTTCTACTAAATATTCTCCCTTCTACTAAATATTCTCCGAATCTACTAAAAATTTTTGCTCGAAAGTTTTATCTCTCTCAGGAACAAATTAAAGAAGATTTACGTAAAAAAACCGAGAGGTAAGTCCATTTTCTGAATCTCCTTGTATTTTTTACGTGGAAAAACATGAATTTTTCATCCTAAAGTTAAGAAAAAGTGTGTATTATATTTGTCCACGCAAAAGTCATGAAAAATCAGTATCCACGAAACATTTTCTAGTGCCACGAAAATTCCCACGAAAATTAAGATCTTCAAAATTGTCACGAAAATTCCCACGAAAATTGTCACGAAAATTATGAAATTCCAAATTCTCACGAAAATTCTCACGAAAATTATGATCTGCCACGAAAATTCTCACGAAAATTGTAAGGCACTCCACGAAAATTATGATCTTCAAAATTTTGGATGTTTTTTCTACCACGAAAATGTCACGAAAATTGTAAGGCACCACACGAAAATTATTGCTGAACCACGAAAATTTGGCAGAGTCTTAGTTGCATGAAGTAATTCATGTTTCATTTTTTTTTTTTACAGTTGAAAAATGAGTTTGTTGCCCGTTGTGGTTTGGTTTGGTGGATATTGGGAAGGGTTAGAGTACAAAAGTGGTTCGAGACAGGTGATTGGACTTCGAAGAGTTTGTTATCAAGATTTATTTGAATCAATTAACGAAGTTGTGCGTGCTGATGAGTGGTGGGGATATGTCATCCATTCCATTGTCGTGGATGAGGGTAGGGTGAAAAGAATGAAAATCAGGAACGATTCAGATCTTAGTAGCATATTGTCTGTGATCAATGATGTTCTTGTTGTTTATGTGACACTGAAAAGTAGAAATGTGGGAGGCTTTGGTCAGAGCAGCGAGGCAGGTGGTCCTTCATTTACTGTTGGATCATCATACGAACAACAAGTAGGTAGCGATTATTCAAATATTCCAGAAGGGCTGCAAAACGATCAAGCATTCATGGCCTCATGGAGTATACCGAACCAAAATGATCCGTGGGGACAATTTGTGAGACAACCTAACGAGAATTTGCCGTGTTGGGCATCATCTAGTGGTAGGGTTGATTATACAGGACAGGATTGGGGAATGGATGGCCTTGACTTAAATACGTCTCCTATAGATTGTGTCCAAGAGGAAGTGGCACGGAAACAGGATTTTCATGAACATGCACATAGTGGATTTCATGATGGTACACATAATAGTATTATATTTCCCTTTTCAGTGCATCTATTGAATATTTATGATTTAGATTCAGCATTTTAATTGAGGTGGAATAACTTGTGCAGATGTGAACAACGAGCAAGATGGTGTAGGGGATGCCGCTGAAGCTGCGGATAATGATTTGGAGCTAGATGCTGAGGATGCATCGTTGTTGGAGCAGGAGCAACTCCAGGAGCATGAGTCATTTATGACTTACATTGGGATGCGGACACACGATAATGTTGACGATACGTTTGAGGCAGACTTTCAAGCAGGATCCAGTGATGGGGTTCCGCATACCGTTCCTGTTTCGGCCTTTGCTCCGAGTTATGCTCCGGATTGGTTTATCCCTGAGATTCCGGACGTGGATCCATCTGTTTATTCAGAAGGTGGTGCTCGCGAGATTACGACAGAAGCTCTTCAGAAAGGATCTACTTTCGGTTCGAAACTGGAGTTGAAGAAAGCAGTTGGTATGTACCATATTGAAAATCAGGTTGCATACCGTGTGGACCATTCCGATAAACATCGTTGGTTTTTGAAGTGCGTCCAGAAAAATTGTCCCTTCGTCATGAATGCTTCTGAAAAATATGGGATTTGGCGCATATCCAAGATTGTTATCCCACATAAATGTTCGTCGGAGTTGAATAGTGATGACCCACGTCGCCCTTCTTCTACTGTGATCGGTGAGTGCTTTGTCGATGCACTACGGAAAGAGAATTGCAAACTCACTCCTCGCGACATCATTCAGGAAATGAATGTTCGTCATGGTCTACAGGTGTCTTACAAATTGGCTTTGAAGGCAAGACGACATGCCATGATTAGGGCTTATGGGGATCCAACATTGTCGTTTTCTATGCTTCCATCTTACTTGGAGGTTTTGAAGGCTGCTAATCCGGGGACATACACATCGTTAGAGACCCACGATGATGGAAAATTCAAATATGTTTTCTACGCATTAGGTGCCTCCATACTGGGATTTCGAGGTTATTCAAGACCTGTCATAGTTGTAGATGGTTGTCATCTGAAGGGGCAGTATAAAGGTATTGGGTTTGTGGCTGTGACGAAAGATGGGAATGATCAGATTTTTCCTTTGGCAATTGGTATAGGTAATATTGAGAATGATGCATCCTGGAGCTGGTTCTTGACTAATGTGAGAGAAGCATTTGGAGCCCCTGCCCAACTTCTTCTCGTATCAGATCAACATGTGAGCATCTCGAATGCCATTGCACAAGTGTTCCCTGATGCAGCGCACGGTTTATGCTGTTACCATATACAAAAAAATTTGGCCAAGTATGGGAAGCATTTGGTTGGCCTCTTCAATAGGGCCGCATATTGTTATCATACGTCGGAGTTCGATAAGTACGTCACTTATTAATACCATTTGATTCCTCAAATCAGTTTATTATGCTCTGATTTTAATATTCTCATAATAAATCTTTTATAATGTATCCAGGTATATGAACACACTGGTGAAATCCCAAATTACTGGTGCTCTTGATGCTTTGAAAGGTGCTGGTGAATACAGATGGTCTCGTGTCAAGTGCCCTGTTCGTAGGTTTAACTTCATGACGTCTAATGCTGCTGAGTCGTGGAATGGGAGGTTAGTTTGGGCTAGAAAGCTACCCGTCTGTTCATTTTTGGAGTGTGCTAGACGCATTACAGAGAAGTGGTTCTACGAACGACGAACCAGCGCATTAGAGCGAGATAACACACTGACGAAGGCCGTCCATGAGAGATTGCAGGATGCAATGAAAGAAGGGCGTTCTATGCAGGTTAATAAGCTTGGACGGCTCAAGCTCAAGATCACCACTGATAATAAGAATTTCACAGTCGATCTGTCAGACCGTTCATGCACTTGCCAGGTTTTCCAGCTTGACTTGATTCCATGCTCGCACGCATGTGCAGCGATCAGGTAAGGCTTTGTATATGTAAATTAATTACTTGAGATACCACCGTACACTTCATTATTGTTTTCTAATGCAGCTATATGAAAGAGCCTGTCACGAGATACGTGCATGAGTGTTACTGGACCCGTTCATTGAGAGGTATGTGGGAGGGTGAGGTACTCCCTGTGCCTGACCCAGCGGATTGGGTTATCTCCGACGAGGCACGAGCATTTGTCTGTCTACCTCCTGATAAACCGAAGCAAGCTGGACGACCAAAGGGAAAACGGATTCCTTCTTTTGTCGAGGCTTCTAGATCCAGACACGGTTCTATCCCGTCCGGTCATCCAACCGACCAAAACACTGAAAACGTGCAACCCGGTGGTATAAGACAAAGAAAAAAGAAGAGATGCTCTATTTGTGGCTCCGAAAGTCACACGAAGAGAAAGTGCCCGATATACATCGAAGGTCAACGCTTTGTTCAAGACGAGGAGTAACAAAAGCAAATATGGGATGTGTAAACTGCAATTGTCTTTATAAAATAACCTTGTTTTTATGAAATAAAATGTGTATATTCGAATGTCTGGACATGCATTTTCGTGACATTTTTCGTGGCATTTTCGTGAGAATGTCGTGGCATGCATGCATTTTCGTGGCAATAATCGTGGCATTTTCGTGACATTTTTCGTGTCATTTTCGTGAGAATGTCGTGGCATGCATGCATTTTCGTGAGATTTTCGTGGCATTGTCTAAGCATTTTCGTGGCATTTTCGTGCATTTTCGTGGCATTTTCTAAGCATTTTCGTGGCATTTTCGTGACATTTTCCTGCATTTTCGTGGCATTTTCGTGGCATTTTCGTGACATTTTCGTGCATTTTCGTGGCATTGTCTAAGCATTTTCGTGGCATTTTCGTGGCATTTTCGTGACATTTTCCTGCATTTTCGTGGCATTTTCTAAGCATTTTCGTGGCATTTTCGTGGCATTTTCGTGAGATTTTCGTGCCTTGCACACATTTTCGTGGCATTTTCGTGACATTTTCGTGAATAAACATGCACACATTTTGAACTATATCCTTAATTCTAAGCACATATATATCGAATAACATATAATCTAAGAATTTCATGTGTACTTAACAGTTTGAAATCACAAAAGAAATGATATAAAATATGTTTTGAAATATGTAGCTTCGAAATATAAATAAAAACTTAAGACAAATCATCTGCCTGAATGGTGCTCTCATCTAAAGAAAATCTATACATCTGAACGGCCACCAATCGTCTAACAGCATAAACGCCTTCAGACATCTCAGGCCGAGGAAACACCTCCGTCATCAACGACTCGACCGACTTCAGTGCAAAGATGCCACAACTCGTCGGATCATCCTGCACGTAACACATGTTCTGCGGGATGCTCTGTATACGAAACTCCGGTGCACTATACGAAGCCCGGTCTATCGCTTGGTGCCACCCAGAGTGGTCCAGCAGTCGAGGTAGAACCCGTCGAATCGGCAATGTCTGCCGGACTCTGAGCGCCATGACATCATCGTTCCATGTGTGTCTGAGGCTGTCCATGAGCGTAAGTGACATATCATTAAAATCTATAATGGCAGCCACCCAGTGTTGATCCAGATTTAGCACGGTGAACATCTGCACGATTTTAAAACGAATATCCTAATGAGTATTGCCAGTATATATACGATACGACATTTAAAATTACATTGACAAACCTGATGAAGGAGATTCCACGGCTTCTGCTTTGTCCACTTGTTTGCAATACCATGGACAAACGGCATCAAACGATCGAGTTCAAGGGGATCGAACTCCTCACGATCGTCCCCTGGATAAAAGCAGTTCGGTGGATCGTTGATATGCTTCTTCTTCCAGATGTCCTTGCAAATCTCCTGATCATATATCGAAAATTATAATTAGATTTTTTCAACCAAAGCAAACAACGAACAATATTTTCTATAACACCGAACTTACATTGAATTGTACTGACAAGACTTGGCCGAATCTGAACACCTGCTGTGTGATCTGAAGTCCTAGGAATCGTGGTACGGATTGTACGATTCCAAGGTACGCCTCGATCGCCTAAAAGCAAATGTCACATTACATGAGGCTATGCAACAAATTAAAAAGAACAGATTGGATGAAGACACATACCATGATATCCAACCAGCCATGGGGGTCAATCACGGGTTCGAAGAACTCGGGCCCGACAGCAAAGCCGATCCCCACGTTACGCCTACATACAAAGTAATAGATAATGAAGTCAAATCATACAGGAAAGCCAACTGGCGAAATGATATAAAATAACACACAAAATAAACTTACTTATCAGCATGTTCTCCGAGCTGCATCCAACACTCGAAGTCATCCCATCCATGCAGATCCCGACGCTTTGGCTTTCCTCCGCTCTTGTAGGGACTCTTACGATACTGGGAAGGCTCCCTCTTCCGGACATGCCGGACTCCCTTGGCCGTATCCCGGATGTCCTGATCAGACTGTGGAGGTGGAGCATGTCGAGACGGAGACACGGGCTCCTCAACGATGTAACTCGTACCGGCATACTGGGAAATGTCCGGTGTGTGGTAGCCGCGGCTTGACTGGTCCTGAGCCTCGAACGTGTATGGAGCGTACGGCACAAGGGGCATGTGGTCAAAACCTCCTGCGGTAGGCTGCTCTGAAGGCGCATCTGCCGTCCAACCCTCCCACTGCCCCGATGCATCGTGCTCATACTGCCGCCCTGCATCGTGCTCATACTGTGGACGTGGACCGTCTCCAAAGAATCCCCGCAACTGCTCCGCGATCATGTCTGGAAGGCCGGACTCCAGACGATCGAACCTCTTGTCCAAATGATCGAACCTCTCGTCCAAATGATCCAGACGGTTCCCAAGATGATCAATCTTGCCGCCGAGATATGTCTGCATCTGGTCGAAGCGGTTGTCGATGAGCATGGACAACCGTGAGAAGAGATCCGTAGGGGGTGCGTCCTGATGATGACTCGGCTCTGGCCTCTCGAACCCCCTTGGCTGAAAATGCTCCTCGGCCATGGGTGCGCCCGTATGCTGTGCCTCCGCTGGAGGTGCCTCGTCCGATGACGAAGATGAAACAACACGGGCTCGTCTACGTGGCCTCAAACGACGCACAACGGGATCATGGGCAGCGGGCTCCTCAACGGGAACAGGAGCTGCATGAGACCTCGACGACCGCCTAGTAGGGACGTCGTGAACAGGAGCCGGGGCCTGCCGATCAGTTGGACGCCTCGAAGGTCCAACAGAAACGCCCCAAGTCTTCCGTCCACGAATCTCTCCAACTGGCTGCACACCCTGGAAGATGTCATCACCCACGTACGCCCAAAATGGATGGGCCATCTCTGAAGGAGTCGGCTCGAGCGTCTCCAAACAAGGTATCTGCCACGCATATTAATAAACAAATATAGTATATAAATTATTCATCATACTATAAATTATTCATCATAAGCAAATGTGTTTTCTCAAAGACTAACCTGAGCCGCCAGTGTTCTGGAAACATCTGTCGTGGACTTCATGGTGGACCATCTAAGGCACCGAGGAAACTCGTGCCCAGTATCCAAGCGACGACCAGCTACCGTCCCCGTACCTGGTATCGCCTCGTACGCCCATATCTGCATTTGGTGAAAACACGAAAGTTATAATTACAGAGTTATTCGAATAAATTATATTCACAAAAAGATATATACTTTTAACTCACCAGTAAGGCAACGGAAAATCCGTAGAAGTGATAGGTGTAAATCTTGCTCTTTCTCTGCTGTGGAATGGACTCAGGTAAGTTACCAATGGTACGTAGCAGGTTCAGGTACGAGAATTTCCCCCATGGGAAGCTCTCCCAAGCCTCAGTCTGGTCGATGAGGCTCCATATCCACGATGGGACACTGGTCTTCAGTACGTCCACTCCAAGCACGACAAAATAGAGAATGAGAATCTTGGCCACCTTGATGCTGTCTACACGGCTGCCACGGAACTCCCCTTCCAGAAATCGAGCTCGAAGCTCAGAAATGGTGATACTCCCAACACCAGATGGTACTACTCGAAAGTACAACCCATCTGGAGATAAATCATGAACCGCAGATGGGTTGAACTGCGAGTCTCCAAACCTCAAGCCCGTGACAAGAAAAAACCTCTTGTCTCCCAAACCTACAAAACCTATCTGGTCCAATAAGAAACCAGCATTCGCCTTCCGGTGCACCCGTCCGTCGCACCTGCCGACTCATCAAGTAATGGAGAAACGTCTTACAAATCTCGGTATCCGTCTGCCACCGTAAAAAGTGACCAAAACATGTGTCCATGAAATCATGGACACAGTCTCCATCCACCTGAGATAGCTCCCTCCCTATCTCACGAATAGTAAGAAGTCGCGTATATCCATTGATATACGCGAACTGCCGCTGACAACCCGGTCGGATCCACTCCCACTCGCCCTATATGGAATGGAAATATATGCCAGGTAAAGAATTTGGTATTGTTGTGACATAGTACAGAAGCATGAAATTTACACATTTATGTTACTGACATGCATTTTCATGACATACAGAGTTTAAAATTTCATGGGATTTTCGTGGCATTTTCGTGAGATTTTCGTGGGTGGATAAATTTTCGTGGCATTTTCGTGACAAACTCGTGGCATTTTCGTGGCTTACTAGTGGCCTAATCGTGGCATTTTCGTGTGATTTTCGTGGCATTTTCGTGGCATTTTCGTTACATTTTCGTGGCATACTAGTGGCATAATCGTGGCCTAAACGTGGCATTTTCGTGGCAATCATGCATTTTCGTGGCATTTTCGTGGCATACTTGTGGCATAATCGTGACCTAAACGTGGCATTTTCGTGGCATGCATGCATTTTCGTGGCATTTTCGTGGCATACTAGTGGCATAATCGTGACCTAAACGTGGCATTTTCGTGGCATACATGCATTTTCGTGGCATTTTCGTGGCATTTTCGTGCCTATGAATTTTCGTGGCTATGAATTTTCGTGGCTATGAATTTTCGTGGCTATGAATTTTCGTGGGTGAATAACACAGTTTTACTCAATCTACAGTTTTACTCAATCTAATCTCAGGAACTATATCCTTAAGTCTAAGCACATATATATCGAATAACAGTTTCAAATCACAGAATAACATATATATCTAAGCATTTCATGTCTACTTAACAGTTTGAAATCACAGAAATCACATACATTCAACCCACGAAAAGAGAGAAAATTAAATGTTCATTCACATGTTCAACGAAAATGGAGAGGGGGAGTTTACTAACCTCCATTTCGATCGTCTGAAATTCGCACAACCGATTGAAGATGATGAATAGCCACGAATCCAAGCCAAACGTCCACGCCAATCCAACAAAAATCTGGGATGTTCTTTACTTTTCGTGGGGTTTTTTCTTCCTTTTCGTGAGATTTTTTACTGCTTTCGTAACTGTGTGTTTGAATTTACTGGATTTTCGTTTTTGATTATCAAATTTTTACTGCCCCCAATAAAGTGCATTTACTGCGCCCATGAATGACCAATAATGACTGACACCAACCCACTTTTTCAGTTTCCAACCCACTTTTGTCAGTTTTTTAATTAACTTTTCAGAGGGAACGCCTTTTTGAATGGTCAACTGTGGTATTTTGGGCAAAATTTATAAGGATTGTGTTATTTAGGTCAAACCCTAAAATTTTGTGCTATTTTGGGCCCACATTTAAGAAAATATGTTAATTTGGGCCTGGTTCCCATTAGATTAATACCATTTTACATCGGATATCAATTTTCATTTGTACCTATATGTTCATCTTAATGATAACAACATATACATCTCTTACCTTAAATAAGGTATGGGGTTCAAGATTTATATATACTTTATATCTTTACTTTTACTTCTCAAACAAGATCAACTACCATTTCGATTTCGACCTATATTGTGAGCTTGTGAATTCATATTCTAGGATTTAAGTGTTTGATTCTGAGGTTTCATTTGAAGATGGAAATCCACATTTTAAAAAAATATGCAGAAAACAACATAAAAAATAGGTATATAAATTTAAATTAATGAAAATGGCAATCATATTTAATATTATTGATAAGTGTGGTCATCGGAACGGGCTATACACAACACTCCACTTTTGTCACTCTCGCCCACATCCAGAATCATCTATCCACGCCACTGAATGGTCTATACCAACTATTTTAATTTTTTTGGGAAAATTTCACATTTTGATATCCGAAAATAGGCTATATTTTAGTTTGGGATATTTTAAATCGGGTATCCCAAAGTTCAAGTTCATCAATTTAGTCCATCAATTTTTCAAAATCCATCAAATTTAGTACCCACTGTTAAAAATCCGTCCAAACTGAGGGAAGTTAACTACCCTGAAAGTTCTTGTGCGAAAGAAAATTAGACGGGGAACCTTAATTTTTTTCCCAATCAACCCTAATTTCCTCAATTCTGATATTCAAGATCCTCAACCTTGATATTCAAACCATTTGAACACTCCACAATACCCTACTTTCTGCATTACCATATACAAAACATGACATTCATATTCGACCAAAAAAAATTAGAAATTCAATGGAAATTCAAGTTCAAAAAAATGATAATAAACATTACCCCATAATTTGGGCAACACGAATATCTCCTCCTTGGATTATCTTTTGACCAAGAGGTTTTCAAAGACAAGTCAATCGATCAAATTGAGAAAATTAGGGTTGAATCGATCGATTCAACCCCAGAATCGATCAAATTTTGAGTAGAGGAGAAGCTGCGCACGATTTGGGAAAAAAATTAGGGTTCCCCGTCTAATTTAGGCACAAAAACATTCATGGTAGTTAACTTCCGTCAGTTTGGACGGATTTTTAACGGCGAGTACTAAATTTGATGGATTTTGAAAAACTGAGGGACTAAATTGATGAACTCGAACTTTGGGGTACCCAATCTGAAATATAGCCTATTTTTTCAGGTATCAAATGTGAAAATTTCCCAATTTTTTATAACATTTATATTAATCAAACAAATATCAAAATAAAACAGTGAAGACGGACAGGTCAATCAAACTGAATTACTAATTCTACTAGTAGTGCACCCGCGCGATGCGCGCCTTGTTATATAATCAAATAATTTTTATTGTTGATGATATAGTGTAATTTATACTGTATCTAAAATGTTAAATCCTTTTTTAATGTTTTTTTGTAATCTATGCTATTATAATGCTAAATGATTTTTTTTTTTTTTGTAATGCAATTACTTATCAATATATTTGGATAATCAAGATGACAATCAAATTAGTACTGGTAATATCTCGTTATATCTGAAAAAACTTTCATCTCAATTTTTTTTCTTTGATATTTCTAACCTCCATTTCATACTAGCTCATTCTCATTAAGTGAGAGTAGATATATATGAGTATAATGGTTTTCATATTGATTTTTCTTCTTATTTCCATCACTATTTTTTTTCTTTTGATAATTCTAACCTTCATTTGATTCTAGTTCATCCTAATTAAATAAGAGTTATATATACATTGCTTGTATACAATAACTTTCATCTCAATTTTTTTTCTTATTTTCATCACCAACTTTTTTTCCTCTTTTGATTTAGATTTCTAACCTCTATTTCATCTAGTTCATTCTCATTAAATGAGTAGGTATATATACATACATTGCTTAAATGCGAAAATGATTTTCACCTCAATGTTTTATCTTATTTACATCACTAATTTTCTTCTTTTTTTGATATTTCAAGTTCCATTATTTTTCCTTTTGTTTTTATATTTTAAACCTCCATTTCAATAAGCTAGCTCATCTTCATTTAGTGAGACTTCCATCTCCATTCATGCATTGCTTATATAGAGGTAGGACAATGGCTTGTAGATGAAGTCTAATTCTAATGGCTTGATATGAAAGCTTGATTCAAAATTATTAAATTAATTTAAAAAATCAAAATGAAATTTAAAAAAATTACTCAGTGTCCAATAATTTTTAGGAGCTTCTCCAATAAGATACTCAAAACAATTTCTTTTTTTTTTTTAGTTTGCTTTTTCCCTTTTTTTTCCTATTGGCTAATAGTTTTGCAATTGAATGACAATTGATAATAATCACAAACTATTGTCATTTTAGATATAGTATAGAAATGAATTTACATAATTACATTTTTCATATTCTTTTATGTGTATTGTAATATTAAAAAACATCAAATGTTTATACTTTCTTCTTGCATTACACATTTCGTAGTATATACTTCTAACATAAAATATTTTCGTATCAACTTCTAACTTCATAAAACATTTACATATTTATATTATCTTAAACATTTATGTTTAAGCACATGAATTTCAAAAATTCTATTAAATATTTTATCACCAAATATATATTAAAATAAAAAAAGGTGTTTTAAAAAGAAGACACATGAGTATGTTAATATGAAAAAACAAATTTTCTACAATAAATTATATTATATAGATTTTATTTACTTTATAAACTTTTAACTTAAGTGATCTTTTATATAATTATTTAACAAAAAATTTAATAGTATGCGTAATATAAATACATAAAAAAGATAATTTCTCTCTCTCTCTCTTTCATTATAATGTATTATTAATAAAAAATTATATATATTTTTCTTTTATATTTTATTATAATATTTGATAGCTTATCAAGAAAGTCATGTAATTTAAAATTATTAAATTAATTTAGAAAATGAAAATGAAATCTTGAAAAATTAAAAGAAAAGGAAATTATTGTACACATCATAAAATTGATGCGACATTTTTAGGAGGGAAAGTGGCAAATTAGAAAATTTCTCCAACTTTTTTGCTTTTAGTATAATATAGATATAGATATAGTTTTTTTTTTTTTATGGCTCACTGACACTCAGTTATATGTACATGTTTATGAAAATTTGAGCTACATATGTAGTGTAATGTGCCGAGAACATTAAATGCTAATTCTAAATTAATGTTTCTTCATTGATGATTGATATTGCAAGCAGTAGAATTTATGTCGATAACTAACAATATTTAATTCTTACCCAAAAGCTTGTGTGATCAATATATATATTAATAAATATTAATGAATTTACTATTTACATTAACAATCAATTATCTAATGATTTCCTATATTTAATACTTACCAAAGCTTTAGTGGTCATTTTAAAATTGTTTTCATATTTAATATTCTGTATTATATCACATTATCACTCACGTTTCAAAGTAATCAATTTCAAATTGTTTCACAAAAAAAATACGAAAATATGTAATATCTATGTACTTATAAAATAATTATAGTAACCACAGTCAAGAAGCATAATATTTAATCACCCTTAAAAAAAGAAGAAGCATAATATTCAATGTATTTTATCAAATAAAATATGGTTTAAAAAAGATACAAATAAAATTGAAAAAAAGAACTAAAATTCCAAAATAAAATAATAATGAGGTGTTATAATGTGAAGGGAGCGTGGCAACTGTCTTAAGCAGCACCTCATCATACTGTTCATCACGAGAAAAAGCAGCTCACTTTTGTTTTTCTCTCTCTACCTATACATACACACCTCTATATGTATATATATATGCTGTTGAATGTAAAGCTTTCTAGAGAGGGAAGCTGAGTGAGATAATCGTGGAATGGATAAAGCTAAGAAGAAAAGGCTGGAAAACTTCTGAATGAACCTCATCTACCCTTTTTGGCTGTATAAAGAAGCAGCAAAAAATGGCAGATCACCTCTGTTTCTTCTCCATGGTATGTTTTAATTTCCCCCATTTTTAGTTTCTCTTTTGATCGGAGAATCTCTGGTATGTTCTTGTTGCATCTGGGTCTGATTTAGATGATACTGTAATCATTTATTGAGTATTTGGATTTTTTGATTTCTTGCATTTTCTCTCTCTAAATTTATAAGGGCTTTTCCAAAATTTAGTTCATTTTTGCTTGCTATAGTGTATTGTTGGTGATTAAGTACTTGTATTAATCAGGTTTTGTTTAAATTTAATGTCAATTTTGAATCCATAGCTCTGCAAATTGGATTGAGTTTGTGGTTTTGATTCAAGCTCAGTTAAGCTGAATATTTTGTTTTATAATAGTTGGAGAGTTGTGATCAATTGTGGGAAATTTGTTCTGCATTGTATTGACATTCTGATATTTTCTTGAAATTTCAGGATAATTTGATAATCAAATCTTCTAAAAGCCCCCTAGTATTTAGAATGGTGGTTGTTATCCTATCAATGGTATCTGGAATTTATATATGTTCAGTCTGTCTTAGGCAATTCGGGGGACTTTCGACTACGAGTTCAGTTAGTGTTCGTTTAGTGAGTAGATCTTGCCAAGTGACTGATATTGAACCTTCGGAAAAACCCTATGTTCATTTCCCAAAACCGAACACATTTAGCAGGTAAGAAGATGTATAGTTAGAAATTACAATCCTTTTCAAGATGATCATCTCTGAGTTGCTTGTTTATAAGATGGTTCGCTTTGCTGATTGTTAGGGATGAATGTGCATGCAATCCTGTACAATACTTTGCGATTTTGTCCACGCAGAGGTCGGGTAGTGGGTGGTTCGAGACATTGTTGAATAGTCATATTAACATAAGCTCCAATGGGGAGATTTTCTCAGTGAAAGTTCGGAGGAGTAATATGTCGACTATTGTTGAAACTTTGGATAGAGTTTATAATCTTGATTGGGTTTCGAGTGCCTCGAAAAATGAATGCACTGCCGCAGTTGGGTTGAAATGGATGCTTAACCAGGTCAGCTTCATTTGTGAAGCAACATGTGCATGTTCATATTTTGTATGTGTATAGATTCATAGAATAACTAATTATACTGAAACTGGATCAAATCTTGCAAGAATTTGACTAGGACTTGAAACCAAGTAAATGATATAAACAGATTATGATGGCTACTCGATCACCAGTGTTTTGATGGTTGGATCTTCTTGCTTCTTTTTTCTTGGCTAAATCAAGTTCAAGTTCACATTGCTTTAGGATGTTGAGTTGCTTTTCTCTACAAATTAGGGCCTACATGTGAAACGCTAATACATTGAATTGTCAGGTGAAGAATGACTCGTTCGTGATTCTGTTTGGGTCATTTTGTGAATCTGTCTTATTGATGAACGAACTTTAGCAAGATACTTCCATCTTTTAACTTGTTGCAGGGCTTAATACAACATCATGAAGAAATAGTTGAATACTTCAACACTAAAGGTGTCTCGGCCATTTTTCTTTTCAGAAGGAATCTTTTGCGTCGAATGATTTCTATACTTGCAAATTCTTACGACCAAAATGTCAAGCCATTGAATGGGACCCACAAATCTCATGTACACTCGACCAACGAGGTTCCCTCCCCCTCTCTCTCTCTCTCTCTCTCTCTCTCTCTCTCTCTCATCTATTTGGAGAACTTACAAGTTATTTAACTGGTGCAGGCTGAGATACTGGCTAGATACAAACCAACTATCAATGCAACATTGCTCATACCCAGTTTGAAGCAAGTGGAAAATCTGGTTACCAAATCTTTGCAATACTTAAACAGCACTAGACATATCATCCTCTACTATGAGGACATAATAATCAACCGAACAGTAAGGCTTTTGGCATTTCGTAGTCTTCAAAAATTTGTTCATCGTTTTCTAAATCTCCATTCTCAACCATCGTTCCCTTTTCTACTTCCTCTCAGAAACTGGTGGACGTTCAAAACTTTTTGAAGGTTCCAGTAAGAGAGCTAAACAGTCGACAAGTGAAGATACATAAAGGGCCCTTGTCTTCTCAGGTCGAAAACTGGGAGGACATCGAGAAAACACTGAAAGGAACACGTTATGAGAGTTTCCTACAAGAAGATTACAAGATGTGAATGCAAGTACATTTAGCTAATTTGTTCGGCAATTCTTTTAACTTTAGAAGCTAACAGGAAGCAACATGTATATTCCCAGAACCTTGGTTGATACTGAAAAGGTGTAGAAAGCTAAGTAAGATGAAATGTAAGTTATATCTTGTAAATATATCTAAGTTACAAGAAAATTACATTGTATAAAAATTGCATACACCTAAGCAGTTCTTAATTCATAAGGGAGAAGGCCATCCTTGGCCATTTCACTGAGAATCTTAAAAACACTATCCATGTTCCCTTCTCTGTAATTCACCTCAAGGAGGTCTTTGGCTGTGTCACCATCAATAACTTTACAACTTCTTAAAATATCTTGTAAAACTTGATTCAGCTCTTCAACCCTTCCTTCGTTGTGGAGTTCTTTAGTTATAGAAATAACAGTTACTGCATGAGGTACAAGCCCTTGATGCACCATTTCCTGGTACAGATCAATGGCTTTCTGCAAATTCCCAGCTCTACAATGACCATGGATGAGTACATTGTAGACTGCTTCACTAGGCTTGTGGTTTTCTTGAATCATTGCTTCGAAAACTCGATCTGCTTCATTCATCAACCCCTTCATGCAGAATCCCTTTATAAGGGCCAAGGCATTCTGAAACTCAATGCTGCTGCAACTTTCTATTAGCAAATCGTAAGTGACATCAGAAGGAACTTGTTGCTCGTATAACAGCTTGAAAAGAAGTCGCTTTGCTTCCTTACTACGAGCCTGCTTATTTAGCCCGTTTATTAACACACTGTACGTAACAACATCCGGAAAGAAGCCCTTATCGATCATTTCGTCATGAAGACGAATTGCACTTTCAATATCATCTTCTTCACAATAAGCATAGATAAGAGTAGTGTATGTGCACTTATCAGGCTGCAACCCTAGTTTCCACATCTCTTTAAACAAATCACAAGCTTCAATCAATCTCCTATCTGCACAAAGACCTTGAATCAAGGATGAATAAGTAATGGCATCAGGGAGAATTCCCTTCTCAATCATTTCCTCTTTCATCTGGAATGCCTTATCTAAATCAAGATTTCTACAGGACCCGGATATTATTGTACTATAACTCACAACATCTGGAGATACTCCCTTCGTGATCATATCGCTAATCACTTTCAAACCATCATCGATTCTACCTGCCACACAATGCCCGTTGATTAACGCATTGTAAGTGATTATAGACGGCGAAAAGCCCCTAGCAATCATTTCATCCAATAGCCTGTATGCTTCATCCATGAACCCCTGTTGAGAGAAACCATCAACCAAAGTTGTATACGTTTTCTCATTTGGGATCAGTCCCCTGATCTGCATCTGGTCGAAGAACTGCATAGCTCGATGTAGGTTATTCGACCTACACATGCTATGTATCAAAGACGTATAAGTCACTACATTGGGAGACAACCCATTCCTGACCATTTCAGCATGCAAAACAAGAGCTTGATGAAAATTTCCCTCTTTACAATACCCATTGATGAGTGTATTATATGTGACCTCATTAGGAACCAAACCCTTCCCCTTCATCTCCTTCAAGACCTTGTTCGTCTCCTCGATCCTCCCTTCTCGACACAGCCCATTGATCATCACGTTATAAGTGATCAAATTCGGCTCCAAATTCTTCTCCCACATCAACTTCAACAACGCATATGCCTCACCGATGTTCCCCGTTTTACAGTAGGCATCTATCAAGGTATTAAACGTGACAACATTAGGCAAACAGCCCCTTTTCTCCATCTCTGCAAAGAACCCTAATCCTTTATCCATCTCCTTGTTTGCACACAGGCCCCTAATCATGATGTTGTAAGTGAAAACATTGGGCGAAACATCATTATCTATCATATCATAATACACATTCTTCACCAAATCAACACACCCACGAGCTGATCTACGAATTATCCCCTCTAGAACACAGTTATAGGACAATACACTAGGCATGAAACCATGATCTCTAGCTGAGTTCATAAAATTTAAAGCTCTATCAATCTGTCGCAAATTAGACAACGCTTTTACCATCAAATCAAACACCGAGGAGCTCGAGCCGCAGGCCTGGTACGTATCAACAAGGCATGAGAACACCGAATCGCCCTTCGCATCGCCGGGGAAAACCACGGCGACATCCTCCGCCAGCGATTGCGCGGTTTTGTAGAGCTTGAAGCGAGTGAGGATGTGGATGGAGAGACAGTGGCATTGCAGCTGATTGCTGAAGAAGGGCAATTTGCGAGCCCAGTTGATGAATTTGAGGATTAGGGTTTGGTCATGTTGGGATCGGAGAAGTAAATTTGCGGTGGCTTCAGGGGTAAACTGGGAAGATAGAGGGTCGAGGAGAGAGGGGTGGTGGCGTTTCAGGATTGCTATAGCCTTGTCGACGAGGAAGGTATTCGGCGGGTATCGGCGGATATGCTAATTTTACCGATTTGGGCAAGGGAGTTAGGGAATGGAGCGCTCTGCGTAGAGATTTCCGGAGGGGCATTTCGGTCCAGAAAGAAATGTTTTGGTGAAAGTGAAATGTATAGTGTAGATTCTAACACTACCAAATGAGTTCGGGTCAAAAGTCGGGTAGGTTAAAACCCGCCCCAAATTGAATATGATATTGATAATTTAGGATTTTTAAATGATAAAATTATATGTATTAAAAAATCTCAAAAGTAAAATCATATTTTATTATGTTATTATAAATACTTACATGATTTTTTTCTACTTTTATATTCCTTTTATTTTCATTCTTTTTTCATATAGGTAATAAAGTTCATCGATTATATTTCTGGATTATCATTATAAAAATATTTGTAAATAATTAGTAATTGATGTGTCAAACAAATCCTAATTTTGTTAGTCGTTATCTAATAGATTTATCTTCTAGGTAATTTTTATTTTTAAAATTCCAAATTAATAAATTATTGTTTGAAAAAAATTTCTAATTTGATGAAAGTCCTATGCATATAAAAAGATTCAAGCTTAAGAAACATATACTAGTATTTTTTACCAAATATAAATTGTCAAGAAAAAAGTTTATTGAAAGTGATAGTGATACAAATTGGACAAGAATGATGAGATAATAAAGATCAAAAGCACACAATGACACAAGCCCATTATTCATACAGAATTAAAAAAGCAAACTTCTTCTTCTTCGTCTTCTTCTTCTTTGTATTTAGTAAAACCAACGGATCAAGGGCCAAACGGCGAACTTCATGAGACCATCTTTGCAGTGGATTCCGTTGCGTTCGCCACAGGCGAAAAAGTAGGGTTGCCATCTCTTCAACACGAACTCGAAGCCTTCTCCGCCTCCCTCACTCACCTCTCCGATCTTCTTCGCTCTCCTCAGATCACATTCTTGGAAGCTCTTGAAATTTGGGAGCAAGTATACACTGTGTGGAAATGTGGTGTCGTTTGGTGGATCATATTTGAACACTGCGCATTATATATACACATGCACACACACAAAACATCATCAATCAAGTTCATCTACTTGTGTGTGCGTGCTTGTAAAGATCAAACTTATATACATTAAGAAGATTGACTACTTTAATTATATGGATATTGATTATAACGTTTTGAACTAAAAACGAATTTATCAATGGCCGTCGGGACAGTATGGTTGATTGATTTAATTTTAATCATCACATTTTGAAGAGCCATGCATGCAGAAACTAGAAGAAGCAGCAGTAGATCCAAAAGCACATACCAAGAGTATCATTCAAGAAGAAGGGGCCATTCTTGATGGACCAGTCAGTGTAGTTAAACCCGAAATGCCAGTTTTCGGATCCTCCCACGACGATCCTGTTGGAGGTGATCTGGCTTGTATTTCTGGGTCTGAAACCCCAGAAATTAGCTGCAGGTGCTGTGTGGTTCCAGTTTCCTGCAATGCTGCTCCAATCTTTGTTTGCATTAGCAATGCCCAAAATCGACATGGCCACGACCAGAAGAAGAAGAAGAAGGAGGAGGCCGGAATTCATAGCCATTTTTGCAATGAATGAATTCAAATGAATTGAACAAAGAGATGATAAGAAAATATTGATTTCAATTTGATGGTGTTTCTGAGGAGGAGTTTAGGGTTTATATATATAGTAATTGGCTAGCTGAGCTGGAAATAGAGTTGAAAACCGTCTTTAGAAAAATATAAATAAGTAAGAAATAGTCAGCATATTGGTAAAATGGCATTAGGAAATTAAGTAATTATGAGGTCATGTCAAAGGGGTTTATCAATTAATATGTTGGTGAAATATATGTTTTAATAAGGTTTTGGAATTAATTTCAAAGTCTTCCACTTATGTGTTTTCATTACCAAACGCGCTTCACTTTCAAACCTCAAATTGTTTTATAGTGGAAATTTATTGCCATTATTGCGAATTGTATTGTTAATTTAAATCAGTTTTTAAAGTGGAAAATACTATTATTGTAAATTGTATTGCTAATCATTTAATTTTCATATAAAAGGGTGTGTATTAATTTGCAACTGTTATGACATTTTATAATGTTTTTACTGTTTGTTATTATTATTATTATTATTATTATTATTAAATTGCTACACCAAGAACAATGAATATCTAGAAAATCCTTCACAATCGTTGTTTTTTACAATCAAAAAAAAGCAATGAGAAACTACTACGTTATAAAAACTAGTAGTGCACCCGCACGATGCGCGTTTTGTTATATAATTTAATAATTTTTATTGTTGATGATATAATGTAATTTATATTGTATCTAAAATGTTAAATTTTTTTTTTTAATGTTTTTTGTAATCTATACTATTATAATGCTAAATGATTTTTTATTTTTTTGTAATGCAATTTATTTATTAATGGATTTGGATAATCAAGATGACAATCAAATTAGTATTTGTAATATCTCGTCATATCTGGAAAAGCTTCCATCATGATTTTTTTTCTTTGATATTTATAGCCTTCATTTCATGCTAGCTCATTCTCATTAAGTGAGAGTGGATATATATGAATTGCTTATATAGTATAATGGTTTTCATATTGATTTTTCTTCTTATTTTCATCACTAATTTTTTTTCTTTTGATAATTCTAACCTTCATTTGATGCTAGTTCATCCTAATTAAATAAGAGTTATTATATATACATTGCTTGTATACAATAACGTTCATCTCAATTTTTCTTCTTATTTTCATCACCAACTTTTTTTCTTCTTTTGATATTTCTAACCTCCATTTAATCTAGTTCATTCTCATTAAGTGAGTAGATATATATACATACATTGCTTAAATGCGAAAATGATTTTCATCTCAATTTCTCAATTTTATTTCCATCACTAATTTTCTTCTTCTTTTGATATTTCAAGCTCCATTATCTTTCTTTTTATTTTGATATTTTAAACCTCCATTTCAATAAGCTAGCTCATCCTCGTTTAGTGAGACTTTCATCTCCATTCATGCATTGCTTATATAGAAGCAGGACAATGACTTGTAGATGAAGTCTAATTCTAATGGCTTGATATGAAAGTTTGATCCAAAATTATTAAATTAATTTAGAAAATCAAAATGAAATAAAAAAATTTAATCAAATTGTCCAATAATTTTTAGGAGCTTCTCCAATAAGATACTCAAGAAATTTTTGTTTTTAGTTTGTTTTTTCCCTTTTTTTTCCTATTGGCTAATAGTTTTGCAATTGAATGACAATTGATAATAATCACAAACTATTGTCATTTTAGATATAGTATATAAATGAATTTATATAATTACATTTTTCATATTCTTTTATGTATATTGTAATATTAAAAAACTTCGAATGCTTATACTTTCTTCTTACATTACACATTACGTAGTATATACTTCTAACAAAAAATACTTTTGTATTAACTTATAACTTCATAAAACTTTTACATATTTATATTATCTTAAACATTTATGTTTAAGTACATGAATTTCAAAAATTCTATTAAATATTTTATCACAAAATATATATTAAAATAAAAAATACGTTTTAAAAAGAAGACACGTGAGTAAGCTAATATGAAAAAACAATTTTTCTACAATAAATTATATTATATAGATTTTATTTACTTTATAAACTTTTAACTTAAGTGATCTTTTATAATTTATAATATTTAAACAAAAATTTAATAGTATGAGTAATATAAATACATAAAAAAATAATTTTTCTCTCTCTTTCATTATAATGTATTATTAATAAAAAATTATATATATTTTTCTTTTATTTTTTATTATAATATTTGATAGTTTATCAAGAAAGTCCTGTAATTTAAAATTATTAAATTAATTTAGAAAATTAAAATGAAATCTTGGAAAAAATAAATTTACACATCATCAAATTGATGTGACATTTTTAGGAGGAAAAATAACAAATTAGAATTTTTCTCCAACTTGTTTACTTTTAGTATAATATAGATATAGATATTATAAAGATTTTATTTACTTTATAAACTTTTAACTTAAGTGATCTTTTATAATTATTTAAACAAAAATTTAATAGTATGAGTAATATAAATACATAAAAAAATAATTTTTCTCTCTCTTTCATTATAATGTATTATTAATCAAAAATTATATATATATTTCTTTTATTTTTTATTATAATATTTGATAGTTTATCAAAAAAGTCATATAATTTAAAATTATTAAATTAATTTAGAAAATTAAAAAGAAATCTTGAAAAATTAAAAAAAAAATTACACATCATCAAATTGATGTGACATTTTTAGGAGGGAAAATGACAAATTAAAATTTTTCTCCAATTTGTTTGCTTTTAGTATAATATAGATATAGATTATATTATTAAAGTAGAACTTTTGTGAGACAATTTTACGAATCATGAAACAAACAAAACCACAAGAACTCATTCAATAAAAATTAGGGTAATTCTATAGTACACCAGGTGTATTAATACACCAGACTCTCCACTCATTTTCAGCCATCAGATCTGAGATCATTAAGACTCTCCACTCATTTTCAGCCATCAGATCTGAGATCATTAAGGTCAAGGTCAACTATGATCTCAGATCTAATGACTGAAAATGATAGAGAGTCTGGTGTATTAATACACCCGGTGTACTACAAAAAGACCCTAAAAATTAACTAATGAAAGTAACTTTGATTCAATGCTGTGTTATAACTGAGGGTCCTTCTGTAGTACACCGGGTGTATTAATACACCAAACTCTCCATCATTTTAAGTCATTAGATCTGGGGCCATAGTTGACTTTGACCTTAATGATCTCAGATCTGATGACTGAAAATGAGTAAAGAGTCTGGTGTATACACCTGGTGTACTATAGAACTACCCTATAACTGAACGGTAAATGACCACTTAGTTCCAAACCAATGGTGTTTTTTCTAACATAGCTACGATTTTCAATCATCTAAAAAACATATATATTAAAAAATTTACAAATACGAAAACCTACGAGACTTAAAAACCAAAACTTCAATTTGTAATCGAAATCCTAAGCGAAACTATGAAACAATTTGAGAAACATATTTGATTAGTGGGTGAAAAAACCATCACAGGAAAATTATCCACAAAATCACCTCACAAATTTCAATGTATTTGAAAATAGAAATCTATTGTCGATTTGTAGGTCAACAAAATTCAGCTCATAGAAAACTCAGTCGCATGGGTTTTAAAGTCGCAAGCGTTGCTCGTTTCATGGACCATCATGATTACTACTTTTTATTTAAAAAAATTATTTCAACTTATTTTTTATAAAGTCAAAACCCCTGTTGATTTCTGAACTAAAAAAAAAAGGAGTCAAATGAAGCAGAACTATTTTGTATTGCTGAGGTAGTTTAACCAGAAATTGCACTAGTTAGTGCTATTGTACCTGAAAATGGAAGGCTATAATGTTTGGCAATTTGCATCAGCAATTTGCACTGCAATAGAGTGACGCTATTATGACCTTATATCTACGTATGTTTATGATGTGTGCCGGGTCGAGAAATAAATCAAGTACGACTCTTATGAAACCATTTCACAAACTTAGACAGGTAATCCCAAATTCCACATAAATATAGGAGGTAGTATTAGAGTTGGAATATTTCAATGGAGTTTCGAAAAAAGAAGTTACAGATTGTTACAACACAAAAATGAAAGAGCTATACCGCCTTTTTGTAGCTCCAAGAAAGGTTCTGATCGAAATGGTCCAGGCATCACTTTGTTTACGGTGTTACTTACCCTAAGGGGGTTTTGTTCCATCAAGTTTTACATCTTCACGACCTACCAAAATCGATGACTATAAGAAAAACGTTAGATGACAATGATAAATCAAGAATATTGGTCGTATGAGCAACTATTCATGCAAGTGATGAAACATAAGATGGAACGAACAACGAAACTCACAATACCCAGTCGGTGCCAGTTTCTTCTGCAACCGAGTACACCACTTATATGTAGTTCAATATACCTTTAAACCCTTGGGTGATTTTGAGTGCGACAAAAAAGGCCTGAACCAATTACCCTGAGCAACCAAAGGTGAATAAAGGATCTAAAAGAAATTCACTTGGTTATGAAATCAATGACTAAGGAAAATGGTTCTTACTCGATTTTACTATTCAAACATCTTGGAGTATGCTTTTCTCTCCTGGTCACGTCTATCAGCAATCTACTCCAAATACCAAGTAAATTCGGTGTTAGGGGTGTGGTGGTGGTGTGTATGTGTGCGTCGGGGGGGTGGGGGGTGGTGGTGGTGGGAGGGGTGATTAGCTCTAGGAACAAGTGTAGCAGGTATAACATGCGTAATGTTAAGTTCCAAAGATGTGTGTCCTTACCTTCTTCTTTGCAGCAGCAAACTCCTTTTTTATTGCTCCTATAGCAACGGCAGTAAAGAGTCAGCTAGAAAGTTATGGAAAGGTGATGTACATGTAGATAATTTAGTTCATCAAATATTCAAATAACTCAAGAAGAAAAAGGATCTAAAAACATTTTTGAAGTTGTTACACCAGTTTGGACCATGACAAAAGTGAGCTAGTGTGTGAGCCCTGATATCTCATTTGAAGCCTTACTTGGGAATACAGCACAAGGTAATTCCTATTTCTATTCTCTTCTTTGTTATGGAGCAAATGCAAAGTGGATCATGTGTCTACGTGGGGGGGGGGGGGGGGGGGGTTACTAACCATCATTGGGTTCCAGTTCCAATGCCTTCTTAAAACTCTCAACTGCAGCATCTATATCATTAAGAGCCAAATGCGCCTGATAGAGGGGGGGGGGGGGGGGGGGGGTTATCAGTATCACAATCTACAGATGTTGAGACAGCTACAAGCATAAGTTTGTTGAAATGTGCAAAAAAGGGTGATCATAAGGTAACAAGGACATAGAAGAGCACCACACAAGTAAGAAATGTGTAAAATGTTATTCTCAATGTAGATTTATTACATGGTCCCAAATGCAGATCATATTTCCAATTAGCAATTGAGGTGAAAATCAGAATGCATTACAAGTACTTCAAGAACAACAGGGATCATATTGTATATCTATTTAACATTAATAGTTAAACTGACAAACAAATACAGACTCAAATAACGAATAACCCACAAAGATTTACCAAGAAAAATCATATGAAAAAGTGAAAAAAAGCTAGATTGTTTACAGGGTACAGTTCAAACAGTTCTCAAATGTGTAACTTAAAGGCATGTCCAACGAATATTTACACTGTAGACACTATGCAATATAGCAGGAGGAGAGTATGAACATCTTGACAATTACGTAAAACTATAACCATTTCAACAATAAGTTAAGTTGCTGATACTTGTCAAACTCAACCGTCCGGAAACAGTTTGCACTAAACCAAATAAACTTCAAAAGATGCAACAGAAAAGATAACAAGGCCACTTGTGTAATTAAAAAAATACACACACACACACATACACATACACATGCACATGTATGCACAATATCCAATGCAATGTACCATGATCAAAGAGATCCCCCAATAAAATGACATTGATAATTGAACTGTGTGCCTCAATCAAGTTAGGAAATACAGAATTCATTTAATTTGAATTCAACCAAAACCATTATCATAAGACAACGATATCCTATTGCACTTGATGGCTAATTGCTATCATGAAGAAAAAATTACCTGTCCCTGCCGGAACAATGCTTTTGCGTTGTTTCCACCATCACGCATTGCAAAGTCTGTATCCAGAAGTGCACCCTTTAAATCTCCAAGTTTCAGTTTACACGCCTATGGAAAGATAGATTGTATTTTGTTAGGAGAAAAGCAAATGTTTTGTAAGAATGAAAAGTGAAAATAAATCAGTTATAGGATGTGGACTAAGATCCAAATTAGTGAATGGCAGAAGCCAGTTTGATAACTCAAGCCCAACAGCAATTTGACCAAAAAAAAAAAGCAAATGATAGTGACCAGAAAAGACAAGGTACAAATCATACAAATCCCTAATTGTCATGATATGAAAAGTTTTTCCCATCTTTTCTCACTTAAAGCAGGGAAAGCTATAGCATAACAAAACTCTGATCTTTGGAATCAAAATTAGCAAGTTAGCATTGAAATCCTTTATTGGCATTATCCTCAACTGAGAGACACTCCAGGAGGAAAAAATTGAAAATCTTTCCATCATGAATAAAGAAATATTGGCAATCAAAATAGGAACTCACAGAACTGTTAGTGAATATTTGCGCTTTCATTTTTCTCAAGGATAGACTCTTCTCTGCTTCAAAGACATACACAATCATCAGATCCGTATAGTCCAGGGGATATTGAGAAAAATGTATAAATGAAAATGTTAACAGATGGAATAGATGGAGAATTTCTGACCACCTTCATTGATCCCTTCCTTTTCCCAGCACACATCCAAATAGCGCAGAGCCTTTCGGTACTTCCGGAGTGCCATCTTATAGTCTTGCTTCTGCAAACACCACATGTATGGAACTTATCAAGCAGCCTGTGAAAGGAGAGAATGGTGGATTATCTTATTGGTATTGACTTTGTATGCACCGTTACCTTAAAATGGTCATTTCCAAATCCTTTTATTGATTCCACAGCTGTTATCCACCAAGAGAGCTCAGTAGAACTGTCATCAAGATCAGCAGGCCAGTCAGGATACAAATCACCATCCTTGAAGAAATTTGCGGTGCCGTCATCAGCCCCTTCTGGAATTTCTCCGCAATCGGAGATGACAATATCAACAGAGGGGATATCATTTTCTCCAGAGGTAACATGTTCAATGGAACGAACAACTCCCATTCCTTTGATAACCTTCCCGAATACAACATGCTTTCCATCCAGATGTGATGTCCGAGTGGTGGTGATGAAAAACTGGGAACCATTAGTATCTGGTCCAGAATTTGCCATCGACAACATTCCTTTCCTTTCATGTTTTAGTTCAAAATTTTCATCTTCAAATTTAAGCCCATAAATGGATTCCCCTCCAGTCCCATCACCAGAAGAAATATCACCACCTTGTACCATAAAACCTTTAATAACACGATGAAAACAGGATCCCTAAAACGAACGCAAAACTGTCGTGAGAAACTATCCTGAAAATAGAAGCTATTGCCTGATTCAATGACAAACATCTCGTGAAACGAGAAATATCTACATCAGAAACAGGCAAGCTCTTCTGCACAGATGGCATACCTAAAATAAGAACAGAACCAACTCAGAGTAAAATTCCATAAACAAAGACAGTAATATACCAAAACAATCATCAATAGCTTCAGATTTATTGTCCCACAACACCTCTATCCAAGTAAACGAAAATGTAATCTTCTTACCAAAAGCTTCACTAAAACCACAAATTCTAGCTCATATTCACCGAAATCCATTCCTATCACAACAACAACAATACAAATAACCTAGTACAACAAGAAAACAACTACAAGATTTTGAAAAAAAAAGAGAAAATTAGCTACTATCAATCAAATCAAGCCACATTTCAACAAATGTGTGCGTACGAGAACAGAAATGGATAGCGAAAAACCTTGTAATGCAGAGGAACACCGGTGTTTGGACCAATGCCTTTCTCTCCGGTACAAAGAGCGCGGAAATTCTCAGCGGTTTTGGGGACAACATCATCGTACAGTTCAATAACAATTCTCCCTTCCAGTTCATCTCCGATAGTTATGTCCAGATAGCAGCGAGGCCTCGCACCCATGGCAGCTATCCTTCTCTCACACTACACGTTGACTGTGTGTATGTATGTATAGGTGAATGTATATATGCGAGCAGAAGAAGACTCTGGAATAGTTGCAAAACCCTAAATCCCGCTTTATATGTATTTCCAACTCTGCACTCTCTTTTCTATTATTATTATTATTATTATTATTATTATTATTATTATTAACTACTAATCTATTATTAGTTTTATAAATCATTCCTTATAATTACCACTGTTAACTGAATTTATTGATCGAACCAAATCGGAATGCTAAATTTAGTTTTGTTTCAAAATAATTCTTTGACATTATGATTGTATCGATTCAATTTTAGAAAGAAAAGAAATACTGAAATAATCGAATTGAAAAGCTCCATCCAAAGTGTCAACAATAATGATCCAGTCAACCAGCTAACTTGTGTAGTCTCACCCTCATACAAACTACACAATCGAAGTCTCGAACAAGGTATGTATTATCGCATTTGAGATTTTTATGTTATTTTATTGAATAGTTTTTTTTTTTTTTACACAACTTGGATGAGGTTGATGATTAATTATATAGCTAGTATTAATTAATCACATAAATCAAATATTCAAACTATCAAAAACCACATTTAAAAAAAAAAATTTAATTCCACTGTATAGATGTTTCCAAAGTTCTTGTCGTGTTATATATTTTGGTTGAATTTGCGAAGCACGATTGCTTTGGAATAATAGACAAGTGTTTGGTCAAGTTTGTCTATTTCTAAAGGAAAATCTAAAAAATTGAATGTTTAATTCACTATTTGTATATTTTAACATATATGGTTTCGAATATTTACATATAAATTATATGTAACAAATGTAATGATGTTAGATAAATAATTTTATTTTAGTGTCATATTATTCATGTTTACAATTATTTATCTTTTTATATATTAAGTATTTTATGTAACATACGTAATTCACTTGCAATAAGTACAATTTGTTTTTTAAAAAATGTTGAAATATGTTTTCAAGGGAAAAGTTGAAATGTGTAAATTAATATATTTTTAACATAAGATTTCCAAATAAAATTATCAAATGTCACATTTGTATTCACAAAAACATGTCCAAGAGCAATTTATAGAAAAAAATACTCACATCATATGAACCATCTTCAATTGATCTTTAACATTAATTTCATATTCAATTCTCCAATATTTGTATTAAATTTGAACGATTCCTACCATTAAAGGACAGATAAGTGCTACTCACTATCAGATTGCCCAATATACAAAAAGAGTAGCCTGGCACCAGTTGCACGATCTGTGATCCTTGGCCGCGCGCGGCTGGGCTGGCCCGACGCCTCTTTCTATTTCGCTGTTTTGGTACCTCACATGTTAGGGACTTTCCGTTTTAGGGTTACCTTCACAGTATGACATACCCACCTTGTTTAACCACTGAACTAAATGTATCAACCTCATGTTATGTTGAGTACCTCTTTAGGGTACCTCATAGTGTTACCCTCGTGATAAACGGTAACACTACATACGGGTACCTAACTAACACCTAACATAAGGTATGACTGCCTGAGCGAATCTTGGTGGGTTTGAGCGCCCAGGTCGGAACACTACTACAGGTAACCTTAACATAACATGAGGGTACAACATAACGGAGGGTATGAGCGACGAATCTTGTGTTGAGCGACCACCAGCGCGTGGGGCGCAGAGAGCGCGTGGGGGGTAAAACGCGCGTCGACGCGGGCGGTCGCCGGCAGTTGCATAAAATATTTTGCCTACAAAAAAACATAAAAACAAAAACAAAAACAAAAACACTAACAGATTATAATATGTTGATAAATCTAGTGGTTGGTGTGCTTCAAATTGGCAGAAAGTGCAAAAACCTAAAAATTAAATAAAATCATACCCTATAATTATTGAGTCCACGTAAGGCTGACTCAGCAAATATCTCCTCATATTTACAATATAAATTTTAATATATCTTAATATAATTTGCAAATAAAAATATATATATATATCTACAATCATGGAATACAATACATTATATGTAAAATTTCAAATTTGTTATAGGAAAATTAATTATTTTATCTAAATTCTTTAATGTATTTATTATAAAATTTACAACACTTATCATATACATCATCAACAACAAACTATACAAAAAAATAAAATAATCATATATAAATATAACAGTACAACGTAGCTTCCCTTATAACAAAATCCTAGCTCCGTTCCTTGATAGGACCCTATGAAAGTACAAGGGACTCGATTTTTTAACTTAATCGAATCGACAAAAAGAACACAAAAAAAAGGGCAAAAAGACGATTAGTATCAGTGAAGCAGAGATCCTTAGTGGTCTTGCATGAGAACTCGACATATAATCTCGTATACTTGATCTTGAGAATACTTAAACTACTAGCTAAACAAAATTGCGACTATGTAAGAATCGAGTGAACACGTATAAAACGACATCGTTTGAGTAGAAGAAAGGCAAACAAAGGGATCGCTTTAGGATCGATCCATCCATCTTCATGAGCAAACAATCCCAAAATAGTCAATCTACTTATGGTTAGATTGGCATTACCATTTTTTGTTTGCTCGTAGGTTTTCAGCTGGAGTGAACTGGTATAGCGAGAGGCTTCCCCCGTCCCATGGTGAAGCCTCTCGTTCCATCGGGCATTCTTGGCCCTTTAATGGGCTGCCCTGGGCAGGAGTTGGTCAAGTGCGACGACTGAGTTGGAAGGCTGCGTGTGCTCTGAAGCTGAGGACGCTGCTTAGCTTTTCCCCGGTTTTTAGACCAACTTCTTTTCAACGAAGATACAGTTTCATCGGCCTACATGAAATGAAATGTATCTATTACGTTAAACGAAAGTACATAATCATTAACTCAAAGTGAATGTCGATATAGACTGGGGATTTAAATAAGATAATACAACTCGTGAGCTACTCGAGCTCCATCTCCGGCAACTTGAGTAGTTTGAGCACAATTGAACATATGTTGAATTTATCATCTTGCTCTTGCTGGTTTTCTTAATTTCCTTTTTTTTATTTTTTATTATGTGTTTGTGTATATATATGAGTCGAGCTTGAACCTCGAGTTTTATAATCGAGTTCGACCGATAGTATTCGGCTCGACTTGACACGTTACACTCATAAAATAGACTACCCCACATGGTCCTATAAAGGCATTAAATTTTTACATGTGAGAAAAATCTTGGGATCAATAGGATGAACAAGAAACAGAAATGATCACAGACAGACCTCATTTTCGGAGTTGCTAAGACGAGAGCCATCGTCGTAATGGTTCAGTCCATCATCGTCAAAACACGAATCAAACTCCGACTTACGGGTCTTCAGCACAGACTTGGGCTACACATTAGACAATTCATTACAAAAAACGAACACGATCAAAGAATCGACAGGTTTGGGAAGAGGTTGAATGGGGTTTAACATACCGAACGCTTAAGCATAACCCGAACTCTCATGCCTTTCCTCCAGTTCCTTTCATCATTCAACTTCTCAGCCTAATGAGTTCAAATCGTGTAAATAATTTCACAAGATCAAGAAAACAATGTCGCGTTCAAGAATCAAACATACCGCTTTCTCTGCTGTTTCAGGGTTCTCGTACTCTACCAAGGCATGGAGCTTCAAGAAAACACGAACGAAACAGGGGAAAAACGAATCAAGCCAAGCAACATATATAGAGAAAAACTTTCACCACTTCATGATGTATATTGCAAGTTCACTAACCTTATTACTTATGACAAGATCGCCCTTAGAAGATCGTGAAGAGTTATGGTCTTGTGGTTGGCATATACGGATCGACTTGATACTGCACGAGCAACAAGTACGAATTAGCAAACCAGAAAGCAAAACCAGAGGAGGATCGATAGAAACGTTCCCACCTTCCAACCACGTTAAACATCTTCTCGATTTTCTGATGGGAGTGATCATCAGGTAGATTTTCAGCTATAACAGTTCTCAACTGCAACAACTCATCTTATTACAATCTATCATCGATCTCTTATAACACATATACGAAAATGTGTGCATATATACAAACCTGAAGCTCCTCCTTTTCTTTCTCGGTGAAGGGATTCTTGCGTTTCACCTTCTTGCCATCGTTGCTCACAATCTAGACAACATACAATCGAGGAAACAAACAAGAACGTCAATCCAACGCAAAATAACGATGTGTTTTTTTCGTCGTTTTTCATCAAAGACCAACCAGTTTTGAAGAGGAACGGAGAGCCTGCGCCACCATCTGGTTGTTCACGTTGAGAGACTTGAGTTTCTTCAGAGTCGAAACGAAGTTTATCGGAACTGTTGATCAGACAACACATAGAAGATCATACATATTTGAAAACATATATAACCTTGAAACTAATCTCAAAATCATGAACATGATTCATGGAATCATATATATATATATATATATATATATATATCCTCACCATATCCTTCTGGATCTTTATTCACATGTTTGACAAGAGTTTCATTTGCTAGCATGCTCATGTCACTGAACATGTATTCAGCCTGCCAAACCCACAAAACGACGTCGTTTCATCCCAAATTCTTGATTTCGAGCATTCGAAGAAGAAAGAAGCCCACAAATGTAGAGAAGAAAGGAAACCTGTTTGATGATCTTCTGCTTGAGCTCATCGGACAGGACAACATCCTTAGCCGGGGCCTGGTTCTGGTGCTGTCCGATGTGGGCCCCACCGACATTGCCACCGGGCTTTGTCTGAACCAAAGGGATGGTGATTTCTTGATCGGTCACGTAAATCCAGCTCCCAGCAGTCCCATCAATGGACTGGAAGCACGGGTAGAAGTATCCCGTGATGGGCAGCTGGGCAGGCGGCGCCGCCACCGTCTGGGCGGCGGCCAGCGTCGGCACGAACTCCGGCGCCGCAACGTTGAACTTGAACGACCTCTTCTCCTCCTTCTTCGCCTTCTCTTTTTCCCTATCGAAATCCTGGCTGGTCATCTGCGCCATTGTCACAGGATAGATCGTGTTCTTGATCAAGAACAGATTATTTCCAAAAAATTAAAAAAAAAAAAAAAGATTTATATGGATTATTGGGATGGATCAAAGCAGGGAAGTAGGCTTCGATTTCTTGATGCGGAAAAAGGAGAGTGTGTTTATCTAATGGAAATTGGTGGTGCAGGAAAAAGAGGAAGAATTGTTGTTTTCTCCTGAATTGTAGAATGGAAGTGTAGAGTGAGAGAGTTGATGCTCTTTCGTTCCTACATATCAACGACTTTTTCGGGCTTTAACTTTGACAAAATCCCTCCTTTTTAAGGTTTCGGAGAATATCTTGTTTATGCGTTGACTATTTTTACATATCCCCTTTATTTTACTATTTAATAATAAAAAATGCTTCATAAATGTGACAGTAAGTATACATAGTTTTTTTTTTTTTTTTTTAATTCTAAGGTGTGTCAAATTGTGATATTGGACATTATATTAAAGAAGAAATGTGACAAACTAACCAAAAATATATATGGATATAACTTTTTTAACACCCAACACTTTAATGTGTACTTTTCTAGCCCAAAAGATAATAAAGTGACATTTTCTACACTATTTTGACTCGGTCATGGAGAAATTATTGATTAATGATCGAATGATGATATATTCTATTTATTTATACTATTATTTAACAAATGATTTATCCAACAAATCATATAAATTGATAAATGTAATTAAATTGATAAATGAGGCTAGATTAATAGAGGAAAAATGAGGATTGTTTAATTGAATGATTTTAGGTATATTAAATTGAAATTGTTTGAAATTAAACGACACATTGTAAATAATTAAACAAATTTGTAAATATTAATTGAGCCACTAATTTCCTCTATTAATCGAGTCACTATGTATTTGACATAGTGGCTGGAGTAACCATGTAAAAAACACAATTTGTTTGGTTACTCGAACCACTATGTCAAATACATAGTGGCTCGAGTAACCATGTAAAAAACCAAATTTATTTGGTTACTCAAGCCATTATTTTTACATGGTTACTCGAACCACTGTCAATTTGACATAGTGGCTCGAGTAACCAAACAAATTTGGTTTTTTACATGGTTACTCGAACCCCTATGTCAAATACATAGTGGTTCGAGTATCCATGTAAAAAATCAAATTTGTTTGGTTACTCGAGCCACTATTTTTACATGGTTACTCAAACCACAGTCAATTTGACATATTGACTCGAGTAACCAAACAAATTTGGTTTTTTACATGGTTACTCGAACCAGTATGTATTTGACATAGTGGCTCGAATAACCATGTAAAAAATTTGACATAGTGGTTCGAGTAACCAAACAAATTGTGTTTTTTACATGGTTACTCGAGCCACTATGTCAAATACATAGTGACTCGATTAATAGAGGAAATTAGTGGCTCGATTAGTATTTGCAAATTCGTTTAATTATTTACAATGGCTCGTTTAATTTCAAACATTTTCAATTCAATATACCTAAAATCATTCAATTAACGATCCTCATTTTTCCTTTATTAATTGAGCCTAATTTCTCAATTTAATTACATTTATCAATTTATATGATTTGTTGGATAAATCATTTGTTAAATAATAGTATAAATAAATAGAATATAACATCATTCGATCATTAATCAATAATTTCTCCATGACCGAGTCAAAATAGTGTAGAAAATGTCACTTTATTATCTTTTGTGGTTGAAAAGTACATATCAAAGTGTTGGATGTTAAAAAAGTTATTTCCTTATATATTTATGTGTAATATGGGTTGGGCACTCTTATATTAAATGACTATTATTATTAAGATGGAGTATACTGGCTATGTTTGTTTGGAGTTTTATGAGTGAGATTTAAAGTTCTCGAGATTCTTTTTGTTCGAGGTTTCAAATAATTCAACAAAATTTATATACCTCTGGGGTACGGATCCGACCCGTCTGATCAGACCCGGTCTGGGTTAATGGGTCAGTATAAATATTCTTCTGAATTTTTTGTTTTTTCTTCCTTTTTGTTCTTCTCTCTTGCGTAATTTTTTTCTTTCTTATTCTTCTTCTTTCTTATCGTTCGATCTACCTTTTTCTTGTTCGGTCCTGCCTTCTTCTCGTTCGATTCTAGTTCCAACACTGCATTGCATATTTTTGGGTTCTTTGTAGTTTTGTTTTAGTTTCTGTAATCGATGATTTTAGGGTTATAGTTGTTTGTAATGTTCTCTGATTTATGTTTGTCCTATTGCATGATGTGTAGATTTGTGTTTCGAGAGATTTATTTTTCAGTTTTTGTTGCTGGAATGTGTTTATTTTGCTGTTGTAGTTTTGTTTATATGTTTTTCACTTTATGTATCTGGTTATGTTAGCATAATGAAGACGAGGAATGTTGTTGGTATAAAGAAGAAATCGATTTTGCTAAATGATTCAGTTTGTAAGAAGAGAAGTAAGGAAGAGATCTTGGGTACTCTAAAAAAAGGTCTTGAACGGAAGAAGAAAACTCAGATTCCTGATTAAAAAGAAAAGAAGAAGATAATCAGAATGATGAGGTTTTTGCTGGTAAGTAAGATCTGATATGTTTTTGCATGAGATGTGTGACTTTTACTGAGGTGTTATATATAAACACTTAAGGTGTTATATGAATGTATGTAGTTGTTATATATGTATTTGATGCTTTAACTTGTATGGTTTTGAAATTCTAATTTGTGTTTCTGGAATTGGTTAAAAGGAAATCTAGGAAGGCTCTTCCGGCGACTGTTACAAGGTTTTGTAGTTTGATTAGTTATTATGGTTTTACGGTTTATAAGTTTCTTTTTGTTATTGAGGTGTTATATGTATAGTTTTTAGGTGTTATATGTAAACACTCAAGGTGTTATATGAATGTATATAGTTGTTATAAATGTACTTGATGCTTTAAATTATATGATTTTGTGCCTTATAGATTCTTAAGGTATCACATTAATAGTTTTGGGGTATTCTGTGTATGCACTTAATGTATCATATGATTATTTTAGATGTGTCACATGCATATATTCATATCATTTTAGGATATCAGATAAAGACTGATCTTGAGGTATTATAAGTTTTAGCTTAACATATCATATGTGTTACCTTAAAAGATATTATATGTAATTTTAATTATTCTCCCCTTCATGGTGTTATATGGATGACCTTTAGGCGGTATACACAAACATTTAAGGTATCATATGCATTTTGTGATATGTATCACAAAAATGTATCATATATATTATGTAATATTTATTAGCTTTCTTTTTAATTCTATGATATGTATGTGATTTAATTTTTTATGATTTATTTAATGTTTCTCTTATTCTCCCCTTCATGGTGTTATATGGATAGCTTTTAGGTGGTATGCATAAACATTTAAGGTATCATATCCATTTTTGTGACATGTATCACAGAAATAATGTATCATATATATTATGTAGTATTCATTAGCTTTCTATTTAATCCCATAATTTTTTATGATTTAATATTTTATGATATTTTAATGTTTCTCTTATTCTTTCCTTCAACATAGTTACGGTTCTTCTCTTTCTCTCTTCTCCTTGCGAAGTTGGGAGAGCAAAAGTTTGTGGCTATGATAGTGATGGAGGTGTTGGGGATGCACCATCGGAAGTCGTTGATCTGGAGGATCTTGAAGTAGACGCTGCAAATCTGACCCTTCTCGAAGAGAACGATTCTAACACTCATATCGAATAGACACTTGCTTGATTTGTACAATAAGGTTGTAATACATTTTTTTAGTAGAGTTTCGTATCTATTTTACACACTTGCTTGCTTTGTATAATAAGGTTGTAATACATTTTTCTTAGTTGATTTTCGTATATTTTTTTTTTTGTTTAGGTGTTATGTGGATAGTCTTTAGGTGGTATACATATGCATTTCTGTGATTTGAAAATTTGAAACAATACCAATTTATGTTGTTTTTTAGGATGTATAATTGAATTAATTGGATGCTATATTAATGGAGCATTTACTTGTTGTATAATTACCAGCATTCTATTTATAATCATCTAACAAATCTTTTCAACAAAAAATATATTTAAAAACTGAATTAATAAAATAATCTCTTGAACAAACTACATCAAAAATTTTATAATACCTTTAGAAAATGTATATGACACCTATAGAGACCATTAGTAACACCTTTGTAATTTTTTCATAATTACTTGAAGAAACTACATTAAAATTTTCACAATACATTTAGAAGGTGTATATAACACCTATAGAGACAATCATACACACCTAAGTAATTTTTTTTCATAATCACTTGAAAAAACTATATCAAAAATTTCATAAAACCTTTAGAAAGTATATATAACACCTATAGAGACTATCAGTAACACTTTTGTGATTTTTTCATACCATCTACCAAATAGTGATATATGTGATTTCATATTATGTGATTCAATGATAGGTATAATATACATACTCTATAGGTGTTATATATATACTTTTTCGGTGTTACATGTATGTTCTTGAGGTATCACATATATAGGTTCCATATTATGTGATTCAGTGGTATATGTAATATATACACTATATGTGTTATATATATACTCTTTAGATGTTACATGTATGTTCTTTAGGTGTTGGTATGGATCCTGTCACTAATTATCTTCAAAAATTAAGTCTTGCAAGTTAGTCATGTTCTCAATCTCAACAGGGATGTAATCTTTGTTTCTGCATCCAAATGCAATGAAACACTGAACAACAAAAATCAGTAACAAAGAATTCATTAAACACAATTAATACATTAATTAATATGATTATCCATTCTTGATTACAACTATATATAAGTGGATCATACTCTAATTAACTACACTCAACACACAAGCAAAGCAACCACATTCACATTGCTTCAACTTTCTTTCACATTTGATTTACTTAGAAAAAGAAAATGGCAGATCGATGCACACACAACTCCAGTGAGACTGAAGAGCCATGTGGCGGTCTCGACTCCACGACCGAGGATGTTGCAACGACGGATGCAACGAAGGAGAAACACACTTTGATGGACGAGCTGCTATGCACTCGTAGCCACTCAAGCTCTGTAAGTTTTATCCTCATCTGGAAGTAAATTGATATCCTTTGCTTTCGCTCCATCGAGAATTGTTAGTGTCGCCCATGGAAGAAGAATAATAAGAAGAAGAAAATTAGGGTTTAACAAAGAAGAAGAAAGGAAGAGAGAAGATGCGCAGAGAAGAAATAAAGAAATGAAAAAAATTAATTAATATATATATATATATATATAAACTCATTTTATAACCAGGTCGGGTCGGAGCGGGTTGGGTGCACGGATCCTAGATCCGTGCCCCTGGGTACATAAGTGTTACTCCAAATAATTTATTATATACAAAACTTGAATACTATTCAATTTAAAAAAACACTATAGTTAACTTTCGATTTTAATGTACACCTAAATTTCTACTCTATTTGAATTTTCAATAAGTACTATTATATTAACTATCAATACAATATTATACAAATATTTTTTTTCAGAATTAATTCGACATCTACAATAACAATCCACCCTATAAAATCTTCTAACAAATGCAAATTTCCGATATTCCCCTTTTCATGAAAACTCGGGACTTTGAAGTCGGATGTCCTCATACCCATATAAAAATTGTTCTGTTAGATGGTTGTGGGTTTTATTTAAAATAAAATATTACTTTCTATTGAGAAATACTTAGTGATATAGATGGTAGGTTTTCTTTGCATTACAAATATCATCTCTTGGAATAGCACATACACTTGACATAACATCAAAGCTACTATGAGAGGACCAATCACATTGATGTTAAGCCATATTTTATCAGAGATAAGGTGAAGCAAGGAGAAGTTTTTTGGGTTTATAAATTCACCGAACAATGCCCAATTACAATGAAAACAGAAAACAAATGAAAAAATAGAAACTGATGTTACCTCTGGTGTTATGTGATACAATGGGCAACACCGAAATAATAGAAACTCTTTGGAAAGACTTCTTGTTTCTCCTTTCTCCGATTTTACAACAACCTTTAGCCACGAATAAACTCCTCCACATTAGCAGGAAGAACACACAAACCAGGAATAAGTCGAGTTAAGGTTAGACCTTTACCCTCAAAGACGAATACGTCCCGGCTAGTGCTCACGGTTTGCGTAATGTTCTCAAAGGTAAGTTCTCAAAGGTAAAACGACGTCGTCTTCAACTTAGTACCACCACAAATCTTGAAGTTCCAGCGAACTAGAATGTATGATCTATATGGAAAACGTATGCAACATTGCACTTTGGTTCAAAGGATGCCATAAACTTTGGTTCAAAAGTCTTTTTATAATATGGAATGTATGATTTTCATGCATGAAGAATGTCTGTAAACTTCATTCCACCCATTTGAGATCATGGGAGGGGCATAACTACCCACTAAGAGAGTGATGTAACCACCTTTCCACTCTTTGAAACCTCCAATCAACCACTTTTGCCCACAAATTCATTCTAGGAGTGACTTCCATATTGGACGACCATGGGCCTCATGAAAATGAGCCACAAGTCTGAAATGGGCCGCAAGTCCGATAGGCTTTGCACAAACCAGACTTGACAGTGTTGTCTGCACTTTGGTTCAAATGAAGCCATGAACTTTAATGCAAAGAAAGATGGTGCTCTCAAGAGTCTTTTTATAATATGGAATGTATGATTTTCATGCATGAAGAATGTCTGTAAACTTCATTCCACCCATTTGAGATCATGAGAGGTGCATAACTATCCACTAAGAGAGTGGTGTACCTTTCCACTCTTTGAAACCTCCAATCAACCACTTTTGCCCATATTGGACGACCATGGGCCTTATGGAAATGAGCCACAAGTCTGAAATGGGCAGCAAGTCCGATGGGCTTCGCACAAACCAGATTGACACTCTTTGAAACATCCAATCAACCACTTTTGCCCATATTGGACGACCATGGGCCTCATGGAAATGAGCCACAAGTCTGAAATGGGCCGCAAGTCCGATGGGCTTCGCACAAACCAGATTGACAGTGTTGTCCTAGTGTTGCGAACACTCCAGAATAGATATTATTGAGGATGAGGATATATCTAAACTAGATTTAAAAATATATCTATATTGTAGATATTATTGAGGATGAGAATATATATCTGAACTAGATTTGAGAATATATTCATATTGAATACATATTCAAAGTTATAGATATTATTGAGGACGAAGATATATCTGAATTAAATTTAAGAATATATCCCTATTATAGATATTATTGAGGATGAAAATATTTATTAATTAGAGGATGAGATATATTTGAAATAAAATGACTAAAATATTTGTACATATATTTGAATATTATAAAATTAGATACATATATTACAAAAATTTATTTATACTTATTGAAGATGAACGAGATCTTCCACCACATATATTATGAAGATCTTTTATAAAGACTGTTTGAAGATGAACAATATCTTCGATCTTCCTCCCGATATCGAAGATGTATTTTATTATTACAATATTATTGATTAGTGACTCACATTTTTATTTTAAATTGTTTTTATTTAATTTAAACTATTTTCTAAGACTTAATTAATTAATAAAAAAGAAAGTAGCTAAACTATTATTTTAAATCAGATTTAAACATATATACATTTTTTACATTTTTAAAATAATAAAGATAAAAAAATAGATTATTTAACAATAATAATGAATATTAATAATAAATGAAATGTTAAAAAGCAAAGAAGAGTACAAATTGTTGAAGATTATTGACAGTTATTACATAAAAATAGTGTAAAATTAACATACACGGTTGGAAATGGTCAAATAGACTGATAGGTTCTTTAATTTTACACATGATCTTTAAATTTCACGTTATGATTTTGTTTGTTCACGATTTTTGTCAATGTTCACTATTTTCTTTATTTTTGTTCACGATTTTTGTCAATGTTCACTATTTTCTTTATTTTTTCGTTCCTTAATTAAATTCATATGCGTCTATTAACAGGAAAAGTCAATGTTCACGTTATATTTTCTTTATTTTTTCGTTCTTTAATTAAATCCATATGCGTCTATTAACAGGAAAAGTGGTAAAAATATTACGTATATATACCACATCTACGATCTTATCCTTTAATTTTACCACTACTTAAAACTATCCCTAAGTTGCACTCTTTTTTGCCATAAATAGTCTTGCCTTTTTTGCCAAAAATAGTTTGTCACCTGCCGTAGGAGATAACTACCCCTTTACATAATGATGTGATGATTAAATACACATGTGTAATCGGAATTTTTTATTTTCTGATATATAATTTAATTTTTATTTATTTTTTTACTGCATCACATGTCTTCTCCTTTCCCACCTTGCCGCAGCCACCGAACAATCACCGAAATAATCGTCGAAAAACTCTCTTTTGCACTCAAACTACATCCAACCCTTCAATTTTTCATCTAAGTTGAATGGGAAAACAATTGCTGGAATAATTGCCGAAATTTTCTCTTTTGCACTCAAACTACATCCAACCCTTCAATTTTCATCTAAGTTGAATTTTCTATCACTTCCACGAAGAAATCCACCAAAATGATACAAAATAGCTCGAAAAACAGCCCCATCAGTCGTCCATGTCGTCGGAAAACGATCATGACAAGCCTCCAAGCTCAAAATGTTGATCTTCTCCATTTTTCACCCAAAACACCCAAATGATATACCAAAATGATCCTCTTCTCAAGGCCAAACATAATCTCACATCAATTTCATGTTTATTACTCAAATAAAACCTCAATCAACCCAAAATTGTTCGGGCGGGAATTGCTTTATAAACACATTTCTTTGTTCTTCAATTTCACGCATGTTTTCTCAAAATTGAATGAGGGATTTCAGTTCCCATGTAATGAGGAATAAATCCACGTGAAAGTTGGTAGGATTAGTGGAGAAATACCATGTTATTTGATGCTTGTTTGAGATTTCAATTTTTTTGGGAGAGTGGTATGTGGAATTCCAAAAATCGGCCAATTAATGGATATAGAGAGAAAGGGCTGTTGGCCGAAGGAGGCGATCATTTCCCGGTGAAGGAGGCGGCCGACAGAGGTGGTGAAAGACGGTGGAGAGCAAGAGATATAGAGAGAGAAAAGAGCGATCAGAGAGTAGGGTTGTAAACGAATTGAATCGAATCGAATACCATGATATTCTATTCGTATTCTTTTAACTATTCGAATATTCGTATTCTTATTCTTTTATTATTCGAATATTCGTATTCTTATTCTTTTATTATTCGAATAACAAATAAAATTCTTATTCGATTCTTTTAACATATTCGAATATTCTCGAATATATTCGAATATTCGTATTAAAAAATTTTAAACTTAAAATTTCAACAAACAAAAATCAAATATATATTTTTTCCCAAATTAATATGCCTACATAGTACTTAAATAAATAATAAAATTCATCAACTCAAGTTCAATAATTCATTAACCAAATTAACATTCAAGATTCGAAATACATAAATATAAATTCATTGTCAAATCATCAAACAAGTACCGCAACAAAAAATCAACTTGCAAATTAACATCCAAGGTTCTAATACATAAACATAATTAAAATTCATAGTCAAATCCATCAAACAAGTATCACAACAAAAATGTTTTTCTAGCATTCATGATCCAACCATCATTCTTGCAATACGACATGAACCGGCTCTTCATCCTCCTACAATATCTAATACATAAACATAATTAGGCATTACTTTACAATATATATAATATGTAATTATGTTTTATGTAATACTAATATATGTATTTAGGCATTACTAAATATTAATATAAAAAAGTAAAATATATAATTATTGATATATATAATTATTCGAATATATTCGCGAATACTCGAATCGAATACCATCATATTCTTATTCGTATTCGGATAATATACGAATATAAAAAAATATTCTTATTCGGATTCTTATTTGTATTTTTCGAATTCGAATCACTATATTCGAATTCGAATATCGAATCGAATCAAAAAGATTCGATTCTTTTACAACCCTATCAGAGAGAGATCAGCTGACGTGGACACCTCATCTGATGTGGAACAAAAAAAATTGAAAATTATATTCCACGCATGAAAAAACCAGTCACGTTATCAAGTTACCTTACCTCCTACAGGGTAGTTTTAGGAAATGGTAAAATTAAAAGACAAGATTATAAATGTGGTATATATACATATAGTTTTGCCATTTTTCCCGTCTATTAATGATACATTTAAATAGTTTTAAATAATAATGTTGACACCAAATTTTGAATATTCGGCTTAGGGGTGGCAATTTCCCTTAAATAATAATGTTGACACCAAATTTTGAATATTCAACTTAGGGGTGGCAATTTCCCTGCGAGGAGCCATCCCCGTTGGGTACCAATATTATTGGGATGGGGATTTCCCGATCAAAACGGTGTATGAGGCGGTGACGGTGAATCTCCGTTTAGAAATTATGGGGTTTGTATGGGGATAGTATTTAAGCTCCCCACCCAATCCCCAACCCTGAAATTGGCCATGTTTGTACAAAATGGGGATTACCCATTCCCGTTTACTATTACTTATTATAATATATATATATATACACATATATATGACTTAATAAATATTCTAAAAATTTAAAATTTTCATAATATTCATTCTTGGCTCTTGACACTTTCCAAATTCCATTGGATTAATAAATAATTTAACTTTTTGATTAATATTGCATATTTTAAGTTGTATGAAGTTATATTGTTAGATTATGTTGTCGTTTTGATTATGCATTTCATATTTGAGTAAGTCTCCTATGAATCAGGTGCATGGATTTCAAATCATGCACCTCGGTCGGATCCGGGTCTGGGGACCTTTTTTTTTTTTTTTCGGCGTATGGTTTTTGAAAATTTGCACCTACCAATAGATTATGTTAGACCTACCTTGACGTTATATTAGACATACCTTTAAGCTATGTTAAACCTACATTTCTGCCCAAATTTCATATCTTTTCTTTTTTGCGTTTGGTTTTTAAATTTTGGGACCTACATATACGTTATGTTAGAACTACCTTCATGTTATGTTAAACCTACCATTCTACCCAAATTTCATACTTTTTTTTTTTAAAACCCTAAGTTTGACACATGTACCATTACGTTGTATTAGACATATTTTTATGTATAATTAGACATACCTTTGTGTTATGCATAAGGTAGGTCTAACATAACACAAAAGGTATGTCTAACTATACATAAATGTAAGTCTATTTGTGAGAATTTGGTTGAGCTTCAACACGAGTATCAGACATGTGAGGGCGCGTGAAACTCGTGTGGGAATGCTTTTTTCAGGCATTTTGACCAGTGTATGGATCTAGATTTGTGCACCAAACTCATATAAGTTTTTGCCTTCATATTTTGACTATAAAAACTAGATCTATAATTTAATGATATTTGAATTTTTAGATATTTATTTATTGAAAATTATTTTTGAAAAAAAAAAAGAAATTTTAACTTGTAGGAATTAAATTTGGGATCGAATCACGCTTTGAATCCATTCCCCGAATGATGAATCTCAATCCTCGTACCAAATTTCAAAGGCGGGGACGGTAGTTTATATGCCAATTTGGTATGGGATGACATCCCCGAACTCGTCTATTGTCATCCCTAATTCGGCTTCAACCACCGCCACCTTCACCTTCTCTACCTCCTCCGCTACCCGCCTCTCCGACCCTTCTCCAAAACCTCCTTCAACCTTCACCTCGGTGTTGCTTGGATATTGACCCTTTTGATATTGTCTACCTAGAATTGCAGCTATCTGACCTATTTGTGTTTCGAGTGCCTTGAAACATGCTTCATTTTCTGTATCCATTTTGTTGAGTCGTGCTTCGATTCTATCAACATTTTCCTCATTTTTCGACATCCATGATCTCGACTCATTGATGAATGCACCCAACACATCTTCAAGAGAATGCTTTTTCCCTTCATTGATAACCCATTTGTCATAGAAAATCCTAGAGCGAGTTGCAAAATATTCTTGTTGTTTGCATAGTTCTCATGATTTCTCCCTCTATGGTTATACTGATATGACCACTTATTGTTCCGGAAGTTGTTGTAATTCTACCCACCGATGTAATTCAACTTCTCAACTTATTCATGTTGGGCAAAATCACCAATCTGCACTCCTGAACTATCCATGAGTTGATTACGAGAATGTGCTAGAGCAAATACTTGAGTAGTGAGTGCGGCTATAGCAGCTAAAACTTGATCTTGACTCTGAATTTGAGCCACCTTTCTATAAGTAGTCCTTTCAGACGGCCATTGATAACTGTTTGTCACCATCTCCTCCAAAATATACATAGCCTCTTCAGGACTCTTTGCTAGCAACGCTCCTCCTGCCGCCGCGTCTATCATTGCTCTTGTGGATCCAAACAATCCGTTATAAAAGAAACAGACTTGTTGATCCTCCTGAAATCCATGTTGAGGACATCTCCTCAACATATCTCTAAATCTCTCCAATGATTCTCCTAAAGACTCCCCATCGAGTTGTTTAAATTGTGTGATCTCGCTCTTCATCTTCAATGTCTTACTCGGTGGAAAATACTTGAAGAGAAACCCACTGCTCAACTCATTCCAACTAGTAATCGAGCCCGATGAAATGGAATTGAACCATAACTTCGCTTTATCTCGTAGTGAGAATGAGAATAAACAAAGCTTGATTGCATCATCAGAAACCCCATTCAATTTGATTGTGTCACAAACCTCTAAAAATTGTGTCAGATGCACGTTGAGATTATCTAGATGACTTCCACCAAATTGGCTCTGTTACAACATGCTTATCAGGGCTGGTTTGAGTTCAAAATTATTTACCTCAATTGGTGGTCTCACAACTCCCCTTCTGTTTTGTTGAGGCTGAAAATAATCTCGAATCGTCATTTGTTGAACAGGAACATTTGGTTGATTATTCCCAAATCCTCCATTCCCAGGTGTACATGATTTCTATTTTGATTGTCATCCATATGATTGAAAAACAGTTTTTTCTTTGCTTTGTTGATTTAATCTTCGGATCAGGTTCAATCAGAGTCGCCCTTTCGGAGCGTGTGTTCATACACTACCTGAAAACAAAAAATAAGAGTATTTTAGACACTATCTGAGACGAAAATAAAAGAAAAATAAAACTGATTTTTTTATAAAAAAAAATAAAACCCTAGATTAAGATCAGACAAAAATATCAAATATTAACTATCCTAAAACTCTAGTCCCCGGCAACGGCGTCAAAAACTTGATCGATGGTCTATTTCTAGTCTATACCGCAAGTGTACGGTGTCAACTATAGATAGAGCGAGCAAGGTCGATCCCACAGAGACTAGTGAATTAGAACGATGTTAACTACCTAATTAATTTACCTAATTTTATCTAGGTGACTGAATTGAGAGAATTGAACCTAATTAACCTATGTCTATAAAAACAAATAAATGGAATAAAATATGGAACAAACAAATTGTCCAAAAATATCAAGATTCAAACAAGGATCCTAAGATAACGATTTCATTCTACTTCAATCAAGTTTACTAATCTAGCAAAAATCAACCTCAAATCCAATTATTTTATGTGAGCAATCACGATTGTAGATTAATCTCTCTATCGAGCAACTTAACTCGTTGCACTACAAGAAATTCGCCAATAGACAACACTGAATAAACAACTGATTTTGTCTAAAATGTTGTCGTTACTAATATTTACAACAGATATTAAGAAATCTGTTGTCTTTTAGCGTGTTTTTGCGCTAATAGACAACTGATTTTATGCTCTGTTGTCTATTCTCATGTTTTTTTCGAGAATAGACAACTTTAACAACACTTCATATCTGTTATCTATTAGCGTGCAATTTACTCATATACAACTGATAATATATGTTGTTAAAAGTATGTTGTTTATATATTCAGCTGCCATAAGCAAGGGGAAAATCAACCCTAACTAGCAACTCCAAATCAACTCAAGTAAATCGATTTCTACCCTAAGTCCAAATCGCTTTCTACCCTAGTTCCAATCACGACGGTCGGCGACGATGAGCGACGATGAGCGAGAGCAGACGCGGCGGCGGAGAGCGGCGAGTGGCGAGCGGTGACGAGCGACGAGCGGCGAATGATGACGAGCGACGACGATTTCCAGCTGTGTACGAACCCTAAGTCCAAATCGTGAGTCAAATCGTTTTCTACCCAAGTCCAAATCGTGGCGGTCGGCGACGAAGAGCGAGAGGAACTTAGAGCCTATTCTTACTCGCAGATCTGAGAGCTTCTCAGCTTGAAAATGAATTCTGCCTTCGACAAATTCGAGATTGAAGACTCGATCTCACACGACGATGGTGAGGAGTAACACGCCGGCTTGGTCACGGGTGGCAGAAGTGATGTGTGGCGCGTAGAGCATTGACGTCCTGGATGAACTTGCCTAAATGGAAGGCCTTGCGGCTGAGGCGCGGCGCTTGGGAGCATCTTGACTTGGGTGGTGATTTTTGAGCAGCGAAGAAGCATCTATGAATCCATTTATCAGTATGAACCTCAGGTATAAATTTATTGTTGATTTTTTATTTATTTGATGTTTTTGAACTGTGGATTTCTCCGATAATGAGATGGATTGCTTGTTCAATTTTGACAACTTCGAAGCTAATTTGGATGTGAAAATTAGTTTTTTTTTGTTTTTTTGTTTTTGTTTTGTTTTTGTCGATTTTGTGGATTGACTGATGGGATTAGTTGTTCGAATGCGTGAATTTTCCCCCTTTAGGGCACAGTGGCATAATTTTGTGAAAATGGAATTTTGGAATCAATTACAACTATCTCTATGAATTTTAGAAACATAATTTTAAATGATTTCACTGCACATTCCTGGTACATGAGTTCGGAGAAGGGCTGATCATAATTTGGTTAATTCTGTAAATTTTTATCATTGATAAAAATACACAATAGAGAGAATAGAGGTGTAGCAACTCATTGAAACTGAAAGAAATTGCATCAGCTTGTCATAACTTCTTTCCTGAGAGATGTATGTGAAGGTCTCTCTTCTGTAATTTACCAAGCTTCTTTTGTGGAGGATCCATCTGGATCGAGGAAACTTGAAGCCACAGTGACTCGCCTTCACCCCTGCAATCAGGTATATATTTGTTGGTTTTTACATATGTTATTGGTTGTTTTCCAAATTTCTTTGCCTTGCATATTGTGCATGATTAGAGAGATATTATGTTTTGAACCTTATATTCTCAGGAATAAGGATCTACCTCGCTTTAATGACATTGACAAGTAGCTGTTTTATATGGATATGATTTAAAGTTGTTTTTAGTTTTGTTATGGTGATTTCTTGATGATATGAGTCTGATTGTAATAACATTGAAGATGTGTTGTTCTGGGGATTAGTTGCAGTTGGATTTTGATGAATTGGTGAGTTTGTTTCTAAAAGTTCATTTTCTTCTTTGGTGAATGCAAATGTATTTGTGCTTCAAACGTAATTTGATTTCCCTCCTAATATTGATGAAGTGCGTGTTGAATGGGGTTGAATGCGTTCATGAAAAAATAGATGGGTAGAATATATAAGGTGATAGTTAGCTTCAAAATAACATTATCGTTCATTTTTTAATAACCGTGTTCTAATAATTATATTTCATGAATTTCGTCTTTTAGGTACTTTTGACAAATTGTGGTGGCAAATATGGAGCGATTCTGAAGTGCATGATGTTTTTCTCATGAAGACCATGTTATGAAAACTAGGTGATCTGACTTTTGTAGACATTTTGCTAGTAGTTGAAGTATTGTAAACGTAATATCTTATATTTTCAAGTGTTGTGGATTGATATATTGTTGGGAGGATTTGATATCTTTGTATGATATTAATGATGTTATGTTGAAGATTAAAGGTTCTTTTAATGTATTTTGAGTTTATATATTATTATTAAATGATTTCAGGATATAAAAATTATAAAAATTATTAGAAAATGTGATTTCAAAATGTTGCGGATATGTTGTTGTTTTTGGAAACGACAACAGTAAAATATGTGTCTTACAGCCGCAACAGATAAAGCCTAATATTGGAAAACACAATTCAGATAAAATACAACAGTTCAATATCAGTTTCCATAACCAACAGATTTTACGGTTGCAATAGTTTTTTCTATAAACAACAACACTAAAATGTTATTAGTTTTTACAACACCAGATAGTAGATTAATTCTCTATCGAGCACGTACTCTGAGTGTTGATTGATTATTAATGTATGTATCTCTACCTCACAGTTAATAACCAACTTCCAAAAGCTCCTAAGATCGTATTATCAGCCCAATTATTTAACAATATCTCGATCTAGACAATTTAATTGAGTCATGCATTCCCAAATCTATAATCAGATATCTTCTCTCGATCTCAATCCAATTAATTAGAGCATGCATAAATTGGGCCATAACTCATACATGGAATAAGCACAAGGAAGCATGAATAAAATATCATGGATTAGGGAAAGATTAAAACTAATTATTCAACAAGAAATCCATAGAACTACTCTCGTGTCCTAAGATCACGAGACCCCTAGCCAAAAATCATGTTAGCAAAGTAAAATAAATTACAAAACGACATGATCAAAACTAGAAATAAAATCAAAGAAAAGCTTATTGAATTTGTGATCGTTGGTTGCTCCTCTTGACTCTTGAATCTTTCAATCCTTGCTTTCTTGCTTGCTCCAAAATGTGGATGTGTATTTGAATGTAGATGAATCCTTATTGATCTTTGAATCTCCCTCTTTTTGAGTCATAAAATCCTAATTTATATCCCACAATTAGGTTTAAAGTAGAGTTCTAGTCGAAACGGGGTCTGAAACAGCCAAACGAAACATGGCCCGGCCGGATCCAAATGACCCGGCCCATATCGAACAACAAAACAGAAATTTCGGGCATAAGATACGTGAACCGGGTGGGTCACCGGTGACCCGGGTCAGGTCGATGCTTCGAATTTCACTGGTTTTTCAGCTTGTGCATTGAGACCCGACCTCACCTGGTGTTCACCTAATTCTTTAAGCTACTCCCGCAAGTGTACGGTGTAGATCGTAGACACGGCAAACAAGGTCGATCCCTCAGAGACTATCGTTAGAATTGATTAGTGACCTAAATTGTATCCCTAATTTTATCTAGGAATCAAATTCAAAAGATGTTGAATTAATTATACTAACTAAAAATGCAATTAAAAATCACGAGGTTAAACAATTATTTTAAGACAGGTTCTAGAACATGCTTTCATCCGATTCTCTCCTCAACGCCACCTTGATCAATCCAATTTCATTGATTAATAATCCTATATGAGCAATCACGAATATCAAATTAAAAGCTCTCTCGAGTCAATTTAACCGGTTGATTATTATGCTACCAGAGGTATCTCTACTCGATCTGATATAACACAACAACTCCCAAAAGCACCTAGGATTGAAAATCTCATCACATATGTCATTTATCTCTCGATCTCATGCTGCATATATGTCATATGTTTACTTTTCCGTAATTAAATCTCCTCTCTCGAATTTTGACTTAATTACTTAAACATGCTCAATTAAGGGACCTCCAATCAAACAAGCAATCAAATCATAAACACATGAATAGGATCGAAAAATCAAGAAATTGAATTAAAATCAAAGATCCATCAAGGTTTGAATCGAACTACTTACATATCCTAGAAACCTACGAAAATCTAGCCAGACATAATATTAATCAAATCCAGAGACAAAATTGATAACATTATGTCAAAACCAAAATTCAACAAAAAGTAGAAAGGTAGAAAGAAAAACTCTAAGACGACGATCTCGCGATTCTCGATCTTCGAATTCTCCTTCGTATTTCCTCCTGGATGCTCTCAGAAATTGTGTTTTCTCTCTATGAATGCTTGTGTCCTGATTTCTGAAATTATTGGGGTATATCTATCTTCTTGGGAGTCTTGGAAGTCAAGAAATCGGATAAAAATCATCCAAAAGTCGAGTTTTAGATGAATTAGGACACCCGGGCATGGTCGTGCCCCCACGGCACGACCAGACCGTGCCCCGCTGCATCTCGCTTGCCTGCCGCGCACGGCCGTGCCCCCAGACACGGCTGCCCGTGCGCGGCCTCCTGCCTTTCTGGACATTCGCGCACGGTCGTGCGCCAGTGCAGCCCTGACCGTGCGCGGCTGCACCTGTCCGTGCCCCAGTGCACAGCCTCGTTTTTCCTCGTTTTCGACCTCGTTTCCTCCTCGTTTCTTCCTCGATCCTTAATCACATTTGAAATTCATACTTTTTCCACTAAAATCATGAAACTTAGCAACCAAAACGTCAAATGCAACTAATATATGAAAAGTAACAAAATTGCTATATAAACGTACACAAACACACTCAATCGATCATAACATTGTACGCAAAGCTATAGTAAAATTGACACTTATCACCTGGGTTATAACTCACAGACTCTTTTTGACCCGTTTTGAGCTCGAATTGGACTTTGACGTCTTCACAAAAGTTGTAGCCCTTAAAGTTATCTATCTAATGACACTAATTTCAGCCCAAGATACATTTTATACGCCCAAATACTAGAACCTGTCAAGATGAAAATCAGGACATTCTTGCATGACTTTCAGCTTCTTTTGATATTCTGCTTTCTTGAAGGCAGAATTGATGAAAATTTTCAACATGAAAGTTTTAGACCTCCCTCTTAGCTTTCCAACAAGATAAGAATCATATAATTTGAACTTCTAGAGCTTGATATATGATTTTTCTCTCATAACTGTGAGTTATCGAATTCCTATCTCGACTCTAACTTGGCGTTAAATTCCATTGGACTTCCATTTTGTGCTAAAACCTATCAATTCCTTTCAAATCAAGCAAAAACGTGAAATCTTAAAAAGATAATGAAATCTAATTAAAGTCTCATTCTTGCATGTTTTTCAACACAAAATGATATGAAATTAAACTCCAAAATGCATCAAATAACGAAGTTATCAATCTCTCTCTCTAAGAACCCAATCGCCGATATAGTCTCCGCCCAGAAAACCTTAATTGGAGATTCCAATGATAAGCCCCAGAAGAATCTACGGCGATCCCTAGGCCTCTGCTATCTCGCTCTCCACGCATTGTAGAATTGCGGCTAGGAGGGCGTCGGAATCGTCTCCGTCCATGAGAACATCCTTCACTCCATCACCGGCATCGGTCGAAGTCTTCAGCGAATCAAAGCTTGATAAATTGCTCGGCGACACCGCAATTGATACTCCACCGCCGGCGCATCTTTTAAAGGATAAAGCTCAAAATTTTTAAAGCTTATCTCTAGCTTGTATATCTGTAATTAGTTTGTTCTCTAGCATGTATATAGGTTTCTGTTGTAACTAATATGCTTATATATGTATTCCTCTAATGTACATCAGACAATTGAAAATACATAAATTTTATTCGCATGTCTTATATGGTATCCAGAGAAAAGTTCGGCTATCTTTCTTCTCACCAATGGCCACCAACACAATTCCTAACGTCACCCACATCTCCTTTTGTTGTAGTCTCTCTACCAAACACCATCAAACTCTCCCCAACAAATTATCTTGAATGGAGGCTGTAAATTGAGGCTACCCTTGTTAGCTATGATCTATTTAAATACTTGGATGACTCTTTACCCCCCTCATTCTCCTACTATTGTTTGTGACTCCAAATCCATCCTACACTACTTGGATGCGGCAAGATCGTCTCCTCTTCGGCACTCTTATTGGCACTTTGGAGCAAGCCATTGTTCCTCTTCTATCTCGTGCCAAGACCACCAAGGAGCATTGGGATACCCTGGCCACTACCTATGTCAGTGCTTTTCGTGGTCACATCAAACACTTAAGGTTCATCCCCTTCTCAACTCTTTCTCTGTTTCTGCTCATGTCATATCCAGTCGGCTAATCTCTACCTCTCACCGCCAAACCTCCAATCATCCTTCCCCGACACACTTACACTACACATTCTGCCCCATCTCAATCACATCATCATCCTACTGCTACTCATGGTAGCAAACCTTTTCTTGGTAGATGTCAATGGTATCACACTAAAGATCATTCCCTCCAAAAATGTCTCATCTATCTGGAAAAACATCATGTCATTCGTCCTCCACCATACAATCCCAATTCCACACACCCACAAGCACATGTTGCCATTATTGGGATGGCAGTGGGGCGGGGAATCCCCAAAATATACCCCCGCGAGGGTGGGGACGGGGTGATTTTCTTCCCGAATAGTGGGGACGGGGATCCGGGGGCCCGCCAATTTATATATGTATATATATAATATATTTTAATTAAATTATTATAAAAATGTATATTATATTTTTATATACACATCAATAATACAAAGCCCTCGTTTCTCATCCTCTTCTAAATGCATTAAAGTATTGAAAAAATTAATGAAAATATAATAATATCATTTATCATTGTACTTTTAAGATAGTATAATTAAATAATATTTTATGTTTTATACGAATTAAATCTTTTTTTTTTTGTGATTTTGTTGACATTTTAGTTATATGTAATTATGTGAATTATTTATATATATTAAAATATTATTTTTCTATATATTAAAAAAATTAAATAAAAAAATATTTTGTGGGGCGGGGAATCCCACGGGGGACGGGAAGGAAATTTTCCTCGCGGGGCGGGGATGGGGAAAAAAATTTCCCCACGAAGTTGGCGGAGACGGGGATGGGGATTGTTCCCCCGGCCCCGCCCCACCCCGTTGCCATCCCTAGCCACTACTAAAACCCCCACAACTCCTCCCCGTGGCTTCCTGACTCCGGGGCGTCCCATCATGTAACCCAAGATCTCTCTAATCTCTCCTTGCATCACTCATATGATGGCACAGAGAAAATTGTAATTGGTGACGGTTCTGCTCTTCCCATCACTCACATTGGTTCCACTCTTATCTCTTCTCTTTCTAAAACTCTTTATCTCTCGAATGTGTTATATGTTCCCACCATGGAAAGGAATATAATTTTTATTTCTCAGTTTTGCACCGAAAATAATCTTCTTATAGAGTTTTCACCTACCTCATTTCTGGTGAAGGATCAGCTTACGGGGACACATATTCTCAAGGGACCAACTAGAAATGGAATCTATGAATGGTCATCCTCCATCGTAGCCTTCTTCAGTGTCAATAGTTCTGCAATTGATTGGCATCATCACCTAGGGCATCCGTCACCATCGATTTTCAAGTCTATGGTCTCATCTTACAATCTAAAAGTTCCAAATGATTTTTCTTTTAATTGCAATGCATGTCAATGTACTAAAAGTCATAAGCTTCCATTCAATCGGAATACATTGATCATTTTTTCTCCTCTTGAGCTTCTTTACACAGACTTATGGATCTCTCCTATTTATTCCTTTGATGGTTTCAAATACTATGTTATTTTTGTAGATTATTTCACTAAGTACATTTGGTTTTATCCTCTCAAAAGAAAATCTGATACTAAAGAAGTCTTCATTCGTTTTAAGGCTTTAATTGAAAAGTTTTTTGAAAAATCAATCAAAATCATTTATTCTGATAATTGTGCGGAATATGATGCATTATCTTCCTATCTCACTGATGATGGAATCTCTCATCTCACTACTCCTCCTCATACCCCGGAACACAATGGTTATGCCGAGCGACGACATGGTCACACCGTTGAAACTGGGTTGTCACTCTTATCTCATGCACAACCTCCCCTAGAATTTTGGTCATTGTAGCTTTCTCCACTGCCACTTATCTCATTAATAGGTTAATCACACCAACTCTCTCAAATAAATCTCCATTTCGCTGCCTCTTTGGCAAACCACCATACTATGTCAAACTACATAGTTTTGGATGTTTTTGTTATCCTTGGCTCTGACCATATGCCAAACACAAGCTTGACACCCGGTCTCTACCGTATATATTTGTGGGTTATTCGGCAACGCAAAGTGCGTACTATTGTCTTAATCCTACAACTCACAAAATATTGAACCTGAACTTCCATACTCTCATCTCTCCTCCACCCAACCTATCTCACATTATCCCAACCCAGATTCGTGATCTTCTACCAATTATCCTACCCACGCTTACTCCTGTCCTGTGCAATCCGATAAATCAATATTTGTTGCTATCACCACTGACTTCACTCATTCCCCTACTCCATCCACACACAGCCCATCTCCTTCTCCCTAGCTCTGTCATTGATTCTTTAGCCATATCCACATCTCTTAGCCATTCCTCATCCACTTCTTCTCTACCGCCCAAACACCCACCCCCACAGAACACCATCACCACACGTGCCAGAAATAACATCCACAAGTCTAATTCTAAATATGCAAATCCCACGACCACTCATCCCAAACCAACTGAGCCTACAACTGCTGTGGAGGCCCTCCAAGATCCTCAATGGAGAAAAACAATTGAAGATGAATTACGAGCCTTAGATAAACTTGGTACATGGGATTTAGTTCCTCCTGATTCATGTCAGAATTTGGTAAAGTGCAAATGGGTGTTTCAGCAAATACAATCCGGATGGCACTATTGAACGATATCGAGCATGTTTCGATGCTAAAGGGTTTTAACAACGGCCTGGGATTGATTACACTGAGACATTCAGTCCCGTTGTTAAACTCGCAACAATAAGAACGCTTCTCAGTTTGTCTCTGACAAATAAGTGGCATTTACGACAACTTAATATTAACAATGATATTTGTTTGGCACTCTTCATGAACAGGTTTACATGGCGTAGCCCCCTGGATTTCCAAATGACAAGTATCCAAAATATGTGTGTAAGCCATCTATGGTCTCAAACAGGCTCCACGTGCATGGTATACGGAGTTAGCAAATTTTCTACTCAGTTTTGGATTCAAGGATCTGTTGCTGATGCATCTCTGTTCATTTATCATCATCACTCAACTCCTATGTATCTTGTTGTCAATGTGGATGATATAATGCTCACAAGTCCAGATCCTCAAGCCTTGAATCATTTCATCAACTATTTTACTACAAGGTTTGCCCTTAAAGATCTTGGTTTCTTATCTTACTTTCTTGCAGTAGAGGTTGTTCCTACTGCCCACAACTTATCCTTAAGCCAAAAGAAATACATACTTGATCTTCGCCAGTGAACTAATATGCACAATGCAAAGCCAGCTCCTACTCCGATGGTGACAGACTCCACGCTTAGTCTTCACTCTGGTAATCTCATTGATAATCCTACGGAGTATCAGTTGGTAGCTTACAATATTTGTCTTTCACACGTCCCGATGTTGTTTTTATTGTCAACAAATTATATATCCCAATTTATGCACATGCCACGCACAACCCATTGGTCAGCCTTGAAAAGTATCTTCTCTACCTTGTTGGTACGTTGGATAAAAGCATCACCATCTATCGTGATTCCCCGCTCATCCTGCATGCATTTTCTGATGATAAGGATGATTATGCATCCACAATGAGTCAAATTGTATTTCTTGGTCATTATCCACTAACTTGGAGCTCAAAGAAACAACGTTTTGGTTCAATCTTCAACGGAGGTCGAATACAAGGCAGTAGCTTCTACAATTGGTGAACTTATTTGGCTTCAAGAAATGGGTGTATCGGTTTCCTATGATTTATTGTGATAATGTCGATGCCACCCACCTCAGCGCTAATCCCGTTTTTTGATTCTCGTATCACCTTTCATTTCATTAGCGAGCAAGTCCAAGCTGGTAGTGACTCAGGTCCTAACCGGTGAGCAAGCTCAAGGGGTTGCTGCACGGACCGGACCAGATTTGACGTGTTGATATCCAAGATTGGTCTCTCCTCTCGGTCGTCCATCTTGCGGGGCATGTAAAGCCCAATTAAGGAGGCCCAAAGCTTCATGAGAAAGTAACTATGGCCCATATAGGGGACTTCTACTAATGGGCTTCTTTTGTCTCTTTTTTGGGCATCTATCCTGACCCATTAACTTCCTCTTTTTTACCTTAATATCAACCATTAATATGTCGCATGATTCTACTTGTTACAATTTAAAAGTCAACTACCATTTTGATGTTTGACTCATGATTCATATATTAACATCATCTTTATTCAACTTCATTCTTAATGCAAGTTGAAACTAAATAAATATATGTGAAACCAAACCAGTGGCAACTTCTTGATTAGAGAATAAATCAACTTTATTCACAAAGATTATATTTTAAGGTGTAATTAGGGAGCCTGTTAAAATTACTAAATGCCCTTTGATGGGCCCCAAAATGGAGTGCCAATAATAGGTAAACATTTAGAAGGAATATTATGATATGGGCACGTTACATGTCATATGGAGCATAGCATCAGATTCTCCATTCCAATGATAAAATGTTTCAATTCTGGAAATTGGCTTGTTTTTTTTTGGAAATGGAATCCAATCAATTAAGAGAGATAAAAGAGTAAGTTTTGTGTGAGACCGTCTTACGGATCTTTTTTCGTGAGACGGGTCAACCCATAACCCACACTTAGCAATTCATATGAAAGTTTGTGGATATGGATTCAATTCATGGGTAATAAGGATCCGTCTCACGAAAACTATCTGTGAGACCGTCTTGCATGAGTTTTTGCGGAGATAAAATTAGGTGGCTCCACCCTTTTCAAATAAAAAAAATCACCTAACAATTTTTTGGCCAATCCTATAATGTAATGGGCTCACTCATTATATCATGTCTTCAAGATTCTTTCTCCATTATTTTGTTTATGAATGTGACTAATTTTGTACCCATTAACTTCAAAGTTTGAAAGGGATACATGAATATATGTAAATTAAGACTATAATATTACATTCAATGTATGAATATGGAATTTAGTATCTCTCATGTTGTGATAGAGCTATTAAGGGATTCCTTTCTTTCTTTCTTTTTTAAGTGCAATTTTTTTTTTTAAAATTTGACCTCTTCAAGTCCAAGAAAAGGTGACTTTATTCCCTCCCCAATACATACCTTCATGCTTGGTTCTTGATTTTTTTTTAGTATTTGCATCAAGTAAAAAAGTTGAATGTCATAAAAATTTGATACAAAAACTTGTGTGAGACGCTCTTACGATTATGTTCATGATACGAATTCTTTTTACACATTAACCGAACTCATTTCCTCAAATTTATATATAAATTGTGAAGTGGGTTGTCGATTGACCTATCTCACATAAAATAATTCGTGAGATGATGTTACATCACACTTACTAAAAATTTAGTGGTCATGGTAGGGATTTTTTATCATTGATAATTTATCTATTTTAAACTCACTAGAGTAGTTCTACTCAGTTCTTTTCTTTTGATACTTATTGTGTCATAAGTCCCAATTTTACATGAAACTTAGTTGACTAATGTCGCTTGTTTATGCCAAATTTTAGGCAACTTACATTTGTAAATGGACATCTCTAAAACATGTGCAGAACCCTAGAAATGTATGCATGATTATAGAGAGTTTCTAGGTACTATTTAGAATGTATAACATGAAGTGTTTGAATTAAGGGAAATGGACTATTTTTATCCTATTTGTTATATATAGGGACAAAATAACCATTATTATAATAGAAGGACAAATTTAACCCAAAATTAAATTTTGGCCCAAAAATACCCACTTTTGACTTGTGTGACATTGTCAAATCAATGTATATCATGGCAGAAATTGGCACCTTTTCAGAATTGACCCACCTTTTCAGCTTTGCGGCCAATGGGAATAGAACCCAAGACCACAATGAACAAATTAAGATATAGTTCCACTGGGATAAATAAGATTAATACAATAGTTTTCGTGTAACACCTAAAAATAGGGTTACACGAAAACTCTTGAAATTAAGGTTACACGAAAACTCTTAAAATCAAGGTTACATGAAAACTCTTCAAATCATGGTTACACGAAAACTCTTCATATCAAGGTTACACGAAAACTCTTGAAATCAACTCTTGAAATTAAGGTTACACGAAAACTCTGCAAATCAAGGTTACACGAAAAATCTTGAAATCAAGGTTATACTAAAATTTTTCGTGTGTAAGCAATTGTTTGGACATGTTCCCCATTTTTCGTGTGATTTTATCCCTCTTTACACGTGGCATTACCCCTTCTTAGAATTGGACTTACACATATAGGTTATGAGATATGAATTTCAGTGTGTGTCAAATCATGACACATTTGACTTTCAAAATGGGTATTTTTTGCCAAAATTATAACAAAGTTATATTTGTCATTTAAATATAAGGAGTTATTTTTGACCCACATTTTAAGAAATTGATTATTTATGGGTATTTGCTTTGAATTAAATTGTTATTATAAGATCAAATAAATCTCAATCATTCATCAAATTGGTGATATAGTATAAATATATGTATGATTTATGTATAAATTACTCCATAACCTTCATAAATATTTAAAGTTAGCAATTACCTTCCAATTCTATTGGACCAATATATGAAGACAAAATATTTTGTGCACTCGGGTGCATGTGCAATCGGTCAACGCGTTGACCAACACTCCCTCATGCGCGGTCAATGGCTCCCACAGGTGAGCGCCCACCAAAATTCATTCCAGATAGTGTTACTTTCATGTTATATTAGTGTTACATTCCCTTCATGAACATTAGTTCTTCTAAGGAGGCCTAGGTTTGTGTGGTGTCAATTGCAATTTCTAAATCATATTGAATAAATCAAGATTTACCCTCCCTCACATTCATTCCTCAAATTCACTCCTAATTAATGTTATATTTTTACTTTTGATTCTCGATGAGAGAGATCTTTGCAAGATGACAGTGACATGAATAAAATAAATTTGACAAAATATAATATAAAATAAAATTTAAATCAAAAGATTAGGTGATCTCATGAATAAAATATAATATAAAATAATTTAAATTAAAAGATTATATGTATAATTATTGTTCAGATTAAATAATTAAATTTTAATAAGTTATTTAGTTTGTTAATTTTCGTCATAAATAGTATACTTTGTAATTTCATGAAAGTTTGTACTTTTTTGTAATTTCATAAAAGTTTGTTCTCTCCTTATTTTTAATATTTTTTTCGCTCATGTAATTTGTAATTTCATAAAAGTTTGTTCTCTCTTTATTTTTAATATTTTCCCTAATGTAATTAAGTCATACATAGTGCAATTTTTTGTGTTTTCAATTTTGATATAAAATTCAACTTAATCAATATATAAAGCAGCAAAACTAATAAAATTGAGCCAAAATTATTGGTTGATATACCACATTTTCTATTTTCTTGCTCTCTTTGTATAAATTTTTTTCCCTAATGTAATTTGTAATGTCATAAAAGTTTGTTATGTCTTTATTTTTATTTTTTCCCTAATGTAATTAAGTCAGAGATATTGCAATTTTTTGTGTTTTCAATTTTGATGTAAAATTCAACTTCATCAATATCTATATGTGTATGGCTGATAGAATAAAACAGCAAATCTCACAAAATTGAGCCAAAATTATTGGTTGATATACCACATTTCTATTTTCTTGTGATTCTTCCACCAATAGAGCACGTTTTATAATTTATATACGATTTTAGTTATATCTTTGTTGGTCAAAATTGATTTAATATAGAAATATATGTATATACACACAGCTTTAAAATAACATAAAAATTTGTGTGAAACGGTCTCACAGAGTGTTTTAGTGAGATTGATCTTTTTAACCCATGAATCAAACTCATTTCCACTAATTTATATGTGAATTGTGAAATGTGGGTTGTGGGTTAACTGGTCTCACGGAACATCCGTGAGACGGTCTCACATAAAACTTACTTGCAAAATAAACACCCACTTTTACATTTTAGAATTTAAAAATTAAGATATCTTGATCCCACCTAATTACAAAACACAAAAATTCATGTGAGACGGTCTCACGGATAGTTTCGGTGAGACGAATCCTTATTACCCATGAATTGAACTCATATCCCTAAACTTTTATACGAATTGCTAAGTGTAGGTCATGAGTTGACCCGTTTCACGAAAAAAGGTTCGTGAGACGGTCTCACACAAGATTTGTTCATTACAAAAGTCCGAGGTTACTCCATTCATTCAAGAAAATCATTTAATATACATTAGGTCATTCCATTTTCATTAACTCGTATCATTCAAAATTTGCTCGTAAGACCCTATTCCATACAAATATATACTTGGCTAAAACAATTAGAAATGAATAAAAGTAAAGAAGCAACAACCCAAAAGAGAGCTTTTGTCATGAAAGTTAGTTAAGAATGGGTTAATCCTTTTTTTAATATTGCAAAGAAGTGATAATAGGCTTTTAACAAACAAATGGACGGTGATGGTACAATATAGGTGGACCATAAGCTTTGGTAGACAAAAGCTATTGTTTGGTCTTTGCCCAATCTTAAAAGGCATCTTCATTTTCATATCTTCTAACCCAAATTATACTCTTCCACATCCTTCAAATGAAAGGAATCGGATAACATAATAAAACCGGGATTCTTCAATTGCAAATAATGTTCATTTGTTCAACGTACGTGATGTGTAGAATGTATAGTAATCGAATCTACCATGACAAAAGGACTCAATAGTTTTCAAGAATGGGCTTAAAAAGTTAAAACTAAATGATTCATCAGAATTAAATTCAAGAAAAGCCGGAGATGAATCTTGATCCTGCAAAATTTCACACAAAATGAGCTCAACATCATTTCTATATTATTATACAGTAAAACTCACATGAACATTACAATCTGTTCTCCTATACATCATTTTCCCTCCAAGATTAGTGCTTGTGGCTGCTCTTCCAGCTGTGGGTCTCCGATTTTTCATCGTCTTCGTCTTCCATGCTGAGGGAGGTGCCCCTAGACGACCCGGTTAGGTTAAGTGGGCCCTGAGGTGAGCCTGATTGGGAATTGCTCATCTTGGATGATTCGCCACATTGTTCTTGTGACATCCATAAACCTCCGAGAGTGTTAGGCGGGGTGGTGGTGGGGTTGGTCGAGGGAGGAACTCTACGAGTGTGGAGGCGATATTTCTGAAACGGGACAAGTTCAAGAAAGTTAAACATCAATGATCAGCACTTTGTGTAGGATTAATAGAAGCATTTTGTGTATCGCAGAGAAGGAAATGTACTTGTAAATGGCTCTTCACTTCGTCATTGGTTAGGCCATCGACTTGCATAAGCTCTCTGATCTGCTTCGGAGTAGCAGCTTTAAGCATCGAAAAAAAACAAATCAGAATTCAAACAAAGAAAATTACCTTGAATAATTGAATCTATATTAAGGAAAAAAAGGCTCAGTTTGAACAAGAATCATAAATGATCATAATCTCCTATGCATCAAATCACTTTAAACAACTAGTTCGATTCCTTTATTTCAAGTGGTGTCAAATTCATATTGAAAAAGAGAATCTTGTGTGAGCAAAACTTCAAGAATTTCATGCCTAAAACCTAAACCATTGATTGAAAAAACAGAAAAGCAAATACAAACATCATATATATGTTCTTATCATCAAAGCAAGACAAAATAAGCAGAAATAATTTAATTATTTGAGATCAAACCTTGAGCACCTCCGAGCTGTTGCAGGGCACCGACAAACCGGCGATGCAACTCCGGCGACCAACACCGCCGCTGCTTCCGAGCAGCTTGCTGCTGGTCGGACTTCAAATCTGATTGACTATTAGTTGCAGAGGAAGACCCTGATCTGCTAGAACTGGACTTTAAGCTAAAACCATTACAATAAATCTCCTCCTTCAAATCCTTGATTTCCGGTGTACGCAGCGTCAGCGACGGCGCTCCGGCCAATTCATCCCTGCCTGCTTCTCCGATCACCGGAAAATTATTACATCCCTTGAAGGAAGCAAATGCCCTTCCTGATGCCCTATTTTTACCACTCTGAAACAAATCATCAATCGTTGGTCGATTAACCACTTCCTCCTTTCTCTGTTCATCAAAAAACATGAAATCCATCAAAAAATATCCATATCGTAGGAAAAAACACAAAAATTCGCCATTCTTTTCTTACCTTTTTATTGCTATCAGAGCTCCATAGCTGCACAGAGCTCATCCAATTCATTTTCTCTTTACTATTAACAGCTTCTTTCTCTTCAGCAACCTCAATTTTCTCCTCTCTCTCCTCAACACTATTGTTCTTCAACGGAATGAATTCTTCCAACACCGGTTTACTATTCGAGCTCTTGCACTGCATTATCTCTTCCTTCATCGTCGCAATCGCTGCAATCAAATCAACTAAATAAATCAATCACAGAATCACACACACAGAATCACAGACAGAGGAGAGAATGAAAAGAGGCAAAACCGTCATTGAGGAGTAGCATGCAGAGAGGAAGCTCGCGTTTGAAGGCATCGATCTTCGTCATCTCATCCTGCAGCCTCGTGACGTAATCGTCAAGCTTCGAAACCCTATCGGAGACGTCGCCGATCCTGGAAACCTCATCGAGAAAATCGGCGGTGGACCTGGGAATCGGCGGCTTGGAGGAAATACTGGTACTGCAATCCAAGGTGAGGTCGGGGTGGATTAAGGATCCCATTTGTGAGCCAGATCTTGATGGAGATGAGATGAGCGTGTATAAGAGGGAGAAATGAAAGAAATGAGGGGTAGAGAGAGAAAGAGTGGGAGAGAGAGAGAGAGAAGATTCTGTTGAACAACGCCGAGTCTGGACAGCGGTGAAGCGATTTGTGTGTGGATAATTATATCGGAATTTTGGAAAAGTCTTTTTCACTCCGTCGCGTATTTCATCTTCTCTATCATTCCTAATTTCTTTCTTTCCAAACTAATTTTCTTATTTCTGTTATATTTGCAATTCTTTTTTTAATTCAATTATTTGAGGGTGTATTTTTATTTAAAATATACAGTAAAAAATTATGAGTGACACTTGTGTGCCCCAGGGGTACGGTGCCCCAAATTAATCATCATATGATAGTTGAATATATACTCTACAGGTATCATGTATATACTCTTCAGGTATCACATATATACTCTTATATACATACGATACATGTAGAGTATATTTATAATACCAAGAAACATAACACCTATAGAGTATATATAACACTGAAGAACATGTATATACACCTCGATCCATGCCTCCTGAAGAACATGTATATAACACCTCGATCCATGTCTCTATGTGCCATATGGGTAAATAAGTTTTTGCCAAAAGTTATTGGTGAAATTTGAATTTTTTAATAAAGAAGGGGTCAATTGACAGAAAAATCAAGAATTTACGTTTAATTTACAAATTTTAACTAACTTTTTGAATATTAATAAATGAACTTTCATATCCTTCGCAAATTTAACCAATGTGCAGTTTTTAAATATGTCTATTTTAGAAATAACTCTCGTCGTTTCGAAATAGAATAGTGACTTAACGTGTAAAATGAAAGTTATTTTAAAATTGTAGAAGTTATTGTAATATATTCGAAATATGTCTACTGGTAATCATTTTAAAAAATTATGAAATTTCATTGTTCAAAAAATTGGTTAAAATTGTTAATCAAGTAAAGTTTGTGATTTTTTCGTGCAATTAACCCTTTTAAAAAAGATACAAGAGGATATATGCATTTTCAAAATTTTCAATTCAATCAATTTTTATTTTTGGAGGAAAAATTACTGATAATTTTACGTATTTCAATTTTAGTCCTTTAATTTTTTATTTTTTTTGTTCAGTTTTTTTCGAAATTTCATTTCCAACCTATGCAAACACCAGAGTTGGAATAATCCTCGTAAACAAAAATCTAAACTTAGAGTAAAATCAAATGCAATATTGATAAAAGAAATGATAAAACTTGGAGACCATACGAAGAATATGTAAAAATTGTGAAAAAAAAAAATCAATACCTAAGTTACAGACTGAAAATTGCAAATTCCTATTTTTGGATTATCGTTTCAGAGATATTTTGAAATAATTATAAATCATAAGAAGCCAAACAAATTCTTAATTTTTGTGGGTCTTTAAATAGAAGAGTAGGTCTTGTGTGCCCCCAGGGGCACCGTGCCCCAAACACTTATTGTAATACCTTTAAATAATATGAGTAATACCTTAACATGTAACAAGTAAAACCTTGAATAATACTTTCACTAAAACATATATTTCAATTATACACGTAATACCTTATGAATATGCAACTAATATCTTATGAGTATACCACTAATACCTTCAAGAATATACCACTAATACCTTATGAATACACCAATAATACCTCATGGATATATTCCTAATACCAAACTAATAATACCTTTGGGGGTACGGTGCACTGGAGGTACGCAAGTTTTTGCCTTAATGGTTATATGTTTTAGATCTTAGACCGATAGTTTTTCACCTCTCAAATTCTGAAGTAATTGATTATTATTTTTCTTATCTTTATTAATAAGATTCAATTTTATGTGAGACCAAATTACTTTGTATAGACATATGTGATTGATGAATTTTTGTACTACTTTTTTTTTTTTTTTTATGTGAATGAAAATAAATATTGTTGGTGCTTGAGGTGGATATAAAAAGGGAATCTGATAGATAAGATGAGAGCAATATTATCCACATATTTCCACAACATCTGTAGTTGTTCAACTCTTTAACCTACACTACATTATACAATCTCATACAATCCTAAGTAAGTCCAACGTCATACCGTCTCACGGATCATATCATGTGAGATGGGTTAACACACAACCCACAATTAACAATTCATATAATGGATTTGGTTAATGGGTAAAAAAATCCGTTGCACAGAAACTACCGTGAAATCATCTCATGCAAGTTTTTGTGTACAATTTTTCATATCATTTCCTTTTAAACACTTTGACTCTCAAGTAATTTCGACAGTTTTTTACTTTCTTTTAAGCATGTGTTAATATATATAGACTATATATGTTTCAAATTCTATAATTTAAGTACTACCATTTTAATATGCAATAGTATTAGTTGACATATTAGAATATATCCATCGGTGATATTATATATAAACAATTTATTCTTTTATCTATGTATAATATTAGGACAAAATATTTTGTGCACCCGGGTGTATATGCAATCGGTCAACGCGTTGACCAACGCGCCCCACTCGCGGTTAATGCGCTCCCATGCGCCTGGTGAGCGCGCTCAAGCCCACCAAATTCGCTTTAGATAGTGTTATTGAGGCGCGCTAAAGCCTACCAAATTCGTTTTAAATAGTGTTACCTTCATGTTATGTCATTGTCACCTTCATGTTACCTTATTGAAGGTAACGCTAACATAACATGAAGGTCACACTACCATAACATGAAGGTATGATTAACATTGTTTTTTACCTTCATGTTATGTTAGTGTTACTTTCATGTTATATTAGTGTTACATTCGTGTTATTTTAATTCAATGGTTTCAAACTAAGGGTATAAAATCTGAAAATAAGGTAACGCTAACATAACACGAATGTAACATTAACATAACATGAAGATAATGACCAAAACACGCGAAAAAGTAAAGAAGCGCGGGCTGGACGGGTCGGCCCAGCCCGCGCGGGGCCCTGTTGCAAATCCGTGCAACTGGTATATAGGATAGTAACTCTAATATTAGTTGATTATAAGAGGAATTTTTTCCTATTTTTAATGCAAAAATCTAATTTTTTTTAATTGAAATTAGGAAGGTTGGGTATATATTCGATTCTCCTAACTTTGTACCACCAAATCTTCCGTTTCAAAGAATATGTTATCTTTCTATAAAATTATTACACATGAGTGTATTAAAAGATTAAATATTCTGCTATGCAAAACAATTAATATAGATATGGGCCAAATTTGTGAATATATAAACTTACAATATGTGTTGATTTTATCACAACAATCTTGGGTAATGAACTATATAGCACAAAAAAATCTTGATTTGTATTATGTGATATTATTATTATTATTATTATATATTATAATATAAAATAAAAGTTTAGCAAACAAATACGATAACTTATATATCTCCATTACACAAATAAAAGAAGAGATAAATGTAATATACATATATATATATGTATATAAGATTTTTGTAAAATCGTTTCATGAATCTAATTTTGTGAGACAGCTCAACTCCCACAATCTAGATCCCTCAAAATAAAGACTATAATTTTATAAAATGAGTTTCAATTGAGAATAATGGGAATTCTCTATTAAGATTATACCGTATTACTGACTTATATGAATTTTTATTTAAATATAAAAAAGGGGAAAAAAGAGTATGCAGAAAAAGACAATGTTATAAAATAAGATTGGCCGTGAGAGATTAGTTAATTTTTTGACCAATTGTAGAATTTAAAAATTAAATAGAAGAAGATTGTATTTTTCGAAGAAAAAGAATATGGAATAATATATTTCATGTGCAGTGTCCAGCAATAAATATTAAATGATGAATGTATACCGTGAACATACTCACCACAAAATGACAATAATTAAGAAATATGGCACTAAGTCAAATTAATATGGAAGGTGCATTTTTGGTTTGACAGCACATAAGTTTATGAATTATGACAATTTTGTTTTTCAACACAAGGACAATCCACATGACATAATAAATGTAACCCACAAATTTAAATTATTTGTCTTGATTTTAAGAAAATGATAATAATTGAACAACAATTTTTGTTTTTCTATAAATTATTGCAAAGTAGTTCTTGTTGTGCACAAGATTTGAATTAAAAAAAAAAAACAGAGCATTGAAGTTATTTTAATTACTTAATAATGTCGTGTATGATTCTGAACTACTGTGTTCACACTGTATTAAATGATGTTTTAGAATAAAATTATCGTTGAAATGCCATACTAATGTGGCATTTTGTGCCAAAATTTTGAATTAGAATGTATTTGGATCAAATTAACTTAAACAATAAAATAATTCAAGTTTAGAACGATGAAATTCAAAGAGATCGAAATGCAATATTAACGAGTTTAGTATACTTTATTATACTTATGTACTAGAAGTCTAGAATGTTAAATTATTTTACTGCTCCCTTGAACATTAGTGGCATCAAATTACATAGAAGTTTATGTATTAAAATGATATGAAATTCTAAAATCGAAAATGAATTTCAGAACTTACTTTCTTACATGTATAATTTTATGTATCCTTTTACAAGTCAAATCCAATGTTATGAGTTATGAATTGTAGATTGATATATAACATGTATCATATATATACTCTACAGGTATTAAATATATATTTTTATATACATATGATACATGTAGGGTATGTTTATAATACCAAGAAACATAACATATGTACAATATATATATATATATATATATAACACCTGAAAAGTATGTATATAACACATAGATCCATGTCCCTATGTGCCGCAGGGATATATAAGTTTTTGTCTTGATAATTAGTATTTAGGTGGTAGTAGGTTTTTTTATATACTCGATGTTCTAAGTCATCTATGGTACAGTACTTCAAAATAATTAACATACATCTTGCATGTACATTAAATAATAATATTAAGTTATACATGATATATACTTATAATTTACCAGAAGATGAAACACATGATCGATCGAATGAAAAATACCTAACATGAAAAAACATATGATCGATCATCTTATGATAATTATCTGTAAGATTCATCTCACGTGGGCTTTTATAAAAAGAAAAAATAGGGATAATATAATGAGGAGCAAAAGTACAGTGGGAAATCGGAAAGGGAGGAGAAAATGCGTGATAGAAAAGAGAGTATTTATTGTGGAGTGACAATTGGCAACACACATAATGCGTGTGGTACAACCAATCTACTTCGGCTGCTTCAAGATAAGGAATCTGGTTAGACAAGTGCTCTACTGCTCACCTCTACCTTTGAAAACGACTTTATGAGGGAGAAACAGATTCCACCTCTCTCCCTCCTTTTTTTTTTTTTTTTTCATAAAGAATACTTTCTTTTTAAATTACGACTTTCACTTAATTAGTTAGTCTCATATGCAATTGATGCACATACAATTTGAATCAGGTTTGGATTGACCTGGATCTATGCTTTTTTTTTTTGAATTTTATTTTTTCGCTTCAGGTTGTTACCTTTATGTTATATGTGTGTGACTTTTATGTTATATAAGTGTGACCTTTATGTACAAATGTAATGACCTTTATATACTCTAACTTAGAAAAAAAAGAAAAATTTTAGCAAAATTTATACATATTTACCTTTATGTAATATTAGCTGCACCTATATTCATCCTAAAAATGTGCTGAATTTTGAAACTTTTCATTTTTTTCAAAGTTATGGATCATAAAGGTCATAATATTTGTACATAAAGGTCACAAGAATTGTACATAAAGGTCACAACAATACAACATAAAGGTCTCAATCTGAAGCGAAACAACCTGAAAATCTTCATTTTTTCCTAAGTTACTGAACATAAAGGTTATAACATTTATATATAAAGGTCACACTTATATAACGTAAATGTCACATCCTAACAATATAAAGGTAACAGCCTGAAGCGGAAAAAAAAAAAGGAAAACTCAGGTGCGCGGATCCGGGTCGGGTCACCCCAGTTGCACCAATCTAGATTCGTGCACCTGGTGCACAACAACATTTGTCTCACTTATTTTGTAATTTTAATAATTTTTTTGTGTACTTGTAAATATACCATGGATTTTCATATTTTTTAAAATTTGACCAATAGGTAGATTTGGATATGTTAATTTTCATAATAACTTCAGTTATTTTAAAGTAATAATTAAAATTGTTTGTCTATCAAGATTGCAAAAAATATGAAAGTTCATGTTATATTTGCTAATATTTGAAATGGTTGGTTAAGATTGCAAATTAAGTAACAATTAACTCTTATATAAAATTAAAGTGTGTTTTATGTTAGATCGTCTCATGAATCTTGTTACATGAGACAATTCAACTCACACTTTATAATTCACATAAACATAAGTTTTTTTGTTTCATCTTTATCACAAGGTTGGTGGTGGATTTATCATACATTTCATATAAGAGGTTATTTTTCTATCACAAAAAGATAGTTCATTATTTTTCTAATACAATTTATAATAATTAACAAATTTATCCTTTTGATAAAAGTAAAAGGAAAAAAGTCAGATTTTCACCGGGTAAGATCATATTGTGTGATTTTATGAAAAACCATTAGGTTTACACGAGATGTGTTTCCCATAGAATTACACATATCGTGTGGCTTTCGATATAAAACGAATGTTTTTAAACTTTAATAAAATGACAATTTTGTTAAATATATTTTGAATATGGTGGAAAAGAGAATATTTCACCAATAAAGATATAGATATTTAGTTTGCTATTGCTCTTAGTAATTTCTTTAATAATAAGTTTATGAGTTACTTTCATATACACCAGTTGTACGGATCTCAACCGGGCCGTGCGCGTGCCGTGTTCGGGCTGGATCGGCCCGCTCAGCCCGCGCCTCTTTACTTTTCACGTGTTTTGGTCGTTACCTTCATGTTATATTAGTGTTAACACGAAGGTAACACTAATATAATATCAAGGTAACACTATATAACATGAATGTAACATCAAAATTAGCATAAGATAATATGAATCAATATATAAAATTTTGAGATAAGAATTTATAAAATAACTTATATGATGGCAGAGTCTAAATACTTATAAATCAAACTCGTTTTCATAAATTGATACATATTTGTTTTTAATGTTTGGATTGATATGAATTCGAAATGCATCATTTTAAATCAATATTCAAGTCTATGTGTGTATTTTGAATATATTAACTATACATTTAAATATATTTTCTCCAAATTATATATATATATATATATTTATATGTCACATTGCTAATTGGATAATGACTCTGACTCACCAAAAACTTAGAACAGACGCAAATTTAAATTTAATCCCATTTGATTTTAAACAGATTTTGTGGGACAATTCTAGATCAAAGTTGTCACTTAAATAAATTGAAAATCTTGACTTAAAAAGAATGAAATAATATAAAATTGGAAAACAAGAACTAATATTATTATATTCTTGTGATTGTGCAGTCAAATAAACATTAGATTCCTTCCAATTCAATTTCATTGACAGGAATAGTATTTAAATACAATAATTGCTTGGAATTTGGAGCACGTCAAACTACACAATCTACTTTTCCAACAGTCAAGAAAGTATGATAATTTTATTATTAATTCACAAAAATTTATACCAAATAGTTTTATGAATTTAAATTATAAAATGGGTTTACATATTTAGAAATTAAATTTATTTTCATAAACTTAAAATTGTGATTTATGATAACTCCTTTCATAAAATTAAATTTAATTGACACATTTTATAGTATACACGCATTTTTGTGAAGAAGAAAATATTTTAATGATTTAGAATATAATAATAACCCTAATGGGAAAAGTCAGGAATCAAGAATCATGACCAGGAAAATAGGGCACCTTTTATTTTAAAATATTTATGCACTTTCCAAGAATCCAAGAAATGGTATCTCTATTTCACACTTTAGTTACTCTTTCTAGAATCCAATAAATAAATAAAGATTCTTTGAGAACTATTCTTGGATAATTTTGTACATAGATGGGTGTGCATTATTCGAGATAATTTTGGGAATTAGTAATGTGAAAATGACCAACTTTAACCCATTTTTTTAAGATTTTGTTCAAAATACCACGAAGTTATAAAAGTTGATCAAAATATCACATTTGTTATAATTTGTATCTAAAATATCACAATTGACTTTTTAAAAAGGTGAGTCCTTGTCAAAATCAATTCAAAAAGTAAAATTATGAGACATTGATTGACACATGAATTTTCGAAAATGATAAATCAACTTTATTGAGACATGAATATTAACTTTATTGGGACATGAATTTCCGTGACTCATAAATATGTAATCTCCCTTATGTGGAATTTTCGTGACTTAGAATTGGAAATTTTCGTGGGGAATTTTCGTGTATGCGTATGCCCAAATTGAGTCGAAATCGAATTTTCGTGTAGCACCTATCGCTAGACTTTTCGTGACATGCATTTTCGTGAATTTTCGTAACATGCATTTTCGTAAATTTTCGTGACTTATGCATTTTCGTGTAAGCATGAACTCATTTCAGGGGAACCCAATTTTGTCCTAGTTTCCTAAACATTTTCGTGTATGGATGAATTTTCGTGTATGGATGAATTTTCGTGTAGGGAAGAATTTTCGTCTAGGCATGAACGCAGAGAGAGAGAGAGAATTTTCGTGACAAAGAGATTGTGATTTACTGCATTTTCGTGTTTGAATTTACTGCCCCAACAAAGCAGATTTACGGCCCCCAACAAAGTAGATTTACTGTCTCAATAAAGTGAAAATCAGTTTGAATTGACTTTGACAATGAGTCAATTGTGTTATTTTGGACACAAATTATAACAAATGTGTTATTTAGGTCAAACACTAAAATAATGTGATATTTTGGGCCCAAATTTTAAGAAATGTGGTATATTAGGCCTCATTCCTATTAGGAATTCATAAAAACAAAATAAGAGTGGAATTGTGTGAGACCATCTCACTGATTTTTTTTTCGTGAGAAGGATCAATCCATAACTCATACTTAGTAATTCATATGAAAATTTGTGGATATGAGTTTAATTTATGGGTTCGTCACACTGAAACTATCCATAAGACTGTCTTATATGAGCTTAATTTTGTAATAGATAAATAATATTATTGAGGCTTGTAAATTAATTGTATGATTTTAATATGCATGGGAAAAATAGTTTGAGGTGTATTTGATTAGAACATGCTCAAATTAGTATCATCAATTAAATAAATCTTATTGTAAACAATGCACTTTTAATTAATTGCAACAAGTGTTATATCTAGGGCTGTCAAAACAGGTCGGCGGGCCGGACCGGACCGGAACCCACCATAACCCACCTTTTGGCGGGCGGGATGGGGCGGGCCGGCCCGCCATAACAAAACCCCAACCCAGTCCAACCCACCCGCGGGCTAGGCGGGCCAGCCCACTTCAATTTTTTTTAATTTTTAAAATTGATAATTTTAATTTTAAAATGAAAATGAAAATAATAATATTTCTAATACTTTTTACTCTTTATTCAACCTTACACGCATTGAATTACATATAAATTACGAAAAAAATCATAAAAAGTAGAAATTTCTTTAACATTCTTTCATTTCTATAAATAAGTTGACCAACTTTAATATATGAACATCATTATTTGCATTAAATGATAATAATTCTTCTCAATATTAAATATTTTTTATTTTTGTGTCAAATAAAAATTTAATTTTTTTTCGGGCCAGCCCACCGGCCCGCAGGCTAGCCCGCCAAAAGCCCACCCCTGCCTAGGCCCGCCTTGTGGTGGGCTCTTAAATACTAAGCCCTACCCTCAAATTTAGCGGGATGGGGCAGGCCGGCCCAATGGGCCCAGCCCATTTTGACAGCTCTAGTTATATCGCCTTTATAAAATATAAATTGTGATAATTGGGGTTTGAATTGGCTAATCTTTATTGTCCCCGTCTTCCCACTCCTCAACTCATTGAAAAAACAATTCAACTATTAATAGGTCAAACTAAATTGATGTAACTTTGTGAAACAAATGCATGACAATTTTATTTTTATTAAATATAAATGTTTGATTTTTCTTAAAACTAGCTATTTTCATTCTTATAGTGTTTGAATAGGGACCTAATTTTTTATCTATTCAAATGAGAAAACATGTTAGAAAAACCTAGTTATTATATTCATCAAATCAAATTCAAACAAACTTGAGACAATTATTTTCAAGTCTCATTCAAACCAATTATTCCATTCATTACCCTATAAGGCAAAGAATATATCTTTAGATTACGTATTAATAAGAAAAAATTAAACTCATCACATCATTAAATAAAAATTAAATTTTGAAAAACATCATAAATTTAAATATAAATTGAATTTTAAAGAGGAAAAATACAAGAATATTGTTAGTGAGCAAGAAAACTCAATTATACAGGGGTAATATTCCTCTAGGGGTCACCCCACAAGATTCACATATGGAATCATTGTCACTTGTCATTGATTGGTTTGGCATGAATTGGGATCCCAAGTATGAAAGAATATAATTAGATACCTAAAATCAATGGCCTCTCACTACACGACACCAAACACTCTTTATCACTACTCAAGCATCTTTCACGTGATCACTACTTATTTCTTTAATTACCATTTTGCCCTCCTTCTTCTCCCCTCGTCTCATCGAGATCGATGTTATATCTGATGAATTATAACGGCTATGAATTCATTGAAGTATTGTTCGTAAGGATCTGTGTAAATCAACGATGCATTGTTATTTTATAATATAAAGATCTGGTTTTATTCTCCTTGGTATATAAGATGAATATGATGTGAATTAAAGGCAACCAACTTTTGAGTGTAAAGTAATTTGATGACCAACTATTGTTTGGTCTCTTCATAAGAGAGTGTTTGTAATGATTCTTGATGGGATGTAATTGGACCCTTAAAATTCATGAAGTTTATATCGTATTAAAATAATTGGTTGGCATCTCATTGATTATCATCCAGTATACATGAACTATGATTGTATATGGATTCATAAATGTGTTAGATTGTGCAACGATTAAAGTTCGAACCCCGATTACCCAAATTTTTTAATCTGGTATTTTTCCTCCTTCTCGAACTTTTTTTTTCTCTTTTAATTTCAATTCTCATACTATGAACACTATATATCTTAATGAATCTAATTGCAAATACCTCCATGACATTTGTCTTTTTCTCATTTTGCCTTGTGGAATTGTTTCTTTGCAAATCCTACTGGTAATTTTTGGTGCATTCAAGGGCATTATCGCCATTTCACATCACTCTATTACTCCATCTTATACTAGATGAATCTAATTGCAAACTCTTGTCATTTTCTCGTTTTGCCTTGTTTGGAATTGTTTCTTTGCAAATCCTACAAGTAATTCTTGATGCATTCAAGGGCATTATGGCCATTTCACATGCTTAAGGTCCTTGTCTACTTTTTAATTTGTTTTGAGAGTGGTTGTTTTTTTATTTCCAAGTCCTTGCAAAAAATAATTTAAGTTGGGCCCTCAAAACTTAGGTCACTAATTCATTGTTTGTTTTAGGGTACACATTTTGGATCACTTTTCTTATGTAATTGATTCGTTCAAAGATTTCAACTCTCTTGTCCAACAAGCATGTTGGCCTTTGAATTTCAGCAATCATTTTTTTTCATTAGGGCATGCAAATATTTGTGCCACCTAATCCAATTTTCACAATAATTATCTTCTTAAATAATTTATATTTCCAAATTTTGTACATTTTTCTAACAAAAATAATATGCATGTCATTTGTATAATAATTACTATTATAAATGAATATTCCTTATAGAGTTATATAGTGGGTCACTAGGATCAACCCCATTAAAACATACATAAGCTACATGGGCCTAGCCCATATATCAATTATCACTATTTTTTGATATTTTATGGAGAAGCTAGATTTTCGTAAATATTATATTAATCAAATATTTTAAGTATTATTTCAATTGTGGATGTATAAAAACCTACACATATATTGATGTATATTTGTACACTTATCTTGCATCTACAAAGCAAACACATGTATATTGCAAGAATAACAAGGTAATTAATGAGTGTCAATTTTTTTTTCAAGAATTAAATATTGAGGATTCAAGCTGTTTTCATGGGTGATGAACATGTGATGTTATTTATCAATATATAAATATATAACATTAAAATCATATAATGGTTTTGTAATTTCAGACAAATAAAAGCAAAACAAAACTATGAAGACTTTTCTTTCGAGTGAAGAATGAATACTAATCAATAATCATAGTTACCTCTTATTTTACCCAACTATTAAAACTCCTAAGATAATATTACAGCGTGTAATTATGAGTAATTATAGCCAAACTAAAAGACTGGTCGATTTTTTTTTCCTTTTTGTGAAACGAAATAACAATGTTACATACGAATGATATATCAAAAATTGATTTGATTTTCATGTCATTAATTAATCAATATTACAATCACATTCCAAGTCAACTTATTTGTAAAACATATTTGCCACGACCAATATATCTATTTGTTTTTATACCACACATAATAAATAATATATATTTTTACTATGAAATAATTAATTCATCCTTATTGATAAGACATAGATGTGGTGATAACTTACTAACACATCAATCCTTATTGTACTATTTCACATGTGAGCAATAGCTATTCTCGAAAATTCACAAAAATTGTTGTATGAAATTAAGAGAACTATATCGTGTAATAAAGAAGTTCTTTATTTAGTTTAATGATATTCAAAGACATTCGGTCCCGATTTTATTGCGATTATATCTAATTTTTTAAGCGTGTTTCAATTCACAAAATTTAAAGATTCCCCCTAAACCAAATTTAAATGAAAGTTTTGGCCTTTTTTGTCTTGTTCTTTTATTTAATTATTATTATTATATAAAAACATATACTACCTCCTTCCTGGTTATCTTTGTCGCCTTTGACCGGCACGAATTCTAAAAAAAAACTGTTGACTTTGATGTGATGTGTTATTTTAATGTTTTTGAGTGGCAGTTTTGTAATTAATGTGTGCTTTTTGAGTGTAAAGTAGTAAAATGTTGACTTTTTTTGTTGCCATTTTTGAGCTGGCAAAGTTAGCTGGGACGTTCAAAAACGGAAAGTAGGCAAAGATAAGCGGGACGGAGGGAGTAATTATTACTACCTCCGTCCCAAAATAAATGACGTTTTAGCAACTAAAATTTGTCCCAAAATAATTGTCGTTTTCGTATTCCAAAGCATATTTATATACAATATACCAAATATACCCCTATTTAATCACCTCAAATTAAATGTGTTAAAGAAATTAAAACACCGCATTAATTAAACTTAAATAGGGATAGATTGGACTTTTTATCACATTTCTTAATATATGTGCAAAAGGCTAAAACGTCATTTATTTTGGGACGGAGGTAGTATTATTGTTTGTTCACTAGGATGTGAGTGGTTTGATGGTGGGTCCCAATAAACATGGATGTGTGTTGAGAGTGGAGACGAGTCGCCGCATATCGAACGGCTGTCCTTTAACCACCCCCAGTATTAGGTGGGCCCCACCTCTCTACATTCATTATCTATCGGTGTCCAAGAAAATTAGGAGAAAAAAAAGTGTTTTTTAGTTCTTTATGTTTAACTCGTTCGGTTTTTAGTCCAATAACTTTCAATTTTTAAATTTTAGTCATCTATATTTAGTCTTATTAGTTTTTTAGTTCTCTATCTTTTAATTTTTAATTTTTAGTCTTTTATATTTATTTCATTAGACTTTTAGTCCTCTATTTTTCAATTTTTGAATTTTAATCCTCAATAACTAAAAATATATCTTTTGTTTAGTCTTTTTACTTGTAATATTATATTTTACTTTTTAGTTTAGTTATAATTTATTATTTCTCAAAAAAAAAACAAAAGTTTTCCTTTATATACCAAAGGTAAATTATTATTAGTTGATAGTTCCATTCATTTTAAATAACCACTATTTAAAGTTGTTTCACAAATATTGAGAAACTAGTATATATCCCGTGTATCATACGAGACTTTCTAAAATTAATATTATTAATAAATATATAAAAATGTGATGTGTTTTGAGTAAAAACTAATAATGTATTGAATACACATGCTACATACAAAATGTTAGTTATTGAAAACTAATTTTATATTCACATGACTTAAAAAATATTTGTATTTGTCAATTTGTTGATAAAACATATATTATAGTCATATTTTAAATTAAAACTAAAGTAAAATGAGGTTCATTTGTACTAACATAAATTAACATCTGATTTTCTAATAATATTTAATTTTATGTATATATTAGTATTAACATATATATATCCCGTGTATCACACGGGACTTTCTAAAATTAATATTATTAATAAATATATAAAAATGTAATGTGTTCTGAGTAAAAAATAATAATGTATTGAATACACATTCTACATACAAAATGTTAGTTATTGAAAACTAATTTTATATTTACATGACTTAAAAAATATTTGTATTTGTCAATTTGTAGGTAAAACATATATTTTAGTTAAAACTAAAGTAAAATGAGGTTCATTTGTACTAACATAAATTAACATTTGATTTTCTAATAATATTTAATTTTATGTATATATTAGTATTAACATATATTAATAAAAGTTTTATAATTAACATATATTAATTAGCAATCAATATTACTTGAAAGGGTATAGCCGTATAGCTATACATTGGTATGAAATGACCATATTACTCACCATCAAATAAGTACAATTAAATTCTCATAAAATTTGTCTCACTACTCACCGGGATCATTTTAAACCATAAATCAAACTTATTTCTATTAATTTATATGTAAATTGTGAAGTGTAGGGTTGACGCATCTCATGTAACATAATCCTTAAGACGTTTTCATATAGAACGAATCTATAAAACGGTCTCATGTAGAACTTGTTTGTTTGACATAATCTCACGTGATATAATCTCAGTTCAGATCAATCATGCATAATGCAAATGACATTACTATTTCCCCGTTTTCTTTGCTTTTGTGAGATTCTCAACAACTGTAAATTGGGCCAAACACGAACTGAGGAAACCGAAAGCCTGTCATGCAACACTGGAGTTTCCATGTGGATCGATGAGGCTCACGCCACCATCATTTTTCCCTTTTTCTTCCTTCAGCCCATTAGTGCTTTGTTTGGCACACCAAATTACCACATGCATCCCATTTTTCTTTCACAAGAACTCATGTGAGACGGTCTCACGGATAGTTTCTGTGAGACGAATCCTTATTACCCATGAATTGAGCATATATCCACAAACTTTCAAATGAATTGCTAAGTCTGAATTATGGGTTGACCCGTCTCACGAAAAAAGATCCGTGAGATGGTCTCACACAAGACTTACTCTTTTTCTTTTGCTTTCCATTTTATGAATATGGACATCATCTTAACTACCGAGTATATAATATGTATCAATTGCTGACGTGTCAAAAATTCAACATATTTATTAATTTCACTTTCCATGTAACACGTTATGGATGAATATTTTAGCATTTTCGAACATGTACAAATAGCGATCTTCCAATTAGGGTATCATATATGACATCTGTAATGATGTAAAGTGAGCATAATTTATGGACCATAGAGTTTTGGCTCATATAATTATATATGTAAGAATTATTTCATATAAATTTTCTGAAAAGATAAAGAAAGATTGAATCACTGGACAAATTAATATTCAGATGAGACTTTTTTCTCGCTTCATATATTTTAAAAATAAGTGCAAATAATAGAGTTCTAGAACTAGAAAGTTATACTTTTGATTAGCCAGGTCTTCTTGCTTTCAAATACTTTTTTCAAGAAGCTCTCTTTGGTCATGTGATTTGATGTTTTTTTTTTTCCTTTTCCTTTTAAGATGTGATTTTATCCCTTTTCTTTTATACATATTCCTTTATTGTCTAATCTTAATGACGTTAAGATAAGTTTTTGGGGGCCCTCTAGGTCACAGTTAAGATAAGTTTTTGGGGGCCCTCTAGGTGCTGTGATGTGGTGTGTTGATCCAATTTTATGAAAATTGGTAGAATTAGTGGGTTTTTTTTTTTTTTTCCCTAGATGTATCAAAATTGTTTTAACCATTCAATTTGTGTTTTTATTTATTTATTTAAAAGAACGAAAGCATTGTTTATGGTAATTTTATAATTTATGAAATATAAATTTTTGAGGTAAAATGTTAAAAACAACGCAATAAATTATTATTAATGTTGTGTTTAAATTAGGCGATTGTAAATGAAAGATTGGAAAAGAATGCATTTGAAATTCATTCAAATTTCTAAGAAAATAATTTCCAAAATGGAAGTGATGAACGAATTCAGATACGTATCAATTCAGATTTCATCAAAAAATTAAATATATGTTAAGTCCCTCGACCCAAACACAACCTAATAGAAAGCAAGTGAAAAGTATTAACCATTGAATAATAATAATAACGATATATAGTAAATGTATGTTTGCCATTTTTTATAATTAGCATATTTACATAAAAAAAAAAAAGTTGTTTGTTGTTGCTTTATGCAACTTGACTATTCTTGCATGCAATTGATTATTTATCATTGTTGATGTTTGTTCCCTTTCAACACTAAAAATTATTAGAACACTTTTTTTTTTTAAATAAGAATTTTTTGTTTGATGCAATAATAATACATAATTTGTGTGGCCCAAATTAATTAAAACAGTTTAAGTTGATGGGTTCTTAGCTTTGAGATAGCTTCAACTTTGTCACTCAATTACCTTAGTGGTCAATATAGTCTATATAAAATCTTAGTAATAATTTGATGTTGAGTTCAATTTCAATGTAAATTAGCAATGTTTTTGTTTTTATTAAAAAAATAAAATATAATAGGATTAAAAAACTCAATATAAGAACCTTAAACGTTCGTCCAAAAATAATAAATATTTGAAAAAACCTACAACATCCTTATAAATTAAATACCTAATTTGAGGAGACTTTTGTGGGGTAGGGCTATAGAAATATGAATAAATTTTGGACAAAGTTGACAAGAAAATACCTAAAATGACATTTGATTTGTATTATAAACGTAGTTAATTTTCAACACTCTTTTTCATTAGCACTCTTATATGAATTACGATATGGGCCTTCTTTGCAATGGGCCACGAATTCTTTATACAAGTACAGAATGTTCCAACATTAACTCACGGGCTTTTTAAGTGGGCTTCTTGACGAAGCCCACCTAACATATATGTTTTATTATTAATAGTTTCATACAAAGTAATAAAGGGTTAAAGAAATAGTCACAAATTTTACTCAATTTGCATTTAAACAAACTTTTTGAATATTAGTAAATATAATATCAACTATCATATTTTTTGAAATTTAAACCTATAAATATATTTCAACTATTATTATTTTTTACAATAACTTCTACAATGTTAAAACAACCATCATTTTATACATTAAGCCATCGTTTTATTTTAAAATGATGAGAGTTATTTTAATAGTCAATATATTCAAAAAAAAAATTGATGGTTAAAAATTGCAAAACTTATGAAAATTTATGTTACATTTGTTAATATTAAAAAGTTGGTTAAAATTACAAATTGAGTAAAATTTGTGATTATTTTTTCAATTAACCCAATAATAAATGATAATAATATTTTATAATTTCATATATTGTGTGTGTATATATACTCTTTTAAATATATAAAATAAAACTAAATCAATAATTAACAATAAGAATACTTATAATTTAAAATATATATTTATTAATGATTTATTTTAAATAGAAAATTAGCAAGTCAAGAAAATATAAGACTAGATTTATCGGTGATATTTACCCAACCCCAACCCATATAAAACAAAAAAGAGAAAAAAAAAAGAAAAAATGTAATTAGAGTTGCCAACCCAATGGTCAGCCCATCTTGGGTTGGTCAACTCAACTTTATCTTACACCAATAGGATTGTGACAAATGTCACAATTTTATTTGTTCCATATATTTTTTGCGAATATAATTTAAATTGTTGATATTGAAGATAATGTGTATCAAAAAAATATAAAAAATTTATCAAAATTTATGATTTTTTTTTCTCTATAAATAGAGTCCAATATTGATAAATTTTCAAACACAATTTGAAGAGTTCGATTTCCTCACAATCTTAAATTCTCTCGTTTTCTCATCGAATTTTTATCATTTCCCATTATGGATCCAAATTATTTTTCAACCTCCCAAAATTATCCAAACTCCCAAGATTATCCAAATTTTCAATCATTTCCAAATTCGGAAGATTATCCAAACTCTCCGTATTATCCAAACTCTCAATTTTCTCCAAATTACAATCAAGTTGATATCCTTGAACAAGTCCAAACTTCACAAAATATCTCCGAAAAAGATATTCGAGATGTTCAACAAACAAACACAAATCAAAAGGGGGGAAAAATGTTAGTTGGTGTGTGAAAGAAGATGTAGCGTTGATGTCATCTTGGTGTTTTGTTAGTGAAGATACCGTACGTGGTAGAAATCAAAAGGGTGTGTCGTTATGGGCACGAGTGCATGAGATATTTTTTATATATTTCTTACGTTTTCAAAAAATGATTATATATAATATTCAATTATAAATAATGAGAAAAGAAATATTTTAAAGGTTGGGTTGGTGTCATTAATAAACGTTTAAATAATTGAAGGTTGGGTTGGGTTGTAAGTTGTGTATGTGGATGAGAGAAAAATGATTTTTATATTAGAAGGTTGAGTTGGGTTGGGTTACGAGTAAACATAGTCTAATAGAGTTGGGCCTTGCACCATTCATTAGGGCCGGGTCGAGTCGGGCCGGGCCATGTCCATTTGGCAGCCGCGCCGCCACCATAAATAGCCTCAGCCGCCGGTCCTATTTATGTGCAAACGGCAAGAACACCGACTTCAGATCACTTCTCTTTCCATTTCCCACTCGTATGAGCAAAATCTCAACTTCTTGATTGACGATTATCAAAATTCAAAGCAGAGTGAGAATATTGGGTTAGCTTAATCAATTAGGGTTTTGGAATTGTCGCCCTTGATTGACATTATTAGATCATGGCTAGCGAAATAGCAGAATCCAACTCTCCGTCTACTTCTGGTATTTGTTTTTCCTTCGGGGTTCTCGTTTCGTGTTCTTTTGCTTTTTAATTGTAGCTTATTGAAGTTCTCTTGAAATTAGAAGTGTTTCTTACTGATATGAAGAAAAGTTTACAATTGTTATAGAATATCCGTTTCCACGCATTGTAATATTTCAAAATTTTGTTTTTGATCGCCAAGATGGGAATGCTGATAAGTTTAACGTCGAAGCTACGGAAATTCTTGCAAATGAGGCAATGGTAATAGTAGTCGGTTTAGTTGTAATGTCTTTTTTTTGTGTTGTGTGTTCATTCTTGGATTTGTCTTATGATTCCCTATGCAAGAAAACTCATCATTCATGAATAACTTCTTTATTCAGCGGTTGCCAATATCAGATGCAGTGCCCATATACGAGCAACTGCTGGCCACATTTCCCACTTCGGCAAAATATTGGAAGCAGTACGTTGAGGCACTCATGGCTGTAAATAATGATGAAGCAACAAGACAAGTATTCAGCCGTTGTCTTTTGAATTGCCTGCAAGTTCCTCTTTGGTATGTATTCCTACACTTGGCTTGTGTTCTCACATAGTTCACTTTTGTTCAAATCTTAATGTGCTTCCACAATGCTAATTGCAGGCGATGCTACATTCGGTTCATAAGGAAGGTTAATGATAAGAAGGGAATAGAGGGTCAGGAGGAGACTAAGAAAGCCTTTGAGTTCATGCTTAACTATGTTGGTATGCCACAAAAATACTAGTCCATCTAGCTCATCTTTGAATCCCCATAACTCACACACTCTCCTTTGTTTTTGCTGCTTTCTGTTTACCTTGGTACAGACATTTAAAGTAAATAAGCAGAATCCTATATTGAGCTGTGTGAATATCAGAATAGATATTTATTAAGAAAAAAATCAAGAGCTTCAGTGTTTTGTTTAACCTTGATGGATTATCTCATTTAAAGATGTAACTTAGAGTTTCTTCAGTTGTTGCTACTACTATAAGTCCACTACATAATGGTTAACTAAGTGAAAAGGAATAATTAAATTCATGTGATTATGATTAGTTCTTTGGGTCTTCAGCCTTTACTGTAAAATAAAGTTAGAGAGTAATGTTGTTTATTTCTTGGTATTGCATTCTATAACCTTTATTTTCCGTTTATTATGTTAGTATGTGCAATCGCCATTGCCTTCATACAATAATTTCATGCTTACAGGAGCTGATATAGCGTCCGGTCCTGTGTGGATGGAGTACATCGCATATTTAAAATCCTTACCGGTTTGTCTTCTGTTGTTTGTTTTATGTACAAAATACTCTGTCAACTGCATGCTCTTGGGATTATTAACATTTTTAACTTTTGTATTATTGTGCCAATGAAAAAATGGTACAGGCCCAGACAACACCAGAAGAGTCACAACGGATGATAACCTTACGCAAGACGTACCAGAGAGCAATTGTTATGCCTACTCATCATGTTGAACAGCTTTGGAGGGACTATGAGAATTTTGAGAATTCAGTTAGCCGTACCCTGGTAAAGATTTACTTATGTTTTTATTTTTTATTGTTAGGTTTCATGTTCTCCAATGGTGCATTGTTAAAATATTATTGGTGTTGAGGATAGAGTCAGAACTGAACAGTTAGGTCCATGTTCTCCAATGGTGCATTGTTAAAATATTATTGGTGTTGAGGAAATAGTTAGAATCTACATACGAGAATGAGAAATATGTGGCTGACTTAAATCTCTAATTTTTAGAGTCAAAAGTTTTGTTTTCTATGTGTTCTCTCACTGGAAAGATGGTTTATTGGATTCTTATCTTGATAGGTGATCGTGGTGCTAGTGAGTAACCTTAGAGGAAGTTTTAATCTGATTGTTCAATTTCTTGTAGGCAAAAGGGTTGTTGGCTGAATTACAGCCAAAGTATAACAGTGCAAGGGCTGTATACCGGGAGCGTAAGAAGTATGTTGATGAAATTGATTGGAATATGCTTGCTATTCCTCCTACCGGTTCTCCTAAGGTTCTTTTTTTATTTTATTTACCAAATTGTGATTTCATATAGTAGTGTAAGATGTACCACTGGTTCTTAATTTTAACTGAGTTACCTGAAGAAAAGATTCATTCAATGGAACAATCATGAAGTACCATTACATATTTATTAAAAATAAATAAATAAATATATGTGTGTGTGTGTGTGTGTGTGTGTATTTGTGCTGGAAGTAATGTGTTGCTGATTGCCTTCACTTGAGTACTTTGCAACTAGGTAAATGGGTGGTAACTTACAAATTGAGTCATCAGACACTACTTTTAGTTTACTTGTTTGGAATTTAGATACAGGACAAATGAATAAAATAGTATTCAGTGGCTATTTGTTAATTGAAAATAATTACCTGGTATCATTTATTTAAGTTTCTATTTGACTGTAAATATTTTACAGGAGGAAATGCAATGGATGGCATGGAAAAAATTATTAACCTTTGAGAAGTAGGTATCTCCCATTACTGTTATGGTTCTCTACTTCTCTTTGTTGAGTTAAAGTGGTGGATTTCCAATCTTGATAGTCAAATATAGAACTTTATGCCTCATTTTGATCAATTTCATATCTTCCGTCGCTGTGTTCTGTGTGCGTTACATGTTGCCAGATGCATGGTATTCAGAATGTTGTCTTTCTACATCGTGTTTGGTCTTTTTGGAAGGTGCCTATTGATATTGGAGCATTTTCTTTTAGCATAGCACATGTAATAATCTTGCATGCACGATAATTTTATTCTTCCGTTTTCTTCTTTTGCTGTGCATTTCCTGTATGTTCATGATTTTACATTTTGAAGAATGTCTTTTGAACCTTTTGGTTGCTAGTTTCATCTTCATGGTTTATTTGCTTAATTCCTCTATTAAATTAGTAATTCTCACACTGTCATTCATGTGCTTGTATCTCTTGCTACAAATATTTTATTCGTAAATTTGTCCTGGTATTGCCTTAATGAAACACAGTTTACTGGAGTGCTCAAGCAGCGATTATCTTTGACTTCTTAACAGAGGCAACCCCCAGAGAATTGACAACGTTTCAGCAAACAAGAGAATTGCATTTGCTTACGAGCAGGTACACAGTCACAAAATATTAAATGAATTGTAATATTGTTTTTGTGTTTTAGCGCTTGCATGGTTGTCTCAAGCTCAATACTTTGACAGCTATTGCCGGAACATTGTCAAATTTTCAATTTTCATCACAGAATTTCAATTTGTTATTTTCTCAGACAACTCTTGAATTGCATTGATAATATTAATATATGATTTACATTATGTTGGCTTTTCTGATAATTAATTACCTGGTGAAGACACCAGGGTATGGATCTCACATATGCTTTGTAGATTAAGCTATCAGTGAAAAAAATCTATAGACAAATATTTCAATATTCAATTATCAATGTGATTATCCATTCCCTTACGATTCAAGAGTAGTTCCAACAAATTCTTCACTCGGTTTCAAATCCATTATGGAAGGTGTTCATAAGTGGTAATGAACCATTCAACAACTGAAAAAGGCAAGATCAATCTGAGCAATTGACACCTCACTTAACTGCTGGTCACTGTAGATAATTGTTAATTGTTAGTGTGTGGTGAGAGTTGGTTAAAAAATATGCATTCTGATAACATTAATTTCCTTTTTTTTTGGTCATGGAATCCTTGAATTGATGTTTTCCCTCGCATTAAATATGGAGCTATGGACTTCATAATATTTAAACACCATTGAATTAATACTTTTGCAATGAAGAAGCATATAGCAAGGAGAAACTGCTCACATGTTTTTTTCTTTTTTATTGTGCTAGTGTCTCATGTATTTATATCATTACCCTGATATATGGTATGACTATACCATGTGGCATGCAAAAAGTGGTTCCAGAGATTCTGCAATCAAAGTTTTCCAACGTGCATTGAAGGCTCTTCCAGGTAAATTATCTGTCCTGAGAGAATTTATGTTCTCAAGAGTTCCTCATGCGGAAATACCTTGTTCACTCATTGCCATCTATTTTGTTATTACTAGTTTGGTGCCAATATTAGAAGATCTTTTGATATAGCTGTTCTCATCTCTGTCTAAACTGCTGTAGCCTGTCCATTCTCAGTTCTATGTGCATTTCATGTTAGTCATTTAATCATGTTTAGTGCTTTCATTTTAGATTCAGAAATGCTAAAGTATGCTTATGCTGAGCTGGAGGAATCTAATGGAGCAACTCAGGTTTAACTGTGACTTAAGATTGTTATTTTGTGGATAAGTCATTTAACTATGTATTTATTTAGTCTTGACTTATTTCTTTTGGTCCAGGCTGCAAAGAAAGTATATGAAAGTCTTTTGGGGGATGGTGCGAATGCAACAGCTTTATCACACATCCAGGTATGAGATTTCTTTTACATGTTGCACTAAAATGAATGCAGCTATCAAAAGTAGAAACACACATCATCTGTATGATGAGCTACCAGATAACAGAGCTCTCAACTTCAGATGTTTGTATCCTGTTGATTCCTTGAAGCATTCAGCCAGCTGATATTTTAGGTTTTAAGATCTTAGTTGTTAAGTTCCATTTCTATTTTCCACCTCCTCGATTAGTTGCAACCATGTATCAGTTTTTTAGGTTCCAATTTATCTAATGGCTCTTCAGTCAGAAGGACTATATGGGAAAGTTGTGAATAGAGAGGATTATAGCAGTCCTTATAAATCTAGATTTCTTTTATCAAGATTAGTCAAGTAGCCATTGTAAACACTAAACACTTTCCAATGCGATCATATTGATTTTTTCTTAATTTGGTACTGTTATCTTCACTGGCCAATTATTTTAAAGCACTTAGTTTTTAGCTTGTAGTCACGTGACATCATTACAATATTTTATTGCAACTTCTCTGTTAAAAAATTCATTTATGCTTGAACAGATTTGGAACAAAATTTTATATACTTTGGCAGATTATCTAGAAACTGCATACAGAACATACTGGTTTACTTCTTAAATTATTTATGCTGTTCTGCTGTGCAGTTTATACGGTTTCTAAGAAGGACAGAAGGAGTTGAAGCGGCTCGTAGATACTTTTTGGATTCACGTAAATCCCCAAACTGCACTTACCATGTTTATGTGGCATATGCAATGATGGCTTTTTGTCTAGATAAGGATGCAAAGGTGATTTTTGAACTATTGATTACCTTAGCTTCCATTATTGTTTTCTCTTATTAGATAAGTCTTTGCTGGTCTTTCTACAGTTATTTAGATCCTCTGGTAGTGGAAACCAGAACATTATGGTCATGTTATTTGAAATAGCCAAAAAAAGATATGATTTGCATGATGCAACAACTGCTCATGATTCCTTTGATCTCTTTACCTAAAAAGAACGTTGGGGTTTTCTTTACTATATTAATTCCTTGTGCTGTTGATGATTGCTTCTTTCCTTTTACTGCACTCCTGAGTCATGAAGCCAGAGAAACTGTGATCAAGAGGATAACAAAGCATATTGATAAACTTTTCATATTTGTCTTTTGTACTTGTTTTTGCAGCTTGCACACAGTATATTTGAAGCAGGTCTAAAACGTTTCATGCATGAGCCCAGCTACATTCTTGAGTAAGTTCCTTTTTCATATTCAATTTTCATGCCAATGTAATTCTGGACCTGGTTGGACAAGATCTATCAAGTAAACTGTTGACATGCCATCTTGGGAACCTTTTATCTGACTATATCATCAAGACTACATTCTTATTAGTAATAGTCATAGTTGTGCCTGTGATGGTAATAGTGGTAAAATACTAGTATTGACTACTGCAGCAGTGGATGTCATCAGCAAGAGTGAGAGCTACTGCATCTTTAGTAAAATCCCTACCTGTCTGAATGATACTTTGGAGAAGTGACATGACTTAAATCTCTCTCTCTCTCTCTCGCTCTCTCTATACACACACACACACACACACATATTCCGGCTGCATATAGATTGTTTCTCTACATTCTTGCTCTTCCATGTGATTCTTCATACTATTATCACTTGGGGACAGTGTGTGACATTGCATCATCTTTATATTGCAGATATGCTGATTTCTTGTGTCGCTTGAATGACGATAGAAACATTCGTGCTTTATTTGAGCGAGCATTGAGCTCACTTCCACCTGATGAATCTGTTGAGGTACATCAGCATTCTCTTTTGTTCACTCTGTTGCTTTATTTGCTATATTTCTGCTTCTTTTCATGTAGATTAATTTTAAATACGCTAAGGCTCCATTTGGATATGAGTGATTTGAAATTCAGGATTTGAAAGGAGTGAATTTCAAATCCTCTCAAGTTGGAGTGGATTTCAAATCCACCAAAATGACTCCAAACTTAGTTTAAAATGAAAATCATGGATAAAGTTTGTTTGCGTTTCGGTTGTCAAACATGTGAAAACAAAGACATCCTTGAGTGACAACATACTAAATTAGAAAAAGTCTTTTGTCCCCCCCTCCCCCTCTCTCTCTCTTAAAATATAGGTGCATTTGAATAAAAAGAAATGTTTAAAATACCTAAACTTTAATTTGAGAAAATCTGTGGCCTTATTGGATTTGAAGTTAAACTATGATGTTGTACTTGTGAATCAATTTGCTGAATCCATCCACCTCTTCCACATTTTGGTTTCATTTTCTTCTTCACATTTTTTCACACTTCTCTATACATTTCGCCTTCGAAATGCTCAACTTTTGGGCAAAATTTAAGGCCTTAACTATTTTACTTTGTATTGTGATAGACTATTCTTTTACCTTTTTTGTAGGTTTGGAATAGATTCGCCCAATTTGAGCAGACCTATGGAGATCTTTCGAGCATGTTAAAGGTAGATTTATGAAGGCTCATATTCTTGTTACTCTTGGTATTGTCTAATCTCATGTCAGTGTTTCTATTAGTTTGGTTTTGGGATCATGCAATTTGTCATCTGAAAGTGCTTTGCCTCAACTCTCCAAATAATTGAGATTATTATCAACTATGAGCAATTTAGACCAATTTTATCGAAGTAATGTTTGTGGTCTGCAGGGGTCATATGTAAATTATATGTAGGCTATGTAATCTCTATAAGATATGTTTGTTGTGATTCCTTACATACAGCTCTACTGTTGCCTTAGGTTGAGCAAAGAAGAAAAGAAGCTTTATGTCGAATGACTGAAAATGGAGAATCAAATTTAGAAAATTCACTGCAAGATGTTATATCAAGATATAGTTTCATGGATCTGTGGCCTTGTTCAACTAAGGACTTGGATCATTTAGCTCGGCAAGAAGTACTTATTGCAGCCCTCCCTCCAACTTCAATATTGCAGTAGAACTCATATCTTTATTTCTTCATGCCCAAAGCAAATTCTAATCATAATATGATACTCCTCTTTCAGTGGCTCTCTAAAAATCTAAATAAGAAGATCGAAAATTCGGTTCCTGCTAATGGACCTAGTTCTGCAGGTAAAGTTATGGCCATTACATGTCTTCTGGATCTTTTCCTCTTCCATTTCACATGATCATCCAGTTTTGTATACAGACCGGAGCATTTCAGATATTCCAAACAATTCAAATATGTTTGGCAAGATTGTTTATCCTGATGTTTCAAGAATGGTGATTTATGGTCCAACACAAAAGCCTGGTATTATTCATTTTCTCTTGTTGCATTGTAGTAAAACTATTTATAGATTGTTTGTTCGATATGATGCTCAGAAGTCACAACTTACGATTTTCTGTAAAAAGATGGAATGAGTGGTTTAGCTATACCTTTAATGCGGTTAATGCTTGAATACGAGAATGTGCCTATTGTTCTTGTAGTCCTGGCCAAACTGGCTATTAAGCTTCTTAGATATGAAGTCTCTTAATATGAATCTTGCAGGAACTCCTGCCTCCGTACTTCCAGTTGCTTCGAGCACCTTGCCAAATGGCCTCATTACTGGAGCAACTACTGCAACCAATGATATGTTAAAAGCCTTACCTCCATCATTAGCAGCCTTCGTGGCAAATTTGCCAGCTGTTGAAGGTATCTTCTATACAAACTTTTTCTCTTTATTCTTGCCTTGTTTCTGATGGAATCAAGTGATGGATTTCCATTCGGCAATGGTAGTACATTTCTGAGAATAGTTTCATTGGTAATCAGAACTGGGGGTTCGTATATTCAAGAATTTGGAGCTATCTACCATTGTTACTTGATCACCAATTGCTTATTCTGAAATTTTAGGTCCATCTCCGGATGTTGATTTTGTGATATCCATATGTTTGCAAAGCAACGTACCATCAGCTACTGGGAAATCTGTTACTCAACAGCCTGCTCCGAGCACCAGTGACCTGTCTGGTTCTACCAAATATAAACAATCAAGAGACAGACAATCTGGTGGGAAACGGAAAGACTCAGATAGTAAGTTATCCTTTTTCACTTTTGCATCTCACAATCATGCTAAAATATACTACTCCAATCATCCATGACATTGAATAGAAATTTGAGGCATGATTAGTTTTGTATCACAGAATCTGTTCCAGAAACGAAGATTCAGGTTTTCATGATATTGATAAACTAATTTTGCGTGGTCTTAGGACAAGATGATGATGAGACATCTACTGTCCAAAGCCAACCACTACCTAGAGATGCCTTCAAGATTCGCCAACTACAGAAAGCTCGTGCAACCAGTTCACGAACTGGTGGTTCTGCATCATATGGAAGTGGATTTTCAGGATCTCTTTCTGGAAGCTCTGGTTAATCATGGATTCGGCATCATATATCCCGAATCACTGTTGTTTGTAAATTATTGTTAGAATACACATTTTTTTGTACAAAATCATTATTATTTAGTTATTTTTGTTTCACTCAACACCATCATATTTCAAGTAATATTGCACTTGGCCTTTCTTCCCACAGAACTGGAATCTGATTGTCTTCAAAGATGTTGGTTGAATACAAATTATGTTGCACACAGCAATTAATACTTTATTGTTTCTGGAAAAGGCATATTGCCTGTGATAAAAGTTGACTTTTGGTTATCTTCTGTTTGACCATCATTTTTGGTATGTCATTATGATGAAATATATTGATATCAGGGCAACTTGGAATTATACATTGCACTGATGCATAGTACTACCTCCGTCCTGACTAACTTTGCCTATGTTTAACCGGTCCGGAACCTAAGAAAAAACTGTTGACTTTGATGTGATGTGTTATTTTAATGTTTTTGAGTGACAATTTTGTAATTAATGTGTGTTTTTTGAGTGCAAAAGTTGTAAAATGAAAGAAATGAAAGGGTAAGGGAGTAAATTTTTCTTTATCATTTTTGGGCTGGCAAAATAAAAAGGGACAAACAAAAATGGAAGTAGGCAAAGTTAACAGGGCCGGAGGGAGTATAAGTTATCTTATAAGTTACATTATAATTAGATAAGGAAATGCATTCTGGCTTTAGAACAAGATATTGTGGATGTATCAAATAGACAACAATGTATTTAGCTATCAGAGTAGAAGTAGAAAAGGTTCGAATGAGTTCAAGCATTATTATGACAAAAATAACATGAAACACTATCTTTTAGAGGTTGCTGCAATGGGGACGCCACCACAATTGGTATTTCTAGGTGCATATACAAAATGTTGGTATCAGCTCTCTGCTGTATCCTAGATTCATGTAGGATTTCGAGCCATAGGTAAAGAACTGAAAACCGAACCTCTTCCTCAGTAGTTGAGCCGACGGATGAATAGCTAAACTGCTTCTAAATCTGCATATAAAATCAATTAAAAAACTGTTCATGCGCACGTGAAAAAGTTGCAGAAGAAAACCATGTGAATAAATAACAATGCAAAATGCCGAGTCCTGGAGGAAGGTTCAAAAGTGAAACCAGATGACATGCTTATAATGCTAATTGCCAATAGACAGATAGATAATCTGAAAAAATGTAAACTGCAGGACGCCCGTGTAACGGCAGAACAGAATCAGAATCATGAGTTCTTCACCAATTGAAAGATTCTATATAAAGAATTTCAGTTTCAATATATCCATACAATCATATATTACCTATCCAGAGATTTAACCACTACGACGAGGTCTTGTCTGCTTCAGTGTTGTCAATTGCAGGATCGATGTGGTTTTTTTCTGAAGCCTTTTTGGGTCTCCGGAACCATAGAAACATGAACCACAAGGTCCTCAATATTGCTCCATTTGCAAAGTGCGGAATGAATATACGCCCCCAATACGGGTAATGAGGGCCCGGAAGCTTGAGCAACGCAAAGAACATCACAATAGCAATCAGATGCCAAGGGACTTCTGCGTACTGCAACAGCAAGAAAGAACAAAGTACAGACAATAATGACAGAAACAACTTTTTCCTAGTTTGGCAGTGCAATAAAAAGAAAATATATTTAGAAACAGAAACAGCTTATTTTCCTTATTTTATAATTTTTGGATAATTCAAAATTGAAGTGTCCCAAAAATGAGAATAATTTAATAAATATAGAAAACTGAATGGCTAAAAGTTTTAATCATAAAATACCAACTACAACATATTTTACATTAATGAAGTCTCTGTTCAACAGAAAATATTTAACATTTCAAAAGTCTTGAATAGATTTAGTAGCAAAGAGAAGCAATTTCTATGAGCTAGTATGCTGGAATAGTGTCTTCTTCACCACAATGTGCCAAACAGAGTATCATGGCATATATAATTTTACGAGCCCATTACCATAAAGATGAAATGAATATCAAAATAATATGCAAGAATGATGTGATAGTATTTTGTGGATCTGATACGAGACTCATACTATAGTTTAACAGAACACCTTTTAGCACATTAAAGAATCTTTTTCAACCCTATCCATTACTAACTATGCTGAACCTGCATATCAACCTCTGTCTAGTATTATGCTCCAGAGGCCAATTTCCTCTCAATGCAAAAAAATTTCTCAACCTTCTAATTGTGGGTAGTTCAGTCCGTCTATATCTTGGTACATGCATTAGTCTTCTTCATATGCCCATGAATGTTTCAAATTCATTGTTTCGAAGCAAAGACATAAATTAAGGGAATGCATTTCTTTTTAAACAAGCAAATTTTCATGTTCAATTTAATAAATTGAAAGTTAAAATCACCTTGAGATATGATGATGACTCCAAAGCAGCATTTCTCAACACCCCAGATACAGCAGCACCGATCAGAAATGGAAGTGGGATGAGGTATAGCTTCCTCTCATGAGCACAATAAGACATTTCACTAATTGACGTAATAGAAAATACAGGAATAGACAAGTATTTAATAACTGCTAATACGAGGTCAAGAATGAGCTGAATGAAATGATCCAATGTCTTGTTCCAAGGGAAAGTTTTGACAGGCTGAGGAGACATATCCCACAAACTTTTCGCTTTGCCAACAATATGATCAATACTCAGCTTCCTAGGATCACCTGGCTTGTCAGCAGCCATATTCATACTGCATGAAATCCTTCGGGTATTTTGACATAACCGATTTGATTTAAAACTCAACATCTGAGTTCTACGGCATAACTGAAGGTTCTGCAGAACAAAAGGACACTGTCAGGCGAGAACATATCATAACATACAAGTGAAGAAAGACAGTTTTGAAGCAGCTAATGAGCTTGCTTATTCCACGTAATACTCAAATAAATTGAACAATGCATGCTAAGAGAAAATTCAAGTCTATTCATCACATAAAACTGATTAGCAGCATCAAATCTTTTTCTTAGTTTTTTTCTTCATTTCCTTTTTAATTCGATGAGAAACAACAGAAAGCAAGAAGAATCTCCAACATATTTGAGATTCTCACAGCGGAGATGAAGTTCGTCGGGCACATAAGTATCTTAACAATCAGAAAACACACTACCTACGCTCAACTGCTAAGTACCCCAACTCAAAAAATTGCCAAAACGAATTCAAAATCTTTCTTGATTCATAAAACCAAAACAAGGAATTACAAACTACAGGCACTGCACCAAAACCATCCAACCCATCCTACAAAAACTGATGAATTAATCTACTAACTCCCTCTTCGCAACAAAAGCTAGCTAACAAGAAACTTGAAACCCTCATTTCTTTCACATTCAATTTTTCAGTCCTATAAATTGACAAAATTCTGATAAACAAAATAACAATTCAAAATTTCGCCATATTTCCCAAAACGGAAGGAAAAATCCATAAATTCTCTCGTTTGATTCATATACAAAATGCAACATAGAATGATAACCTGGAGTGAATAAAGAGCAGAAGCATTGAGCTTAAGCGCCATTTTTCAGGGATAAAACCGCAAAAGCAATAGAAACGTATCAGCGAATTATCTGCAAAAATGGCATAGAAATTAAAAATTCAGAAAGCCAAAGCAGCGATTCTGAATTTGGTTTGGGGTTTTGGATGAGAGTTTTTTCTTTCACTTCTTTCATACAAATTTATATTAAAAAAAAAAAAAAATCAGTAAAGGACAAAATAGTCATTTACAAAACAAAACATAAACAGCTCAAACTATATAACATGGGAAAATTCCCAGCCATCTTGGATCGAACTCAACCACCTACATAAGGATGTTCAAACGGTTCGGCGGTTTCGGTTTCGGTTCGAACCGCCGGTTTGGCGGTTTCGGATTGGTGGAACCGAAATCGAACCGGTAGGTGGCCGGTTCCGGTTTCGGTTCCGAACCGCTGGTTGAACCGAAACCGGGCGGTTTGGCCGGTTCGAACCGGCCGGTTCCTCTTTTTTTTTTTGCATTTTTCTTGTTCATTTTGATTTTGCAACTCCGAATTTGTTTATTAATGTTTGTTTCGATATAATTCATGATTGAAATAGACTAATAGAGTACACAAAATCGAACCGGCACAAATGTTTTCATTATAAATTGCAAAATTATAACAAGTTATACAATTTTTAAGTTTCTAATCTAACACAAAAACTCATGTGAGACGGTCTCACAGATAGTTTCTGTGAGACGGATCCTTATTACCCATGAATTGAACTCATATCCACATATTTCCATATGAATTGCTAAGTGTGGGTTATGGGTTGACCCGTCTCACGAAAAAAGATCCGTGAGACGGTCTCACATAAGATCTACTCCTAATCTAATGATTGCAATTCTAATGAATTTATAATCTTAATTCTAATCTATTAGACTATTACAAACTAAATATATCTATTACAATTACAAAAGTTTATCTAAAGATTAAAGAGAAGGGGAAAAAAATTGAAAGAGCTTAAGTTTCATTCTAAGTTTGGAAATTCAATTCAATTCCAAACTTATAATGAAATTGCCTACGTATTCTTAATTCTAATCAAATTAAGGAATCAAAACCATTATTCCTTAGCAATAATGGTTAGAATAGGATACATGGTGGTCCTTCGTGACCACCACTTCAACAAATTACTTGAAGTCTCAAAAGCAATAGATTCATAAGTAGCACTTAAATAAGAGTCTAACTTTTGAGTAGGGTTACCTCTAGATCGTTTTTGTGTCCTAATGTCATAAAAAAAATTAAAAAAATTAAAAAAAATTAAAAAAATTAAAAAATTAAAAAAAATTTAAAAAAATTCAAAAATAAAATAAAAATTGTAAAAACCGGCGGTTTGAACCGCCGGTTCGCCGGTTTGCAAAAATTGGAACTGGAACCGAACCGCCCCCGGTAGTTCGCGGTTCAGGTTCGGAACCGAAACCGGGTCAACGGTTCCGGAACCGTTGACCGGCGGTTGCCGGTCAGAACCGCCCCGGTTTCGGTTTTCGAAACCGTTTGAACGTCTTTATATCGAAAGCATTTCAATAAATATAAGTATAAATTTCGTATCGGAAGTGAGTTATAATAAGTATAGCGTTTTCAAAAAGCATTTCAAGGAGCGAATGAATTATGGAAAAAGAGGACTCTGTTTTCTGGAATTCCCATCATCAAGTTTAGATTTTGTCAAGCCTCAACAGTATCGATCTGCATGGAATCGCCGCTGATATATCGGTTTTCATTTAATATATTAAATGTGAAGAAAAAAAAACTAGCTAAGAAGCTCACACTGGAGATAATTCCAGGTATTCGAGTAATTGGATGAACTAACATGTCGAGTATGAGTATGAGGTAACCATGAATTCTTCTTTCTCTATAAACAGAGCTGCTTTAGTTGCGGAGAGAGAACAGATGATTATCAAACCAAACATCATTTACATATTTATTACTACGGATTGATTACCAAATCCCTGAATCCAAGCACAACCTTAGGATTTAGATTTCGTATATATCGGAATTAGGAGAGGAAAGACAACTAGTCAAAACTCTATAAGCAGATCAACTATCTTCAAACTCCTTGGAAGACTTTTGATAAGAAAACCGGAAACGAAAATAGCATGTATTCCAAGTGCATATAAATTACGTACGGTATGAGAACATGACAATGGGGTTATCTCAGAACCAGTGTAGCCACTGCCTCCAACCACACCAATTCCGAACTTTTCCGATTTACGAGCCCTAATTTGAAGAAAAAGAAATGAGAATTAAAAAACGAAAAAAATAAAAATTTGAGGAACGAAAGGCTTTAACTTGAAGAACTGCAGGCAACGGAACCGAAGGAGTTAAACTTACTACAACATAAATGCATAATTATTGGTAAATAAAATCAATATGGTGTGTAAATCACAATAAAACACATCAATACCAATTTACAAAGTTTAGCACTAGGGATATCTTAATAAAATTTTAATATGTGAGATCGTAAGAAATATTGATATATGTTTGGTGCCAATGATTAAAATGTTATTAGACATAGTGGTTAATATTCTAATTAACATAACCGTCAAGTACAACTTGAATATATATTTATGTGTGTGTGTGTGTGAACTGATCAACTACTAAAATTTACATCAAAATAAATATTTCTAAAATATACTTTTACATAGTAGAGATATTAATAATTATGCTACAGTATATAATGATGTTGATTGCTTGTACGGAAACTTATTATGATTAGAGTGGAATATGCCTTGGTTATTTAATTTATTAGCTAAACATTAAATATGATCAAATATTTGAATTAGTCAAAAATTGGAAAAAGCAAGCTATTATTTTTTTGGTTAATATGATAAAATGGGATCAATTCTTAGACGTGATAGCCATTGAGGATTGTAATTATCCAAACTTTTGAGGGAAAATAACATAATTATCCAAAATATTGATCTTGAACATCCTTTCACGTGAAGAATATAAAATTCCCTTAATTCCTATAATACTTGAAAATTTTAGCATAAAATAAAATAATTAATCGTAAAGTCTCCCATTTTCCACCAATGGCTCGTAAAAATGATTATATTTTAGCAACTACCCTATAATTAATCATAAAATATAACATTGTGAACATCATACATAATCAAGGCATGATACATCACAAAATATACATACAAGAGAGAGAGAGAGAGATGGGTTGTTGAAAATATGGATAAGGGACTTACTATAATATCTCAATAATAGCAATGTCATTTTCACAATTTGGAAACACATATATAGTCCAATCCATTATCTTCATCCAATCAAACATGCCTAATTTGTTACTATGAGTTTTGAAGTTCAAGTGATATCACACATTCATAAGGTGTAAATTGTGATGACTAGAGTTCGAATCCGAATCACGTAAGTTTTCTATTTCTTACTAAAATTTTCTTAAACCAAGACTGACTCTTGCGGCTTCATTCACTAAAACTCAAAAAATGAGCCAATTTACAATTCATAATAATCAAACCCAAAAATTAAACATTGTTGTTGTTTTGATCATATAAATTTATGTAAGGTCAATACCCACTTTTGCGAGACAGTTTTATTGGTTAATAACATAAATCGAACCAATCCACAATCCATAATAGTCACAACCCACAAAATAAAGTTTTTCATTTCAATCATTTAACTTTCTGAAAAAATAAAATCAGTAGAAAATGACTATATATATATATATATATATAAGTAAAATTTAACTTGAATCATCTTAACCCAACAATTAATGCATGTATATCAAAATCTTGGTGTGGATTTGAAGGGCTAAATATTTTATTATATTTTGGCCCTTGAGAGTTGGAAAGGCCAGATATAATAAGCATCTTCCAAGAAACCCATTTGCATGTGGATAGTACTATAAATACCCGCAAATACATCATTTTTATGAAATTAAATACGCGGAAAATAGAAGAAAAAAAAAGTTGCATACAATTTTTTTTTTTTTTTTTTGAAGAAATAGCAATGCAAAAGTTGGAAATGTGCTTAGAATTATTGAAGTTTGCAGTGCAGTTTGTGATCGTCTTCTTCGAAGCATTGAGCTCTGTAATTCATCAATCTTCTTCTGCAGCTCATGAATATGCAGTTGTTCCATATATAGGCATTTTTCCTTAATTTATTTTTCTTTTTCTTAATCGTTGTTTTATTTTTTTCGATGTAGAAATCATGTATACTTGCCTTTCTCTTCATTGTTTTTATGTCACTTAAATTCAAGAATCAAGATGGGAAAGTTATAGCTCAAATCTGTATTTTTTTATTGGTGGGAATTCAATACAGAAGAGATTTTGAGATTTGTTTCTGATTAATTCTTTGTCTGTGATATGTATGTGTGTGTGTATGCTTAATTATATTTGTAATTAATTTCCAGATAAATTTGTTCAAGAAGAAAGTTTCATGAAGATGAAGCTTTATATATAACATGTCTTGCATTGTATATATATTTCCAGATTGTATTTGGATAAAATTTGAATTAAAATTTGAAGGGTATGATTAATTAAGGGAAATGTTTTAATAACTCATGGGCTTTTAATTCAGATCCACTGAAACCATTAAAAGGAGCCTAATAATTTCAAATCCATAATGTTATAATAATTTTTAAATTTATCTTTAGATTCAAAACTCTTCTGTTTTAATGCAATATATTTGAATAAACTTATGATTTTCGGCAATTATTAAATATGTCATTGGTGTTCATTTTCTCTGGACTAGGATTTTAGTAAACTAAAACCTTAGTCACGAGAAAAATATATATTTTACTATTCTTCATGTAGATTAATTTGAATCCATTATATGATTTTATTTCGAGCCCACATAAAAAATGGAAATGTCTCACATTTCTAGATAATGTGGAATTTTTATTGCATAATAAATATTTTTAACATAATCTCTAACCATTGTCACGTAGTACAAATTTTGATTCAGACAGAAAAAGTTATTCCAAACCATCATGTAATAAAATTTTACATTAAAATAAATATTACGAAAATATTATTACATAGAACCTTATGATAAAACGTACACTTCATTTTCGATCCTTTATTAATTGACACTATATATGTTGTCTGGCTTCCAAGAAACGGCTTTTCAACACCAAGATTAATTGACTTTATTTAAATATATATAACCAAATATTATATTTTTCAAATATTTGGGTAGCCTTCATGAGATTTCCATGTCTGATTTATTGTTTTAATTAATTAATTGCAATGCATAATCTATCCACTTGTAATATTTATCATATGAACACCTGTAAAATAATGTGAAGTATAATTCTCGAATATTCAGAAAATCTTAGCCGATATGGTTGATTACACTTGCCTTTCAATAGTATAATCAATATATACGTGTTGAAGTATTAGTTGAGAAAAAATAAAACTGGAACTACTTCGTTTACCCATTTTTATATGTCAAGAAACTTGTTTACTCATTTTTATAAGAATTTATTTTACCCATTTTGAGGCCGAAATGTCAATAATGCCCTCAACTTAAGTTTATATTTACATAAAGTGGAAATACCTCTGATATTATATATCAGCATATTGTGAACACGATATCAGCATATCAGCATATCGTGAACACAATGTTATATTTTGTGTTCATGATATGTTGAACTTTTCTGCGTATCGTGAACACGATATTATTTTCACGATATTATTTTCCTGTGTTCACTACATGTGAACCTTTCTGCATTTCCTGAACACGATATTATATTTCGTGTTCACGACATGTTGAACCTTGTTGCATCTCGTGAACACGATATTATATTCCATGTTCACGATATGTTCACCTTATTTGAAAAATTGACACGAATAGAGTTTTTGGACATGACTAGAGTTTTCTGGACTCTTTTCTTATGTAAATATAACTAAAATTGAGGGTATTATGGAGATTTCACTGCCCAAATTGGGTAAAAATGTTATTTCTTAAAAAAATAAATAGATAAGTTGTTTAACTTATGAAAATGAGTATTTTGGAAATCCTCCCAAAATAAAATCCAAGATAATGTACACACCAATTTTTATATATATTTGTTTGATGGTATAAATTCTTGATTATATATATGTCAGATTAAAATCATGTTATTATGAAGAACACAAAAACTTTTATATGATCCGATTATTGTGATTGCTCAAGATACCCTTTTTTAACTTTTAGGGTCTATTTCTTAATCTAAGATCCTTCTATTTTCTTATATCAAGAACGCAATTAAAATGTAATTATCTCCAAGAACGAAATGTCAAAACCCGGGAAAAATATAAGCTCGAAACTGAATATTTGTCTGACTATGAAGAAAGTCGTGTTACTTGAAAGAATCGCGTTTAAAACTGCATCTCTAGTTCGGTTATTTTCAGTTAACAGCTTAGCCAATCAGATTAAAGCTGCAAGTTGAAGTGGTTCAGTTTTCGGATTCAAAAAGGCATCTTCCAGATTCAATTGCGGTTGATTCAGTTGGTCTTTTAGCTTCGTTTCTTTTGCAGTATGTTATATATATGTCACGCTACAAAGAGGATGGATTAGATTACAATTTTAGGGTTTAGAGAGATAGAATTTGCTCTTAGAATATGAGGATTTAATCACGAATTTAATCACAAACTCTTGCGTTTTTGCTGTGATCAATAAGAGAATCCCACTTCCCTTTTCTCCGTGGATCGAGCTGATGAATCATGTAAAACTGTGTGTGTTCTTTAGTTTCTTGCATTTTAGAATTCATTCTTGGTTTTGTTAATTTGCATTGAATTTTGTTTGATCATTAATGTTTCTTCTTGTGCATTGGGTTTTCTTGCTGCAACTTTTTTAACCGTTCATGTCAAAATCTCACATTATATAGAACCAAAATAGATTAAATAATGCTTTAAGTGAAGTATTATGAGCATCTCCACGTTGACGAGTTAATCACTAGCATGAACCCATGTCCAAGTATAAATCTTATTGGGGAAGGCTGAAACGAGAATCAATTACTCAGTTTATCAATTGGGTATTGGAATGTTTTGCTTTCGTTTTTCTCATTTTTAATGAACTATGGATTGGATATACTGGGATAGTACCATCAATATACACATTATATGTACTTATGAGAGAATGAAAAATGGCATACATGGTAAAGGGTGAAGGTTGTAAAAGGCAGCTAGAAGAATGGCAAAAATAAACTCTCATATGACTTTTGTTTATCGTTTGATGTATGTACAATTGTGGCAAAAATTACATAGGAGAAGGAAGATAAGATATTCCTTAATAGCCCGGAATAATGGGTGGAGGGGGAGATGCGTAATTAGCCCCAAAAATGCTAGGAAGCTTGGTGGGAGGGAAAAGATAAGGAGGTGGGGATTGTTGAGCAGGTGGTGGTGGTGGTGGTGGAGAAGAGGTGGGAGGTGGAGGAGAGTAGACTGGAGGTGGTGGTGGCGGCGAGAAAACTGGTGGTGGAGGTGAGTAGACAGGTGGTGGTGGCGGTGAGAAAACTGGTGGTGGAGGTGAGTAAACAGGAGGTGGAGGTGGTGAGAAAACTGGTGGTGGAGGTGAGTAAACAGGAGGTGGAGGTGGTGAGAAAACTGGTGGTGGAGGAGAGTGCACAGGAGGAGGTGGTGAGAAAACCGGCGGTGGTGGAGGAGAGTTAACTGGAGGTGGTGGTGGTGAAGGTACAGGCACTTGTGGTGGTGATGAGAAAACAGGGGGTGGTGGCGGCGGCGGTGAATGTACAGGTATTTGTGGAGGTGAAGAGAAAACTGGTGGTGGTGAAGAAACAGGTTTTGGTGGTGGTGGTGGAGAGGGTAACTGTACTGTGGGTGATCGAGGGGTAGGAGTAGGAGGTGATTGCGTTGAGGGGGCAGGGGCAGGGGCAGGGGCAGGAGGTAGGGTTGTCTTTGGAGATGGTGGCTTAGAAATGTGGGGCGGGATAAAGGTTTTTGGAGGTGAGGTGGTAGGGGGAGGAGATGCCTTGGGAGGTTTGACACCTGGTTGTTTAGAAGGGCTGGGACGAGGAACCACTTTCGGAGGAGTGGGGGTCTTTGGTGGGTGTTGGTGCTTTGGAGGGGAAGGTTTGGGTGTAGGTTTTGGCATTGGTTTATAAGATGGTGTTGGTGTTGGTGTTGGTGTTGGTTCAGGACTAGGTGTAGGTGGTGGTGATGGTGATGGTGTTGATTTATGAGGTGGAGATGGTGATAGTGATGGTGATGGTGTTGATTTATGAGGTGAAGCTGGTGTTGGTTCAGGCTTTGTAGGTGTCGGTTTTTGAATCGGAGTTGATGGAGCTGGTGTTGGTGCAGGTGTTGGTTTCTGAGTCGGTGTCGACGGAGTCGGTTCAGGCTTTGGTGCAGGTGTTGGTTTCTGAGTCGGTGTCGACGGAGTCGGTTCAGGCTTTGGAGCAGGTGTTGGTTTCTGAGTCGATGGGGTGGGCTTAGGTTCAGGCTTAGGTGTAGGTGTCGGTGTCGGTTTAGGCTTAGGTGAATTACCACCGGAAGGTGGCCTGCAGCCAGCGCTGCAATCCGCCTTCTTACTCAACGCCAATCGACACTCCTTCTCCGACCTCTGGTTCCCATCTCGTGCGAAACAATTCTTCTTATCGTCGACAGCCAACCCGGGCAAGGCGTTCACGTTGCACTCGGGGTCTTTAGCATCAAAATAGTTGAAAGAAACGGTTAAATTACTAAGACTAGGCAAAGTGCACAAACTTTGCGAAATCTTGCTCCTAAACTTATTGTTTGCAACATTGATCACTTCCAAACTCTGCATGTACTCCATTCCTTGAGGCAAATCCCCCATGAACTTGTTGTAACTGATATCGAAAACCGTCGTAGAATTCAACAGCGTAATCTCCTCCGGCAAGCAGCCGGAGAGATTATTATGCGACGCGATGAACTCGTCCAATTTTCCCGCCATATTTCCGATGCTCTTCGGAATGCACCCGACTATGTCATTGTCGGCAATCACCACCACCGACGCCGGCGAATTGCCGAAATTCTCCGGTATCGTTGAATGGAACCTGTTATTGTTTAAGAAAATAGCGTCCAGATTCTTCTCGAATAGCTCCGGCGGTAACGGTCCTTCGAAATCGTTGAACCGAAGATCGAGAAATTTCAGCACGGGTAATTCCAGAACCGGCATCGGAAAACCGCCGACGAACCGGTTGTTGCTGACGTCAAGCTCGTAGAGAAGCGTGAGCTTTTTTATCCCCTCGGGAATGATTCCACAGAATCGATTGGAGTTCAAGTGGAGGAGACTGATATCCGTCAGATCTTCGATCTCCGCCGGCAGGTGCCCTGCGATGTCGCCGTGGTTGAGGTCGACGCCGGCGACCACTGTGAGGTTGGCGTCGTCGATCGCCGGCGCGCAGAAGACGCCGTTGTAGGAGCAGACGTCGGAGCCGTACCAATTTCCGGTGAAATTGAGCGGATCGGAGAACACCGCCTTCTTCCATGCCTGGAGAGCGGCGTGCGCCTTCTTCAGCCGCGGATTGGCGAACTTCGCCGCCACGCCGTCGTCGAGAGACGGCAACTGGCTGCCGGCTTCGATGGAGAAGGAGCCATCTGAATTGCCATCGGCGAGATCTAATCCGGCTTCGCCTTCGAAGAGGACGTGAGAGAGAGAAAGGGGGGAGAGGAGAGAAAGAAAGAGAGAGTAGAAGAATATTTTCATTTCATGGATAAGTCGTTAAGAAGATCCCGTTGTAGCAGCTTATAGAAGAGGCATGCAGAACAATATGAGGTTGTTTATGATTGAAGATTTTTGCATGAAATATTATTATTTTGCACCATTCAATTTTGGAGGTCAATTTATTTCTTACACTAAAATATAGGAGGCTTAGCTTGCGTTTCTCAAGCTAACTATAGATAATGACTTCGTCTATTTGCTTTATCTGTCGTTTCGATTAAAGATATCTCATAAATTATGAGATTGGAATATGAATAGTTTAAGTTTTCTTACAAATCTCTAATTTCTAATCGATTAAATTGACAAGTAATTTTGTTCAAAAATAGATTAAAAAAAGCTATATTTTATATCAGGTTTTTTTTTTTTTTGAGAAAATGAATGGTGTTATGACGTAATTTTTTTTATAACTATGGATAGAAAAAAATATACTACCTTGTGAAAATAGGTTAATTAGCATATTTGGGCCGATCATTTTCTAGCCCAGTTTAGTAGTATATCAAAAATCATACATTATTAATTACTCACTCGAGCCCAATAGATCCATTTTGGGCCAGAGTTGAGGGAGCCCAGCTCGACCCTCTTTTATGAGAACTCACTTTACAATTTCAAATTATATTTCATTTTTAATATTTTTATTGCAGTAATAATATATTAGTAATATATAGTATTTGATCAAAATCATTAATATAGCATGTAAAAATATATAGTATTTGATCAAAATACTTAATACAGCATGTAAAATACAATTTCAGTGTTTTTTAGTTAGGAAAACAAAAATAAATATATATTTCGGATTAAATATATGTTAGAGAACATTTAACAAAAACAACTTCTATTATCAATTTGTTTCGCACATCGAAAAAAGGAGTAAAATTATGAGATTGTTTTTACACACTATTCAATTTTGGTTGAGCAAACGACGTTAATCAAGTTGGATAAATGGCCGCAGAATTAAGATTGTAGTGATGTTTGACCACATTTGTTGAATGTATTAAAAATGTTTGACCAACTTATGTAATCTGCAACGTTCGGCTGCCATTTTGTGAACTTTATTAGTATGATTAAGCTACCATTTACTTACATGATTAGCATCATTCAACTAATCAAGTTTGAATCAAATAATCTGCAAAACAATCTCATTTTTTACCTTGTTCAAACTTAATACCAAATTGATAGATGTGAGAGGAACTTGCATTCAAATCTTCATCGCCAAGTATTCGTTGGTATTAGGGAGAGAGAGAGAGAGAGAGAGAGAGAGAGAGAGAGAGAGAGAGATTTTAGGTGGATTAAGAATTGAGATGGAGATTCAATTTATTTCTTTATTTAGTAGTTTTTAAAATTATTGTTATTATTTGGAGGTTTACTATATATTAAAATAAAAATATTATAATATATATATATATATATATACACACACAATTATTTCTATACACCAAATGTATGAGTCATGACCCCTACAATTCAGATCATATGATCCGGAAGGTAGTTTTCACGTTCAAAGCGCGCCTGCACACGCCCCTAGATCCGCACTCAAACCCTAATTTTCGACCCTTGATCTTTTTGTTATTTCGTCTAACCTTTTAGTCAAATTTGCAAAACCTTTTAGTTAAGTTCGCATAATCTTTTTATTATGGTAGTTTAACATTTTATCAAGTATTATAAATCTATAATACATTTTAAACCTTTATATTATAGTAATTTAACATTTACGTTATTATAATTTAACTTTTATATTAATATAACATTTATATTTTTTCAAAGGTTATGATAGTTGTACATAAAGGTTATATCAATATAACATAAATTTTAAATTATTATAACGTAAAGGTTATCAACTATATTATCTTACATTTTATACTAAAAATTCCAAATATATTAACTTAAAAGTTATGATATTTGTACAAAAAAGTTGTACTCATATAACATAAAAGTTACCGTATAAATTAAAAAACAAAGAACTCAGATCCAGGACGGATCAGACCCGACCTGACCCGCGAGCGTTCAGTTGCATGAATGCAACTGGTGCACATGAACAATTTTCATATATATATATATATATTACCTATATAAAAGTATGAATATTTCTTATAAAATATAGATTTCCTAATATATCCTTATAAAAGATTTTATTTAAGGTTATAATAGTAATTTGTGATTTTTATATTTAAATAATTTTAAATTAGAATTCTAAACCAAAATCATATAAAATTCTATTATAAGTAGGACTCTATTATATAATGACTTTAATTTATTAGATTTTTTAAAATTTAATATAGATTGTATATCTTTATAAAAAATTATTATTTAAGTCGATTAATAGTAATATAATATTTTTAATTTAAAAAATTCATCCTCCATATATAACGCATGTGTTGATACTCGTATATGTGTAATATTACTAATATGAATGTATTAATAAAAGGTGGTATTAATAGTCCCACCGAAATATATAAATGGTAGAGTGAGCATTATAAAGGCAATTTGCAACCAATATAACGGACATCGTGGCGCCTTCCTTTCCCTCGTTCTTTCTCTCTCCTCCTCACAAATAGCACCAACATGGAGTTATTTCTACTTGGCCAAAACGGAGAAGGATTCAGCCCTAGGAAATGGCAGAAACTTCCAGCTTTGAAACGATCGCAATACTATCGAACAGTCTCCTCGATTATCCTCGGAACGACGCCGATTTGTTGTTTCTCTCTTGATTTTTGATTTAATTACCAGATTAATTTGATTTTCAGTGATCAACCGTTAACCATTGCGCATTGAATCGTGATAGAATTTGGAAATTATTTTACTAATCTTCAGAAAATTATGAAGAACACGACGGATGGGATACATGATCTAATCCAGGAAGCCAAGCTTCGGACGGTATGGTGGATGCTCTGTGTATTCGCAGTGACTTACTTCTTGACGCGTAAGCTCGTTGCATTTTTTTAGGTTTTCTTCTAATGTGAGAATCATACAGTTACAAAGGATTTTGTGTTCAGTGATTTCGATGTGGATATGATCGTGCTTCGTTGATTAGACGTTGGTCTAAGCTCATTGTACTGCAATCATGATTTTGAGAAAGTAGTTTTGAACATATTGCTTCCTGTTAGGCTGAAATCAATCCTCATTTGATTCTGTTGAGTGTTTGTGAGATACTTGTGGCATTGTGCTGTATTTTAATGACAAAACATGAGTGAGAAATTGAGGGATAACTATGTGCCGGTTCGTATAGATGTATATCAAAGACCTAAGTTGATTTGATGATTAAGTTTTCCTTGATGTCAGAAACTATAATCTAGTTAACCATGTAGGTTTATGTAGCGTCACCAGAAAGATTTGAGTTTACTAGGAGCCTTTACATGAGAAGCTGTCATTTAGCTTAAGTAGTTTGTTTAGGACATTTTTTCTTTTAATTTTTAGTTGTAGTAGTCTGATCGGAACAAGTTGGGTTATTAAAATATTTAGTGAGCTTGAACTGCAGGTGTGCTCTTCTTCTGCATAATCCTAATATAATAATGATCATTCTGATTACAAATTTGATTGCAGATACTAGTAAATCAATGCTAGTGAATATTCCCATAGCCATACTCTTGGTATCTGGACTACGGATACTGTTCAATGAGGTGGAATTCCATTGGAAGATTCGGAAGCCCTTAACAGCATCATACTTGTCACACTTAGAAAAGAAGCAGCTATCTGTGAATGATTATCGCCTTTCTACCCTGCCTCCCCCACAAGAATGGAAGAGAAAAATTGATTCTCCTGTTGTAGAATCCGCTTTGGAGGATTTCGTGAACAAAATTCTGCATGAATTTGTCATTGATATGTGGTATCAAGATATTACACCTGACAAGGAGGGACCAGAGCTAATACATGCTATAATCATGGATGTTCTCGGTGAAATATCTGGAAGAGTCAAAGAAGTAAATCTTGTTGAGCTGCTAACAAGGTATTATATTCTGGTGCATGTTTTTACATCATTGAAAATTTGTCAAAAGGGTGAGTTAAAAAGTTGATGGTGCAAGTGATTGAACCTAGTCTCGCTTTTGTCCAGGGATATAGTTGATATGATTGGCGATCATATTGACCTCTTCAGAAGAAATCAAGCTGCTATTGGAAGGGATGTTATGGGCACACTGTCTTCTGAAGAACGGGATGAAAGACTGAAACTCCATCTCATGAACTCGAAGGAACTCCACCCTGCTTTGATATCTCCAGAGTGTGAGTACAAGGTGTAGAAGTGTTCTAATTCGGAAGGAATTTCTCATCCCATTTCTTTTTTTCTCTCTCTATTTTGGTTAATTTCCTTGAATCTGATGCTTGTTAAAGATAGGTAACCCAGCAGATCATGGGTGGGCTTTTGGTTGCTGTGTTAAGACCAACAGAAGCACAATGTCCTATAGTTCGATGCATTGCTCGTGAGATTTTAACTTGCTTGATAATGCAGCCCATCATGAATTTTGCTAGTCCAGCGTGAGTTTCTATTTCTTTGTAGTTCCTTTGTCTCTTAATTTGAAGATAGTCTAATTTTATTTTGTGATAAGAAGTTCTATATTATAGCTGGTATTGTTTGCATCATGCAAGCCGGTTATTCAGGATGGAAGTCCACTTGATATTTCATCTTCATTATGCTAACTTTAAACCTGTTTAATCATAAGCTTGAATGATAAACTTAGGCTGGAATAGTATCATAAGAATTGTTATACATGTGATTCGATTTAATCAGCCATCATATATTCTAATCGATTTATCAATAAAGAATGAATATACTCTTTGTCCATGCTTCTCATAATAACTATTTGGGGAATGCCAAAAATATTTCCATCTCTAAATCATCTTGTCAGTGTTGCCAAAAGAATCTTCTACTTGGATGAGAAAATTATCTTACCTCTTTTATTGGCATCAGTACTGGTACAGGAGTAGTTTCCACTTAATATGTAAAGGTTTCTCCACTTGTCATATATCTTACCATATGCATGCATAAGTATGATTATAGCTTTGAATACGAAAGTACAAGTTTCAAGACATTTCGCCTTTGGAAAACCAATAACGACATCCAACTTCATTTATTTTCTTCCAATATTCTCTAAGAGACAATGATTTGCACTTTTTCTGGATTATTACAGATATTTGTTGGGATTCATTTAATATGGAAATTTTGTTCTTAAATTTTAATTAGTAGTCCATTTGTGAATCATGTCAAATTATTTGAGGTTTATGAACCAATCAACATAGCGATTAGCCTGAAAAGAGACGGTGATAATCTCGCTTTATTTAATCATGAGGGATTCCTGAACATAAAATTTTAAACTTCCATCTTGCTTTCTTGGGTAATGTACATCTTATCTGAAATCTTTATTTTATGTTTTTATGATTGTTTGGGTCACTGTATTGTAATCTAGATTCAATATTTACATGTATGAGGATTTTTGGATTTTCATGGTTGCTAGAATTTTTTTCTTTTCTATCTTCTAAATGAGCAATCAAGTTGTTATTGCTTTGTGAATGCTATTCAAGAATCTAACTTATTTTTGTTTGTTCTGCAGTTTAATAAATGAGTTAATTGAGTCTGCAATGTTAGCCTACAATGATGTTGCAAATGATCAACCACCTAATTTGGGGGGTCAAAACACTGATCACACAGCTTCTGGAGAAAATAATTCCAATAACCAAGGGACAGGCGTGCCTCAATCTCCATTCAATGATAACAGGGAACTAGAGTCGAGTGCCTCTGGAATTTCCTTATCTGCATTACAGGATGAGCACATGCATCAACGGACTGCTGACTGGGCAAAAAAGTTTGATGCAGCAACACAGAGAAGAACAGAAGTTCTTATGCCTGAAAATCTTGAAAACATGTGGGCTATTGGAAGAAACTACAAGAAGGACTTCCAAAAGAAAGCTGCTTCAGAACATCATACCTCTGAAGTTCCAAGTTCTATAAACGCTGCATTGCCCATTAGAGATTTGATGTCTGAAGTACCAAAACAGAACCATGAAACATCTGTTGGAATAGAAGATAAAGCTTCTAATCAACCTGTACCCTGGATCCAACAAGATTCTCAATCTACTGATCTCACTTTTGATGCTTCAAGCAGGGCACAAGATCTCAACAGTAATGTGCTTCCAGAGGGAGGCTCTACTATCAATGATCTGGAGAATGATGCAAATGTTGATACCCAAGAAAATAAAAATAAGCTTAAGAGATCAAACAGCGCTTCTGATTTAGAAGTTCAGTTAAACTTGAAACCTTTATTTACGAGTAACAGTAGTGCATCCATCTCTAGTGAATCCTACAATGCAGATGTCAATAAACATAATGTTGAAAGCCAGAAGAGCTGTTCAGATATGGTATCACACGGTGAAGTGCTACATGCTCCAAAGCTGAGATGTCGGGTTAGACCTCCAACTACCTTTCCTGGTTTATGAAATTTAAATGGATTAAACCTCTTCCTGTACATTAAAAATGCTCTTATTATTCAACAAGTGTAGCTTCATTCCCCAGGCTCCTTTACTTAGTTCAAATGATAGTTTTCTTTTCTTCTCTGCTGATACAAAATAACATTTTTCATGAAAGTGTAGTTTACTAAATTATACTACCATCTCATCCTCTAGATTTAAACAACTTGCAGTGTGAAACGATTGACTATCCACAAACAGAAAAAATATGGTACCAAAGTTGTGAGCTCTTTACGACATGAATTAAGGGGATACATTTAAATGATTATCTATGTTTTCAAGAGTGAGTCTTCAGTTAAAGTGACGAACTATATGAGAATTTCTTACACCCGTGGTTTGTATTGTCTAATTATATTTTGTGTTTGTGCTGATCACCCCTTGAATATGTAGGTTCTTGGAGCTTTCTTTGAGAAACTTGGATCAAATTCTTTTGCAGTTTACTCAATTGCTGTGACAGATAGTGACAACAGCACTTGGTGCGTGAATAGAAGGTGTGGCTTCTGAAAAAAGTTTGAATAAAAAGAATCCTGCTTTCTTTAAATACATTTCATGTTGCTGTTCTACTTTTACTGAGTTTGGTTGGAGGAGTTTTGGTTTCACACAACATGAGAAAGTTTTCTGATGTTATCAGGATTCCTCATTATGTTCCTGCACTGTTCAGTTGATTCTTCAATTTGATACTTTGTCAACAGATATCGGAATTTTGAGAGATTACACAGGCATCTTAAGGACATTCCTAATTACACATTGCACTTGCCTCCAAAAAGGATATTTTCTTCCAGCACAGAGGATTCATTTGTTCACCAGCGCTGTATCCAGCTTGACAAGTATCTCCAAGTATAATTATTCCTACTCCTGGAGTTGACAACACACATATTCTTATTCAGCCATCTTAACATATTGTCATTGTCAGGATCTCTTGTCAATTGCCAACGTTGCTGAGCAACATGAAGTGTGGGATTTTCTGAGTGCCTCTTCTAAGGTTTGCATTTGGTATATCTATTAAAAAGCATTTACTGTATCTGGCTTCTTTATTAACTTCTTTTTCTTCTTTCTTTACTTATCAATGAAGAATTACTCATTTGGGAAATCGTCCTCCGTGATGACAACTCTGGCAGGTAATCCGTCTTCTCTTCTCAAACATCACTTTTCATATACATTGAAATTGCTGACCTTTTTTTGTGAATTGTCAGAATTCGGAAAATCTGTAGTGTTCAGGACAGATTTCACCTGGTTATTTATGTGGCACATCTATGTATTTCTTACTGTATCAGGAAGGATTTGGTGATGTTGATGTTTTGAGTATTAGATGCAGAACCTATGTTTAAATGCTCAGTATATATCTTAATCACATAGAATTAACGAGACTTTCTTGATAAATAAGGAGGTGTCAAGTTATCAGGTTCCATACATCCATCTCATCAACTAATCCAGTGATTGGATGCTTTTCATCACCATTGTTTTGGAAGCTATAGTGTATAGTACAGTGAGTTGTTTTTTGAGATTAAAATGAATGAATCAGTTAGTCATATTGACTTATCATACTCTTTTAGTTTGAACTATATATATACTACCATAAAGTGATGAACATGAATTATATAATTTACCATGAATTTTCCTTCGAAAAACAGTTAATGTGGATGAGGCTATGGATGATATTGTACGCCAGTTCAAAGGGGTATCTGATGGCCTTATGCGGATAGTGGCTAGGTCACCATCGTCTACATCTGAACCACCATCTTTAGTTCCAAGCAGAAATGTGTCCTGGAATCCTGATGATATAAATAAGTTGGCCATGAGACGGACCATCTCAGAATCACTAAACAGTTTTTCTGATAATGAAGAGGGAGATAAAGAGGCACACCATGGGCAACACGAACAGGAATGTTCTGCCCACGTAAATGGAGGACATTTGGATCATGAATTGAAAGAGGATCCAACTGGGGCTCCTCCAGAGGTAATGTGAAAGTTATCAGCGCAATTTCATTTCCTGCCAAAAAAAAAAAATTATTAGTCCTTTGTCGTTCCTTAATATTTCCTATTTTGACAGTATTGTTTCTGAGAAATTTCTTCGTAGATGGTTAATGTTCCTAGAAGAGCTATATATATACATTCATAAATTTTTTTCACATAGTTCTATGAGCACTTCCTATAATTCCTTCATGCCCTTGATTATGCTTAACCTAGTTGATGTTCGATTCCTTGCAGTGGACACCACCAAATTTAAGTGTTCCTGTTCTGAACTTAGTGGATAATATATTTCAGCTCAAACGAAGAGGTTGGCTAAGGTGATTCTCTCCCTTTCGTACTTTCACATGGGTATTTACTTGAGTTGATTTTCAAAATTTATAAATCTCAGCATCCACCTCTCCTATCCAACTCTCTTCAAATAAAATTTCCCCTAAAATGATAAATTTAACTGGAACCACATAGAGAGTTTGGTCGTAAAGAGCAGATTTTTAGATGCAGATCAGAGTTTTGCTCTAAACCATGCAATATTTCCCTTTGATTGTAGGAGGCAGGTCTTTTGGATATCAAAGCAAATATTGCAGTTAATCATGGAGGACGCCATTGATGACTGGCTCTTGGGGCAAATCAATCAGCTCCGCAGAGAGGATGTTATCGCTCAAGGGGTTCGATGGGTCCAGGATGTAAGTCGCGATACTTCTGATTTAGGACATTCACCTTCCAAACTCATACTGTTGCTACCATTCACCTGAGGCTCATAACTAACCATTATATTCGAGAAACTTTAAAACTTATGGGTACCTAATGACACAGTAATAAGTGTGGTTATCTGATCATTAGATTCTCTGGCCTGGTGGAATATTCTTTCTGACACTGCGTAATCAAGCGAAAGCTAGTACTAGTGAACAAACTACAAGCCAACAAGGTGGGAAGAAGACCACTCAACCAACATCTTTCGAACAACATCTCGAGGCTGCACGAAGAGCTAGCGATGTGAAAAAGATGCTTTTAAGTAAGCAATTCTTCATACTTGCTTCCAATCCCCACGAACACTTGTTCTTATGACAAGTAAAATAACCTTGTTGCACAAATGTTTTCCCCATAATCGAGCATGATCCGCACCTAGTCCTTGAGCATATATATATATATTGTGAATTTTAGTGACACACACTCGATTCGCATGGACAGATGGTGCTCCAGCTCCTTTGGTGAGCCTGATCGGGCATAAACAGTACAAACGTTGCGCTAAAGATATATACTATTTCCTTCAGGTATAAACTCCCACCAACAAACACCCCACACCTCATACATTCGAAGCATCATTTTGATCATTTTTCCGTATCACTTGCAGTCCACAGTTTGTTTGAAGCAACTTGCGTACGGAATCTTGGAACTCGTTCTGATAACGATATTTCCAGAATTACGCGATCTGGTGAGGGACATCCATGAAAAGATGCATATGCACCACCCTCCACATATCTGATTTTTCTATAACCATAACTCAAGTTTCTTACAGAAATCATACTACAGTTTAGGTACACACTGCTTTTAATACTCTGTTCTTGCAGTACCAAAAGATTATTTCTTTTTGCTCATTAGAATTTCAAATTCTATCTTCATATTCATTCTGATTCGTGTTAGTGAAAAAAGTAGTACTCTATATAAATAAATACCAACAGAGATGCCAAAATCCCACGTTTATTTGTATACATTTACCAGTCTTTTGATGGAATTTCACGTCATTTTCATTTGCAATTAGTGCTGGATTTTTTTTAGTCATTTTGTTTTCTAGAATTAATTACATAACACACACCAACTTAGGATTGATTTTAATTCACAACATGAAATTTGAAAATTAACACCATGAAATCACCAATTTTTAGTTCGTAACTATTCAATACATAATCGGACGTTTCAGCCAAAATGTATGCCCACATCCTAACCATCACCCATGTGCATTATTATTATTATTATTATTATTAATAAAAATAATGATAGTAATAATCACAATAGAAAAAAGGTTTAAAAGTTATGACATTTTTTTGGTGGAAAAGGGCTATTTTAGGCCATTAGTTGGTGCTATCTATCCTTGCTGCTTTCTGCTAAAAAGAATAAAGATAAAAAGACAGCTATACCATCATTTTCTACTGCTTTTTATGATAATTTTAACACTACACCAATATGACTGAAGAATAGGCTTCCACTATAAACTCCACTTTACCAAATGCCAAACAAAGAGCACAATAATGGTTGGGAATAACTACCACAAACTTGTAGGTATCCCACCTTTAAGTGTGACGACCATGGTTCAAATTTGGGTCACACAAGTTTTCTAGTCTTTATTATCTCCTCCCTTGATTCAAACTACGATTTTTTATATGATGCAGATTGCCCCCTGAATTTTAATTGTTGCACTATTTGCTGACCAATCTCAATCAGACACGTCTGCATTCGAGATTTGTTTGACAAAGTTCAGGATGCAAAGTGCAACAAAAATAGGATTTAGTGGGAGGATTAGAGTGAACAACCACAAAGTCTAGATGCAAAATATGCAATTATGTATAGTGGTTAAATTGTATAGATAATGAAAACTTGGCCACTGTTGATGATCAAACTTATTAAAGCATAATGCTGTATATTACGATGTGTCAGCTCATTCCAACTCTTAAGCTGTAAATAGAGCATATCGTCCTACAAACTATGGCTCACAGTACTAAGTATTCACGTAATCACAACATTATAACAACGTACAAATTTCGCGGTATCATCGTTGTAGCCAAGTCAAAAACTCACAGTTGGATTTGTTTTGATCCAACTGTATCAAGAGAATCATGTGCACCTGGACTCGAGAGCTGTTCGTACTCCAATAATTGCTTCCTTCGCATGCACTGTCTACCAAAAGCTATGCAGATAGATGCCACAAAGGCCAAAATTGAAGAGAGTATCCATCAGAATTGCAAGTTGGCCAAAGCTCTCGCTCTAGAATCAGCCTCGTGGGTCCAACATACAACGCCTCCACGCATGATCTCGTTTCTAGGATTCATTGGCTTCATTGCACATCCTCGTGGGGCAAAAGCAGGAACCCATAGCATGAATCCCATGTTTATGAACCAACAACCTTGGAAGACGATAGAAATCGAAAGAGTTAATGCTGCTGGAAAGCTCGAAGGACAAGCAGTTGAATATAGAGTAGCTACAAATGAAACACAAACTATAAGCTGCATTAGCCAATGGTAATGGCCTTCCAAGTCCAATGTGATCTGTCGAATGATAGTGAAGTAAGAAAAGCTCCTGTCCACAAATCTAGGCAACAAGGATACCAGAGACCCCTAACATGTTTTCAGATAAATTAGTCGACTCAGTAAAAAGTGTGAAGCTTGTGAAGATAACTAGTTGGAGGAATATGGTAACATGTTCAATGCTATTGAGCTCGAACGAGAATTTAAGGTGTTGGAAGTCTAGAATCTGGCTGAAAATTGCAAGTATAGAGAATAACAAGACAAGTTTGAGTTCAAGGTGCTGTTGCTTTGATAGTGGGTACCAAACCTTAACCTGAACTTGCTAGAGTCTGTAAGAAAGTAGGCATGGATTGTGTTTATAGTGTGCCATAGACCAAGAGACGCGAGGGAAAGACCAGGCAGTAGATGTCCTGCAAAATATCCAACTCCCATTGAGTTTCTTGTTGTAACTTCTGGACAAGGATAGCCTTCATTGCATTCTCACTGCAACTTAAGAAGTAAAACACATTAAGCAGAAAGAGACAAACTCAGTGATCATCTTATCAGTTGTTGGTGTGGGGTGACTGTGTTTCCACATAGACAAAAAATATTGATTGTATATCAACACATGGTAGAGGAAGGAGAGAGAGAGAGAGAGAGATGGGGGGGGGGGGGGGGGTACACCATCAATCAGAATCTAATCATCCTTATTTCAGTATTACCTCAAAATGAACAGGGAACTCAGGATGAAAAGGACAGAAACAGATATGGACAATAGACCACCACTTAATAGAAACAGATGTCATAGCTGATTGGAAACTGAATCATTATTACTGAAGACTACCAAAAGCTTAGTCCAAAAGGCGTATCTAGAAGATTATATTAAGGAATTAAAGAACACCACAACCAGCATGATTGATAGTGAATTTTTTCAATCAACATCATGCATGCACCTAAACCAACTTTGTATAGTAAATCACTGAACGAAACTAATTTCAATATAGTAAAACACAACAAATTCTGATAAAGTCTAGAAGGTAAAACCTCACCAAAATTTATTGCTCTTGTTCTTGTATCGCGTTAAGCAACTCAGCTAAACAACTTTTTGACAAATCCTTGGTATTCTCCAAGGTAGTTATTGTTGCTTCATATCTTTATGGTACCATTATGAGAATTTTTCTGCAATTGTAGAGCCAGCAAATTCAGATCAAAGAAACCTCTTTTTTTTTTTTTGCGATGCAAAAAAGCCTATCTGAATAATCTTTAATATTATTGGAGTACTTCATCTTCAGAAGTTTGAATTCCCTGATCAGATTCATGACTTCATCCCTTTAATTCTTTTCATCCCCTGCATATTCTTCCTTGAGGTAGTGGCAAACAGCCTTCGCAGTTTTGAGAGACATGATCCTGGTAAAACCTGTTGGTGAAACAGGCAGCAAATATACAAACCTTTGCTATCAATTTCTGTCTTTTTCTTTCACTACTATTTAATCTATAGCAAATCCAGTCCTAATAATGTATTGATATAATGAATATGATAGTATGACACTTGTGGATGTATGAAGATTTATAGAGCAATGACACTCCAATCGTCTACTGTTATTATAGATGCTACGTCAGCATGAATGAAACATCATGCTTAATACAAATTGCAGTAAACAGTTGACAGCAACCTATAAGTTTCAGTTTCATCCTTATGTTCTGGTAAAAGTGTAGTTAAAAAGAAATTACAGTTGGATTTGTTTCAATCTAGCACTTGCAAGAGGCTCATGTGCACCTGGGCTCGAAAGCTGCTCATACTCTATTGAATGTCTCCTTGGCATACACTGTCCGCCAAAAGCTATGCAAAAAGATGCCGTGAAGGTCAAAATTGAAGAGAGTATCCAGCAGAATTGCAAGTTGGCCAATGCCCTGGCCCTCGAATCAGCCTCGTGGGTCCCACATACAACTGCTCCATGCATGGTGCTGTCACCAGGATTCATTGGCTGTGTAGCACATCCTCTCGGGACAAAGTTAGGAACCCATAGCATGAATCCCATGTTTATGAACCAGCATCCTTGGAACACAACTGAAATCGAAAGAGTCAATGCGGCAGGAAAGCTTGAGGGACAAGCAGTTGCATATAGAGTCGCCAGAAAAGAAACACAAACTATAAGCTGCATGAGCCAATGGTAATGGCCTTCAAGTCCGATGTGATCAGTTGAATGATAATGAAGTAAGAAAAGCTCCTGTCCAAAAATCGAGGCAACGAGGATACAAGAGATCCCTAACATGTTTTCAGATAAACGACTAAACTCACTAAAAAGAGTGAAACTCGTAAATATGACTAGCTGGAAGAACATAGTAGCATGTTCGATATTGTCAAGCTCAAAGAGGAAGTGAAGGCCTTGAATGTCTAATATTTGAACTAGAATTGCAAATACCGAAAACAACAAGACAAGTATGAGCTCCAGGTGTTCTAGCCTGCCTAATGGACTCTTCAGTGGGTACCAAAACCTTAACATGAACTTGGTAGAGCCTGTAAGAAAATAGGCCCTTATGGTGTTTATAATATGCCACAGACCAAGAGAAGCAAGGGCCAGCCCAGGCACAAGATGTCCAACCAATGTTCCCATCGAAGTTTCTTGTTTAAGTTTCAATACAAGGATAGTCCTCGTTGCATTTGCTATTTAAATACTAAAACACTTGAAGAAAAGATAAAAGTAGTTGATATCTTATCAATTGTTGGTGCATGGTGCATGTGTTTCCACAAACAAAAAGATTATTCACAACCTTTTCGTACCGTAAGTAAACACATACAAATGCCTCCTGGTGAAATGTAGGAGGCACTGAGAGAGAGAGAGAGAGAGAGAGAAGAACAAATATGACAACAGACCACCAATAAAAGAAAAGGGAGTTATATGGCCTCAGCTGATTGGACACAACATTATTTTCCACCAAAGACTACCAATGCATCAGGCCAAGAAGATTAAAAAATAAGAAATTATAGAACACCACATAGTGACATGAGCAACATGTAGTGGCCTATATTCACTCTAAATCACACTTCAGTACATCTCCACTAACTCAAGAAACCTTATGACTTTTAACATAGAATTCTGAGAACCAAAAGTGTTACCTTCCCCAATAGTTCCATGCAAGTTTATTGTCCCAGATCCTCACACCTTGGAAATTTGTACGTCTGAAAAAGAAAATTAAGAAAATGACCAAAAAGCCTGAAGGTCAAGTAGAGTAATATACTAAGCATATATAACTTGTCAGTGCCAAAACCCAATCCACATCAATTTTGATATAATATAGCCTGCATCTTAAAGCTGCTGCTCATAAATAACCAACAAAATACTTGGGGGTCACAAAATATTAGCAAATAGCTCAGCTAAGCAGATTTTCATTCAGAACACAGCTACAATAACAGATATACACCATAGTAACTAATTCCAGTGAGCACCGAGATTTCAGCAGCCAAGAAAATACTTCTCGACTACCACCACGACTTTTTCAATCAATAGAAATTTTACTTAATTCATTATTCAAAAATCATGGATAAAAGTAAACCATTGAAAGCAAAACGATAAGATATTAGGTTTTTCCCAAACCGATGAACAAATTACACATATAATTCGTTCTTTACATCTATCTATAAATCATAAAATGGGGTCTTACATTCACTATCATCACACAACGCAGTTTACTAACCATTTATCCGTGAACATAGCTGAAATTCAACTCTTAAATTGGGAGGCTTCCTTAAATCAGGAATCCAGTAGCAAATAGGTGGACTCCATGAATGATGATCCAACACTGAAAAACCCTAAAAAATGGTGGAAATTGTGGTGGCTATGTTTGGTTTAATGGGTCGATGGTTTTGAATTAATATCGCTGTTTTTCTTCACAAACGTTGTTCAAGTTTTTCTGTTTGATAAAGAATTAATGCATTCATAAATAAATGTGAGAATTATGAGTAGTTATGAATTATTATTATTTATATATAAGAAACCAATTCGTGTGTGTTTTCCCCTTATTAAGAACATATTTTATTTTTAAACTACACATTTTCAAGGTGGTAAGACTATATCATTCCATGTATTTCGTTTCTAGTAGAATTATGTACCCATTATCCAAAAACGACATATGAATTTGTAATTTCTATACAAAATTATATATATGAAACTATCTCATGAAACTTGCATCAATTTGGCTTTCTTTGCTTTCTTAGATTGAGATTAAACTTATTTTTGGTATTAAAACAAAATGATTCTTGTTTTCATTAGAAAGCCACTTTGGAAGTACTAGTGCAAAAATGTATTCCAATAAAGTCATAATTGATTGAGCATTAGGAATTTTTATGTTGTTTCAAATCAAGTACCTGCAAACTACTAAGACTTGGCAAAACATCCATATCTATTTCCCCCATAATTTTAGTTGAACATTTGAAGTGAGCAATAATCAATAAAGCAAATATATCCAGACAAGGTTCACCAATTTCCTTGTGGTATTTACCAGAAAAGAGAAGTAAATATAAAATAGTCACAGGTATCACAAAATTTACCAACAAAGATATTTCGGTATATAGCCAGTTTCACTTTCACCAAAAGAGTAGAAGATATCCTGTGGAAATTCAGTATTACACTTCCATACAAATAATTCACAACTTATTACCACCCTGCACAAAAATAATAGTAGTAATAACAATCATAACAATTAGATCGAATCAAGGAAGCTATTTCTTCTTCCTTTGCATTTCACGGCTCCACTTCAGTAATCTCATAAAAAGCCTTGGAAATACATAAAGGAATGCAAGTCCATATTTCACATCCTCAATCTTATCTTTGAGAGGTCTCTCTCTCACAAGCGTCACTTAGAAGCATTTCCTTAAGAGGGTTACATTTTCTGATTCGGCTTCGTGAGAAAGTTGACAACCCCTCCACTCCCTTCCACACCACCAGCCCACCCCCAACTCCATTTTACGTAGATCACCTACAGTCTCCTTCATTATGCAAAACTAAGCATTAGATTTCAGAGCCATCACCATCTCCAAATAAATCTCTTTAAAGTCAGTGAACAAGAAGAACTATTGTGTTAAATCTGGAAACTTTCATTAAGTACAAAGAACAAAAAAAGCCAAACTTTTTGAGTAACAGAAATATGTGTTTCCCTATGTTGTTAATGATATAAAATGACATATTTATTGACCTCTCAACGATCTGAATGGCAACTAGTCCACAATTTATGCCACAAGAGTTATAAAGCAGAAGAACCCCAAATATCTATCATATTATGAATCACCATTCCAAAACTGTCATTACAATGTGTGAATTCAGATTATATGTCAATCATTGAGCCCTCAGTGACTTAATATCAGCCTACATAGTAAGAAATTAATAACGAATCACATAAGTTCGTTAATATCTCCAGCCACACTATTCGTCAATATAAAAAAAGATAAAGAAAACACAATCACAGCATGACAATCATCAGCTGTTCAGAGAACCCTATACAATAAAATTTCCAATAAAAAAGATCCCACAACCAATTAATTCGACTATATAAACCCTGCATATATGAGTTTGCCAATGTTACTTCAAGCAAAAAATGTAAGCTAAGCACATCAACTGAAATTCGGAAAATGTAAACTGAACCAGCAAGAATAAACCGTAGATATATAACTTAATCTCGTGTTTTCGATTATCGTCCTCTCCTAAAAAGTACAAATTTCGTCCGAATTCGAACCTGATCACCTATTATCACCTAAACCTAACCTCACACAAACTTAACTCAAAACTCTCACCAAAAACACATCCCTCAAAGACATCACAACTCCTGAATATAATAACAAAAAAATTGACGAGACCTGAGAATTTCTTCAAGCGACGGCGACCGGCTGCGGATTAGACGGCTCGAATTTCTTGTCGGATTTATCCTGAAAATCTTCCATGTTATAAATCACGGTGATGTAGAGCGAGCAGCTAGGGCACAGCGCGATTTCTTCGCCGATTCGGAGGTCCTCTTTAGTGATCTGGAAAAGATCGCCGCAGGGACAAGGGTACGTGAAAGCCTGGAGCTCCTCGTTCCACTCCATGTCCTCGATCTCCACGTCGTCGTACGACATCGTTTCGAAGATCTAGGGTTTTTCTTCACCCCCCTTTTCTGAATACGAATTTGCAGGTTGAACGCGAGGCGGCTAAATTATGAAACAGAGATTGTTATATGTGTGATATATAATTCAAAATAAAAATTGGGCCCAAAAAAACTTGGGCTGTTCTATTGGGCCCAATCCGGAATAGTTTAGGATAATTGGGCTTAGGTTGGTTTTGGACTTGTATATTTGGGCTTCATTTATGAAACCCAAACCCAGGTAACAAGAAGCCCACAACATAGAAATACCACTTGCAAGCAGTTGTTTTGTAATAATCCTAAAAATAATAAAACCCACAAGTTTAATTAAACCACACAGGTATTGGACAAACCAATGGTCTCAACTAAACAACTAACTTAAACTCACCATAAACCAAATACCACAACCACCTAATATGTGTGTATCTATTTGTGTGTATATATACACTCTCTTTCTCTCACTTCACATCTCAAACACATCTTCAAGAATTATTACAACAAATTAACATTTGCAGTAGTGATCAACAATGTCTGGGCTTGTGGATATTTGGACTAGTGAGCTAGCCAATCTGAAAAGCAAGAGCCAAGCCGTTTTCTCTGGCGGCTCGGTTCCACCCAGCCAAGAAGCGGCTCATGCAGATCAAAACGGCGGCGCTGGAGGATCAGTGTGGTGGCCCACGGGCTTGGCTCAAGCCAATAAGTTGCCGGCTTTACGCTGCTCAGAGGCTTCACTCTCCATGCTTATCAATGTCTTTAGTGCTTAAAAAAAAAAAAAACTAAGTTATTAATCTCTGTTTTTTTTTTTTTTTTTTTGGTTATGCAATTTTCACAATGTAATATTACATGTTTAAGTAGATTTCATTTTAAGAAATCTTGAGCATTGTTCATATTTGATGATATATGTTATATGATATTTTGTTAAATATTATAGTGTTATATATCATTAGCATAAATAAGTAGTAGATGTTAAAAGAAAATGCGGAATGTATATTACAAATTGATTAAAGTTGGAATTTATGTTGCTTTATTAATCAAAAAATATAATGTTCTAATTTGTTCAATATTAGATCAGTTTAATGTTATTATTGTAAAAAATAGAGATAGCAGAATTATTTTAAATTGGTGATTTCGCCATAAATTCTAAATTAGAGAAAGAGTAAAATAAAGATGTCATGAGTTGAATGTTTCCCTCTCAAGCTAAAATGTGTGATATAAATAAATTAATAGATTAAGGTTCGTTCATTGTAATTATTGTAGAATGATTTTAGATGAAATGATTTTTGTGTGAAAATCATTCATTTAACAAATAATATTAATATAAAACTGTATTATAAATATGAATTAAAGTTTAACATATTTAATAAAATTAAATCTCAAAAAACATCTCATATTATTCTCTCTATAAATAAAAGTCTAAAACCAATATTTTATATAAATTGAAGGACTCCATTTTAAATGAATAAGGACATGATTCAAGTAGCACAAATGTTCATGAAAAATCGTTTCACATACACTAGTTTTACAGAATATATATTTATAATTAAAAATTATATTTATAGTTGTAAAACATATTCTTATAAAACTCATATTTAAACATATAAATCACATTTATAAAACACATATTTATAATTAAAAAACATCTATTTATAAAAGTTAGTTTAAATCTCGTCGCAGCAGCGGGAGCTCGTCTCCCTATGAAACAAATTCTCGGCTCACAAATAATTTAGAAAAGGAATTTCAATAAATTATTGAAAATTGTATAATGTGACGAGATCAAGATGACACGTCATTGGAATATCATTTGCCACGAGGTCCAATCACAACATTGCATTCACCAATAATATATCTAATTATCTATAGAGAAAATGGTTCCAAATAGCCATTTTCATATAAATTGTGAATATTTTACCCATGAATATAGTAAAATGTGTCCAATACCCACTTATATAAAAGAATGTCTCCAAATACCCACTTTTCTACTTTTCTCTGACATTCAATGATTGATAATTTTTTTTTTTTACTTTTCTATTATGAATGCGTTGATAAGTTTTAATTTTTACTTTTCTTTCCTTTTATTTATTTACGGATTTTATTTCATATTAAATTTTACTTTTGATTTCACATTTAATTTTAATTTTTATTTTTTAACATTCATTAAATTGTGATCTACTACTCATCTAACTTCATAAATTACTCATCTAACTTCATAAATGTCACGACCTACTCTATTTTTACTGCTTTAAATTCACATTTCACATTCAACATTCATTCATTTCACACAAAATTTACATCAATTTCTTAATAGCTTTTCCGTAAAAAAAATTTCAGAGATCTTCAAGGATAATCAAGTAAGTCTTTTATTTTAGGGTTTATGGTTTGTATTTTAGGGTTTATGGTTTGAAGTTAAAAATATCTTTTATTTTACTGTGATCATGTTTTTCTTTTTGTTTATGTTATAGTTAGTATTTTATTTCCTTTAGTTCATGTTTTTTGTTTTTTGTTTTTGTTCATGATCTTTAGTTCATGTTTTTTGTTTATTGTTTATTTATGTTAGAAAATATAATTTTTGTATGTTAGAAATATATTATTTTAATTGTCTGTATGTTAGAAATATATTTTGGTTTAGGAAATTTAGAATTTCATATGAGCTGTCGGGAAACCCTAAAAAATAAAGGGTTTACCGAAAGGTTTGTACGTTGCACGAGAGCTTGAAATCACTCGGGAAACCCTAAACAAATTGTTTAGGGTTTCCCGAATTTTTTCAAGCTATCGGGAAACCCTTAAAAAATAGGGTTTCCCGAAATCTTATGTGAAATTGTCGGGAAACCCTAATTTTTTAGGGTTTCCCGACAATGTCCTAAGGTTTTCGGGAAACCCTAATTGTTTAGGGTTTCCCGAATTTTTTCTAGCTATCGGGAAACCCTTAAAAAATAGGGTTTCCCGAAATCTTATGTGATATTTTCGGGAAACCCTAATTTTTTAGGGTTTCCCGATATCTTGAAAGAATTCGGGAAACCCTAAACAATTAGGGTTTCCCGGAAAATTTAGGAAGTAGTCGGGAAACCCTAATTGTTTAGGGTTTCCCGAATGCTATCAAGCTCTCGTGCAACCCTATATTTTTTAAAAAAGGCCGGTTTTTTTCTGTTTTTGTTATTTAATGTGATAATTATTCATTTTTTTTGTTTTTTAATTATTAAATTGTTTTGAAGCAGAAAAAATGACTTTCACAGTGGCTTTATGGTTCGGAGGATATTGGGAAGGGTTGCAGTATGTAAATGGCAGTCAAACACTCCTTCATCTTCAAAGTTTTACATATGAACATTTATTGAGCTCAATTCATGAGGTCATATATGCAGACATGAATTGCTGGGGTTATTTGATTCATGCTCTATTGGAGACGAATGGAAGGTTGAAGAGGAAAAAAATCAAGAATGATTTAGATTTACAAAACTGTTTTGCAGAATACGATGGACTTTTAGTTGTTTTCGTGTCATTGAAAAGGATGGACATTGGAGTTTCAGATGGATTCTCTTACCGTGAACAACAAAGTTCAGTAGATGAGGAGTATAATCAAGGTGGCCAAACTTTTAATGTGAGTAGTGAGGACGTTGGAAATTTCAATTCATCAAATGTTCCGTTAAATGTACACGATGACCGGGATTTGTTTTCAACATGGGGTTTAGACAACACATATGTTGGAACGTCTTCAAATGATAGGTGTGAACCTTGGCCATCCCCATGTGGACGTGTTGACTACACAGGTGTTAACGTGGACCTGAACTTGGACCCAACTAATGAAATAGAAGAATTGACGCACGAAGATGGACCAGAACAAGAAGATGTTGATCAATCCCCAGGTAATCATGTTTTGTGAGTACATATATAAAATTTATATATGTATCTTGATTAACAAATTGACAGATATATTTCATTTTGATAGATCCAAACAATGAAGAAGATGACTTTGTACTGGATGAAGATGTTGAGGCAGGGTTGGATGAGGAGCAACGAAAAGTATATGAGCAATTTTGCTCTGACATAATGAGAGCCGAGTGGTATATTCCAGAGTTACCTTCATTTGAGCATCCTGCTTCTTTACAGATTGAGCAAGCTCCACAGGGTCTGCAAAAGGGTTCGACGTTTGGTAGTAAGGTTGAATTGAAGAATGCAGTTGGGATTTATCATTTGGAGAATCAACTCGAATTTCGTGTGGACCACTCGGACAAACACCGGTGGTGCGTGAAATGCATTCAAAAAGACTGTCCCTTCGTTTTGGCTGCTTCGGAAAAATATGGTATTTGGAAAATCTCCAAAGTTCTCTTGCCTCATACTTGTTCACGTGAGTTGAACACTAGTGCTCAACGCAGACTACCGGCCTCTTTGATTGGAGATTATTTTGTCCAGAGGCTCCGAAAAGATAAGTCCATTCTCAATCCTAGGGACATTATTCAAGAAATGAACTCACGACATGGATTGAATGTGAGTTATAGGCATGCGTTGAGTGCTAAACGTTATGCAATGAGAAGTGCATACGGTGATCCAAAGACATCATTCAGCATGCTTCCGGCTTACTTACAGGAATTGAAAAAACGTAATCCGGGTACACATACTGCATTAGACACTCAGAAGAATGGGAAATTCAAGTACGTTTTTTTTGCGTTGGGTGCATCTATTATCGGATTTCAGCAGTATTCAAGACCTGTTATAGTTGTGGATGGTTGCCACTTGAAGGGGCAGTACAAAGGGATCGGATTTGTTGCCGTAACAAAAGATGGAAATGATCAGGTTTTTCCCCTTGGAATTGGGATAGGGAATGTCGAGAACGATGAATCTTGGACATGGTTTCTGCTTCAAGTCCGAAAAGCATTTGGTTGCCCAGATGGCCTGGTGATTGTCTCCGATCAACATGTGAGCATCGGTAATGCCATTCAACATGTCTATCCTGAAGCAACCCACGGTCTTTGTTGTTTCCACCTTCAGCAGAATCTAGCGAAGTATGGATCACATTTTGTCGGGCTGTTCCACAATGCTGCATACTGTTATGAGGAAGTTGAATTTGATAGGTATGTCTCAATTCCATTTCACATTACTTTCTTCTGAATACAAAATCTCATATCTATATTACGTGTCTGATTACTAGTTCATTTATTCAAAGGTACATGACTTTGATCAAGGATAGTGGAAATGAAGGCGCGATTGAAAGTTTGAGGAAAGCTAACCCTATCAGGTGGTCCCGTGTTAAATGCCCCTTTCGAAGATTCAACTTCATGACCTCCAATGCTGCTGAGTCATTGAATGCTCGTCTCGTGTGGGCAAGAAAGTTACCTGTTTGTTCCTTCTTGGAGGCTGCTCGAAGGGTTATTGAGCAATGGTTTGCTGAGAGGAGAGAGGGGGCTGAAGAGAGGGAACACACTTTCACATCGTCTATGCACGAAAGATTAGGTGACCACATGCGGCAGGGGCGAACTATGGAGGTCCAAAGGGTTGGACGAGGCAAGTTCAAGGTCACGGATGGGCGAAAAATATTTTTGGTGGGCCTTAGTGATAATGTGTGCAGTTGTATGTTTTTTCAGACCGAGTTAATTCCATGCGCGCATGCATGTGCATCCATCAGGTTCGTAAACAGTTTTTCAACAAATTCTAAATGACAACTACACCTCACTTTTTTTAGCGTACAAAATCATATTATTGACTGTCTTTATTTTTTTCCTTAGTTTTGCCAAGGAGTCAGTTGCCTCATATGTCGCCCCGTATTACACGACCCACTGGTTGAGAGAAATGTGGGCTGGTGAAGTTCTGCCTGTGCCCGACCCGACAGGGTGGGTTATTGATGATGAGGTTCGTAACTTTGTTTGTCTTGCACCAGATCAACCAAAACAAGCAGGTCGACCTAGAGGCAAGCGAATACCCTCTACTGGTGAACAATCGGGAATGCGACGGAAAGGGGCGACCTTGTGTAGTCGTTGTGGTCAACCAGGCCATAACGTAACCACATGTTCTCAATATATTACCCCATCCACTCAGTACGATAATATTGATGTTCCAGACGAGGAAGGTGACTTGACAGTCCATAAAGGTGGAACAAAGCCAAGAAGAAAGAAAAAATGTTCGATTTGTGGGTCAGATGCACACACAAAAAGAAAGTGCCCTATATATTTGAGTGGAACCTGATGCTGTGTAACGTAGTACTTGTCTGATTTGTTAATATTCAAAAACTTGATCCTTGTATGTTAATTGTTCAAATAAATGTTAAATGTTAATTGTTAATTGTCTGATTTGTTAATATTCAAAAACTTGACACTTTCACACACGAATTGAAAAAAACTAATCAAAACTAATGTTAATTGTTCAAATATATATAATACAAACTAATCAAAAAAATCCTCAGGGCAAGTGTCACCGTCAGTGGAATTCCTATAAATCACAAACGCTATCCACTTCCGAAGGGCCGAAACCGTCTGATACTTCTGAACTGTCTTCCTTGGCCACTCCCATAGCATCCCACTCTCGACAGACATCAAGGCCCACATGCCACATGAGTGACTGTCCTCCTGCTTGTAGCATAAGTTCGCCTCCAACATTGATAAGCCGTACTCATCCGTACCTGGTGGAATCTTCCGACCCATCGCCCATGACGCCTCATAAAATCCACAATACTCCAACAATCGTGGCAGAATGCGACGAAGTGGCAGGGTCTGCTGGAATCGGGACTCCAGAATCTCCGAGGTGTACCTATGCCTCAGCGAGTCAACTAGAACGATCCTTGGCTGCTCGAGATCTATCTCACATGCAACCCAATGGCCATTCAAGTTCAGTATCACCCATACCTGTTATTTCAACTGTAATTAAAATGGATGTCGGTTTTATATAGTACAAACCATATCAATTAAATACTTACACCCCCTAAGTTATTCGCCCATGGCTGGATATAGTTCCATCTCGGTTTCTCCCCTCGCACATAGGGTGCAAGCAGCTCCAAGTCTTCGGATGAAAACTGCTCCCGAATGGGCCCCTTGTATTTCGTCTCGTCATCCTCGTCAGCATGCTTTCTTGCCCAAATTTCCTTACAAATTTCCTACATTATTAGATAATTACTGATCAGATACAAATAACAGTAAAATGGGCACATCCAAATCAATTAAATATTCATATGAACTTACAAAGAAGTGACAATCCACCATCTGGAAATGCCCGGCTATTGGGTATCGGGGATGAAGGTTAGCTGCTTCTGGGCGGCTTTGAAGTATGCCAAGATACGCATCAAGGACCTATATTATATATAACGATTAAAGTACATAACATTTAAATATATACATAACTTTAAGAACTAAGTAGTACCTGGTAATTCATATCACTGGTCTCATCAATGATGTCCCGGAACCATGATGGCCCGACTGGGATGCCCACACCGACGTTGCGCCTTTCAATATCCAAATAATAATATTAAGTATTAAACAATAATTATTAAATAACATATGACAGAATAAATTCATGAATGCTTACCCCGTGACCTTATCGTCATCCCCTTCGGAGTACGCCTTCACGTGGACTCTGTGCATGAGCTGCGCCCTGGGACTCGTATCCTGAATCTGGGCACCTCTGAGCAACAGGGGAGGCTGGAATAGGCACCTCATCGGCCTCATCATCCATAATCGGTCGCTCATACTGCTGATGCACATGGGTGCCCACCCTCGAACGGCCTGCCCGAACACCGGCTGTCGGAGCTCGGGCACTTCGGACCGTACGTCGTCTCGATGGACCAGCATCATCAGTCTGTGCTGTAGACCGGGCGACCCGTGTAGGACGATGGCCTTTCTTTTGGTGATTGATGACCTGGACTCCAGAAAATATGTCGTCATCAATGTCACTCCAGTACCTCTGCGACCTTTCTTCTGGGGTGGGCTCCAGCCGCTCAAAATACTCCATGCCCTAGTGAGATTATTTAAAACACAAACATATGTGAGTAGTAATAATAAATTAAAATAAAAAGTCTATTTAATTGTAATTGTGTAAACTACCTCGTCGTCCAGAATGTGAAAAACATCGACCTCTGTCCTCTTCAATCCCCACTTCAAACACCTAGGCATATATAATGTCGTGTCCAATGTGCGACCGGCATATCTGGACGTCGACGGTATCGCCTCGAATGCCCATAACTAGAACATACAAATAGAAAGATATTTTAGTTAGTAAACTACGTTAGAAATTCAGCCGACTTTCAAATAATTCATCGAAAAAAATAGAAAATACGTACTATCAAGGCTGTTGAGAACCCATAGAAGTGGACCTTTGGCACGGATGCCCGAACTGATAGCTCCTTCGGTAAATTATCGATGTAGTAAAGGAGGGTGAGAAAACTCATCTTCCCCCACGGGAAGCTCTCCCAAAGATCGTCATTCTCGACCAGGTCCCAAACCCACAAATCAGGGAAAGTCTTCAAAGGGTCCAACCCGAGCAAAATCAAGTATAAAATCAAGATTTTGGCAATCTTGATAGAGTCCTCCGCGCTGTCACTAAACTCGCCGCTTCTGAATCGATCAAGCAGCTGAGAAACCGTGACCCGAGCAGAATCAGCGTGGACTCTATAGTACACCGCCCCCTCTACTGGCGTGTGATCCCCTGATGTCGGGTCGAAAGTTGAGTCACCAAACTTTAGACCGGTGACTAGGGCAAACTCCATCTTCCCAAACCGACAAATGTGTCGGTCTTGCCCTATAGCAAACCATCTCTCATCCTTAGGGATGACCTCCTTATTCCTAATCTCACGAGACATGAGGACGTGTAGAAACGCCTTGCATGACTCCTTCGTGGTCTTCCAAACAAGAAAATTCCCAAATGAACTGGCCAGGAAAGTACGCTCGCACCGTCGGCCTATCCCTCCTAATTGTGTCCTGATATCATCCAGGACGCTCAGACGTACATATCCATTAATGTACGTCATCGTCGTCTTCCAAGACGGACGAACCCACTCCCAATCAAACTGCACATGTACAAACACCAAAACATCAAAATATAAACCAATCAAAAATTTACATAAATTAAAATAATGAGTTTAAAAACTAAATTTCAATATTAACCAATATCTTTAAAATTCCTAATTTTTAAAATTTTTTACATAATTTTTAGAATAATTTACATAAATTATAGAGTTTCCCGAATTGAAGCTTTCGGAAAACCCTAAACATTTAGGGTTTCCCGATAGCTTTCAGAAAGCTTTTGGGAAACCCTAAAAATTTAGGGTTTCCCGAAACCTTACTGAAAGCTATCGGGAAACCCTAAATTTTTAGGGATTCCCGATAGCTTTCAGAAAGCTATCGGGAAACCCTAAATTTTTAGGGTTTCCCGATATCGCTATGAAAGCTTTCGGGAAACCCTAGAAATATAGGGTTTCCCGATAGCTTTCTGAAAGGTTTCGGGAAACCCTGAAAATACAGGGTTTCCCGATAGCTTCTGAAAGGTTTCGGGAAACCCTATATTTTTAGGGTTTCCCGAGAGGTTGAAGCTTTCGGGAAACCCTGAAAATATAGGGTTTCCCGATATCTTTCTGAAAGCTATCGGGAAACCCTATATTTTCAGGGTTTCCCGAAAGCTTCAACCTCTCGAAACACCCTATAATTTTCCTAAATTCAAACCTAAATCTAATCCAAAATATATAACATTTCCCGAAAGCTTCTCTAACCTAAATTCCTAATCCAAAATATATTTCAATATACAACTAAATCATCATGAACTAAACATAAACATAAACAAAATCATGAACTAACATAAACATAAACAAAAGTAAAACAAGAAATCAAAATACTGAAATACTAACCGGTTCGGCGGCCATTAGAGGAAGTAGTGTGCAAGTATTCCTTTCCCGAAAGCAACTCTTCCTCTCCCGAATGATTTGTTCCTTTCACGAGAGACAGAGAGACGAGAGAGTTTTGGTAATTTTTTGGGGTGGGCTACACTCTCTCTGTAATTTTCTTTCTTACTGCGCGAAAATGGAAAAAAAAAAGAAGAGAGAAAGAAAGGGGTGAAAGTGGAGGTGAAAGAGAAAGGAATCTGCTTTTTCCTTTTCAAATTTTTTTTTTTTTTTTACACGTGGCAGTGGGGAGGCGGGAGGGGTGGGTGGTGGGTGGCAGTTATGATTGGCATTAAATGCCAAAAGTTGATCATTTTTTAGAAGTGGGTATTTGGTGATATTAATTTATATATTTGGGTAGATAGTGATATATATTTATATGTGTGGGTAAAATAAATAATTTTTATGATAACATGGGTATTTCGTGTCCCCAACCCTTATCTATATCCCAATCTTTTTTATTTTCTCACTAATTTTCTTTTTAGGAATCTATTAATTTTGTCAACTTAATAGATATTTATGATCATTTATAATTTAGAAACTCTCTGGTACTCTTCACTTTTGCTTATTTTCATCTCTACTTTTAGTAATTATAGATGTGTATAAATAAAAAATAATAATAATTAAAAGTATTTCATAACAATATTATTTGAATTTCACCTTTATCATTTTAACAATGACTTATTATCTTAAGAAAAAAAACATATTTGTCAAATCCAACATCGTCACGTGTGAAAATCAACATTGAACCAATAGGCAATTATCAACTCTTTAAGTTTATCTTTTTGAATTATTGCTACATTTTAGACACTCAATGTGCAAAGTGGTCCATAGAAACTTCCAATGGCCTAATAATTCAACCCTAGTATAGAAATGTAAACCGACTATGTCATATAAATTTTAAATTTTATTTTTTATCAAGTTTAATGGTTTCACTTGATTTAAATATTATACAAATTTAACTCCAAAAAGCCATGCTTCATTACTTTTTCATCTATAGAATTGAGCTAGATCATAATTGTTCTGATTATCAGATAATTTTATTCCATTTTCAATTTCTTGTTTTATATTTATTTTTCATTTTGAAAAAAATAATCAGAACTATTTATTATCTAGATATTCTTACAACTATCCTTAGGAATATACTATGAACAAAACCGTGTCCCATGAGACCAATTGCAACGTGGGCTTTCACACACTGATCTCTCTCTCTCTCTCTAAAATATTCCTATATAAGTAACACAATTTCATTCATTTCCTTCACCATTACTCCAATACTATTCAACATATTTCACCAAGAAGAAAAGAAGGCAAAAAAGAGAGAGATTAGAATTTGTTTGATAAAAAATGGCAGCTGCAACAGATTCATGCATGGGAGAAATCACAAACTTGAGAGCAAAAATGAGAGCAAGAAATCCTTTCTTGCTTATATCAAAGAAAAATATAGATGATGTTGCAGACAGGGAAGAAGAAGAAAGCAGAGAATCAAAACCACCATCCACCACCACCGCCAAGTCGCCGGCCACCGCCAGACGACAAGACTCCATGTCGGAAACCACCATGTTCTTACTCATGGACCGATTTGCCCCCAGCTGAGATCAAGAAAACAACCCAACCTTACAAGCTTCAATTGTTTTTCCATGTACTTATAAGTCATAGCATATGTTTGATATTTCTGTACAGCTGTAACCATGTCATCTTTCTAATTTGTATTATCCAAATGGTAAAAAACATTTTCTCATACAAACTATATCTGATTCAATGTTTTCTCCGTACAAATCTTGATCCGTCCCATTTTATGGTATAAACTTTGAGATTCGATCAATTTTACCTTAGCAAACAAATCCAAGTTGTGTACTTTTCAAAAATTAACGGTTAGGATTTATCTGATGCAGTAAAATGTATCAATTCAGAGTTCATTAGGAAAAAAGTGGAATGTTTATACAATTCATTACAACAACTTTCTGATGTGTTTAAGGATGTTTTTATACATCTCTGCTAGGTTCAATGCTTATGCTTTCAGAGGACCATTCATTCTTACTAGCACGATGTATTTCATAGTTCCACTTGAGAACTTCTTGACCGTATCGAAGAGCTTTATCGACGCTATCAGCCTCCAATCCGGTAACCCCGGAGACGAACAGTTTCCGGTCTGTCAAGGAAGTGAATAATCTTTTGAACTTCACTGCTATATAATGGAAAGCACGTTGAGCCAGAGGAGGGTTGTTGTTGCTGTTTGATCTGTGTGGATGGATACTGATCACGGGGTCGAAATCTTGGAACCAATCACATTGTGATAGAGGGACATTTTCGATCTTTTCCTCGAGAAGATCTAGCTTGTTAAGGATGAGAAGAAAATCTCTGTTGGAGAGACTTGGATGCCTGACAATGCTCTCAAAGAATTTCCTGGTTGCCACCATCTTGTTTGTCCGAATTCCATTCGTGTCTTCATAGTACTCGTCGTAATCTGTCAAGGAGACACAGTATATGACTATGTTGACATCTTCGAACATCTCCAACCACTTGCAGTTTTCTCCCAGGCTGCTTGTATGAACTCTGATGAGTTGATACCTGCAGGGGATGGAAGGTGAATGATAGTGACGAGAGCATAATAGACGTCTAGGGATGGCGATTAGACAAGACCAGTGGTGAAAGATTAGAGAATTAACCTTATTAAGGGATCATTTTGATCTGAAGATTCCATGTATCCATTCTGAGATGAGTCTGGAAAAGAAAATTCCATGGATGCAACCCCATTAGAAGACGCGATTCCTTCCACATACAACATGTCCATTTGTGAAGGCTCGTAGTCTTCTTTTGTAATCTCAGAAACCTTGTGAAATACGAAGATGGTTGAACATATATTCCATGTATGCAATCAGCAGATCATGAAGAAGATTAGGCAGCAAAACTTACTCGATCCAAGAAATAGTTAGCAACTCTAGGCAGCATATGCAGTTCACTTCTCCTCTTGTAAGTGGCCTGAAAAGCTTCGTCTTTCCACAACTGCTCGACTAAAGGTGAATACACTCGAGTAGCAGCTGGGAACATGATCTCCAAATTGCCAGACATCATAATCTGGAGTAGCCAATCTGAGAATGCTTTCAGCTTTGGGCTAAGTGAATAAATATTGCTTGTCATGATCTGTTCAGGACTCCCTATCATCCAATGAAGGCCTTTCAGAAACAACAGATTGCAACAAAAGATGATCATTTGAACTATATCCTATTGACTATGATATTAGGACTTATGGATGTTTAAATATTTTTTCAGTAGTCACATTTACGAAGTGCAACTACACGGATTTTGGATAGTAAGTATATATACAGTATGTATACCCAAGCGCGAAGAGAAAGAGAGAGTTACATGCAACTAGACTAAAAGTTCATTTGAAGCAGACCTGATGGACTGGGTACATCAGCACATTGTCTCCTCATTTCAATCAAATAATCTTCTTCAAAACGAGCATGACCCTCAAGCAGAACACAAATATAGCTATAGACATTTTTTTGGATCATGAATTTGATGTTCTGTTTCTCATCTTCTGAGAATGGGACACCATATACAATCTTAGCCTGGAGAGAAAAGATAATTCAAGTTTCAATAAAAGTACAGAGAAGTTCCTAATTTTGTATATTTAGTTTGATAGATTCTCATTATTCTAATTAATCAGAATCCTAATATAAATAATGCAAATGTGTTAACATTGTTAATGATATTTTCACTTCTCAGTAGCGAGCACAGCTTATCAACAATAATAGTATCATTCCGGTAACTTGCGGTTGTGGAGCCTCCACATGAAATACTAGACACGAATAGTCTTAAACATTGGCATTATCGACACAAATAGTGCTGTGTGATTGTGGAGATAACATAAAGTATGAAATTATAGCAAACCCACAGATTTATTCCCAATATATTGATGACGTGCAAGCAAGCAGCATACAAATTGATTGCCAATATTAAGCATGCTGAATTCTGGACCAAATTGAAAAGGACGAAGATACTAGTACAAGATCAATGGTTTGAAACAGCTTCATGCTCAAAGCCATCAAGGTTTGCTGCAAATGGAAATTCAAACAGCCATGATATACCTGTTTAAATATGGTACCAGTACCAGATTGATCACAACCAATTAGGAGAAGCTTATTCGTCATTTTCTGTTCTAGATTCTCAGCAATAACTTTGGCCATGTCTTTTTCAGCATCTTCACCATCAGGACTTGAGATATGAGAAGGATATGGCAAAGACAAAGCAGCACATGCTATCTTAACCATTCTCTGGGATTTAAAAAAAAAAAAAGAAAGGCATCTTTAATGGAAAGACAATAATAAGAAGAATGAGTTGACCCATAAAATTTTGCTTTATACCTTTGTCCATAGATTTCCAATGACATTTTTCATTCCTTCAAGCACATAGGATCCATCTGCACTAAGCCAAAAGTGAGGGTTTCCTTCACAGTGGATTCCAGCAGCCTAAAAATGTTAGAAAATTGACCTGAGATCTATTATCAAAAAACATTAACAAATCAACAAAAATCTAAGCACAAAACCTGCAATATCCGGAGCTCTGCTTTAGTGATCAAACGATTGTTAATCTTTACATTTGTGTCTCCATTGCTAGCATCTTCTCTAATTTTATTTCCAATTTCAAGCTTGGCACTTATAATCTGGCTTGGTTTCTCTCCTTCCTGCTTGATCGAGTCAAAACTGATAATTGTTGTAGATAAAAAAGCAAAAAAGTAGAAAACATGACTAAGTTTCCAAATCGAGTCTCACCTTTCCCCAAAATCCAGAAAATTTATCATACCAGTAGTTTCCAGGTCTGAGCTTCTTTGGTGGATTAGAGCAGCTTTGCAAGATGGCCAACTCTTCTATAGACAAACGCTTCTGGTTTACATATATCAAACGCGATTGAAGCTGATTTGCTTCACACGAAAGCTCAGAGCTCATAACCTGCTTAACTAAATCGTCCGTTAGCAGTTTCTTCAGCATTCTAGAACACTTCCCAAGTGACCCTCTTTTCGACTCATCAATCCGATAGCCAATACAGGTAATGCATTTTCTCCCTTCTGGCATACACCCCATTGCTCTAAGCACACAATCTCTACAATACTTAGCGCTACAAACAATGCAAACTTCCTTCTCTGCTAACCGATTCCTTTTATGACACCTATGGCACAATCCTTTCTTCCCATTGTTCGTAACCACAGGCCCCTCCAGAAAATTTTCAGGTTCATCTTGATCACTCTCCTCAGAGGTTGAGTCAGTTGATGGTATATCATGGAAAGTCAATGCAGATGTTCTATGTCCATGACCAGAAGTTCCAACCACACAATCTTCAACCTCTCCACATGATGAAATCTCGGAACAAATCTCATGTGACCTCAATGAAGATTCCTTTGTATCATCAGCAAGACCTTCGGAGAACCCCGGTGCAACAACGCGACTCCTACAACTTCGAGCTCCATTAAACTGGTTCGATTTCCCAACTCCATCTACTAATCCCAGAGCACCTTCCTTACTAGAACCATTCCTCGAAACCCTTGAATAAACCCTAACTGAACTCCCAAATTTCACCTCCTCTATCACATTCTCATCAAACTGATTACTTTCGACAATTGGTTGAATAACCGGTAGGGCAAAATCCTTCAACGCAGCAGCCGTAGCGGGGAGCGCTGCAATTGGAATACGGCGAGTATCAATCGGAAAAACCTGAGGAATATCATGACTAAGTGGAGGACCACTATACTCCAAAGCAAATGAGTAATCCACACTATAATCATCATCAACATCCTCACATTTCCCTGATGAACTCGGCAAACTACTCAAGACACTCATCATTGGAGCTAAAACTCTAACAATTTCTAGAAATTTTAACCTAAATGCACAATCCAATGATATGATAAAAATCGTTTACAGAATAATCAACATAAAAGCTAGATTACACTCGAATTTTGCGCGAATGCGATGAATCATACATGGAAAACTATAAATACAGCGATGATTGCAAATCATCTAGGCTTACCAGTGGTGAGTTTTGAATTTGAGAGCTTGACTGGGGAAAGTTGAAAGACTGATTCTTGTGAGACGCGTTTGCAGGGAAGAAATTTTGACGAGGGAAAAATGGTGGGAAAGATGTGAAATTTCCGTTATTTAAATACTTCAAAACGTCCCCTTCAAATAAATAAATAAATGTGTTTTTATAACTTTATAGGAGTTCGAAAAAATAAAAAACTAGAAGAGAAAAAAATAGGAATAGTAATATAAAATATGAGTAAGTCTTGTGTGAGACCGTCTCACGGATCTTTTTTCGTGAGACGGGTCAACCCATAACCCACACTTAGAAATTCATATGAAAGTTTGTGGATATGGATTCAATTCATGGGTAATAAGGATTCGTCTCACGGAAACTATCCGTGAGACCGTCTCATATGAGTTTTTGCGATAAAATATGGTTGATATCAATGTGACTACATGAATCATTGCAAATATTTTAGTTGGTGTCTAGATCCAAAGAGCTTCAGATCATTGGACTACTTTGAATATTTTTTTATTGTCGTTTTAACGTAATTTTCCAATAAAAAATAGTTGTTTATGAACTTGAGAACACAATTTACCTTTAAATATGAACCAAAATGCACGAATTGTATACCAAAACGACCCACTTTCGAGGTGAAACTATAATCATAAATCAATTTAGCATTATCGTTCAATTTAAAGTTGAATCAAACAAAAATCGTTCAAAACCCTGGAATGATTTTTGTTTGGATTTTGAACAATTTTTATTTGATTTGTGATCAGGTCGACTGAGAATCATGAAATCGACCTAGGTTATAATCTGTCTTCAAATAAAGATCATTTTAACATATGAATCACATATTTATTACTGACATAAGAAGGTGAATTTCATTTTCAAATGAGACTGAAGAAGCAACTAAAAATTTTTGAAATAAAATGACTAGTGATCGGAATTTTTCTTAGTCTAGGCATCAACTGAAAAAGTTCGGAATAATGAATTCGGTTAGCAAATTGATATTAACCCTGTAAACTAATGAGAATTTTGTATGACCACGACTCAATGGTCTTGTTTCTTACAAAAATCATTCGATAATTTACAACTCAAAATAAATATAAATTTATGAAAATAAGTTTGATTTTGTGTGTAAGAAAACTCAGTCCAGTATAATCATATCCCTAGAACAATTTCATATTGTGTTAGTACAAATGTAAAATTATTTTCAAGAGATTTGACATCTTTTTTCAATATCACTAGTTTAAACCTATCAAACTTTTCTTTTCCCCTTCTTTGGTATTTATTAATTACTACAAAAGAACAAAAAAAGGTCTTCGTTTTTATTTATTTGTAATAATAAAAATAGTCTTGATTTTCTGGAAGGATTAGTTGGGTGGAGTCATCGCGTAATTGACGTGATATGGTGTGTGGAAATCTGCTCCTACTACACGAGGCAAATAATTATTTCAGACGGATGATTTTAGTCAGACGAGATCAATTCACAACTCATGTTTTACTATTCATGTTAAATTTATAGAAATACATAGGCTTAGTAAATAAAAGGATTCGTTTCACGTTTTGATTATTTTATGAGTTAAATTCTAAAATCAACCTGTATTTTTCGTATTTTTACATTTTCCAACCTAAACTTTGTTTTTTGACACATTGCAACATGAAGTATACGAATTTAACAGATTGCAACCTCCGGTAACTATTCCCCCCAAATTGGGGTTCTTTTGATATTTTTCATAATTATTGGGCAATTTTTAAATAAATCAAAAATTAAATTATTAAAATCAAATAAAAAAGACTCACCCACACAATTTCAGCCATTTATTATCTCCAAAAGAAGTTGGAAGATTATGTCCTCAAGTTCTTTTTATTTTTATTTTTTATGTTAATAATTTAATTTTTGATTTATTAAAAAATGACCCAATAATTATGAAAAATATCAAAAGAACCCCAATTTGACCGGAATAGTTACCGGAGGTTGCAATCTGTTAAATTCGTATACTTCAGATTGCAATGTATAAAAAACAAAGTTTAGGTTGGAAAATGTAAAAACACGAAAAATACAGGTTGATTTTAGTTTTTAACCCTTATTTTATTCAAAACAGAAAAATAGGAGATCTACATTTTTTTGAAAAAGAAAAGTGGTTAAATATATGAATAGATGAATAAATGATGTGGTATAAGTGGGAAAAATAATAATGATCTATAAACGGATGTACTTTCGTTTAATTGACTAATTAAGGGAGCATTTTATTTCCTTTTTTATTAATGCAGTTTCTTTTATAAAAAAAATGTATATCGATACTATTTAATTGAGGAAAAAGGCCAGACCTTTTGGGCCCGAAGGTTAAAATAGCCCATTGCTTGTTTGAGATATCCAGTCCATATTAAAAAGCCCAATACTGGAACTCCGCAAAATATTTGGGCGCGTTACAGTTAATCATCAGACTTTCTTCTTCTTCAAGACTTCCACTATCAGTTCAGTGAAAATCTGTTAAATAATCGCGAATTGCTGCACCTAACGACCTCGGAATTGCAGAAATGGAGCTCTATCTCGAAGAAGGCAAACAGTTTTCCCTTAATTCATCCACTCTAATACTGGTTCGTTTTAGGGTTTCAATTATTTTCATCAGATATGGGTTGCCCTAATTTTCTAATTAAAATGCGTTTTTTTTTTCTTGGTTTAATTTTCAGCCGGCTCTATCGATCGGAAATGTAGGGCAGCTAGCTGTGGATCTGTTAATCTCGTCGCTAAAATCGGAAAGAGTCGGCTGTTTAGACGATCCGAATGTGCTTCCCTGTGTCGGCAATGATGCTTATCAGCCATCACCTCTTGGCAAGCTAGCTCTGCCCCTTGAAGGTATTTTTATTTTATTTTTAATTCATTTTTAGATTTTTTATATTTTCGAATTTGTTGTTGATTTTTGTGTTATTTAAAGTATTTAGTTGAATTTTATAGCTTATGAATCGTCTTCTACTGCATTGACACTTGTGCAGCAGCGGTCTCCAGTTATTAAGGTATTGATGTTTCTTTTAGTTGAGTTATATAAAGTGTTGTTCCTTTTTGGGTTGATGTTCTAGTTTATGCTTGTTTTCGTGTTGATTATTTGAATTACTAGAAGTTATATAGTTTGTTACTCGGATTTAAATTTAGTGGTGCTTATTTGTATATCGAACCGACCAAAATTGGCTTAAAATTCTTGTGAAACAGGGTATGATGATGGCATACGCTAAGAACATGGCAAGTTTTGCAGCTGCTAATGGAAAGAAACATATTGTCATACTTTCGAGCTTGGATTTTGGGCGATGGAGAAACATTGATATGTCAAGGTATTGACTCCACTGGCACCAGTTGAATTATGATTTCGCTAATAAACTTTTAGACGTGTAGTTTTTGCTAAATGAATGTTAACAGAAATGACGCAGCTAAGAGCAAAATTTCGATTCTTATTTTGTTTAGAGCATAGTTTTGCTCTAACTGGGAGATAAGGAAAACTTATGCCTAGGCTCTAATTAGTTTCATTAACGCTTCATGTACCATTTTCGTGTGTGTGGTAAGTTTACTGATTCTGTGGTATTTATCAGTGGTTTGCAGATCTATTACTTGTCTAGTTCCAATGCAGATGGAACGGATTCTGTCTGTGAAAATCTTGGTTGGAAGAAATTACAAGATTACAATCCCGACCAGAGAGCATGGAAGTATCTCAACGCATTAACAGAAGAAAGATCCGTGCCTGATGAAGAGTTTCCTTTCGAGGAAATAGAAGATGAAGATTACCATGCAAGTTTGCCTTTTGCTGCTCTGTTTTCTTGCTTTAAGGTAATGTTTTCTAGTTTCTATGTTAGTTTAAAGGCATTCATTTCAACGAACCAGTCTGCACAATCTGATTTCAGCACATAATATTTATTTATTAACTTGTATGCTCGTGTAGTTTCTTTGAGTTTTGTGAATGGGACGACTAGTGAATAACATATAGATGTCTCTTGCAAATGAATTTTTTAGCTTTCGTAAATTATTCTCAACATTAATATAACTGAAATATTGATCCTTCTCTTTCTGTGTTGTGCTTCTAGTTGGATATGTCGACCATTTATTGAACATCTGTTAATGTTTTAATAGGCTAAAGGTTTAAAAGTCACTTGCTTATTCTGCTACTGCTCGGAGGGAGATAATATACCAGAAGCTTTCGGTATGGCTGAGGCAACATGTAAACTTATGGGATTGAACCAGAATGAATTTCAAGGTAAGCAATTCTTCACCCTTTATGAACCACTTTTTACATCCTTAAAAGTACTATATTTGTTTTACCTAATTATTTTCTGGTGCTTTTGTCTACCAATAAATATTGCTATTTCTGTATCAATAAACAAACCAACACGCATCTAAATATACATGTATGTGTCACATGCAGTGAATTACTGAAAAAGAAAACTTCTTAGTTTAATCGTATCACCTGATACGCATGTTAATGCATTTTTCTGAGTTGCTTCTCAACATTCATTAATTAACAGTTTATAGCTTTCACCTAATTATGATTTCTAGCTAAAGGCTTAAAGCTCAAACCGTGTCATTCATTCTCATGAGTGTATGTTTTCTTCAAGAATATGGGTTTCGACCAGGTAAAACTTCTAAGCGATAATTAAGTATATCCCGTTTTAATTTTGCTTCTTTTATGATCATTCAGGCAAATGGATCACACCGTTCTCATGGCAAAGTGTATATGGACCCCCAGCTGATATGTCTCTTTTCTAGGCTGCCTTTCGTCGTTTCCAGGGATCGAAAAATCAAGTTTAGATAGGTTGATTTCACTTATTTTTGTTGAGAGTATTCAATTATATACATCATACTGATAATTCTGTTCCTTGGGTTGGTAGGCAGGTAGGGAAACTATAGCATTAGCAGTATCCTGATGATACCAGACGACCTAACTTTTCTTGCATTTTGGATTACACAAAAACTTATATGAAACGGTCTCATAGATGGTTTGTATGAAACAAATTGTTTTTACCCACAAATTAAATCCATAATCATAAATTTATATGTGAATTGTGAAATGAAGGTTATAGATTGATTCATTTCACGTAAGATGATATATGAGACGGTTCGACGTGAAATCACTCTTTTGATTAATGATAGAGGCTGCCATTGTTAAATTTCCTACACAATATATGGGGAAAGAATCTGCCTTCTTAAAAATTTGTAGTTCTTTATCTAATCCTTCCCTTTTAATCCTATAATTTTAATAACTTTTGATTTTTAAAAGAGTTGTGGGTCTAAAATACCACATTTACTATAATAAAAATAAATTTTACAACACAATATAAGATAATATGTGTAAATGCCACATATTATAACTTAATATAACAAAATACCACAAATCTATTACACATGTGACTTTTACTGCAAATATGTCAGTTTGACTATTTAATGCAATTATTACTGTAATTTTATATGATTATTCGAAAATTATAAAAATTTTGATAATAATTTTCAAATAATCCTATTTTTTAGGGTTATTCGAAAATTAAAAATTTATCTTCAAATGTTCGAATAACCCTAAAAATTAAGGTTATTCGAAATTATCCACCTTATTTTCGAATAACCCTATTTTTTTAGGGTTATTCGAAAATTATCTTATAATTTTCGAATAACACTTAAACAAAAAAATTTTTAGTGTTATTCGAAAATTATAACCCTAAAATAATAGGGTTATTCGAAAATTAGGTGGATAATTTTCGAATAACCCTATTTTTTTAGTGTTATTCGATTTTTTTTTTGTGTTATTCGAAAATTATCTTAAAATTTTCGAATAACCCTAAAAAAATAGGGTTTTTCGAAAATTATTATAATTTTTTTTTATAATTTTTGAATAACCGTATAAAATTAGGGTTATTCGAAAATTATACCCTTATTTTCGAAAAATAGCAAATTTTTTTAGGGATTATTCGAAAATTATATATTTTCCAATTATATATTTTCGAATAATCCCTAAAATAGGTTATGCGAAAATAACATTTGAATATTTAGGGTTACTCGAAAATATAATTATGAATAATTTATAGTATTTTCAAATAACTAAAAAATAGGGTTATTCGAACAATAAAATTAATTTTCGAATAAGCCTATATGTTTTGCTTATTCGAAAATTATGGTATATACATCCAATTATTGACAAACTTTCAATCATTGCCCAATCATTGAAAAGTTGGAATCATTCAAAAAAATGTGGTATTTTACTATATTAAGTTATCTTAGATGGCATTTTTATATATTAACTTATATTAAATGGTAAAATTTTCTGTTTTTTTTTTTAATATAAAATATGGCATTTTGATGCATTTCCTCTTTTTAAAATGACTCTTTATTATTTGGTATTTAGACTACATGTGTATAATAAGTGAATAAATTTATTAAATAATTACATAAATATATATATATATAATTTATTGAAGATTGATATAATTAAATAAATACAGCTAATGAGTTAAATTAATGAAATTATATATATATATATCGAAAGTAAAATTGATGGAAAATTGGTTGTCTGTAGTGAAGAGAAACAATTAAATATATAAATGTAAGGATTAAATAATAATAGTAGTGTGGTAAAAGTACAGTTCTAATAATCTACCCATCATAGGCACATATTAATGTGCCAACAGCTGATGAGGTGAAAATCCAGCATATCAATAGGGGTGGGCATATTAAAAATTGTCCACCATAACCGTTTTTGGGTAGGAAGTATTAGTCATCTAAATAATTAATCTCAATTTTCAACAGCAGCTCAACTAGCTGCCTACCTTTTTTAATTGTTGACCAAGTCTAGTTTTTACTTTATTTTTCTCATTAAAGTTTAAACTAGTATAATTGAAGCATCAAAATAAGACTCCAACCCAACCCCAGTCTCCGCATTAAATAGGGTTACTTGTCTTGTAAAATCATTTAACAATTTAATTTAATGAGAAAGGTCAATTCAAAAAATCCATAATTCATTAAATAAAATTTGATTCGAAAAATGTGTTTTATTTGTGGATGGTGAAACTCCATCTCATAGATATAAATTATATATTGAAATTATAATGTTTAGGATTGGATTAGATGTGTGCGATCAATTGAAATAACATTGAATCAGATTAAATTGTCATCCCTATTGAAACAATCTTTTATCGTATTAATTTCACATATACAATATATATCAAATTTTTAAATGATCATATCTCATTTCTTACCGTTTGTGGTATTGGACATTTTGCCTTTTCTTCTCAACATGTTCCTATGAATGAAGAAAGTTATATTTCATTAAAATAACTTAAAACAAAAGTTAAAGCCTAGACAACTTTAAAAATAAAATTTCCTTACGTAAGTAATTTTACTAATTAAACAATTTCCAACAATTAGGCAACTTCCAAACAAAGAAATGATTACATTGTCCAAGTGATGAAGAGACTTCGGAATTGGAACATATTTTTATTGGTCCATATTTTTATCTGTACACAGCCCATAACGTACTTAACACACCTTAAGGATATATTTTCATATTTATCATTTGTTAAGAAAATGGAGTATATTAAGTAAGTTGTGGGATATATATAACCATACCCCTATCGTTTTCCATATCATATTCATTATGTAGTTTTAACCTCTTTTTTTTTTCTTGGAGATGTGCTTTATATTGACTAACATTATTATAACTAACTTATAAGAAATCAGCAATAGTACCATAATAATAACAAAATTAAAATTTAAATACAATGAAAAGTTAATTGGGAAAGGAAACTTAATTCAGTTCAATCTTATAATTTGGAACAAAATATAAACACGAAATGAGAATATATAGTCAATATAGGGTTAAATTCAATTTTGGTCCCGCTAAAAGGGTGTCGTCCCATTTTGGTCCTGCTAAAATCCGATTTTCAATTTTAGTCCTGCCTATCTCAATTTTTGACCAATTTCAGTCCAATTTCGCCGGAAAATTCAAATTCCGAGCTAATTTCCGGCGAGTGTACCACACTCGCCCCCAATTTGACTTTGATGCTGAGTTGTCGCTGACGTGGCTAAATTTTACAGACGTGGAATTGAATTTTACATTTCTCTGAAATAGACAATTAATAAAAAATCAAAAATTAGAGAAAAAAAAAAAAAAAATCAGAAAATCCAAGAGGGTGGCATCACCGCCGTCGCCGACGATCAGGTCGGGGCCACCGCCGAGGCCCCAATCGAGGGCGCGCTCGATGCACCATCAATACTCCTGTAGGGTCTCGCCATTCCAGGAGAACACGGCAGCACTGTTGCGGGCGACGGTGGCGGCGGCGTGGTCCTGGGTGGAGAAGATGTTGCGGAGGGCGGTTAGGGGTTCGATGCGAACGGCGGTCTGGATGGTCATATGGAGGCTGTCGGTGATCCTAGCGCCATTGAAGGGCTGCGAGGGCCGAACTCAGTCCGGCAAGACATGAGGCCCGACCTCTCGACCTCGGCGAGCTCAGATCTCGAGGCAGCCCGAAGTCATCTTCTCCACTTGAAGCGCCATTGAAGCAGGCCGACGAGGTGGTGGTGGCACCAATTGTGGGGTATTGCTCAATAGATGGTGCTCGTGGCGGCGGAAGGGGTGGCGACGGCACCTCGTCTATTAATTAATTTAGTTTTAGATTTCTTAATTCATTTTATTATTTCAGGATCTGACGTGGCACCCAAATGGACTGCCAATTGGGTAAAAATTAGCCACGTCAGTGCGTTCGGATGGATTGTTTAAATTGGGAGCGAGTGCGGTACACTCGCCGGAAATTAGCTCGGAATTTGATTTTTTCGGCAAAATTGAACTGAAATTGGTCAAAATTTGAGATAGCATGACTAAAATTGAAAATCAGATTTTAGCAGGAGCAAAATGGGACGACACCCTTTTAACAGGACCAAAATTAAATTTAACCCAGTCAATATATACCAATTCACTCCCATCATAATCGACATGCAAAAAAAAAAAAAACGAGTACAAAGCCATCTCCATCCATTCAATACCTACCGCGATGCCAATCAAATATAGACACGAATAAGTTCTACATATATTATTCAAACATGCAAGATAAACTCATTTTTGCACGTTACTCGTTTTTATTTATTTTTCGAATATACACATATATATATACACACACAATGATAATAAATTAATCATGATGTATTAGACTATATGAGGTTCCCTTATCTTGTAAATTTAATGCTCAATTAACTGTAAAAGAAAAACATAACATGTAGTTAATTTGACTCTTATCATTAATTTGTACAATTTGATGATATATTTTTCACACAACAATGATGTTTTATTCATTTATTATTTATTATTTTTGAAACATAGTTTGATAAATATGACAAGAACTTATAAAAGATCGAGTTTATATTATTTTTTTAATTTGTTAAATTTAAAAATGCATATTGAAATTATAATTTTACGAAAAGTCATGTTTTGTCACAGTTGAGAATTCTATAAAAGCATATAAACTGCCCTTTAGGCTTTAGTTGAAAAATCAACCAGCAAAAAGTATGAATCCAAATTATTGGCATCGTGCCTAATCCCAATTACCCACAAGTAATGCATGCTCTATAAATTAAATAAATATATATGGATAATATTATTTAAATTCAAGTAAATCATACAATGGGAGATCTCATAAATATATTTTGTTTAAGATTTTAATTATCCTCACCATATTTTAATATATATCCCACGTTCCAAATTAACCAAAAAAGTCATAGTTTTTTTTATAACACTCTGTACCCCTATAATTATTTTCTGAGTTCATAAAATTAACCTACGTACAATCTAATAAAAGTTGCTTGCTTCATAATGACGCCAACGCTAGTTAATTTTCGGACTGCCACATTAAGACATTAACTTTATAATTTGAACAATTTTAAGATAAAAAGCCAGAAATGATAAATTTAGAACCAAATTATTACACAAATTTCAAACCAAACCACATCACGACAGATATCTCAAATCTTATACAATTAGACCTGAAATATTTTGTGATTTCGGATTTTAATTGGTCCTAAACTACATCGTCAAAATTGAAAATTAATTCTCAATATTATAACCCGAAAAGTTTGTGGCATTCATTGATGAATGACTTAAAAATAATGTGCTAGCTAGATAAGAAATTTCTCCCTTTAATCAACAATTAATCATAATTTATCAAATTTATAATCTACAATTGGAATGGTCATAAAAGTACTACAAAATAAACTTAAAACTCATTCAAGAATAACTCATTTGTACTCGACAAAATGAATCTACAAACAAACTCTTTTTTTCTTATTGTGGATAAGGGTGCACGTGATTGAATTCTCACGTGGAGATGAACAAGTAAATTGGCATATATATAGTCGTCACACTTGACATTTATAAATGTTTTGACACTATATATATATATATATATGTATACACACATATATATCATTCCCATAATATCAATCCCATAATAGCAATATTGCCTACATAAATCAAAACTCACACAAAGAAATTCCCAAAAAAGAAGCACAAATTCTTCACCAAAAATGTCTTCAATATATTCTCAAAACCCTTCTGCAAACCCTCTTCCATTGAAGGAAATCCCAGGCAGCTATGGCGTCCCATTTTTCGGGCCCGTAAAGGACCGTTACGACTACTATTATAACCAGGGCCAAGACGAGTTCTTCAGGGCCCGAATCAAGAAATACAACTCTACTGTTTTTAGGGTTAACAGCCCGCCCGGCCCGTTCAACGCCGAAGACTCCAAAGTCGTCGTTCTTCTTGACGCCGTTAGTTTCCCCGTTCTCTACGACACTTCCAAAGTGGAGAAGAAGAATGTCTTCATCGGAACTTTCATGCCCTCCACCAGCTTCACCGGCGGCCACCGGATTTGCTCCTACCTCGACCCGTCGGAGCCCAAGCACACCCTCCTCAAATCCTTCATTCTATCTCTGCTTGAAAGATCGCACAAACAGATTATTCCGATCTTCCAAGCTTCTGTTGATCAGCTGTTTCTCGACCTCGAAGCTGGGATTTCCGACAATGGCGAAGCAGATTTCAACCCAGTGAGCGACAAGATGTCGTTCGATTTCATGTTCCGTTTGTTCGCCGGAAAAAGCTCGTACGACACGGCCATCGGCGGCGACGGCAATAAGAACGTCGATAACTGGCTGTTCTTCCAGCTGGCGCCATTGATAACGCTAGGATTGAAGCTTCTACCCAACTGTTTAGAGGATTTATTGCTCCATACTATTCCGTTGCCGTTCTTAGCCGTCAAATCGGGGTACAACAAAGTGCACGACGCGTTCGAGGAGGCGGCGGGGCCTCTCCTCGACGCGGCGGAGGCGGCGGGGATCGACCGGGAGGAGGCGGCGCACAACCTGCTGTTCCTCACCGGGTTCAACTCCTACGGCGGCACGAAGGTGGTGTACCCGGCTCTGTTGAAGTACATCGGCGCTGCCGGAGAAGGGCTGCACCGCCGCCTGGCCGAGGAAATCAGGGCGGTGATCAAGGAAGACGGCGGCGCCGTCACGCTCTCCGGCGTGGAGAAGATGAGCCTGACGAAGTCCGTCGTGTGGGAGGCGCTGCGGATAGAGCCGCCGGTGCCGTTCCAGTACGGCAGAGCCAAGGAGGACATCGGAATTTCGAGCCACGACTCGAGCTTCGTGGTGAAGAAAGGTGAGATGATCTGTGGGTACCAGCCATTTGCGACCAGGGATGGTAAGATCTTCGAGAATCCTGAGGAATTCGTGGCGGACAGGTTCGTGGGGGAAGGAGAGAAGCTGGTGAAGTATGTTCTGTGGTCGAATGGGCGGGAGACAGAGGCTCCGACGGCGGAGAACAAGCAGTGTCCGGCCAAGGACATGGTGGTGCTGCTGGCGAGGATGATGGTGGTGGAGTTTTTCCGGCGGTACGATACCTTCACTGTTGAGAGTGGGAAGCTTTTGTTGGGCTCTTCTGTTACCTTCAAATCTCTCACCAAGGCCAATGCTTTTTAATCCCGGGACACAGTCGAGTTGGTAAACCCGTTGTTCGATTCAGATCTCGTGTATGTATGTTGATTTTCACTCCATTTACATCCATCTCACTGCCAACGGATGCGGAATAGAAAGACCCATAAAATGTTGAAGTAGACTGGTACTTATGATAATTATTGTTAAAATTTGATTTATTTATTTGTTCAAATAATTAGCTGTTTGGTTGAGAGGGTGTTTAGTTGATTTGTAACTTGGAAAAGGGTAGCTTGAGTAAGTAGGTTAAATTTTTTATTATTTTATTTTTTGCTGTATATATATTTGTGTGAAGTTTGATTTGATTTAATTTGTTTGAAATTAATTTGTATTGGTTTCGATATTGTTTGATAATGAAATTTACTTAGCTGTTTAATTTGTTTCAGAGATAGCTAACATGAGCACTTACAATATTTTTTCATCACTAGTATTAATATACTCTAATTTTTCATCAAATATACATAGGCAATACTCGAGACTTTTCATAATTCAAACCTAATACAGTAAAACATTCCATTTTAACATTTTTCCCCACAATTTTACATCAGTATGCATAATTAATTCGCCAAGATAAAAAAGTAACAAAACGTAGTTTTTTTTTTTAAGCACTAAAGATATTAATAAGCATGGAGAGTGAAGCCTCTGAGCAGCGCAAAGCCGGCAACTTCTTGGCTTGAGCCAAGCCGGTGGGCCACCACCCGTTTTGATCTGCATGAGCCGCCTCTTGGCTTGGTGGAACCGAGCCGCCAGAGAAAACAGCTTGGCTCTTGCTCTTCAGCTTGGCTAGCTCACTAGTCCAAATATCCACAAGCCCAGACATTGTTGATCACTACTGCAAATGTTAACTTCTTGTATTAATTCTTGAAGATGTGTTTGAGATGTGAAGTGAGAGAAAGAGAGTGTATATATACACACAAATAGATACACACATATTAGGTAATTATATGGTGTGGTTGTGGTATTTGGTTTATGGTGGGTTTAAGTTAGTTGTTTTATAGTTGAGACCATTGGTTTGTCCAATACCTGTGTGGTTTAATCATTTGGATAATGTTGCTATTAAAATTGTGGGTTTTATTACAAAACAGCTGTTTGCAAGTGGTATTCTATGTATGTCGTGTGCTTCCAATAACTGGGAGTTGGGTTTAAGAAATGATGACGCCCAAAAAGAGAAGCCTAGTTTACAAGGCCCAATTATCCAAACATGAAGTTCAACTTGGGCCTAAAAGTTGAAACCATGGAAGCCCAATGTTTATTCTTCTTTAGTGCTTTACTGCACCCAAATCATGTTTTACTTTTACATCACTACATGAAAAACTTGTTACATTAATTGGTAATTTTGTACATTCATTTTATGTGTAAATAATATCCTACGCTTTTTATGTATTTCTTTTACTCTATGAAATCTCCAAACCCTTTTATCAATCAAGAATAAGATGAAAATGAGTCTGATCTGTAAATAGGGGATCTCCATCTCTCCAAATCATATCTGTAAAACCGTCTCATATGAACTTTAGTATCCATATAAGTATGTCTATAAATAATCCAAATAGTGGATTGCTATATCCAAACAGTAGCTTAGAAATCACTTGTAGTTTGTGCAAAGTAAATTTATTCCACATCACTTTTATAGACCACAAGAAACAAAAAAGAATGAAAAAGCCAACAAAGAAACCAAGTTTAAAACACAAAATTCAATAATTTTGATGCTTTTTTGTCCCACATTTTGATGCTCTCACTCACCTTTTCAGTTATGGTGGGAAGATAGATTGCTTAAACAATTGGGTTTTCTTTATTTCTACTATTCTATATATCTTTAAAAGAAGAAGAAAAAACTCTCATAAATTAGGATGAAAAATATAGCTAGAGGAAAATTGTACCACTTTGCCATGCACATTTTAGCATATGTGGTGGAAGAAGAAAACTTGAACAAGTTTTTAGTCTTTTTTTATTCTGAACAAGTTTTTACTTTTATAGACTATATATTTCCAATTTAAGAAATATTATTTGTTGAACTTATTTTGTTCATAGTCTTTTCTTTCTTTATTTAGACATAATGTTTGCTTTCGTTGTTTAAATGAAAAAAAAAAAAAAAAAGACAGCTATTATTGATAAATAACACATAAATTGAAATATCAATGTACGTATTTGATAAATGATTTTTTGTGATAAACATTGAGTAGTTAATTTAGTTTCATTTTCTTTTGAGTTATTTGGCTATTTAAAATGATTCATACTTATAGTCACGAGCTGGACTCCTGTGAGACCGTCTCATGTGTGACGGCACTGGCGCACGGTCGTGTGCTGGGACACAGTCGTGTCCCAGGACACGGTCGACCGTGCGTCGAAACACATACTTATAGCACTAAAAGACATACTTATAGACAAAAATCACATACTTATCTCGACCGTGCCCTGAGACCTGACCGTGCGCCACAGATTGCTCACGCGAGGCACGGTCTGTCTCAGGGCACGGTCGTGGGTGAGAAAAAAATATCACATACTTATAGTGAAAAATCACATACTTATTATTTAAAAAGACATACTTATACACTACACTCGCGCACGGTCGTGTCCTGGGACACGGTCGACCGTGCGCGAGTGCCGTCACATGTGAGACGGTTGCATATGAGTATTTGTGTATAGTCACAATGACGAGAAGAAATTAATGACAAGTATTTGATTAATTGCAACTATTTATGAAGTTTTTATAGCACCAGATAAATAAGGATTTGTGATTTGTAAAAAAGAATAAACTGCACATCAGTCAAATTTTGAGAATATTTTACTGTAATTTACCATGAAGTTTATTTTAAAAAATAAAAGGTATATTAAAGTTGTTTCTAGTTAGGTAAATTGGAATCTCTTTATGTATCAATTAGCATATATAGTACTGATAGTTGAAAAAATTATAAAGATATGAACCAAGGAATTTATTCTTTATGCCATCCTGAACTCCACCTCTATACATTAAAATAAAATATAAAGTACTGCCTTCAATAACATATAATAAAGAGTAATCTCCTGTACATCATCCATGCAACCGGGTCGGATTCGGGTTATCCGACCCGCTTCTATTTTTTTTTTTTCGTGCTACCTTTTTAAAATTTTTGTCATAATTTTTACTTATGTTAATGATACATTTATGTAATGTTTAAGGATACCTTTAGGTTATGCTAAAGATACATTTATGCTCATATTTCATACATTTACGTTACGTTAGACATACTTTTAGGTTATGTTAAGGATACATTTATGCTCATATTTCATACATTTACGTTACGTCAGACGTACCTTTAGGTTATGTTAAGGATACCTTTATGATAGGTTAGAGATACATTATCCATAACATAGTTGTGTTACACATTTTGTACACAAAGGTATCTCTAACATAACATAAAGATATCTTTAAGATAACCTAAAGGAATCTTTAATATAACGTAAAAGTATGTGACCTGGAGCGAATTTTAAGGGTATCAAATCAGGATTTCAAAGGAACCTGGAATCACGATTTCAAAGGTATCCTTAACATCACCTAAAGATATCATTAACATAACCTCAAGGTATGTTTAACATAACCAAAAGATATTCTTAACATAACTAAAAGTATTTTTAATATAACCTAAATGTATGTTTAACATAACCAAAATGTATTCTTAACATAACGTGGATCAGGAGTTCAAAGGTATCCTTAACATAACTAAAATGTATCCTTAACATAACTAAAAGATATCCTTAACGAGCGAATTTGAGTGGATTTGAGCGCATCCACTCAGGTGCGAGGGAGCGCGTGAGAGTGCATGGGACGCGCGGGTCGGATCAGGTGCATGGATCTAGCATGCACCTGATGCACAAAAGTTTTTGTGTTAAATAAAACTATATATAGGACTATTACTTAAATCTCATGATTATATATTGTCACTATTATTCCATATACGACTAGAAGTATATTCTTTGCTTAATACAATATCATGAATTTCCTTAATTGATCCAATGACTTACTTGATCCTTTTTTTTTTTTTTTTTTGGTCAATTAATTTTAATATTGATTTCGATTTTGGAAAATTGATCAATATCCTACTATATAGTGTGTATAGATCAATATCTGAGTATTAAGTAAATCAATTTCTATCAATACAATCAAATTTGCAAATTTTGAGGGTTACAAAAGCATCACCAACATTTATGTCAATAATTAATGTCTTGAATTAAATTTGTTGGAATTTTTGTAAATTTTAAAAATCAAGATAGAAACCAAGTCTCCAAAACTGATAGACTCAAAGTTGTGGGATCAAAATAAAAATTCATTTAAAGACAAATAAAAAATTCTAATTATTGAGAGAATATACACAGTATGGTTTTCAACTTTATGCATGGATAGAGTACATGTGGATATGGAAGAAATCATGTAAAGCAAAAATTCCAATTCTTGTGTGCTTTATTTATTCCTTATTCTACCACCCAACCCCATCCATGTATGTATACATTATTATTATTATTATTATTATTATTATTATTATTATTATTATTATTATTATTATTATTATTATTAATCAAAAATAGACTCATACATGATATATATAGTAACACACGTTTATATAGGTCCATGTCAGTCCTGTTAACGTACCTATCATATCGTTGACACATTATTAACATGTGTCTACCGTTGACGTGTCAAAACTTTAACATATCAATTACTTTCATGTTCCATATAATTAGGGAATGAGATCATTACACGTCAATGGTGGATATATTAAGAGTTGCACGTCATGGACGTTTTAACATTTTCAAATACATATACAATGTATCAGTATAAGAAATAAGTAGTATAACTTTTGTACAACTGTCTCACACGAATCTTAATATATGAGGCAAGTGAATCCATAACCAACAAAATAAAGATTGACTTGTGAAAATGAATTTAAATTGTGGATAACCAACTTCCATGATTTCATCTCAAGGAATTACATCTATAAATAAATTTTCATGATAACAAATTGAATTCTATCGAACCATCCTGAGATAAATCAACCCATTTGAGACGATACCATATAAATTTTTAGTCACAAATATTCTTGTATGCAACATCCACTCAACTTCCCATATATATACGTTCTCAATTGCTTCAACTTCAAGCCATTTACACACACAACCTTAAATCAGTTAACTAAAAAAGTAAAAACACATACAAAAAATGATAATAACCCAACAAACCACCACCTTCACAAACTAACCACCGGAATCTCATCGCGCCACCATGAAGTACGGCGAGATCTCCCATTTCAGCCACCCCCACCACACCCTCAAGTTCGGCTACGCGGATGCGCCGTTCAAATGCGACGGCTGCAAGGAGATCGGCATCGGCGCCGCCTACAAGTGCGGTGGCGCCGCCTGTGACTTCGACCTCCACAAGCACTGCGCCGTCCCCTCCCCCACCATCGTCCACCCCTTCTACACCAAGTGCTCCTTCCAGTTCCTCAGCCGGCCGCCCGGACCGGAGGCGCGTTACTGCAACGCGTGCGAGAAGAGAGTGACGGGGTTCGTGTATCACTGCAAGCTCTGTGACTTTGATCTCCACCCATGCTGCGCTAAGCTGCCCATGGTGCTGGACGACGGCGATATCAAGCTGGTTTTGCATGCTAAAGTTACAGCGCCTTGTCACAGGTATCGTCACAGTTCATACTTTTTTGAAATATACGATTTTATTCCTATGTATTGGTTCCAGAAATTTAATACTTGATCTTGCTAATCACTCGATGAACTTAATTACATATGAGATTTTATATTAAAATAGTGGTGATTTTTTTGGGCCAAAAGTATGGGAATTAGTATAATGGATTATTACACGATTGAATTATGGGATCAAGGAATACATTTAGTGGAGAGTGAGATTTTTGAAAGAAATGGGGAAAATCTCACATTATTTCTCTGATATATAATTATCGGTTATTATAATTTCTTTTTCATAAAGATGATTCTTGTGAAACACTTATGAGACTAATAAAAGTAAATATGCAAATATATCATTAACATTTGTAAGGAGGTGTAAATACACATGTAGTCTTATTTTAGGAACAAATACACTCCTAACGGTGTAAATATGATCCTACTATTTATATTAATGATGTAGTTTTGTCAAAATCTTCTTTTTATTTGTACATTCACTTTACATAATTTTTTAATGGCACAAACTTTTATGCCTCCGTGCAACCGGGTCGACCGGTTCACGCACCCAAAACGAGCCTGCACGCGCTCCTACGCGCTTAAAAGTTGTGCTGAAGCTCATCCAAAATTCGCTCCAATAGACCAATCTTTGTGTATACTTAAACCAACCTTTGTGTATAATTAGACCAACCATGTATAGGTAGGTCTAACTATATACAAAGGTATGTCTAACATATATAAAGGTATGTTTAACTATATGCAAAAGTATGTCTAACATATACAAAGGTATGTCTAAGTATACATAAAGGTATGTCTAACACAACGTATGTCTAACATAACGTAATGGTATGTGCCAAAATTTAAAAATCAAGCCAAAAAAATACAAGACATGAAATTTGGGTAGAACTGGTATGTTTAATATAGTTTAAAGGTATGTCTAACATAACGTAAAGGTATGTCTAACATAACCTATAGGTATGTGATTTTTTTCAAAAATCATGTGCGGAAAAAAAAAAAAAAGGTGTGGTCCCCCGACCCGGATTCGACCCGATCCATGCACCTGATTCACAAGAGACCTGCTCTTTTTTAATATATTATTGAATACTAAATTAATTACTTTGAAACATTTATAATCCATAACCAATTTCAAATTTTATAAATAATATTTTTATAAGAAATTAAATTTGTTATTTTCGTAAATTATGTTTTTAGGACTTTATAGATTTAAAATTTTTTTGATTTTGAAAATCCAAATCCCATATGTTATATATATTTTATGGATTATGGATTATAGATGAATTGAAATTAGATTCGTGGGACATCTTTAAATTAAAATATCTTATTTTACATAAATTTTTGGTAGGTTATTTCAGAAAATTAATTTTCAAAATTACATTAAAAAAATGATAACATATAGGTGTGGGAGAAAAGGGAGGAGCTGGAGTTATAGATCGTCTTGTAAGAAGTACAACCTCCACGTGGCGTGCGTAAAGGAGATGCTGGTGGACAGCTGGCACGAGCTCTATGATGGGATTGGTGGGAGTAGATACACCGGCAACAGGGGAATTCCGAGCCTGAAAGCCACGCTGGAAACTCATGTAAGTCACACCAAATCCAAAGGAAAAGCCCTGAAATGCTGTGAGGTGGCAGGGTTGGCCTTGCAGTTTGTGGTGTCCGCCGTTCTAGGGGATCCCACCACCCTCATAGCTGGCCTCGTTGGCTCCTTGATGTCAAAATAGTAATTTCATATATAAAATACATTTTTAATGGAAAGTAATTAAATAGAGTGAAATTTGTATTTTAATGAAATTGGCTGTTGTTGATTCGCTTAAAGTTTAATGTACAGATGATTTTTGTAGATATATATGAGTGTGGTTTCGTTAGATAAAATCTAACCTTGTTGAAAATCAATTATTAGAATTAATTTTATATGTTAAAAGATCTTAAATTTAGAATTACATAACAAATAATATTGTTGAGAGGTTTCACAATTAGTTAAAACACAAAAACTCATATTAGACGGTCTCACGAAAAAAATTCGTAAGACGGTCTCATACAAGACTTGCTCTAGTTAAAATTGATTAGGACGAGGGTTTGATCTGAGCTCTACTCGATAAAAAGAGTAATGTTAGTTTTGATCGGTCAAATCTAATAGGTGAATATATTGCTTAATTAAGTGTTTTGAGTACACATTTTCATTGTAGTGGAGATGTCCATTGAATAAATTGAAAAAGTGTTGATCTCAATTTGACGTCTGACATGTATGGGGTGTTTGGCTAAGCTTATTTTTAGAGCTTATAAGCTATCATATATTATAAAATGTTTTTAGAGCTTATAAGATGTTTAATTTAAGTTTAATATAAGTTGTTGAAGTGTTTGAGTAAATAAGATGGTGGAGCTTATAAGTTGTTAGTAATGGCATTTGTGTAATTTCAATAATTAAATTTGAAGGTGTTTTGAAAAATAAGCTCTTATTTTAGAAATAAGTTGGGATTTCTCAACTTTTCAAAAAAGAGCTTATAAGCTTCTTACATCTTATAAACTCATAAAATAAGATCTTATTTTTAAAAGTTAGCCAAACACATTTAAGGAGCTTATAAGCACTTAACATTTTATAAGTTCTTTTATGGAGCTTATAAGCTTAGCCAAACACCCTCTTAAGAGGGTGTTTGACTAAGCTTATTTTTAGAGATTATAAGCTATCATATCTTATAAGATGTTTTTGGAGCTTATAAGATGTTTAATTTAAGTTTAATATAAGTTGTTGAAGTGTTTGGGCAAATAAGATGGTGGAGCTTATAAGTTGTTAGTAATGACATTTGTGTAATTTCAATGATTAAATTTGAAGATGTTTGGAAAAATAAGCTCTTATTTTAGAAATAAGTTGAGATTTCCCAACTTTTCAAAAAAAAGCTTATAAGCTCCTTACATCTTATAAGCTCATAAAATAAGACCTTATTTTTAAAAGTTAGCCAAACATTTTTGAGGAGCTTATAAGCACTTAACATCTTATAAGCTCTTTTAAGGAGCTTATAAGCTTAGCCAAACACCCTCTAAGTGGTGTTTGAGTGAGCTTATAAGTTGTTTAAGAGTTTATAAACTCATTCAAATAAGTTCAGCCAAACATCCTCTCAATCTATGCTACGTCCTCAACAGTACGTGGTAAGAACGGATGAGATGACTTTAATAATCTAACCAGTCTTCTCTTTCGATTCATTTTGTGAGCATTGGTTGTGGGTTGATGACTTACCTGATCAACAAAATATGTTCAGATTGAATTGATCGTGCATAATTAGAATATCTTCGCAATTTGATAGGTCGGGTAAATTTGGCCCGATCAAGAAGTAGGGCACAACAAAAATAAGTTTGAATGATAAATTGAATCAACCCTCTGTATACATTACATCAATCGAGGAACAAATTAAAAAAAAGGAAAAAAAAAAAAGATCAAAATTCAACGACTTTCATTTTCAATTAATGGGATACCTCTAATTTCTAGCAACGTTAGAAGAAACAATTGACTATAATCTCATGGCTGCTGATCAGTATTTTGTGGTATTTCTTGATTTCTTCCACGTATTTGACGTTTTATGATATTTATTTAAAGCTGATTTTGAAATTTAAATTAATTAATCTCACCATCTCTTCTCAAATGTCTTTCATTATTCTAATTAATTTGATGAGTTCAAAAGATTGAAGTTAAGCTCGTGATATTCATGTTCGAGATATATATTATCTTATATTATTTATATTCATGTCATCATCGCTAACGTATGTTTGATTTGATATATTTCATTGAAGTTTAGAAAATTGATTAATTAATTACGAAATAAATACCAAATATAATAGATAAATTAATATCTAGACACTTAAAAGGATTGATAAAATCAACGACATGACCACTAGGCACACATAATTTACACCGAATATATTCTTAATCGGGAATTTAAACTCGTTAAATAGTGTAGACTAAGATCAATAAATGATGCTTAATTGATTTATTCAAAGGTTTAAAAGTTTAGAATGTTGAATTCATACTAAATACTACCTCCGTTCCCGTCGAATCTGCCTAGTTTGACCGGACACGAATGTTAAGAATAAGTAATTGGTTATTACTTTTTAAGATAATTGGGTGATTGTTTTGTAATAAGGGTGAAATATGAGGATATGAGTGTTTGACTTTTGTGACATTTTAAGATTGTCTTTTGCTTTGGAGTGACATTTTTGCAATAAGGTTGAAGTATGAGGATATTAATATTTGACTTTTGTTGTCATTTATGGGCTAACAAGTTGAGTTGGGACAAACTAAAATGACAAATAGACAAGTTGAGTTGACAAGTTGAGTTGGGACAAACTAAAATGACAAATAGACAAGTTGAGTTGGGACAAACTAAAATGACAAATAGACAAGTTGAGTTGGGACAAACTAAAATGACAAATAGACAAGTTGAGTTGGGACGGAGGGTGTATATCATTAAATTAGTTTGACTTACTTGGTTTGACTTTACAACAAAATACATACACCAAATTATAGGCCAACCACGAAATAAATGAGTCGTGAATTTGAGATTGAAATTAATAGTCATTAAGAGTTGCTAAAATTTGGAGATATAAATTTTTTATATTTATAATTTTAGTAACAGAGTTATTATTTAATCTAAAAATTAAAGATTAAATTAACCTACAAGCTACTGGAGGTGGGTGTTGTTGAAATGACTATTACTCAGCACCCGCGCGATGCGCGTTTTGTGATATAATGTTGATAAATATTAATTATTTCATAATATAATGTACGTAATTTTAGTATATAAAAGACAATATAATATTTAATAACTAAGAATGTATAAATTTGCTTAAGATAATTCAATTCACAACAATATATTGATATTATACACATCCAATTCACTAATCTATGATTAATACAAAAAACAAAAGTATCAATATCATGATCTTCAAATCAAAATTGGAAATTCTGTCTGTAAAGTTTGTAAGTTTTTTAAAAACTTTTTTATACACAACAATTATAGTCGAAACATTTTTTTATCACCTATGTTACAAACTAATATCTTCAGTCACTTAAATTAAATATACTAAAAAAATTATGAATTAAAATCAAATTCAATTATTAAAATTAAATACATGTGTGTGTGAGTATGTATATATAGAAACATTACACAATAAAATTAGAAATTTTACATAGGAATTTGATGTAAGCACTATCAATTATGTATTTTCCAACCTTTTATTTCAAAATAAATTGAATTATAATTTTTTTTATTAATATCGCTTTACATCGAAGATGTCATATAATTATTCCTTTATAAGTATCACGTATATTAATTGATATAGCAAGACATTGATCATTACAATTTAAACTCAACACAGAATCAAAATGTAGTAGTAGTCTACGATCATGATGATGACAATATAATTAGAAACTAAGCATATAATTCAAACAATTAGGTGAGCCATATAAATTCAAAATGTGCACTCTCATATAAAAATATACGAAGTCCTAAGTGTTGGAACCACCGGATCGCCGACTCTATGTAATTATCTAATTCGGGATCCAAGATATGATTAACACGCAGCGGAAAAAACGAATCATACCTTTCACCGTAATAGGTGAAGACGAACCAGTTCTAAGGTCAGAACTGCCGAACAAACGACGGACCTTGAACCTCACGATCTTCTGTCGTATTCCTATCCCTTTCCTTTGGACGTCGTGTGGGCGACGATCTTCCAGAGGTTCAGAAATCTCGCCTCCTCAGTTCTCTCTAGCGGATCTGTTTTTTTATTTGCGTGAGATTGAGAGAAAACGTAATCTAGGAGGCGCTGATGTTAGGGTTATTTATAGGCTACAACAGGGACCCTGGGGAGGAATTAGGTTGGGCCTCCTGATGGGCTTAGGCGTCCCGTGTTCAGCCCGAACACCCCGCTTAAGTCCATCAATTATAACTCGGTCCACTAAAGAGTTATAATTGAACTACCGTCCTAATCCCATATTACAATATGGGCTCCTTTATTATGTGTACGTTTATTTCCCCGCGTTTAAGATATCGAATGTCCATAAATTAAATAAGTTACTGACAACTTAATTAATTTACATCTAATTCCAAGAGTAGTACCACTCATCTTTATTATCATGTCGGATTAAATCCACCTGCAGGGTTTACATGATAATCCTTATGAGCTCCTCAAGGGGACATCATCATCCTAAATAATTAGGACACAGATTTCTTCTATAATCAACAGCACACCATATAAACAGTGTTATCTCCTAATTCACTGAGCCTATTGATTTATTAATAAATCTCACCCATTGGCAAATTAAAGAAACAAACACTGAGTACACATGCCCGTTATTATATAGGGATTAAGAAGACATACATCCATAATAACAGAGGTCATGTTCTTTTATATAGTCAGTACAAATCGAACAACCTCATATTGTCCTGCTCAATACATACAAAATGTACTAGTGTAACTTTATAGTCAAGATAGACTAATACCAAATTACACTACAACCGTTCCAATGGTTTGTCCAAATCCATCTTGGTTATGAGCTATTATTTATAATTTATAAGGAACTGATAGCATGATCTTCTGTGTGACACCACACACCATGTTATCTACAGTATAGACTAATCTGGGCAATAACAATAATATATATATAACAAATATAAAATGCAAACATTTGATCACAATGAATCTCATATCATAAAGATGTTCATACAAAAGTTAGGCTTATAGTATACATCCTAACACTAAGTGTAAAGTAAAAGACTAAAATTTTATTTGATTATGAGATATTTATAATTTAAAAAATATTTAAGATGACATATAATTCAGACTAAATACATATTATATATACATATATCTTTAATAGTGTTATATTTATTTATTAATTTATATTATTATGGTATGAATTATCCCCATGCAAATTAATAATTATTATTGAAATTATTGTTTGGATATCTATTGTTGATTTTTAATAAATTTTTCAATAAAAATTAATTTAATTAAGATCGATAAAATGAGAATAAATTAATACAATATTTATATTATTAGATCAAATAGATTAAATATATAGTAAGAAATGCAAAATAAAATATTTGTTGATGGGACACTTACTAATACTAATTTAAAAAATACTCGAATGATATATAATTTCACACTAAATACATTATATATATATATATACATATATGTATATATACACATCTTTAATAGTGTTACATTTATTTATAAATTATATTTATATTAAATATGATACAATTATCCCCAAATAGATTAATATTTATTATTGAAATTATTGTTTGAACATTATCTATTGTTGGTGTATAAGAAATTATTCAATAAAAAATAACTTAATTAGTATTAATAAAATAAGAATAAACTAATACAATATATATATATTATAAATTGAATGGATTAAATAATAAAAAATATAAAATAAAAATATTGTTGATGTGACACTTTTTTGTTTAGGAAATAATATTTCTGTAAATATCTCAAATTTTTCCTCTATAATATATAGAAATATATAGATAAATTTATCTATTTACTTTTTCTTTTGAGTTTCTATATAATAAATATAAAATTAAATAATTAAATATTAATATTTATGTATTTATTTATTAATAAAATTAAAATAAAAATTATTAATGATTTCTTAAAATGGAAATATTTAATAAATAAGACTTTTATTGTAGCTCTTTTTCGCAGATTATTCTGCTTATATATATATATATATTTAAATTGCTAAAATTTTAAGGTGTATATATATATATATATATATATATATATTAAAATCTTATATTTAGTTACATAAAAAATTAAAGTAACAGATAATCTAAATATAGTACATTAAAAAATATTTATAAATTTAATAAAATTATTATGATTTTCAATGACGTGTGTGTTCATAAAGAAAAACCCTTCATTATTTGGTTATATCCAAGTATTCCAAAAACTTATTCTTACATTCATTATTATGATCTTACCAGACCTTATAATAGACGAACATTCTTTAATTGAAAAAATAAAATACTTTTCGAGTAATTAGGAACAACATACCAATAAAATAGCTAGACATATATATGCATTGTATATCTCCAAAAAAAAAAAAAAACCTTTATTTAATTAATTGTCAATTAATGGATGATTAAGATGTTTTAACAATGAATGTTGACTATAAGTTCTTAGTTTAGCAATCAAACTCCCCCGATTTAGGTCCCAATAACGACGGACAAAACGACGTGACCCCATTTTTTATTATTTCTTTCTCTATATATATAAATAAGTAACTTAATTTCAAATCATCAAATATTTTGCAACAAAATTCCATAAAAAAAATTTGTTTTTTATGGGAAATTGCAGGTCGTGCGAATCGAGGTCCACCGTGACGGCGAAGCTGATCCTCTTCGACGGAAAGCTTCAAGAATTTTCATGGCCGGTGAAGGTGTCGCTCTTACAAGATACCGGCGGGGGCTTCATCTGCAGCTCGGAGGAGATGGAGTTCGGCGAGTTCGCGGCGGAGATGGGCGGCGACGAGGCGTTGCAGCCGGGGGAGCTATACTTCGAGCTGCCTTCGACGTGGCGGAACCGGCGGCTGCAGGCGGCGGACATGGCGGCTCTGGCCGCGAAAGCCGGCGTCGCTCTTGCGAAGTGGGGCGGAGACGGCGGAGATGGTGGTGGTCGGATTGCTGGGTGCTGCTGCTGCGGGTCGAGAAAGGTGGGGACGGCGGTTTTGTTTTCCGATAAGGAGAGGCCCCTCCTCGAGGCGGAGGGCGGCGGCGGAAGGGGCCGCGCCGGTGGCGGCGCTAAGGGTCATAAGTTTGTGGCGAAGCTAAGTGCAATAGTTGAAGACTGATAAATTAATTAGGAAATTAAACAGATTAAATCACTCTCACAATTTTTATGTGTCACACGATATTTTCACCCAATGTAATATATCGAAAATTAATAGTGTTGATATATATTATAGTTTATATGTGCAACATTAGTTTATTGTTTTTATTTCCAATTGTTAGTTAGTTGCAACTTTTCATACATGGTTTTGAAAAAAATAGAATTAGAAAGGAAATGTGTGTGTATGGTTATTTTATATTTAATTGATTATAATGATATGATAATAATCTATTGACATCAATACATAATCAATTTTATTCATATAAATTATATATAATCATTATATGTTTTCATCTCCTATCTATAAACGCGGGTTTCAAATCATTACACAGCCTAACATTACATACCACATGTCCATTATATAACCAATTAACCACTCTTAATAAAATGAAAAGTTAGACGCGACATGTAAAAATCGACCCAACGAAATGCACTGCATGTAGAAAGGAAGTGGTCATATATATTAATATGATACTTATAGGATTAGCTTACATCCTATCTATACTAAATCTCATCGTTAAAAAAGACAAATATATATATATATATATATATATATTGTTAGAGAATTACACCAAATTGCTCCAACTCTTAAGAACACACACCACTACTTCAAACTTGCAAAGTAAAACTTAAAGAAATCAACACACAAGCAATCTTACGTGGTTCGGCTTTGAGGCCTACGTCCACGGGAACAATGGGGAGGGATTATTTCATTCAATCGAAACAAAAAACGAAGTACAACAATCTGCAAATAGCAGATCAAACTCTCAAAACACAGATGAACAAGCTCACTTTACACACACTTATCTCTCAAGAATCTAAATGTCAATCTAATCTGAAAACTACCCTATACAGCCCTATTTATAGGCTTTACAATGCACTTTGAATCAGATCGAACGGATCAGAAATGAGATCTGTGGATCATCTTGAAATTGGCTATTTCACACTCTGTTTTTCGACTTTGCTGCAAATCCAACTAACTTAACTAACTCCCAGGCCACGTGTCGTTGCATGATTGGCTCGCAAGATTTAAACAAAAGATCAAAGCTTATTTCCACGCTTTTGTAAGTGGAAATGCGACTAGGGTTAGAAGTGAAACTGGCGACTTTAGTTCAAATCCTGAAGCACGACTTTTTAAGTGAAAGTGCGCTTCTACTGTTCACGCTTCTTTTAAATGCAATAATCTTCCACAACACTTTTGTTCCAATTAGACAACGCTTATAAAAGCGTTGTCTTTTAACTTCGAATAAAACACTTATGATTTTATGTTAACTTTCTTCAGCTTATCTTCTCCTTTGATTCAGCCATACATTTACAAATATATATATATATAAATATATATTGTAAAACACTATACTAAATCTCATCATTAAAAAGGACAAACGTATGTATATTGTAAAACAAGTTGTACAATATTGTCTCCACTCCAACCCTATTACAACGGAGTATTCATTTTGTGAAATTATCTCACGTTTTTTATTTCATGAACCAGATTAATCAACAATTCATGATCTATATAATAAACTTGTGAATCGAATTTAAGATGTAGCTAATTAGATTCCAACTCACATAATTATATTCATGAATATAAATATATATATATAAGTAATATTAGGAGTGAAATTATAAGATCCATGAATTAATATAAATAGTTATATGTAACCTCATCCAATTAGGATTATGTGGGACAAAACTTGGGGGTTGGATTTATCAATAGATAGTTAAATGTCAAATGTTCATTAATTATGCGGTCCTACCAAGATTCTTGTGTACCTCATCCATCTTAAGTTCCTAACCCTTTTGTAACCATTAGATTTCTTAATTTTTAATTTTTAATAAATTAATCAACAGATTTTCAAAGAATATAATATTGATTATAATTATATAAAATAAGTGTTTTAGGTTTCAATACAAGTAAAAGGTAACTATGATGGATAGAAGATACAATTATATATATAGAATTATAAGCCCCTCCAACTTGTATTAATTATATAATAGTAAATAAATCGAATCAATTCTACTATATAACTTAAGAAAATTAAAAAAGATTTTTGATCATCAATTGAATTAATTGAATTTGAACAATTTTTAGTCTTGAATCCTATTTGAGTCAAAATAACTTGATATATATCTTTTGAAATTGTACCTAACTATTTCAAATCCACTCATATTATTAACATATATGCATGTGACATATCAACATCCACAAAATATGATGCAAGAAAATACAAACCACAATTCGTATTTCATCCGCTACGTTGATAAATATATCCAAATTACACATGTACATATTATTACAAATTTATTTAAGTTACAAAGTAAAGTACTCATGTAGAAAATATATAATTATTTAAAATTGGAATTAAATAGAAATTTAAAATATTAATTAGAAAGGGGGTTCATTTCCATCTTGATAGCAGCCACTAATTGATCATAAGCTTCACTCCAAGCACTCTTCATTTCTGATGACCACATTTCTGGCACTGCCTCTTTTATTGTTTCCATCAATGCATATTTTGTAACCTATTTTTTCACAAATTTAAATGTACAATATCACTATTTTAAGAATGTTTGTAAATTTAATTAGATGTGATCAGATGGATTATATATAAGCAATGATGATAGATTTGATTGTTCAAAAAAAAAAAAAGATTTATATTTTATTAAATTAAGGGAAACGTGTTGGGATTTTAGGCAAAAGGGTGAAAATTGAAAACAAGATGACAACATTAAATATACCACAAAAACTCATGAGAGACGGTTTCACGGATAGTTTCCGTAAGACGAATCCTTATTACCCATGTATTGAATCCATTTTCACAAATTTCAATATGAATTGTTAAGGGTGGGTTATGGGTTGATCCGTCTCAAACAAGAAGATTCGTGAGACGATCTCACATAAGAACTACTCAATTTATATAACTTATCATATTTGACATAAACATTTGATCTCTTGCTTATAATTGTTGAAACGCATTAACTAAAAAGTATGTTTTTCTATTTCTTTGATCGATATGACGTATTTCAGAAAATTAAATAGGTGGGTCATTTTGTAAAAGAGAATCAAATTCAAGAAAATATTTGTGGGATATAATTAAGATTACAAAATTAGAAAGAATGTATTTATGTATAGTATATATGATATCTTCATTAATGGAATTATATCCTATTTTTTCAAGTACTTAAAATTTAATAGAATATATATATATATATATATATATATATATTTAGTGAGAAAAATGGAGTAATGTACCTCAAAATGTTCATCAACCACACCATATTTAAAGTGTGTAGCACCCAAATCCTTGAGAGTTGAATCTTTCACCATTATTTTCCCACTTTTTCTAAGTTGCACAGCTGATTCACAAGTCTGCAATATTTCATCCCCATAAGATGTATGATTAATCCAACAATACTTGTATCCTTTAATTTATACCTATTTTCAAACCAATCATTTTATTGAAACACGCAGTGTAATAGAAGATCTAACCAAGAAAATCGAAGTCGAAAAACGGAGAAATAGTGAAGGGTGTATATACCATGACAAAAACAGTGACTGCATGGGGTTTGAGCTTTGGATTCTGCTCAATAGGAACATCTGAATCCTTCAAGAATGTAAATAGCTTCTTTGCAGATGGTGCAATCTCAAATATCCTGCAATATTTCAGACAACATATATGTTTTTTCTTGATTAATTTCTTAGAATTTTCCAAAAATGTTACAAATTGGTAGTGAAATGAAAGAATAATTTGATCACCTAAGAAAGAAGTTAAGCCCCAAATCTGCAGCATTTTTCTTCATTACATTCCATGATTTTGTCACCAAAGCTTCTTGCTCTTCACTAAAAGCTTTCACTTTTAGTTTCTCCACACCTATAATATATTGTTGTAAAAATCATATATATATACTAGGAAATTTTCTCCATTTTTTTTATATATAAAATGAAACGAAGTTGGTTTTATTGCATTTGATAATGTTCATTATGAATTCATGGGTGAACTATTAGAAATAATAGTTAAAGTAGGCGTCTAGGCAATAGAAAGTAAATATAACTTAAAAGATGTGAGATTTTTGTTGTAGACATAAACTTACATCTTGTGATCCTCATAGGTTTCGACTCAAGTGTGTTCGATCTAAGCCACGAACACGAGAAGCTGATCGATTGGCGATGGTGAGAACTCAATCCCTTGGCTGCCAAAACCCAGCCGTGGGAGTGAGGCCCTGTTTAGGAAAACAGAGAGTTTGCCAATGAGAATTGATTTGCAAGAAAATGACAAGTTAAAAGTGTATATATTGAGAAGTTACAAATAGAGAAGCAATTACCACTGCAGTTTAGCTTGGTAGTTGTTGTAGATCCAATGCTATGGATTCTCAATATGCTCATATTTGATGTATGATGAGAGAGAGAGAGAGAGGCCTTTAAGGTTGAAGTAGAGTCAAAGTTGTGTTTGTGTTGTGTTTGTTCATTTTGGTGATGTCCCAAAATTATGTATGGTACTGGGGAAGGCTGAAAGTGGGGAGGTCATGAAATGATCTACTTTTTGACCTTTTTTCAAATGGGATTTACATTGGGAGGATTTCAAATAATTTTTTAAGAAATAATTTTTTTATCTAATTTGGGTAGTGAAATGTCTAAGATGCCCTCAACTTAAGTACATATTTACATAATATAAACATTAAATATAAATATATTAAATACAAAATACAAGTGAAGATATACTAACTAAATACAAAATTTAAAATTTAAAATGAAATCCAAAGTCAAAATTCCCCCCATTTTGAAAAGTTGAAAATTTATTTCCCCCCACACCAAATATCATTTACCTCCACACTAAATTTCATTTTCCCACAATACTTTTCAGTTTGGCTTATGAATTCCTACGAGACATTTGAGATTTTTAATATGATATATTTGATGAATCTATAAAAAAAAAAAATCCACCAAAACTCCATTATAGCAACCACTTCAATCATACACTCTCATACAAAAAACTCCATCATGTGCAATCCTCACCACTTCAATACTAATGACAAATGAAAATTTTAGAATAAAGTTTGGATCTCGCTGGTAAATCTGAAGATATATTTTGTTGTCGTTATCAGATCAAGATGGAAACCGAGTTGAGTGAAGGAGGTCGAAAAAAGGTTGAATGTTATGGAGTGACTTTGAATTTGATGATTTGAAGGTTGAGTGAATCTCCTGAATTTTCTGGTGTGAATAATTGTATGTTCTGCGCATTCACGATATGGATGTTACAGCGTGTTCACGATATGAATAGTCATTGTGTTCACAATATAAGTAGTCGTGTTCACGATATGAGTAGTCGTGATCACGATATGAGTAACTGTATTCACAATATGAGTAGTTGTGTTCATGATATGAGTAGTCGTGATCACGATATGAGTAATCGTGTTCACATTTAAACTCGACTCGAGTAATATTACTCGAGTCGAGTTGGAATCGCTGGAATAATTCATTAAGGCGGCAACTCATATGTATATCGTGAATACGATATACTTATATCGTGAACACGATCACTCATATCGTGAGCACGATGACTACTAGTATCGTGAACACGACTATTCATATTGTGAACACGACTACTCATATCGTGAACACGCTGTGACATCCATATTTGAAGTTTTCATCTGAAAAAATGAAGTGTTCATCTCTAACATGTTGAATAAGTTTTGAAAATCATTTTAATCATTACATGTGAGTCTCATTATCCACTAATTTATATTCTATTTTATTTATTTATTATCAATTCAAATTAATTATTTATTGGTTGCATTTTTTAATAATGTCAAAATCGTCATATTAGACTAATTAATTATGACATTAATAATTTTCAATTCACATTAAAATATAATTAATAATAAATAATTATAAATTAATATTTAGTTCAAAACTTTGTTTTATGGATTAATTACATTAAAAAAGACATATATATATTGCTAGCAATTAATTGAAAACAACCATTGTGAACATGCATTAAATTTTCATATCATGAACACGTATTATCAGTTCATATCGTGAATATGTATTACATTTCAAATCTTGAACATTTATTCTCAGAAATGAGAATTACCCAACGTAAATGGCGAAAAAACTAAAACGTAAAATAAAAGAGTTCACTCGCTATTAAAAACTATATTTTCATGTCGTCAACACACTTGCTAAGTTCATATCATGAAAATGTAATAAAACTTCATGTCTTGAACACACTTTCGCCTTCCAAATCGTGTACTAAATTTTCATGTCGTTTAGAAGCTTCATCGGTTGAGATCGTGACCACACCGTCAACAAGTTTCATCATTTCAAATAGTGAGACGCTATTCTCAGTTCATAGCATGAGACTCGGTCAACATTAGAAGTCAGAAATGAGAACTACCCACCAACATCAATGGCGAGAAAACTGAAAGCTAAAACATACAACACCAATTGCGAAAAAAGTTAAAACTACAAGCTAAAACTTACCATTTGCAATGAAGCTTCGGTTGCTTTTAACGAGGATGAAAGTTTCAATGGAGATGAAGATCACAAAAAAAATGTTGTTTCCATGGACATGAGAGGAGCTTCAAGCTTTCAGGGGAAGTGATGATCATGTAAATGTGACTGCAAAAAGTGGGTTAGGGTGTTTTGATCACGCAAGGTTTTGAAATATATATTAAAGTATTCATTTAATTTAATTTGATGTTAAATACAATGTATTAAATTGTGTTTTTGAATTAAATTACAATGTATTCAAAACAAGAAAAATACAAACTTATGACCAGGGTATTAAGGACTTTTCACTTGTCAAATTGGGTAAAAAGGTCATTTCTTCAATAAATGGGTATAAAAGTTCCCTGACCCATGAATATGGATAAAGGGAGTTGTTTCCACTTTATATTATAATCTTTAAATAAATAAGGAAAGTGCACACTTTGTTCCGCACTTTGATAAACTAAGGCTTGATTTGGACCAATTTTTTTTTAAATATTGTATCTGAAATAGATGGATTTCAAATTCATTTAATACAAAGTATATTACAATCGGTTGGTATTACTAAGTTTAGTTCAAAACGAAAATATGATAAGTTTTAAATTTATATTTATTCAAATGTCACCATTAACGAATTTAATAATAAGAATTTCAAATCTCTTCCCACACCTGTAAATCAAAATGGACCCTTTAGACTATATTTATCAACAACCCCACCCAACCCAACCTTTTAATGAAAAAACTAGGTTTGAACCCGTGCGTTGCACGGGTTTTATTTAATGCTTATCTCATTTTTTATTTTATAATTAGTGTTTATTGTTATATGATAGTAAATTTTTACATAAGTGTGATTTTTTTTCTTTATTCTTAAAATAATATTTCTTAGGATCCATTTGAATATGTGGATTTGAGAAGATATTTGAAATCCTTGGTAGCAAATTCACTGATAGTGTTGGGTTGGATGTGAATTTAAAATTCATAGTTTTCATTTTGAACTAATTTTAGAGTCATTTTGGTAGATTTCAAATCCACCCAAATTGAAAGGATTTGAAATTCACTCATTTCAAATTCTGGATTTGAAATAACTCTATCCAAACGAAGCCTTATTGTTTTCTTTAATAATTTTTTTCATTTATTCTTTAACACAAAATTGTTATATATAGTTCTTAATGGGTGTTTTAATTATTGCATTAGGTATTTTCATATATTTATGTAAAAAGTATATAATATATATCATTTTTATCGCTCGAAAACATCTGTTTTGTTCAATGTTTGTCCTAAGTGCACTCATTATTTGGTTTTTGTATTGGTTTATTTTGTAATTGTGTTCTTTTTGTGATCTTTTATTAGTCTTAACAAATTGTTACATATTTTAATATTTTAATACAATTTCTCGATTGTTTAAGGGGGTGGTTGGACTGAATGTGCACATTTGGATTTTGGATTACCAATATCCGAATCATGTTATTTGTTTGCAGAATCTTATAACTTTTTTTTTTGTCTACTTCATCCACTTTTTACAATTTGAACTGAAAATATTAGCTCTTTTTTTAAACATAAAATAACAGTACATCATCTATTTTTCTTATAATTCCCTATATGATGACATATTAATTGTAATACTACTTTTTAAAATCTCTAAACAAACATAAAATTATAAAATTTCATCTTTTTTATAACTCACTTTCATACTTGCCAAATTTACATATGTTTTAACTTAAACATACCTTAAAAAAATTTTAAGCACCTCTTTTTCGCTAATGTCATTAATAATATTGTTTTAGAGTTTAAACACAATTTCAAAGTACATGACATTACCGAACTAATGTTTGCACATTGTTGCTTACTTTTTTTTTTTTTTGCGCCAATTTGAAATGGTGGTCAAAAACAATAATTCAAGTTTGAAACCAAAAATTTCATGTAAAAAAGATAATACAATATTAGCAAGCACCTGTAACTTACATATTTATTTTTTTTCCAAGCAATTATTTTTTTATAATACCCTTTAAAATTTCTAAACAAACACAAAATTATCAAATTGCATGCATTTTAATTATCTAATGCCAAATTTATTTCAATCTCACATATCTTAAGGTTTTTTTTAACACCTATTTTTGGTAATGTCATTAGCAATATGTTTCATAGTTTAAATTACAATTTTAAATTACATTATTTTATTTCATACCTGACATTACCGAATTCTAATATTTATATGTTTTTTTTTTCTTGAATCCTCTAAATAATTTTTTCTCTGAAGGTTTTTATTTTCTTGAGTTTGAACTACATGAATGTTCTTTTGTAAAATATTATTAGCACCTTCAAATATCTTTTATTTATTTATTTTAATTCCTTACAAAGTAGTAGGAGAATTACTCTTCAAATTTTGTTTTATTTTTTTGAAATTGAAATGTTGGACAAAAACAATTATTCAAGTTTGACACCAAAGATTTCATGTAAAACAAAAAAGAAAAAAAACAATACAACATTAATAAACATTTGTAACTTACTTATTAAATTTTTCCAAGCACTTTATTATTATAGGGTAGTGGGGTGTGTATTTAATTGATATTAATATTTTGATATTTTATGAATAAAATAATTTTTAAGGAAGGACACTTGGCAACATTGTAAAATGTCACTTGTCAAACACTTGAAGGTGACACTTGGCAACATTGTAAAGTGTCACTTGTCAAACACTTGAGAGTGCAAACCACACTTTTATATATATAATTATTATTTACCTCTCATTCACATATATAACTTACAACCCAACTCAACCCAACCTACAACTTTATATGAGTTTATTAGTGACACCAACCCAACCTATAAAATAATTTTTTTTCTCATTACCTTTTTATTGAATATTATATATAATCAATTTTAAAAAAAATGTAAGAAATATATATAAAAAAATTTGATATTCTAAATTTGATATTTATAATAAGAATTTTTTAATCATACACTTAAAATATGTGTCTTGAAATATATCAATATTGGACTCTATTTATAGAGAAAAAAAAGTCATGGATTTTGATAATTTTGTTATATTTTTTTGATACATATTATATTCAATATCAAAAATTTAAATTATATCAAAAAATAATATATTGTTACCAATTATATTGTGACAGGTATCACAATATAATGGAGAGAGAGCAAACGTTGAGCCAACCTTGGGTTGGATGTCCAACCGGGTCACCTAAATTAATTTCTATAAACCTTTTTTTTCTTTTTTCTTTTTTGTCTTGTAGTGTGGTGGGTCACCAATAAACTTAGCCTTAGGGGTGGTTTGGATAGATGTTTGGGATTGTTTTGGTTTGATATATTAGGGTTTAGTAACCAATGATTTGACATGTTTGGAATGTTTGGATTGTATGTTTATGATAGTTGGATTAGTTTAAATTTATGTTTGGATTAGCCTATTGACATGTGTTCAGGGTTGGTGTATTAAACAAGTTTTTGTTTGGATATATGGATTATTAGACTACATGGCAAAAAAGACTAAAATGCCCCAATTCATGTAGCGGTCTTACACTCTCCCTATGTCTCATATCTGCTCCCCTCTCCTTCCTCCCCAAAGTATCTCTAAGTTAGGGCAAGCATTTGGGTTTTTCTGTACTGATCAATTTCTACTCGCTCCTCAGTGAATCAAAGTAAATCATTGTCGTCTCTTCTCCGGACCACACTTCTTTGGACTCTAGCCGGCTGAATATCTGTCTCAATGAGTGCAACACTTTTGGTTCGAGGAGTGGCAACTTCTTCAAGAGCAAGCACCGACAATAGTGAAGATGTCTTCTAAGTCCAAAGTGTCGAGGTATTTCTCCACCTATTTCGTCCTCTGAGTTAATTATGAGTTTAGACGAAGGTTGATGCATCTCAAAATGTGTACAAATTACTTCAAAAGTTGTCCACCTCCAGAGGTGTTATTTGAGACATTTCTAGAATTTAAAGTATGATGATATCAACTCTCATGTGTTAAGTGTAAAAGAAATTGTGTGGTTTTCAGATTGGAATATGTAATGGTAGTATGTGTTGAGCACAATTGTGGAGTGAAGTTTGATTCTGGTAAAAATGTTCTCATTGCCTTTATTCTAACGAAGATTGATGGAAAACTTGGATCTGAAAATATAGAATGTTTATCATATGTTCGATTCTGCACTTTCAGTTGTATACGCGATGGCAAGTTCCAGACTACATTTGATGGGCCCACATCTAATAATAGATTGGTCGTTGTGGATGTGGTATCCCTCTTCGACAGATGACTTCAATGACGAGAGCAAATCCTGGTCGTCGTTTTATGTCGTGTCCGAAAAGAGGGGTTCATTGAATATATATCAAACTTTATCTTTTATACCTAGGCACATTTATTCATATCTTGCGACTTATTTGTTTCAGCGTATGAAGTGTGGTTACTTCACGTGGTTGGAACCACAGCTAGAAGGGAGGGCACACGAAGTTGCAATCGAGTTTGTTCACAAGATGGAGACATTGCAATCACATTTACAAGTTGCGCAGACAAAGTCTCGCCGACGTGGTTTACTTTTTCTGTTGGTCGTTATGGTGATCATTATCTTGCTTGTAGGAAAGACATTTTTTTTTATATTCGGAGATTGTGGCCCAAGTGCAACACGTGTAAGGAGCAACAACTACCTTGAGGTGAAACTATGAAGTCCAAAGCAAACTTGTGAAAAAAATATCTTACTAGATGAATGGGGTCCCTAAGCATTTGAGGGCAAACTACACTCAAACAGAAAACAACATTCAAGGATGCAACTCCCTTGAATACTATAAAAATGCAAACCAATTTGTGTGAGAAAAGAGAACATACTATAGCCAAAAAAAAAATCAGACCATAGCAAACAGAGAACAAACTAAACACAATTTGGCCAAAACTACGAACAAAAAATTGTAAAATCATTGTGAAACCCGTAGTACCAAATAACATGACAAAGAAACACACAAATGATAAAATAAAGAAACATGGGCTTCGAAACAAGAACTTACGGAGTTGACAAGTGAAGAAATCGAACTAAATTGCTTATGAAGAACATGTTTTTGGAATCACCCCAACTCCTAATCGATGAACTCTTCAGCGCTCCATCCCTGAATCGATCTGAGTAATTCTTAGGCAGACAAATGATTTTTGAAAGGACGATATGTTTTCGAATGATGTGGAATGTTGTGGCTAGGGTTTCTCCTTCAAACTGGGTTGGTAATGGTTGTGATTTGTGAACTCTTTATACGGGGTAATGTAGATATTTCAGCATAAGGAGTGAGGACATTAGTGTAATTTCCTAACCTATCACTATTGGGCTAATTCATGGGATTTAAAATCGGGCCTAACCCACAATCCAAATGCACTTTTTGGTGGGTTTATGGCTGGTATATTTTCCCAACCTGAGAACCAAACTAGCCCTTAGTGTTAGTGAACAACATGTGTTCGCATTTTGTTTACAATGGATGAGTGGAACCAAATTGGTCATGATCATACATTTATGTTGGTATTTGGTCTACTAATTTGATTGAAAACAATTGGGCCATATTTTGGCCTTTTGAATATAATACTGGGCCAATTTGCAGTCCAGAAATAAAACATACTGGTTTATTTTGATTTCATTATTTGAAGATGGAATTGAAACTTATAACTAAAAATTTATTGATAGTGATCATAAATAATTTGAATTTAAATCTAAATTACTAATTAATTGGATTCATAATCGATTCATTATTATCGTAAGAATCATTTTAATTGGATTTTAGCAATGTGTCTTATATATAAAGATATGTCAATTAAAGACAGATCAAATGACAGTGTTACCCTTAAGGCACTTAGAAGGCAAAACGACGTCGTTTCCATGAGAGAGATTTCAGCGAATCACGTGATGAGCTCAATCTGGAATCTTCTACAACAAACTTCTGTTTCAATCACTGAATCCGTTTCTCATTTTCCCGCGTTTTTTCTTTGCTATAAATATCTCTCTGAAATCCCAAACACAAAAACGGTTTTGCTCACTCTGCGAGATATCAATGGCGATCACTCTGAGATTTCAGCTTCTAGCACTGCTCCTCCTCCTCCTACTCATTTCGCTCTTCATCTCCGCCGCCACTGCCACCCCCACAGACGGCGGGGCTGTACCATCGGTTTCCCCTACCGCTAGTTTCCAGGCTCCTGCTCACACGTATCCTCCAGCTCTGTTCGCTACAATCCTCTCCACACTCGGCTACCAGGAGCTCTCTACCGCCACCGTCTCCGCCAATCTCTCCGCCACCACTCCGCTCACCATATTTGCCCCCTCCGACGCCTCTCTCCTCACATGTCCTTCATGCTCTCTCCCTCAGCTCCTCCAGGAGCTGTCTATCCCCGGCCTTTATCCTCTCCACTTCCTTCAAACCCTAACATTTGGTACCAAAATTGAGACGCTAGCTCCTAATCGATGCCTTACAATCACCAGCAACGGCAGCGATAAGGTCTTCGTCAACGGCATCGAGATTACCAGCCCTGACGTCTTCAACAATGGCCTCGTCGTCATCCATGGTCTCCAAGGGTTCGTCGCACATCTCTCTCCGCTCTCTTGCAATGTCGAGCGTATGACATCACTGTCGTTTCCTTCGCCGGCGATCTCCTCCATGTCGTCATTGCATCCGTCGAATTCTCTCATGCGCCTGATGTTGAAGGACGCTGTTATTCGACTCCGCAGCACAGGATACAGCGTCGTCTCCCTCGCGATGCGTGTGAAGTTCGCCGAGTTATCGGAACTGAAATCCATGACGGTCTTCGCGCTCGATGATACGGCGATCTTCTCCGGCGGAGGAAATGCCTACTTGTCGACGTTCAGATTCCATGTGGTGCCGAACAAACGGCTTACCGCGGCGGAGCTCGTGAGCTTACCCCGTACGGCGTCGTTGCCTACTATGGACGCTGGAAATAACCTGGTGGTTACCACCACAGGCGGCGGAGGACCTTTGGCTCCGATGAAGATCAACTACGTTAAGATTACCACCATTGATCTTCTGCATAACAGCAAGATTGTGATCCATGGAATCTCGTCGCCATTTCCGCACATGCTTCATCACCAACTGTACGACGACGTCAGTTCTGCAGAGATCCAACGACCCTCCTGCGATCATTTTGACTGGCATCGTGGTATCTGTGTGGCTGAAGTGCCAACTGGCTTTCAATCGATGGTGGATGTTGAAGATCACCATGGAGCTTGATATTTCTGATTTCCAGGTTAGTTAACACTCTGCTTGTAGTAGTGAACCGAGTGGGAATTGTACACAACTGTAGGATAATAAACTTTACTGGATTGCACACTTCTGTACTTATCACTTCTGCTGTTATGAAATAAACATTGATTCACTACTTTTTACAATCAGATCCAACTACCATATTATTTTTGCATAAATTCATTCCATTATTTTCCTGCGTATCCAGTTATGCTGCAATTGAAATCTAAAATATCTTGTCTCCATTTTTTATTAAAATTTATTGCAATTATGATTACTTTATATAAAAGTGGATATTAAACATTGAATTAATCATTGATATTACTAAACATATCTTTCAATTACCATTTTGAGTATTAAGATCTGATAGAAAAAAGGCGAAACTGATACTTTAATTAATGTTTAGTACAAATATGATACCATATTCATTCATGTATGATGTAAATAAATATCCAGCAAATAATATTAACCCAAAGGCAAAATAATATTCCAGCATTCCTCCATCACATGTACATATTAATTATATATCAATTAAATGCAGCTAAAAAAGGAGACTAGCGAAAATATACACAATTAATTATTCACCAATTTCAGGAGAGAGCTCCAAACAAAACACTATACATACTTGACCTCATATCTTTCTCCTACCATCCCTGAAATAGTCTGAGTAGTTAATAGAGCAAAACAACTGATTCTGCGCATTACTTCTTCGTTAGCTATACTGAAAAACGAAACATTGGGAATTTGCTAATCTGCAGGCATGTTCAGATCAAATGATGAGTCTGCAAAACCTCCTTTCCTAGGCCGCTTCCTTAGATACTGTAGACTCTCGCCCAATGTCCCAGATGCAGATGCTTTGTCTGCTTCTACTACACCACCTGTAAGATGCATGGAAACTGTCAAGAGTCGAGAGGGCGTGCTCACCCAGGGTAACGTTAACTCCAAACTAGAGAAATTATTGTGTTTACAATGCTAATATTCCAAGACCATGAAGAAAACAAATGATTTTCCAGAAATACGCAAAATTAGAAATCAACATGTGTGTACCGATCCATCCTAAGAAGTGTACTAGTTCAATGAATATCCCCCGGAATTTCCAGAAAGCAGGCTTTGCTACATGGCTACAGAATTCAATGAAAACTTACATGGTTGAATAAGGATTTGAAGGCTTCAGAAAGCACATTGTAAGTAACCATTTGCAAGACAAATTTTTCAAATGCAAATTTGCCTAAACTACGAATCAATCAATACGGAAATTGCAGGTGGGTGTATCTAATATATGAAAGAATCAAATAAAGGGTTCGTATTTACATTTCTTCTATGTAGCAATGAAGACCGTGCACTGAAAAAAAAAATTAAGGAAGAAAAGACGAGACCAAATATGTTCATAGAATTGTGAAGCCATGTGAAATTTAAAATTTCACTTTACCATTAGACTGATTAGCTTCCTTACGTTTACCATTGCTGCTTGCTTGAGCGCTCCATCCGAAAGTCAGCTCCTCAGCCTTTTCAATACCTTTTGACTGGTATGGTGCTATATTGTGAATGGTAAATTGAAGTGAACCCAATAACTCATTCTCGATGCATTCATACCTGCAATATTAGGAAAAGATTATGAGCTCCATCTTTTACAGTGAAAATGAAAAAACTTGTTGGACAATATAACTCACATTTTTTTGCAGAGTTTATCAATGACCACACAGAGATTAATGACATGCATCCTTATTTGCATGATTTGATCCTCGGGATACTCATCAAATGGCTCCTCAAGAAATTTGGATAGCTTTTCAACATTGGACTCTAGCTGCTGCTGCTGATCCTCAAACAAATGCTGATTTATCTCCTTTTCCTTTTCTGTCATCTCATCCTTAAATAAGTCATCACCAAACATGTAGAAGGCAAACGGATATGAGTACGAGAGAGCTCGTCTCGATCTGAAGAGCCTGTAGAGCCCATTAGTAGCCCAGCTAAAGTCTCTTAATTTAGAGTCCCTCGCTTCCAAATGTGCTACCTTTTCCTTTAGTGTCTCCCTCAGTCGAGATTCCAGCTTAAAGGAGTCTGTATGAGCTTTATAACGATTATGATAATGCATGTATCTATATAAGTCTCGCTTTGCTCGCTCAGCCTTCTTCTCTCTATCTTCTTTATATCGACCACAGCTATGATTAGTAATAGAGGACCACGTATGGTCTCGGCCAGTAGCTCCACCGCACAGCCAACTACAGCAGGAAATCAAAACATATAAATACAAATGGTGCAACAGCTGCGCATCTTTACTAGGAACATGAATACAAGAAATGCAAAGCCTTAAAATAAAAACAATGATGTAGTGATACAGTACCATACCCTACGGAAAATTAATATGAGAAAAATATTCATGATTAAGCCTAGTTAAGGTGCACTGAATCTCAGAACACAGAAAGTGCCAAAAGAAAGCACGCTTACCAAAAAGCCTGCCCACATATGCAACTAACTAAATTGCAACCGCCATTCTTCTCAACAGGTTTGTGACACTTAGGACAAGGCTTCGTATGTACCGTAATCCAGTTGACAGTCTCAGATTCATCATGGCATTTCTTAGTCCATAGCTTCCACATCACGCACGAGCAAGGGGAATGTGCTTCTGATACGCAACTGAAACAGAACTGCATACCACAAGAACATTCGACCTCACAAAACTCATCATGGTCCACTCTTATTGCATTTCCGCAATGGGGTATACTGGGACACCACTTGACCATTTTGTTGTCTTCAATGTAGGACTCAAGAAGAAACCTATCAAACTTCTCCACAAGATCTGGGTATCTTTTGCTAACTAGCTTTCTAACTATAGCTTCATCACAGATAGCATTGCACTTATGGGCCATACACCTGATCCGCTTGCTTTGCCCCTCATTGATTTTGACAATGAAATGCTCTGTCCAGCCTGAAAAACAGGAATGCTAAAAATCTTATACTTTGCAGCATTTTACGATTCTATGAAAATCGAAATTGATGAATGTGATAACAACGAAATGGAAGAAGTGGAAATATGCATCTCAGAAGAATACCTCTTTTCCTTAATGAAACACAGAGAAAGAACTTGTTGTGGTTAGTTTAGTTATGACAATTTGCATTTTCCAAATAGAAGCCTCTAGCATAATCAACACAAAAACAAAGGGTGCTTACAGCTGTTGCAAAAGCAATGACCACAGTCCATAAGGGTGACATCATTTGCCGGTGCATCATCCATACATATATTGCACATCACTGTAGACGTAGGCTCATCTGGGTCAAGGTCGACAAGTTCAGCCACAGTAACCCCTGCTTCGGAGAAGATGCAAGATTTTCCCTTCTCAACATAGAGTGCAATCAATTTTTCAATGTCCCACTGGTAATGAATGAGCAGAGTTCTGGCATGGTGTTCTCCCACAGATAACAAGTCCATCACTCTTCGTAAATCTTCTTTCTGCACAAAAATTTGAAAAATTGACGATCAAAATAAAAAAAAAAAACGAAAAGAAAGAAACTCAATGCCGTTCTTTTGTTCACAATTGGACCTCTTATGAGGTTGAGAAATCACAAAAGTGATGTATATTGATAAGAGAATATGAACCTTTGCAAACTCATTTTTACCTGTGCAGCCAAAAGAGACTCCTTTGTAATTACCTGAAGAAGGCACAGCACAAAATCAGTAGACAATTCCGATCAGTAAAACAAACACTTAAGCTATCATATATTTCAACTACATCACCTGCAACTAGTAATAAACAAGAAGACGAGAAAGCATTCTAAAATAAACGAAGTTTATCTCCCAAAAGAGGGTAATAACCATGGCAGAAAAACTCAGATTTATATTTATAATCTTCTAAGAGAATCGAATAGCATGAGAAAAAAGAAAAGAATCAAAGAGACAAAAATCGGCATTGCTACGCATCAAACTCATGAGAATTGACATAAAGCAAGACCTCTTCTTCAAGCTCAGAAAATAAATATCCCCATTTTTGCATCTTCGGAAAAGAAATCAATGATCTTTACAATCGCAAGTGTGATCAAACATATAGTGCCAGAAACAAAAGAACTGTTCAAAAAATCACAAATTTTAAATTTCAAATTTCACACTACTGCTTTCACAGGATTACTTTATCAAGAAGTGACAAAATCTCTTCTTTTTTTTCCTCCGAACAAACCCAGTTTATACAACCTCTCAATTGCACCCAACAAAATTTCCTAGATTTTTCTTGAAAAACAAACAATCCAATACAAAAGGAAATCAGAACAGTTCCCAGCATAAACAATTATAAGAAAATCAACAAAAACAATCTAAATAAACATTCTTGATCACACAACACATAAACCTCGCAATGTACCTTGCAAGAAGGGGCTTTTGATGCGACCCAGTGAGCATCGGACTCCTTGCTCTCGAGACCGTCAAGCGATTCCACCTCTCTATCAGACGAGGAGTAATCTTCTTCGTCTTCGCTGTTACCACTCATATAATAATCTTCCTCCATGATTACAAAACCTATCGAGTTACTCTCTCTATATCTCTCATAAAAAATGATAACAAATTTAAAGGCTTAGACTCGTACTACTGTGATCGGGCCGGAAATCAATCGGCGGGCGATTTCCCGGCGAAATTCCGCCGGCGATTGGAATGATGGGTAGGGAGAGAAAGCTGTCAGGTTCGAAAAGAGAGGGTTTGTTTCTGCGCTTTTGCGGTGTGGGTAGAGCTTAATATAGAGTTGTTTATACGACGCCGTTTTCAGAAAAGGTACCGTGGAAGGTTTTAAGGATACGACGACGTTTTATATAGGGATTGACCCATTCCCCTCTGTATATTATTTGTTTATTTATTTATTTTTGGATAGAGATTTGTTTATCCCAAACTTGAGTTGGGATGCAGATTGAAAAAATTTCCAATTTTTTTATTTCTGTTTTTTTATAATCATATTTTCTTATCAAACTAAAATAATATAACGATATCTACTTGTCTATAATTTTTTTATTATTTTTCAATTTAATGTCTCGATTAATTTTACTTTACAATGAGGTATTAACTATCAAAATGGACGATATGAAAGTTGGTAAAAAAAATCAATTATAATTTATTTATTTATTAGTATAACAAGGAGTAAGATTGAGAGATAATATGAAAAGGAAAAATTGATTAAATTGCAAAGAATTGGTAAAAAGATTTAACCTTTTTACAAAGAGTTAAGTCTCTCGTGCAACTGGTGCACATACAATTCGGATCGGATCCGGATCCGCGCACTTTTTTGAATTTTGTTTTTTCCTTCAAACTGTTATCTTTATATTATATGAGTGTGACATTTATGTTATATAAGTGTGACCTTTATGTATAATTGTAATAACCTTTATATACTCTAACTTAAAAAAAAAAAAAAGGGAAGAATTTCAGCAAAATTTGTACATATTTACCTTTATGTAATATTAGTTGCACCTATTTTCATCTTAAAAATGGCTAAATTATGAAAACTTCCATTTTTTTCAAAGTTATGGATCACAAAGGTCATAATATTTGTACATAAAGGTCACAAGAATTGTATATAAATGTCACAACAATACAACATAAAGGTCTCAATTTGAAGCGAACAAACATGAAAATCTTCATTTTTTTCCTAAGTTACTGAACATAAATGTCATAACATTTATATATAAAGGTCACACTTATATAACATAAAGGTAACAGCTGAAGTGAAAAAAAAAAAAAAAAAGAGGAAACCCCAGATGCGTGTATCCGGGTCAGGTCGCTCCAGTTGCACCAATCCAAATTCATGCACCTGATCCACAGAAACATTTACTTTTTACAAATTAATCACTTTTAGAAAGTCTGGATCATATGCTCAAGTCTCAAATCAATCACTAATATATATAGAATGAGAATAACTATATATGTCTATACTATTATAATGGTAACATAGTTGACAAACTTTACAAAAATGTCACTTTCTATTGGAAAAATATCATGCCATAAAAAAATTTATGAAAATGGAAAATAAATAGCAAGCTATTTGTATACTATAACAAAGTGACGAATTCTTATTTACTAATCTAGCTCTAAATTATTTCGAAAAACCTTGAGGGTCCATTTGGATGGGTGGATTTGAGGAGGGATTTGAAATCCATGGTAGCAAATCCACCGGTAGTGTTTGGATGGATATGGATTTGAAATCCATGGTTTTCATTTTGAGCTAATTTTGGAGTCATTTTGGTGGATTTCATATCCACTCAAATTTGAGAGGATTTGAAATCCACTCATTTCAAATCCTGAATTTCAAATCACTCTATCCAAATGAAACCTCAAAGAATTGGTCCTTGGTTTGGAATTCGCTCTGTGAATTCTGAATGACTCAATAGTCAACAAAATGGTGAGACAGTGAAACTTAGGTATTAAAAACCATTTTTATTTCATAATTACTTAAATATTTTTTTTCATTTCAAAAATCTATAATTAATAATGTTAGAGACAAACCATACAACATACGAGAGTGAAATCTATTGGTAAAAAGGGCAGAAATGTCATAAACTCGATAGTATTCACAAGTTAGGCGTGGATTTGTTTAGTTAGCTTCGTGTATTTTACTATTAAAAAAAAAACCCCTTGACAAAACTAATATAATATTTAAAAGTATCCAAATTATATTGTTTAATAAATTCATTGTATAATTTAATTAACAAATTGCTGGAATAGCTCAGTTGGTTAGAGCGTGTGGCTGTTAACCACAAGGTCGGAGGTTCGACCCCTCCTTCTAGCGTTTTCTGTTTTATTTTATTTTTGTAATTAAATGTTTGGTTAATTTGTATTATTTTATTTTTCCTTCTTTTTTTTCTATTAAATTAAATGTTTGGTCTAATCTGTACAATTATCTAACGAACTCGAACTTAATTCATTGAGTGTTTGAAATTGATTTGTTTAAATGTTTGGTTATTTTTCTATTATATGTTTGGTTTAATTTGTATAATTCCTTTCTTCTATTTTTTTATTAATGTCTGGTTTAATTTGTATGATTATCCAACAAACTCGAGCTTAATTTATTGAGTGTTTAAAGATGATTTGTTTAATAATGAAATGACCTCAAGCTTAAGTCACCAAATATATTCATACTATTTCTTCTTTCTAATGTTTCTTTATATATGTCATTAATTTATTATGAAAGGAGTGTCAACTTTTTCTATGGTATTACAGCTTCTCTTCTACAAATTTGACAAACTATCCAACAAGTACTATACGTATTCATTATGTTACATTATATCCCATGGCCTAACCATTCATCCATATACAGATCAAAGGATGAATCAACAATCTAAGCAAGTTGCAATGCCTCCTCACGCTTTATATCGAAGACCTTTTTAAGAGCGTCTTCGACAACCTGCACGTAGACGAGGTCATGCAGGTTACAGAAAAGAACGAAACTGAAGTCGTGGCAGAGAATTCGGCTCTTTACCTTGTCAGGGGTGGATGCACCGGATGTAATCCCGATTGTGATGGGGCCCTCTGGAAGGAAATTCTCTTTCTCGACTAACTCACCGTGCTGCCAAATGTAATGTAAATGATCAGAGTGAATACGAGTAACTCAGGATTAATTGGAGATGGAAATTAGCAGCCATATATATATGTACCAGTAACTTGTAGCTGATTTTGTTCCCAGGGCCTATTCTTTTATCGCTGTCGATCCAATATGAGGGGATTCCACGTTCTTCTGCTATTTCAAGTAAGTGTGAAGTGTTGCTTGAGTTCCACCCACCAACAACTAGCATTAGATCTATCTGTTCTTTCACCAATTTGTACATGGCATCTTGCCGCTCCTATAGGTTCAAAGACGAAATAAGACGTCACGATCTATCTACCTACACACACAGAGGGGGTGGAAGGGGGGTGAGGGGGTAGAGATTACTTGGGTTGCATCACAAATGGTGTTGAAACTCATGAAGTGGTCGTTAACATTTTCGACTCCATACTTGCGCATCATGGTTCTCTCAACCAACTTTCCTACAGAGGAAAAGAAATTGAAGTTTGTATCAGAATGTGCTAAGGAGTCGAGGAAAGGTGATGAGGGTAGAAACTAACCAATCTCCTCTGTTTCTCCTTTTAACATGGTAGTTTGATTTGCAATACCAACTTTTATGAGATCTTTGTCTGGATCAAACCCCTTAGATACTGCAAATTTGAATTTCTGCACACAAAATTTGGATCAATCATGTGTAATCCTAGCATATAGGAATATTTAGTTAAAATGGGTTGGATATTAATCTACCTCCATAAATGCCTCTTTAGTTGAGCTAGATCCATCAAGTCCACCTCCCAAAATGTAATCACACACATAGTTTGCCTGCAATGATGCATCATAAGAAAGTACTGCTCGATATACAAACACAAAAGTCACAATAAGGAAGAAGATTAAAATACCTCTTTCATGTCCTTAACGATGATATACTTTCCTGCAAAAGAAGCAGTAGCGATAGTCTCTTCATGGAAATGTTTACCATGGATTATCGAAGTGTACTCCTCCTTCTTATGCTTGTCAACAATATTCCAAACCTTTAAAAGAAAATTTTAGGTTTGTTAACAATTAATATATTATAGAATACTTCTGATGGAGGAGTTAAGAATGGAAAAGTACCTTTGTTACCCATGGGCAAGTTGTATCAACGATTTGAACTTTCTTTTCACTCAAAACGACCATTTCTTCTACAGCGGCTCCAAAGGCAGGTAGTACCACAACATCACCCTTGTCAACGACATCAAATTGTTTCTCCCCATTCTCAAGAGGAATATTCTTCACTTCCATCTCTGCGAGCCTCTAGCAACGGCAAGTGAAACTGTCTATTCAGTTTTACTGACCATATGTTTCTTTCAATCAAATTAAGAAAAATACACAGTGAAGAATCCAAGGCCATTTGTGAGAAGAAAGGTCTTCAATAATCACATTACTCATAAACGGCCTCCAGATAGATTTAAAGAACGCGTGCATATACAACCATCATCCCTATACTGCAGTAACAGTATGAAATTTCCGGACGAAAGAAATAAGCTGATTGACAACCAATCTAAGTCAACTCTTCTCTAGCAAAATGGCAAGAAACATAAATCTTTACGAAGTTTCATTAATATCTCAGTACTTCAAGGATAAACCACGAAAGAGAGAACATAAGGCCAGCAAAAACCTGCTCATAATCATATTAGAAAACCAAGCAATCAAGAAAGGCAATTAGCAAGACAGTGAAGTACCACATAACTAGGAATAGATCAGAAGGAAGCAAGAAACCTGATTTACAGTAGGGTTGTGAATTATTTCATTAGTGATCCAAATCTGCTCAGTTGGGAACTGCTTTCTAGCCTCGTAAGCAATCTGAACGGCTCGTTCAACCCCCCAACAAAATCCGTACGCTTCAGCAAGCTTCACAGTAACATTTCCCCATGTGTACTCATACCCATTCTCCTTCAGTTTCTTTAAAATGTCACCTGAGAGCTCCATATGACATGTAACCAATTATCAGCTAAGCAGATTCACAATAAATAACATAAATACAGAATATGCAAGCAGATCAGAGCAACGAATCTTAGAGGCTACTACACAAAAATCAACTTCTGCATAACCGTGGTGATATCAAGGAATCTGGAAATTAACCAATTTGGTTCATCAATCAGATTAGATTAAGTCACCAATTATTCTCTGGCACAATGAGAACTTCATTTGAAGGAAGCTAAACAAAGTGAAGTAATCACTTCACAGCTTAAATCATATTCCAGTCTATCTTAACTTCTTCAACAACAGTAAAAGAAGAAGACGAAACTTCAAAAACAATCACACACCTGCACATGTACAAAGTACAAACACTTGAAGCAGCAAGAAAGCCAGAATTTGATAAACATTGTCAAAATTAAAATTTCAACTCCATAATTTAAAGCGAAATTTACTTGTAAACTCTTGGCTCATCTGCTCAAGGATCTCCTTCTTGTGCCCAAACCCCTTGCGATTGTAATTCTCACTCCTCGTCAAGTTGTGGCGAAAAGTTTTGGCGTTAAACTCAGACTCCACGGAGGATGACGTGGCAGCTTCTCCGGCGGAGGAGCATCGGACGGAGAACGGTTTCCGGCGGCGTAACATTCTGGTCTCCGGCGAAGAGAGGTCGGCGCCGGTGGAGATACGAGCGAACTGCAGAGGAATCGCCATGTGGACGACGGAGGTTGATGAAGCTGTCCCGCGCACGTTAGTCAGAAATGAGTGTGTGTAGTTAACGTGTCTCCTACTGCGTGATTTATAGCCGGTGTTGAAGCTCCATGAATCACATTTATTTATTGTGATGTATATTTATTTAGATTTTAATTTCTCTGGATTTATTATTTTCTTTTTAAATTTGAATTGCATCTTTATTTCTTGGATTTTGGCATTATTTATGATGTGGCTGCATTTCAATTATCTCATCTCTATTATGAATTGGATTTGGATACAAAGTTCTAGAATTTAGACTATTTAAGACAAACAAACTTAAAAAGAATATATATATATATATATATATTCTAAATTGTTGGATTAAAAAATCAAGCCATAATTGTCCAACAAAAACCGGAAAAATAAATTTTTTTTTTTTAAAGCTACTTTCACTCTGTGTGCACGCCTCACTCCAACCACACGAATTTTCTTCCCATGTATGTGTATTTGTCATCGTAAACAAGATCTTTTTTAATATATAAATAATATTGTGATGTTATAATATTTAGATAAAACGAAGATTTTGAATTCACTTGTCCCAAATATTAAGATTCGTGAAATGATATCACACACCTTAATATTTAATGTGAGATTTTTTAATATTGTGCCATATTTTCTGAACTGATGTTCGAACCAGTAAATAATGGATCCATCCTACCGTCTATAATCGACCCGATAAGCTCGGTGTCTTGACTGTTAATGTTGGATTTTCCAACAATATTAATTTTCCTTTTTCAATATTATCCTAAAATCAAATTAGATTTTAATTAGGTTTTTAATTGGATAATTTTATTTGAAAAGATTTGGAAAAAGATTTGATTCTCTCACTTAAGATTTGACTTGGTAAAATCACGTGTTTTATATTTTTGAATCACAAGACTAACTAACAAACTTTCCTATATCTTAGGAATTTGTTATGTGCTCTTCTTATTGATAGGATTCAAAGATGTATCCAAGTGATATATATTGAAGAAGCCTACGGGATTTTTAAGAGTGAGATCGTGCCTAAGAGAACGTGGTTTGAGAGAAGAGAACAAGATCCATAGTTGAAGAAGTCAAGTTGAAGAAGTCAAGTAAGATGAAGAAGTCAAGAACAAGTCCACTCCACCTTCCCCATACATCATGCACGATAGATATGGAGTGATGGAGATCATGGAGCACTCCTACATCATGGGAAGTGGAGTCTACACCAAGTGTACTCCAAGGTCTATAAATAGATGAAGCTGCTGAAGATCAAGGATGTACAGAATCGAGAGCTTAAGCAGTCTAGTATAAGCAGTACACTGGTGTTAAGAGTTGTGTTGTTCACACCGTAGGCAACATCGTTTTTCTTGTGTGTCATAGAGTTTGCATACTCTTGACTTTTAGTATAGGTGTTCTTCGGAGTGTTCAACTGAGATAGTTTGTATACGTCCCTAGGTTTCATATACATCACATAGGACGTATTGAGTCGATTGTTCGAAAGAATCTCTTTTAGAGATCTTTCTTTCTCCTTTGTACACATACACATATTCAATAAAGGAGTTTTCGCCCTGAAGGCATTCCACGAGTATTTGTATACTCGTGGATATATCGTTTGTGTTCTGCAACTTTCAATTCGATCTATTTTCCGCTGTGTGTTACGCTGGTGTTGTCGACACCGCCGACAACACCGTGTACTTTGATTGGGACAACTTTGTTTTTGTTTTTGCAGATCCACGTAGGACTTTCACGTGGTATCAGAGCCATCACTTGACATACTAAGTGGTGGATCTAGCCATGCAGGACGCGAACTATTGCAATCCAAACTTTGGACGCCTTCCAATTTTGGATGGCTCCAACTATGCCTATTGGAAGATTCGTGTTCGATCGAAGATCAAGTCCATAGATGCACGTGCTTGGACTGCCGTTTTGGAAGGTTACAATGCTCCTATGAAGGAAGTCCATGGTGAAATGGTTCTCAAACCTCAAACCGAGTGGACAATCGATGAGATCCATAATGCCAACTTCAACGAAAAGGCCATCAATGTCATTTTCGAAACGGTGGACTACAAGGTGTTTCGATTGATCCAAAATGCTGCCCATGCCAAGGATGCTTGGGATACTCTCCAGAAGCATTTTGAAGGTGCAAAGTGTGTTCGTGAGGCTCGGTTGCGGCTGATTATGTCCAAGTTCGAGAATATGCGCATGGAGGAGAATGAAGACATTGGAACCTACTTTGAGAGGCTCCGGGACATCTCGAATCAAGCCCAAATGCTTGAAGAACCAATTGGACGCAAGCAACTCGTGTCTAAGGCCATTCGAACGCTGCCACCAAGGTTCAACATCAAGGTATCCGCCATTGAGGAGGTCCATAATCTTTCGATAATGGACTTTGATACACTTCAAAGTATTCTTCAAACCTTTGAGCTCAACCTTCAAAGCCAAATGGAAGCGGGCTACAAGCCCAAAACCATAGCCTTGCAAGCTCAAGACAATGAAGAATCTGGAGAAGATGATGAACCATTGGAGGAAGTCACCGAGGGGCAGAATGTAGCTATGTTGACGAAGAAATTCAACACCATGGTGAGAAAATTCAACAAGGAGAAGCCTCGTTCGAAAGGGAAGGAACCATTCAATCGATCCAATGATAGATCCCAATGGAAGCCAACTGGATCATCCTCTCAGTCCAAACGTCAGCCTAAGAAGACATCTTCAGATCATGGATGGAATGATCCCAAACATCTCGATACCATCCAATGTCGAGCTTGTTCGGGTTGGGGTCACTATGCTAATGAGTGTGCCAATACTTTGAGGAAGTATGGTTTGAAAAATCACTGGGTATCCATGAGTGACGATGAGGATGATGAGGAAGTTGAAACTGAAAGTTCCACAGCCCTGTTTGCAAAAATCGCTACTGGTGTTACCGACGGTGTTGCCAACACCGGTGTCATGACACCGCAGACAACACCGCAGACAACACCACAGAGGTATGAACTGTTTGACTTTGCTAATATAACATGCCTTAATGTTGTTTGTGATGATACAGATTCTCTTGTTGGAGATGACTTAGATAAAGATGAAGCCATTGAAGAACTTCATGGTCTTTATAACTCCTTGCTTAAGGAATGGAAAAAGCAATGCAAGCTAGTCGAAATTGTTTCCAAGGAAAAGGAAGCCATATCCAAGGAAAAGGAAGCTTTATCTAAGGAGAATGATGTGCTGAAAAACTCAGTTGCAAAGCTGGAAACCGCTCTCACCAAGAAGGACATAGAACTTGGAAAGGTGCAATTCAAGCTTGAAGAGACGGAATCTTTAATTGCAAAATGGAACTCAAGTTCTACCAAGGCAAGTGAAATCATGGGATCAGGTAATTCAACAAAATCAGGTATTGGATCAAGTAAAACTGTTGATAATGTTTTTCCAAACCTTTTTGTCGATTCACATGCTAAGATCAAATTTGTGAAAGAAAAATCGAAAGAGTCCATAAAATCCAACGTTTCAGGTCATAGGAAAAGAAAATATGTTTGTCATTACTGTTTTCAACCTGGACATATAAGACCATATTGTCGAAAATTGAAAAATGATCGTGCAAATGGTCTGGTGTTACCTCCGGTGTCACGCAACACCGCCCGCAACACCACTGTTGGACAGAAAGTTTGGGTTCCTAAACAAACTGCACAAGTCTGCAAAGTTGTTTTTACTGCTCTTAAGTCTAACATTTCAGGTTCTTGGTACTTTGATAGTGGTTGCTCACGCCACATGACGGGCACTAAAGAATACTTGTGTAATTTTGTGCCTATTACCGAAGGATCCGTTACTTATGGAGGAGGTGCTAAGGGTAGAATCATTGGCAAAGGAACTCTTAATCTACCAGGTTTTCCCAGGTTGTCTAATGTATTTTTAGTCGATGGTCTTATGGCTAATTTAATTAGCATAAGTCAATTATGTGATGACAATCTTGAGGTAAAATTTACTAAGGATTCTTGTGAAGTTTTTGATAAGTCTAACATGTGTATCATGACAGGTACAAGATCTCATGACAATTGCTATCTTGTTGGAGAAAATATCACATGTAACAAGGCTAAGTTTGATGACACGATTTTGTGGCATCAAAAATTAGGCCATGTGAATTTTCGAACTCTCCAAAAGTTGATGAAGTTTGAGGCTGTACAAGGACTGCCAAGCCTCAATCACAATGGTAAGATAGTGTGTGGGGACTGCCTTAAAGGTAAACAGACCCGTGTTCCCCACAGTGTTACATCACACCACGGACAACACCAAGGTACTGTTCATTGTTTTCAACTTTTACACATGGATTTAATGGGACCAGTTGAAGTTGAAAGTCTTGGAGGAAAGAGGTATTCCTATGTGATTGTTGATGATTTTTCCCGATATACTTGGATTTTCTTTTTACGTGAAAAATCGGATACGTTTTCTCAATTTAAGATTGTGTACACTAGGATTAAGACCTCATTTTCTTCTAAAATTTTGAGCATTAGGTCTGACCATGGTAAGGAATTTGAAAACAAATTGTTTACTGATTTTTGTGAAAAGAAAGGCATTGAACACCAATTTTCGGCTCCTAAAACTCCTCAACAAAACGGAGTTGCGGAAAGGAAAAATCGAACTTTGCAAGAAATGGCTCGTGTCATGCTCAGTTCTAAGAACCTCTCACGACGTTTTTGGGCTGAAGCATTGAACACGGCTTGCTATATTGGTAATCGAGTCTTTTTAAGACCGGGTAGCAAAATGACCCCTTACGAAATTTTGAAAGGGAAAAAGCCTAATCTTAAACATTTTCATGTTTTTGGGTGTCTTTGCTACATTTTGAATGATAGAGATAATCTTGCTAAGTTTGATGCAAAAAGTGACAAAGCCGTGTTTCTTGGATATTCTTTGAATAGTCATGCTTATCGTGTTTTTAACTTAAGATCTAGGACTATTCAAGAATCAGTTAATATTGTGTTTGATGACTTCTCTGATCTTACAGGTAAATCTTATGAAGATGCCGTGACTGATCTAGTTGAAATTCCAGTTGTTCATGAAACTGGAAATACTGATGTTGCCCCCAGTGTCGTGACACCAGAGACAACACCAGCGGCAACACCAGTGACAACATCGGCAGAACCTGAATCCGATGAAAGTGATGATGATCTACCTGATCAAGTTCGAAGAGATCCACCTGCTCGCATCAGAAAAAATCACCCTACCACACAGGTGATAGGGGGAGTAAACGATGGTATTCGAACTCGCAGAAAAGACCCCGTGAATTACAAGGAAATGGTAAGACATGTGTGTATGTCAACCACATTTTCAGAGGTAAAATTCTACTGTTTTGTCTCTCCAATTGAACCCAAAAATGTCTCTGAAGCTTTAAAAGATAATTTTTGGATACAAGCAATGCAAGAAGAACTTGAACAATTTACTAGAAATGATGTTTGGTTTCTTGTTCCTAGGCCATCCGATACTAATGTGATTGGAACTAAATGGATATTTAAAAATAAATCGGATGAGTCGGGGAACATTGTAAGAAACAAAGCACGACTTGTAGCACAAGGGTACACACAAGTCGAAGGCATCGATTATGATGAGACCTTCGCACCCGTTGCTCGAATTGAATCGATTAGGTTAGTTCTTGCTATTGCTTGTTATCTGAAAATTACCCTTTATCAAATGGATGTAAAAGGAGCATTTTTGAATGGGTTTTTAGATAAGGAAGTGTTTGTTGAACAACCAAAAGGTTTTGAAGATCCTTATCAACCTCATTATGTCTACAAACTCAAGAAGGCATTGTATGGATTAAAACAAGCTCCTAGAGCTTGGTATGGTCGATTGACCTCTTTCCTACTTGAGTTTGGATTCATTCGAGGCATGGCCGATCGTACTCTCTTTGTTAAGAGAACTGATCGTAATTGCATGATAGCTCAAATTTATGTTGATGATATTGTATTTGGATCTACTTGTCAAAGTGATCTTGATGATTTTGTGCATGCTATGTCATCTACCTTCGAAATGAGCATGATTGGAGAACTAACTTACTTTCTAGGCTTGCAGGTTAAGCAATTAAAGGAAGGAATTTTCGTCTCACAAAGCAAGTATGCCAAAAATTTGGTATCTCGCTTTGGTTTAGAAAATTCTAAGCCTATGAGAACCCCCATGGGTTCGACACAAAAGCTGTCGAAAGACAGTGTTGCCGATGGTGTTGACAACACCCTCTATAGATCGATGATCGGCAGTTTGCTCTACTTGACCGCTAGCCGCCCGGATATAATGTATAGTGTTGGTGTCTGTGCACGTTACCAAGCTGACCCTAAAATCTCGCATCTTCAAGCAGTGAAGCGTATCATAAGGTATGTTTCCGGTTCGATAGATTTAGGTATTTGGTATACTAAGGACACTAATCTTAATTTGGTGGGTTTTAGTGATTCTGATTGGGCTGGAGATGTAGATGATAGGAAGAGTACTAGTGGTGGTTGTTTCTACTTAGGCAATAACTTAGTATCTTGGCATAGTAGAAAACAAAACTGTGTTTCTTTATCCACCGCCGAATCCGAATATGTGGCCGCCGGGAGTGCGTGTACTCAACTTGTGTGGTTGAAACAAATGCTTGATGATTATGGTTTTGAAAATGAATCTTTGAGCCTATTTTGTGATAATTCGAGTGCAATTAATATTTCCAAAAATCCAGTTCAACATTCTCGAACTAAACACATAGATATTAGGCATCACTTCATTCGAGATTTAGTTGAAAAAGGGTTAATCCAACTTGATTATGTATCCACTGAAAACCAAATAGCAGATATATTTACAAAAGCCTTAGATTTAGAGAGATTTTCTTCCTTAAAGAAGTCTCTCGGATTGTGCATTGTTTGAATGTGCATGCTGTTTTGCGGGTGTTACCGTTCATGTTGCTCACACCACTCTTAACACCCTTAGAATAAAGTTTTTATTTTTAGGCTTTCTAGGCATATGTATGCTTGTTTGTATCTGAACAGTGTGTTCCTTATGTGAAAACACTTGCTTGGACACCTATTTTGGTAAAGGCTCATATTCTATAGTGCATTTTTGTTCGAACTAAAATGTTAAAAGTCACGAAGCACTTGGAGCACGGCGCTCGCTACGACGATGCTTTTAAGGCAGCCTAGTGACTTAATAAAATGTGTTGTGTGACCTCACTGAGTAACTCGGGGCACGGCGTTCGCTGCGACGATGCTTCCTTGTCAAAAGGTGTAGGAGATACCACAACCAAGTCGAAAAGAAAAAACTTGATCTCACAACCGAGTAACTAGAAGCATGGCGCTCGCTACGACAGTGCTCTCTTTTCAAAAGGTTGGTTGAGGTCAGGTATGTGTGAATTTAATTTCGTGTGCACAAAAGAAAAAAATTTTCAAGAGCCAAAAAATTTTGTATGGTGTCATCGCAGTGTTACGTAACATCAGGGACAACACCAGTCAGTTACATTGTGTGCGATTTTTATGGGATTTAAATTCTATGCATCCCTAGGTATCTGCATTTAATCCTAATAATATATAGTGGATATATTTGATGTTTGGATGACTCAATTTCAAATTTCAAATTCGAATTTTGTGATTCCTATTTTTGTGCAAAATTATTGAGATTTTATCTTCAATTCATATCTATTCAAAATTTCTTGATTTTATCTAAAAAAATTCAAAGGCTCAAGATTTGTTTTAATTACTGGAAAATCAAGCATATTTCTCCACTTACTGTTACGTGCTCTCTCACTCTTCAAACCTCTCTCTCTCTCCAGAATTCGATCCCCACTTATTTATTCTTCCCGTTTCTTCGTCATCTCTGCTTTTTCGAAGCTCTAATTCATGGCTGACCTTTCTCTCTCTACTTTATTTATCCTTAAAAGCCCTTTGCTTCAAGGTACGGTCTACTAAGATGATGGTGCCAAGGAATTTTCTTGGGTAATCGTTTTTATGGTTTGCCCCATACACCGGATGTTGCCTCTTCGTTTGGTAACATTTGGCCCAACGTCTTTGTTGATATACATTGAAAGTGAAGAACCGTTTTTATGAGCTAATTTTCAGCTCAAAAAGGGGGAGAAGATATGGTAAGACAATTCCTATGGTGAAAGGTGGCGGAAGAGAAAGTTTTAATGAATCTTTTTCATGATTGTGTTGAATGTTTAATCCTTAATTCTTTGTGATTGTTTGTGATTGCAGGATTAAGGGGGAGATTTAATTGAGGGGGAGAAAATCTATTTGATTTAGGTTTTGAGCTGAAAAAGAAAAATAGGGGGAGATTGTTAATGTTGGATTTTCTAACAATATTAATTTTCCTTTTTCAATATTATCCTAAAATCAAATTAGATTTTAATTAGGTTTTTAATTGGATAATTTTATTTGAAAAGATTTGGAAAAAGATTTGATTCTCTCACTTAAGATTTGACTTGGTAAAATCACGTGTTTTATATTTTTGAATCACAAGACTAACTAACAAACTTTCCTATATCTTAGGAATTTGTTATGTGCTCTTCTTATTGATAGGATTCAAAGATGTATCCAAGTGATATATATTGAAGAAGCCTACGGGATTTTTAAGAGTGAGATCGTGCCTAAGAGAACGTGGTTTGAGAGAAGAGAACAAGATCCATAGTTGAAGAAGTCAAGTTGAAGAAGTCAAGTAAGATGAAGAAGTCAAGAACAAGTCTACTCCACCTTCCCCATACATCATGCACGATAGATATGGAGTGATGGAGATCATGGAGCACTCCTACATCATGGGAAGTGGAGTCTACACCAAGTGTACTCCAAGGTCTATAAATAGATGAAGCTGCTGAAGATCAAGGATGTACAGAATCGAGAGCTTAAGCAGTCTAGTATAAGCAGTACACTGGTGTTAAGAGTTGTGTTGTTCACACCGTAGGCAACATCGTTTTTCTTGTGTGTCATAGAGTTTGCATACTCTTGACTTTTAGTATAGGTGTTCTTCGGAGTGTTCAACTGAGATAGTTTGTATACGTCCCTAGGTTTCATATACATCACATAGGACGTATTGAGTCGATTGTTCGAAAGAATCTCTTTTAGAGATCTTTCTTTCTCCTTTGTACACATACACATATTCAATAAAGGAGTTTTCGCCCTGAAAGCATTCCACGAGTATTTGTATACTCGTGGATATATCGTTTGTGTTCTGCAACTTTCAATTCGATCTATTTTCCGCTGTGTGTTACGCTGGTGTTGTCGACACCGCCGACAACACCGTGTACTTTGATTGGGACAACTTTGTTTTTGTTTTTGCAGATCCACGTAGGACTTTCATTGACGAAAGAGTATGTCATCAAACCTCTACAAATGCTTATATAACCGACAGGAGTATGAAACCAACTTAGGCCAAGTTGTTAGTCATTAGAGATGCATCTCGATTAGAACATATTTGAAGGTCTTCCGATTAGGTGACGAGGCTGAGACCAACAATTCACAGATCATCAAGAGAGATATTTTGAAAAGTAGATTTTATTATCTATAATTCTACTACTATAAACGAAAGATTATTGTTGGGAAAAAAAAAGTTGGAAAATTTGTACTTAAAGCCTATCAAGCGGCAAAAACTTGGGTGCACCCGGGGTACGGATCTTAGATCCGTGCCCCCAACCTGACCTGGCGCGTGGGCCATCTCCATGCGCGCCCACGCGCCCCCACGCGCGTCTGCAGCTACGAGCGCACACCAGATTTCATTCAGTGATAGGTATTATACACATACTCTTAAAGTATTACGTGTATACTCTTAAGGTATTACGTGTATACTCTTAAGGTATGACACATTTTTAAGGTATGACACATTTATGTTTAAGGTATTGAGTTTAAAACATAAGGTATTACATATGCACCTTTGAGGTATTACATATTTGAGTATAAGGTATTGCATACTCACCTTTAAGGTATTACTGCTTTTGAGTATAAGGTATTACATATTCAGCTTCAAGGTATTACTGTTTAAACTTTAAGGTATTACATATTTATCCTTAAAGTATTACATAAAATATATTTCAGGTATTACATAAATATGTTTAAGGTATTACATTTTTATCTATATGGTATTACGCATTCATACTCACATTTAAGGTATTTGATACTCAATTTTCAGGTATTACATAAATATCTTTAAGGTAATACCTGAATATCTTTAAGGTATTACACGTATGCTTATGTGGTATTACACAACCTTTCAAGTATTTATGGTATGATGATTTTGCTAATATTCTGCAAATCAACTCAAATATATGATGATTTTGTTAATATTCTACAAATCAACACAAATATATGCCGATTTTGTTCAATATTGTCAACAATACCCAAGTTTTTTCACAATTTTAATATCTTTCAAATCTACCAAATCATGCAAATTTCACGAGCCAATCGTAATCCACCGCTAGGAAATATGTGAAAATTAAAGAAGAAGAAGAAGAAGAAAAAGAAGAAGAAGAAGAAGAAGACCGCTAGGAAATTTGGAAGAAGAAGAAGAAGAAGAGCGCTAGGAAAGCTAGGAAATCTGGAAGATGGAGAGATGGAGAAGAAGAAGAAGAAGAAGAAGAAGAAGACCGCTAGGAAATCTGGAAGATGAAGAAGAAGATGAAGAAGAAGAAGAAGAAGAAGAAGGCTAGGAAATGAAAGCAGCAGAAGAAAATGGAGGAGAATAAGAATAAGAGAAGAAAAATTAGGGCACACAAATATATATATGTAAACATATGGATCTTGGAGCGGGTTGATCCGTGTCCCGGGGGCACCCAAGTCCTTCTCCTATCAAGCAATAGACTTGTTTAAGGATCAAAACCAACCTTTCTTATCTTATCGACATAAGCGCTCAAGTTGAAATTTAATCCTTTTTATTCAATTCACTCTGTCGTTTAGCTCGAATAGCTAATCTGGATTTATACATCAACAGATAAAATAAGTAAATTTTCGTGAACCAAGTTAAGGAGAATATTTATATAAATTATTTAAAATGAATTAAATTGATTATATATCTCTGTATATTATAATTTAGGGGTGTGTTAGTGACTGGGTGATTATGAAGAAAGCCCAGGACATTAGGTCCAGTATTCTAGCAATAATGGAATATTAGATCACTTACTGGGCTGGGCTGGGCTTTACACGATATTGGGCCAAGGCCCATATATTTCATAATGCGAAGGCTAAAAATAGTACTATCAAAACTAAATTGTCCTCCAGTCTGATCATCTATTTCAGAGTAATACTTCATCTCTTATTTGCCCGCATTAAATATAAATGTATTTAATGATAATAATGATTGTATAAATAAGTATCCAATTTTAAATTTTATGAATTTAGAACATAATGATGATTATGAACATGGTTAAATATTTCCCTGAAAAGGTGAAGATATTTCATTGACACACTTTTCTGTTTCATAACAAATTTTATTCCATAGATGATTATCTAATTAATTGATCATAACTTTTGAACAATGTTTAATTATGAGTTGAATAGCAAAATCAGTTATGTTGTTAATTTGTTATTACATCTTACAAGTATCAATCAGCAAACTGCAATACTACATTAGTTGTTAATTAATAAACTGTCTTAACAAATAGCAATAATATAATACAAACATATGCACTTAAAATTTGGTATAACAAATCTTGTTTTTTATAAGTGAAAACTATATTTGAATAAAATAATTTGGGTTCGCTTTAATAAGATTCAAAACATTTATTCCCACAATTATGTGACACCCTCATGTATCGTTGTCAAAATAATATAATTTCAATAACTCTATATATCAACTGTTTTTATTACCTAACACTGATATGTCACGAATCCAACACAATTAATACTACTTCATATAGATATATATATATATATATATTTCATGTGGATGTATAAGTTTCATATATGGACCTTCAAATGTAAGACCATCAATAATTAAAATCCACCTATACATTTCATTTTAAAAGAAATGCAGTATGTGAGGACTCAAGAGTTAAGAATAAACATAACAAGTAACAACTAAGTAATAATATTTTTATTCTAAATATATATATATATATATATATATTTATTTATTTATTACCTGAAATTTTGTATCAGTAAATAACAATAGCAATAGAAATAGGTCTCCTATCAACTAGGAATAATCTATAACTATTACATTTATTTCACTTATATCCTATATAATATAATATAATATAATATCCACATTACTCAAACGGAAATGACTTTTATGACCCCAATTACATACACAAATATATATTTATAAATATACTGATAAATAAATCTTCATGATCACCAATTAATCCATGTTGTTGAAGCTGAGATGAAATAGATTCCTTCTTCATTAATGCTGAGGTGGCTTGATGATCCTCTGCAAAATGACGGTTCTAGCCCTCCGAATATCGCGGCTGCAGTTATCAGCTTGAGCTCCCAAATCCTCCACACTCTTCATGAACTCACCCTGCAGCTTCTTCTTGATCTCATCAATGGCGACTCTAACAGCCCCGTCATTGGTCGCGAATTCTGCGTTTCCCATCAGAGCTTCGATGTCGAGCTGCAGCCTGTCGACAAGGACACGAATGGTGTCCAAATCTTTGATCGTGATGTAAGTCCCCATTGTCATGCAATTGATGATCTCCCTCTGTCCCTTCACTGCACTTTCGAAGTTCTTCATCAGTGAATCGATCCACTTCCCTGTAGATCCCAACGGAATGGAGGTTGCCGCCGCTAGGGCCGCTGCAACCGGCGGCGCTGCCATGGCGGCAGCCACCACCGAGCAAATCAGGACAGCCGCAAATGTTGCTGCAAAAATACAAGAAGTTTTCAGAAATACTAACACGACTGGGAAAATTACGTTTTTACCCTTACACCCGAAATAACAAAATTGTTTCACCTTCCTAATTTTAATAGTCATATCAATTAATTTTGTTTCAACATATGTCTTTCACCCTTTCACATATGTACAGAACCACAATATAGGGTAATAAATCTATTTTTTGTTTCCACTAAAAAAGTACAAAATTTAAACTCGAGGATACGAGTAGTTAAAATATATATGGGGTCCAAAATGTGGAAAGACGATGCAAGAAAGCTTCCTCAAAGTTTCCTCATTTCATCATAAAATGGGTAAAACAAATATTGTTGATTTCATAATTAATATTGTGGATACAAATTAAGCTAACAAAATGGGATTGCGCGCAACAAATGAAGAACACAATTTTAGGCTTAATCATGTTAAAATGGTGAGATTAATAATAAAAAGTGATTAAAAGCAAAGAAATGAAAGATGTAACAGTAATGAAATTGAAACCTGCAAAGATGATGCAAGAAAGCTTCCTCCAAGCATGGATGCACCTAAGCTTCTTATCAAGCTTATTCTTCTTGAATTGAAGCTTCTCCAACATCACCATTTGATTGCGATAAACAGATTGAAAGGCCTGAAAGAATTCAGGAGTGAAAGGATCTCCAGCATCCTTAAAGTTCTTGAGCTCCTCCAATGTCCGAGCATAGCTGCTCCCATTGCCCTCGTCCTCGACTTCAAGGGCGAGAAGGATGAGCAGGTGCTGATCCTTGACGCCCTTCAGGCATTTCTCCAACGAAGAGCAGAAGTCGAGGGTCTTGAGGCTGTTGTCGAAGTACTCCTCGACCAGCTCGAACACCTCTTCATTCCTCCATATGTCTTTCTTGCAGTCCAAGATAACCTTGACAACTTCCTGGTTCATTTCCAGGAGGCATTCCGTGATTTCTTGGAGGGATTCCAAGGACAGGGCCCGAACCTCGATCCCCGACGCCAGGGAGTTGATGACGTGGCTGGTTCGGGCCTGGAGTGACGTGTCGAACGTCTGCAGATCCACGTCGAGCTTGCACGCTGCCACGTAGGATGAGTTGAGGAGCTCGGTTGATGAGAATGGTGGCATGAGCTGCTGCTGGTTGGTCACTGGGATTGAGCTTGATGGCTCCCAAATCTTCTTGCTTAAATTGCTTCCCATGATCTTGTTTTTTCAAGAAAAATAATAAATGAATGAATGAATGAAAAAAAAACCTTCGATTTTCCAAATTAGTGGTGTTGCTTCACACAAGATATAATGTTGTTATTATTGCTTCCAAGTTACCAAGAAAATCTCAACTCCTTGCTTCAATCATATAGTAGATCAAGAACAATTTGAATCAACACTAAAAGATAATATAAAGAGGGGTCTTATAATTCAAATCTTATCCACTTTTTCTACCACAAATTTATGTATTCAACTATCATGTTAGCATTTCCGACATTCATGTAGGAAAAAACAAAAATTGGAGCAAAATCGAATGAAAACTAGAAAGGAAGAAAACAAAGAAGATAGTTAGTAGTCTAAAATTGATGGTTAGAAAAATGTAGAAGAAGAAGAAGAAGAAGCTTAGAGAGAGAGAAGAGATTTGGAGAGAGAAAGGAAAGTGATGTAATTTATATGCAATATAGAAGAAAAAGAAGCTTGGAGAGAGAGAGAGAGAGAGAGAGAGAGAGAACCGTTAAGAGGTAGGCAAAAGGGAAAAATAGTGGTGGTGGTGGATTGAGATGAAGAAGAAGAAATAGCTTGCACGCATGACCTATATATATATATATTCACTGTATTCCATATACAAAACGCGGGAAGCAATCTCTTCATCATCATCATCATATCATGTATATATAAATATTCTTTATTTCTCTGCAATTTTTATTTTTAAATACATATATAAATGAAAATTAATGAAATAAATCTTTGTTTATCTAGAATGAGAAGAGTGTTTGAACTTTGCGGAAAAAAAGGGGCGTGGTTGTGTAGGGTTTATCACAACTGTTTTTTACTGAGTCAAAAGTTTGTGAAACTTCAGATCAAAGCAACTCATTTTTACTGCAGATTAAAGCTGTAAATTTAGAAATATTTAATACTAAATACTTTTGTGTATTAATCATTTCTAGAAGTGACGATGAATATGTTTTACAATGCATTGCAAAAACAAAGGTGGCGAAATATTATTTAAATTATTCAGATTGGTTTTTTTTGAATAAATATCAAACCTTTTTAATTGAGCCCACCAAAAAAGAAAGGAAAATAGAAACTTTATATAAAAAAAATATATATTATATGTATCTATGTATCTTTTATCACCTTAATACACAAATCAGACGTGCAAGTGTGTACATTTTCTTGGTAAAAATAAAAAATGGGTTGATCTACAAAATTTGAAACTTAATCAAAATGATGGTAACATCTTAATTAATTGCTATATTTTAAAGCAACCATAACCCCATCAATCATTTCTGGATATAAGTAGATAAAATAAGGAAAAAGTAAACTAGGGATAGGTTTTTAAAATTTGATGAAATTAAAACAAAATGATTATATATAGCTATATATATAAATATAAATTGAATGGGTAACATATACACACACAATCGATCATCTAGATCAAACCTTGAGTTTTTGAAAGTACGACATGTAGAATGATCGGTCAAACAACTTAGCAATCGACCTGTTCAAAAACAAAAACCATGAAACATTATTAGGTATATTAGATCAATTCATAACTCCAAAATGATATATCTTGATATCAAGAACATATCACTATATTTAAGATTAGACTAAATGAAGAGATTCTAACATTGAGAAGAACGATGATTATGTAGGATGGTTAAATATGATCAACAAGCCTCACAAAAACAAGAATTCTCTAAGTACTTGTTTTAGCCAAGTAGCAAATGCTGAGTAAAATTTCCTGAAAATTGGCACATATTTATACTGTTTTGGACAAAGGAAAATGACTTTTTAAGCACGTAAATCATAAATGCATGCATTGTGGGATAAGAATGAATTATTAAGACATCAGAAAGGGAGCTGGTTATCCATGGTAAAGGTGACAAAATAAGTCAAACTTTTTCATTATTCAACCCTAATTAAACCCCCTTTACTTGTTTGGAAGACATTTCAATAAGTATACCATCATATGTGAACTAGTTAAGGGAAAAGAATAGATAAGAAAAGGGGAAGAAAAGAAGAAAATTGCAATGTAATTTGACATTTGATCTAAAATTACATTTCAAAATCAGTGAAATTACAGAGTTTTTTTAATGAAATATATTTTTGTAATCCGATAAATGCATGTATGCCGTGTACAACACGTTTATCTGAATAAAAATATAGAAAAAGTAAAAATGTACGGATTAGAACATAAAAAGATTATGTAATGAGTCGCACATATTGTAAATATTAGCAAAATCGCGTATAATATTATGAATCCGCACAATCTGTAAACTTTTGTATGCGATTCATAATCTTATTGTGCTACATGCGTGCTGGTCAAGGTAAACATATTTGTGCCAATTTGCCATGTGTCCATAATATATTGTGACGGTTGATTCGCTGACACGTGTATCAACATCGATTTTATCTAATATCTATATATTTGAGTCTCATTGTAGTGCACTTAGGGTATCATTAAGTGAAGTTCCTTCCATTTTTTCCACCATTAGTTTAAGGAAATGATAAATGATCGTCGCCTACATTGTAAGTAAAAGTTGAGAGATGCACAAGTAATCCAACTGCACTACAAAATCACCCTATACTTTTACCTCATTTGTAATGATAAATTGAAACACTTCTAGCATATATAATTCTTCCCATTTTAATTACATGATAATATCTAGTGAAAATTGGTAATTTGAAAATTTTATGGTTACTATTTGCAATTTGGAATGTCTATTATAATTTTGTATTTGCAAATAACGCTAGGTTAGATATAAATATAATGGCTCAAAAATTTGGTCTATTTGACCTTTTTCAAACTACCCCACGACTTCATGGGCTCGAGCCAATAAATTGGTCTGTCAAACTTGGATCGACCTATTGGATTGATATTTTTATATTATTCTTTGAACGATAAAATAAATTATATATATAAAAGTGTGGTTTGACACTTTCAAGTGATGACATTTGGAGCTCTACAAGCATGCCAAGTGTCCCTTCTTAAAACATATTTTATTTGTCAAATATAAAAACATTAATATCAATTAAATACTCACCTCACTACTCAACAAAAAATAAATATGTAAGTTACTAATGTTTGCTAATGTTATATTGTTTTTCACTATATGAAATCTTTGCTTCCAAATTTGAATAATTATTTGTCCAACATTTCAATTTGAAAGGGAAAAAAAAAAAAAAGTAAACAAGAAGGTTACATTAGCCTATATAATATGAAATTCTTATAAAAAGAAAACAAAAAGTACACAACAATGTTACATAAACCTTTATAAAATGAAATTCTTATGCTAAAACAAAAACAATTTTTTTTTTTTTGAAGAGTAAATATACAACTATTTTTCATTGAATTAAAACAAATAAATAAAAAAGATGTTTGAAGATAGTAATACCTTACAAAAGAACATTTATGATAGTTCAGATTAAAAAATAACTTTAGAAAGAAATTTATTTGTAGGATTGAAGAAAAAAAAAGATAATATGGAAATATTGAAATTACTAATATTTTACAAAAAGAGCATTTAGGATAATTCAAACTCCGACATTAACAAAAATAAGTGCTAAAAAAATTAGGATATGTTTGGGTTAGACATAAGTAGATTTTGCAAGTTTGAAAGTATATTGTGAAAATGATGAAATTTGATAAGTTTGGGTTTGTTAAGAGATTTTAGAAAGTAAGATTATAATTAATTTATCATATCATATCAGGAACTATAGGAAAAATAGATGATGTCCTATTATTTTATTTTGAAAAAAGAAAACAAATGTTTTTAAAAGTTCAAGAAAATGGATAAAGTAGAAAAAAAAATTATTATTCTAGAATTTAACAAAATAAATAACATAATTAGGATATTGATCATCCAAAATCCGAATGTGCACATCCAGTCGAAACACCCCTTAAACAATTAGGAAATTATATTAAAACTTTATAACAACAAATATAACAATTGATTAAAATTAATAAAAACAAAACAACAAAAAAAAATTACAAAGGAAACCAATATGTAAAGCAATTAATGAGTGCATTTAAAGATAAAATTTGAACAAAATATATGTCTTCGAGCCATAAAAATGAGATGTATTATACATTTTTTTACAGAAAGATATGAAAATACTTAATGTTACAATTAAAACACTCATAAAAAAAATCATATTAACAAGTTTGTGCTAAAGAACAAATGAAAAAAAAAAACAATATGAAATATTATTTTAAGGATAAATAGAAAATGTCACACTTATAAAAAAATCTGTTAACATATAAAAAATAATACTACTTTAACATAAAAATAAGATAAGTATTAAATAAAGCTCGTGCATCGCATGGATTCAAACCTAGTAATACGTTATATTAGTCCATCAAATCACTAAACAATATAAAACTCATAGGTCAAAAACCTAAACTCATGATCCATTTATGATGATCACTAATGATGACTTTGAACTTCTTGTTGTTGAATTTAAGTAATTGGTGAGCAGTTGTTTTTAGGTATATTTGAAAACTTATATACCCTGAGCACGTAGGACCACATATCTAGGTGTTATACACATGCTCTTTAGGTATTATATATATATATATTCTATATGTGTTATATTTATATTCTGCAGGTATCATATGTATATAAGAGCATACATATAATATATAAAAAGTATACATATGATACTTGTAGAGTATATACATAACACCATATAATAGGTTAAGTTGGGGGCACCGTGCCCTGGGGGCACACAAGTGTCACTCTTGATTATATAGTATATTTGAACTTAATTAATTGGTGAGTAGTTGTTTTTAGGTATATTTACTTTGTTTTCACAATTTAGTTAAATATATAACTATTTCGATGATCTTAAAATAATAATTAGGTGTTTGGACAAATTTGGTTCATTGACCTGTTGGGTTGTAATTTATAGTAATCCCAGATATTTCCAGACCCAACCATACCAATGAGCTTGATGAGAATTGGATCGGACGGTTCAAATTGTAGGTTTACACTTTATTTATTCAGTCTCTAATGATAAATACATGATAAGTCGGGTTTTGTATGCGTTTCTTATGATTAATGTGATTGTTTTTGTAAGATTAATTATCACTACTATGTTGCATTTACCCGATATTTGTCATACTCGTCTCGGTGGCTTTGATTTTGCATTCTCTATGAATTCTAGGTTGTTTGAAGGACAAATTGAGTTTGAAAATCCAAAAGGTGCAAGCCAGGTGGGCTGAAAATGAAGAACAAGTCCAACACTGGGAGGTTCAGTGTTGGGAAAATGAATGATGATCTCTGCAGACGCATTGGAGGCCCAATTCCATCAAGCCCATTTCTTCTTCCTTCTCTTATTTTGTAAAGTGAGCTCTATTTTTGGAAGGGGAAGAAAAATGGTACAATCATCATCCATCTTAGAGAGAATCAAGTGATGGTTGACTCTTTTATTTGGGGAAATTGAATGTGATAGGCTAGTTTGGGGGATCTAAATTGGGAGAAGTAAAGAAGAGCAACAGAGACAAAAAGCTGGAGAATTGAGCAGAGAGGCAGAGAGGAGGTTTTGAGAAGAGAAGAAGAAAAACACTTTATTTTATCTTTTGTATTTTTGGATAATGATGTTTAGAGGCTAAGTCCACCTTTTCTAGTCCGAGGAGACGCCAAACCTTGAATGATTCACCCGTTTTTAATTAAATAGTAACGCTTTCTTACTCTTATCTTGATTTCTTCGTTATTTGATTTTATGCTTTGCATGTTTGTTTGATGAATTTGTTGAGATTGGCCACCTTAATATGTTTGTCGATCGATTCTAGCTAATTCGCATGATTTAATCCGTAATTGTTAAATTGTGTGAATACAGTAGCAATTGAAATAACGAAGTCTAGATTGTATGATACGAACGTTTCGTTTTCATAGTCTAGTTTGCTCTATTATTTTGGATCGTTAATGCATCTTGTGGATTGAATCTTGAATACATGTTTTGAGGTTATTCATTGAGATAGTTTGATTAGGGGTCGTACTTTCTAATCAATGAACTTAAGAAATAATTCGAACTAGTTCGGTCGTACCGCTGGTTTAGGGGCAAGATTCGAGATAGGGTGTAGATAATCGGGGCTATCTTTAAAAGTGGAAGAATCGTTCTAGGTGAGGCTATCCAAGGGCTAGATTATTTAATTCATTGATATCTCTCTCGTTTATTTCTTCTTGCAAATTCTTATGGTGCATGATTTCAATTTTTGCTCAACAAACCAATCACCCCCCATATTTTTATCGCTTTCTATACACGAAATTATTAATTGAATTACACTATTCCCTGTGGATTCGACCCCTTGCTTATCCTACTACATAAGTAGATAGTCGAGGTGAACATTTATTTTTGGGTGCCGGCGACAGCACACCAAATTTTGGCGCCGTTGCCGGGGAATAGTCGCTGATTTGATTGAATTTTTCGTGTTTTATAATTATTATTTAAAAAAAAAAGTTCTAAGTTGCGTCTGTTCTGCTCTTGATTATTTTATTTCTGGTCTACACTAACACTGACACCCTCAGTGTCTGTTGAGTTCTTGTTTTAGTGAATGATCACAAGGTCAAATCGTAGTGCACAACTCGAATTGAACCCAGAGATAGAGAGAACAGCCAGACGACTCAGGAAAGAGACTCGAGCACGTCGGCATATCAACTTTTTACCGACAAGAGAAACGAGTAGGGAAGAAGGGATTGATACTAGTGGAAGGTTGAACTTTGAACCAGAATCTGAAAACATGGACAGAGAACATGGAGTTGAAGGGAATGCAGCAGGAAGATGTGAAGAGAGAACAATGCTTGAGTTGGCAAACCCAACTATAAACCATCAACCACTTTGCATTACTATTCCTGCTCTCACTCCTAATGTGAATTTTGAGCTTAAATCTGGATTAATTCACTTATTACCTTCTTTCCATGGTCTTGCAGGAGAAAACCCACATACGTTTCTGAAGGAATTTCATGTCGTATGCTCCAGCATGAAACCAACCGGCGTCTCAGAGGAACATGTGAAGCTGAGTGCATTTCCCTTTGCACTAAAGAACACTGCAAAGGATTGGTTATACTTTCTTCCACCTAGGACTGTCAATACATGGAATGAGATGGAGAGACTTTTTCTCCAACATTATTTTCCAGCCACTCGAGTAGCGGTGTTGAGGAAGGAGATTTCAGGTGCTAAGCAATGTTCAGGAGAGACATTATACGAGTATTGGGAGCGTTTCAAACGCCTTATAGCTTCGTGCCCACAACATCAAATTAGTGATCAGTTGCTCATCCAATATTTCTACGAGGGACTCACTCTCACGGATCGTAGTATGATTGATGCGGCTAGCGGAGGAGCTTTGATGGGAAAAACACCAACAGCCGCACGAGAACTGATCTCTAATATGGCAGCGAATACTCAACAGTTTGGTGCACGGGATGCTATGAGTAGACCCGTTGATCAATCGAAAAGCGATACCTTAGAAAAACTTGCAAGTATGATGGAGAAGATGATGAAGGGCAAGACCCCAGAAGCCCGCCCATGCCGAATATGCAATACCACAGAGCATGTCACCGATGATTGTCGAATACTGAATGATGAGATAGAGCAGCATGCAAATGCAGTTGGTTTTGGGAATTCTCAAGATCGAAAGTATGACCCATACTCTAGCACTTATAATCCGGGGTGGAGAGATCACCCCAATCTTCGATATGGGAACCATCAGAATGCTCAGTATGGAGAGAATCAAAGGCCTCAATATCAAAATCAAAAGCTCCAGTTGTTTAGAGAGAATGATCGAAATTCTGGAAACTCTCGACAAAACAGCGGTAGAAATGAATCTGGATCATCTTTAGAGGATATGGTGAAGACTTTGGCATCTAGTTCAATGAAGTTTCAACAAGACACCCAAATAGCAGTGCAAACATTGCAAGCAGGACAGAAGAGCTTAGAAACACAAATGAGCCAAATGGCTAATGTCATTAGTCAATTACAAGCACGTGATAGTGGCAAGCTACCTTCTCAAACTGAGACCAATCCTAGAAATGTGAGTGCAGTAACCTTACGAAGTGGGAAGCAATTGCAGGAGGTTTCACAACCCAAGAAGGATGCAGAGCAGATTGTGATACCCAAAGATCAGTTGGAGGTTGAGAATGAGGTGGTTGAATCTGGGAAGAAAAATCTGAACGTTAAGGAAGACACTGAACCCCTCAGTGTCAGCATTCCAGAACAGAAAGATAAGGTAAAGTCTCGTAACTCAGTACCTACTATTACTGATACATTACCTTTTCCTTCCAGGTTGAAGAAAACTGAAAAAGGCATCAAGGATCAACAAGCACTAGAGGTGTTTCGGAAGGTTGAGCTTAACATACCACTAATGGAAGCAATCAAGCAAATTCCGAGATATGCTAAAGTTTTGAAGGAATTGTGTACTAACAAGCGTAAGTTGGCCGGAAATGAAAAGGTGTTCATGGGAGAGACTGTCTCAGCGGTTTTTCAGAAGAAATTGCCTTTGAAAATGAAGGACCCCGGCATGTTTGTAATTCCTTGCAAGATAGGAGATCACAAAATCGAGCAAGCTATGCTAGATCTTGGAGCTTCTATTAATGTTATGCCATGGTCCGTCTACAAGCAGCTTGGTATAGGACCATTGAAGGAGACTGGAGTTATTATTCAGTTAGCTGATAGAAGCCATACATATCCAGCCGGAGTTGTTGAGGATGTCCTTGTACAGGTAAATCACTTGATTTTTCCGGCTAATTTTTATGTATTAAATATGGAAGGGAACTCTGAAAATTCCACACCTATTTTGTTGGGAAGACCATTCTTGAATACTTCCCAAACAAAAATAGATGTGCGTGAAGGAAATCTCACTATGGAATTCGACGGTGAGATCATACGATTCAACATATTTGATGCTATGAAATTTCCTACTGAAACTGACTCTCTCTATGCTTTGAGTGTCCTTGAGCCTATTGTGCAGGATATTTTTGAGCTTGATTGCAGGAATAATTGGAGGAAAGACTCATGCAAACTTTGGAAGAAGAGGAAAAGAATGTTAAATCTGTTAAGAAGGAAAATAAGGTCCAAGAACACACTACCAGGCATAATTTCTCTGAAATTGAAGGAACACCAGGAATCTATGTTGGTGGCTGACCATCTTAGTCACCTGGAGAGGAGAAACAAAGCAGAACCATTGCTGGAAAAACTCTCAGACGAGCAGTTGCTTGCAATTTCGAAAAAAATTCAGAATTCATCAACACTGACCCCTTTAATGTCAATGCAATCTGTTCCATGGTTTGCTGATTTGGAGGATCCAATTATTTGAGTCGAGAGTTAATAAGTCGAGCCAACGACAATAAACAGAGGCGCTTGTTGGGAGGCAACCCAATGCTTTCTTTTATTTTCGTTTTCTTTAAATTCTATGTGATTTTCTTTTTCTTCTATGCTTGCAGGTTCTCAAATTTCACAAGTTGATTTCATAAGAGTTGCTCTCTTGGACTTTATGGAGATTTTTGCACCACACTTGGGCTTTGGTAAAAGACAATAAAAAAATGCAGCAAGCCCATTGATTAACTAAGCCCATTTCAAGGCCCATCATTCATAAGATTCGTTTGAGAAAGGACAGCTTTAAGGCAGCACAACATATAGCTCCCTAATTGGGTAAACCCGCTCCACTCACTTTTCCTTTTTGGTGTTTGTTCTTTGCTTTGTGCTAGGGACTAGCACTCGTTTTAGTGTGGGGGGGGGGTGGGGATCTATGATTTTTGTTGTGTACTTATGTTGTTTCTTATGTGATGTTTATGCTTATTTTGGACATTTTGCTACATTGCTAGTTGTGGATTCTCTTGTTAAAAGTGCTGAAATATGAATTGTATGCCTCGATATGTTTTTAAACTTGAATTCATGTGTTGGTTATAGAGTCGAGTTGATTGTTGGTTTACTTGGCCTTGAAGTGGCAACTTGATTACTTGTCTTTGGTGATTTGTTTTGGTCTTCTAGAGTTGGAAAATCTGATTTGGTGCCCAAGTCGAAAAAAAAAATGATGATGAATTTTTGAGGATTGGAAAAAAAAAAAAAAGGAGTTTAGTTGAAAAAAAATGATGATGAAAAAAAAAAATAGTGAGGGGCCGTTACGGCTGCCTACTTTCGGGAGCTCAAGTGTTTTCGAATTGCCAACCGTCTACAAATCAACACGAAAGAGCTAAAACCCGATAAGTAGAGTGGAGCCGCGAGCCCTCATTTGAAAAAAAAAAAAGAAGAAAAAAAGAAAAGTAAATTGATGAATGTTGGAGAAGGGGCACTAATCAGGTTAGTACAATAAAAGAAAACCGAATCAAGTAAATTGGGGGCAAGTCGTTAGGGAGTTATGGATATGGCTTGAGTAACTAGCGATTGTTGAGACTTTGTGATTGGCCGTGAATAAGAGTTGGGATTTATTTTGTTGAGGCATACGATTTATGAATTTGGCTCAAGAAGTTAGCAACGAAGCAATATAAAAGAATGTTATGTTGTTGAATATTTTATTGCTTGAGGACAAGCAAGTGTCTAGTGTGGGGGGGTTTGATAAGTCGGGTTTTGTATGCGTTTCTTATGATTAATGTGATTGTTTTTGTAAGATTAATTATCACTACTATGTTGCATTTACCCGATATTTGTCATACTCGTCTCGGTGGCTTTGATTTTGCATTCTCTATGAATTCTAGGTTGTTTGAAGGACAAATTGAGTTTGAAAATCCAAAAGGTGCAAGCCAGGTGGGCTGAAAATGAAGAACAAGTCCAACACTGGGAGGTTCAGTGTTGGGAAAATGAATGATGATCTCTGCAGACGCATTGGAGGCCCAATTCCATCAAGCCCATTTCTTCTTCCTTCTCTTATTTTGTAAAGTGAGCTCTATTTTTGGAAGGGGAAGAAAAATGGTACAATCATCATCCATCTTAGAGAGAATCAAGTGATGGTTGACTCTTTTATTTGGGGAAATTGAATGTGATAGGCTAGTTTGGGGGATCTAAATTGGGAGAAGTAAAGAAGAGCAACAGAGACAAAAAGCTGGAGAATTGAGCAGAGAGGCAGAGAGGAGGTTTTGAGAAGAGAAGAAGAAAAACACTTTATTTTATCTTTTGTATTTTTGGATAATGATGTTTAGAGGCTAAGTCCACCTTTTCTAGTCCGAGGAGACGCCAAACCTTGAATGATTCACCCGTTTTTAATTAAATAGTAACGCTTTCTTACTCTTATCTTGATTTCTTCGTTATTTGATTTTATGCTTTGCATGTTTGTTTGATGAATTTGTTGAGATTGGCCACCTTAATATGTTTGTCGATCGATTCTAGCTAATTCGCATGATTTAATCCGTAATTGTTAAATTGTGTGAATACAGTAGCAATTGAAATAACGAAGTCTAGATTGTATGATACGAACGTTTCGTTTTCATAGTCTAGTTTGCTCTATTATTTTGGATCGTTAATGCATCTTGTGGATTGAATCTTGAATACATGTTTTGAGGTTATTCATTGAGATAGTTTGATTAGGGGTCGTACTTTCTAATCAATGAACTTAAGAAATAATTCGAACTAGTTCGGTCGTACCGCTGGTTTAGGGGCAAGATTCGAGATAGGGTGTAGATAATCGGGGCTATCTTTAAAAGTGGAAGAATCGTTCTAGGTGAGGCTATCCAAGGGCTAGATTATTTAATTCATTGATATCTCTCTCGTTTATTTCTTCTTGCAAATTCTTATGGTGCATGATTTCAATTTTTGCTCAACAAACCAATCACCCCCCATATTTTTATCGCTTTCTATACACGAAATTATTAATTGAATTACACTATTCCCTGTGGATTCGACCCCTTGCTTATCCTACTACATAAGTAGATAGTCGAGGTGAACATTTATTTTTGGGTGCCGGCGACAGCACACCAATACATCACATAAAATCTTCTATTAATTATATATTGTATTTTCACATATAAAATAATGATACCGTAAAAGTATAAATTTGAAAATCAAATACCAAATAAAAAAGTTGATGAATAAATGCCCTAAATTGAAGAAATTCAAAAAATGGCATTTTATGTAATTTTCTTCAACGCCAAGGCTGTTTGTGGTGAAAGACGTAATTAAAACCTTAAAATACGGAACAAATAATTAAAATGATAGCATGCATTGCACCATTCCCTTTCCGCTGTTTCTTCATCACCACCAAGTGACACGTGTCATATATGATTACATGTCAATTTTTCACTGGTTACCGCCTAAGATATGCTTCTAAATGATTCCACGCTACGTCAATATGTTTCTCCCGTCACGTGTTTTGTGACGCCTTTTTTTGGTTTTTCCACAAATTTCAATTCATCAAATCTTCCATTTTTTAACCTAAAAATCAAGCACAAAAATTAATAGAAGAGAGTCTCACAGGTAGTTTCAGTAAGACGGGTCCTTATTACCCATGAGTTGAACTTATATTCATAAGTTTTCATTTAAATTGCAAAGTGTGTGTTGTGAGTTGACCCGTCTCACGAAAAAAGATTTGTGAGACAGTTTCACCCATAACCTACTCAAAATCAAACTATGTAATGTTTTTACACACAAATTTATGTAAGACGGTCTTACGGATAATTTCCATGACACGGATCGTTCTTATCCATGAATCAAACTCTTATCTAGTGCTGTCAAAACGGGCAGCGGGGCGGGCCACCCGCAACCCACCATAACCCACCTTTTGGCGAGGCGGAGCGGGTCGAGAAAACCTCAACCCAACCCAACCCACCCACGGGCCGCGGGCTAGGCGGGCCAATCCACTTCAATTTTTTTTAATTTTTTTAATTTTAAAATTGATAATTTAATTTAAATAATTAAAATAATAATATTTCTAATACTTTTTACTTTTTATTCAACCTTACATGCATTGAATTACACGTAAATTATGAGAAAAAAATCATAAAAAATAGAAATTTCTTTAACATTCTTTCATTTTATAAATAAATTGACCAACTTTAATATATGAACATCATTATTTGCATTAAATGGTAATAATTCTTCTAAATAATAAATATTTTTTATTTGTGTTTCAAATAAAAATTTAAAAAAATATTTTTTTATATAGGCGGGCCAGCCAACGGACCGCGGGCTAGCCCACCAAAAGCCCGCCCCGCCTAGACCCACCTTGTGGCGGGCTCCTAAATGCTAAGTCCAACCCTTAAATTTAGCGGGGTGGGGAGGGTTGACCCAACGGGCCCAGCCCATTTTGACAACTCTACTCATATCCATTAATTTATATGTGAATTGAGAAGTTTGAGTTGTGGGTCAACCCTTTCACATAATATGATCCGTGAGCAGGTTTGACACAAGACTCACTCATGTATTTATTAGAGAAGAATATGTTAATTTGTTAGATTTGATTTATAATTCAAAGTTGTATTTGAGATTATTTTATTATCAACTAGTAATTTTTGTGTGATAAACAAGATCATTCGAAATTAATATTTCTTAAAATTAATATAAAAATATAATACATTTTGAGTAAAGAACTAATAATGTAAAATATATATGTTGTATCAAAAATATTTTTATGGAAAAATATCTTCGTAAAACTACAAAAATATTTGAAATTGTCAATTTAGAGGTAATACATATACATATACTTTAATTACATTTTATAATAAAATTAAAGTAAATTTGCAATTCATGAAATTTAATATATTTAATATTTTTTTAGTTGTATTAACATAAATTACCATTTCATTTTTATTAATATTTTCTTTTATGTATATTCGTATTAATATAAATTCATCAAAGTTTTACTATTAACACATATTAATTAATTAATAAAAAGAAATATATTTTTTTTCCTGAATTTACTAATGTTAATTCTTTTTAAATTATATTTTTAATTTATATGACCTAAAAACACTTGTAAGATCTATTTATGTACATAATATTCTTATTCATTTTTTCTCAATTTATAATGGTTATACTTATTGACATAATTTTACCATACACTGTTAAATACTGATATTGTACTTTTGCACTTAAGATGAAACTGTGGACGCTCTTCAAATTTGATTTTCCCCAATTTTATATGTTTTAAGAATGTTAGTTATATCGTTAATATATAATAAAATGAGATAATAATATTAAAGAAAATAATAAACAATTTCTTTTTTTCATTTCAATATAAAACAATTAAGTTAATTAATAATTATTTAATTAGTATCAATTGATATGAAATAAACCTAAATATAATTTAATGGTATTTTAATTTATAAGGATAATCAAATAAATGAAATAAATACAAATTCTTTCAACTTAAAAGGGTGTTAATAGATCAAATACGGTTTGAGCTTGACAAGTTTTATTTATTTTTTCTTTTTTCTATTTTAAATTAAGATTGAGATAATAGAGTTAGACTTTAAATTCATCAGCTAGACATCTAGTTTATATATATATATATATATATATGAGTTTTTAAAATCGCACTACTAGAAAACAATCAAATTCCAACAGAAATTCCAACGGAAATAATAACCGTTGGAATTTCCAACAGAATTTCCAACGGAATTCAACGCTGTTGGAAATTCCGTTGGAATTTTTATAATTTCCAATAGAATTTCCAACGGAATTCAACGCCGTTGGAAATTCTGTTGGAATAATGTTGGAATGTTTTTTGTGATTATATATTCCAACGGAAAAGTACGGTTGGAATGTTCCGTTGGAATCGTTTTTCCGTTGGAATTTCCGTCGGAATTTAAATTCCAGCGCCCCTTTTTCCGACGGTCCACTTCCGTTGGAATTTCCGTTGGAATGAAGAATTCCAACAGAATTTTGCAAAATTCCAACGGTATTTCACAAAATTCCAACGGAATTGTTCCGTTGGAATTTGAGTGATTTCTAGTAGTGTGGCAACAACACACAATATACCTAGCTATTACCTACAGATGAATATCGAATAATAATATAATTTAACTTTCGTTCGTTCAAGATATGAGATATATATTTTATGGGCCTTTCAAGAATTCTTCTATAAGAATGATCATCTTCTTAATTGGCCGTATGAGTTGCATGACTCGATCGAGACTTTTCGTTGTGATAATCTTCTTATAAGTATGAGTTGCGTGATTCAAGGCTTTAAGTATTGCTTCTCAATACTCTTTTTTATTTATATTTACCCTTACAATCATCAACTTCATGTATATGTTGCATGACTCAAAGCTCTATGTAGTACTAATCATCTTCTTTATTAATTGAGTTGAATTACTCAAACTTTATGTATTCATCAGCATCTTAATTACTATGGCTAACTTGCATGACTTAGAAGGATTAATGTTACACATCCTTCAGTCCACGACTCCTTTTCTAATCTTCTTCTCGATCGGTATATATAGTGGTTGCATGGCTTACAAGAAAAGAAGGGTCGACACTCGACACACATTCCTAAATCGACGGCTCTCTTTTGTGGTATTCATGTTGTTTCCACCAGGTCAGGTTGGATCTTCTATTACATTATTATTTAATCTCATAGTATTTACCATACACCATGTGTTGAATAGTAATGTCATCAAATACACATGACTTGTGGTGATCATTCTGAAATAGAAGATATAACACCAAGTGTAATACGTACTCATCCCTGACGATTGAGTCTCCTTTCTAGCATGCTTATATCCTCCCTTACTTAACGAGTTCGTACTATATAGTTAGAGTCCATTTGAATGGATAGATTTGGTGAGAAATTTGAATTCGTTTTAGTAAACAGTGTTTGTATTGATATATATGAATTTGAGAGTGATAAAACTTTCATTTTGAATTGATTTTTTAACAACATAAATGGATTTTAATCAATTTTAATTTGAATAGATTTAAAATTCATTCATTTAAAATGTATTCCATGATATTCAAATATTTTGATATAAAAGAAGCTTAACTGAATTTACAAATAATTTAGACAATTATTCTATGACAACTTGTCGGTATTCCTGCCAAATGTATGATCACTACGTAATAACAAACCATGTCTCACCAATCTGCATCAAAAGTTTTATTTATTAAAATTTTATAAAAGTGAAATGTTAAATTTTAGAAAAAAGAAAGAAAGAAAGAACGAACTTGAGAACGGAAAACCTTCTTAATTGCTACTCTCTTATTTTGTTCACGAAAATCTGAGAATATCGAATTTTGGACATGTATGAAACTGTTGGAAATGAACTATTCCAATGGCATTAACTACTACTATTATTTTTGCTGGTTTATTAAGCAATTAGAGGTGACATTAATTTTTGTTGGAAATTCATGTTCTAACTTTCACGAATTTTATTTAATAACAATAATAGCATCAGGAAATAATCGTCACATGTTCAGATAGCTAGTTTCATGAATTCATATAATTAGGTGGTGGTTGTAATTTATTTTAACAAATACGTTTTTATTTTAATTTAATTATTGATAGGTAAATTTCAATTTTTTTATGATTAATAGAACATAACGAAATTTCATAAACTGATTGGTATTATTTGAGTATTTTTAATTTTTTGAAATATAGCTTTCAAATTAGTATGACCTTTTTTGCCTTTTAATCTCGGTATTAAATAAAGTCAACGGCCATCATCTATAAGGCTTGACTTGGGCTGACTAAAGGGCTGACCCAATTGTCAGTATTGATATTGGGCTATTAGCAATGAAGTGATCCATCAATGGAAAAATAAATATATGTATATTTTGGTGTATTTATATTAGATGACATAAAATTAGAAATTTTATATATACTTGATTTATCATCTAATATATGTTATTCATAGTCGAACGCGATATGTGTCATTTTTATATAAAATTTAGGGTTCACTTATAACGACAAATTATGTTTGTTCGATATAATATTATCAATATAAATGTTAGAGATAAAAAGACAATCGATAAATAAAATTGCATTGTTAAATTGAAATTCAAAATAATTTGGATTGCCACTACATACCTAATCTACATGATACATAAAAAAAGTAAGAAAGTGTAATTATATACTCTGTTTAGATCAATTGTTTGCAGGTAGTAACAAAATTATAAAGTCAATTAAAGAAAAAAACACACATGCATTGCTAATTATCTTGTAATTAATCTATCTAGATAATTATTCTCTAATTAGCAAGTTGGTTATTATTTTAATAGGGCTATAGTAATACACTTTTTATCAACACATATCATAGTTTTACTCGAAAAAATATATTCAATGAGGAAGAATCATCATATCTGAATAATGCACAAAGCTTAGTCCAAAATCACACATGTTAGTGCCTTTAATCTCCACTTAACTGATAATCACAACTAAGCAAGTTGATGAAAGGTTATTAAAGTACGGTTTTCGTGGGACTGGCTTATAAATATAACTAACGGGTTTCATTTTACTGTATTATATCCGTGAAATCGTCTTACATAAAAGAAATTATGTAACATTTAAATTTTAAAAGACATTAAATGTTGTGCTAATCAAAATAACTTATATTAAGCATATAAAGTGATAATTAAGGTGTTTGAAATATGAATAAAGTGAAGCCCGTGAAGCATGGTGCCAAATTAGCCAGCCTGTTTTTTGTCATTATCCATCACGAGCCCAATTTCTTTAAATGAGTGACCCATGAGAGCATTGAGAGCCATCCAATCAAATAGTTTTGTCAATTTATCTATATATCCAAACACTCATTAACTTGACTATCTAATCCTATCAATTTACTTCCATTTTTCTCACACACACACACACACATATATATATGCTACATTTGATGGTAGATAAATGAAAGTGTGTAAATTAACGATGAATCTATGTTCGATAAAATGTCGTTAGATTTAGCTCTGAAATGACCTGATATATGTATTTATTGGTATAACGTTATAATATTGTACGACTAAGTAAAATACGACTGATGTTGTATTTAAAATCTATATATGAATATATATTTTTCATATCTGATTATATATATGTATATTATATCGAATGTAATGTAATCAGATAAAACCTCATACATATGTACTTACACTCACAAAGAGAATCAAAACAACTAAAAAAAGGAAGAGATTATATATATATATATATACATATATATATTCTTAGAATGTTTTGGTATGTGTGCATAAGCTCCTAAATATGCTATAAGTTAACTGAGAGTTTAAAATAATATTACCACTTGTTTAAAAAATTATAAGAGTATAATATCATTACTCCAAATCCAATTAGAAACTATATATAAAATCTGACTTTAATATTTCTCTAAACATTTTAATATATTCTTCCTAAAAAAATGATTTGATACACCAACTTAAAAAAAATAAATTGAAAATGAGTTTTTTTTGTTACACTAACAATACACTCAATAAATTATGAACTCAAACTTTCCACAGATCAAATCTTTTGTTATATTCTATTTCTCATCTTACATTCTGTGCATTTCATTATATATATTCAAATCATGTATATTAACATAACCAAACACAACATCAAAAGTAACAAATTAGTATTCCAATAGTTCAGAATCTTCTACACTCAAAATTTCTATTTCACTTGTATTTACTACATCAAAACTACATAATTTTGGATGAATACTAATTAGATCAGTTTCTCAATTTAACAATCAATTTCAACCATAGCCACTTTTTCGTCGATGTTGTGTAGTTTTAATGTGATATACAAATGAGATAGAGATTTTGTGTCGAGAGTATTTTAAGTGGTATTCTTCCAACTTGCAAACATACATGCACATAACCATACTAATTGGCATATCAAAACCACAAAACCACCAAAACTTGATGCATAAACAACCCATCAACTTTACTACACACGTGATCGTTGATACCAAACATTCCTTCTATAAAAAACCCTCAAACCCCATGAAAAGGAAACCAAGAAATCTCCAAACCTCTGCATTACCAATCCTCAAGTACTATACAGTTTGTTCTTGAAATGGAGGGCTCAACTAGAACCCTAATTCTAGCCCTAGTTGTGTTTGCAGCAGCCATGTTGGTGATGGCCAAGGAGAACGACGGCGGCACCATCTGCGGCGTCAGCCAAGACGAGCTGATGGAGTGCAAGCCGGCGGTGGCCACCGGCGTTGCCACCCCACCGCCACCGTCCACCGCCTGCTGCGCTGCCCTCACCCATGCCAACTTGACTTGTTTTTGCACCTTCAAGAACAACAAGTATTTGAAATATTTTGGGATTAATACCACTCTTGCTACATTGTTGCCTTCCAAATGTGATCCAACTCAAAGTGGGCATTGTTGAAGAATTCAAGAAATATTGATCTATGGTGTGTGCTAGCTACTAGATCATTGATTTAATTTGAAGTTGTTTTGTTGTTTTTGTGTTTTTGTTTTTGTTGTTAATTATGGTGTTCTTGATTTGGAAGTGTACTTTTTTTGCCCCATCTTTGAGTGTTTATTGATTAGGTTTGATTGTATCACTATGATTATGATTTGTCTTGAGTACATGTGATAAGCATCCATCCATATAATCATATCACAAGGTTTGATCATATAAAATCGAGCCATTTTTCTATCATGAGCTTACATTTTTCCAAACAAACATGTTAACCTTAATGATATGGTATATATCAAGCTATAAGGGCAAACAAATAGACCCTTAATGTTTTTATTAAGCTAAAAAGTTAATTCGATAAGTTCATTTTACAGATCATATTTTGTGTGACGGAGCCTATTAAAATAAGTATTGGGTTGCCTATAATTTGATTGTAACTTAATGTTTTGAAGAATTTTGAATTCCATCTCTTTATATTTTAAAAATTGAACTAATAGATCACCCAATCAAGATCGCTTAATTTAGGGTGTGTTTGGAAAGCACTTGCAAATTAATATTCCTCATTTTATATGATTTTTGACTTCCAAATATTTATTTGTTCTATATAATTTTAAATTATGAATTTAAACTTCTTATATAATCCAATCATAATCTCCTACTAGGCTCTCTTCTTGCTCTTCATTTTATTTCAAATTCTTGATCAAACCAAAATTACCAAAAAAAAAAAATCATTTCGTCACTACAAATATTATATTTTCACTATATAAGTACACATGGCCATTATACATACATCGTGTCCAAACTACATTTTCAACATGACTTGATGACGTGGAAGGCCATGAGTTATTATTGGGCCTTGCATATAAAACTAGTGCAAGAAGAGGAAAAGTAGAACTATTTATCCTAGTTTATTGGGTCAAGAATTATTAGCCACCTGGATTGACCAGGTAACACACATGTGGGCTAGAAACTATATTGGGCTCGGTTCGGCCCAATACGAATGGGTCAGATGGCTCGAATGAAAAAGGTCCATAATAATATAAACTCCGCAGTTAGGGCTTCTATTTCAGCAGTTGGCATCGCTGCTTCTCTACAAATACCACTGCAGAATCAGCGTCGTCATCGCCTATCGCCACCGATCTCCGCCGCAGGCATTTTCTGCGATCATTTGCCCTAATTTTCTATGAAATTAGTTTAATTACTTCAATTATAGAAGTATTAGCGCCTTCATAATCCCAGATAAGCTTATATATGGTTCTTATCTGATTCATGGGAGGCCGAAAACAATCTATGGAAGTTTCGCTGATAACGCCGTTTTCTCTTCGTACAAGCCGGCGTTTACTAGTAGCTTCACCGTACATCTTTTTTCTCTTTTTTTTTTTCCCAACTTTTTTAAGAATTTGTTTTCCTGAAAATTAATTTTTTAGCTGCTTCTTCTTCTTCTTTTTTCCTTCCTCAGAAAAATTCAAAATACATTTTCTCCATGTTTTGATTATTGTTTTTTGGTAATTCTTCACTTTTAAAAAAACAAAATTTGCTCGTATTTTGTAGTTAGGTGTGAATTGTTTAAGAAATCAACCAATAAAAGAAATTGTTTTTGCTTATGCTTATAATTATAAGCAAGAACATTGAATTGCTCGTACAAATGATGTGGAGCTCTAATACTATATATGAGATGGGATTGAAATATTTATTTGACTCAATTTGTGCATATTGTTTCAAGTTGGATAAAATATTTAGAGAGACCATCATTATCATTTTCAATTTCTATTACATTCTTAAAAGTTGCTTGAAACAATTTTCTTAAACAGAATCAATCTATAGTGAGAATGAAAGAAGCAATCTATAAACAGAATAGAAAATGCAAGAAGAAATATCAATGTACAAAAGAACCAAAAATACAACCCTAACCTATAAAAGACAATACAAGTGAAGACACCCCTTTCTTGATGAAAATAATCTCAACAGCATGGAAACCTAATCATGTCATTGATAGTAGAAATGGAGAGTGAATAGAGACCCAAAAAATCATGTTTATAAACAGCTCTGCTATTTAGGTTTGGATGTGAGAGCACACTGCACACATTCTCTTGACTATCAAAGCCATGTACTTGCCTTGGTGCTCTGCTAGAGCCAGTTCAGTTTCACTTGGTTCTCTCGAGCCATCGCCCGAGAAAACTCCAGCTCCGTAAGGGGAACCCCCTCTGATAGACTCCGTTCCAAACATGCCCGTGCCAAATGTGTATCCTATTGGCACGTAAAGCATACCGTGATGGGCTAATTGCGTAATTGCTGTCCATCTGCAAGATACATATCAAGAAATCGGAAATGGAGATCATGACGTGAACAAGAAACGCACGCGCAAGAATGTAACTACATTTGCTCAAACTAGTACATTTGGCATAGAACTGTAGAACAAGGACGGGGACAAGTATCACCACGAGACGAGATATTATTCGTGTGAACTAATAAGTCGGATGCGTATTTGTCGCCATGTTTGTGTTACAATTGTCTAGTGCTTCGGGTTGCTACATTACCTAGAACATATTTGCAGGGTAGAAGTGTATTTGTGAGACTAATTGCACTCAGTTTTGAATCATTTTCAGCCTCATTATTTCTCATGGTTGCTGCATATATAAGCACTATCTATTTTTGGTGACTGAATCAGCTCAAGAAATATACAATTCACTAACTCAGAGAACTAAGAAAATGTCTAAAATGAGATCCAAAAAGGTTGTTATGACGAGAATGGGTTCCAACACTATAAGGGATAGACAACAAGAATGCAAGGCTATGTCTGTCAATAGGAGACAAATCTCAGAGTTAATTCTGTTATTTCAGACTCTCAGAATCATGCAAGAAAAGTTATTATAACTAAATGCAAACAAGAACACAATATAAACTCAATTAAAAGATCAAGAAAACTCAGCAACTATAAAGCATTATATATCATGATCATCCAATGAAATCATATCATAATAGCATCAACAATGTAATCAAAAAACAGAGATTTTACGACCAAACTTACGCAGTCGTTTCTTGGCCGCCGCCTTGCGTTCCAGTGCTGACAAAGAACCCTGCAGGCACCCCAGCAAGCTTCTGCTCCCTCCACAAAGACCCAGTTGAGTCGAAAAACGCCTTCATCTGTGCAGCCATGCATCCATACCTCGTCGGAAAACCAAACAACAGGCCATCGGCCTCCACCAATTGCTCCGCCGATATGACCGGAATCTCATCGTCTTTGGGAGGAGCCTTCATTTCCTCCAAAATCTCAGGTGACAAAATCTCAGGAACCCTAAAAAGAACCCCCTCAACACCCTCCACCCCATCAACACCTTTCTTGATCTTCCTTGCAAGAGTTTCTACATGTCTGTATGTTGAATAGAACACAATGAATATTCTCAACTTTTTGTTGGTTCTTTGCAAAACCACTTCTTGAATTGGGATCGAGGCATTACTGATTCTTGGGCTTTGGCCTTGAATTGAGATTGATCTCTCACTCAATGGAAGGGGTGCTTCCTGATCAGACACGACCTTGGGTGCCTTGCTCTTACTTGGCACACAACCACCTCCTTTACCCATATATATTTCTGCTAGACCAAAAATCAAACACCTTGCAAGCACTAGATCTTTTTCCAGAAAGATATAGCCTTTATTGAAATAAGGATTCAGATGAACCTCTAAAGTGTCAAAGATTGGAATAACAACATCAATTTCAAGCTTCAACTATGCAGATTGATCAAGAAAGCTGCATACTGATATTTTTATGTAGAAAAACAGAGCTGATGATCATTCTAACCTGTATGAAGTTGAACTTCTGAGCTAAAATATTAGTGAAATTTGCAGTCTTCCACTTCATAGCTTTGCTGGCAACTTCTGGTCAAACTGTTCTTGAATTATATATATTCTTTTGGGCTATTTGATTTGTGAGAAATAGTTGTCACCTTCACTGTCCCCCACCAATATAAATAAGAAAATTAGATCATACAACCTGGCCATCTCTCTCTCTCTCTCACACACACACACACAAATTAACTAAAAGGAATTACAAAATTCTTGGTGTCTCTTACAATGTGGGGCAAATCTTTTCCAGTTTACTATGCAATCATGTTGATGTAATGGAAAACCACCATCATTTTCATCACATTATATTCGTTCCTGTTTACTTTTCATTTTTCAAATCCATTATTTGCATTTAATGACAAATCATGATTGCATTTTTTTCAATCAAAGCATTTTCTTTATAATCACATTATTCTACCAAAATTAAACTTGTAATCATTAATTTAAATTTGAGCTATATCACTTTCGAATTTTTTATCACTCTACATTCATCATTCAAATTTAAAATATCTATCAGAAGTATTACAAACATTAATAGTCATATTTATTAGTATTGTATTTACATAAAGACTAAATTATCCTCTGGAAAGAGTATCGCTATAGTCAATTAATCAACTTCAAAATCAAGACAAGGCCCAATAGGAAATTAAAATTTATGACGTATAATCAGTCAAATGTTGAGCCCAGCCTCAAAACGCAAAATATTTTATGCAACTGGTGCATGGATCTATGGATCTAGGATCCATGCACCCAGGTCGACCCGCCTCACGTGCCTCTGACGTGTGTTTTCACGCACCCCAACGTGCTCTCACGCATTTGGTCGGTGCCCTCAAACCCACCAAGATTCGCTCAGACAATCATACTCTCATGTGATGTTAGGGTTATCTTCATGTTATGTTAATGTTACCCTCGTTACCCTAACATAATATGAGGGTAACTCTAACATAACATGAGGGTATGATTAACATTTTAGTTCAGTGGTTTTAAACCAAGGGTATGAAATCTGGATATGGGGTTACATTAACATAACGCGAAGGTAACCCTAACATAACGAGGGTAACGACTAACACACGCGAAATAAGTAAAGAGGCACAGGCTGGACCCAGCCCGCGCACGGCCCAGTTGCATGGATCACATATTCGTGCAACTGGTGCACAGGAGAGTAACTCGCCTCAAAATACAGGTTTGGGCACAAATTTAATATACTTAAAAAATTCGTGGAAATTAAATTCTGTCAAAAATGCATTTTGAATCTATTTTTTGTTCTGTTCAACTTTTTAACCTTTTTTTTCCCCTGTTGAGTCTTATAGTATAGGCAAATTATGGAATTTTTTTATTTTTTAGTAAAAACATTTTCCCTTTCTTGTAAAAACTTTGAAATGTATGATCGTAGTAAGGACTAAACTTTGCAAAATTTTCACTATACGGTAAATTTCACTGGAATGGGAATCCCATGTTTTTAACCCAATAATATTTTATAAAGTTTTTAATCCAAGTAAAAGTAGCAGTTCAAAAACTCAACTATATACAACAAAGTAAGAGGATTCAATAGAACAAAACATGGTCTTTAAAGGGATATAGTTTTTAAAGAATCCAAATTGCAAAATACGTTTTTAAAGGTCTTTAAAGAATCCAAATTGCAAAATTAATTGCAGAAAGTACAAATATATAATCCTCACAGGTTATAACTTTGATTCACAGAAGACAACTTTTGCTTCAGAATAGACAGAACCTGCATCATCTGCACACAATGAAGAGTTTTAGATGCCAATCTAACTTCAAAGTAACAAGTAAGATGTGATCCAAGCCAATGACTCGTGTTGTGATAGATCAGCACGAAAGGGAAAGCGAGCGATGAATCAAGCAATGCTAAGAATAGTGAATCATTATCAAACTATAAAACTAATTTACAGATCACAATATGCACAAAATACAAAAAAGGATACCTGCAATTCTGGTCAGTTCATATTCTGTAGGGATGTTGCGCTCTGTTTCCACAGCCCCTTTTGCTGCAGCTATCCCTACTGCCACACTTTGCATTATATCTAAACCAGCACAGATGGAAGCAATTGTGCCACCTACTAAGCAATCACCGGCACCATTAACCCTTACTACAGAGGCTGAGAGCGCAGGAAAATGTATGGCCATATAATAGTTTCCCTTGGACATGGGAGCACCTAAAATCCTACTCGGGGGGCAGCTTATATTTACAGCTTCGTATAATTTTCTGCTGAAAGAATAAGGCTTATTTTTCATGGTGTCATGTTTCTTTACTCCGTTTTTTGCTTTGAAGCATAAGAATATCCCGTGTGGTCCAAGAGTGACAACTACTACTCTAATACCTTTCTCTAGCAAAACCCATATTGGGGGCTTTAACATTTGAAATAAAGATTCGATGGAGGACTTGAAACTGCTGCCGTCTCTTTGAACTGGTAAGAATTTATCTTCGGAAGACATAGCATTTGCCATAGCTATGAGCTCATCCTCGTTTGGTGAGGTATAAGTTATCTGCAAAAGAACATTAGATTGGTGATCTACTTTGCCATATACAGGAGAGTTTTATATCTTACGTGTTTCGCAATGGAAGCAACTCGTCTGGATTTTACGACTGATACTGGCTCAAACCATGTTGAAGTCTCACATTCTGCTGCCACTGAAGGTGATGTATTCATCCAATAAGTACTTTAACAAAGCCTTAGCCAACTATAAATGCAATAAAAGGGTAGAATAACTTGCTGATTTAATAAAAATATGGAAAGGACCAATAATGTTGAAACTCACAAATTGAAGGAATTTATGTGTGGCACTATAAGAACTTAGAGCCAACATGAATGCAAGAACATTATACCATTATCAACCTAGTAGTTCTCTATATCTAAAGTAGAAATATTAAAGAATATTTAGTAAAATGTTGAGGCTGTAGTACAGTCATAAACCATTATGATCCTAAATGTATACAAAGAAGAGGGGAGGAGGTGCGTAACATACATTGACAAGAAGCTACAAGAGCAGGTAGACTTAAATTTGCATCAACCATCAATAGGGGGGCAGAACAGATCTTGATCTTGAATTTTCCGATCCACTCAGGAGAAAGAAACTTTTCCTGATGTCATGTCACACCAAATAGAGACATTTAATGAGGTTGTGCAACACAAATATGATTTTCTGAAAAGAAACTCACGATAGATTCCACGCTAGCAACACCAGCAGCCACTTCTCCTTTACCATCAAACACGTTGCAGACAACAGCTGTCTCAATATCCTTGCTTCTCTTAATGCCTAATAAGGGATATGAATTGTGAAATCTGATAATAGTTTACTGTATGCAGGATATAGCATTCAGCTAGAGATGGGAGAAATTACAATAAAAGCAGGATTGCAGGACTTCATTTAGTCTTGCTAAGCAAATAGTAGAAATTATTTACTTAACAGCCTTTAATTAGAAGTTTGAAAATGTAGGCCTGCATTTAATTCTATGACCTTAACATTTTATTTTCTCAATTCTACTATCTCCTTCTTCCTCTATTGCCCCCTAGCATATCCATTAACAGAAAAATGACCAATCCCAATGGAAGCACATGCATGATACAGAAATATGATACATGAGAATGATTGGTTGTCATCAAGAAAAGACAGAGTCACACTTTACCTTCTAACGATAATCCAGCAGATTCCCAGTTTTCCAACAACAAGCTGCCTAGTCAACAAAAAGAAATGGCATTTTATCATTGACTATTCCAGTCGATGTGAAGAAATAAGTTAGCACCCAGCTGAGGTGGAAGGGAACAAGCCACAAACCAATCCAAGAATATAAGATGATTTAAGAAATACATTCATATGTTCTGGTAGATGATTCTGAGCTGTAAGAATTTACTGCTCATTCATTTTGTCAAGAACAATAACAACAGTGATTTGCAACATTATATCACAAGTATTTGACAAAATAATGCATATTGGTTTCGTGGGAACATGTTCTGCACGACCTTTCTACATGTGGTACTACGGTGTTTCATAAGGATAAAGAAGAGCATGACGAACTTGTACAAAAGAAATTATGTTACAACCTAATAATTTTTCACCTAAATCATTGTCATGGAACTCAATACAGGAGTAAATGTGTTTAAACCATCAATGAGAAAGCCACACACAATTACAGGTGCTAGCAATCACGATAGGCAGAGTATGGACCTGCCATGTCAAATCCTAAAGCGCTTATCATGTAAGGCTTTGCTCCAAGCTTTGACATACATTCCGCAACATTTCTCGCTACTCCACCTAATGCATAGCAAACCTGAAAAAGCCATCTAGTTGCAATTTTCGCCATCTTAAATACTCATCATATGCAGAACAACAAATCTCCTATTGATCAGCCTTATCAGAGTAGCGAAACAAACGTAACAGCAAATGACTGAATCTCTGAGGTAAAATACATAACAATCAACTTTGATCGTATTAAAATAAAACAACTACTGATTCCAAAACATTTTTTCTACAAAAGAGAACTATCAACAGGGATAAATTGTAGTATAAACTGGCAAACATCCATCTCGAAAACATCTTTGCGAGTATTCCTTTCGTGTTTCCATTGAATCAAACAGAATGCAGATACAAGGACCTTAGCTAAAACAAACTATTCAGTATGTGAAATTGGGACACAGACGATACGAAAACCACTAGCTTCAAACAATATGCACATGTAAAAATCCCATTGCTACCACAATCCACTTTCTAGCAGCTCGAAATCAATAAGAACAAATCAGGATGAAAATTCCAAACAAAATTCCTCAATAAAACTCAAACAATCTCACTTCAATTCACACACTATACCTTCCCAGGAGTAGTGGTTCTGGGATTAGCATCCATAGAAGGAACGGCATTTATATCGAGCACCATACCTCCAATCACTACTGCTTCTTCTTCGTTAGCTAAAACTTCACCCATTTTATTCACTGCATCGAAATTACACCAAAAAAGGAATCAAACACAAGTAGTGTAAGAAATTGTCGATTAAGAGGGAAAATTGAAAAGGGATTATCGTGTGAAGATTGAGATTGGATATCTGAGAAGATTACTGCTGCTTGAAATTGCTCTGTTTTTCCTTCTGTTTCGTAAGAGCCTTTTTCTTCAGTCAATCACTAAGCTCTCTTTTTTCCGTTTTTATTTTTTAATAGAAGCAATTTGGTGATGATAATATCTAATTTGTTATCTAACCCATAATTTTTATAATTAAATATTTCATGATTTGTTACAATATCAATGTCTCCCAAGTATGATTCTTAATATCAGAAAATTAAAATATATATATACACACACCAAACTTGCATTAGAATAATAATATATAATAAAATTATCATAAATATTGCCAATATAAAAACCTCACCAAACTTGCATTTTGAAAAAAAAAAAACAAAAAAAAAACAAAAACTATCTTAAATATTGTATATACATCGAACTTTAAATTTTATATTGAGGTTGTACAATTAATATTAGGAGTCTATTTTCAAATTTGACTAAAGCCATGACATTCATTTGTTTCCAATTCCAATTCCAACTTCGACATAATTAAAATATGTCACGAAGTTGAATAAGTTTTTATGCAACAATAGTAGCTAGTTCCACGTGTTTAAAATCAGAATAAGACAACACATAATACAATATTTTTCCTAGTGGGGATCCTATAATTTATGAAGTTACTTTTAGATGCGGATGGATGAATTCAGTGACATTCATTTTATCAGAGGGGTGGGGTGGGGGTGCAAGATGTTCGAAAAATAAGCCCAACTTTAACAAGATCAAACAACTCGATTCTTGTTACATTAGGAAACCAACCACGCAGATACAACTTTCAAGACAACATTTTAAGCTCCAACTATTATATATGTTTTCATCCTAGTTATCAACGAGGCACATTAAACTCACATATCTTGAAATGTCCCGTTATGATTGAAGCTTCACCTATTGACGTGTAAAGCTATTATGTATATTCTCATCCGATCATCAACAACACACATGAAACTCACATTTCGACTATTGATCAATGACTTAATCTTGAAATTTCCAATAATTAATTGAATTTTGATGCCTCAACAACCCTAAAATTTATCTTACCAAATCATAACTCATTTATGTTTAAGTTTTCTTTATTTGTTGTATATCATAAAAACATACTCCATAAAGAGTGACACTTGTGTACCCCAAAGACATGGTGCCCCAAAATTAATCACCATACGTTGTTAAATATATACTCTACAGATATGTACATACTCTTCAAGTATCACATGTATACTCTATATACATATAATATCTGTAGAGTTATTTATAATACCAACAAACATAACACCTATATATATATATTTTTTTTTTTGGGGTGTTGGATATGTAAAGCAACGCGGGATCCGATTTAAGTGATGAAGCACTGAGTCACTTCCGATTTTCAACGACAGCTCCCTGCCATGGCGTTTGTCGGTCTGCCATCTCTAATTCATCCATGTTTGCAGAGATGCTGACTGAAATCGATCCGATTCTGATTTGAATTTTGCTTGATTTAACTCCGGCGATGGCTGAATGTGTTTGAAGAGAGAGAGCGAGGAAGATGTCTGCGTCGCAAACCCTAGGTGGGGCGTCCCGCTGTGGGTGGGTGCTCGGGCCTTCACTGGACAAGATAATCAAGAATGTCGCATGGAGGAAACACACCCAGCTCGTTTCCGCCTGTAAATCCGCCATTGACAAGCTCGAGACTCTCGCCGATGATCCTTCCGATCCCTCCTCCTGCTCCCCACTCTACGGCTTGTCTTCTGCCGATGCCGATTTGCTGCTTCAGCCCCTCATCATGGCGCTTGAATCCGGCTCCGCTAAGGTTCTCGACCCTGCTCTTGACACCGCGTTTCGACTCTTTTCTTTCGGCCTCATTCGCGGCTGCGAAATCAAAGAAGATTCCTCGATCGTGTACCGCCTAATTGACTCAATCTGCAAATGTGCTGCCATGGGCGACGAGGCTATTGAGCTCGCGGTGCTCAAAGCTCTGCTCTCTGCTGTGCGATCCCCCTGCATCTACATCCGGGGTGATTGCCTAATTTATATTGTGAGATCCTGCTATAATGTGTACTTGGGTGGCCACAGTGGTACCAATCAGATCTGTGCTAAGTCCGTTCTCGCACAGATGATGATCATTATTTTCACCAGGGTGGAGGAGAATTCCATGCTTGTTGATTTCCATAATGTGTCTGTTTTTGAATTGCTGGAGTTTGCTGATAGAAATCTTAATGAAGGGAGTTCTATACATTTCGCTCAAACCTTCATCAATGAAATAGTGGAGGCTAATGATAAGGATATCCCTCCTATTGCAAAGTTGTCAGTGTATCTGCAAAATGGTTCCAAGAGTTCTGAAGAAAAACCCGATGAAGAATGTGTGAAATCTGTTGATGAGGCTACCGCTGATTTGAGTGGCTACAGTAAGATTAGGGAGGATGGTTTTACGCTGTACAAGAATTTATGCAAATTATCCATGAAATTTTCGTCGCAGGAGAATACCGATGATCAGATTCTTTTGAGGGGAAAAATTCTCTCGCTGGAGCTCTTGAACGTGATCATGGGCAATGCAGGTCAAATATGGCGTACCAATGAGAGGCAAGTGCTGTATTATAAGAAGTTTTAATTCACTTACTATTCACAGCTGAATCAACTTATCGAGCATGTGTTTGATGGAAGTGTGATCGAATGGAATGTCTTGTGTAAATATTGTTGGTTAACTGAACAGAAAGATATTGAACATATTTGTATTATATCTTATTATAAATGTATGATTAATGCTCCTGCAAAGAGAATGTAATCTTTCTTGATTAGAGTGAGGTTCATGGTATAAAAACATATAAATGTATCATAATATGTATACTGCATACTGAAGATTAAATTATTAAAATGTAGTTCGGGGCTGACGCTCTGTGTCGCATGACTGCTTTCTAAACATTAAGTTTATGAGAATGAAAATTCAGTATCATCCTGATGTCCTTAAGACGCTCTGCTAAAATTACCTTTTTGTAAACTGAATACGTTCTTCCAGTGCAATGTGAAACTGCTGATTAAAGTTAAAGCGTTCATACTTGCATATTTATTGTCATGATTATTGATTATTTTTGTGCTTTTGATATAAATGTGGAGAATGATGTATCCATCTAATAGTCAATCTGTTCTTCTCTTAACAGGTTTCTTAGTGCGGTCAAGCAATATCTGTGCTTGTCATTGTTGAAGAACAGTGCACTATCTGTTATGACTATATTTCAACTTCTTTGTTCAATTTTTTGGAACTTACTATTGAAATTTAGATCTGGATTGAAATCAGAGATTGGAATATTTTTTCCAATGCTGATTCTTCGGGTACTGGAGAATGTGCTTCAACCTAGTTTCTTGCAGAAGATGACTGTATTGAGCTTACTGGAGAAGATCTCTCAGGATTCGCAGATTGTTATTGATATTTTTGTCAACTATGACTGTGATGTGGAGGCTCCAAACATATTTGAGAGGTACAGATTATTAAATCCCAACTTCTTTCCTCTGAGTATTTGTAACGATTAAATCCCTCTGCTTGAATATCATTTGAACCTGTGTACTCCACGGAGGTTGTACCATCTTCCATTAAAGTTTTGTCTATTATTATAGCAGCTAGCTGTTTGGTTAGTATGACTGTCAGCCAGAAACAATCTTTTAGAGCTTGTTACTTAAGAGATAAGGTTGAAAGAATAATTGAGGAAGTGTTAAATATATGAAGGATCAATATTATCTTTACTATAACTGAAAGTCAAAACCCTTTTAAGGGGCAGTAGGACACATGCAAACTTTGGATCATCTCTTCCCTCCTCAATTATGGAGTGTCTCATCAATAAGTTTACAAAGTAGTTTTGTTTTTTTCATTAGTCATGGCTGACATTTGTATATTATTGAATAAGCCTTAGGTGAATCAGTGAATCCAACTTAGTCACCAAAGGCTGTTACAAAACCCATCAGCCACTATTTTCATTTCCATGTCCATTCCTAATCCCATTGAATTACCAAGCTCTTGAACATGATCATGGGCAATGCACGACTATCAATAACCTTCTTGCTTTGTTCTATAAACTATAATCAAACACCTATAATTCCCTCAGATATTTTGCAGGACTGTCAATGGCCTTCTGAAAACTGCTCTAGGCCCTCCACCTGGTTCCGACACTTCTTTATCTCCTGCCCAGGATATGACATTTCGTCACGAATCAGTTAAATGTCTGGTTAGGATCATCAAATCAATGGGATCTTGGATGGACCAGCAGCTGAAAGTTGGAGAAACTAATCAAACTAAGCCTTCTGATCATGAAAACTTGACTGATAGCCCTAGTTATGTCATTGATGATGCACACAATGCTGATTATGAGCCGCATTCAGAAGCAAATTCTGGAATTTCTGATGCTGCGGCACTGGAGCAGCGTAGAGCTTATAAATTAGAAATTCAGGTTTGCTTATAAATACTGTTTAAGTGATTTATCTATTTCCTCTAGAATTTTTTTCAAAGTATGATTCATTACTTAATGGTGGCATACCTGAGGATTTTATTGCATAATGAATGTACTGAAAGTTTATATGTATATTAGTCGCTCAATTGTGTAATACTCTTCAGTCTTTCTTTTTTGTGAAACTCAAGTTCTGAAATACTTTTAATGATTACGTCAATGGAATAAATGCAGAAAGGTATTGCACTGTTCAATAGAAAACCTTCCAAAGGAATTGAGTTCTTTATAAGCACCAAGAAAGTTGGTGGCTCCCCTGAAGAAGTAGCTTTGTTTCTGAAAAGTACTTCTGGCTTGAATGAAAGTATGATTGGCGATTATTTTGGTGAAAGAGAGGAATTTCCTATGAAAGTTATGCACGCATATGTAGATTCATTCAACTTTGAGAACATGGGCTTTGGCGAAGCAATCAGATTCTTTTTGAGAGGATTTAGGTTACCTGGCGAAGCACAAAAAATTGACAGAATCATGGAAAAATTTGCAGAGCGCTATTGCAAATGCAATCAGAACTCATTTACCAGCGCAGATACAGCTTATGTCCTTGCTTACTCAGTGATAATGCTCAACACTGATGCCCATAATAGTATGGTAAAGGATAAGGTGCATTTCTAATACTCAACTTTTCTGTGGTTTATTCAGTGTGGGCTCCTTTTGACTTATGTTAATATTGGATTTTGATTCTTAAGATGACCAAGGCTGATTTCATCCGGAATAACCGAGGGATAGATGATGGCAAGGACCTACCTGAAAGTTACTTAGGTGCTCTGTATGATGGAATTGTGAAAAATGAGATTAAAATGAACGCCACCCCTTCTGCTCCCCAAAGCAAGCAAGTAAACAGCCTGAATAAACTGCTGGGCTTTGATGGCATACTCAATCTAGTCTGGAAGCAAACAGAAGAAAAACCATTGGGTGCTAATGGATATCTGTTAAAGCATATCCAAGAGCAGTTTAAAGCAAAATCTTCAAAATCAGAGTAAGATCCTGTCTTCCACAGGCTTACTAGTTCTTTTCTTTGTTTGACATTGATAGCTTTTATTTAGATATCTTCTATCTGGAATGGGAAAATGCCTACATGGATGTATATCATTGGGAAACAGTTATTGATGCATGCAGTTAGGGTTGGACTGTCTTCTAAGTATCATAATTGCTAACTTACGATTATTGTTCTGGTTGTTGGTTTTATGGTTGCCAACCACTTTGAACATTTGCCCTTAAACCTTTACTTTTCCTGCTGCAGAGTTGTTTATTATGCTGTATCAGATCCTGCAATATTGAGGTTCATGGTTGAAGTTTGCTGGGGCCCAATGCTTGCTGCATTTAGCGTAACTCTGGACCAGAGTGATGACAAGGAAGCTACTTCTCAGTGCTTGCAGGGATTTCGACATGCTGTACATGTTACAGCAATAATGGGTATGCAAACCCAGAGGGATGCTTTTGTTACCACGGTGGCAAAGTTTACTTACCTCCATTGTGCTGCAGATATGAAGCAAAAAAATGTAGATGCTGTCAAGGTACTTGTCAGTTTCTCATTTCTGGTCTTGGTTTAATGGATGGACAACTCATGCAAGAATATTTGTAATGTACTATACTATCTCTGCATGCTTGAGCGCATCACTAACATGAGATATAAACTATTGATGTTTGGTTTCGCATTTGTTGAAGAACTTTACAGTGCTGCTCCCATTGGGGTTTTCACAATTTTATATATTTACTTTTGACAAAAGATTTTGTTTTCTATGGAAGTGATTAGGGGAAAAATTCTGTTGTTTTGGCAGGCTATCATATCAATTGCTATTGAAGATGGAAACTACCTTAACGAAGCATGGGAGCATATTTTGACATGTTTATCTCGGTTTGAGAATCTGCAGCTCTTGGGAGAGGGAGCACCTTCTGATTCGTCCTTTCTTAATACATCTAATTCTGAGTCTGAAGAGAGATATGCGAATTATCCATCTTTGAAGAGAAAGGGAACACTGCAGAATCCAGCTGTAATGGCAGTTGTTCGAGGGGGCTCTTATGATAGCACCTCAGTTGGAGTCAACTCACATGGGCTTGTTACTCCAGAGCAGATCAACAGTTTCATTTCAAACTTGTATTTGCTTGATCAAATTGGAAATTTTGAATTAAATCACATTTTTGCTCATAGCCAGAGGTTGAACAGTGAGGCAATTGTGGCTTTTGTAACAGCACTCTGCAAAGTCTCCATGTCAGAATTGCAGTCTCCAACTGATCCACGTGTATTTAGCCTCACAAAAATCGTGGAAGTTGCGTAAGATTCTTTCCTGAATTTGAAGTGATGATAGAAACTTACCTTTTGCCCTCGAGATATTTGGAATGGGGAATAAAACCTTTTGATGCCAATTCTTTTGCAGGCATTATAACATGAATCGCATTAGACTAGTGTGGTCTCGGATATGGAGCGTCCTTTCCGAGTTTTTTGTGGCAGTCGGCCTGTCAGAAAATCTCTCTGTTGCAATTTTTGTTATGGATTCACTGCGGCAACTTTCTATGAAATTCCTAGAACGAGAAGAACTGGCAAACTACAATTTCCAAAATGAATTTTTGAGACCCTTTGCAGTTGTGATGCAGAAGAGCAGTTCAACTGAGATCAGAGAGTTAATAGTTCGATGTATCTCACAAATGGTCCTCAGTCGGGTCAATAACATAAAATCTGGATGGAAGAGCGTTTTCATGGTAAATTTTCATTTCAAATTTAGCAATGGTTACTTTCTTTCCTAGTGTATTTGTCTTAACAAGGAAGTTCAAGCTAGCATTTGGAACTCCCTTGGTCCACCGATATTGCAGGATTATTTTAAGTTATGGATACACAAAGTATGGATTCACCAGGCATTGGTGTTTTCCTTTTTTTTTTTTTTCTCTTTTTCTGGAGCTTCTGACAATTCCTGTAATTTTCACTTTCTCCTTTGCTTAAGTGGTATTTTTTTGGTCCATTTCATGCTTTGTGAATTGGAATTAATGTCTACCTATCTCTTCTTCCAGCCTCTTTGATTTTGGATTTAAACTTTCTTTGTGTGTGCTTTTCGTAACATGGATTCTAAGCTTTCTCATGATTTTCAATTAGTTTAGATCAGGAATTTCCGTAAAAGTGTGTTTTAGTCTCATATCAGCTGCCAGTGTAGCTTCATCTTGAAATTCTAGAACTGTGAGATAGCTGATGGTTGCATTAAGATGCATATTTTGGTGAAAATTTCTTAATTTCTTCAACATTGAAAGTTGATTTTTAGATCATCTTCTGTCAATATTCTTTTGAAGTTCAATCTTTGAAAATTTGCTTTTCAGGTTTTCACAGCAGCTGCAGCTGATGAAAGGAAAAGCATAGTCTTGTTGGCCTTTGAAACAATGGAGAAAATAGTGCGGGAATATTTCCCCTATATAACTGAGACCGAAGCTTTGACTTTTACTGATTGTGTCAAGTGCCTAATCACATTCACAAATAGTAGATTCAACAGTGATGTTAGCCTCAATGCTATTGCTTTTCTCCGGTTCTGTGCTGTCAAACTTGCAGACGGCGGACTTATTTGTAGTGAAAAAAGTAAAGAGGATGATTCATGCAGTTTGATTGACAAGGACAATGCTTTGGATTGTCAAACATCCATAGATAAGGATGACTATACATGTTTCTGGGTTCCTTTGCTATCAGGTATTTTTTAAAATTATAGTTGAGAACCATTCTTGTGGAGGTCCATCCAGCCATCATCCACACACTCACACTCACACACCATAAATTTTTCTTCCTGGTATCATTTCAAATTTGTTCTCCTTACTTTTTCATGCATTCTTTCCGCTTGAATATTGATTCAGAAAGCCTTTTATTCTCTCATCTTGCCTGTTTCTCTTGTTCAATGTGGCTATACCACATTGACACCTAATAAGCAGCTTCACTCTGTTGGTGTGTTACAAGTTTACTGCATTAGTTTTACCTTGCTATTTAGGACTTGACCATTAATTATAATTCTATATCAGGGCTATCAAAGTTAACCTCAGATCCAAGAGCAGCTATCAGAAAGAGTGCTCTGGAAGTTCTCTTTAATATTCTGAAGGACCATGGTCAACTATTCTCACACTCATTCTGGGTTAATGTTTTCAATTCTGCAATCTTTCCAATATTCAGATTGACTGTTGATGGTAAAGAGGCACAAAAGGAGGAGGAATCTGCGCCCTTACATCCTGATACGAACATCTGGGACTCTGAAAGTTCTGTAGTGGCAGCAGAGTGTCTTGTTGATTTATTTATCCATTTCTTTGACATGGTAAGGCCCCAACTGCATGGAGTAGTATCTATATTGGTAGGGGTTTATAAAAAGTCCAGGTCAGGGTCCTTCAAGCGCAGGGATGGCTGCTTTGATGCGTTTGGCTGCTGATTTGGGGGGCAAACTTTCAGAAGAGGAATGGCAAGATATCTTTCTTTGTTTAAAAGAGGCTGCTGAGTCCAGTTTGCCTGGTTTTGTAAAGCTCTTGAAAACCATGGACAGCATTGACGTGCCTGATGTTACTCGGACCAATAGTGAAATGGAATCCTCTAATGGTCATGGAGTAACTAATGATGGTTCTGAGGATGACAACCTGCAAGCTGTGGCATATATTGTTTCAAGGATGAAAACCCATATAGCTGTACAGCTACTTATTGTACAGGTTCACCTCCCCCCCCCCCTCCCTCTCTCTCTCTGATTCATACATGGATGTGCCAAACACGTTCTATTATTCCTCTCAGCCCCTTTACCTTTGTTCATTTTGGGTCTTATAGAATGATCTATGACAATGTCACAATAGATATCAAATACATCCCTACATTCTACATTCTAGAAGTTCTACAACATGTTTAATTGTGGCTTAACTAAATCAGGTTGGGTTTCACCATTTCCGCTTATTCCAAGCTGATCCCTCTTTCTCTTTTCTCACAGGTTGCAACCGATCTTTACAAGACACATTGGCAGTCCTTGCCTGCAAATACTGTCACCATACTTCTCGAGCTCTTCTCATCAGTATCATCTCACTCCCATGAATTGAACTCTCAAACCACATTACTCCTCAAGTTAAACAAAATATGCTCTACCCTGGAGATCTCTGATCCACCCCTGGTATCTTTTGAAAACGAGTCTTACAAGGTGTACGTTAACTTTCTGCACGATCTACTTAAAAACAGTCCATCTTTGTCGGAGGAGAATAATGTTGAGGTCGAGCTTGTGTCTGTATGCAAGCAAATCTTGCAGATATACCTTGAATGTAGTGGATTTGAATACGGCTCTCAGAAAGCCACCAATAAACGGGCTGTGCACTGTATTCTACCATTAGGCTCAGCCAAGAAAGAGGAGTTGGCTGCTCGTACTCCTTTAGTTCTCTCAGTGATGCGGATTTTGAGTAGTTTAGGAAGAGATCGATTCAAGAGACATGTTTCACAGTTGTTTCCCCTGTTCGTAGATCTTGTGCGAAGCGAACATAGTTCATTGGAAGTTCAACGAGTTCTGAGCAACATATTTCAAACATGTATAGGTCCCATAGTAATGTAATTGAATTTTGTCAATGTACAGTATATCAATTCAGTCTTCTATAACCCTAATTCTTGTTACAAGATAAATTTAACTAGAAATATTACATCCGAGGAAAAAAAAGATTTTAGGACTTGACTGTCTCTGTGTACGAATATTTGGACTGGTGAGCTGGTTTTTGTTGTACTAAAATGCTAGTTTCTACAGATTCTTTTGGCAATAAATGATTAGAATTGACGACTCTCTTTTTATGTATCTTACTTTACGATTATGGCTACACAAATTAATAAAAATTCTTTCAAGATATAAAAGTATTTGTGAGATTAACATAGAAATAAATATGAGATTTTTGGTAAATGGAGAGTCACTATCAACAATTAGGATCAATTTTCGTGAGTTAGTCACTATCAATGCTTTGTTTAAGGAAATGATATTCGTGAAATGGTTTCTTGTTTGGTAAATGGTGGGTTGTGGGTTGCTTTGTTTAAGGAAATGATATTTGTGAAACGGTCTTACAAGAATAAGTTTATAATGGGGATAAATGCATGAAATCCCCTCGTATTTTGGAAATGTTGCGTTGGTTCCCCTATATGAAGGAAAATGCGTGAAACCCCCTCGTATTTTTATAAAATCGACACACGTCCCATTTTTTTTAATGAGTATTAATGATGTTAAATTTTTTCTTAAAATTCTCGTTATATACCAAGTAAAATAGAAGATAGAAGATAGGAGAGAGTCCAAGACCCAAACCCTCGAGTCAGCGGATGAAACGTGAGTGAGAAAAGCTTGGGATTGGGGGCGGCGGCGGTTTTGAATACGGCGGCGATGGCGACCGGCGACCCTGAGGCGGAATCCTCACCAAGGTCAGATTCTTTGTATGGATTTTTTTACTCAAATTAGTAGTTTCTGTGCTGAAGTCTGGGATAGTTGTGTGAATTTGGAGTAAAGTTGATGCTGCTGTTGATAAGGTGAGAGCTTTAATCGGTCGTCTTCTTTATCGCTTCTTCTTCGTATTTTAGTGCTCTACTTTTGGAAATTTTTATTTTTGCGTTCAGTGGGATTTTATGGGCTTGTTCTGTTTTTAATAATTCAGCAATATGAATGCATATTATCAATAGAGTATTGTGTTCCATGTGAGTAAACGTGTTTTATGAATGATCGATGCTCTGAAGATTGGGAATTGTTTAGGGTTTTGGTAAATTATTGATAATTTGAGTTGTATGATGATTTAAGTGAATCCTTGTCATTGGTTAAGTTCTTGTTGGATCATTTATGGAGTTACATGTAATGAAGCTCAGATGGCAGCTGCCCAATTCGGAGAACTCGTTTTTGGCCTCAACGATTTGAGGCAGGATGGGCGGTGGAGGCGTCTTCTTCTTCTTCCTTGAACGAATCGAAGTCTGTAGGTGTGATCTCTCACTCTGCATGTGCTTTTTGTTGATTGAATTGTGGTATTCTTTTTTGTTTTATGGTTTGCGAATTCTTCAATTTTAATTTTATTATTTTGGGGATTTTTTTAATCTTCAATTTTCTTGTTGGTGTGTGTGGTGTGGATACAGATTATCCTGTTATTGATGCGGAGAAAGGGAAAAGCAGTGGACTATGATATTAGAATTGATTGCTAAATGTTGGTATTCCTTAAGTGATTAAGGACATTAAGTTGAAAATCAAGACTTTGCAAGATTTGAGGCTTTTATCTGAGGACATTGTCAAGATAATTTCTATTAGTAAGATGATTTTGTATGTTAATGCGAAGGATAAGAACATTAGGTCTTTGTCTTTGCTTAGGGGATTCTTGGGATCCAATTATGATGTAGCCAAACTTTTAAGGAAATCTGGGTGTTTTGTATTGGTTGATTTGGAGAAAACTCTGTATATTTTGCACTCCAAGGTGTCTATTTTTGGTGAATTCAGCAGCCTCTATATAACACCATCTTTGCAGTTCAGTTGAATACACAACAAAGAGTGTATAAATTTTTCCCAGATTTGCTGCTTGCTTATATGTTTACAGCAGAATGAAAGGGGATTAGTTCCCAATTGGTGATATGTATCAACAACTTATAATTTATGTTCTTGTTTGTAATTAGAGTTAAATTCGTATTGTATTCTATATTTAATTCACATTTTGTATTATATTTAATTTCTAAAGCATGCAATGCTTGTCAACTCTCACAAAGATTTTTTTAATTTTTATCAGCTTCAAACTCAGAAAATGTATTGTTGAAATGTTTTTAATATACATTGTTTTGGAGTGTTTGTTGCTGCTGGTTAAATGTTAAATAATCAACTGAAAATATGTGGTAGATTTAAAATCTTTCTCTAAAATAAAGAAATTTTGATTAGTTTATTATGGGGTTAAAATGAGAGGGCTGCCGAAATTACACAAATTTTTTTAAGGATTTGACTTTTCTAACATTGTATATAAGGAAATGTACTTTTCTACCACAAAATATAACAAAGTTACATTTTCTACACTATTTTGACTCGGTCATGGAAAAATCATTAAGTAATGATTGCTTGATGATATATTCAATTTTATTTATACTTATTTAACAATTGTTTTATCCAAATACTGTAATTACAAATTTATTTGCTCTTTTTATTTATTCTCTTGTATTTATAGTTATTTAACAATTGTTTTATCCGAAAACTGTAATTAGTAATTTTTATAATTTCTAATTCATAAATTATGGTTCGATTAATTAGTACGAGAACCACTATAATATGTTAATCGAAGCAAAATAATTTATACTTAATTTAATAGAAATACTGAATATAATTTAGGTGGTTCGAGTGGCTCGATCACTAGTTCAAAAAATAAAAAATTTACAAAGTGATCGAACCACTATGTGAAATTCATAGTGGTTCGATCACTAGTTCAAAAAATCAAAAATTTCCAAAGTGATCGAACCACTATGTGAAATTCATAGTGGTTCGATCACTAGTGTAAAAATCAAAAATTTTCCAAAGTGATCGAACCACTATGTGTTTCACATAGTGGTTCGATCACTATTGAAAAAAACCAAAATTTTCCAAAGTGATCGAACCACTATGTCAAATTCATAGTGGTTCGATCACTATTGAAAAAAATCAAAATTTTTCAAAGTGATCGAACCACTAGTGGTTCGATCACTATTGAAAAAAATCAAAATTTTTTCAAAGTGATCGAACCACTATGTCAAATTCATAGTGGTTCGATCACTAGTGTAAAAAACCAAAATTTTCCAAAGTGATCGAACCACTATGTCAAATTCATAGTGGTTCGATCACTATTGAAAAAAATCAAAATTTGTTCAAAGTGATCGAACCACTATGTCAAATTCATAGTGGTTCGATCACTAGTGTAAAAAACCATTTTTTTCCAAAGTGATCGAACCACTATGTCAAATTCATAGTGGTTCGATCACTTTGGAAAAAAATTGATTTTTGAATATTTTCAGTTTGACTCCTGAAAAAGAAATTTTATTACATTTTGACCCCAAAATAAATACAAACCCTAACACTATTTCACCCCATTTGCGCCTCCATCCTCCATTTTCCTCTTATTACATTTTGACCCCAAAATAAATACAAACCCTAGCACTATTTCTCCCCCATTTGCGCCTCCATCCTCCATTTTCCTCTCAAATTTCTTCTCTCTTCTTCTCTCTTTCAAACATTGAAGTGCATTGGTAAGTTTTTTTTTTTGTACATGTCTTTCGATTAATACTTCAAAATGTTTAAATTATTTTGAAGTCTTTTGTTTTAATAAAATTGGAACTTGTATTTAGGTGTTAAATTTTGCATTTTGGTGAGTCCATCGATTTTTGGCAAGAAGATTGAATCTTGAAGGGATTTAGCAATGGGTGATGAGGTATGTTCCAATTTACACTTTTGCTTTGATTTGTTGAAGTATAGTTCGAACCACTTGATGTTTATAGCTTTGAATTGTTTAATTTGTTGAGTAATGATTGCAATTAGGCCTCTTATGGTTTTGTATGGTTCGAATTTTTTAGATTTTTTGAATAGTGTTTGAATTGTTTAATTTGGTATGGTTCGAATTTTTTAGATTTTTTGAATAGTGTTTGAATTGTTTAATTTGTTGACTAATGATTGCAATTAGGCCTCTTATTGTTTTTATGGTTCGAATTTTTGAGAATTTTTGAATAGTGTTTGAATTGTTTAATTTGTTGACTAATGATTGCAATTAGGCCTCTTATTGTTGTTATGGTTCGAATTTTTTGAGATTTTTTGAATAGTGTTTGAATTGTTTAATTTGTTGACTAATGATTGCAATTAGGCCTCTTATTGTTTTTATGGTTCGAATTTTTTGACATTTTTTGAATAGTGTTTGAATTGTTTAATTTGTTGACTAATGATTGCAATTAGGCCTCTTATTGTTTTTATGGTTCGAATTTTTTGAATAAATTTGCACTATTGTTGATTGCTTTGGGTTTTTTGAATACATTCGGTTTAGGGTCCATGGGTTCAATTGTTTTAAATTTTTTGCACCATTGTTTGAGTTGTTGAAGTATGGTTCGAACACTTGGGGATTTATAGCTTTGAATTGTTTAATTTGTTGAGTAATGATTGCAATTAGGCTTTATTGTTTTTTTGGTTCGAATATTTTGAGTCATAGCTTTATTGGTTTTTTGGTTCGAATTTTTGATTCATAACACTTGGGGATTTATAGCTTTATTGTTTTTTTGATTCGAATAGTTCAATATTTGTTTTAAATTTTTTGCACTATTGTTTGACTTGTTGAAGTATGGTTCGAATTGGGTGTGGTTTCTTCATTCCAATTGTTGAATATTTGGTTTAAATTTTTTGCACTATTGTTTGACTTGTTGAAGTATGTTTCAAATTGGGTGTTGGGATTTATAGCTTTGAATTGTTTAATTTGTTGAATAATGATTGCAATTAGGCTTTATTGTTTTTTTGCACGTTTTGATTTTTTTGATTTAGATACGGGTTTCTTGATTCGAATTGTTCATTATTTGTTTTAAATTTTTTGCACTATTGTTCTTGATTCGAATTGAAAATTGCCGATTCTTGTTGCAAAAGTTTGGGTGTTTGAATTGTTGAATGTTGAAAATTGCAAATGTTGAATTGTTGTTGAATGTTGAAAATTGCAAATGTATATATTTTAATTTACTTGAATGTATACTGATTGAATTTTAATGATATACAGTACGAGCCGGTATGGGTACGCGAGGCTTTACAGGGCACTAGGTCACTGCATTCATTGACTTCAGACGCTGCTCCCTTACTCTGTTCGACAGCATGAGACATGCGTACACGGATGAGGTGATGGCGTTGCGCTGTAATCAGACTCTTGCTATACGTCGTCTTTTGCCTCAGGTGTTGGACAAAGCCGGTTTTTATCAGGAGTCCAGACGATGTGGGACTGGACATGTTCCGGTTCAAGGGGCTGAGATTGAGTGGGAACTGGGCACGGTGGGTCCAAACAAGTGTTACGAGCAGCAGGATCCTATATCTTGTGGGCCCTGGAGTCTGATTACAGCAGAGAGCATGATCACGAATACATTCCCTAGCCCGAAGTTTACCAAGAAGAAGGGCATAGATGCTCTTCGGAGAGATATGGCCCTAGCAGTTTACAAGTACTCCACCTCCGAGGACACTGTAGCTCCCGATTTTCTTGATTAGCAGTGTATTTTTCGTATTATCATGTATGAACGAATGCATATGCCGATCCAGACTTTCTTGATTACCGTATACATATGTATTTTTCGTATTATCATGTCAAATTCATCCATGCAGTGGCTAGTTCAAAAAATCAAAATTTTTCCAGAATGATCGAACCACTATGTGAAATTCATAGTGGTTCGATCACAACTGCAAAAAATCAAAATTTCTACAAAGTGATCGAACCACTTTGTGAAATTCATAGTGGTTCGATCACTACTTCAAAAAATCCAAAATTTCCAAAGTGATCGAACCACTATGTGACATTCATAGTGGTTCGATCACTTTGTAAAAATTTTGAATTTTTGAAGTTGTGATCGAACCACTTTGTGAAATTCATAGTGGTTCGATCACTACTTCAAAAAATCAGAAATTTCCAAAGTGATCGAACCACTATGTGACATTCATAGTGGTTCGATCACTTTGTAAAAATTTTGATTTTTTGAAGTTGTGATCGAACCACTTTGTGAAATTCATAGTGGTTCGATCACTACTTCAAAAAATCAGAAATTTCCAAAGTGATCGAACCACTATGTGACATTCATAGTGGTTCGATCACTTTGTAAAAATTTTGATTTTTTGAAGTTGTGATCGAACCACTTTGTGAAATTCATAGTGGTTCGATCACTACTTCAAAAAATCAGAAATTTCCAAAGTGATCGAACCACTATGTGACATTCATAGTGGTTCGATCACACACTACAATTTTGATTTTTTGAAGTTGTGATCGAACCACTTTGTGAAATTCATAGTGGTTCGATCACTACTTCAAAAAATCAGAAATTTCCAAAGTGATCGAACCACTTTGAATGTCACATAGTGGTTCGATCACTTTGGGAAAATTTTGATTTTTTGAAGTTGTGATCGAACCACTTTGTGAAATTTAAAGTGGTTCGATCACTACTTCAAAAAATCCAAAATTTTCCAAAGTGATCGAACCACTATGTGACATTCAAAGTGGTTCGATCACTTTGTAAAAATTTTGATTTTTTGAAGTTGTGATCGAACCACTTTGTGAAATTCATAGTGGTTCGATCACTACTTCAAAAAATCCAAAATTTCCAAAGTGATCGAACCACTATGTGACATTGATAGTGGTTCGATCACAACTTCAAAAAATCAAAATTTCTACAAAGTGATCGAACCACTTTCACTACTTCATAGTGGTTCGAATAATAGTGTTTCTTAGGTTACCGACATATAAATTTTGTTTTCTAGTAATTAACAGTATTATTCACTTTATTTTTCACGTTTCACAGTAAATGTTCAGATGTTTGTTGTCACAGTTTATTTGAAATCAATACCAATCCATAGTCAAGATGTTCACGTGGTAGAATTAATGTTGATTTGAACATTCATTCACGGGTTGCTCAAAACTCATCTATTTAAGTGAGAATGAGTTTCCAACACTAATAGCACAAAATCGTGAGTGATAGTAGTGTGAAGAATTTGAAGTATTTGAAGAATTATCAAGTAAGTTATCTCTCTTTGGTTTTTTATATCGAATGTTTTCAAAATTCTAATTTGGATACATTTTCAGATCATATTATCGAAAATGTCTTATTCGGTGGTGGTTTCGTTCGGAGGTCATTGGGAAGGTATTCAGTACGTAAATGGGTCCCAAGAGTTGATCAGTCTTCCAAGACTCACGTACATGGATTTATTGACCTCGATTCATGGGATCGTCCTTGCCGACTTAAATTATTGGGGATATGTGATCCATGCGCTAACTGACTGTAACGGGAGATTGAAAAAAAAGAAAATCAAGACTGATTCTGATTTAAAAGAGGTTTTTTATTCAGATGACTCTCTTTTGGTTGTTTTTGTTTCGTTGACCAGGGTTGATCTTGGAGTATCCGCGGGATCGTCCTATCAGGATCAGCAAGCTTCACTGGATGACCATGAAAATCAAAGTTCTCAGCCTTCCTGGTTTCCGTTCGACTTTGGAAGTCCTTCAACCTATAATGTGAACACTGTACATGAATTCAGCCCTGTACCTGTCCCTACTGGACTCCATAACGACGAAGAATTCCTTTCGAAATGGGATTTGGCCTGTCGGAATCAAACCACTGAAGCCGGTACGTCTTCGAATGAGCGTTGGGCACACCGGTCATCATCATGGGGGAGAGACAATAATTTTCAGTTTCTCGACCTGAATAGTCCTGCTGCCTTTTTCGACGAAGGTGAACCGCTCCATGGAGAACACAGAAATTCCGCTGATTTGGACGTTGAAGCAGGTAATTACTTTTACATAACGGATATGTGAGTACAGAGTTATTGTGAATTCCCCAATCACAATCTATTAATTGTAATGTCCACATTTTGACATCAGATAGAGAAGACGGCTTTACCTTAGACGAAGATGTTGACGCATCGTTGGATGATGAGCAGCGCGAGGCGTTTGCGGAATTTTGTGAGTACACAATGCAGCCGGAATGGTATGTTCCCGATATGGACGGATTTGACGAGCCAGAATCCGGGGAGATTTTACATGTCCCTCATGGACTTCAAAAAGGCTCGGTGTATTACAGTAAATCCGATTTAAAAAATGCAGTCGGGATGTACCATTTGGTGAATCAAGTTGAATATCGGGTCCTATATTCGGATAAGCACAGATGGAATGTGAAATGCAACCACGATGGATGTCGATTCGTACTTAATTCATCTTCCAAGCACGGGATCTGGAAAATCTCCAAGGCTGTAGTGCCGCATAGTTGTCAGCATGACTTAAACACCCGCGCATCCCGCAGAATCCCTTCCTCGGTGATCGGTGAATACTACGTCGAGCAAGCCAGAAAAGAAAATTCCAATCTTGTGCCGAGGGCTATCATTCAAGAAATGGGTCAACGATACGGCCTGAACCTCAGCCTCAAAGTCGCAAGAAGGGCGAAACGTCACGCTATGTACAAGGCGTACGGTGATCCGAAACAGTCATTTTGCTTGCTCCCGCTGTATTTGCTCGAGTTGGTGGATGCCAATCCTGGAACTTACACTGCATTGGAAACACACTCGTCCGGTAAATTCAAGTTCGTGTTTTTTGCCCTGGCTGCCTCAATCATTGGATTTCGAAATTACGGTCGTCCGGTTATAGTTGTTGACGGTTGTCACTTGAAAGGCTCATACAGAGGTATTGGCTTTGTCGCGGTGACAAAAGATGGGAACGACCAAATTTTCCCCCTTGCAGTTGGAATTGGAAACATCGAGAATGATGAGTCATGGTCTTGGTTCATGAAGCATGTTAGGGAAGCATTCGGATGCCCTGACGACCTACTCATCGTTTCTGATCAACACGCAAGCATAAGTAATGCGATACATGAGAACTTCCCTGAGGCCACGCATGGACTATGTTGTTACCATATTAGACAACATTTGGCCAAACATGGGTCGCATTTGGTCAATCTGTTCCAAAGAGCTGCATACTGTTATGATCCAAATGAGTTCGATGGGTAAGTTTATCCCCATATAATTATTTGCACTACGTATTCATAAATAACAAATTGACGTAAAGTGTTCTTTGTTTTTTTAAACAGGTACATGTCAGCCCTACGTGACAGTCTGATGATGGGTGCAATCAATACATTGCAGAACGCCCAAGAAACGAGGTGGTCACGCGTAAAATGTCCAGTACGACGATACAGTTTCATGACGTCGAATGCCGCGGAGGTTTGGAATGCACGCCTCATTTGGGCAAGAAAGTTGCCCGTTTGTTCCTTCCTAGAGGCTGCTCGACGGATTATGGAAAAATGGTTTGTCAAACGGAGACAAACGGCGGACGAAAGGGATCACCCTCTTACGAAGAACGTTCACGACAAGTTAATCGAGCGGCAGCGGCTTGGTCGACAAATGGATGTCTCTGAACTTGGGGGAAATAAATTCAAGGTTGTTTCCAATGGTAAACTCCATGTGGTGGACTTGGACCACCGTATGTGCACATGTTGGGAGTTCCAAAGCGAGTTAATTCCTTGCTCACACGCATGTGCTGCCATCAGGTCAGTCCACTTTTTGATCTTTGACTACAATTCTCTCGCCCATCCCATCTCTTGATTTTTGTTTGGTTTCACAGTTTTACGAAACGGTCGGTGATCAATTACGTGTCGCCTTATTACACGATCGGATGGTTGAGGGGAATGTGGGCCGCCGAGGTTATGCCTGTACAAGAGCCACAATACTGGAAACAACACGATGTCGTTCATCTACAACTGTGTACGGCTCCAGAGAATCCAAGACAGGCCGGTCGACCTAAAAGTACCCGTATACCTTCTACGGGTGAACATTCTACTGGACCTCCTCGAAGGAGTGGGACATGCGGACGATGTGGAAGAGCTGGTCACAATAGGGCTACCTGTACGGAGTACATTCCCGAAAGTTCACACCCTATTTTGGATGAGCTTGAGGAGGATGATCCTATCAATAGTGGTCACGTACCTACGAGGAGGAAAAAAAAGACATGTTCATTGTGCGGTTCTGATTCACATACGAAGAGGAGGTGCCCTACGTATTTGGCGCGACCTTGAAACACAGTTGTATAAGTACATATGTATATGCTTAGAAAAATTGGTTTTTACACTAGTGATCGAACCACTATGAATTTGACATAGTGGTTCGATCACTTTGGAAAATTTTGATTTTTTTCAATAGTGATCGAACCACTATGAATTTGACATAGTGGTTCGATCACTTTGGAAAATTTTGATTTTTTTCAATAGTGATCGAACCACTATGAATTTGACATAGTGGTTCGATCACTTTGGAAAATTTTGGTTCTTTTCAATAGTGATCGAACCACTATGTGAAACACATAGTGGTTCGATCACTTTGGAAAATTTTTGATTTTTACACTAGTGATCGAACCACTATGAATTTCACATAGTGGTTCGATCACTTTGGAAATTTTTGATTTTTTGAACTAGTGATCGAACCACTATGAATTTCACATAGTGGTTCGATCACTTTGTAAATTTTTTGTTTTTTGAACTAGTGATCGAGCCACTCGAACCACCTAAATTATATTCAGTATTTCTATTAAATTAAGTATAAATTATTTTGCTTCGATTAACATATTATAGTGGTTCTCGTACTAATTAATCGAACCATAATTTATGAATTAGAAATTATAAAAATTACTAATTACAGTTTTCGGATAAAACAATTGTTAAATAACTATAAATACAAGAGAATAAATAAAAAGAGCAAATAAATTTGTAATTACAGTATTTGGATAAAACAATTGTTAAATAAGTATAAATAAAATTGAATATATCATCAAGCAATCATTACTTAATGATTTTTCCATGACCGAGTCAAAATAGTGTAGAAAAGGTAACTTTGTTATATTTTGTGGTAGAAAAGTACATTTCCTTATATACAATGTTAGAAAAGTCAAATCCTTAAAAAAATTTGTGTAATTTGGCCCATTTGCTCGGGTTAAAATTGTGCAACCTGGGAATATAAATTAAATAATTAGAAAAAAAAAAGGTATCAATTTGGGTGTGAAAGGGGATAGGGTTTTCATGCTAGTATTCAATATTTTGAACATGCACATACATATATAAGCAAAAAGCAAGGGTAAATAAGTATTTTTACATGCAAATAAAGGTCAAAAATGAGGAAAAATCGCACTTCCGGTGCGTCCAGCACACAGCCGTGAAGTTTAACAGATTTGGGGATTTCGCATCGAATTTATGAAAACACGAGAGGGTTTCGCGCATTTATCCCGTTTATAATGCAACTAATAATCAAATGAGTTGGACTCCTGTGAGACCGTCTCATGTGCGACGGCATTGGCGCACGGTCGTGTGTTGGGACACGGTCGACCGTGTGCCGAAACACATACTTATAGCATTAAAAGACATACTTATAGACAAAAATCACATACTTATCTCGACCGTGCCTTGAGACCTGACCGTGAGCCACAGATTGCTCACGCGAGGCACGGTCTGTCCCAAGGCACGGTCTTGGGTGAGAAAAAAAAATCACATACTTATAGTTAAAATTCACATACTTATTATTTAAAAAGACATACTTATACACTACACTCGCGCACGGTTATGCTCTGGGACACGGTCGATCGTGCGCGAATGCCGTCGCATGTGAGACGGTTGCATATGAGTATTTATGTAATCAAATAACTTGGATTGTGATAGAAAAAATCATTTTTGTTTTGGAATGGATATAATATGACCTAGGCTTATAACTTTTAGAGTGGTTTACTACGATAAATGCTTCATTTATGTAATAAGCATATCTTTAAGGGTTTTCTTCTAAGTTTATGAACTCTTAAAAATATCTATTTCTATTACCTATATAAAAGTAGAGTAAGTCTCTTGTGCATCAGGTGCATGGATCTTAGATCCATGCACCCGGGTCGGATCCGGGTAATCCGACCCGCTTCTTTTTTTTTTTTTTTTCGCGCTTCTTTTTTTTTCAATTTTAGTCATGACTTTTAGTTATGCGTAAGAATACCTTTATGTAATGCGTAAGAATACCTTTAGATTACCTTAATGATACCATTATGCCCAGATTTCATACCTTTACGTTAAGTTAGACATACCTTTAGGTTATGTTAAGAATACCTTTAGGTAATGTATAGAGATACCTTTAGGTTATGTTAAGGATACCTTTGTGCCCAAATTTCATACATTTAATTTAGGTCAGGCATACATTTATGTTATGTTAAGGATACTTTTATGTTATGTTAGAGATACCTTATCCATAAGGTAGTTGTGTTACACATTTTGTACACAAAGGTATCTCTAACATAACATAAAAGTATTCTTAACATAACCTAAAGGTATCCTTAATATACCTAAAAGTATGTTTAATATAATCAAAAGGTATTCTTAAAATAATTAAAGGTATCCTTAACATAACCTAAAGGTATGCTTAACATAACATGGTATGTAACCTGGAATCACGATTTCAAAGGTATCCTTAACATCACTTAAAGGTATTCTTAACATTACTGAAAGGTATGCTTAATATAACCAAAAGGTATTCTTAACATAACTAAAGGTATCCTTAACATAACCTAAAGGTATGCTTAACATAACTAAAAAGTATTCTTAACATAACATGACATGTAACTTGGAATCAGGATTTCAAAGGTATTCTTAACATAACTAAAAGGTATCCTTACCATAACTTAAAGGTATCCTTAACATAACTGAAATGTATCCCTGAAAGGTATCCTTACCATAACTTAAAGGTATCCTTAACATAACTGAAAGGTATCCTTAACGTAACCTAAAGGTGCGCATCCGCCCAGGCGCGTGGGAGCGCGTGAAGGCGCGTCAGACGCGCGTGGAAGCGCGTACACGCGCGGGTCGGGTCGGGTGCATGGATCTAGATCCATGCACCTGATGCATAAAAGTTTTTGTGATAAAAGTATGAATGTTTCTTACAAAATATGGATTGCCTAATATATCCTTATTAAATATTATTATTTGAGGTTATAATAGTAATTTACGATTTTCATCTATTTTAAATTAGAATTCTAATCTAGAATCATATAGAATTCTATTATGAGTAGGACTTTAATTTAATATAGATTATACATTCTTATCAAACATTATTATTTAAGGTCTTAATATTAATTTAATATTTTTAATTTGAATAATATATATTAGAAATTCTAATATATATTTATTATTTTATTTTTACTTTATAATTTAATAATTTTATTATTTAATAATTTATATTAATGTATGTCATGATTTTGTTTATATAATTGTAATAAATGAGGAACTAATTATATATATATAGAGAAATATATTATATAATAATTTAGTTACTTTTTTCTTCTGTTTCTTACATGTTCTTTATTTTTTCTTTCTTTATAATCCAGTAATTCAACAAGAATAAGGTACATCTTCCTATTATTACAAGTTTTCATTTTATTTTTAATACTCTTAAACATATAAGGTTTTGAACATTTTTATTTATTTTAAAATATGTTATTTGATTTCAATTAAAATTCCAAGTATTAACTATACCTCAATACCACATTATCTTCAACAGGAGACATCATTTTCAAGAACTATAATGTATGAATATTATTAAATGAATATATTTGTTTAAATACAACTGCTAAGAATTTTAAGAACTAATTGAGTTGTTTAAATTTGTCAAGTGTGAGAAAGAAAGTGAAAGAAAAAGTCTTACTTAGAGAATATTATTGTCGCTAACTTAAATTAGAAATCCAAAGTGTTAGGAACCTCTGTATAGATTTTGATGAATACAAAACATGTAACAGATAAGAAGTAGTAACCTTGTACTTAAAATTTTCAATGTAAAAGTTTTTGTTAAGTCAAGGATGCTGCCTGAAGATCAGAAGCTCACTGAATGAAGCTAAAGCTCACTAATCAAAACACAGTGGACTAAGGAAGAACTTACAGGAAACTAGCTGAAGCATGCTGATCTTACTAATCTATATAGGAAGCTAGCCTAAGCATGCTGATCAGTACAGGAAGCTAGCTGACCTTATTGGACACTGCAAGAGGCTAATCAAGCACACTACATACAACAAGCTAAGTTCCATTAAACGACAAACAAGGCTTGATCGTCCTACTGTTATTTCTAAATCAGCACCCCCAATTCACCCAAATGAATATTTAAAAAGGAGTCAATTAGAGAATAACCACTGGAAGGATTCAGGAGACAAAAAGGACAATTCAACAGAATGAAGGGTAGCGTGTAACGGTGTATCGGAATGTGCAGAGGATCTTTACGAGTCAATCACTGCTGGACACCTCACTGATCAGGAAACTGCCTTATTCAATAGGTGGAATTTCCTGAAGCCTATAAATAGATGAAGAGTGCACTTGAACAACAACTGAAACTCACGAACTCTCAAGCAAATTTCCAAAGTTCTCAAGCATTCAAATCCTTAAAGTTTCAATCACTCAATCTATCAGCAGCAAACAATCCAGCTACCTAAGCTATCATACCAGAAGCTTGCTGCACCCCGAGTTGAAGAAGACTCATCTTTTATTCTTCATAGATTGTTTTAGGAATCTCTTAGCAGAGGATAGTTCCTGCTAAGTGTGTTCACACTTATTAGAAGAGTAGAAGTCATGTGTGGGCTATTATATTGGTCTAGCAGTAATCTGTGTGGGAGGCTGCTAATCTTGTTAGAGTGTGATTGTATTAGTCGAGTCTTTGTAAATCAATTGACCTTTAACAAAGTTCCTCCTGTTTGAAAGGAGTAGAGTGGACGTAGAGAGATTACTCCACCTTCGAACCATTATATATTGTGCTGCCTGTTTATCTGTTTATTTACATCTTTCTGTATATCATATATCTGGCATACTGCACACTTGTCTATTCAGAAAACATCATATTTCTAAATATTTTCCGCTGCACATAAAACTCTTTGAAGTTTCTCTACCTACTGCTCAAGTAGTAACCTCTGATCAGAAGCAGCAAGCTCTGTAGCTTACTGTTCCCTACAAGAACTTATATTCTTTGGAGTAAAAAATTTAAAATTTTGAGAAGGTTTATTCACCCCCTATAATCCTTCTACCACTTGGGACTAACACAAAACAATCAACACTGTTACGTGTTGAATTATTGCAGTAATATACAGTAAATAGTTATATAAAATTGGAGACAATAAATTAGATTATTTTCGATGCCACAAACCAATATGGGAACTGAGTTATATCAAAGAATCTTAAAGAATGTCCTTAAAGAAGGGATCAGGATATCAGCAAAAGTGGTGAAATTTAAATAAACATTATTCTTCCATCAACATTTATTGGTGAAATATGAGATAAAGATACCTTAATACATTAATATTAGCACATAGATTTGAAAAATCGAATCTCTTTATCACGATGACTCACAATGCATATACTTATCTTTATTTCAACATAGTTTAGACTGTCTGTTGTGAAGTATTATTATAAATATATTTACAAGGATCATGATCAAGTGAAAGTTAATATGATCCAAAAAGATGATAAGGATCTAATTAATGAAACCAAAAATTCGAAGATGCTTGACAGATCTCTACTTAAGAAGCAATTACTGTGGTGAACTTTTGAATTCAATTTATATGAAATATCTCTTCCGTTTATCAACTTGCAACTATAGCTACCCAACCAATAAAGCCAAAATTATAGGGCAAATCAAAATTTGAAAAATATTTTGACATGGGACTATGTTACCAAAACAATATTCACTTCGTATTTCATAATGTGTCATATAAGTGAAGAGGCGCACAAATATCTTTACACAGAATTTCCTAAGCGTTACACATAGGATAAACAAAGAATATGTTGTAAGAAAAGAAAGAAAGATTTGTGATTGGACATATAAGTACAGTAAATCCAGTAAATTAATGAGAAACACATTATCACAGTTACTCATGAATCATGTTAAATATGACCAACATCTTTTGAATATTTGTTGATGATGAATGATTGAAAATGTACCACTTGAACGTACAAGTATTGTAAATTTAATAGAATGAGAAACATATTATCTCGATTACTCATGAATCATTAAATGACCAACATTTTTTGAATCTTTCTTGATGACGAATGGTGGATAATGTACTATAGTTTCAAAGAAACTTTTCAAAAAAGAGGTTTTGTTGGAAATTGATCAAAGTATTACAAAATATTTGAGTGAAGTTGTCGTTTTTCAAATGAGGTCATACATTGAATAATTGTTTGCAATAATTTTGATGTATTGTGCACATATAATGTCAATTTTTCTTGGAATATATTCTTTGAAGTATTTTTTGAAAATTTCAAAAGAGAACCTGACACCTTAGAAGTTTCGAAAACTTTGAAAATCACGATTTTTCCAAGAGTTGGTCTTTTGTGAGACCGTCTCATGTGCGACAGGATTCAAATATGCATTTTATAAGTATGTGTTTTTCAGCTATGAGTATGTATTTTATAAATATGTTTTTATAGGTATAAAATGTATGCTTACAACTATAAGTATGTCTTTTTATATTATAACTATGTATTTTGCAAAACCGTTGCACGCGATACAGTCGCACATGAGTTTTAGTATTTTTCTAAAACAACATGAAAAAGACATGAGTTCATGTGATTTTTCGGATATCACTAATTATTACTGAGGTCGTAGATAATGATTTACCCTAAAAAATAGATTTTGAAATGTGAATTGAGATACCAAATACAAGATCAAGAAGTTATATAGATCTGAATATCAAACAATATATATAGTTTGTTAATGATCATATATCACGTAAATGAAGGAAATAGAAGAGTTTCATCATAGTTGGGTTGGACAAATATATGTGGTGTTGATAGAACCCAATATTTTTAATGTAATGTAATAATATTCATTTCCACATTTTAATTAATAAGAAAAATGAAAAATATATTCACATCTCTAAAAAAGAGGAGTAGAATACACTTAAAACTTTATTATACAATCCTCGAAAAAGTATAGATGAATATAAATTACACAAAAGAAGATCAAAAAAGAAAAGATATAACTAGAAGTAGTTATGTTTTATTAACAATCGTTTCAGAATTTTGAACTTGATTTGTTAGGAATTGATGAACCCGAAATTTTAGTCTAATGTATCAATTTTTATTTTTAATTTTATTTTTTAAACAATAACAACAAAAAGAATTATCATTCACGTACGACGCACGTGCTCCATACTAGTCTTATTATAAGTCTCTAAAATGTGGTAATTGTCATTAAAGAAGATTATATTTTGATCAAAAGCTAAGATACTCGGAGTCTATAAATAATAGGAACCTTCAACTAGAAATGAAATCTTATTTTATATGGTTCTTCAAAATCGATTTATTTTAAACACACCACTAATATCTTAAAAGCTCCAATGGTTTATCTTATCTAAATACTTATGATAGCTCATCATTAATATGAAATGTAACATCTTACAGACTCTCAAAACAGTTTATAAGATATAAGAGTTTATAGTTTATTTTAAAATAAGGTTACTGCAAGAGAAATGTTCATTTCATGTGAATTGTATATTCTTAATTAAGGGAAATTAATAACTTATATAAAACACTAACCTTAATAAATAAATAAACCTAAATCTCCACTTGAGTAACATGGGATAGTGTCGGCAGACACTATGTCAACCCCTAATTTCCAGTTTCCACACCTCACTTTTTTATTTTTTAGTTTTATTAGAATTTGTTCAATTATTTTTCCAAAATATAAATTCGATTATTTTTGAAAGAGTAAGTCCTATATTTTCTGTTAGATGGATTATATTTACTCATAAGTTAAACCTATTTTCATATATTCTCGTATAAATTGTTTGGTATGAGTTATGCATTAATCCGTCCACATAACAAAACTCGTGAGACGGTATAACAAAACCTACTCAATTTTTGTATTGCTTGCTCTAACCATGTGAAGAATAAGTTATGTAACTAATTAGATAGATTGATTTTCTGCATTTCACATAATTTAGTGTACGTATTTGATATTTAATCTCATATTCTATTTCATTCATGTCACATTAATCAGTAGTTTCTTCCAATACCATACTATTTTAAAACAAAGAGTTAGTCTTGTGTGAGACCGTCTCACGGATCTTTTTTCGTGAGACGGGTCAACCCATAACCTACACTTAGCAATTTATATGAAAGTTTGTTGATATAGATTCAATTCATAGGTAATAAGGATCCGTCTCACGGAAACTATCCGTGAGACCGTCTCACATGAGTTTTTGCGTAAAAACAAAACATCGAATATAAGTATATAACTCATTTTTTATGAGATCATTACATGATATCGATGGACATATAAAAAATTGTAAACGATAAGATTTAGCATTTTCATTTACACAAAAACTCATGTGAGATGGTCTCACGGATAGTTTTCGTGAGACGGATCCTTATTACCCATATCCACAAATTTTCATATGAATTGCTAAGTGTGGGTTATGGGTTGATCCGTCTCACGAAAAGAGATCCATGAGACGGTCTCACACTAGACCCACTCTTTCATTTATTATAATATAGAATCATAACTGGAATAATCATTTATCCTCTTCCTACTTGTATTATTCTCTAATTATTGTTTTATAGAGTGAGTATTAGTACAGAATATACTAATAGATACAAGCAATGGAACAGTTAGCATGGCAGCCTACAGCAAATCAACAACAACACAGTCAATATTCTTTAATTATATACTCATCCTTTTTATTTGGAGAATAATGAACATGAATTTAGAATGACATTCCTGCAATTTAGGGAGAAATTAAAAGTATACACACGATTCAAACCTATTTTCACAATCAATCTATACTTTTGGAGTTATAAATGAGTCATCTTATAGATTAAACTATATAAGATGATTTTTCTCTTTAAATTTTAACTTTCTTTTTATTATATATATTATAGAAAAAAATATTATGTTAACTAGTTAAGAAGTATTGTAACCTAAAAAATGGAGGAAAAGGAAAAAGAAATAGTATATGGATTAAAAATAATATAATATTTCAATCTTATTATCCTATCCAATGTAAATACATTAATATTTGTCCACCGCAAACATGTTAGATATCCAACATATCAATTGATTTCAATTTTTATATAATAAGGGGATGTGATCATTGCACATCAGCGAGGTGAACATACTAAGAGTGGTCCGTTGTGAATATTTTTAACATTTTCAATTACATGACATTAATTTGATGAAAAAAAGAAAATGGAAAATAATATAATAATAAGTAAATAAAAAGAAGAAAGGAAGGCAGCGTGGCAGCGTTGTATGTGTAACATTGGAAAGCCGAATATAACAGCCTGTAAACTAAGCTGTGAACATTAACACACACACTCTCTCTCTCTCTCTCTCTCTCTCTCTCTCTTATTCTCTCTCATCTTTCATCTTCATTCAAGCAGCAACCAGTTAATCGGATCGAGTTCCATTCACAACCGGAGTATCGATCATGAGCTCCGTTTTCCACTTGCAGCGCAAGCAATCTCTTCCGCTTTCATTTACCCAATCGACCACCACGACGACGACCACCGGCCAGGAGCCGGCGGGGATCCGGCGGAGGCTCTCGTCTCTCTCTCTCAACCTCAAGATCCAGGCTCCACCCGCCGCCGCATGGGCGACCTTCCGCCGCTCCAAGTCGGTGACGGATTACGCCGGCAGTTCGATCAGGAAGTGGTGGGAGTGGGGATGGGGGTGGATCCTCTCTCGAAAACCTACCTTCGCCTCAGATCTCGAAATGAACGAAGAAGAAACCGCCGCTCTCGGCACACACAGCAAGGGAACCTGGCGCCACGTCCTCTGCAAAGTCACCACCCAGCTCCGCCGCAAGCTCGGCGGCGCCGACAGTGTCGGTCTCCCCCAAACCTTCCGGTACGATTCCCTCAACTACTCTAAGAACTTCGACCACGGAAAATCCGCATCCTTCATCCACTGATCCATCCATACATGGTAATAATATTGTGTAAATTTCACGTAATTCAAAATCGCTGGGGATAACTTCGTCAAATTACAGCATCTTCATTTCTGCCTGCGTGTGATCCATATATCTCTACTAGCTAGCCAGTATATTATCACCATTATATTTTCATTATTCTATGAATTTGTATGATATTATTCTTTTTCACTCGAATATTGTTTCATTAATTCTCTAGTTTGGTTTGTAATCCGTTGAATTTTGGAAAGCAACACGAAATTGTAAAATGCCTATTTTCTACTTCTATGAATCGATTCTGCGAATTCAGTTTTCTTCTTCATTCAAACGAGATTAATCTCTCTCAAAATCATTCGTAGTTTCAACAACAATTTGAATGAATTGTTGAAATTAGGTCAAATTGAAATGTAGCTGAATTTCGCCGCCCCTCCTAAAATGGGGGCTCAATGAATGTGTGAATGTGTGACATTTGTCGGTGAGGTGTTTCTCCATCAATACAGGGAATTATGACATATTTAGCCCTTCTACTTTTAGATATTATGAATTGGGTCCTCTATCTTTTCAATTTTGTTTCAGTTTTGTCCTTACCAAGTCTAATGCAAATAACTAATATAAAATTTCAATTTTCTACAATGAGAATACATCTGCATAAAATATTCAATATTATCAAATTCTAAAAGTACCTTACAATATTATCATTTTACCTTTGCCATTATACAACACAGAATTAAATAAATAATAAATAGGATTATTTATGTTTTTAATATGTATTTATTTTTAATGTGGCGTGTTTAATAATGGATGGGATAAATATATATATATATATATATATATATATAGATTTAATTTGAATAAAGTTGGAAATGCGTTGGAATCGATTAAAATATGATGATACAATTACTATTTTCGTAGTTAAAGTGATATCCTAACTTTACAAAGATGTAAAATGTGATAAGACTCACATGAATCACATAAGTTTTGTAGAGAATGATTTAAAGTGTAAAGTAGTTTTATATTTAGAATAATAAAGGGGGAAATGTTAATAATGAAAAATGGAAAGAAAAGGAAGCACATGGTTTTCATAATTGGAAAGGGGTGGAAGTCATATTGACAGGCATATGTTACCAATAATATTATAGAGTTAATTAAAATGTAGGTTAGAGAATAATGAGAGGTCATCAACTTGAGGGTGATATGGCAATTAATTATGTCCATTCCCATCACCACAAAAACACACTCACACTATAGCTGGCAATATCTAATGCCCCTATGCCTATCAAGATCTAAACACTCTTCTTCTTTACTCAAAAATCACCACAAATATATATATATCAGTTAAAGCTTGTGTGTGTAGTGTTTTTAAAATGTGTCATTGTCTTGAAATTAATGAATGTTTCAAATAGTGACTAATTTAGGTATAGGGAGTTTTTATTGAGATCACAAGAGTCCTTTTATTGAAGTGGATCTAAAGGATCTAGCTTAGGTTAAGGTTGGAATATTACTTTTTCAATTTGTCACCATTCATTAACTTTTCTTTGGGCCTTATTTTTACCTGCAACTTGAGTTTCATTTGTTTCTAATTAACAATAAGAATCTTTTTGACACCTCATAACAATTATACCTCAGGTATTATTAACATTCTTTGTAAAAAGGGTCTTGAAGCTCACTCTATTTATATAAAAAAAAAAACCTTAATTGTTTAAAAAATATTTCATAAAAATTATCTTGATGACATATTTTATCATTTTTTGTCATCAACTAAACCTAGCATAACACTTTCCAAATAGCCCAATACCTTAAAATCGTTGGCTAACTAATATTTATTCCGAATATGTCTTAAGTATCACTTTTGTAATAATATCTTTTATTTTCAAGTTCCTTCATAGGTGTCTTCTGTTAACAAACTTTAGGACATCCCTAACCACGGCATAATATTTATTATAAACTAGTAGTGTACCCGTGCAACCGTGTTATATATAATTATTAAAAAATATAATAACATATAAAATGTAATGATTATTATTTTAACAAAACTATATTGATACTTTTTTAATTTGCATTAGTATAAAGCTAGGTATTTTAACTTTAAATTTATGTCATTATAAATAATTATATTCGAAAATATTAGAAATTTGAAATATATAAAGTAATATATTAATATATGGATTAAACAAACAAATAAAACAAATTTGTGTCAGAACATTACATGGGTAGTGAAATTTTAAAAAATAAGTTATATGTATTAGAAACGTTATGATTTAAGTATTGAGATAAATAATTTATATTTTATTGGCATTTATAACTATAAATACACACATATTTTAATATTTTTTTGGTTCAACGCCACATATAACTCATTTAATAAAAAATTATATCAGTTTATCAAATACATAAAAATCTCTCTTGCTATCTATTTAAATGAAACAATTCAAAATTGGACTTAATCTACACATTTTGAATAAAAAATTATGAATAATAATTATAAGATTGATAAGTCAATATATCAGGGACTAAGAATGATGAAATTTTAATTTGTGAAAAATCAGAAAAATTACCTCTGTCCAATCCCTTATGCCACATCAATTAATCAGAATATAATATAAATAAAATTTGACAAAAAATAAATATAAAATAAGAAAGATAAAATAAAATATTTGTATATTTCAAATGAATAAGTTGGTTAACTTGCAATAATAATTTTAATCTAATTTTTTCTATTTGATATGATTTATATGTGTAATCTATTAGGTACACCTATAATATTTTTTTTATTTCTACATTTTAATATCAATTTACAATAAATTAATACTATATATCATAAAACGTTTAAAAATGAAAAATCATTGAAGGCCACATGCATACATTTCCATATTTCAGTTTGATAAATTTTATATGAATATTAAATTTAAGATCATTAAATAATGATTGATTTTATATATTATATATTTAAAATTGATTTAAAATATGGTAAATTACAAAAAACAACCCCAACTATCGATTTTTTTAAAATTGCAACCTAATCTGTTTTTTTTTAAGATTGCCACCCAGTTTTTCAGTGGTTTTGCCGATTGCAAAATTTTCGGTCATTTTTCCAGCAAATGAATTAATTTTTTTTCACTTTGCAACCCAAACTTTAATTTTTTTGTCCAATTGCAAATCATGATTTTTTTTCGCTTCACACTGATACATTTATGTTATATATATGAGTGTGACATTTATATTATATAAGTGTGATCAATATTCATAAAATAAATATCAAGGAAATATAGGTCAAAATTGGTAAAATATATGTAACATTGGTAAAAAATAGATGGAATATCAATAAATATCGAGAAAATATTGGAATATATTGGTAAATATAGGAAAGATAACAATAAATATATGTACCCATATTTCCATCGATATTGATATCGATATTTCACGATATTTCCGTGAATTTAAGTTACATATATTTCCACCGGAATCGAAATTTTCATTTTTAGTTGCAATATGATAAAAACACAAAGTTCAGGTTGCAATTAGATAAAAAAAAAAGTTGCAAAGTGAACAAATTAATCTTCATTTCGCCTGAAAATTTGCAATCTACAAAACCACAAAAAGACTCGGTGGCAATCTGAAAAAAAAAAAGATTATGTTGCAATTTGAAAAAAGTCGATAGGTGGAGTTGTTTTTTGTAATTTACCCTTTAAAATAAGTATTTAAAAATAAGATGAAAGATAATAAATACTCCCTCCGTCTCTACGAACTTTGCCTACTTTCCTTTTTTTGTTTGTCCCAACTAACTTTGCCAGCCCAAAAATGGCAAAGAAAAATTTACTCCCTTACCCTTCCATTTTTTTCATTTTACAACTTTTACACTCAAAAAGCACACATTAATTACAAAATTGCCACTAAAAACATTAAAATAACACATCACATCAAAGTCAACAGTTTTTTCTTAAACTCCGTGCGGTCAAACCGTGGCAAAGATAAGGGGGACGGAGGGAGTATATAATCCCTTATTTCATCTTATTTATCTATTTATTTTTTTATTTGAAATTTCTATACAATAAATACTAAATTGAGTATCATAACTGATTTCTTAAATTAAATATTTATTTATTTGTATTGAATTTCTTAAAATACAATAAATATGTTTATTTATTTTTATTTGTATTGAGATTCTTAAAATACAATAAATAGATTTATTTGTATTGAATTTCTTACAATAAATACAGTATGAAAGCAATCGATAGATTTCTTAAAATAATAATTATTTAATAAGTAGATAATTTATTACATTTATTTTTGGCAGAATATCCTGCTTTTATATATATAGATAAGATTTTAGTTCATTGTAAAAACTCTCATTCATCCCTATTAATCTGCACTAAAAAGAATTATTTCTTAATATTACATGAAAAAATAAATGAAAATAAATTACATAAGAATGTTTTCGACCTTAATACTTCAACTATAAATAAATAAAACATACATTATTCTCTGTATTATCTAAATATTATTATATACAACAATCATAAATGTATACAAGAATTGAGTGGCTGAGATTTAGGATATAGGACTAGTATAAAACAAAACAACACAAAAAATGGAGTAATGCGTTGAAAAATTATGGCCGCCATCTCCACCAATACCAGTATCCTCTCGCCGCCGTCTCAGCAGCGCCGCCGCTGCCGCCTTGTCTCTATCTCCTCCACAAACCTCCTTCAGTTCCCAATCAACAACAAGCTGCTCAATCGTCTCAACACCGCGGTTGCTCCGATTTCCACCGCTCCCACCCACGTCTCCGCCACCGACGTACAGGATTCCGCTCCGTCATCAATTACCACCAGTACGATAATTCCCCTCAACTATTCAATTATTCTTAACCTAATCAGATTTCGTCGATTTTGACTGATTTGAATTCAGATTGGGTGGAGTTTTGCGACAAGGTGTCCGGCGAATGGGACGGATTTGGGGCGGACTTCACGGCGGAAGGGGCGGCGGTGGAGCTTCCGGAGTCGGTGGTGCCGGAGGCGTACAGGGAATGGGAGGTGAAAGTGTTCGATTGGCAGACTCAGTGCCCAACCCTGGCTGAATCCAATAACAACTCGCCACGTGTCCTCTACAGAAACGTCAAGCTCCTCCCCACCGTCGGATGTGAAGCCGACGCCGCCACCGTGTACACCGTCGAGCAGAGGATCATTTCCCCGCCACATGATTCACCCTTCGCTTATCAATCCACTGGCTGTTACGTAGCAGTGTGGCCCATTAGCAACACGAGAATGGAGTTGGAGCATTGCTTGATTGATCCTAGAAACAAAGAGTCTCGAGTTAGGATAATTCAGGTGGTTGAATTGCTCGAATCTGAGCTGAAATTGTCGAGCATTAGAGTGTTCGTCGAGCAATGGTACGGCCCATTCAGGAACGGAGATCAGCTCGGTGGATGCTCGATACGTGACTCCGCATTTGCTGCCACAAAACCCCTCGAAGTTTCACAGCTTTCCGGCCCCTGGCAGGGAGTTGCCGCCATTGCCAGTTTTCAAACTGGCCACGACGTAATATTTCCATCCGATCATCACATTTTGTAGTCGATGTATGAATATCATATAATCGTTTATCTTGCTGCACAACAGATGATCCAAGAGATCAGTGGCGAGTGCGCAAGCAAGTTGATCAGGGATGAGGACGGGCTTGTATTGCTGCCAAAACAGCTCTGGTCTTCCTTGACGAATAGTGCAGACATGGGTGAAACTTGGTGTGAAGTTGGATGGTTGTTGGATGAAGAAGGACAAGCCATCACTTCTAAATGCGTCTTTTCTACAACCACCGCAGAGCTCAAGGTCCCTTTTTTTTTCCTTCTATTGCACATGCTCGTCTTACGTATTTATATTAACTGCGATTCTGTTGCAGGAGGTCGCAATTGCAAGGGAAACTGCAGCTCCAGTTTGATACCCGGATACACTGAATACAAGACAATTTTGTTTTATGGAGAAAAAGTTCCAACTCTTGCTTCGACCTCCAAAGACACGAGAAGAGTGTACCAGAATTGCAAGAATGTTTCTGTATATAAGTTGAGGAGGTACAAGATGTAATCTTTCACACTCAATGTCTCAGAAACGCAATATGATCGTTTCGTTGCATGGATTACCATGCTTCTATCTGTCGCTTGTATGGTGTTATGCAGATCGATAAAGAATTATGGCAAAATACACATTCCATTACAGATTCTACAGAACCATCATCCTCAGCAATTTACGATGATCTTGTATCCATATACTACACGATACAAAGAGGTTTAAGGCCTCCATAATTATACAACAAAACAACCCCAACAACTTGATTGATGTTCTCTGTTTCGGAGTTCACTTTTACAATGCCTCGATAGATTTTCGAAGATCTTGACATGTGCCGAAAGTGCTTCACCATTGTAATAAAACTAGAAACGAATACTCACAAGCAGAAAAGCTGGCAACTACCTTTTACATGTTCAAAGTGAGAAGCTAAAGGGTTCCTAGACCTAGAGCATCTCTCATGCTTATATTCAAGCTGTTTCGCATTGTTCGCCTCCCAATCCCGGCATTGCCTTTCGTCATCATAGCAACAAACTCTCCATAATCGATCCTTCCATCCTGTGTGGTATCACGTATGAAGCGAGGTTAACAATGTGTTCCATTTATCAACATCAAAGACCAAGATTTTTTACCGATTCAGAAACGAGAAGAACTATATAACATTTGTTTCTTACGTTGTCTTGATCAACTTCTTTGATGATGTCTTCGAGGAAGACGTCTGTCATGTGGTGTTCTATGCAAGCTTGTTGAAGTTCATCGACTGTAATATAGCCACTTCCATCCTTGTCAAAGTATTTGAATGCTGCCCAAAGATGTTCCTCCCGTTCGAGCTTATTCAAGTGAATCGTTGCTGCTATGAATTCACCATAATCGATGGTTCCACTGTTGTCTACATCAGCCTGCAAGCACGGAACTTATCAGACCAAATTGCAGATACAACATAATAAACTTGTCAACTCTGATAGGCAAAGAAGACTCGTTTGTAAAGAAGACGAAGTGTTTTGTTCTCCCTATTCTTTGCCTACAAAACCGACCAAAACCAAAGTTCTTCATGCTTATTACTTGTTATAAATATATTAATATGAATCGGAGGTAAGTCTAGTTCTATGCAAAACAATAACAATGTACTGATGAAAACAAGAAATCGCAGTTTTAATCCTCATTAACAAAGGGCCGATAACTGAAGCACTGAATGAAATTCTAAACACGAAGAGCCAAGAATAAGTCGTACCGCATCCATAAGATCGCGAATTTCTGTATCCTTCAAGGTGGATCCATATTTCCTCAAACCAGCTTTGAGTTCATCAAATGTGATAGCTCCACTATTATCAGTGTCCATGGCTTTAAACATCTCTTTTAAGCCAGCAATCTCCTCTTCAGACAAGCTTTCAGCTATTACCTGCAGAAGAATACGAGTCCACGTAAGTTAATTTCCTCAATTTTGAGATCATTATTGCATTTGCAGTTAGCTAGCAACATAGACATACATACCCTTAATGCCATTTTCTTCAACTTATTCATTGCAGAAAATTGTTTTAAACGAGAAAGTACAGCTGGGTCGAGGGCTCTATCAGGCGCAACACCATTTTCACATATCCAAGGATGACCTGTATGGTTTACATACAAAATATCAAGAAATTTTAATAAAAACACACCAAAAAAACCTACTTTATCCTGAAACTACTTGAATGCATTGGATATAATAATCTCCAGTGCAAGAATTTTGGCACAGAACAAGTAATATTACTACAGAAATATCGTTCTCTTGCATAGATAAAAGCATTTTGGAACAAACAGAGTCAAAAACAAGCATATCATGATGATTAAAGCGTTAATAAGGTAAGAGGGAAAGCAAACATACATAGCACTTCATGAGCAGTCAATCGCTCCGAAGGCTGCATGCATAACATCTTCCGAATAAGATCCTTAGCACTTTCTGATATCAGCGGCCATGGATCAGAATCGAAATCAATATGTCCTTTTAAGACAGCATCGAATATTCCCTGCTGCGTTTCTGCACGATTACCAGTAATCATCAGTTCATGAGGATCATGAAAGGAATGTCTATAGGGATTAGAGTAGTAACTAAACAAACTTTATTACCAGCCCAGAAAGGAGGCACCCCACTTAGCAATATATACACAATAACACCTGCTGTCCAAACATCAGCTTGTGGGCCATAATGCTTCAAAAGAATCTCAGGAGCAACATAGTATGGACTCCCAACCACATCAGTGAAAATCTGACCTGAAGAAACAAATCATCTATGAAGTAAAAACAACATCAAGAACAAGAAACTGCACTGTCCTAATAACACACCTGGCTTGAAGAAAACAGAGAGCCCAAAATCAATAGCCTTAAGAGAGAAATCATCATCCTTATTAACCAACAAGAAATTCTCAGGCTTAAGATCTCTATGCATAACTCCAAGCGAATGGCACGCCTCGACTACGCCTACTATGATCTTGGTCAGCTCAGCTGCCTTGTGCTCACTATAATGCCCCCTTTGTATAATCCGATCAAACAACTCACCACCATTGCAAAGCTCCATCACAATGTGAACATAAAGAGGGTCTTCATAAGCCCCTTTAATGGTGACTATGTTCTTGTGGCCAGCTAAATGGTGCATTATCTGAATCTCCCTTCTTACATCCTCGACATCCTCTCTTGAGATCAACTTCCTCTTGGTAATAGATTTGCAGGCGTATTCAATGCCAGTGGAGATCTCAGTGCACAAATAGGTTGTCCCAAATTGGCCCTGCCCTAATTTATGGCCAAGATTGTAATGATCTCTGATGTTATCAGTCTTATGACCCAACACATAGTAAGCTTGGTTGGTGCTGTTCCGGTTCATGATGCTGTCCTTTTTGGGCGGCAAAGCGGGCTCCTTTTTCTGGTCCGGTTTGGGGGTTTCTTGAGCAATGGAGCTCGAATCGGGCTGGGGCTGGGGCTGGAAAGGTGGCGGTGCGGGCTTCGAATTGGCCTGATCTTCGGGCTTGGTATAGCCCTGTAAAGGATTATCACCTCCCAATGATCCACGGCATGTGTTGCCCATCAAACACCTTCACTGCAATTTCCAACATCCAATTGTTCTATTCTTCCACGATCCGAAACAGACAAGATTCTGGGAGATTGGAAACGAGAGATAAGAAATCACGTGTGTGGAAATGGAATTACCTCCTTCTTCGTTGAAGAACAATCACAGATCGGGCCCAGAATCAGAAAGTATTTAAATACCGGAAATTATGGTGGAAAAAACATTCAGGAAAATATGAAAAAGAGGAAAATAGATGGGCGGATCATGTGTGGAAAGAAAGATAAATGGATTGAAAGAGAGGTGATTGAAGATTGAAGAGAGATGGGGAGAAAAAAACGGGATCTTGTAAGAATATCTTTAAGCTTTACCATGAAAATATGTAAGCAGAGGAGACGGAGTCAATAGTCTTCGCACGTGCATGGATATGACGATCAAATGTAAGAAACACATACCTTCTCTTTCTCTCTCTAAAATATATATATTTATGAGTAAATTTTAGGTGATACTCTTTTGCAAATCATTTTATTTAAGATGAGTGTATTTATAATCTGATCTTATAATTTATATATAAATTTGTAAAAATAAGATTGATTAGTGGATAAAAAGGTTCGTCTCACGTAAATTATTCAAGCGACGGTCTCACGCAGGTTACTTAAGTGGTGAGGTAATTACTCCTATCATTAATCCTCTTGTATCGAATATATAATACAAATGAGATTCCTTATTTCATTATTTGTTTCATCCATTCTAAAAAAAATTGTATATAAATAAGAGTTCGATGACCAAAATACCCAATTTCATATAAGGGATCACAATTTTACCCATCATTATAATATTTATACCCCTTATACCCACAAATTTAAAATAATGTCCCCAAATATCCATTTTCACATTTGTATTGAATGTCAGAAATTGAAAGTCAGAATTTAAAGTACTAATCATCTATATTATAATATATATTGATTGATTGGAATAATTAAGGAATGTGGCAAAAAAAATAGCAATAGATAAATTAAGAATTACTTACTTAATTAACTAATTAACTAAATAAATTTAATGAATTAACAAAGTTCATGCTCAATTAATTAACGAATTAACTAATTAACGAAATTAATTAAAAGAAAATAAGCATTAATAGACTTAACGAAAGTAACAAAAATGATTAATTTTTAAAAAGTTTACTTACGATAGAACTCTACGAAATAATACAAATTAATTAACAAAAGTTTTAAGAATTAACGAAATAAATTTTAAAAAAACAATTCCACCTGCCACACCCACCCACCCAAAGCCAATTTATTACTAGGGTTAACGAACTCATATCCTTTTCTCTTCTTTCTCCTCCTTCTCTTCCTTTACTCCCTCCAGCAGCGGCGCCTCCCCTTCTCCTCTTTTTTCTCTTCTTTGCTCCTCTTTCAATGGCTGAACAAGTTAGTTTTCTAGTTGTTTTGTGTGATTGTTTTATTTTGTTTGGATTGTTGTTACTTCTTGTTATTTTGTTTGGATTGTTGTATCTTTATTAATTGATTCCATTAAACTTTCGAAAATTGGTAGAAAATTGAATAGGAATTATTACGGAAAAAAGTGTCGAATTTCGTTAAGCAGTATATATTAAGGGGTTATCGAATCAATGTACTGAAATAATCAATCAATTTCGTTAACCCCTAAAATTAGTGGGGTTAACGACATTGTAGAAAATTTGCTTAAAATTCGTTAACCCCTTAAATTTAAGGGGTTAACGAAATTACAGAAATTGTTCTTTAATTTCGTTAACCCCTTGAATTCAAGGGGTTAACGAAATTCCAGAAAATTGATGCTTATTTCATTAACCCCTTAAATTTAAGGGGTTAACGAAATAAAGATGTATTCGAAGCTTTTTGTTTCGTTAATTAGCCCTACTTTTTTATTAGCTCTACTTTTTAAGTCGTTAATTATTATTAATTTTGTAATTGTTAAGCCCTACTTTTAAATTAGTTAAATTAGTTTATGAATTAGTTAAACCCTACTTTTAATTAGTTTATTAAGCTAATTTGTTAATTAGTTGATTAATTTTTAAATTTGTTAATTAATGAAGCCCTATTTTGAAATTAGTTAATTCATTAATTAGTTAAGCCCTACTTTTAATTAGTTAATTTTTAATTAGCTTAATTAATTTATAATTCGTTAGTTTATTAATTTTTTAATTCGTTAAATGGTTTAGTTAATTTTTTTAATTCCTAGATAATTTGTTAGTTTTGTTTATTAGTTAACTTTAATTTTTTAGTTAGTTCGTAGTTAATTATTATTAATTCTTTAATTTGTATTTTTTGTATTCGTTAATCCCTTTAATATTGTTGGAATTCATAGAATGTTTTGTCAGGGTTGTTTAATTATTTTAACATTTGTAAATATACAGATTGAGGGCCGTTACGTTCGTGAGGCATGCCAGCGAACCATCGCATATATAAATGGATATGTTCGCCTTGCGGTACTTGATGAGGTCAAGGCGCAACTTCGATCTATGGGTCGACGGTGTCTCCAGGACTTTTGGAGGACGAGTTTCGGCCATTTCCTACAGTGGAAGACGGAGAGAGAGTCTTGCAAGGCTTTCTTACACGTCCTCATGTCATATGAGGTGCGTGCTGATGAGATGCAGAATTGCTCATATGCAGCTCGTTGCTCCTCATCCAAGTTTGTCTCCACATCTTCATCCAGAACAAAGTCATCTTCTGTATCAATTGGATCTACAAAAAAAAAAGAAAAGAAATATATATATCATTGATATGTTAATTGTATACACAAATATTCACATATGATCAGTTAGGTAGTACTTGATTACTTGTTCGAGGATCATGGTCTTCTTGTTCCCGCTTTTCTTCAAGTGGCGGTTCTTCAGCCTCATTAGTTGGGGCCACATTTAGGTCTAAATAGTTCAACTCATTGTGTGGATCACATCTAGATGAGGCCGGCCAAGGTATACTTGGCTCATTTGAAGATGTTCGAACCAAATTGTCATCTAAACCCCATGCTGAATAAAAATCCCGGTCCTCTTGTAGTCCTAACGGAACATTTGACCAATCCAAATTTTGAGACTCCTCAATCAATGTATCAAAACTTTGAGCACCAACATGTGTCTCCTCATCTAATGAACATTGTTGTTCATGATAAGAAAAATCATCTGATACTCCCAAGTCTATCCGTTTCAACGAAACAAACAGAACTAGTAGTCCATACTCATGTGAAAAACACTCATGCAAATCAAAATCATTCATGATTTTCTTCTTCTTCAATCTTCCATTCACTTCTACTAGAGAATAGATCAAATACCGCCAACAACTCAAATCAGCAAGCATAATCTCATGTAGCGAACTCAATAAATCTTGATATGAAAATGTTTGGAGATTGATCATTGATTGAATGTCATTCACATATTGCAAACCATGTCAGTAACCTCCATGACATATTGCCACTGAAAAAGTCATCCCTATCCCTGAACAAATATAAAAAAGAAGTAAAATAATTATCAAATATAGCTTTATTATCAAAGAAGTAAAATATAGCTTAATTTTGTTAACCCCTGAAATTTAGGGGTTAACGAAATTAAAGAAAATTTTCACAAAGTTTCGTTAACCCCTTAAATTTATGGGGTTAACGAAATTGAAGCAAATTTTCTTTAATTTCGTTAACCCCTGAAATTTAAGGGGTTAACGAAACTTTGTGAAAATTTTCTTTAATTTCGTTAACCCTTTAAAACCCCTTAAATTTAAGGGGTTAACGAAACTTCTGAAAATTTTCTTTAATTTCGTTAACTCCTTCAATTTAAGGGATTAACGAAACTTCTGAAAATTTTCTTTAATTTCGTTAACCCCTTCAATTTAAGGGGTTAACGAATTTGTTAACTTAATTAACTCAATTTGTTTCTTTAATAATTTTTTTGGTTAATTTTTCGATCATTCTTACACTGAACTATAATTAAACAAAATCTCAACATTCAAACAATAATCTAACTAAATCAAACAATAACCAAACAAAATAAATTATGGACAACTAACCTTGAACTATAAACAAATTCAACTTTAAACAATAAAAGTAGTTTATGCAACTATAAACTACTACTAAATGCATTGAAATACTTACTTACCTTGATGAATACTCTAAATTTTAAGTGGATGAATCTTTGAAACTTCAAATTTTTAGAGAACTTCTCACTGAATCTCTGAATGTGAATTTTGTGGAATGAATTCGATTGTAAATTTTGAATATTAAAAGTAAGGTAAATTTTTTCTTCATATCAAATCAAATATTGTCTTATTATTCACATGTGTAAAAGTAAAAGTAAAAGTCTATAAAAAGTAAAAAAAAAAAAGATTCTTATCTCTGCAAAATAAAGTACAAATATGACTTGAAAGTCAAAAATGAGTATTTCGGGCTAATAGTTTATATATATGGGTAGATGGGGATAAAAAATTATATTCATGGGTAGTGAAATTAATTTATTATAGGTAAATGGGTATTTGGGGTATTTTCTCTATAAATAATGTTATCAATTAACATGTAAAATTAGTGGAAGATAATAAAACATAACATAAAATATTAAAGTGTGACAGATGGTTAATATATAATACTTATGACTTTTATAATATAAATATATAATTATTGATGCAATGTATATTAAAAGTAGGCAATATAGATTATAAACCTTGAAATATTTGCTTTTTATTTTTTATTTTTTATCCACTCGAGTTGAATCCTAAAAAGTCTGTAATGTGAATGTAACAACAAAATGAACATCAACTCATTAAAAGTAAAAGTTGTGGGTGTCAAATGAAGTTAAAGTCTTAGTAAAAGTTGGTTTTAAAAGAACAAATGATATTAGATTCTATATCAAAAAAATTAGATTATCTCGTACCACGCCTAGATTGAGGCAGGTAAGGCCAAATTGTTTTCTATCTAATTCCAAACATTAATATCTCGTACATTTTTTTCTGTGTTTATAAATGACATCACTATTTATGAACATACGACGAGTACGGTATATCAATTCCATTTCCATCCACAATGACAGGTTCGTTGTCTTTTCAATTGAGGACATTTTCATGTTATTACAAATTTGGTGGGAATTTTGATGATTTAGTGTATAGATCTATCCACCTTTTCATTTATTTCTTTTTATACTCCATCCATTTTAAAGCTATCATTTTAGGAAATGTAATTAGTGCATATCATTATTTATTGTACTTTTCTTTGTGCTACTAAACATTATCATAGCTGGTAAATATTGGATAGTATAGTCATTTCATTACCATAATTATAATTAACAAATGATCAATGTGGAATCAAAATGTCAAACTTGGACATCAAACCTTAAATCTGACAACTATCCCAACCAATCAAGGACAAAAAAAAACCATCAAAATTGACAAAGTCAACTTTGAGTTTGTAAATGATTAGAACTCAATATTCAAACATATGGGCATTAACAGTAATTTGCTTTGCTGTCCCTACTGACTTGACCAGCCCATATCCAGCAACTCTTACACATCCTATCATGCTAAATACATTCTTTTCTATATTTATATATTCATATATATAAATGAACCTACATTTATCAATACAAAAATGCTTCATTATTACCAGACAATGTCTATGGGCAAAAGAGTGGGACGTGGAGAAACCATGAACACCACCATATAAGAAATCTTCGTGTTAACGGAGCTTAAGACGATCATTTCTTGATCCATATACAAAAACGTCGACTTTGGCTTAAGGAGTCACTTGATAGCCCAGTAATTCAGTGTCTTTGAGATGTGTTTTCAGCCCTCCACTGGTAGGCCTGTATGTCCCGACATTTTAAACATAAGGGACTTGAATTCGCCCATACATAATGTTTGTGTTTTTAAAGTACGACATGTGAAGAGATTATACTTACAGTCCATTAAACACTTTGATACTGTCATATAGAAACCATTGTAGTGTAATAACAGGACCCACAATTGCAATTCGAATTGGAAGACTTCTGGTGAACAAATTGGCCAGCCCGATTTTCTTTATAGCCTGAAGAAACACCATGGTTAAAGCTATACTCTTATTCAACATCAAAGAAGTATCGAAGGACTCGGTTCAAATACAATACCTGCATTACACTTGCAGCCTTGTTATTGTAAAGTGATGAGATTATGTTGTCAGCAGGGTTAGAGATTAGAGTACCAAAGGCTCCAGCTGTATAGCCAGCTAAACATGTCACCGAAAGCTGTTGGGCTATCGAACAATCTTCCCTCTTTCTTTGTATAATCTTGCTATACATCAGATCCACTGAGTGCTCAAATGTTGTAAACATAATCATGGAGACTGCCAAACGAAGTGAACAAGCTAGCAGTTTAATACGCAGAAATAATTAACAGATGTATCCGTTTACCCAAAAAAAAAAAAACACATTATATGTGATGTTAGTATGCTGACTAAAGGTGTAATAAGCTGTGGATTATGATGCTTTGATGCTCTTGTAATGTCCTGAGGGACAGTATCTGTAGTTAATCACATAACACAGGCAGCCACAGATGTCTAGTGTGCCAAGAATAGATGGACAAGCAAAATGCATGTCCCATAGTTAAACAAGGAGAAGAATGCATTATCGATGTAAATGTAAAGTTCAAATCAGAAAGAAACACAACCAGAGAACATTAACATATGAATTAACCATATAGGACACAAATAGGCCAAATGCCAAATATAGTGGATGGTGTTAAGCTAAGTACATGAAACAGGACTTTATTGATCGATATTCCTAAAAATGAGACAACAATGTTTGATCATCGACAAAGTTATTAAGTAGCAAGGATAGGTATACCAAAAAACAAAGTAAAAGTCTACACATGATACACAATTTGAAAGCACCAAAGCAATTCATTACATGGAAGGTTGCGGCCCCAGAGTGGAACGAGACCCTTGTAGAATCTGCAAACAAATTGAACCAAGACATGTAAGCATTGTCATATCTAAAGTTAAACCCAATGGAGTTAAGTAGGCTAAATTACCCACGGATCCCTTCATTGGCGTAAACCTTGGGAAATCCATCAGCCAAGCCCTTGGCAAAACTTGGCTGGGTTTGAACTCGAACTTTGATCGCTTCGAATGGGCAAAGAGCAATGTCAGCAAACACTTGAGCAGATGCACTGCTGAGAAAGAACACAACACCCTTCCTTTGATCCACCATTAGATCACCATAAACCTTCTTGAAATATTCATAAAGACCAAATCTACATCCACCTTGTACACCATATCCAAACAGTTTTCCAGACCAACCCCTCCAAAGAGCAGAAGCACCTTCTTCTCTACACAGAGTACTAAACCCCGATACAATGCCGTTATACTTGCTTGGATTCACCTAAAACATGCATATTAGCAAAGATATCCAGAGTTTAGGAACCCTAATCACACTCCTTACCTTTCTAATTTCACAATCATCGCATACATGAATTCCCCAAAATAAAACAAACATTCATTTCCACATATTTACAATTCCAATTCAAACTGAATCAAACAAAAATAATTATGAAGAGGAGAATCACTAACCTGCATGTTAACCTTCAGGACATCGAGAGGGGTGAAGGCGAGGTGGGTGGCGGCGGCGCTGAGCATTCCTCCGGCCGCGCACACGCCGTAATACTCCGCCGTGAACTCCTCCACGCTGCGCCGCCTGCTCTTCATCTCCGACCGAATTTGTGCGAAGTAGACGATGATATTCGCATTGGCTAATTCGCTTTTGCTCGATCAAACACGATTACCGGGCGTGATTCCAAGATTGTGGGAGGGCATCGTTGTCCGTTGATTTGTCACAGAATCACCAGCTTTGTCTTGCTCCCAAATGCCTCCACGTATCCATGCTTACACCCATGACTTCTTCGCAACTTTCATTAATCTCTGCTAATTAATGTTTTTTTAATAAATAAAATAAAATAGACCATTTCTTAGTAGTATAAATAGGATGCCCTAATCCTTGGTTATTTATTTTGGGCTGCTGGGCTAAACTGGTATTGGCCCACCAAGCCCAAAACTTCTCATGATTAGGCCAACAAAGCCCAAAACTTCTCATGATTAAGGCCCAAGTAAATATACTTAACAGTTAGCTGCCATTGCACTGAAAACCCATCCCTTAAACCCTCTCTCTCTCTCTCTCTCTAGTTGGCCATGGCGTCCATTGCGTCGGAGAAGAAGAAGAAGCAGAGGAGAGAGAAGAAGCGTAGTCTATCAGAGTTGAAAACCCTAGGTCAGCAGCTGCTCATCTCTAAAGCGCACATCAACAATCTTCCGATTCTCCTCACCTTCATCACCCCTGATTCTCCTCCTCAATACGCCCTCGAATCCCTTCTCTCGCTCCAATCCTTCTTCACGCCTCTCGTCGCTCAACTCCCTTCCTCCACATATTCAAACACCGACCCCAACCCCGACCCCGAGCTGATTTACCTCACGTGGCTGCGCTCCAAGTTTGATGACTTTGTTCGTTGCCTCATTGACGTTGTTGTTTCATCCCAATCCGATGATGCTCTTCGGGTACAATCAATTCTTAGGAATAGTTATGTACATAGATTTGTTCCATGTGTTTGAACTTCTGTTTAAATGCAATTTCGATTGTCTCTATTCTGCAGGAAGTTGTGCTGGACTCCATAATGGAGTTTGTGAAAGTGGGCAACGCAGGAAAGTTTCATTCCGCTATTTATCACAAGCTTCTTCGTGCCATTGTGAGTTTGATTGCCTTTTCCGGTGTTTGTTTGCTCCTCTCTGTTCCTTTGTACTTGTTCTTATCATCTTCTTTGTTCCCTATGAGTTTCAGTGTAAAGATGGTGTTTTTTGATTTACATTTATTTTTTGAATTGTGTCTTGTGCCGGCAGCTTCTCTCAGAATCGGTCGTCTATGATACTCTATTGGATTTGCTTGCAGAAAAATATCTAGATTATGCAGATGTTTGGTATGTTCCACTATTCTTGAGGTTTCTCTTGAGTCTTGACCTTATAAGCTCACTATGCAATATAACTCAGATATGATGTGTGACTAAAAGATCTTTTAATGATGCATCAAGGTTCATTTCCATTTTTTATTGTAATGCTTGCTCAAGAAAGTGTTTTGTTCTTTTGTTGTTTCGATGTGATTTATATTGCGCAAGGTGTTGCCTGCATATAATTAAGAGGAATATCTTTTTTACTCACCATGGTCATAGTTATTTGGCCTCAATGTACTGATTTTAACTACAATTTTGTATTGTACAGTTATTTTACTTACATTATCCTTGAAAAGCAGGCTCTGACTTTGGAAACAAAAGGTATCTACTCTGTTGTGTTATGTTAGTTATCAATCAACATTGATTTCTCAGTACTTTTATAAAACATACTTCTCAATTAACAATCTTATTTTTATGATTGAAGACAGAAATGTAAGTGAGGATGTTAAGAATAATCTCCAGTCAAGAACAAGGTTAGCATATATTCCTCACTGAAATTGATCTTTGGAATTTTATCTGAAGTTGTGAACTTACGTATTCATCCTCTTAATTTGCCTATAACATTTGATTGACTGTTCAGCTCACATCAATTATTGTGCACATTTGAGTTTCGACTACAGATATTTCTCCTTTCCTGAAAGTTGCTCTTGCTCACAAAATATTCATAGAAAATGCTCGAGCATATGAGTACTAGGGCCCTATATATCTGAACATGAACCTTTTTTGTTTCTTCATTAACAAAATAAGGGGCAGAAGTGCAAGGTGTTAAGGTTACACACACAAAAAAAAAAAAAAAAAGCCTCTTTGTCATATTCCTCTATTACTGTCTCGCAATAGTCAAACTCCTCATATGTAGACCATTTAAAGTAATACAATAATTTCCATTCTTATTTCAGCCCAAAAAAACCAACTCAGTATTTCTGCTGAGGGTACTTAATACTTCTTGTGCTGTACATGTAGCATGGAAATTTCGATTCAGAAGATGTACAAGTTACTTTCTCGCATCCCACCATTGGATGCTTCAGAGGAAAAGTTAAAGATGTGGAATGATTTGGGTAATATTTTCTGGCCTTCACCTTGCAAATGTTTCCTTGTCAATTAAGTTTGTGGTTGGTTTCTTTTTTCATTTTCTATGGAACTTGTCATTTGATTGTTGCACTTGTATGGATGGATAAATATCTGAACTCCGTTGAATTCTTTATTCTAATTCACATTGTGAGGAACAATCCATGAAAAGAATCCCTGGTCATTGAGTTAAAACAAGAGTTAGTTACGAATCTCTTCCTCTTTTTTCCTTTGGAATAAGCTAGTAACAATCCCTTGTCATTGGGTTAAAACAATTGGAATTTGGTCATGACAACTTATTACAGCAAAGATATGATTTTTTTTTAATCATTTGAACGTCTTGTTGAAAATGAATACTGTCTTCTTTGTAATGATAATTAGATTCTAGCATATAGCCCAATTTTTAATGATAATTAGACTCCTGACTTGGAGATGGAAGCATCAAATGCATTTTACTTTCTGAACATAATGATGTTCTCCATAGATCAGGTCGATTAGCTGCATGTGTATGGGGCATTTTAGTCAACTTGTGTAGTGAGTGTTTTGTTGACATCAATGTTGTATTTTTTTCTACTCTGTATATAACAGGCACTTCCACCGAGAAAAGCAATAATATAGAACAGATTACTTCAGGAGATAAACATTCTAAGTCGCAAAAATCTAATGACAAGGTAAGTTCTTTTTTTTTTTTGGGGTGGGGGGGGGGGGTGGGAGGTGGTTGGTAGGAATTTAGAAAATTTAATATAGATCCTTATAATATATATTTGATTTCAGTTTCCTTCGAAGCATCCCAATGTTTGGTATTTTACAGGTTTTATCACCGAAAAATGCCGCAAGGAAAATGAAACTGAAGTTTACTAAAGCATGGATATCATTCCTCAGGTTGCCCCTTCCACTTGATGTATACAAAGAGGTAGAGCTGAAATATGTTGTCATGGATCTATTTTCTTTTATATAATGAATTCTTCTTTCATTATTGTTCTTAGTGTTAATGCATTCTCTCTTTTGACATTTCAGGCTAAATCATACTCTTCTGAGTTTAATAAAATTAGAGTTCATCTATGTTTTTTTTTGCTCCAATCTATAGACTGCAGTTTCAATGAAATATTTTTGATTACCTTTTAAATTCATTGTTAATTACATCTAATTTTGAGGCTGACAATCTTGTGGTTAAGTGCTTAGGGTAACATCATATTAACCAGTCTGGACTATAATTATTCTCACTAAATTTATTTAGATCTCTTAACTAATATATCCTTCTGTTCACTAATATATCCTTCTGTTCAATGTACAGATTCTTGCTACACTTCATGAGGCTGTCATTCCTTATCTCTCAAATCCGATCATGCTATGGTAAGTTACACTGAGTTCTGTGATTCATATTGTATGGGTGATAGTTTATTCTGTAATGCTTAATAATTGGTTTGACATGTTTCTGATCTGCACACATGCAGTGATTTCTTGACACGATCCTATGACATAGGTGGTGTTGTCAGTGTTATGGCTCTTAGCAGCCTATTTATATTGATGACACAACATGGTCTTGAATATCCCAACTTCTATAATAAACTTTATGCTTTGTTGGAGCCCTCTGTGTTCATGGCAAAACATCGAGCGAAATTCTTCCAAGTAAGTGATACAATTCCTTTGAAATTGTATAGGTTTTTATATGAATTTTGTTAGGTACCTACTGCTTGTTAAACTTGAGTTGAGAGGTTGTTGTAGGAATATAATCAAAATCTTTTATTTTGCAAACATCATCATTTCTCCACCATGTACATTAGTTTACATCTCTGATGGGGGACTGTATGTGTTCCTGTAGGTACGTGTGTGAGATGCTCAAATTGTTGATATGTTTAATAGTTAGCAACCTCAGTTTTATACATGCTACTGCCTTTTTTACCCATTTTCTTATATCACTCTAATGTACATAAGAAACCGACAGATCCATGAAACTTAACAAATGTTCTATGCCTGTAATAATTCGATGGAATATTTTTTTATCTATTCATTTTACTTTGTATTATTATTGCATCAATCATTGTTACAGTTTCTATTGAATAGCTTTATTATCACCATCATTGCAAAGGTGTGTAAGTATGCCGTTGCACAATGCGGACAAAATGCATATGCAAACATTTTTCAAATAACAATTATCTTGGAGCAACAATTAACAGTTGATTATGTCATCCTCAGTTGAGGGTGGTAATTATCTTTTTTATTATGTCATCCTCGGCCAAGAGTGCTAATTATTATTTTTATCATGTCATCTTCAGCTGCTGGACTCATGTCTGAAATCATCACTACTTCCAGCATATCTGGCTGCTGCCTTCTGCAAGAAATTGAGTAGACTTGCACTCTTTGCTCCTCCTTCAGGAGCACTAGTCATTATTGCTTTGGTTCACAACCTTCTACAAAGGCATCCTTCAATTAATTGTTTGGTGCATAGGGTAAGGACATAATTGTTTTCTTTTGTTTAGCCTTTAATCTAAAAGTTATACATTGATTGGTCATTACGTGATTGGATACATTACTGGCCATATAATCTGTCCACATTGCAGACTTCCAAGAAAAGGAAGTCAAGAATATGTATGTGACTATGTCTGTACTCACACACACACACACAATCACCTTTTACACATTAAACCACTCAACTTGGTAGCTGAATTCCTGCATTAAATTTTCAGGCCATCATTCCATTTCAAAGATCATATAAGCATCTTATAATTAAATCTTCTCAAAGTTTACTTAGTGACAAAATATATCCACTATGTAGGAAGGTGGTCCTGATTCTACTGAAGAAACTTCAGAAGAAGAACAAAGCAGTTCTGAAATTGCTGTAGACTGCAGTGCTAAAAAGGATTCGTTTGCGGATAATCCAGGAATTGATCACTTCAAATATGAGGAAAGTGATCCTAAAGAAGCTAACGCCATGAGTAAGTTCTATTTGTCTAGTTCTATCAATTGTTTTCCAAAGGAAAACTGATTTTCTCAGTTGAAGAAAGCTAATGTTTATGTCTATGGTATGACCGATCAGGGAGCTCTCTGTGGGAGATTGATACTCTTCGTCATCATTACAGCCCTCCAGTTTCGAGGTACGTGCTACATGAATATGGCCTTTCTAAGTGTCCTATTGGCCCGTATATCTGTGCACATGTCTTCATCCATTTTAAACCTACACTCTTCTCTTGTATCCAGATTTGTCATGTCCTTAGAGAATGATTTGGCTGTGAGAGCTAGAACTGCTGAAATTTCAGTTAAAGATTTTAGTTCCGGTTCATATGCAACAATTTTCCACGATGAGGTAACACCACTTCACTAAAAACTTCTGAACAGATCTCTCTTCAATTTTGCACATTTTATCTTTGATTCCATTTCCCCCAGTAGCCCCTGTTTGGTTGTTGCAACCTTGTAGCCATTATTAAGCAGTGCAGAACGTTAATCTTTCGTGCAGATTAGACGAAGGGTAAAACAGGTCCCCCTGGCATTCTACAAAGCAACACCCTCGTTTCTGTTCTCAGAGGCCGACTTTCCTGGTTGGACCTTCGAATCCAAGCAAGAAACAAATGAAACACGCGATGATCACAAAGACCCATCTGCAAAACGAAAACGAACCGTGCGATTGAAACCCAGTTCCCATTGAACTTCATGAGAGAAAATTTTGATCCCTCCTTTTCTCCTACATCTGGCAATCATGTCCCTGTGTTGTTGGACCAATTCAATGTAATAGTGTAGGCCACATTGATTCAATTAGAAAACGTGGTTTGGTCTTTTCATATTTCAAACTGAGAAGAAAGAGATCCTGTCAACTTGTTGCGTGTTATATTTGCAGACTTTGAAAATACTGTTAACGATTATGACTATATACGTAATCCGTGTCGCCAATTACATCGATCTTATTTCAATCTTTATTTGAATTGTTATTATAATCAATTTTTTTCATTATAGATCAAAATAACATTACTTTACATGTGTTGTATAATTTTAACTTCAATCAATTTTGAAGAAAAAGATCGAATACCATATATATTAGTTTGACCAATTACTACTATTTTGACCGATGATGAAAGTGTTTGATTACAATGATATTCGAAGCAAATATTATGATTTCTGCATTAATTAATTTCATAATCGGTTTGTCTTCTTGAAAATATTAAACGTGTGCAGTCAATACTATACGATTTTATCTAGGACAAGTCAATTTAATCCAGATACTATACGATCTTATACTATATATGGTACTTAATTTAAAATTGAGGTTACTAAATATAATAATTATAATTAACAGACAATTAAGAAAGGAAAAGTAATAATTGGAACCAAAAAAATACGAGTGGAAATGTCAATTTTCGACCGAATTGTGGGACCCACATATCCGCCATTGCTGAACAATCCAAATCCTTCTCTCTAAAATCCCTTTTCAGATGCAGAAATTCATCACCAAATTCGAACACCTTTCTTCATCGTACAAAAACAGACTGAATTCCGATTCTATCCATTCTCTCTCTTTCTTCATCGCGATTCAAAAATCTGTTGGTTTTGATTTTCCTCGATATTGAATGGGGTTCAAAAGGCGAAATGAAGCCGGTTCTTCCACACAGTCATTGCCGCGAGAAGACACTCCACTGTTATCCGGCGACGGCAAGGCTCAAGTCCTCTCTTCTCAGGCCAAAACCTTCGCCAATGTCTTCATCGCCATCGTCGGCGCCGGAGTTCTCGGCCTTCCTTACACATTCATGCGCACCGGTTGGCTGACGAGCCTCGTCATGGTCTTGTTCGTCGCTGTTCTCACCTACCGCGGCATGATGATGCTCATCCTCACCCGCAGAAAGCTGGAGGATTCCCCCGTTTGTGCTTTCCCTAAGATCGCATCATTCGGCGATTTAGGCTTCGCCGTTTGTGGCTCCGTTGGCCGATTCGCCGTGGATGCCATGATTGTTCTCTCCCAAGCTGGTTTCTGCGTCGGTTATCTAATCTTCATAGGTAACACTCTCGCCAATCTTCTCAGTTCCTCATTGTCGTTGTCAGCTGTTAATGATAGTATATTGGGGGTTTCTGCTAAGAGCTTTTGCATTTGGAGTTGTTTCCCCTTTCAATTAGGGTTGAATTCGATTCCATCGCTGACCTTATTGGCTCCTCTGAGCATTTTCGCGGATATAGTTGATTTAGGCGCGATGGGTTTGGTGATGGTTGAAGATGCCATCATCTTCACCAGGGAAATGCCAGTGGTTGAGGCTTTCGGATCTCTTTCGACCTTCTTTTACGGATTAGGCGTCGTTGTGTACTCTTTCGAAGGGATTGGAATGGCTCTGCCATTGGAGGCTGAGATGAAGGACAAGTCCAAAATCGGGAGGATTTTGGCCTTGACCATGGTCTTCATTGCTGCAATGTACGGTGGATTTGGAGTAATGGGATACTTCGCGTTCGGTGAAAACACGCAAGACATCATCACAGCCAACATGGGGCAGGGATTGTTGAGTACTATAGTCCAGCTAGGCCTAAGTATCAACCTGTTTTTCACGTTTCCATTGATGATGAACCCTGTTTACGAAGTGTTCGAGAGGAGGTTTTGGGAGGGGAGATACTGCTTGTGGATGAGGTGGGCTCTAGTTCTTGGAGTGAGTTTGATTGCGCTGTTTGTCCCAAGTTTCGCAGATTTCTTATCCTTGGTAGGAAGCAGCACTTGCTGTGTGCTCGGATTCGTTTTGCCTGCCCTGTTCCATTATCTAACATTCAAGGATGAGATGAGCTGGATAGGAGCTAGTTTGGATATTGGGATCATTGTTTTAGGTGTTTTCCTTGGAGTTTCAGGGACATGGTACTCTCTTCAGGAGATTTTCTCTGTTAAGGTATGATGAGATAAATCACTAGCATTCTTTAGTTATAGTGTTATACCTTGTTCATTATATGTCCTTTTGCAAGACTTTTTCCCATTGCAAGTTACTTTTTACATACCTTTGAAGAAACTTCAATGTGTATGTCTTGTGAAAAAATAGTCATAAATAAATTTGCTCTGTTTTCAGTCTCATTGTACCATGTTCTAGTCAATAAATGTAATTGATGTGGAAGTTTTTTGTACATATGCATGCATTATGTGTGGTTAATATACTTATCTAGATATTTTTATTCAATGATTAACTTGTGCTAATCCTAGATAATTGTCGCATCTATCTTTATTTCACTGATGTAGTGTGTTCTACTTATTTAAGAGGTGTCCCTAGTCGCCTGAAAGTGACAAGAAATTATGTATACTAGGTCACCAATGCATTATTGCATTATGGTGATAACCTATCCTTGTTATGAAATTAGCTGATAATACTCTGGTTTTATTTTTATAAAACAAGAATACAAATGGTATCTTTTGTTAGTGTTCCTTTGTCGTTAGGATGTGATGTGACAGCTAACCGACTATTATGCCACGTTTCTGTCTATAGATATTGGTTAACATAAACTCTCAAATAGCTAGAGACATGAAACCTTGAAGTATTGTAGTTGGTTTTTTTTAGTAATGAAGGGAAGGAAGAGATGAGAGAGCCAAAGAGTCCTAACTAGCTCAGGACCCAGCCTTCATCACTAACATCCAATTCAAGGACTCCATGGCCTGTAAAAAACATAATACGTGAACTTGAGCTAAACATCGTGGCTCCTTGTACATCATGATCTTCTTGTTGCTGGATTTCAGAATGCTATGATTCTTCTGATCTTCACGTTGCAAGTATGGGCCTTCTTGCATTGCTTGTCCCTCATTAGTGAGTACTCATGTAGAATAAGCTGTTATTCATAACATCCATTTGTGCATATGCAAAGCAGTTCAACAAGATCCTGATTGATCTCTAGTGATCCTTATGCTGAAAATCACAATAGGATTAAACCTTTACTCTATAGTATCCGAACTGTATGTCAGGCTCTTCATCCTCAAAAAATACATCCACTCATTGACAAGCATTTTGCACTATGCATTGAAGTCGTGTTAGTTCTCATACTGGTCCTTGTGTGTCTTCACATAGATATCTAGATACGCCTAAACTTGAATATTTCGCAGACCGTTGAGTTTGAAACTATAAATTGTTGATCATCAGTTTGGGTGATGAGCAGAGCAGAAAATGCTGTCGTAATAACTCGTAAAGCGGGGAACAACTTCCTTGTACAAGTTTTCATGCGTATGTGTGACTGCGTCGAATATGTGATACGAGCAAGAAAGAGTCGGGGTGGGGTGATAGGTGTGGTGGTGCCTAACCAAACCAAACCATGATTCTCCAGTTCCATGGCTTGTAGTGTACTTGTCCACTTGCATAAAGAGGTTACTGTCTTGCCAGCCCCATTCACTCATGCTTTTCTGCCCCCATATCCCCACTTTACAAAACTTCACAGCTATCTTTCATGGTCCACTATATTCAATCCTATTTTGAAAAAGAAAGCTACTTTTTTCTTGGCATCAATGGCATTATGAAGAGTGATTAGTTTGAGATACAAGTGGGCTCGAAAAGTGAAGCCCAAAATGTAGTGGGCCAAGGCAAGGCCCACTACAACCACTTACATCATCTTCCTAAATTCTATTCTTCCTCCAATGCTTTGTGGAAGATATTTTGTCCTCATCCTAATGGTGTCAGTCTCAGACAATAACTGTCACAGCTCATCCTTTGTCCCTATCCCTTTCTTCTTTCCACTTAAGTCAAATTTTGTTCTGTTTATTTCAAATTGGGATTTGATTCGTATGTCTGTAAAACAATCTCATATGGGTCATATTTTTTAAAATTATAACAAGGCATGGTAAGTTACCATTTTAAGTGCAATATATAAAACATATATTTGAACAATGAATATTTAAAATTACAACATAAACCACAGCTTTTTAAATAGAACATCAAGACCTATAGTATACATGATGATACGTCGAGCATATGACGAAGTAATTATGCAATCACTTTTCCACAAGCACGTTTGTTTAAAGAGGCACAAATATGACTAAATAGCCATTTTTAGTCACTATACATCACATAAAAGAAATACTAAATATAATAACCATATCCTGAAACAAATTTATATGGAAATCTTTCATCTCCTGAAATAATTAGTTGAAAGTTAGAAATAATAAGGTCCTATTTGTGTACCCATGAAATTGCAGTTGAGAAAACAGAAATCACTAATTTCCATAATGTGAAAGAAACAAGGAAAAGTGTGACCACTACTAGTACTAGTAGCACATAAACAATGGCAGCTGTCAACAACCCATATTCATCTCTCTCTTTCTCTCTCTCTCTCTCTCTATAAGTAAACCCTCACTCTCAAACCACTCTTCACTCCTCCGCCCTTCGCCTCCGCCTCCGCCGCCATGTTAATACACTACTTATTCCTCTTCGCCTCCTTATTCCTTGCAGCTCACTCCAACAATGCCGCCCATTCCAAATCTGCCACTCTCAAGTACAGTCGATTCAACCCCAAGCTTCCGCCCACATCTCTCTCCTCCTCCAAGAAATTCGAGGGCTCATCGGAGTTGGTTAATCTCCGGTACCACATGGGCCCCGTCCTCTCTTCTCCGATCAACATCTACCTGATCTGGTACGGCAAGTGGTCCCCCTCGCAGCAGCTCCTCATCAAGGACTTCCTCCTCTCCATCTCCACCTTCAACCACCGCGCCGCCCCCTCCCCCTCCGTCTCCGAGTGGTGGCGCACCGCCACTCTCTACACCGACCAAACCGGCGCCAACATCTCCCGCTCCATCCTCATCGCCGACGAGTACTCCGACCATCTCTACTCCCACGGCCGCGATCTCACGCGCCTCTCCATCCAGCAGGTCATCGCCACAGCCGTCAAGTCCAAACCCTTCCCCGTCGACCACAAGACCGGCGTCTACCTCGTCCTCACCGCCACCGACGTGACCATGCAGGACTTCTGCCGCGCCGTCTGCGGCTTCCACTACTTCACATTCCCCTCCATCGTCGGCTACACGATGCCCTACGCCTGGGTCGGCAACTCCGGCAAGCAGTGCCCGGAGGTGTGCGCCTACCCCTTCGCGATCCCGGCCTACATGGTCGGTGGCGGCCCGGGGGCCCTCCGCCCGCCCAACGGCGACGTCGGCGTGGACGGAATGATAAGCGTGATAGGGCACGAGCTGGCGGAGCTGTCGTCGAATCCGCTGGTGAACGCGTGGTACGCGGGAGAAGATCCGACGGCTCCGACGGAGATCGGAGACCTGTGCGAAGGGCTGTACGGGAGCGGCGGCGGCGGGGGGTACATAGGGCAGGTGGAGAAGGACAAAGGTGGAAGAACGTACAATCTAAATGGGCGAAGAGGAAGAAAGTATTTGGTACAGTGGATTTGGAACCCCATTATCAAAGCTTGCTCAGGTCCCAATGCACTTGATTGATTCATCCATAAACTATACTCCACTATTTTTTTATTTATTCAATCTCTTCAACAAATACTGCTTTCCCTTCTTCATTATAATCATCACCATTGTTGGTTGATTCATAAAAACAAAAGAGAAGGGAAATTGGATTTTGGGGTTGTGATCATTTTGCGAAGGGTAAATGATGGAAATCTTGAAGATTAAAGTGATGGGTTTAATGGGTTTTAAAATTTGTTGAAAGTTTGAATTTGAAGTTACCGACATGTTTGTGGGAGATTTGATTATTTTAAAACATACCACATAAAGAGTATGCATTCAAATAAATAATTCTCATCCGCCATAATCTGTGTTTTTCTCAATTCTCATCTTCAGCAACATCTCAGGTGAGACGGGTTCACCGATAATTTCGGTGAGAGGGACCTGGAATGCCAATAAATTGGATTCATTTTTCCAAATTTGTATATAAATTAGTAAGTGAGATTATAAATTCACTCATTCGTGAGAGTTTAATGTGATATGTTTGTTTCAACAATGGGAATGCTAGTGTTGAGTGTTGACCCTCTCCCTCCCACTGTCTGACTTTCTTGATGGGAATTTGAATTTCTATCTTTCAGTGTTGTGTTGACTCTCTTTCTCTCTCTCTCAAATGGAATGTATGTAGGGAAGGTAATGATAGGAGTAGTAATATAGGTGGGGTGGGGTGGGGTGGGTGGGGTGGGGGGTCTAGTGGGAAACAGAAATGATGATGATCTTAAATAGCGGTGCCGGTGATCAACATTCAAAATTGACTTCTCCACCCAAGCAATGCCACCTCCTTTTCCAATCTCATCTATTCCAATTTTACCAATTACTATTACTAGTAGTGTAAATGTGAGTGTAAATGTGAAACCCACGATTTGTTGTATATATAATTATTAAAAAAATATATAATAACATATAAAATGTAATAATTATTTTAATAAAAATATATTGATATTTTTTTAATTTATATTAATATAAAGTTAGGTATTTTAATTTTAAATTTATGTCATTATAAATAATTATATTCGAAAATATTAGAAATTTGAAATATATAAAGTAATATATTAATCTATGGATTAAACAAATAAAAAAAAATTGTGTCAGAACATTATATGGGTAGTGAAATTTTAAAAAATAGATTTAATATCGAAAAATAAGTTATATGTATTAGAAACGTTATTAAATATTGAGATAAATAAATTTATATTTTATTGGCATTTATAACTATAAATACACACGTATTTTAATAAATTTTTTTGGTTCAACGCCACATATAACTCATTTATTTTAAATCAAATAAAAAATTATATCAACTTATCAAATACATGAAATCTCTCTTGCTATCTGTTTAAATGAAACAATTAAAAATTGAACTTAATCTACACATTTTGAATAAAAAAATTATGAATAATAATTATAAGATTAATAAGTCAATATATCAAGGAATAAGAATGATGAAATTTAAATTTGTGAAAAACCAGAAAAATTACCTATGTCCAATCTCTTATGCCACCTCAATTAATTAGAATATAAAATATAAACAAAATTTGAAAACAAATAAATATAAAATAAGAAAGATAAAATAAAATATTTATATATTTCAAATGAATAAGTTGGTTAACTTGCAATAATAATTTTAATCTAATTTTTTCTATTTGATATGTTTTATATGTATAATCTATTAAGTACAACTATAATATTTTTTTATTTATACATTTTAATATCAATTTACAATAAATTAATACTATATATCATAAAAACGTTTAAAAATGAAAAATCACCTGAAGCCCACACACATACATTTCCATATTTCAGTTTGATAAATTTTATATGAATATTACATTTAAAATCATTAAATAATGATTGATTTTATATATTATATATTTAAAATAGGCTAAATTACAAAAAAACAACCCCAACTATCGAATTTTTTAAAATTGCAACCTAATCTATTTTTTTTTTTAAGATTGTCACTCAGTCTTTCTGTGATTTTGCCGATTGCAAAATTTCCAGTCATTTTTCCGGCAAATGAATTAATTTTTTTCACTTTGCAACCCAAACTTTATTTTTTGTCCAATCGCAAATCATGATTTTTTTTTTCCGGCAAATGAATTTTTTTTTTCGCTTCACACCTTTATGTTATATATATGAGTGTGACATTTTATGTTATATAAGTGTGATCGATATTCATAAAATAAATATCAAGGAAATATTGGTCAAAATTGGTGAAATATATGTAACATCGGTAAAAAATCGTTAGAATATCAATAAATATCGAAAAAATATCGGAATATATTGGTACATATAGGAAAAATAACAATAAATATGTGTACCCATATTTCCATCGATATCGATATTTTCACGATATTTCCATGAATTTAAGTTACCTATATTTTCATTGGAATCGAAATTTTCATTCTTGGTTGCAATCTGATAAAAACACAAAGTTCAGGTTGCAATTAGATAAAAAAAAAAAATTTAGGTTGCAAAGTGAACAAAATAATCTCCATTTCGCCGAAAAATTTGCAATCGACAAAACCACAGAAAGATTGGGTGGCAATCTGAAGAAAAAAAAAGAGATTATGTTGCAATTTGAAAAAGTCGACATGTGGAGTTGTTTTTTGTAATTTACCCTTTAAAATAAGTATTTAAAAATAAGATGAGAGATAATAAATATATAATCCCTTATTTCATCTTATTTATCTATTTTTTTATTTGAAATTTCTATATAATAAATACTAAATTGAGTATCATAACTGATTTCTTAAATTAAATATTTATTTATTTGTATTGAATTTCTTAAAATACAATAAATAGGTTTATTTATTTTTATTTGTATTGAGTTTCTTAAAATACAATAAATAGGTTTATTTGTATTTATTTATATTGAGTTTCTTACAATAAATACAATATGAAAGTAATTAATAAGTTTCTTAAAATAGTAATTATTTAATACGTAGATAATTTATTGCAGTTATTTTTGGCTATTCTACTTTTATATATATATATAGGTTACTACTACTAACTACTACTCTCTAACTACAATTTTATGTTCTCTTTCAAAATATCTATGGGTAATTCTATACACACCCCATCAATACTAAACACACCCTATCTATACACACATTCTTAAAATAATAAAAAAAAAGAATGTGTGTATAAATGGGGTGTGTTTAGAATTTGATGGGGTGTGTATAGAATTGCCCAATATCTATACTTTCTCAAGTTGTTCTGTTATAACCCCTTGCCCAAAACTAGATTTAATAATAACAGAATGATCATGAGTATATATTATTCAGTATTAATCTGAAAAGGAATAAATGTAGATAATAAATAAATGTAGCCTAGAATTGATGGCATGGGCATGGCATTTTGTGAGCGTTGGAGGGGATTGAATATGGACGGTGCTAAAGTCATTGGAATAGTAGTATTATTATAATAATCATCTAAAAGTAGGTGAGAAGACCTATGTGCAGTAGATAGATATACATGCATTTTATTAATTAATTAATTAATACAACAACATAAGTGGTACATATATTTGGTGAAACTATCCTAGGCACCTTCCATAATGGATTTTGAGGTTGTGGGCCGTCAAACTCAGCCTCTCCTGGGCCTTATTCTATCCTATAGGCCCATCCCCAAAATACCTCATCCTACAACCCTTTATTTATGCTCTCCATCTAAGCATTATATATATATATATATATATATATATATAGAGGATAAGAGGACCAATTCTATTTTATGTTTTCTTTTTTAAGCTTTTTGATGAAAATAAAAAAAAATTGAACCCCAAACTCAAAACAACTTCATTGAATATTGTCATGTAATATTCTGATTAAGAGAGAATAAATATTATCCCTTCCCAAATAACATTAGAATGTAACAAAATAGCTAACCCATGTTCACACATCAGGATCGAGATCATGTATCCCAACACGTGTTTCATGTCATATTCATAAACAATATCATATAAAATTACATAACTACTTAACAACATATCATATATTAAAAACAACAACATATAAGATTAAAGGATCAGAAGCGTACGAGTTGTTGCATGTGCATGAAGCATAGGCGACAAGTGTAGTTTCCTCTGCCACGTGTTGGCTCCAACAGTCGGCTGCAAGCACATAAATACCACTTCACTACACTCACAAAAGATAAAGCAGAAGCACTCTGAATACGAACCTAAAAACCCTTATATCAATCTCGACCAGCAGTGCAGTGATGGCGGACATGAGAGGAAGCAGCGCGGTGTGCGACGACAGGTGCGGATGCCCGTCGCCTTGCCCCGGAGGAAAGAGCTGCAAGTGCACCTCCTCCTCCGGGGAAGGGTACGAGGCGACGGGCATGGACCACAAGCAGTGCTCGTGTGGCGAACACTGCGGGTGCAATCCATGCACCTGCTCCAAGACCCAAGTCAAGGGTACTGGCAAGGCATTTTGCCAGTGTGGCACAGGATGCACCTGCCCCACCTGTGCCGCCTGATCATCACATTCCATCTCTTCTATATATATAATAGCTATATGTCGAATAAGTGCTCTTGAGATCTTATAATAGTTTATGTATACAGTACATATTTGTGGAAGTGATGCTATCTTTCACTTGTGAGTTGTGATCCATATATACATGGTTCTAATTAAGGTTGCATCTTTCAGCTTGCTATCCCTTATCTAATATACTTAAAAACTAACCTGTCCAAATTGAGACCACATGTAAATGGCAATTAAAAGAAAATTTATGAAGGTGGAATACCAAGTTTAAGTGTACCTTGATTAGAGCAATGACATTTCCCACTTTCTTTCCTTTTCTTGATAAGAATCATTCACTTGAATGTATCATTTTATGTTGAAGTTGATTGTATGATCCTTCCACACATCTGTTTCCAGATACCTCTCATAAAACGATACATCTCCACTTGTTCTTAGAGCCACAGCAGAAGTGCTTCTTGTGCCATATGGTCCCTGTCAATCCAAACACCATCTTTGAGAATCGAAGTTTGTTGTTCATAGTGCATTAATGTGACAAGTTGAATAATGTTACCAAATTGGATGTATTAGCTTCGACGAAAATGGAACTCAAGAGGTATTCAAAATCTGGTGCATAAATGCCCGGTAGCTCCATCTCATTCTTGGTTGTGTCCTTCATTAAGATCTCACTTATCTCTTTCAAAGGAATTTCAGCTTCTGAATACTTTCTCAAAGCATCTTCGAAACTATGCTGCAATCTTCGAGCCTGCAATGCAAGAAGTAGAACATTGAACGAATTGATATGATCAAAAAGTCTGAAGAACTTTACAGAATCTTATAATCAGGCATAACAAGAGTTGGAATGGCCTTCAAAAGAGAAGAAAAATGAGCAATGAGCTAAAGATGAAGAGGTCAACTACCAGATTGTCACAGCTGATCAAGAACTACTTGGCATACCATATCTTTTAATAACAACTTCTTTCAGATCGTGTAGGATTGAGGGATTTATAATACAAGATTTATTTCGAACGAGGATTTATAATAAATACTACCTCCGTCCCACCAAAATTAGCCTACTTTGACCGGCACACATATTAAGAAAAAGCTGTTGACTTTGATTGAATGTGTTATTTTAATATTTTTGAGTGGCAATTTTGTAATTTAAATCAACTTTTTGAGTGCAAAAGTGCAAAATGGGCAACTTTTTCTTTGCCATTTTGGGGCTGGCAGATTTAAGTGGGACGGACGAAAATGGCAAGTAGGCTAAAAATGCTGGGACGGAGGGAGTACAAGATTTGAAATGAATGATTTTTGAATTTTTCCTAAATCCACTCATATTGCACAAAAAACTAGTTTGAAAACAAAGTGATTTGACTTTTGAATTCAATACAAACATCACGAATGGATTTACTACCATAGAATTCAAATCATTTCTCAAATTCTCCACCCAAACACAACCATGAATAAAAGATGCCCAATTCATGATCATGATCCATGCACCTAAAGATATAGCCCACCATGTAAACTAACAACAAGAAGCAAATTGCAGAAGACATAGACAGCATAAACAAGCATGAATTCAGAACAGAATTGCATCAAGAAACCTCTATAGCTTTCACACAAAAGCAATCCAGAGATCATCTGACCTTAGGCCATGGTGTGTCCAGTTTGGCATTTGACAGGACATGAATACCAGGAGAAACTTCAGTTACACTAAGGCCACCATCTTTGGGCCTGTTGGTTATGTAAACCATGCTCATGGAACGAAGATCAGCTACTATCAGATTGAACCCATTGAACTGCTCCCATTCTCCCATGAGTTCCTCACCAAATTCCAAAGGACTCTTATTACTCTGATGAACACAGACAAACCCAAATGCAAGTTCAGTTCTATTCTACAGCAACTTCTAAGCAAATGTGAATCGATTGCAACTAAAATTAACACGAACTAATCCAATTGAGAAGATGATAATACCATTATAATTAAACCCTAATTAACCTATATTCAGCATTTGGATTCAATTAATACCTCCAGAAATCGAACAGGGAGATCGCCTCTGCTTTTGACTGGTGAAGAATTGGATCGAATTTCCCTAACATTGGTAACGAAAGCGAGCTTCCCATCTCTACTGCAAGCCAGCCAGGTTCCGCCGGCTTCCTCATCTCTTCCGCCGAGTATTCCGTCGCCGTGCCACCACCCCAACGGCGCCGTTGGCCTGCGCCGATCAAAATAAAAAACTGAGTTAGTTCAATTTAGAGCTAAGAAATCGATCAAGTGTTTGGAGAATACCGATTGTAGTACTCGTCCCTGTTGAGCAACAAGAGAAAGGGGTTGATTGGGTGGGATTTCCATATGAATACAGATATACACATCTTCACTTCGATGGAGATTCAGTTCACCATTTCTGTATTTTGCATTTGCTGAATGGGAGACAAGCCCAAAATAGCCTACTAAAATATGGAATAAAAAGAGCTCAAATTAAGTTGAAATGTCATTTACTACCTCCGTCCCATAATTTTTAGTCTACTTTGATCGGCACAGATATTAAGAAAAAGTTGTTGACTTTGATTGGATGTGTTATTTTAATATTTTTGAATGACAATTTTGTAATTTAAACCAACTTTTTGAGTGCAAAAGTTGTAAAATGAAAGAAATTAAGGGGTAAGAGAGTAAAATTTTCTTTGCCATTTTGGGGCTGGCAGATTTAACTGGGACAAACGAAAATGACAAGTATGCTGAAAATAGTGGGACGGAGGGAGTATAACCTAAAGACTGTAAGTAATACACAAACTAGTCATGATATGTATAAAGTAGCTTATTTCTGAATCCATAGTAAAATGACAGAGAATCCACAGTAATAAATTGGCAGAAATGACAATAAATTGGAGAATCTTGTCAGTAAATTGGAGAATTTTGACAGAAAAATTGCAGCAATATTTTGACTAAAATGTAGGAAAAAATAGGAAGATTTCTGTGTCACTCTCATTTCCTCATTTCAAATACATGAGTGAAAAATAAATTTCGTCTCTCTTCCAAACGTCTCAAATTTGAAGCTTTCGAATTCAGGCTCCCATTTCTTCTCCGAAGATTGAATTCAAGCTTGTTCAACCCAAAAAATTTCGTGTAAGTAATTATTTTTTTGGGAAGGCTGATTTTTTTCGAATTTGAAGCCTCATTATTTTCGAATTTCAGCCATCAAAAGCTTCGGATTTCAAGAGTCTTCATGGATATAGAGGTATTTTAGAAATTTTGCTAATGTTGGTTTGAATTTGTAGATGAAAGTATGTTATTTGGTAGGGGTGTGCAATTTTCGGTAAATACCGAATTAACCGACCGAACCGAACCGAAATACACAATTCGGTTCGGTTTTTTCTTATTCGGTTCGGTTTCGGTTTTTGAAATCTAGAAATTCGGTAGTTCGGTTAGGTATCGGTTTTTAAAATAATAACACCGTATTAACCGAACCGAACCGAATTATATATTATATATAATAAAATATAAAATAATAATAATAATAATAATAATAATAATAATAATAATAATAATAATAATGATGATGATGATGATGATGATGATGATGATGATGATAATAATAATAATAATAATAATAATAATAATAATAATTCGGTTTTGCACCGAACCGAATTATAATTCGGTTCGGTTGCAGTTCGGTTTTAGGGTCTATTCGGTTAATTCGGTTTCTTATGCCCATAATTCAGTTTTTTTTCGGTTTTGTCAATTCGGTTCGGTTCGGTAGCCGAACCGACCGATGCACACCCCTATTATTTGGTTTTAATCCAAAGCTCACATAGTTTGTTTGAATTTGTACATGTAAAGTATGCTATTTAATGCTATTTCATGGGGTACGCGAAAACAAAAAATAAGTGTTCAAATGCAAAAATAAATTTGACATAGGGTTACACGAAAATATGTTGAAGGGCTACACGAAAATTTTCAAGGTTACACGAAAATATTGTGTAGAGTTACACGAAAATCTTAAGTATTAGATTATGAATTTTGGGAAAAGACAAAAAATTATTGGTTAAATTTTACGTAAAAAAGTCAATGTAAGCGCCCCCACTAAACCCACCCACCCCATCCTACAATCCCATTAAATTAATAATAAAAAATTAGTATAATGTTAAAGAGATAATTTAGTTTAAATACTGTTGTAATTAAATTCTCTAATTATGTGGGTGTACATATTAATTTAGGGTTACACGGAAGAATGAAGTTTTAAATTATGAATTTTATGAAAACACACAAAAAAAAAAAAATATTAAACTTCAATTGTATGTAAAAATGTTGACCTAGGATTACACGAAAATGCATTAAGGGCTACACGCAAATAAGTTGAGTTACACGAAATTTATTTGCAGTGTTACACGAAAATATGAAAATAAGTGTTGGGTACACATACCTGTTCGCATCTAGGATTTACATATTTTAAATAAGTTTACATATTCACATACCTGTTACATATTTTAAATCTAGGATTTTACATATTTTAAATAAGTTTACATGTTACATATCTGGGCAAATATTTTCACATGTAGGATTTCAAAATTTTCATATCTGCGTAAATCTTGAGTCGAGATTAATATTTTAAATATGTTGCCAAACTTGAAAATAATATAAATTAATAATACTACGAATTGTAATTGTTATTTCCTATATTTTCATAATATACAGCGTGAGTGGGAGTGGGTTCGCATTGAGTGTTAGCGTCAGGAAGCGTATATTAATGGATATGCACTGCTTAGTATACTGGGTGAGATCCATAAGGAGTTGAGTTTAGTGGATGCTGATTGTGTATCAGAGTTTTTGGATACATGTTTTGGTCATCTTTTGATGTGGCGAACTGATGCGAAGACATGCAATATGTTATTGCACGTCCTGTTCAGTCGTCAGGTTTGACTCAGGGATGGCTTACCGAACGTTATATATTTTTTGATTGGCGATAATCGTATCTGTCGATTCTCCACTAGAGAGTTTTTTCTTGTCACTGGACTGAGATTTGGAGACTCCGAGTTCAATCCAGTTGAGGTCCACGGCCCACCTTCGTATGGTGTGTACATTCGGTTCGCTCAATCAGGCAGTCATCGCATTACCATACGGGATCTTCGAGCTAGATTTCTTGCAGGGGAGTTCTGTGACAGTCGTCAGGATTAGATAAAGATTGCGAAGATCCTTATCTTTTATTGTATCATCCTCGGTCACGATATACTGAAGACGTACGTGGACGATTGGATATGGACTTTGGTTGAACAGCCTGGTGCTTGGGAGACGTTTCCATGGGGCAAGTTCAGTTACCTCAACCTCATGTGCCACATGGATAATTTGCCTGAACGCATACCTCGTCCGTCTGGCCACAGGCCTTACACGTACCATTTTTATGAGTTTTCCACTGTTTTACTTGTGAGTAAAGATCACATACCAGATCAATATAATTATATGTTACGTTTCATTCATGATTTATTCGTCTTATTATGTCCTTTGTGTCATTCTAGATATGGGCGTACGAGGCTATCCCGGTTACTGGCACTTTCATTGGCCGTCGCCTGGACACACGCCACCCATTTCCTCGCTGCCTGAGGTGGTCGATCAGGAGGTCTGAGATTGATGTGTCTCGTAAGCTAGATGGTCAAGTCAGTTTTATTTCATGCTATATTTCTTGACATACCCTTCTCTCGCGATGTTTAATTAAATTATTTAGGCATGTGATAGGTTGTATGTTTTTCGACACTTGCGCCGACCCCTGAGGAGCAGGTTCATCCATTATGGGAGTTCACCGATCATGACCTATCACAGGGTGTTCAGCCAGTTGGGAATAATCGGGGACGTAGGACATGGGCGACACATGCGACACCATCTCGACGTCCTACTCAGGAGGCAGTCCAGCGAACACGGCGGACAACCCGTCAAGCGAGTACTTCACACAAAACTTATGTCAGATGCTTTAATTCACGTACTTTTTCGACTGAGCCTCAGTTGAAACCCACTAGACCCTGGGCCCGAAGGCATGCGATCATCCCAGATTCCTCTGACGAAGAGGCGGGCCATCCGCAGACGGGCATGCCTGAGCCCGGAGTTCCTGACATGGATTTTTTTGGACAGCATGACACTGCACCTGATCCATCTGATTCACGATTTCATTACGCCCCTCCACCTCAGAAATCTGGACCGTCATACGAGCCACATATGCCTGATCATAGTACGTCGATGGATGATTTGTTCACTCGGCTATCCTTGCATGTTGATGGACGTTTCGGAGAGATGCATGCGTTCATGGGTGATCGGTTTCAGCAATTCGATCAGAGGCTTGACCTGATGGATCACATGATTGGACATATCGATCAGAGGATCGATCATTTGCAGAGCGGGCTCCCATCCATGTTTGCTGACCAGCTTCGCTCATTTTTCGGCCCCAACCCAAGCCACCAGTATGAGCCCGATGATAGTCGTACAAGGGAGACCTATCATAGTGACGCGCCGCAAGGTAGAGAGTCAGATGTCTGCCATGCTAACCCGATCAGGATGATCGTGCCCTGGGACGAACATCGTGGATTTCAGTCGTCTAATGTGACATGTACCGAGGACCAGCCTAATCACAGCTTCCATACTCCGGTGCAGGATCTTCGGGATACCAAACATGACTCAGTTAGTCGTGATACCAGTGATGTGTTCATACGTGATACTTCTGCAGGCATCCGAAGAGTACGTCGTCGACAGCGGTCGCAGTACCTGATGAGTCCATACACGAACCCGTCAAAGAGGCGCACCAACGTAAGATATGAGGACTTCGAAACATGGCTTAAGCTCGGGGACCAAGCTGACAAGTACGCATTTCATTTTTTTTTTGAATTTACATTTATCGTTGTTTTCTACATTTCAAGATATATAACGTTTTCATCTTCAGGCGTAATGTGGGTGTCGGCTTTCTAGTAGGACCGGAGTTCTTTACCCCAATAATTGACCCGCATGGATATCTTGATATTCTGGTACGCTATGAAAAAATAGTATTACATAATTATGATATCTTTTTATTTAATTAGTAGTGCCAAAATTGTGGTATTATTTATATTGAAACAACACATCGACGCCTACCTTGGCATCATACAGTCTTCACCCAGATGGCTAAACATTGATTTAACGCATGACGTGAAGCGTTGGGGACAAGTCCTTTCCACGTTCTTCGGTGTACATTTCATAGTTCTTTTCATATTACTTATTTGATTGGAATAATTGAAATTAATATCCTCACCCCCAATATGGATTTTCGAATGCAGGAAACTTGCAAAGAAATTTGGAATCAAAAGCATATGAATGATGACCCAAACACGTATTACTTAGAAGACCTCGTGGAGGAGTTTGCACCTGAAGATCTTGATCGTCTTGTGCCATTTGTACGGGGCATCATTCCTGAGTGGAATCGTATGAAGGAGTGGAAAGATGTGCACAAGGCAAGTTGAAACATTTTAGTTGAATTTTCAACCATGAATCGTTTATTGGTAATCACATCAAGTAGAGTTACTAACTTAGAAAGTTTATTTGAACTCAACTGTATACGGTCCTACACCTCGATGGTCATTGGGTTGCCTGTGTGATTGACTTGTATGCGAAGTCAGTATGCCTGTTCGACAGCTTACGACACGAGTGGAATAGAGATTTAAGCAACCTGGGTTTGAAGCAAACACTACCCATCCGACGCATATTACCTCGCTTGTTGCAGCACACTTGTTGGCATGAGCAGATTGAAATGTACTCATACAACCCTCCACAATTCAGTTGTCTGAGTGGGAAACCGGATCGGTGCTACAGGCAGGAGGACCCAACCAGCTGTGGTGTGTATGCATTGAAGGCTATTGAGAGTACCATGACAGATATGTTTCCTATGCCTGAAATTATTGAGGGAATCTATGGTATGAGACGCATCCTTGCGTATGTCATGTATATATATTCAGCTGATTTGGAGATGGTTGGTCCGTCAGAGTAGGTAGAGTACTACTTGGTCAGCATTTAATTAACTTATTGTAACTATAACTTATTGTATAAAAATAACATAAAATCGATAAGAAATGATTAACAAAATTTAGAAAATCACTTCAAATGGTCTACAGCTATAGTGTCTACATCTGTGGAATTACGATATACTGATAGTGCCTGAAACCTTCTACATCCGTCGATCCCTTGAAACTTGATGTATGACCTCCGTGGCCACTCGCCGGATATGCCGCCCTCAACTGCAAGTAACGCGTATGACCCACAATTATTATTTTCCTCTTGCTTGTAGCACAAGGTGTCATCTAACATGTCCAACGGAAACTCGTCTACTACTTGTCGCACCTTGAATTTCCTTGCAGCGCACTGTTCATAGTATCCAGAATACTCCAACAGTCGAGACAAGATACGACGTAGTGGCAAGGTCTATCTGCTGCGGAGATCCCTCAATTCTGGAGTGTGCTTATGGCTCAGGCTGTCACAAAGGACGACTCTCGGCTCATACAGATTTATCTCACATGCAACCCAATGGCTGTCTAGGTTGTAAATCGCCCACACCTAAAATTGAAGTTATTAACCCTGTTAATAACATTATTTAACCCTAAACTCTAAAAACAATAAACCAAACATATTAAACACTTACGATATATAGGTCCTCCCACCATGGCTTCATATTGTTCCAGCGCGGCTTAATCTCATGCACATAAGGGGCAAGACGCTCCAGGCCCTCCACTGCAAAGTCTTCCTTCTGAGGTGTCCTCCATATGGTGACCTCGTCGTTGCCCCTATGCTTTCTATACCATACTTCTTTAAATGTTTCCTGCACATAAAATATTTTATGATAGTTTAAAGACAATGACTTATAATTGAGTCGAAGAGTACATCATGTAGATTGGAACTTACGAAGAAATGAATATCCACAATCTGATATCGGTCGACGACACTGAACCTGACATTGATCCCTGCTGCAAGTGGGTTGCTCTGAAGTATACCAAGATAAGAATCTATGGTCTATAATAGACAAATAAACCTTTAAGTAAGAAGAAATGATACATATCGCAAACCCTTTAAATTTTGAAGAGTAGGTACTACCTCAAAATTCAGATCCTGCTGTGGATCAATGAAGTTCCGGAAGAAGCTAGGCTTGACAGGAAATCCCACGCCAACATTTCGTCTACCCAAAAGAATGAAAATTAATCAGCATGTGAAAAACACTATAAATAACTAATCAACTGAAGTTCGGTATGCTTACCCCAAAACCGAGTCGTCCTCGGCTTTGTAGTACTCAATCATGTCGGTCCATTTGCTCCCCTTTAAGCTATACGTCTCATCCGGCAAGAAAGGACTTCGTATGAATTCAGATGATTGTCTCTGTCGCACGACGTCCCCAACAGGACCGACGGTGGAGACACCAATAGGCTCACCGGGGACACCGGCCTCAGGTCTACCCGAGCTGGTCGTCGGCGCAATGGGATGGTGTGTCTGTAATGTATGCCCATATGTCATTGGTTGACTCGCAGCTGTGAAAATAGAGCTGTAGTATGCCCTCATCTCGTCTCTGAACATACTGGGCATCAACCCCTCCAAGCGTTGTGACTCACTCTCAACCTTTTCGGTGACGTGTTGTACTATCTTATCATGCATTGTGTCGCATCGGTGATCGAACCTGTCACTCATCTCGTCCATTCTACCACCCATCCACGTTGACAACCTCGTGAATAAAGCCTCAAAATCTGCAGTAGAGTGGCTCTGAGCAAACGGTTGGGCCCGATCACCTTCCTCCTCATCCACTGCCTCATCCCGAATAACTTGTCGGGCCCAATCACGGGTCATTCGTCGACGACCTGTTCTAACACCGGGTGGATACAGAGGAGCAACTGCTTAGTGAGATGTCGTATGTGCGTCCTGAGTGGCAACCCTGGGACGTCCACGTCGCTGCTGGACATACTGGACCCCCGTGAAAACGTCGTCCTCGATATCCCTCCAGTATGGCTGTAGGGTATCTTCATATTCGGGTTCCAGCCGCTCAATACACTGAATACCCTGTTGAGTTTATGTAATAGACAAATCACACATGCGAGGCCTATATTAAATATATTGTTCATATACAAAAATTGATGTGTAAAATACCTGGCCGCCAAGAACATGCATAACATCGACCTCAACCTTAACAAGAGACCACTTCATACATCGGGGCCACTGTATTATACTGTTCAATCTTTGCCCAGCAAATGACGACGTTATGGGGATCGCTTCAAAAACTCATAGCTAAGTAGGAACATACATAATATAGGAAGTCAACAACATAAATAATTAATCAAACGAAGAAATAACATAATACACATACCAGCAGGACAACTGAGAACCCGTAGAAGTGGTAAGAAGGGACAGTCGATCGCGGCGGGACTACCGTCGGTATTCTATCAATGTATCGTAGCAAGTTGACGAAGCTTATCTTTCCCCATGGAAAGCTCTCCCAAAGCTCCTCCTGCTCGACTAGGCTCACATCCATAAGTCGACACGTGTCTTCCCAGGCTCTAATCCCAACAGAATACAGTACACAATCAAGATCTTCGCGATCTTGATCGTATCCTGTCGGCTGTCTTGAAACTCCCCGGATAAGAATCGCTCTAGGAGCTCAGAAACGAACACAAGACTCGAGTCTGAGTCTCTGTGGACTCTGTAGTATACTGCGCCGTGGGCGGGAGTGTGATCCCCTGATGGGTCAAAAGGTGAGTCACCAAACTTCAACCCGGTAATCAACGCAAACTCCTGCCTCCCAAACCGACAAATGGTGCGGTCCTGCCCTATCGCAAACCATCTCTCGTCTAGACGGATTCGTGTCCCACGCAGGTCACGAGAGATGAGGACGTGCAAAAAGGCCTTGTAAGACTCTGTATCCGTCTTCCATTGCAAAAAATGGCCGAAGGAGCATTTCCAGAACTCACGGAGGCAATCATTGCCTATCTGTCGCAGTTGTGTCTTGATCTCAGCAAGTAGACTAAGACGGACATATCCGCAAATATACAAATGCTGATAAGCCTCTCGTGCCCAGTCCAACTACAAATATACAAATACGAATTAATAAATACAAATAATATTACAAGTACTTATTTAATAAATTATGAATTATAATTAGAATCATTTTGAATTATATTAATTTAATAATGAAACCTATAATAATTTAATTATGATTATGAATTATAAATTATGTAAAAAAATATAAATTTTTAATCCTAATTTGAAACCAGCCCAGGTCGTTGGGAGGCAACATATACCTGGGTGCCATGCCATCGACCCGGGTCGGGTGCCATGCCACACACCCGGGTGTACACCCCGTGAAAATCAGACGAACGATCGACCCGGGTCGAGTGCCCAGCAACCCGCCCGGGTCGTTTGCGTCAACTGAAATGCGTGCGTTCGACCCGGGTCGGGTTCCCTGGAACCCGCCCGGGTGGTGTGCAATACCTTTAAAAATTATTTTCCGTGTTATAAAAATTTTATGATATTTCTAAAAATTTCGAATAACCCTACAAAAATCGGGTTATTCGAAAATAAGGTTGATAATTTTCGAATAACCCAAAAAAATTAGTGTTTTTCGAACAATTGTGATAATTTTCGAATAACCCACAAAAAAATTAGGGTTATTCGAACAATTGTGATAATTTTCGAATAACCCTAAATTTTTAGGATTATTCGAAAATTGTGATAATTGTTCGAATAACCCTAATTTATAGGGTTATTCGATAATTGTGATACTTTTCGAATAACCCTAAAACATTAGGTTATTCGAACAATTAACTTATCTTCGAATAACTCTATAATTTGAACTTCGAATAAACATATTTTTGGAAAATTCTTGAAATCTTTATTCGAAAATTAAGTGGCTTATTTTCGAATAACCTTAATTTTTAGGGTTATTCAAAAATAAGCCCCAAAATTTTCGAATAACCCTTCAAAATTAGGGTTATTCGAAATTAATGGGATTATTTTCGAATAACCCTAAAATATTAGGGTTATTCGAAAATTATTTAATTAATTTTCGAATTAACATATTTTTTGGAAAAATCTTGAAATTTGTATTCGAAAATTCTTGAAATCTTTATTCGAAAATTAAGTGGCTTATTTAGGGTTATTCGAAAATAAGCCCTAAATTTTTCGAATAACCTTTCAAAATTAGGGTTATTCGAAATTCATGGGATTATTTTCGAATAAACCTAAAATATTAGGGTTATTCGAAAATTAAGGGGATAAATTTCGAATAACCCAAATTTTTTAGGGTTATTCAAAATTTATCCCCTTAATTTTCGAATAACCCTAATTTTTTTGGGTTATTCGAAAATTATTTAATTAATTTTCGAATAAACATATTTTTTGGAAAAATCTTGAAATTTGTATTCGAAAATTCTTGAAATCTTTATTCGAAAATTAAGTGGCTTATTTTCGAATAACCCTAATTTTTAGGGTTATTCGAAAATAAGCCCCAAATTTTCGAATAACCCTTCAAAATTAGGGTTATTCGAAATTAATGGGATTATTTTCGAATAACCCTAAAATATTAGGGTTATTCGAAAATTATTTAATTAATTTTCGAATTAACATATTTTTTGGAAAAATCTTGAAATTTGTATTCGAAAATTCTTGAAATCTTTATTCGAAAATTAAGTGGCTTATTTAGGGTTATTCGAAAATAAGCCCTAAATTTTTCGAATAACCTTTCAAAATTAGGGTTATTCGAAATTCATGGGATTATTTTCGAATAAACCTAAAATATTAGGGTTATTCGAAAATTAAGGGGATAAATTTCGAATAACCCAAATTTTTTAGGGTTATTCGAAATTTATCCCCTTAATTTTCGAATAACCCTAATTTTTTAGGGTTAGTCGAAAATTATTTAATTAATTTTCGAATAAACATATTTTTTGGAAAAATCTTGAAATTTGTATTTGAAAATTCTTGAAATCTTTATTCGAAAATTAAGTGGCTTATTTTCGAATAACCCTAATTTTTAGGGTTATTCGAAAATAAGCCCCAAATTTTTCGAATAACCCTTCAAAATTAGGGTTATTCGAAATTAATGGGATTATTTTCGAATAACCCTAATTTTTTAGGGTTATTCGAAAATTATTTAATTAATTTTCGAATAAACATATTTTTAGGAAAAATATTGAAATTTTGACACTATAAATTACCACACTAATTTTCGAATAACCCTAATTTTTCAGGTTATTCGAAAATTATGGGGTTAATTTTCGAATAACCCTAATTTTTTAGGGTTATCGAAAATTATGGGGATAATAATTTTCGAATAACCTTAAAAAATTAGGGTTATTTGAAAATTTGAATAACCCTAATTTTTTAGGGTTATTCAAAATTAAAGGGATTATTTTCGAATAACCCTAATTTTTTAGGGTTATTCTTGAAAATATCCCCTTAATTTTTGAATAACCTAAAAAATTATGGTTATTTGAAAATTAGTGTGGTAATTTTCCAATAAAAATTTCAAGATTTTTCCAAAAAGTGTTTATTAAAAATGTATCACTTATATTAGTCACTAAACTCAACACATATCATTTTAACTTATAGCCACTAAAACATGCTTAATCTAAAAAATAAACCTAATACATGCTTCAATCTAAAAACAAAAAAACATTAACACTAATACATACTTACATCTAACGAGATTATACATTTATACATGCTTCAATTAACTTACTTGATCCGCCATTCTTGCTTTTAGTCACAATCTACCAAGGAACAAATCTCCCAAGCTCTATAATTTGTCCAAAGGTGTGAAAGTTTTTGGATTTATGAGTATGGAGGTAAAACAATATTGGGGTGTGGTTTGGATGAATGGTGCGGTTGTGATGAAGTGGGGGGGTGATGTAGGGGTGAAATTAATAGGGTGGGGTGGGGTGGGTGAGGTGGTTTGTTGTGGAATGATGAGGGTAGTAAATGCAGTCAAAAATGACAAAAATGATGTCATTTGTGTTAACAATTGTGGTATTTTTTGGATATTAAGTTATAAATTGTGGTATTATTGGATATTATGTTATATTGAGGATTATAATTTACTTTTATTATAATGAATGTGTTATTTTAGGCCGTGCTATTTTTTTTAAAATACACACAAGTTTTTTTTAAATACACAAAAGATTACATTCTACTCGTCATACAAGAAGCGCTGGCTTTCAATATAAATTGGGCATCGTCGTTTCGTGTGGTCTTCAGATTGACATATAGAGCATTTTTTTCTTTTTCCTCTGACTTGTTTGGCCCTCTGAAGCAGTTATGTTCAGGTCCAAGGCACCTTGCCCTGGGCGTAAACTAATTCTGCTCCTCGAATTTTCAACACTGGAAGGGATGCACTTCTCTTTTGGTCGACCAGCTTGTTTTGGTTTGTCGGGAGGGAGACAAACCATTTGCATTGTCTCTTCGAAAACCCTCCAATCTACTGGGTCGGGCACAGGAAGCACTTCACCTTCCCACATACCCCTCAAAGTCGTAGTCCAGTAGCATTGATGCACGTATTTGGTTATTGATTCCTTCGCATAACTAGTAAAATAAAATTTTCAGGTCCAAGTTTGGTTGTAAAGATGTCAACTAAGTAGATAAGCACAAATAGGGTACCTGATTGCAACACATGCATGAGAACATGAAATCAAGTCAAGTTGGAAAACCAGACACGTGCAAGAATTGTTCGAGAGGTCGACTGTGAAATTTTTATTTTCATTCATGATCATGAATTTATGGCGTGAAAGCTTACTGACTTGCATGTGTCGCCCAGCGGTCATTGCATCTTGAAGTCTTTCATGCACCAACTTAGTTAGCGTGTTTTCTCATTCATCTGCAGCGGATCTTCTTTCGTAGAACCATTTCTCCATAACGTGACGGGCAGATTCAAGAAATGAACAAATAGGGAGTTTTCTCGCCCATACTAAACGATGGTTCCATGACTCAGTTGCGTTTGAGGTCATGAAATTAAATCTTCGGACATGACACTTTACACGCGACCATCTTTCCTCACCAGCCCTTTTTAAGGCATTGATTGCGCCGACATAGTTTGACACACCTAGAGTGTCCATGTACCTAAATGTTAAAAGAAGAGGAAAGTTGTGCGGATTTTGGGCATGATGTAATTCTATGACCAAGTGAATAAAGCAGATCATAAATTTAGTAAACGGCTGAAAACGTACCTCTCGAAATCACTTGGATGATAACAATACGCTGCCAACTTGAAGAGGCCAACCAGATGTTTTCCGTACTTGACCAAATTCTGTTGCAAATGGTAACAACATAATCCATGTGAAGCGTCGGGAAAAACTTTCGAAACTGCATTCGTGATGCTGACATGTTGATCGGAGACAACTAGAAGTTGGTCAGGGCACCCATATGCGTCACGAACATGCATTAAGAACTAAGTCCACGTTTCATCATTCTCTACACTGCCAACAGTTGTTGCTAATGGGAAAATCTGATCATTTCCATCTTTGGTAACCGCTACGAACCCTATCCCTTTATACTGCCCTTTTAGGTGACAGTCATCCACAACTATAATAGGCATTGAATAATCTTTAAATCCTTGAATAAAATCAGCTAATGTGAAGAACACATATTTAAACTTCCCGTCATTGTCTGTCTCCAACGCGGTGTAAGACCCCGGATTTGCATCCTTTAACACCTCCAGGTAAGATGGGAGCATCGAAAACGTCTTTTTTGGATCCCCATAAGCCGCAGTCATAGCATGTCGTTTTTCCGTCAAGGCCTTTCTGTAACTGACCTGTAAACCATGATGACTTTTCATTTCATTAATAATGCCGCGAGCATTGAGTGTGGCATTCTCGATCTGTAGTGTATCAACAAAACACCCTCCAATAAGAGATGCTGGAAGGCGACCTGTGGCACTGGTGGTTAGGTCCAGCGAACATGTATGTGGGAGAATAATACTGGAAATATTCCAAAGGCCATACTTTTCATGAGCATGCATAATGAAGGGGCAGGTTTGAACGACACACTTAACATACCACCGACTCTTAGAGGATCTCTCAACTTTGTAAGCAACTTGATTTTCCAGATGGTACATACCAACTGCTTTCTTCAATTCAACCTTGCTGCCAAAACATGAACCTTTTTGGAGAGTTGGAATGTCACTTGATTTGCCAACTTGATTTGCCATATTCTTATGACTTGGAATGTCACTGCATATTTCGTCAACAGAACCAGACACCGTCTCAGGGATAAACCACCAGCGTTCTAAGACACTAACACTCGACGCTCGATGACTGTTTTTTGTGTGAGGTTGTGGCTCAGAAAATCCTTCCTTATTTTTAGGGTTCTTGTATCCAATGTAGGTCATAAATTCATCACGCTCCTAAACTTGCTCCTCATCCAACAACACTGCATCCTCTGCATCCAACTCGAAATTAGTATCTCCATGAGCACCGTCAGAGTCCTGCGGTTCTTCGTTGTTCATATCTACAAACAATACTTTAATCATTAGAATATAACATATTTTAATGAATAATGAGGAAATACAATCTTAAACTTAATAAATATTCAAAAAGGTACATCCTTACCGTTATGAAATTCATTTTGTTCCGGCTGCTGATTATATTGATCTTCAGAAATATAATCGATTGGAGACTTGTTTAAGTCAATGAAGTTAAATCCCAATTCTGATGTATGATCAACCCAACCACTTGATGATGATGGCCAGTACGCCAAATTCTCAGTCGGTATACCCCATTTGCCACAAAAATCTTGGTCTTTTTGTAGCTCAAGTGGAACAGAGGAAGAATCACCGGATGTCTCCTCAGTATAATAGGATCCAACATTAAATATTCCAAAACTTTGGGTATCATTCACGGCGCTGCTATTACCTCCCATCAACAAACCTTGATCTGATGCTCGAGCATTTAATTTATACTTTTAAGGGTAACAAATACAACGAGAACATCATCTATATATCATAGACAATACGCTTCTCAAATCTAAATCATTCTTTATTTTCTTTCTTGTCACCCTACCATTAATCTCGACTAACGAGTGGACTGTATATCCCCACCAATCCTGAGTACGCACAACAAAATCATTTTTTTCAAACAGCTCCTGATAAGTAATTCTTTCAAGTTTAATCACTTGTCTTGAACCACTCTTGTATTCTAACCCTTCCCAATATCCACCGAACCATACTACAACAGTCACAAGACTCATCTTTGCACTACAAAAAAACAGTATATATTACAAACATAATTATTTATTTTTTTTCTTCTCTTTTACTTCAAAAAAAAAGAGAAGGTGAAGAAATTAATTGTAATACTATATCCAGCCATCTATAAGACTATATATAGTTGGTGGGAAAGTAGTGGAAATAAAGCTTGCATTTTTCAATAATTGATAATAAATATGTTGTTACTTACTTGCCTCAATTAATTGACACCATTTATAAGTTTACACTTATTAAAAACTACACATAATTTCTTATTGCAAAATCAAAATGATGTCCATTGACCGCAATATAAAGTAAATTCCCGATTTTGAAACTATTTCCTTAAATGAAGTTTACTATTTTTTTGAATATTATTTTTAAGGTCATTGGAAGTAAATAAGCAAATTAAAAGTATAATATTAAAACATGTTGACTTCACTTTATTAAAATATTAATAATGGTACTATTAAATAAACATAAATAATGTAAAGTTTGTCAGCTTTAATGTACAGCTTTAAGTCACAGCTTTGCAACCTTCACAAGCAACATCAAACATTTTCGTGTAACCCCTAAAATTAGAGGTTACACGAAAATAACCTAGGGTTACACGAAAACATGAACATTCAAATTATGGAATTTATGAAAACATAAAAATTTAGGGGCAACACGAAAAGCAGCATCACACATTTTCGTGTAACCCCTATATTTATGGGTTACACGAAAATGACATAGTGTTACACGAAAATTCAGCTAATACTAAAAGAAAAATGCACATAGACTACGCCCCTAAGACAACGGTTTTTTGAAAAAACCGTTGTCGTAGCCAAAATTGGCGTTGTCGTAGACAAAACCGTTGTCGTAGGGCTGAAAAATGCGCTCATAGACAACGGAGCTTTATTGGCGTTGTCGTAGAGGCGTAGTCGTAGGGTAAAATTCAGTCCTACGACAACGGTTGTGACTTGAGGTTGTCGTAGTGGTGTAGTCTTAGGTAAAAAATGAACCCTAAGACAACGCTTATGACATGAGGTTGTCGTAGATATATAGTCGTTGATCCCTAAGACAACTGGTACAATATGAGGTTGTCATTGAGGCGTAGTCATTGATCTCTAAGACAACGGTAACTTTATAACGTTGTCTTAACCTCATAGTAGCGTTGTCGTAGACTAAATTAACTTAATATTTTCTTTTATTATTACTATTATATATAAATGTAAATACATATAAAATAAAAGACTTAGAGAAATTACACCCCCAAATTCAAAATCCCCAAATTTACACTAGATATCCATTCCCAATCGAAACCCTAGACTTCCAAATCTAGCTTGATAATAGCGTTGCTGTAGACTAAGTTAAGTTGAAATCTTTTTTTTTTATTAAACTTGAACAAAAAATTTCTAATTAAACTATAAATGATATATATGGTGAATTAAGTGAAATAATTATTTTTTTGAATTAAATTTTATTTGTTTATGATTAATTTTCAGAAAATATCAAGTAAATGAAAAACTAATTTAAATATATATGATAATAAATTGAGTTATAATTATTTTGTTATAATATTTATTATAAGTAATTGGGTCATTTACTAATAGTATAGTATCACATTTATATGTAAAAAATGACTTTAAGTATCTAAAATTCAAAACCCTCATTCAAAACCCTAGCACTCTCCCTCTTCTCCACATTTGCTGCCCCGTCGCCACCGTCCCGCTGTTGCCTTTGCCGTCGCCGCTGTGCCGCCGCGCCACCGCCCCTGCCTCCTTCCCTCACTGTCGTATCTCATCTCTTCAAAAATCCTTGTTATTTCTCCCTCTTACCCACACCATTTGCTGCCCCCTCTCTCACTTTGCCGCCTCCGCTCCCCGCCGCTGCCCCTCCGCCAGTGCCCACTCCTCCGTCCCTCTACCCCGCTGCCTCGCCCTTCTCCTCCGCCTCCCACCACTGCTCTTCTCTCCCTCTCATGCTGAATCCCTACTTTTTATGGAGGCCCACTGGGCGCCCTCCCCCAAATCCCTAGCCTCCCAATCCAACGTCGTCTTCTCCATCGTCGGCTACCCCTCCGACGTCCGCCACGTCATCCTCGACCCCTCCTCCAGTGCCCTCTCCGACCTCCGCCCCGGTGGCATCCTAATCGACATGACTACCTCTAACCCCTCCCTCACCGCCGAGATCCACTCGCGGTGCTCTCCATCTTCACTGGCGGCGACGAAGCCCTAGTGACTCGCCTCACCCCGCTGCTGAACCATCTGGGCAGGGTCTACTACATGGGGAGGCCAGGGAAAGGTCAATGTGAATCATTTTGTAAAGCTACTACTCCTCATCTCTCCTCTACCCTATTGCCTCCCAAGCTGCGCATTCCGTCACGCATATCAGTGACTTTTTGCTTGTTTCGCGCTATGCAGGCCAGAGAAGAAATGTGCAAGGAGAGACATCATTACTTGGAAGCTTTGGTACTGTTTTTTTTTTCGTTGAATTTCTGTAATTTTTATGCTGAAACTGTTCTTCCTTCTATTGTTTTTGTAATTTACGTTTTTGGTTTTTACGTTCGTGGTTGTGAATTGTTCTATGCTTCTCTTGATTTCTTGATCTATTGACAGTTTGTGCTATCTGAAAAATCATTTTCCTCCATTTTCCTCTATTGACAGTTTGTGCTTAAGTTTTGTGTTCAGCTTGTTGTGAAAGACATTGATTTCATCTTGTTAGTATTTCAATGAAAGCAATCAGAAAAACTCATAAACATACAGAATTATTTTGTCGTGTTATCAGATTGATGAAACCATATCTCTTTAGTTGATAAACGAAACTGGATTTGCAGGCACTCTGTGATTCTTATTGTGGTGAAAATTACGGGTCAACAGATTTTGATGTGCTTGAGAATGTGAGGGAGACAATCTTAAGGATGACTTGTTACTGGTGAGAGTTATCTTTACAGTGCATGATGGTATACACATTCCTTAGTTGTATCCTTTTACATGACTAAGCTGAAATGCTGTTTTCAGGTACAATTTCATGCCACTATCAAGAGGTAGTGCTGTAATTGGGCTCGTTGTGTTGCTCGGGCTGCTTCTTGCCGCTAACATGGAGTTCACCGGAAGCATTCCAGAAGGCGTGCAGGTGGATTGGGAAGCAATCTTAGAATCAGATCCTAACTCCTTTATATCTTTTGTAAAAAGTTGGTTGTACCCTTCTCTCAAGATTCTTTCCAAAATACAGATATCATGTAGCTTGTAGCTTCCATATTTTGTACCAACTTTTAGATCATATGAACTTTTAGAGTAATAGTTGTTGTATGAACTATTAAATGAATATTTCAATTTGAATGTTTAGTTTGTATATTTGAATTTCAATTAATATATAATAATTATTAAATGCTGCTAGAACTTGTAAAAGACAACACTGAAAATAGACTACGACAACAGTTTCAACAATGTTGTAATAAGGGTCTACGACAACGGCAAAGATTAAAAAGTGTTGTCATTGTTATCTACGACAACGGCGGGACAATGGTTAATAACCGTTGTCATTGGTCTCTACAACAACGGCTTAAAACCGTTGTCAAAGCGTTGTCGTAGATAGATAAGACAACACTTCTTTTGAACAACCACCCTACGACAATGGTTAAAAACCGTTGTCTATGTGCGTCACAACCGTTGTTGTAGGGGTCTAAGACAACGGTTAAAAACCATTGTCTATGAGTGAAAATTTGCTGACCCTTACGACAACCCTAGCTACGACAACGCTGCTTTCTGGCCTACGACAACGGTTTTTAACCGTTGTCTATCTGCAATTTTCTTGTAGTGTAAGTTGTGGGGAATTTTATAGAATTTTTATATTTTCATTATATAAATTCCATGCATTTTTCAGCATCTTCTAATATCGTAAAAATACGAATTTCACCAAATATATTTTCAATTTACATGTAACATATACTATAAAAAATAACAAACTATAACAAAGTTTGCACGAAAATTGAAATACGAAAACTAACCGTTAAGGTATTCAAAGAAAACAAAAGCTCGTGTAGATTTGCCTAGGATGTAAGGTGAGATTTAATAAGTTACATAAGCATTGCAAATGTAAGTTATGTTAACCACCTATTTATACAAAATTTGATCCTTCATGTGCACATGTGATACTACTATATTTCACTTTAGTGCACTTTATATGCATTTGCATTGAAAACACTTTACATCACATCAAATAATGTTTGTCATTTATAAACTACATAAAAAATTAATATCAATTAATTTTTACACATTTTGACAAGTGAAAATACATGCATTCTAGTATAAATTATGTCACAAAAAATAACCCAAAAAAGTAAGTTGAATGTGGATTTTCATTACCCTTTTCATTATGTTTGTAAATGTCACGAGTAGCATGCTACACGATAATATGTATCCAATAGTCAAAAGTTAATAGTCAAAAGTTAACTTTATAAAAAGAATCCTGCAAGTTAATAGTCAAAAATTAACTTTATAAAAAGAATCCTGCAACAGACAGACAATAGCAACAGGTCAACTGACTTTTATTTACTTTATTTCAAATCAATGGCTATTTTGGGTAAATATTATAGTTATTGGGTTATAACGTGAATATGAATTTAGTTGGGACCATTTTTTACATAAATTATACTGAAGATGTTAAATTGAGGTATTTCCACTTTGCTCAATTTGGCTTTCAACTTTGAAGCCATTACTTCTCAAACAAGTTTGAATTGTTTTCTGATAATTAATCTCTTTCTTATTTTCTATTTTTAGACATTAAAATCTTAATTGAATTGGTTTGGTAAATCTATTGACTCAAATTGAGGCCTTCTAAGTTCTAACAAACGAATTTATGTTTGTCGACAATATTAGGTTGTACGAATATGATGTGAAATTGCCTCACAATGATTGTTACAAAGGGATTGATAATCAACTCATCAAATCATACAAATAGTTGATGTTTCGATAATTAACATTAGAGTTGGTCTTTAGCGAGACCATTTCATGTGTGGCGAGTTAAAAGTATGTATTTTTCAACTATAAATATGTGTTTTATAAGTATGTTTTATACATATATATTTCAATTGTAGTATGTCTTTTTTAACAATAAGTACAATCATCGCATACATGAGTTTTTGTGTTAACATTAATGTATCGATAATGTCAACCGTTTTGCCTGCATTTTTATACTATTTTAGGAAGTATACTTATATGTGTTTTCATTTTTAAATAAACTTTGACAATGTCAATATCATTTATTTTAACATGTTTATAATCTTATAAATAGAATCGAATTATGGTATCATATTTTATATGTTATGTTGAAGAGGAGTTTTAATGTGTTCCATGGAGCACGTTAGTGCAGTGGAAAAATTCTAGTGGGAGACTTAGGATGACTGAGAGAGATCAAAGGACTTGGAATATTTCTTGAATTGGGAAAATATATAACACTATAAGATAATGCTTTTAATTAAGTTGGAATTAAATTAAGAACTAATAATTAGTTAGTTAATGTATTTGTGTGTGTTTCCCTTTTGTTAGGTTCATCTGCACCTTTGACTTTGACCTAATCACTCATTAAATCTCTCACTTTTTATTTTCATTTTATAAAGAGTCAAGAGCCCATATTACCATTTTCAAAAGTATGAATGAGAATTTTACAACATCATATAACTTTAATACATACAATATCACTCTATATAACTTATTATACCAAAATACTATAAAACATAAAAGTTAGTTCCCAACTACCACAACTATAAAAATTCCTTTTGATCTTTTCACAACCTTCCAAATTTCACAAACTTTCAAAAAACATTTATAACCAATTTTTTCATCTTCCACACCATATGATCTTTATACCCTAAATCAACATTAATTTAATTAATATCAGGCTCAACATGCTTCCGTAAAATTAATTCATCCCTTAAAATGCATACCTTTCTTTGACCGTAACAGCTCTGGGTGAAGTGGTTCGCAACGCCACCGGCTGGAAAATTACTGCCCCTAGATCGTTTTACGAACAGTTCCTCACTGTTCAACTTCAACCCTTAGGGAAGATAGTCTACAAGTTATCCAGCTCCTTCAGAAACTGCTCAGCACAACCTTGGTTCGTTTCCTACCCCAGGTGTACAAGATAATTCTTTCAAGGGATAAATCAAAATTACTTCAACTCATGTTGGAGCGAAAGCCCTCCTTTTATTAAGAACTTAAAAATATTTATTACATCTGTAATCTCCTTTTGGGAGGAGAATACTAGATTAGCCTCTCATGGAGAAGACTATCACTCATAAGTACATAAACTTAAAATTAAGAACTTCTCAAAATGTTACAAAGATTTTTCTCCTAAAGAAAACTAAGGGAAATGTTCGATGTCCTTAGCTTCCTTCTACCTCTCTTATTTATAGGCAAAAATCCGGACTTGAAGTGCGGATTTCAAATCTTGTTTAGCCAGCTGTCTCTTTTTCCTAGTGGATCAACCACTAAGTTAGTGCTTTGCCAGTTTTTCCTCGTGACTCATCTCATGTGATTGTTGTCGGGGAATCTCCTTTTTCTTCCCGTGACTCTATCACATGTGATGTTTGTTTGGCGTGACTCAGCCCATGTTACATTTGTCGGGGAATCTTTAAAAAATTTGGCTTTCGTGGTCCCCGCTGATAACTTTTCTTTAGGGCAGGTCCTTTGTCCTTGTCCACCCCGTGTTCTCGTCGGTCAGGTTTGGGTTGGAATCCTTTCCCAAACTCTCCTTTTGTTCTGGGCATGCTTGGCAAATTCGATCCGTCCATCGGCCTACATGGGTCATGTTACAGAATTTCCGGTAGGTTTCTTTACTAACCAGAATCTTGTTTTCCCAGAGGATTCTTCTTTTTGTTTCAAAAAGATCCTCTGCAAATTATGTGGTTGTTCCTGTCATTGAATTCAGGAGGAAAGATCCACTCGCTGAATTATAAAAGAACTTGAAGGGATACTTGATTTTGTCCATCTCGCTCAGACAAACCCAAAGTCCCCATGCTCGTCGGGTAGAAGCTTCATCTTCTGAAAATGCTCCTACCAAAATGGGAGTTTCCTCCAGAGAAGCCGCCTTGATAGTTTTCAAGCCATTTCCATCTGGTCTCCTAAGCTTGATAAAATGAAAGACTTCATGGAAACCTTTCTTTGCTGGTTCTGGAGTTGCGCTGAAAAAATACAGTTCCAGAATGTCGCCTCTGGCCAAATGTGGATTATTGGTCCAAGTCTCGTGAACTGTTTCCCCAATCCATCTCGGTAATTTTGACATTTCGAGAAATCCTGGTGAAACGGTATAAATTGAAGCTAGAGCTCCAAAATTATACCATTTTTGTACCTCGTTTGGATGACTCACTGGTTTCATCCAAACCCTCGAGTATTTCCCAGAGATATCAACAATTGTTCTCTCTGGATTGATACTTTTTCTCGTGGCCAACTTCTCCCATTGCTTCTGGTATACCTGCATAGGAGAAACTTTAACCTCGTCAGTTTGGACCTTAGTTTTACCAGTTTGTGGCCTAAGATCCAACTCTCCCTCTATTACCCCAGAGGTGTTGGGTTTACTTGAAGACTCGGGTTGTGACATCGGAGCTTCAACTTTTGCTACAGTTTGTACATCCTCAGGGAATGCATCATCTATAGCACTCGTAGTTATGGTATTTGAATTCATAACTTCCGGGTTAGAGACTCGTTCTCTTATTTCTCCCTTTTGCACCGTTGGAGATACAACCTGGGGAAGAGGCCCCTGTAGCGCCGAGAACAATTGTTCCTGCGCGTACTGGCATGCTCGTATTAGACCAGAGACGGATCTCTAATCAGCCTGTTGTAGTCATCCAGCGACTTCTGCATTAATACATAGAGTACCAAAGCCTCGTTCTAGGCTCTTCAGGTTTTCCCTGAGATGCCTAACTCGTGTGAGGACCTCGTCAGCGACGCGTCCTTCCATCTCGTGTTAAAAAATCTACAAAAACATTATCATGAGATTTTATAATGACAATATCATAATCATAATATTGACATTCAGTTTGCCATCTGAGTAGTCTAGCCTTTTCTGGTTTTGATTCTATTTTATTTTTTTGAAAAGCTTTGACACTAGAGTTATCAATTTTTAAGATGAACTTTTTAGCCAGTAGGAATAAAGGCCATTTTTTAAAAGTCTTTCTGTTGGTCCTAAATGGTAGTAGGCTTAGAGGGGGGTGAATAAGCCTACTCATATTTCAAACTTTTCTTGTTTTCAGGAGGCTTTGGTCGGGAGTTAGTAACCTTTCGGGAGGTTACTGATCAGAGTTATGTTTGCGGAAGCTTCCTCTCTTGTGAAGATCGGATATGTAGGACATGCATCTAACATAAGATGTGCATATATAAAGTAAGCATATAGAAACACATGGATATACAGAGATTCGAAGATGGAGTAATCCTTCTACATCATCTTTGTCTCTTCTCAAGAGGGAACATTTGTTAAGTTAGTTGATTTACGTAGCCCTATCTATTACAACCCTCACTTAACAAGTAAGTAGCAAGCTTACACGTAGCTGCTCACAGCTGCTTGCCTACTCTCCTAATTGACCCACACAGGATCCTACCCAACCCACCCAGGGTCCTCACTTTCTTCTTCAGAAAGTGGACAGCTTAGCAGGACTCTATTCCTCGTACTGAGCACTCTAAGACAGTCCTTAGAAAAGGGTTTGTCTTCTTCTTCTTCAACTGGATGCAGCAAGCTTAGGCTTCTTTTGCAGGTTGAACTGTTGTAGCTTGCTGCCTCGACTGTGAGACTGAGTATGCGTCTTTGGGGTGTGGTATGTTTGAGCTTCTCTTTTCTCTCTTCTTTTTCTCCCCACTTAGCTCTCTTTTCTTTTATGTAGCCTTCCCCCTCTTTTCTACGCTCCCTTCTCGCGCTCTCTTCTGTTTGTGCGTTCTCTCTACTGCGCTCTCATGCGCTCTCTCATGCTCATTTCTCACTCTTCAGTCTTCTTCTATTTATAGATTAGGAAATCTGCCCGTTGAAGGTAGGTAGATTTCCATCATTGAAAGCGTCGCACTTCTTCTGACACACGCCAGTTTTTCGCTTTCCACGTGTCTTCTTCTGATTGGCTCATCTTCTCTTCTCTCTACCGGTAACCTCTTCTTTTTACTGGTAACTTTTAACTTTCTTCTCATGCTTGCTTTGAATCTTTCTCCTCGCGCTTGCTTTGGAGCTTCCTTTCCTGGCTTGCTCCTTCAGGTGGCTTGAGGCTTCTGTAGCATACTGCTCTGCAGTATGCTTTCGACATGGTCTCTTAGGTAGCTGCCTGTCTGGTAGCTTGCTGCTTTGCAATCTATTTCAGCAAGTTCTCATCCAGTAGCTTCCTGCAGTCACTCCTTAGATTTTTGATCATTTATCTTTCACATTTTGATTTTTAGTCCTCTATATTTTAAGTTTGACATTTTTTAGTCCTCTAACCTGCCATAGGAGGTAAATTACAAATTTTGACATGTTATAGTAAGTCAACTACATTTTTTTTAAATTTAAAGTTACTTTTAGCCCTAAACTTTTTTATTTCAAATTAAGTGTAAACTAACTTTTTTTAGTTAATGTTGTGTGTTCTTTATTTAACATGTCTAGACTAACATTAATAATTAAAAATTAAACATTTATTTTCCTATGTTCAAGATGCTTATATTATTAATATTAATAGTTGATAAAAACATATTATAACCCATATATCGAGATGGAAAATGATATTTAATTACAATATTAATTTAGACATATTATATGAGAAATATAAAATTTTAATTAAATATTTTTAAGTGTTTTTCAATTAATATAGGACCACAAATTCAATGAACAAAAATTAGAATGATCAAAAAAAAATTCCAAAAATTTAATTAAAATTTTATATTTCTCATGTAACAAAAATAGGTTAAAGAGGGCTAAACTCTATATATATATATATATATATATATATATATATATACTAAATTATTTTGTATGTATATAGTGCTTATGATATACAACATGTTCTAAAACGATTAATAAATTTGGAAATGACACAGTAATTATGACAAAACATGATTTAGGGGAGAGTTAAGCTTTATATTAATTTCGTATATAAACAGTGCTTATATTCTACAATACGTTCTATCTAAACACTAAAAAAAATTAGTTAAAATTTTATATTTCTCATATAATATGCCTAATTAATATTGTAATTAAATATCATTTTTCATCTCGATATATGAATTATAGTATTTTTATTAATTATTAATATTACTAATATACATCCTGAAGATAGAAAAATAAAAGTTTATTTTTTAATTATTAATATTAGTTGAGACATGTTAGATAAGAACACACAACATTAATTAAAAAAAGTTAGTTTGGTCTCAAGTTTTTTTAAAAATAAATGTTTAGTGTTAAAAGTAACTTCTAATTAAAAAAAATTGTAATTTACTTGCTATAACATGTTAAAATTTGTAATTTACTTGCTATAACATGTTAAAATTTGTAATTTACCTACTATAATAGGTCAACAGACTAAAAAATAACAAATTTTAAACATAAATGATTAAAAATCAAAAGGTGAAAGATAAAGGACCAAAATATTAAGAAGTTAAATTAGAGGATAAAAAAACTATTTTTCCCTTAATTTCGCATCAAGCAAGTCAACTTAACCCAATAATTTTTTCTTTTCCTAATAACTGCAAGGTATTTATGATCTTCGAAATATTAAATTCTCACACGCAATATTCATAGTATTTATAATTAAGAGTAAAATATTAGAAAAGGAAAAGTTGAAAATTGGACATAAGCCAAATAACAAATTAATGTTAATATGGACAGCCGTTGAGAATAGAAAAATTAGACATTTGACTTGACTTCACAAACTACGACTTTGTCACAACATTCATATTCATTACCATGCAAATTAATCTCATTCAACTTCGAATTATTGAAGATATATGACACAGTCTTCCTATTACTTTATACTAATTCAATTCAATATTACCCCTAATGCTCTTTGCCAATTGGTGTTTGGTTCTTCAAGAGAAGCAATTAGTTCTAGTTTTAAGGATTATCAAGAGAGAGAAAGAAGAGAGAGAAAGAGCTGTTATGGGAATCTGTTGGAGCCTTCGATCAGTTGATGATCAAACCCCTGCCACCAGTACTGCCCAATTCAGTTCAGGTATATATATATATATATATATATATTGCATGTTTCTTGCATTATATTTTCAGACATGATGATGATATGTTTGTGAGTTGGCAGTGGCAACATCATCGGAGGCGACGAGCAAAACGGCGTCGTCTTCGTCGGGTGGATTATGGGGTGTGGGTGGGAGTGATGATGAGGCCAAGGGGGAGATGCTGCCCCAGCCTAATCTGAGAGTCTTCTCGTTTTCCGAGCTCAAATCGGCGACGAGAAACTTCCGGAGTGATACCGTCGTCGGAGAAGGTGGTTTCGGGAAAGTATATAAAGGCTGGCTCGACTTGACCGCCAGATCAGTTGTTGCCGTTAAAAAGCTCAACTCCGAAAGCCTGCAGGGCTTTCAAGAATGGCAGGTTGAATTATTTATGGAATTCTCCCTTTACTTTTCTACTCATCCCTATAATAAACTACTTTTCTACCCTTTTTTTTTTTTAATAAGTTTCGGGGAGTGGAATAATAGGAAAAATGAATATATTTATCAAGTTTATTTGGAAAAATGAACAAAGATTTTGTTTTTTTATGAATGCTAAAATAAAATTAAAAAAAAAACTATTCTTTTGTATATTTTCAAGAAATATTCAAATTATAAATAGTAAAATGAAGAGATTATTACAATTTTGATGCAGTCAGAGGTGAATTTCCTAGGAAGGCTGTCTCATCCCAATCTGGTGAAGCTGTTGGGATACTGTTGGGAGGATACAGAGCTGTTACTTGTCTATGAATTCATGCAAAAAGGCAGCTTAGAAAACCATCTTTTCGGAAGTAAGTCATTTATATACTGTAATAATAACTCGTGTGAAACGGTCTCATATGAAAAGGGTCATAATTTTGAAGGGGGTGCGGCGGTTCAGCCACTTCCATGGGATATTCGTCTCAAGATATTAATCGAAGCAGCTCGTGGTCTTGCGTTCTTGCACGCATCGGATCGTAAGGTTATCTATAGAGACTTCAAGGCCTCTAACATATTGCTTGATGGGGTAATTTCTTCACTCAGACAACGTCATTTGTATTTGAAGATGTTCTGTTTTAGAACATTGCTATAATTCTTGTTTTTTCCTTTGATCTCAGTCATACAATGCCAAGTTGTCCGACTTTGGCCTTGCGAAGATGGGTCCGACAGCTAGTAAGTCCCACGTTACGACACAGGTGATGGGGACGTACGGCTACGCTGCTCCTGAGTACGTTGCAACGGGGCACTTGTATGTGAAGAGCGACGTTTATGGATTTGGTGTCGTTTTAGTGGAAATGTTGACTGGATTACGAGCACTTGATGCTACTCGTCCGTCTAAGCAACAGAATCTGGTTGAGTGGATCAAGCCGAATCTGTCTGATAGGAGGAAGTTGAAGGGGATAATGGATTCAAGATTGGAAGGGAGATACCCTTCAAGATCAGCATTGCAAATAGCTCAGATTGCTTTGAATTGTCTTGAAAATGACCCCAAAAACAGACCGTCAATGCAAGAAATCGTCGAGACAATGGAACGAACCAATTCTGCTAGTCAGAGGCCCCGAGAGCCTAGAGTGCACTCGAGCTATCAAACTGGTAATAAACAAGTGCAACAACATCTGCAACATCGTTCTTCGCCTCAAACGAGGCCAGAAGTACATCGGTCAGAAGTACATCGAGCATATCCGCTCCCACCACGAACATAGCTCGTGTATGAAAGCTTGTTGTTGTAAGTAAAAGAGTGTAGTTAGTTAGAATGAGAACATGTATTCTTCTCCTCTTTATAACATTACTAAACATATTTGTTACATAATTCTGTTTATAGCACCTACAAAATCCCAAAAAAAAAAAAAAAAATCAAAGAGACAACATTTTAGTACGACCCTTTGCCACCAAACGAACCTCCAGGGCTCGGATGATTGACCAAGAGTTTTATTGTCCGATTCTTGGATGATTTGTCTCTGTGTATATCCCTACATTCTTCAAGATCATCATCACAAGTCATGAGCACCCACTCTTCATCATCGTCAAGATACTTTATATTAACGATGCTTCCATTGTCTATGTTGAAACGCCTCAAGATCTCTTCACGTAAATCTTCAAAACCACACTGCGGTTGCAGAGTGAGCCGGATCATGTCTTCGCCAGAAGCAGCTTTCACTCTAAAACAGCCCGTTTGATATGCCTCGTTGCTAGTCTTAAACACAGATGGAGCATTTACAGGACTTTGATTACTGAAAAGCCTGTGGCTGTATGATCTAATGAAAGGCTTTGTTTTCTTCAGGCCTTTTTCGTGCAATTCCACAACACTTTGTGCTTTCTTTAGCTTCCCTTCAGTTTGCTCTAAAGCATCTCCAATGGTGGAGCCATTGACAGGGAAAGATGATAGCTTCACCCCAGTTGAACAACAGTAGCTTGAACTAGAACTGTGACTACCAGACGAGGATGGTGATTTTGGAACAGTCATTGCAGGGCTCAACAAGTGAGTAGAACTTCCAGGTACATTTGGAGAGACGAGTTCAGGGAAGTTGTTATAGAAGGAACTGAGTTGGATTGAGCCTTCGGCTCCTTGCACTGAATCGATAACAAGTTGAAGTTTTCTCAAAGAATGACTAACTTTCTTGATCTTTCTGGAAGGCCACCTTGAGATCCCGTGCTGTCTGCATATTCTTTTCAACGTCGTTGGGCACACTGAAATTGAAAAACAGGGTAGAAGAGATTTAATGATACATCACCGAAATGCTAAGTAGACTTGTAAATTGGCATATTGTACCTCCAATGCTCATGGCAGCTTCTTTTAAACTTCCAGCAAAATATTGTCTAAGTACCTGCAAGCTTATAGCCTTGTGGGGCCTTTTCAGTTTCTTTTGGTTGCTCGTTTTTGAAACCAAAGCAAGATTTCCAATAGTCGAGGGAAAGCTACTGCCTTCCTCAGAACCTGGTTTCTTAAACTCACCATCCGATTTTTCTCTATGATTATCCGAAGAAACAAACAGTCCTTTACCCTTGTTCTTGTCATCCATCATGCTCATAGTCCATGATGAAGTTTCTTGAGCAAACTCCTCATCAGATATCACTCGTAAACTCTGGCATGATTCTTGTATAACAGATGACAATGAGTCGAGCATCACCATCTGATCTTGAGCACAATCTAATGGCCAGAAGAACTCTAAGACAAAATCAGCACTTCCGTTGTACGTACTTCTCAGACGTATAGCTGTAGAAGCAGACAAGTTAAACATCCTGGCATGGTGTGCAAGAGGATATTCTGTCTTACTAAAAGCTGTTACGTCTTTGGAAAAACATGGCTGGTTCGTCTGAAATGCTTTCCCAGGAACACCTTCACCTTTGAGCAAGTGCTGGTGACAACATGCCTCGTGAAAGCCAGTGACTTTAGCATCAGCCACATGGCAGACGGACTCAATGATCGAAACACAGTTCTTGTCAGAGTGACGACAACCTACTTTACGTTGCTGAGGACACGAAGCCCAGACCTGTGCCAAAGGCAGTTTATGTGTATTGCAAATAGCTTTCAAGAAATTTCTGATCTCTGTCAGAGTACCTTGGTAGGCTTCGTTGGAATCCTGATACGACCATGTTAGTGAGAAACATATTTCGAATTGAGATGGTTTTAAGACATTTTTGTAAAGGGTAGTATTGGTTACCTCTGTATTGTAAGAACTCGGAACATTTGAACTTTTCAAATCAACAGCCTGGCATGATACAAAGCAAAATAAATATGAGACACCATAAGAAAAAACCTTTCACTTGATAGACTTCCAATTAGCACAAAACAACCTTCTCAAGAATCTATACGCAATGGATATGAACTCTATGCAATTGGCATTCAAGACTAACTAAGATTCGATTATCTTACAAACTGATCAGAAAAGGAAACACAAACCAAGAGAAGAACAAAAGAGGACCTCAAGAGCTTTGCAGACATTCTCGAGTTCAGGATGAAAGTCGAGTTTTTGATGAGTTGTCACGATCTCAACCACCCCCAAGCAAAGACCACTACCCTGTTCAAAAACAGGAAGTGCAAGTGATCCTCTGACATCATATTCTTGGGCGTGAATAACACGTGGATACTCCTCTCTTCTGAAGAAACGAACATCAGGTGTCCACTCAGGCGACTTGTTCAAGAAAACACGGCCAGGCAGGCCAAGAAACTCGGTGGAGTTCTCATCCGCCTCAAACTGGTAATTCTCCGAAACGCCCCGGTAATTTGCAAGACTCGGGCAGTTCGAATTCAATGAAAATGGCTGATTGGTAGTGGTCAACACTTGCCTCCCTTCTCTCTTTATAGGAATCCAGATCTGAATCAGAAGATCTTTGTCACGCACAGACTCTTTCAGACCATTGATAGCCAGCATCAACCTCGTCTCCAACGAGGTAGCAAGGACTTGGTTTTTGCTAGGACCAACCCACAACCTAGTGTTCACTTCATCCATGGTGGTCTCAGTCACAATATTGGTCTCTGGGGTAGCTAAAGATAATGGGGGTTTCAAATTGTTGAGACAGAAATTGGATCCATCAGTGGCTTCTAACCAGAATCCATCATACAAGAGTTCATTAACAAGATTGAAATCAATGTCTGAAATACTAGGTGAAGAGGAACCATCTTCCATGATTAATGCTACTCATTCATCGATTGCAAGAAACCCTAAAAAACTTGTAATAAATCACGACCCAAAACACAGAAGAAGCCTGAATATGAAGAACAAGAAGAGGAACTTCCAAGAAGGGTTGCTTTCCTTTGTCTTACAAAATCCAAACAATCCCAATGGACCAAACATCATCAACAAAAACTTCTCTGCAACTGAAATCACAAATGATTTTCAAACCCCACACATCAAAACTTGCATATTCAAGATATTGAAGCCAGAAAAGTAATAATCACACCCAGATTCAAGAAAAAGATTCAATCTTTTCAACCATAATCACTTGTAAACTAAATCAACTGAAAGAGATTGCAAAACGGTATCATATTATTAACACATAAGATTCCTCAAAAATAAAAATAAAAACAGTCTCTTTTTCAGACAGCCTAATGTTACCTCTCATTGTAAGAAGTCCATCCACAACAAAATGTTGAATAAACTAAGCATATCTTGAACACAAAAATGAGACAGAAAAGAGTGCAGTTTTTTTTAGCTTCTCTTCTTTTGAGAAAATGAAAGAATGGCTGAATGTGGAGCAAGAATCTCTTTTTATGCACACGTTAGCAAAGTTAATCCTCTCTTTCAAACCTTTAACCAATTAACACACACACACACATATAAAATATATATACCTTTTAATCATAGTTAATATTGCAGTTTAGTTTATATGTTGTACTTGTATATACGAAAAGATTCTTGGGTTATTGTTGAATATAATATATATCATGGGTTATGACATCACATGTTCGAGATCGCTGGCCCAGCAAAGTTCGGCCATCCAATATTTATAATTGTAATTTAATAATTATTAAAAATGATTATAATTTAATAATCTAAAAACACACTCCTCATATTAAATTAATCTCAACACAAACTAATTGATCACAACATAAATATATGTTAAAGTATAGTCCACTTACAAAATGAATATTTTTTTTTGGGACATGATATTCAGATAAATATTAGGTTGATTGGATTTCTCATAATGTTCAAGAAAGTTTGAAAGAACAGTTAAAATGATTGATTTTCTTCTACCCATATTTATCGCTTATGAAATATTGGAATATGGGTCTCAACAAATATTAGTGTATAATGAAAAAATCAAGTAAAAAATCGAAATTTTAAGAACTTTTTTATTCTTCTTGATAATATATATAACTCCACGGAAATAGTTTTCTTGAAATAGAAAACGTGTTACAGATATTTAATATGGATATACGATGAACAAGGTAAATAAATATTTCTTTATATAGAAGACAAATTGTGTGTGTATTTGGGATTTTAATATATACGAGTATCAGCACATGCGTCACATGTGGAGGATAAATTTTTTAAATAAAAATATTATATTACTACTAATCTTAAATAATAATTTTTTATAAGGATATACAACCTATATTAAACTAAATTAGATTCAAAAAAATCTAGTAAATTAAAGTCCTAGTATAATAGAGCCTTACTTATAATAGATCATGATTTTGTTTTGGAATGCTAATGTAAAAATATTTAAATATGAAAATCACAAATTACTGTTATAAACTTAAATAAAATCTTTAATAAGGATATATTAAGCAATCAATATTTTGTAAGAAATTGCCATAAATTAAAGTTCTAATATAATAGAGTCCTACTTATAATAGAATTCTATATGATTTAGGTTTATAATTCTAATGTAAAATTATTTAAATATGAAAATCACAAATTACAATTATAACCTTAAATAAAATCTTTAATAAGGATATATTAGGCAATCCATATTTTGTAAGAAATATTCATACTTTTATATAGGTAATAGATATATATGGTATGAAGGAATACCATAATTTATGAATATTGGATTGAGATTTTATATTTTCCAATATCATTAATTAGAAATTATTAATTGACTAGTATATCATTAATTAGATATGTGTATGTGGAAACTAGTGTGTATATATGATTGTCTTCTTTGGCTTTGGGAGGTTGAATATACTCTTCAACTTAACTTTTCTCTTTCTGCCTCTTTTTATCAAATACTATTCGTTATACTTATACACTAAGGTATATAATTAAGATGAATTCCTTATTTCTTTTTTTAATCAATACTATTATAAAATAAAAAATTAAAAAAAAACTATCCCTTAATTCTGCATGTGACAAATAATTATAGCCCCCTTAATTGTTTAGAGAAATTAAAATACTAGTTTTTTTAATTATTATTTTTATTTTATTTTTTAAGGTCAGAATTGGAAAAGCATAAAAGTGACTCTCAAAATGGTGGAGAGCCAAAATGAATGCCCCCTCAGATCTCCACTCAAAACGCTGCGTTTTATGTTCGCCGCATCTCCACTCTTTTTGCCCTAACCCTAATAACAATAATTCATTATCCTAATGAATATTTCAAAATATAATCAAAAACTTGTATGAAATTGTCTCTCAAATTTGTATCAACATAAAACAAAAGCATTGATCAGTTTGTTTCAATATATCCATACCAATGAAAGTTAATTATGTTTTTGGGTCCTTCTGTAGTACACCGGGTGTATTAATACATCAGACTCTCCATCATTTTCAGTCATTAGATCTGAGATCATAGTTGACTTTGACTTTAATGATTTCAAATCTTATGGCTAAAAATGAGTGGAAAGTACCCTATGTTTTTCCAACTTTATTCATATCTTGTTTTTCATACTAATCTTTTTTCAATTTGTGGTACACTTTAATTATGTCAATTAAGTGCTAGATAGAAAAACTAATCGATAAACCTTGAATACCAATACAACTTTCTTACTTTTCTGTGGTAAAATGATTTAATGAATAACTTTCTATTATAAAATGTCTTGAAGTACCTCTTATTAATGTTCTAAATTTAGGATAAAGTTGTCGTTTTCATTGAATTACGATGGAAAATATATTGTATATTTTAGAAAAGTAAATCACGACATTGGTAGAAAGCTGGAATGTTATCTCAAAAGTAATTTATTGATATAATTATATGTATTAAATATTTTCAATCACCCTAAAAATGAATCATTAGGACACACACAAATGACCATGCATTATGTGGGTGTATCACTAGTAATATCAAACGATAATTATTCTAAAATATATATGTAGTACTCTAATTAATTTTTAACTTCCATAGGTAAGTTATCTTTTAATTTGTAGTAATATTTTTCTCATCGAGTGACATATATTCCAATGTTAATGAAGAACCTAGAAAGGGGCCCACACACACTTGTTGCTTACGAGGAAACACCAATCTCCCACAACTCCACTATTATTTATGACTACATTAATTAATTAATTGCTAAATTTGATTAAAGAGCTAGCTAGGTCTATTAATCCATATCATGTATTCATTTTTTATTTACATATAGTTATGTAAACTTTGTAAATATTAGCAACTTTCAAGGAATTAGCCAATGGTGGGTGCATTACGTGGGTGCACACGATCTTTATAATTAAAATAAATTGTGTTTTTATTATTTTATTAGCTGCCTCTCAAGTCTTATATTATCAATTCTATAATTCTAACCTTAAAAAAGAGAGAGAGGAAAATAGAAAGAAAAAAGAAAAAAAGCGTGCGTATGTGTATAAAATCGTTGAAATATAAAGATCTGCAGCACCTTTAATGTCTTTTATTTTTTATTAAGAATAAAAGAGACATAAATCTCATATATCATGGATATCAGTATATGGGACGAGTCAAATAATAACCCACAAGTCATCAACATTTATATATATTTACTTATGGAAATGAGTTTGATTTATAAATTATTGATGGAACTTTAGAGTGAAGTGTTAATAATATAAAGAGTATGTCTCTTGTAAGATCGTTTCACGCATTTATATTGTATTGTATGAGACGGGATATTTATATAACGTGAATCCATGGACAAAATAGTATATATATATATATATATATATCAGTATCTAGACAAGATCTAATTATTTCAGAATTCTTAATTTTTACTACTAAAATTGTTACTCCTATTAGCCTGCACCTAGCTAGGCCCAAATTTCATATGATTATGAACTGATTATTTAGGTCCCGAGATCTACATCTATTAATTGAAAATTCTGAATCATGGACTCTACAATCATTTGTTAGAAATTATAGGTCTTCAAATTCTTCATGAAAAAATGGAATTACACTTCACCATCCAATTTACATTTATATCAGAGATCAACCTCGAAGAAAACGTAGGAAAATTGCAAATTTAGAATAGTAGATTTCAAATAATTCAGGACATAATTCATCAATTGGAAACAAATTAAATTGTTCCAATACGTGTGATGCTGAATCCCACGCTCAAAATTAATCATTAAAAAAATCATCATATGAAAGTGAATCACTTAAGAAATGCTTGGAAATTTTATTAATCTGATCACTATTTAGAAAGTAAAGATGATGTGATCAAAAATGCAAGCTCTAATTTCATGTATAGTACTAAATATATATATATATATATATTAATTATAGCAGTCAATGGTTTTGTTTTATTATTGTTTTGTAATTTTTGGAACTCCAAAATAGTTTTGGGACGCATATATGCTAGCTAACACAAACCCTAGAATATATCAAACAAATTCATACATACAACATTAATTTCTTCAAAGCCCTAATTACGTTAAATTCAATCTCAGATATCCCATGTGAGAGAAATTAAGCAAGAGAAAATTGCAAATTCTGAAACACTAATTAACTAGTTAATTCGATAATTTTCAAATTAGGACATCAATTGAAAACAAAGTTAATGTGTGTAATGTTGAATCCCACCCCAAAAACCATGAGTAAAATCATCAGAAAGAAAATGAATCACATTAGAAGTACTTGGAAAAATCTATTAATTTGGCCATTCATAAGAAATTTAAAGATGTAGTAAATCAAGCTATACATAGCTACTAGATATTACAGTAGTCAATTTTTTTGTTATTTTTTCAAATTTTTTTGAACTCCCAAATTTTGGGAGCTCACATCACATTAACAAACAACATTAGCCAACACATGAACCCTAGATTTGAACAAATCACATATCATCCAACATTAATTTCTTCAAAGCCCTAACCTTAAATCCAAGGCCACCCCCTCCGCTGGAGACGAAGCATCGTCGTCGTCGTCGTCATGCAGCGGGGCCGCCACATTGAGATCAAGCCCAAAAACCCTAGATGGGTCCTCCACCTTCTCCCAATGGCACCTCATGTGTCCACCCAAAGCTTGACCACTAGGAAAAACCCTAAAACATATCCCACATTTATGTCCCATGCTCATGTTGTTATTACCATTATTAACATCCTTGATCATCATAGTCGTCATCATCATCATCGTTGTCGTCTCTCCAGAACAGCAACCCTCATCGTCCCCATCATTCTTGGTAATTGCATAGCAGCCCTTCACATTCTTGTGGCTTGCTCTGTGGCCCCCCAGGGCCTGGTGAGAGCCGAACACTTTCTTGCAACTCGAGCACTCGAACCGTCCCGGGTTCGGATCCGGGTCGGAATATTCCGGCGGTGATTGATTGACAGTGGTGACGGAGGGCGACTGGTCCGCGGCGGCGGGGGCGCTGGCGAGCATGAGGAGGCACGCCGCCACCTCGTGGTCCTCCTCCGTCACGGAGGAGGAGCCCTCCTCGGTGTGGCTGGACTCGGTGTCAGGGCGGCGGCGGAAGTGCGGCGGCGGGTTGATGCCCCGCCACTTGCGCTCAGGGTGGCAGCGCATGTGGCCGAAGAGGGCCTTCCATGACCAGAATTTCTTGCCGCACTCGGTGCATGGGCGCGTGATCTTGGGGGCGGAGGGGTCTGGTTTCTTGGTGGCGGCTCTGGGCTTGGCCTCGCCGGAGAAGGAGTTGACGATGCGGATGAACTTGGTGCGCTTCTTTCTTGAGGTTGGGTGGGCGGCGCTGGGCTCCGGCGGGTGGGCGGAGGAGAGATCGGAGGAGACGTGGTGGCTGAAGTCGGTGTTCATGATCTCCATTTTGATCGGAAAAGGTGTAAGAAAATGGAGGAGTGGAGGGTGTTTATGCGGCGTAGGAAGCGGTTATGTATCGACACTAGAGAGAGAGGGGGGGGGGGGGGGGGGGGGGGGGGAGGGGAAAACACTTTGAAGAGTGGTTACATATGTGATCAGTTGCGAAGCCATATCCTTTTCCTTAAATTTCTCATTCTCTTTAGTTTAAGAAAGTGGTCGAAGCCATATCACACGTGCTTAATTAATTAATTGGGTTTTGATTTCTCCCTCTTTTTAAATAAAAATACAAATTAGGAGAAAACCCTAAAAATAGGGGAGTTTTGGTGATGTTTGCCCTTTTCTAAAATATACAAATGAAAATTGGAAGGAAATTTTAGATGTAATCACACACCAAATGTAAAATATGACATCATCAAGTGACACATGTTGGATATAAATTGACAATATTAAAATACAATTTGAAGCACCAACTTAGAACAGAGGATATGATTGTAAAATATGTGGTTCAGATGATATTTTCTTAATATCATGATTTGTTATTTAAAATAAGAAATTAGGAGGAGCCCATTAAATACGTGTGGTCTTAGCCACGATTATTTGAAAATAAATTTAAGATATTTTCGTCATTTTTCTTCTTATTATTTATATATCAACATTCCAATTAAATACCAACTCGTAAAGAGTTAAGCTAGATTGCTTCAACTTAAATCATTAATTACCAAATCCTCAATAATACACTACATCAACTCATAATGAAGAGTTGATACAAAATGAACTCATAATAAAGAGTTAATTTCACCCCTATTCAAACCATCACCAAAATCAAAAGGGCCTAGTTTTCAAAAAATTATCTTTGAAGTGAATCACAACCAGATCACTTGCCAGAGAATGGATCAACCCACAACTCAAATATAAATGATTTTGTAAAAATATCAATGAAACGATCTCCCAAGCTTTAGTTTAAAATATAACTTCCCTTTTCTTTCCACAAAAAGCCAAACTCAGAGATTGTTGATTTGGCCATAAATACAGCTATATAGCCATATATGATAAGTTATAATCTTACAAGGCCTATTGCAAGTTGTGGTCACACCCCATTGGATAAGACCAATTAGCAAACTATCATAGGTTCAATAACATGGAAAATAACTAGGAAAAAAAATTAAATATCTAAGATTTGTATGTACACAGGCATAAGTGAACGAAGGAGAATAGGGGTCTACAATCACTCATAAAGTCATAATAAAGAAACCTTCAAACATAAAACTGAATGCAAATCTTTATTCTCAGGCCTCAAATGGCTAAGGCTCTCAAAGTGAAGGATTTAATGGTGATGACTAGTTTTACATTTCCCTGGGTCTCAACATACTCTATAGTAATGCTTTGATACTATTGGCCACCGTTTCCAAGGAGTCGTTCGACTGCTGCATTGACATTTCCAGATGTAGCTTGGAGTGCTCTGATATTTTCCTGTGTGTCGAAGAAACCCATCTCTTGCAGCTGTGATAGCTGAGTTGCGTAGAGTTCTTCTGGGGGTACTACATTTGCAAGAAAGGATTACATTATTATCACAGAAGGGTAAAACGGGCAAAGATGTGATACTATATGGCTATTAAATGAGAAAATAGAGTCGAGAGTTAATACCGTTGGGAGCATTTGGAGCAGACAAACCACCAGCTCCGAGTCCACCAAACATATTCATTAGCAAGTCCAAACCCATGTTGTTTTGGGGTCCTGCATTTAGCAAACACAAAACGCACTGTGGGATGTGGAAAATGTAGATCCAAAAACACAGAAAAAATAGTTCTGTTTAAATTGAAAAAAGATAATCTGATTCCTAGGTGTATATTATCAGATGCTTCCCAGTTTGTGGTGTGCTTTATACCTCTACTCTGAGGATTCTGAGATCCATCCCTGCAACAAGAGATTTAAGGCATACAATCAGAAAATGTGTAGTAGATTCCAAGTACACAAAAAGAAAGTAGGAGAGAACAATCAATGTATAAATATGAAAGGAAAGCTCGAATGAAAAGCCTCCAAAACATTCAGCCAGATCAATGGCCAACTTATAAACGGTAGCCATAGTAGTTAAAGTTTATGGAGATTAAAGATTGGTGGCTTAGAAGATAGCACCGAGTCTATGTAAAAACCATGCAGTAAATGTATCAGATTGATGATAAACATGGAGGTAGAACTTCAGTCTTATTTTCCTCAGATTTGGACACATGACATGTACTAGTTACTGTAAGATTGAATAATAGACACGAACATAAAAGACCGGTATACACATTAGCAACAACCAAAGAACGAAAAGAAGAAAATTGGTTAATACATCAGCATAAAGACAAGAGCAAGCTCAAACAAATATTTCTCACTCACTGGGTTGATTGTTGTCGACTAAGTTGAGAGAGTTGTTGCTGCAAAGCCATCATTTGCTGAGATAATAAAAATTGAAAGGTAAGAAAAGTCAAAACTGCCTCATGAGCTATATTTATGAGAACAGAAAATAGAGAGGATACATCAGATTAAATCAAAGTCTAAAATATCTTTATATCACAGCATATTTAATATCCATTTGGTAATTGATATGAAGTAATGAAATACTGATTCAAAAACTTCAATAAATTGAACAAAGCTCTTTTTGGTGAATTTAGAGGTGTTTCAAGATTTGTCAATTGGTGATAATGTAATGGAAATCACCAACGATAGTTAATTAGATTATATATCAATATGATGGTGTTATTTATATTATTTTGAAGAAAAATTAATACTTGTGAGTATTTATTGAAAACAATTTTCTTCTTCATATCCAACTATTTCACAAGTATCAGTCAGTGAATAATTATTTATGTAGAATAACCAACCAACTACACCCATAGTAAACATTTCAAGTGTCATGCCTGATCATCTTTTCAAATGAGGCTAAACCAAGATGGTTTCACTTGGGACTTTTAGCATTTGCATTGATAAAAAAACAGCTAAATTCAATAGAAAGAGGAATCTACAGACCCCTAAGTGATTCATTATGCTATCAAACAAATTCATCTGCAGCATATTTGAGTGAAGAAAAAAAGGCAGGTCCATACCTGCATAGTAGCGGGTGAAGTCAACTCTCGAAGAATTTCAGGGTTTTGCATCATTTCTCTTAGTTGAGGATTCATATCAAGCATGCCACGGACTTGTGGGTTTAGACCCATTATCTGCAATAAACTTTTGCTTTCAGTATATATACAAGTCAAACAGCAATACTAACAATTTTCCTAGAAATTGAAGTAGTACTTGTTCCATGTACTGAGGATTGGAAAGCAAGCTCTGCATCATCTGTGAGACAGCTGGATTTTGAAGTAACTGGCTCATTGAAGAGGCATCTGGCATGCCCATGCGCTCCAATTCAGGAAGACCAAGCCCGCCTAATCCAGCAATAGAGGGTAGTGTTGCATCGCCACTTGGATTAGTTCTTGTTGTATTATTCGTTTGGGGGCCACCTAAATACCACATTAGGATCAAAAGAATGGTCTCAGGAAAAAAATAGGAAAAGAATTGACCATGAATTTCCAAATTAATCAAGCAATCAAAAGTTGCATAAAAGGTTTCAAAATAAAATGCATGAAAAAATGCCAAGACTACTATGAAACACTATAAGATGAATTCCTTTTCAGCTAAAGCAGTACATTCTACTGTAATAAAAAGGAAAGAAGAAGTAAGAGAAAGAACGATAACAAAACAGTCTGGTAGTTTATAACCACCACACCCCCCCCCCCTCCCAAAAGAAAAAATAAAAGAAAACCAGCAACAAAATCAAACTATGTGAATTTAGACCAGAATAGGCCATAACTACAAACACCCACAATTCTACCAGTCTTGCCTGATATAATTAATAAACATATAATAAGAACCTAGGCAAGTGTGACAAAAACAAAATTACCACATTAAACAAATATAATATTACCAGTATTACTCCATGGGTTGGGAAGTGGATCAGCGTTTGGAATAGCAGTCCCTGTGGTTGTGTGAGGACCAGCAGTTGAAGAATTAGATCCATCTCTGGTTTGGGAATCTCCCTGATTCCCTAAGAGAGCTGCAAATGGATTTGCTCCAGTGTTGGTCGTTGCACCACTGCCCATTGTTGTCGCATTCAGAAAAGGCTCTTGAACATTTTCATACATGCGTCTGAGCATGTTAAATCCTTCCGGGGAAGATTCAATATTGCTCATTGCCCTGTCAGTGTTTCGCATCATCTCACGCATTAGCTCTGGGTTTCTTGCAGCTTCCAGTGTTTGCTGAAGAATGCTGGGATCATTAAGTATGTGAGCAAGTTCAGGGTTACGATCAATTATCTCTCGCATCTGAGGGTTACTCATAATCAAGCTCCGCATAATATCAGGATTGTTCATTAAGCCCTGAATTGCAGGCATGTTCATTATCTCTCTCATCATGTTAGGATTCTGAGTTAGTTGTTGCTGCACCTGCTCAAACTCAGGGAGCCCAGCTCCAAATAATCCTGATGACCCTGTACCACCTAATGCACCAAGACCAAGCCCCGGAAATAAGGATGCACCTGCACCAGCAACTCCAGCACCCCCTGTATTGGGGCTGCCGCCTTGTGTAGCAGCCGCAACATTGTTGGTGTTCCCGGCACCCACAGATCCAGAAGAGGGAGGTGCCGCGGCTGGTGCAGAACCACGAACCATATGAACTGTATGATCTGCCTGCACACCTAGTTAAGAAAATAAAGATCAATCATTAATCTTTATTAAGGAAACAGAAATTGACGATCAGGGTATGAATTATTTATGCCATGAAAAGCATCGGATGATAACACATATTTAGCAACAACCACATCATTTGAAACTTTAAACACAACAACATAAATCCAAGATCAATGAGAAGATTGAAAAAGAAATAAAAGATCAATTACATTAACAGGTCGATGTGTGTTATATGTTGCATGGAACAAAGTAAAGCATAAATGACTTAACACTGAAGTGTCAGACACAGGCATCAAAATAGCAACTCTATTCATTTCTAATAATTATTCATTCATCTACTTCTAATCTCTATATATGCCAGTTCTTCCCTGTCTTGAAGCTCATAATTGCATGTTTATGATTTTATGACATGTGTCTTAAGTCTAGCACCGAAAGAGCCACGTGTAGAAAACTGAAACTACATCATAATCATCAAATAAACACAAAGACAAGTTATAGCCTCTTTTATGATGTTTTCATTGTAACCAAAAAAGAAAGAAAAAAAAAAAAAAAACCTATCATTAGTTATCACCATGACACCATGTAGGAGAGCATTTAAGAAATGTCAATTAGGAAACCGAATGTGGGCTTATGCTTTCTATATTCAAATACCTCATTGCCTTTAGGCTGATAATGACATGCTTTTCAAAGATGATTTATGTCAATTAACTGCTAAAGATCTCATATCAGCTTTTGAAGATAGAATCAAACGTAGTAAATGTCACCACGGGATCGTGGAAAAGGTTGCCAGAGAACAAATTCGACTCCTTTTGCTACTCCCCAAAGAGTCAGCTTATCGTAAACTAACTTAAGCCATGCTAGGTGAATTAACACCGTAGCCAAAGCCAATGATTATTCCTATAAGTTCACTATTCATCACCTGTTATCATTCCTCATCACCACTTAATTCAATATTTTAATTTTTCACATCATATTAAAAGAAAATATCTCCATACTCCAGAAAATTCATTCATTGCAGAGACAGAGAACGAGGACCAGATCAAACATTTTGCTCGCAAACAACTAATATATGCCACGATATAACAGAAAAACATTGAAGAACTTATTTTGCTAGAATAACATTATTAAAAAAATCCCAAAAAAAAAAAAATTATTTCACAACCATCCAGGTAAACCAGGCGATGCATTAGTAATAAATCCTAAATATGAAAATAATCAGACATGACATTTAAAAAAAACAATGGGGAATAGTATTACCATAGCTAGCTAGGGTTTGGTCGTCCTTCAAGATCCGACCTTTGTAAATCAAACGCTGATGTTCAGCTGGTACCTCGCAATTCTGCGCCAACAAACCTTTGAATTCACCCACCGTTGATTCGAGGTTCGTTTCCACCGAAAACTTAGAACCATTTGAACATCGAATATTTACATTCACCAACTCAGCTCCGCCCCCACTCACGCTCGACTCGCTCTCCCCACCCATTGATTCCTCAAAAATACAATCAATCAAAAAGCCCTAACCCTAATATTCGAACAAGAGAAATTCAGAGACACGAGCTGAGGCCTCTGAAATCCAATCAAAGACGGCGATTAAATCAGAGCAGCAAATTGATAATACAATCGAGATTGGAGAAGAAAAATCAAACTTCTGTCAAAGTGTACAAATTACAGAATGAATGCAGAAAAGGAATATCTTGGAGACATGGAGATGGAGACATACACACTGTCATCACACTGACTTTTTTGACAAGAAAGAGAAAAAAGAAATATACATATATTTATTTATTTATATGGGTCGGTCATATATTTTACGAGATGGGTCGACGGATAATTTTTAGAGGAAATGTATCAAAATGTCATATTTTATATAAAAAAAAGAAAATTTTATCATTTAATATAAGTTAATATATAAAAATGTCATCTAAGATAACTTAATATAGTAAAATACCACATTTTTTTGAATGATTCCAACTTTTTAATGATTTGGCAATGATTGAAAGTTTGTCAATGATTGGATGTATATACCATAATTTTTGAATAAGTAGGCTTATTCGAAAATTAATTTTATTATTCGAATAACCCTATTTTTTAGGGTTATTCGAAAATACTATAAATTATTCATAATTATATTTTCGAATAACCCTAAATATTCGAATGTTATTTTCGCATAACCTATTTTTTTAGGGATTATTCGAAAATATATAATTTTCTAATAACCCCTAAATAATTTTGCTATTTTTCGAAAATAAGGGTTATAATTTTTTCAAATAACCCTAATTTTATACGGTTATTCGAAAATTATAAAAATTTTGATAATAATTTTCGAATAACCCTATTTTTTAGGGTTATTCAAAAATTAAAAGTTTATCTTCAAATGTTCGAATAACCCTAAAAATTAGGGTTATTCGAAAATTATCCACCTTATTTTCGAATAAACCTATTTTTTTAGGATTATTCGAAAATTTTAAGATAATTTTCGAATAACACTAAAAAATAGGGTTATTCGAAAATTATCCACCTAATTTTCGATTAACCCTATTTTTTTAGGGTTATAATTTTCGAATAACACTAAAAAAAAAAATTAGTGTTATTCGAAAATTATCTTAAAATTTTTTGAATACCCCTAAAAAAATAGGGTTATTCGAAAATTAGGTGGATAATTTTCAAATAACCCTATTTTTTTAGTGTTATTCGATTTTTTTTTGTTATTCGAAAATTATCTTAAAATTTTCGAATAACCCTAATTTTTAGGGTTATTCGAACATTTGAAGATAAATTTTTAATTTTCGAATAACCCTAAAAAATAGGGTTATTCGAAAATTATTATCAAAATTTTTATAATTTTCGAATAACCGTATAAAATTACAGTAATAATTGCATTAAATAGTCAAACTGACATATTTGCAGTAAAAGTCACATGTGTAATAGATTTGTGGTATTTTGTTATATTAAGTTATAATCTGTGGCATTTACACATATTATCTTATATTGTGTTGTAAAATTTATTTTTATTATAGTAAATGTGGTATTTTAGGTAGTGATCTCTAATTTTTATAGGACCTATCTTTTTACCTATGAATCAATTTTACATACATATCTCTACGTTTTATTTGTTTTCGAATGATATTATGCCACGTGGATTGAAAAGGTCATTTCCCAATTGTAAACCAGCAGCATGCGACCAATGATGTATTGCCACGTCATTTCATGATTAGCCCAAAATGTCTTGACCTTTTACTATGTTATGGTACTAAATATTCAATTCAATAAATACAAAAGAGACTAATATTCAATTCACTATAATATTTTTTCAGTTAGCAATCAAAAAAATCACATTTTTTCTCCTAAAAGTACAAATTTATTTTTTAAAAATAAAAATATATATATATATATAAAGAAGACTTTCAATAAAAATAACATAACTAATTTTTCTTCCTAAATTTACAAACTATAATTGCAAAGAAGTTAGTTAGAACAATTAAAAAAATCAAAAAATATCTATATCTATATAAGAACAAGACCTTCAATAAAAATATCATAACTAATTTTTCCTCCTAAATTTACATACTATAATTGGAAAGAAGTTAGTTAGAACAATTAAAAAAAATCAAAAAATCAAAAGATTTATACTTTTAAGAATTATAGGGTCTTCTAGGTTGGGCTATAGTCTATTGTTAGGTTATTTAGGTTATTTTTATCTTTTTTTTTATTTTATATAAATCATAATTTTTTAATTAAATCATTTTTTCAATTAAAATTTTTGTTTTAATCTATGATATATCAAATTTATCATTTTGGTATCTATAATTTTGTTGTTAATGCATGATATATCAGATTTATCATTTTTTATGAATTCTGATTTGTATTTACATTGCATCGTAAAAAAATAACAATGTATAAATTTGATATTTAAATTTTGGTGCATAATTAAATTTAACACAATTAGAAATACAAAAACAAATGACTAAATTAAACTAAGATTAGGAAATTAAAAAAATAATTTGTAAAATACAAAGTTTTAGACTTTTGGAGAAATTAATTATAATGAAAAACATTTTTATATAGTTGTTTGGTTTATTTGTCAACTAGCAGTATACCCGCGCGATGCGCGGTTTATTATTTATTATGACAAATACGATTATTAATAATATAATAAATTTATTATATTAAAATATTACTCATGAGAACTTATTATTTTGAGATTTGTAAAAAATCCGTATTTTAATGATGATGATGATGATGACGACGACAACAACAACGACAATAACAAAAAACAATAATAATAATAATAGTTTTGTGTTTGTGTGCTTTAATTTTAAGTGATTGATTATATTTGTTAATATATATGTTCTATTCATATTTTTGTTCATTTATATCTTAGAATTATATTTAATAATTTGTAAATAATTTTCTACATTTTTTTAGATGGATTTGTTTTACAAACACTGTATTTATTAAAAAACATAGTTTATATTTAAAAAATTTAGGTTCCAAATTCATTTTACATTTAAACAATATTTTTTTTTAGAATTATGAAACCATTTTAAAATATGTTTTCTTATAGTTATATCTTACACAATTAGTATTACATATATGTTTGAATTTATTTTTAAATGCTATTTGTGGATTTTTTTTCGATTAACCTCACATCATTATTATATTATTATTAGTTTTACTTTCAAATTTAATTATTATTTTTAATAATTTTATAATAGCTTTTAAACTTTTAAACATTTTACAGCCCTTCGTAAAATGAAATTTAGCTTTTAGACCTATTTTTCACATTTATATATTAAAATTAAAGAATTTTCAAATTTTTAAATTTTTGACAATGTTTAAATTTCATTATTTTCAGATTTTTTTAATTATATCATTAAGACATAATCATCCAATAATATCATCCAAAAAAATTTCCTCTATTTCATTTTACCTCTATATTAAATTAAAAGACTATTTATTATATTTAAAATATATATGAAGTTTGTTCTATAAGATTCTCAAATGTTTTTTAGTTTTTGTTTCCACAATTTTTCTATTGGTCAATGGCAAATCAGTAATTATGTCCAATTGTACAATTGAGTGGCAAATCAGTAAATATGTCAAACTTTTTATATTTTAAATATAGTATAGATATAAGTGGGTTCAATATTCAGTTATCTACGTTATTTGAATATATAAAAATATATTTAGGTATTTATATATTTTCTTTAACTATAAATAATTAAGTTAATGGTTAGATCGAAAATTTCAAAAAAAATTTATAATTGTGAACATCAGGGAACATTCAAAAAATACAATAATATATTTATCATGACACATATGTCTATATTAGAAATTGCAACATGCATAACATATCTTTATGAGTTAAACTGTTTTTTTGATATCAATTATTTTTTTAACATCCACGACACAATAAATGTTTTCTCATTACCAAATTTAATTTATTTTAATTCACAAAATTGGTGTCATTTTTTACAACTTCATATTTCAAATATAGATTTTATAATTCATTGTTCAACAAAAATATAAATTTATATAGTATTGTTTGCATTTTAAAAACATAATAATATTTAAAATGAGAAAGAGTAGAGATAAAATGTTTAAATTCTTATTGATATATAATTTAGGTTACGATAATACTATCAAATTATATTATTAAATTTTTTAAAATTAATAAATTAAATTACAAACCATGCATCGCACGGGTATAACTCTAGTATATAAAAAGAAGATCTTCAATCAAAATAGCAATAACTAATTTTCTCTCCCAAATTAACATACTATAAATGGAAAGAAAGTAGTTACAAGAAATTAAATAAATCAAAAATAAAAAGATTTATTTTTAGGGTGGGGTCCATTAGATTTATATTTTTTCTCTATTTAATATAAATTAAAATTTTAAATTAATTGTTTTTATTTTAAATTTTGTTTTATTTTATGAAAAATATAAATTTTATATTTACATTTTGGTGCAAAATTGTATTTAATAAGATTACAAATACAAAGATAAATGACTAAATTAAACTATAAATTAGGAAATTAAAAAAAATTAAAATAAAAAATCTTAGATTTTTTTGAGAAATTAATAACAATGAAAAACATTTTGGTATAATTGTTTGATGTATTTGGCAATACAAGTGGGTTGAATATTGAACTAGCTAAGTTATTTAAATACATATCAAGATTTTTAAGTTATTTGATGAGATTTATATATTTTCTTTAAAGATATCTATAATTGTGAATGCAAATGAATTATTTACTAACACATTTGTTAATAAGTTGAATCAAAAAATATAATAATATATTAATCATGATACTTATATCTATATTAATATGTAACATGCACAACATATCTTTATGAAGTAACAAATTTTTTAGATATCAATTATCGTTTACAATAAATATTGTTTCTCAATACTATAAATTTGATAAAATTTATCTTAATTTACAATATTAATGGGTGCATGTACAAAATTGGTGTTTATTTAACAACCCCATTATGGTAGGATCTAGTGGTTCTTCTTCTTCTTCATCATCTCACTTTGGACCGGCCCTTAGTCAATTCTATAACTTTTACGACATTAGAACACAAAAAAGAGCTAGAAGTAACCCTTCACAAGAATTAGATAATTATTTAAGTGCCACTTTTGAATCAATTGCTTTTGACTACCCAATAGATTTATTGAAGTGGTGGTCACGAAGGGCCACCATGTATCCTATTTTAACCATTATTGCTAAGGAACTTTTTGCAAGTCCCGCCTCGACGGTTTCGGTTGAACATGCATTTAGTATTGCGGGCCACGCATTGGCTCCAAGACGTGCAAACTTGGCAATTGAGAATGTGCAAAACCTTATGCTCCTTGAAGATTGGTGCAAAGCCAAAAGACGTTCACAACATTTGTTCAACGAAACAACATTCGAAGATGGTGGTCCTGATTTGTTTGGCTACGACTCGAACACATCATCCTCCGGCGGCGGCACACCAACCAACTTCGAAGATTATAACTTTTGGACCGGCGGGTAAGTTGAGGTAAGAGAACTACGTGAGCTTTGATTCCTTAATTTTATAAATTAAGGATACGTAGGCAATTTCATTATAAATTTGGAAATGAATTTCAATTCCAAAATTATAATGAAACTCAAGCTCTTTCAATTTTTTTTCCCCCTTCCCAATCTTTTATTTACAAATTTATAGATAGAATTGAAAACTTGTAAACTTGTAATAGATAGAATTTTTTTATGTAAATTTGTAATAGATAGAATCTTATAAATCAAATACATTTTTTTATGTAAATTCAAGTTGTAATTTTCCAATTTTTTATCAAAAGTTTGTTCAATTAATCATTATTTGTTAGATTTCATATTTTGTATTCTAAAAAATCAATTTAGTCGAAAACAAGTATTAAAAATCAAAATTAGTGATAAAAAAAAAAAACCGGCCGAACCGGCGGTTCCGGAACCGGAACCGGTTTTCCCTCCCCCCGGTTCGGTTCCGGTTCGGACATTTTTGAAACATGAACCGGCGGTTCCGAACCAGAACCGGAACCGCCGAACCGGATGCACATGTCTATATGTAGTCTTGTTAATTACAATTTTGCACCAAAATGTAAATCTAAAATTTATATTTTTCATAAACTAAAACAAAATAAAAAATAAAAAATAATTAATTTAAAGATTATAATTTATATGAAATAAATAAAAAAGATAGAAATATACTTCATAACCTACCTACCTATATATTAATAAGAATTTTATCTTTAATGTGTCACATTTTAAATAATATTATAATTTTAAAATGCAAACAATAATATATAAATATATATATATATATATGTTTAACAATGAATTTTAAATTCTATTTTTGAAATATGGGGACAGTTATTGTTTGAATTTTAAAATTATAATATTTTCTAAATGTGACACATTAAAGATTAAGAATTAAATTCTTATTAATATATAGTTTATGTTAAGATAATATTATTACATTATAGTATTAGAAAATTTAAAACTAATCAACCGAATATTACAAACAATGCATCGCACGGGTATACTATTAGTTATACTAAAAGCAAGCAATTTGGCAATAATTACTAATTTGCCAATTTCCCTCATAAAAATGTTACATCAATTTGATAATGTGTAAATAATTTATTTTTATTTTAGTTTTTCAATATTTTATTTTGTTTTTCTAAATCTATATTATAATAATAGAGGAATAGTTGAGAATATTTACATAAATGTAATTTCCCCCAAAAAAGTGTTACATCAATATATTTTTTTCTTTTTCTTATTTTGTATTTTGTATTATTTAATTCATTTAATCCATATTTTAAATATTTTTTTATAATACAAATATATTAGTTTAATATTTTTTATTTTGCATTTTATTATTATTATTATTATTGTATTTAATACTATATATAGATTTGATTTTAATATAAATATTATATTAGTTTATGCTTTTTTTTATCTTAATTAAATTAATTTTTATTGAATAATTTCTTAAATACCAACAATAGATATTGTTCAAACAATAATTAGAATAATTAGGGATAATTGATATCATAATTAATAAAAATTTATAAATAAATGTAACATCATTAAAGATGTGTGTACATACATATATGTATATATAATATGTATTTTGTGTGAAATTATATGTCATCCTAAGTATTTTTTAAATTAATATTTGTATTTTATATATGTAATATCATTCAACACTTTATCCTTTATCGATATATTTTAATGATGAATTAAAGATATTGTTAAATATACAAATATAAAAGGCTAAGATATTGTTAATATCATTCAATTTATTTTAAAATAGAAGGTTGAAAATATATAATGAGGAAATGTGTCAAACTAAACGAAAAAATATAAGCAATTGACTTTTCAACCATTCAATTTAACAAAAGTACTTTTTTACCATAAAAAATAATAAAATGACATTTTCTACACTATTTTGACTCAGTTCGAGTAAATCCTAGAAAATTGAAAATTTATTTAATTATTTACAATGACTAGTTTAATTTCAAACAGTTTCAATTTAATATATCTAAAATCATTCAATTAAACGATCCTCATTTTTTTAATTAATTGAGCCTCATTTATCAGTTTAATTACATTTAGCAATTTATATGATTTGTTGGATAAATCAATTGTTAAATAATAGTATAAATAAATAGAATATATCATCACTCGATCATTACTCAATCATTTGTCCATGACCGAGTCAAAATAGTGTAGAAAAAGTACTTTATTATCTTTTGTGGTATAAAAATACTTTTGTTAAATTGAATGGTAAAAAAATCAATTGCTTATATTTTTTCGTGTAAGATGGGCTGGTCTCTCAATATATAATTGATTGTGCTTGCATCAAGTTCATACGTAAAATTTCTATTTTTATTGTGTATTGTATTTATATATACATACTCACACACATATTTAATTTAAGTAATTGAATTTGATTTTTAATTCATAATTTATTTTTATTGTTTTTAATATATCTAATTTAAGTGATTGATGATATTAGTTTGTAATACATGTGACAAAAAAAAAAATGTCCCAACTAGAAATGTAATGCATAAAGAAGTTTTTCAAAACTTATAAACTTTGCAAGTAAAATTTCCAATTTTTATTTGAAGATCATGATTGATACTTATCTTTTTAGTATTAATCTTGAATTAGTGAACTGAATATGTATAATATCAATAGGTTGTTGTGAATTGAATTATTTTAAGCTAATTTTAGATTTTATTTGTTATTAAATATTATTATATCTTCTATATACTAAAATTATTTATATTATATTATTAAATAATTAATATTTAACGATATTATATCATATACGGCGCATCCGAGGTGAAAACTAGTTTGGGGTGAAAACTAGTTTGATGTAAAAAAAGAATACTAATAAATTATATAAAGTGGGCGTTGAACGTTGAACATGAAACATAACTCTTCATGGATGATATAGCCAAAGGGCAAGAATAAACTGGACAGTTTAGGGGTTCAAAATATAATTATGTATACGTATAAGGGCATTTCACAAAAGCCCCTGAATTCTCTTTTTATTACATTTTTGCCCCTCAATTATTCATATTTACCCCTTTCCTTTTCTTCTTCCCATTTCTGAAACACCACCGCCACCGTCGCGACCAAGCAGCCTTCCAAAACCTCTCAATCAAACCCTAATTTCGCAATCTATAATCAATTCTGCACCTTTGCTCGATATCACTGCAAGTTAAGATGTCGAGGCGAGCTATTCTGGTCGTGAAGCAGCTCCTCTCCGGCGGCCGATCCACAACCTCGACCCGATCTGTGACGTACATGCCCAGACCCGGGGACGGGACCCCCCGCCCCGTGACGCTGATCCCCGGCGACGGCGTTGGACCTCTCGTGACGGGCGCGGTGGAGCAGGTGATGGAGGCTATGCACGCGCCGGTGTACTTCGAGAAATATGATGTACATGGTGATATGAAGAGTGTGCCGGCGGAGGTGATGGAATCGATTAAGAAGAATAAAGTTTGCCTGAAGGGTGGACTGAAAACGCCTGTGGGTGGAGGTGTGAGCTCGCTCAATGTGATGCTGAGGAAGGAGCTCGATCTTTATGCTTCATTGGTGCATTGCTTTAATCTTCAGGGGCTCCCCACCCGGCACGAGAACGTGAATATCGTCGTCATTCGGGAGAACACGGAGGGAGAGTACTCAGGATTGGAGCATGAGGTTGTTCCTGGCGTTGTAGAAAGCCTGAAGGTGTTTGATTTTTTTTGTTATGTTCATCTTTTATCTTGCTATTTGCTGGTGCTTAATTCTGCTTTGCTAATGGTTTTATTTAGGTTATGCAGTTTGTTAAACTTAAAACATCACCTTTAAGAGTGTTTTGCAAGTGTTTTAACTACTCTATTAGTTTTCAGGGTAATCTATCATGCGATGGTGATGAATGGATGACAGAAGTGAATTGAAATAGTTATCTTGGTTGAACTGTTTGGTTGTGTGAAAACAAATGGGATTGAATGGAGAAAAGATGCATGTAAGTAACATTAAATGAATTCGGAATTGAATAAAAGGGCTCGCTTTGACCGTTAAGACTAGGATCCCTGTATATCAGTGTCATTTAGTATCTTGGTATTTGTTGTGTATCATATTGTAGAAAAGATCTCACGTCGTTACATGATTTTGCTGATGTTCTGTATTTAAAACCGGTATATCTCTGGTTACTTTATTGCTGCATTTTCCACTTTCATACTTAGACTAGCCTGTTTCTAATCTATGCTTCATTATAGGTCATAACCAAGTTTTGTTCCGAACGAATTGCAAAATACGCATTTGAGTATGCCTATCTGAACAATCGGAAGAAGGTGACTGCTGTGCACAAAGCAAATATCATGAAACTTGCAGATGGTTTATTTTTGGAATCCTGTCGTGAAGTCGCTAGCAAGTATCCCAGTATCCACTATGATGAGATGATTGTGGATAACTGCTCCATGCAACTTGTTTCCAAGCCAGAGCAATTTGATGTTATGGTAAGGGACTAAAAGTGATTTGTATTTCCAGTGAGGTCTGTACTTTTTTGGGCCCTGTTGATGGTGCTATAATCTTGTTCTGAGTTGTCATAATGTGTCCACTTTCTTTTCTTGGCATGAACCATGAACAGAATCAATTCCTATATTAGGACTGAAAAGGAGGTGAGAAGTTTCGTGTGTCAAAGTTAGGAACTTTTCCAATCTACTTATGGCTAAAAAGTTGCAAGATACCTAATTGTGGAAAAGATGGGGTTTAATCTTTACAAGTCTTTGATACACTATATTGAGATGTTAGTGAAGAAAATATGACCCTCTTTGTGTTGATAGTTTCAGCCTCTATCTGTTGTTTTCCTTATTATATCACCAATCACCAAAATAGTAATTCTTATCCAAGAGAGCGTTGGAGCAACTAATTCCTGAAGCTATGACTAAATTGGCAACATGATGCGGCAGAAGATGACCTTAGATTGAAATCTTATACTCTTCCCATTACTTCTTTTCCATCAAGCGAACGAGGCTCTCTACTTTTATCATCCTATTCATGGTTGTTTATCTATAATCTGCCTATTCCTTTTTTTTTTTTTTCGTTTTTATTTATAGTTTCATCAAAACAAGGTAAAGGGGAAACACCATTGGGGGCCGGAAATCTTTGAACCTCAATTCATATTTCCCTTAGTTCTTGGGTTGAATCATACCCTTAAAGTGCAGCCATGAAGATCCCATATGGATTATTTTCCCTTTCAATTGAATTTCCTTTACACGGTTCAATTGGTTGTTTCCACTATTCCGTTTCTGTCTTCTTCCAGCAGCTAATCATGTGCAACGTTTAATTTTGCAGGTGACTCCTAATTTGTACGGAAATCTGGTTGCAAATACCGCTGCTGGTATAGCTGGGGGTACTGGTTTTATGCCTGGAGGTATTTGAAAATTTGTATCCCTATACCCTATTTTCATTTATCTGAAGTTGGTAAATAATAGGCGTGGCTTTGATGAATTTCAGGTAATGTGGGGGCTGATCATGCCATTTTCGAGCAAGGTGCCTCTGCAGGCAATGTAGGAAGTGAGCAAGTCACGGAACAGAAGAAGGCAAATCCAGTAGCTCTGCTTCTTTCTTCAGCTATGATGCTGAGACACTTGCAGTTCCCTTCATTTGCTGATCGACTAGAAACTGCAGTGAAGCGTGTCATAGCAGAAGGTAAATACCGGACGAAGGATCTTGGTGGAGACAGTAGCACCCAAGAAGTTATCGATGCTGTCATTGCAAATCTTGACTGATTTCTGCACTCTCCCTGCTGCACCTTCTTGTAATCATTATTCATTTACATAATTGATTTTTGTGCTGCCCAGAGAAAGAAGCTATACTGCGAGCCAAATAATAATTGTGGGTCATCTCACTCTGGACGGAGTCTGTATGATATGAGTCGAGATGGATATTTTACGATATGGGCATATAATTTGATGTCTTTTAATCTTCGAATCATGAAATTTGTGATGTTACTTCCAATTGTGCAGTTAAAACTGGCTTACAGTTTCTGGAATTTGTGAATTGCATATACATTGATATTGCTAATCTCTGTCTGATCATGCCCGTTCATTTGAAACCCACAAACCTTGTAACTTAACTCGTCTTTCACTTTTATAAATATGTAGATTATGTGACGACCAAGGTTAGAATCCGAATAAAGCAAGTTTTCTAATGAACCCGAATCAAGCAAGTTTTCTAATATTCATTGTCTCCTTTATTCTACTTCCCTAGCTCATAAAAAAGAATGCTTGTTCCTTACTGGCTTACAGTTTCTGGAATTAGTGGATTGCATATACATTGATATTGCTAATCTAATTGATCATGCCCGTTCCTTTAAAACCCACAAACCTTGTAACTTAACTCGTCTTTCACCTTTATAAAGATGTAGATTATGTGACGACTAGGGTTAGAACCTGAATCAAGCAAATTTTCTAATAATCATTGTCTCCTTTCTTCTACTTCCCTAAGCTCATAAAAAAGAATGCTTGTTCCTTTAAATACTTTTAAGGAATCTGGGAGTTCTGATGATGCATAAAGTAGAGTAAAACCTGCTATACAGGGGAGTTTCAAAATCGAGATGCCTGGTAACGTTAACCGTGTCGTTTTATTGAAGGTTAAGGTGTTGAATGTTCAAGCTATTGTGCATCAATTATTCCATACTAGGCTAAGCATAAAAGGGCCAGATACACAATTTTGACATCCAACAGAGCATTTTCCCCTTCAACTTTGGCATTAACTTATATCCAACAAACTAGGCCATGAGCACTAGAAGGATTTCTCCATGTTGATTGAGGAAATGAAATGCTCTTTTAAACAATAAGTTTGAATTGTCAAACAGATGACAACCTCTCTCTATAAAACAAATGACAATAAATAGCAAAATCATATCTGTCAATCTATCACTCTTCGAGGCGACGGAGAACTGACTCTGCGAAGCTCTGTTGCCTGCAAAAATAAATGTAGTCTAAAGGTTAGAGCTTCTGTATTCGATTATCTAAACATTACAAAAGCTCTAAAGTTGTGTTCATATACAAATATAAGCTCATTGCATGGATGATGAATCAATGGATGCAATGAGTACGAATTCAAACATCTGGCAGAGTGAGACGTTATAAAAGCTTACTTGCTTTCACGATGCTTTGGGCTGGGGCGAGAGTACTTCAAATATCCATCCCACGGCACCTTTTTAAGACCAGCTCGAACAGAGATAATGTCCCTTACCCTAAAGGAAACATCATATTTAGTGTGTGGGTTTGTGTCATGGACCCACAAAGTTTAAGTTCTAACTAATGCACTGGGAAAATGATGCATACCTCTCGGCAAATTCAATTGCAGTTTCCCCAGGTTTCAGATTTTGAGGCTCAAGGTACCACACATCACAAACAACAGCCCAGGATGTCATAAGCTGCAACAGGTGCGTTGTGAAAGACTGCCTGCAAGCGAAATTTTAAGCATGTTTATTATAGGTCTGTTAAATGATAAAACAGTAGCATAATTATCACCACCACCAGCAAAGAATTATTATATTATCCATAGGTAAATAAGATTTTCATCAAACAAAAAAACATGTTCAGCCATATCAAAAGCACTTCAGAAAAACTGGCAATAGCAAAATTGGTAACATAATTACTAGTAAAAAATCGAACAAGTGCAAATAAATAGAAATGGCAACATGACGCGAGCTTACTTTCGGCTGTTCCAGAAGGCATCCACAAAGATTTTGTTATATTTGACTGCGATTGGACAGACAGTACAGCCGAGTTCAAATGCACCCTAAACACCATAGGAAATAAGATAAATATATAGAAACAGGTTTTCACATAATGACGAAAAAACTTATGATGTTCACTGAAGTAATTGTCAAGCAGGTATGAGAAATTTGTTTTTAACTTTCAAAATATACTTATGAGGTAACACAACTTTTTTCACCATTTTCTACGAACTTTTGAGGAGGTGCGATGCCATATAATATGGTGCAATTAGCATATGCACATTTTAAGTAATCATTGTTTTCGAGGCACAATATGGAAAGGAAGAGATAAAATGCTTTGATTGTCAAACACACGAAACTTAATTTATAAAATAAATAGTACAATGGCAAGTGAATAAAGGATACCTTCTTAAACATCACAGTATAATGATTGTTCACACAAGTCCCTTCCGGGAATATGAGAAGAGGATTGTTATCAGCCCCATTAACATGATCTCTTAGCCTGAACATTAAAAAATAATAATAATCCAAAATGAGTAAAATGATATATTTAAAAGTAACTAATTCCTTTATATTAAGGAAGTGTCTTTATATTAAGGCATACTTTTTTGCAACAATTTCACGATCCTTGGCCTCTGAGCGGTTGAACCAGATACATCCAAGACTTTCCAAAATAGTGCTTTGCAATAGTCCTTTATAGGGATAACACAAGAAGATGAGCAAACCCAAATACAAAATAAACATTCACCTGACACAATTCCATCTCAATAATTGAGATCATAGCCACCAAACTGTATCGTAATTTTCCAACAACTCATGGCCATATACAAGAAAATTTCCATGGAATAGATAAGAAAACCTTAATTCTCTTTTTTCTGAATTCCAATCCAAACTAATACAAGAATTATAATCACATTTACAGTTGAAAGCTCAATTTTTCCAATTCAGAACAGTTATAACTTGCATGAAGAAATAATCTAGCACTACAAACACCTTATATGCCTATAAATATTTTATTACTTAAATAGAATCTTTTTATAATTCTAGAAAGACGAAGATCCATCAAAACCATACATGATCAGTTTAAGAAATAGACAATAAGATAACTGAGAGACTGGCACTTTCAAACTTTCCAAATAATAAGTAATTTAAAAGATGTGCACTCAAATATGACGAACAGTCCCATTAAAAGATATGATTTAATAATTGTAATATTGTGCATCCCTAAAGTATACTTACCAACCCACCCAGGATGCTTCTGCATAATCACTGCAAATGCAGTCATTTGTTCCAAAACAATGAAGTCAATCATGGATGTGTGATTAGCGACAAAAATCTGCACATCCAGTTTAGAGAAAGAAATAACTAAATCATCATGTACAATGATATGAGCTAACCTCAGCTAACTATTCAGAAATAAACACAGTCCCACCTGCTTAGGTCGCATGCTGGGTCGTGGACCATGGTATTTGACAACCCCAGTCCATGATGCAACAAAGAAACTGCAAATCAACTCCACTAGACCTCTCTAGAGAACACAAAGAAAACATGAAATAGTTAAAAGAAATCACTCTGTGGCATATAATGTAACACTTATCTTCAGCAGCAAAAACAAAAAATAGTAGGTTGGTTATTATAAAATAATTTTATTAAGTGCAATGTTCCCCATATGCTAGATGTAAAGAATCTCTACATTCTAATCCATTATCTTTATCTTCTTCCTGGTCTCTGAAACTTTCAGTTCTATTGGTGCAACCTAGAGCAATAGCTCTAAGTATGTCATTATTTTCTAAGTCCAAATTTGAATATGAAACTAACTCTCCCCAAGAAATATGAAATAGCGAAACAGAGAAGACAAACAAAGGCTCATAGACTTGCACTAGAAAAATAAAAATAAATAAATAAGAGCAAGAAAGATGTCTACAATCATAGGAAGAACATCCTAACAAAACGCTACAATAAATTTGATTTAAGGAGCTAATAAACCGGTCATACCTCTAATTTTTTTCTCAATTTCTCGTGTCCTTTTAACAGGAAATGGACAGGAAAATAGCATGAGAGAAATATAATCCATCCTATTAGGAGCACGATCACCCTGCAATTGAAGTAAAATGCATCAACTTGTGCATGAAGGACATAAGCAGCAAGCTATGATAAGTTACTTCAACTTGTAAATCCTACACTAAATGCAATCTGTTACTGTAATTTCATGGATCACCGAAGATTGGATTCAGGTTATTACTTAATCATTTGTATTGCACCACCGATTAATTTATGATCAGGATCATTCAATATAAGGGAGGAGTATGATCAGTATATGGTAATTTGTGCAATACAATCCAGATAAGAACAACCATTAATCTACGATGGAAATTGAAAAGAGGCTAGCATCATTTAATTCTTCCTCTCTGAGTCTGAATAAAACCAAAGATACAATTTTCTGCCTGTAGAAAGTCAAGATATGCATAGGCTAAAAAGATCTCACCTTAGTGGGAAAAGAAACCCATATCTGACAACAACTCCCAAGCACCACAAAGGAAACAAGTATATATTCCAGTTCCAGGGTTCTGGGGGATTTGACTTGAAGCATCTCGTGAAAGAGTCCTGCATGCAACAAGAACAAGAAAAAAAATCTTGATTTGTTATATTTCTTCAGCGAGTTATAACACTGAGGAAGGCCTACGCCTTTATCACACTTGGTGAGTCGGCTATACGGATCATATCTTGCCATCATTTTGAATTGAATTACATCTTATTTATATTTATATAGCAATGAGAACCAAAAAAGGACTACAAAGTTCGGCAGTTAAAAACAAAAGAATTGAATACATTCCATGTTAAAGCTAAAAGTTTGTTGATACTCAAATGCAGATCACCAGGAATGCAATTCACCAATCCAAAGAAACACTCTCCCAAAGCAAGAGAATAACAATCACATAAAAGTTTAATCCAGCCATAATTCAATCGCTTACCCTAATTCACTAGATTGGCACTCCAATTGCAAAAATCCAAACATCACATAGATGAATAAAGATTCACAGAAATCAAAAGGCTACGGAACTCACATCAACAATGGCGCCAGCCGCCTCAGTCAAAGTGGGCGAAATATCGAGCAAATCACGCCTTAGCACCCAAAAACACAACTCCTCAGACGCATTAACAAACCAAAATTCAAACGAACAAACAAAACACATGCGCCTACATTACATGCAAATGAAAACAGAGAAAGAGGGGAAAAGGAAGAAGAATTACAGGCGGAGCTTGCCATGGGGCTCCTGGATGGATCCGGAAGGGAGATAATCCTCGATATTAGGGCGATCCAAATCCAATTCGGAGCTGGATGTGTTGAGCTTGCTCATCTTCTTCGCCTTATCGCTGCAAAAACATGCGCGTATTGATTATGGTTATTCCTGTTTTTGATAATATTCACGTTTCACTCAGCCATAGCCCACACACAAACACTTTTAAGAGAGAGAGAGAGAGAGAGAGAGATTTTGGTGGCTTGGTGGTTCAAGAAGCACTCTTCACTTCACGCAATCCAAAGCCACGTGGCATCTATCTGGTCTTTGTCAGCCTAAGATATAAATAAAAGTCGCTGTTTGGGGTCGTGCGACTTCAGTTGCCCAAATCAAGGACTATTCTATTTTTTATTTTATTGGGAAATTAAATTTTCTATGCGTGTGTTTTTGGAAAAAAATTAGACGTAATTGTAACAAAAACAATATCACAACATTTTTTAATAATTGTGAAAAGAATAGGTACCTCAGTTATTTAGGTTATATTAATAATTTTTTGATGATCTTAGTCCATTTGTTCGTCAAACATACCACATCACATGTCACCTTGGATGATACATCATTTCTAAACAGAGTAAAAATTTAAAGATCAATTTATAAAATAAAATCAACATATTATTTAGCATTACAATTTAATCCTAATCTTTTATATAATCATCATAGTATATATTAATATGGGTAGATAATTTGTCAAAATATATTAGCACAACATTAAGCAATTGGGTCTGAAGCCCAAATAACTTGGGCCTTATTGTATGGGCTGGTGGGCCCAAAATAGAAAGAAGGAATCCAGAATGGTAAATGATGATTTTAATAAACTCTTTTAATTGATCACAAATGCGTTATACAGATTCTTATAATCTATGTATATCTTTATCTTTATCTTTATCTTTATATATATAAAAACACAAACATTTCCTCAAATAGTAATGTTAAAATTTTCCCGCCTAAAACATCTTGCTAAATGTGGAAATGATTTTTATTTATTAAAATAAATGATAAATGATAAATTATGTTTGATGATATGTATATTTATGGAAGTGATATAATAAAATAACTTTTTTAACATAATTGTCAATATGGTAATTTAATTATTAATTTCAATTCATATATTTATAATATCATTTAAACAATATGTGTATCTACATATGATACATATATATGATTAATTTACGTCATATAATATCATAATTATATATCATATAGATATTAAAAAATTAATTTATTCCATTCACTGATAATATATATATTTATATATGATTTAATATGCATGTAAATATATGCAAATACAAAATAATAAATATATAAATAGGTGTATGACATATGCATACATATGTTTATATATATATATATATGAGAATATTTTCTGAAACAATAAGGTAAAAAATTTCCCAAAAATAATTTTATCATCTAAAGGTCTCATCTTAAATATGGAAATTCAGAAATTATGAATAAAAGATAAAATTTTAACTATGAGACCTTTAAAAGTGGAGATGTAAATGGAATATTATGATTGATTTTCGTAAATTGTGCTAATTGATTATTTATTAATGATTTTGTTAATTGATTACTCATCAAATTTTAATTTTTAATTTGGAAATCAATATTCTTCCATAAATAAACTAGACTTACAATTTTTAATTTGTATATATCTATGGAAGAGTTATGACAAAAAATCTTCCACATATTTGTCTATATGGTTAGTCAACTTTGATTATTAAATTTCAATTGATATATTTATGATATGATTTAAATAATGTATATAAATATTATTAACGTAATATCATCAATAATATAAAAATTGATTATATACAATAATATAAATATAGATATGATTTGATATTCAAATGAATAATATATATATATATATTATAATTCATTCCACAATAAAATGATATAATACATATATTAATTGAATTTTGTTTCAAGATGACACATTTTTCTTCACTTTACATATGTTTACTTAATTATCTATGACTTAAAAATCGTTTATTTATAAATGAAAAGATTTATATTGATTATTTTTTTCATAAATAATATCTAATGAGAATTATATCACATAAAAATGTAAAATGACATTTGCATGATTTATGAGATATATATACTAATAAAATTTGTAATATTCATTATTGTGAAACATAATTTTTATGGGATTTATGTTTGTATTAAAATTTTAAATAATTTGTTATGCATATATATAAACATTTGACGTGAAGATGAACTATATTTTGATAAATTTTTATCTTTATTTATATAAAAATCAAAATATTATCTAAAACAGATGATTTTCCATCCAAAAGTCAGATATTATAAATAAAAATAAAATGATGAATTTATATGATAAAAAAATCATCTATTTAAATAAAAATGTTTTCCTTTAAAAATGAAGAGTTAAATGGAATAAAGTTATTGATTAGTTTCATAAATTATGATATTGACTATTTATAAATGATTGTGGTAATTGTTGTAACTAATTTATTAATCAAAATATTCATTTTAATTTGAGATTTGAATATTAATTTTCCCTAAGTAAATGCCACACAACTCTATCCATTATGAGGTATATAATTATATACTATCATTAGCATACATTGATTATTTAATTGACTATTTGAGATATATAATTATTTTGTCGTTGATTCTACCAGTTAAACTAGCATATATAGATATCACAAAATATGGTATTTAAAATTAACATTAAAATTGATTATCTTAAATTATGGTAATTACCAGATATAATCAACAATCATACATTATAAATAATAAAAATTTATCTTGGTTTGATTCACTCGCGTTTATTCTGTTATTTTATGTATCACTTTTGAACGATTCTTGGAAGGGTAAGACATCCTTAGAGGTGAAAATTATAAATTGATGTTTATTTTGTTTGTTTTGTTATAAAATTATATTTGAGAATCACATTGATGAATTTAATTATTGTTGGTTTTTATTTAGTGTTTATTATTATTATATGGAACTATAAAAATAATTCACTATTGAATGATACGAGATTCTATGATATGTTATCTGATTGATTTGTGTTATTTTAATTTTTTTATATGATTTTTATTTTATTTAATTTTAACCATGGTAGTATTATATATAAATTATTATTACTTTAATATAATTTAATTTTTTAAAAGCTTTGATCACGTCTTATATGCAGGTAATAACTGAAGAAATCTTGGCTTGCGACTTGAGAGTACATATTCACCAATTGTTGAAATATATTAATTGATTTTGACTTAGCAATCAAGATAGTGAAAGTTTGAAAGGTAATATGTTAGGGAAAATAAATCTGATTTTAGATTTATTTCAAAATGATGCACCATTCATGGTGTTAAGAATAAATATAGTGATTTATTTTGACGTATAAATGTATAAATATAATGGATGAAACTATAGTTGTATTAGTTTTTTTGAGTTTTTTTACACTGAATGTTTGAATTATATGTAAATTCACAATATTAATTGTCAATTATTCTTTTGTCAAATCTAAAATAAAAAAATTATTGATATTTGATACATATACTTTTCAATTTTCTTGAAATATAGATGTCATTGACCTTTTTTTTTTATATACACATGTTAATATTATTTGTATGTATGTAATAATGATAGATTCAATATTATTAATCGCATAATTAATGATGCATTTAAATATTAATAAAACTCAAATCTATCAGTAGTATCCACTTTTTTCATCTAACTTATATTAATAAAAAAAATTGAACAAATAATAATTGGTATATGCATATAGTATGAGATTTTTAGTTTATTTATTTCTTAAAATATAGAGAATATTGTTTTAAAATATATAGGGTACGGTAAGGTTGATTTCTCAAGTTATATTTGGAAAAATATTAATAAATCATAAATATTACCTCAATGTAATATTACACATGTTGATACAATATATTGCATAAGTCAACTATTAAACTTAAATATCATATGATATATTTCGAAAATTAATTAGCAATTTATACTCATGTGATTCAATTTGATCACATTTTTAATAAATAATATATATAATATGTATTATGTTGATAAATGAATTTTAAAATATTATAATATGTAATTAATCTCATGTCGGACTTTTCTTAAAGTAATACATTTTTAATCGTGGTCAATTATATATTTTTGTTTCAAAAGTAATCAGTCGTTTTAGTTTGAAGATTTTGATGTATACAAAATATTGTGAGAGATAAGAACAACATAATAAATATTTTTAATTAAAAAAAAGGTTCCAAATTTGTAATGTGTAAGTTTCTTTTTATTTCAGTTATTTTTTTCTTATAAATTTATATTATTAGGTTTGATATAGACATTTTCAATCACTTTCAACATTTTATAACAATAAAAACTAATAAAAAATATGTAACAAAATTTATTAAATACCAGTTTTAAAAAAAAGTTTTTAGATGTTATTTGATTAAATTACAAATACCAATATTAATATTGAATAAGAAATATTACTCTATTTCATTCAATTCTTATATTATATATATATAAATATTATTATATATAAAAATTTATTTACATCGTATTTATATAAAAATATTTTATTTTAAAATTTATCTCCGTGCATCGCACGGGGTAAATACTAGTATATATAAAAACACAATGGTTTCTAAAAAAAGTAATAGCAAGATTTTCCCGCCTAAAACACATTGCTAAATGTGGAAATCATTTTTATTTATTAAAATAAATGATAAATGATAAATTATGTTTGATGATATGTATATTTATGGAAGTGATATAATAAAATAACATTTTTAGCATAATTGTCAATATGGTAAGGAAATTTTAATTATTAATATCAATTCATATATTTATAATATCATTTAAACAATATGTGTATCTACATATGATACATATGTATGATTTACATCATATAATATCATAATCATATATCATATAAATAATAAAAAAATTATTCCATTAGCTGATAATATATATACTTATATATGACTTAATATGCATGTAAATATATGCAAAAAATATATATATTATATACTTTTTACCTTTAGAAAATAATATAATATATAAATAGGTGTATGACATATGCATATATATACATATATTTATATATATATATATATATGAGAATATTTTCTGAAATAATAAGTTAAGACTTTTCCCAAAAATATTTTTATCATCTAAAGATCTCATCCTAAATATGGAAATTCAGAAATAATGAATACAAGATAAGATTTTAACTATGTGATAAGAAAATTCGTCTATTGTAATAAATTAGGAAAACAAACATTTCCTTTAAAAGTGGGGATGTAAATGGAATATTATGATTGATTTTCGTAAATTGTGCTAATGGATTATTTATTAATGATTTTGTCAATTGATTACTCATCAAATTTTAATTTTTAATTTGGAAATCAATATTCTTCTATAAATAAAGACTTACAATTTTTAATTTGTATAAATCTATGGAAGTAATATGACAAAAAAAAATTCCACATATTTGTCTATATGGTTAGTCAACTTTGATTATTAAATTTCAGTTGATATATTTATGATATGATTTAAATAATGTATATAAATATTATTTACGTAATATCATCAATAATATAAACATTAATTATATACAATAATATAAATATAGATATGATTTAATATTCAAATGAATAATATATATATGTATAGAATTATAATTCATTCCACAATAAAATTATATAATACATATATTGAATTTTGTTTCAAGATGACACATTTTTCTTCACTTTACATACGTCTACTTAATTATTTATGACTTAAAAATTGTTTATTTATAAATGGAAAGATTTATATTGATTATTTTTTTCATAAATAATATCTAATGAGAATTATATCACATAGAAATGTAAGATGACATTTGCATGATTTATGGGATATATATGTATATATTAATAAAATTCATATATATTCATTATTGTGAAACATAATTGTTATGGGATTTATGTTTGTATTAAAATTTTAAATAATTTGTTATGCATATATATAAACATCTGACGTCAAGATGAACTATATTTTAATAATTTTTTATCTTTATTTATATAAAAATCAAAATATTGTCTAAAACAGTATGACAATGATTTTCCATTCAAAAGTTAGATATTATAACTAAAAATAAAATGATGAATCTATATGATAAAAAAAATCATCTATTTATATAAATTAGGAAATAAAAATGTTTTCCTTTAAAAGTGAAGAGGTAAATGGAATAAAATTATTGATTAATTTCATAAATTATGGTATTGACTATTTAATTTATAAATGATAGTGGTAATTGTTGTAACTAATTTATTCATCAAAATATTCATTTTAATTTGAGATTTCCATAAGTAAATGGCACACAACTCTATCCATTATGAGTTATAGAATTATTTGAGGTATATAACTATACTATCATTAGCATACATTGATTATTTAATTGACTATTTGAGATATAGAATTATTTTGTCATTGATTCTACCAATTAAACTAACATATATAGATATCACAAAATATGGTATTTAAAATTAACATTGAAATTGATTATCTTAAATTATGGTAATTACCTGATATAATCAACAATCATACATTATAAATAATACAAATTTATCTTGGTTTGATTCACTCGCTTTCATTCTGTTACTTTATGTTATCACTTTTGAACGATTCATGGAAGGGTAAGACATCCTTAGAGGTAAAAATTATAAATTGAATGTTTATTTTGTTATAAAATTATACTTGAGAATCATGTTGATGAATTTAATTATTGTTGGTTTTTATTTAGTGTTTATTATTATTATATGGAATTATAAAAATAATTCACTATTGAATGATATGAGATTCTATGATATGTTATCTGAATGATTTGTGTTATTTCAATTTTTTTATATGATTTTTATTTTACTTATATTTTTTATCATGGTAGTATTATATATGGATTATTCTTACTTCAATATAATTTAATTTTTTTTAAAATCTTTGATCACTTCTTATATGCAGGTAATAACTGAAGAAATCTTGGCTTGCGACTTTAGAGTACATATTCACCAATTGTTGAAAAATATTAATTGATTTTGACTTAGCAATCAAGATAGTGAAAGCTTGAAATGTAATATGTTAGGGAAAATAATTCTTATTTTGGATTTATCTCAAACTGATGCACCATTCATAGTGTTAAGAATAAATATATAGTGATTTATTTTGATGTATAAATATAATAGTTGAAATTTGAGTTGTATTAGTTTTTTTGAGTTTTTTTATACATAATGTTTGAATTATATGTAAATTCACAATATTAATTGTCAATTATTCTTTTGTTAAATCTAAAATAAAAAAATTATTGGTATTTGATACATATACTTTTCAATTTTCTTGAAATATAGACATCATTGACCATTTTTTTTATATATGCATGTTAATATTATTTGTATGTATGTAATAATGATAGATTCAATATTATTAATCACATAATTAATGATGCATTTAAATATTAATAAAACTCAAATTCATTAGTATCCACTTTTTTCATCTAACTTATATTAATAAAAAAAATTGAACAAATAATAATTGGTATATGCACGTAGTATGAGATTTTTAGTTTATTTATTTCTTAAAATATATAGAGTATTGTTTTAAAATATATAAGGTAAGATTGATTTCTCAAGTTATATTTGGTAAAGTTATATTTGGAAAAATATTAATAAATCATAAATATTACCTCAATGTAATATTACACATGTTGATAAAATATATTGCATAAGTTAACTATTAAACTTAAATATCATATGATATATTTCGAAAATTAGCAATTTATACTCATGTAATTCAATTTGATCACATTTTTAATAAATAATATATATATAATATGTATTATTTTGATATAAATGAATTTTAAAATATTATAATATGTAATCTCATGTCGGACTTTTCTTGAAGTAGAACATTTTAGTCGTGGTCAATTATATGTTTTTGTTTCAAAATATAATCAGTCATTTTGTTTGAATATTTTGATGGATACAAAATATTGTGAGAGATAAGAACAACATAATAAATATTGTTAATAAAAAAAAGGTTCCATATTTGTAATTTGTAAGTTTCTTTTTATTTAAGTTATTTTTTCTTATAAATTTATATTATTAGGTTTGATATAGAAATTTTCAATCACTTTCAACATTTTATAACAATAAAAACTAATAAAAAATATGTAACAAAATTTATTAAATACCGATTCTAAAAAAAAGTTTTTAGATGTTATTAGATTACATTACCAATATCGATATTAATATTGAATAAGAAATATTACTCTATTTCATTCAATTCCTATACTTTATATATATTTTAACATATTATTGTATATAAAAATCTATTTACATCGCATTTATATAAATATATTTCATTTTAAAATTTATATCCGTGCATCGCACGGGGTAAATACTAGTATATATAAAAACACAAACATTTTCTCAAATAGTATGACAAGTTTTTCCCGCCAAAAGTTCATTGCTAAATCTAGAAATAAATTTTTTATATTAAAATAAATGATATTTAATTTCTATTAAAATATGAAATATGCAATATATAGAAAAATGTAAATGAAAATGGAAATTATCAAGTGATTTGAATGATGATGTATATATAAGGAAATAGTATGGAAGAAAAAAGGTTAATTTTACAAATGATTTCATTAGGTAAGTCAACATTAATTATTAAATTTCATTGATATATTTGAGAAAAAAGACTTAAATATAAAGTCATATGTCATATTTTATTATATATGTTAATTTATCATAATAATTTGTTATATTTGGAAGAGATTTACACCACAATATATGTGTATATATGATTTTTTTTTTTATGTTAATAGATTAAAACCATTTATTAGATTACGGAAGATATTCACACTATATATATAAACATATATGAGTGACTCAATAAATATATTTTAATAATATTTGTGATTGAGTTGACTTTTATATAACAATAATAAGTGAGTGAATTACAGATATATGACAAGAATTTAGTATTCACATAAATGAGTCAATAATCTAATCCGTATTATATGTGAGTGATTTAATGTAGATTTATCAAACAATTAATGTTAAATCTAGCTATATTATACATAGTTTTTAATTAATAGTAAAAAATAATATTTTTTAATCACACAACTTTCCAAATATATTAGATGAGATTAATAATCACGATTAGCTAATTTAAGTTCTACTTATATATGAAAAAATAAACTCATCAATTATGATCAAATGGAATCATCAATTTATCAATTCCGATTTTGAAGTTCAAATGGATTTATTAATGATCAATCAAATTAATTGCTATATCTCAAATTGATATCAATCAATTTTAAATTGATTACTTGAATTAGGGTGATTACCTAAATAATCTAAGAGATAGACATTATAAATAAATTTATCTTCCTTTGATTCACTCATGCAATTTCACGTATTACCACTAACGAATAATAGTGTCAATCCTTATATTGAGAGGTACAAACCATTGATTGAATTTTTATTTTATTTTATTTTATTTTTGTTTTTGAGAATCATTTAAATGCATTTAATGGTTTTTATTTAGTGATCATTGTTTTACGGAACAATAAAAATCATTCACTATTGAATGATTTGAGATTGTATGATATAATATTTGATTGCTCTGTGTTATTATTATTTTCTTTATAAACGATTTTTGTTTTACTTTAGTTTATATCATGATATGATTGTATAAGGATTATTCTCACTGCAATGTAATTATTTTATTTTATTTTTTTGGGTAAGCTTTGATATGATTTATTTTATGCATAAATTGATTGAAGAAAATCTTGACTTGCGATTGGAAGGTAGATATTCGATGATAGTTGAAGAACAAATGTGAAGTGATTTTTCACTAATTAGCAACCAAGATGGTGATGCTTGAAAGACATTTAAGGAAAATAAACCTAATTCTCGATCATAAAAATGATGCACCATGATCAATAGATGTTAAGAACAAATATGTAGTAATTTATTTTGATATGTATATGTATTAATATAAGGAATGAAATTAGAGTTGTGTTAGCTTTATGAATTTTTTTTAATCCACGTTGAACACTAGAATTATATGTAAATCCACAACATGAATTCTTGAATTATTTTTCATCAGATATAAAATTAAAAAAAATTATTGATGTTTGATACATGATGCACGTTGAACAAATATGAATTATTATAAACCTAATTCTCGATCATAAACCTAATTCTCGATCATAAAAATGATGCACCATGATCAATAGATGTTAAGAACAAATATGTAGTAATTTATTTTGATATGTATATGTATTAATATAAGGAATGAAATTAGAGTTGTGTTAGCTTTATGAATTTTTTTTAATCCACGTTGAACACTAGAATTATATGTAAATCCACAACATGAATTCTTGAATTATTTTTCATCAGATATAAAATTAAAAAAAATTATTGATGTTTGATACATGGGTCACTTTATTGATTCATTATTATAATAATCATGTCTGTGACTCAATCTCTATACATTGAATTTCTGCATAATATGAATTATCTATATTTTAGTTATACATCATAAATTGTTGAAATAAAATTTCAAACAAGTATGTAACAAAGGTGTTAATCTTATGTACTAATGTTTGAAATATCCGATTATCTAATTTATAAAATTAAAAAATACGATATACTTATTTAAAGAAATGTAATTTATAATTTTGTATAATATAAATTTCTATAATTAAGCATAAATAAATTTATTATTATAAATAAATTAACTATTCATTATTATAAATTGTTAATTTCTATATTCATAATGAAACTTTGAAAAAATGTATTATATATCAATTTTCTAGGATATATATGCATCGCAAATTCCATTATTTATGTGATTTTAATATTAATATTATCATCTATAATTGTCTTTGCATTATTTATGAAAATTACGTGAATATTGGAACCAAATGTATTTCTTTATAAATAACTTTTAAAAAATCAATTCATATCATTAATTTCATATCTTTTGATTTATTCTTTGTTAACTATAAATACTCTCAGACAAGTTTTTGTGATACAAGAATGGATAAAGCTCCAATGTTTGAAGAAGATTGTTGAATAAGGTGATGACTTCTATCCTTTAAAATTTGAACAACTGACGTTGGTTTTAAAATTATAGGTAATATTATTCATTTTATTATTTAGATTTATATTCGAATTAGATATTTGTCTTAATATTTTAGCCGTTACTAGATTAACATCAAAATTGTTGATATAATCAGAAATTCAATTTTTTACTCTTTGAAATAGGAAGGCTATTGAGTTGCAACTTGGTAAGACATCCTTTTAACTAAGGATACTTATGGTATTATAAATTTATTGCTTTAATTGTATTTGATGATTGATGTTTTATTTTTGTTATGCTTAGGTAAAAAAATGTTTTGTAAAACAATTGCTCCTGGAGTGGCCAAATAGGACTTAGCTGATCGTATTACTACAAAATCAACTTCAACAAGTATAATTTGGCCCGATTTTAGGTGTGGTGCATTTTTGGTTATACATGTATTTTTAATTTGTTGATGTTATCCTTATGTGATTCACAATTTAGGTGAAAACATAAATGTTTTGTTCATCATGACACTCAACTAACAATTTATAGTCAATAAGAATAAGACTGTCTTACGAATCTTATTATTACATTTTATAAAATTTTATCCCGTGCATCGCACGGGTACAAAACTAGTATATATAAAAGCAGAATATCCTGCCAAAAATAACTGTAATAAATTATCTACTTATTAAATAATTACTATTTTAAGAAACCTATTAATTGCTTTCATATTGTATTTATTGTAAGAAACTCAATATAAATAAATACAAATAAACCTAATTATTGTATTTTAAGAAACTTAATACAAATAAAAATAAATAAACATATTTATTGTATTTTAAGAAATTCAATAAAAATAAATAAATATTTAATTTAAGAAATCAGTTATGATACTCAATTTAGTATTTATTGTATAGAAATTTCAAATAAAAAAATAAATAGATGAAATAAGATGAAATAAGGGATTATATATTTATTATCTCTCATCTTATTTTTAAGTACTTATTTTAAAAAGTAAATTACAAAAAACAACGTCACTTATCGACTTTTTTCAAATTGCAACCTAATCTTTTTTTTTTTTTTCAAATTGCCACCCGTCTTTCTGTGGTTTTGTCGATTGCAAATTTTCCGACGAAATTGAGATTAATTTGTTCACTTTGCAACCTAAACTTTGTTTTTTTTTTTATCTAATTGCAACCTGAACTTTGTGTTTTTATCAGATTGCAACCAAGAATGAAAATTTCGATTCCGATGAAAATATAGGTAACTTAAATTCACGGAAATATCGTGAAAATATCGATATTGATGGAAATATGGGTACATATATTTATTGTTATTTTTCCTATATTTACCAATATATTCCGATATTTTCTCGATATTTATTGATATTTCATCGATTTTTTACCGATGTTACATATATTTCACCAATTTTGACCAATATTTCCTTGATATTTATTTTATGAATATCGATCACACTTATATAACATAAATGTCACACTCATATATATAACATAAAGGTGTGAAGCGAAAAAGATTCATGATTTGCGATTGGACAAAAAATTAAAGTTTGGGTTGCAAAGTGAAAAAAATTAATTCATTTGCCGGAAAAATGACTGGAAATTTTGCAATCGGCAAAATCACAGAAAGATTGGGTGACAATCTTAAAAAAAAAACAGATTAGGTTGCAATTTTAAAAAATTCGATAGTTGGGGTTGTTTTTTGTAATTTACCCTATTTTAAATCAATTTTAAATATATAATATATAAAATCAATCATTATTTAATGATCTTAAATTTAATATTCATATAAAATTTATCAAACTGAAATATGGAAATGTATGTGTGTGGGCTTCAATGAATTTTCATTTTTAAACGTTTTTATGATATATAGTATTAATTTATTGTAAATTGATATTAAAATGTAGAAAAAAATATTATAGGTGTACCTAATAGATTACACATATAAAACATATCAAAAAAAAAAGATTAAAATTATTATTGCAAGTTAACCAACTTATTCATTTAAAATATACAAATATTTTATTTTATCTTTCTTATTTTATATTTATTTGTTGTCAAATTTTATATATATTTATATTCTGATTAATTGATGTGGCATAAGAGATTGGACAAAGGTAATTTTTCTGGTTTTTCACAAATTAAAATTTCATCATTCTTAGTCCCTGATATATTGACTTATCAATCTTATAATTATTATTCATAATTTTTTTATTCAAAATGTGTAGATTAAGTCCAATTTTGAATTGTTTCATTTAAATAGATAGCAAGAGAGATTTTTATGTATTTGATAAGTTGATATAATTTTTTATTTGATTTAAAATAAATGAGTTATATGTGGCGTTGAACCAAAAAAAATTATTAAAATACTTGTGTATTTATAGTTATAAATGCCAATAAAATATAAATTTATTTATCTCAATACTTAAATCATAACGTTTCTAATACATATAACTTATTTTTCGAAATTAAATTTATTTTTTAAAATTTCACTACCCATGTAATGTTCTAACACAATTTTTTTTATTTGTTTGTTTAATCCATAGATTAATATATTACTTTATATATTTCAAATTTCAAATATTTTCGAATATAATTATTTATAATGACATAAATTTAAAATTAAAATACCTAGTTTTATAATAATACAAATTAAAAAAGTATCAATATATTTTTGTTAAAATAATAATCATTACATTTTATATGTTATTATATTTTTTAATAATTATATATATAACACACTGTGCAACGCACATGTACACTACTAGTTCTAATCTAAAAATTTAAGTTTAGCTTTTGAAAATTTTCCAATAATATCTTATAAGCATAAAAAACTTATACTATTAGGTTAATTTGTTTTATTAAAGTATAGTATTACTATAAAATATATTGTTATGTTTTTTTCCCCAAATTATCAATTTTTGTTAATTAAATAGTGAAAAGAGTGTATTCTTTCAATTATAACATTAACAACATTTCTCGCCAACTAATTGTGACGTCAACATTCATTATCGAGTACTGTTGGTGAGACAATCTCGAATCCATAACCTATTTTGATATCCTTCGTTCTTAACATCAAGAATCTATCACTAAAATCAAGATTGTCATAAGTTTCGCTCTCAATTTATTATAGCAATGATGATGATCACAAAATTAATTCTTAAATTGAAGAGTGACACTTGTGTGCCCGGGGGCACGGTGCCCCCAACTTAACCTATTATATTATATGGTGTTATATATATACTCTACAGGTATCATGTGTATACTCTTTAGGTATCATATGTTTGCTCTTATATACATATAATACCTGTAGAATATATGTATAACACCAAGAAACATAACACCTATAGAGTATATATATAACACCTAAAGAGCATGTGTATAACACCTAGATCTGTGCCCCTATGTACCCCAGAGGTATATAAGTTTTGTTCTAAATTGAATTACTCCCCGGCAACGGCGTCAAAAACTTGATCGTTGGTCTATTTCTAGCCTATACCGCAAGTGTACCGTGTCAACTATAGATAGGGCGAGCAAGGTCGATCCTACAGAGACTAGTGAATTAGAACGATATTAACTACCTAATTTATTTACCTAATTTTATCTAGATGACCGAATTGAGAGAATTGAACCTAATCAACCTATGTCTAGAAACAAATAAATGAAAGAAAATATCAAACAAGCAAAAATCAAGAAATCAATATTCAAACATGGATTTTAAGACAACAATTTCATTCTACTTTAATCAAATTTACTAATCTAACAAAAATCGACCTCAAATCAAATTATTTTATGTGAGCAATCATGATTGTAGATTAACATCTCTCTCGAGCAACTTAACTCGTTGATTGATTATTAATGTATGTATATCTACATCGTAATTAATAACCAACCCCTAAAAGCTCCTAAAATCGTATTCTCACCCCAATTATTTACCAATCTTTCGATTCAGGTAATTTAATTGATTCATGCATTCCCAAATCTATAATCAAATATTTTCTCTCGATCTCAATCCAATTAATTAGAACATGTATAAATTTGATTAGGATTCACACATGGAATAAGCACAAAGAAGCATGAATAAAATATCATGGAATAGAGGAAAAATTAAAACTAAATATTCAACAAGAAATCCATAAAACTACTCTCGTGTCCTAAGATCATGAGACCCGTAGCCAAAAATCATGTTCGCAAAGTAAAATAAATTACAAAACGACATGATCAAAACTAAAAATAAATCAAAGAAAAACTTATTGAATTTGTGATCGTTGGTTGCTCCTCTTAACTCTTGAATCTTCCAATCCTTGCTCTCAAGATGTGGATGTGTATTTGGATGTGGATGAATCCTTGTGAATCTTCGTATATCTCCTCGTTTTAAGTCACCAAATCCCAATTTATATCTCACAATTAGGTTTGGAGTAGAGTTCTAGTCGAAACGGGGTCTGAAACAGCCAAACGAAACACGACAGCAAAACAGAAATTTGGGGCATAAGACACGTGACCCGGGTCGGGTCAGTGCTTCGAATTTCGCTGGTTACTCAACTCGTGCATTGTGACCTGACCTCACCCGGGCTATGACTTTCAGACTCTTTTTGACCTATTTTGAGCTTGAATTGGACTTTAACGTCATCATGAAAGTTGTAGCCCTTCAAGTTAGATATCCAATTCCACTAATTACAGCCCAATATCAGTTTTGTACACCAAGTTATACCCAATTTACTCAAGCCCTATCAAGACAAAAATCAACACATTCTTGCACGACTTTCAACTTCTTGTACTATTCTGCTTTCTTGGAGGTAGAATTGATGACGACTTTCAACATGAAAGTTGTAGAAATCCCTCTTATCTTTCCAACAAGGCAAAAAACATTGAATTTGGACTTCTAGAGCTAGAGATATGTTTTTTCTTCTATAACTGCGTGTTATCGACTCCCTCTCTCAACTCCAACTTGGCGTTAAATTCCATTGGACTTTCATTTTGTGCTAAAACCTATCAAATTCCATCCAAATCAAGTAAAAACGTGAAATCTTAAAAAGATAATGAAATCTAAATAAAATCTCACCATTGCATACTTTTCAACATAAACTGATATAAAATTAAGCCTCAAAATGCATCCAATAACGAAGTTATTAGATGATCACAAAATTAATACTTAAATTGAATTACTCGTCACATGTATTTAAAGTCACACTTGTAGTCTCACAATTAGAGGAGAGAGAAAAAATTGATATCTAAGTGATGTGGGCAGAGGATGAGCACTTCATTTAGTAAATCAGAAAATAGTAGAAAAGGTCAAAGACGTACTTTACGAGGAGAAATCCAATAGAGGTTCCAAGGTATTGTATGACAGAGCTGGGCAGAGCATGATAGAACACATAACTCAGTAGAGCATGACCAGACAGAGCTCAGCAGATGAAGAGGGGGTCATTTAGCAGAACTCAGAAGAGCACAACCAGGCAGAGCTCAGTAGATGAATACAGAATCGTCAAGATAGAATTTGGCAGACGAACAGAAAAGATGGTCATCAAGAAGGGCTACGTGGCAAAAATCCAAGAAATCAGGCGAGGATAAAACCGTTACATATAAGACAAAAGATGGTAACCTCCTAACAACTTCAAAAAATGAATAATCAGGGAGAAGGAAGGAAAATTTTGGAAAGTGCCACCTAAGAGAAAGATGGAAAAGGAAAGAATGACCCTCCTAAGAGAGGGAATGAAGAGTATAAATAGAAAGAGAGAAGAGAATGCAGACACATTTTTTTGATATATAGGGAATACTCTTAGAAAACTTCACACTTATTGTATTCTTTTTTAACAATAGTGGATTCAGTTCATGAATTATCTTCTGTGATATGTATATCTGATTTCCTTTCTGTTAGTTATCTCTTCAATACATATTGTGCATGCTTGATTCTATTTGTATTTGTTGATACCTCAACACTAACTAAATCTATATCTAAATCTATATCTATCTTTCATATATAAGGAATATCTATATCTATCTTTCATATATGAGGAATATTTTGACAAATATTCCTTTAGTATATATGAGATTTTATATAGATAAATTATAAATTGACAATAATTTAGTATGTAAGATAATTCTAAATATATTTAGAGTTACTCTCATGTGCACCAGATCCGTGCAACTTGGCCATGCGCGGGCTGGGTTGGCCCGCCCAGCCCACACCTCTTTACTTTTTTTCACGTGTTTTGGTCGTTACCTTCACGTTATGTTAGTGTTACCTTCGTGTTATGTTAGGGTTATCTTCGCATTATGTTAATGTGACCCATCTCCAGATTTCATACCCTTAGTTTAAAAACACTGAACTAAAATAACACGAAGGTAACACTAATATAACATGAAGGTAACACTAACATAACATGAAAGTAACATTAACATAACATGAAGGTAAAAAGCAATGTTAATAATACTTTCATGTTATGTTAGAGTGACCCTCACGTTATGTTATGATTACCTTTATGTTATGTTAGTGTTATCCTCATGATGGTAACACTAACATAACATGAGGGTAACCCTAACATAACATGAAGGTAACCCTAACATAACACGAGGGTATGACTGCCTGGAGCGAATCTTGGTGGGTTTAAGTGAACCCATCGGGCGCGTGAGAGAGCGTTGGAGTGCGTGAAAACGGGCGTCAGAGGCGTGTGGGGTGGGTCGATCCGGGTGCATGATCCTAAATCCATACACCAGTTGCACAAAATATTTTGCCATATATTTATGGTACGAATTCAAAATATATAGTTTTCATCATTGTATACAATAATTAGTTTTAAAAATTAGTTTTCATCATTAGTGCATAATAATAATAATAATAATAATAATAATAATAATAATAATAATAATAATAATAAAAGTCACAAATTGATGAGTTTGACTTACCCTTTTTACATATTCACAAATTGGAATCTAAATATGTTAAAAATTTGGGTTTATCATAAACTTTCCTTATATATATAGATATTGAATTATGATATTTATTTGTTTTATCTATTTATTAAATAAAAAAACATTTCCAGTTTTGGAAATGTATTTTGGGCTGGAAAATATTGGCCTTACTTTTTTTAGAAATCATTGTATTTTTATATAGATATAGATATAAATATAGATAGATAGATATAGATTTTTAAGTAATTATCCATTACACAAGTAATAATTCAGTAATAGATATAGATAATTCAGTATTTTTAAGTAATAATTCAGTATTTACAGTGCGACCCAAACAGAGCCCTAATAAATCTGAAATGATATTAGGGCACAAGGTGAAGAAGCCCTTCTTCCAAGTTTCCTCTCCAGCCCGTTTCTCCTTCAGCTCTGTAATCAACCAAATTTCTTCCTAAATTCTCATTTAATATTGAATTTGTAGGATCATTCTATCTTTGTAGACTGTAATGGCTAGCAGAAAGCTTGCGAGGGATTTTTTCCTCTCGAAACGCCTTGTTCTTCGTCAGCAGCAATTGCTACCATGCCAACAGGTTTGTGTTTTTTGTTTTTTCGATGTTTTTTTTTTTTTTTTGTGTGGATGTTTTCATGTTGAGATTGATTCTGTGTAGGTGTCGAGTGGATGGACGAGGCTACAATTGGTTCGGCCGGATGGACATTCGTTTAGACGTGAATTCAGTGTGTTTAATGAGTTCTCGAAGAAGATTAAAGGTGAAGTCGAAAGGTATTCCTTCTCGTTTGCTGTAATGATACTTTAATTAGTTCTCAGTTCTTGTTTCTGAATGCAATTCGCCATGGTGGATTTGTTTAGAGCTGTCTTTTGAGTGTTCAGGTGTTCTGAAAGCTTGAGTTATGAATTGGAACGGTAGCTGAGATTTTGTGGCGTGTATCTTATTTTCCTGATGTTGAAGTTGTTTCTAGCTCCCTTCTTGAGTTTCTTTATGTTTAGTTTTTCGTGATTCATTTTGGATGCAGTAATCCGGAATTGAAAAAATCCATTAAGGAGATTAAGGAGAAAGCAGAGGAGTTGAAGGTGGTGAAAGAGGATCTGAAAACTAGGTATTGTTATCACATTATTTTATTTGTTCGTCTTTTGGAGCACTTGTTTAACTAGGTAGAGGCTGAGACATACTGTTGTATGTCAAGGCTGGCAGACAACTCCAATGGGGCTCTGAGATGGTCAAATGGCGAAATGCAGAACTAAGCAGACTACTGAGCAGCTGTACAAGCATGTAGATGGTGTTTGGACGGAGGCTGAAGCCAAGGCTAAAAAGGTATATATCCTACTCTGGCAGTGCTGCACCGGATTTTAAGTTTTAAGGTTGATTAGCTATCATGCATATTAATCTCTTGGACCATTTATGGGAAAAGATCATAGCCTCTGTTCCTTACAGCTCCTTTCTGGTACTAGAACAGATGTTTGTATGACTGGATTGTGATTATGATATTAAAAAGAAAAAAAAGTGAAATTGGATGATTAATTACTGTTCCTGATGATGGAGGGTAACTGCAAAGTCTGGTTCTGCATATAAACTCGCAATGTTTGTTACAGTTTCAGTTTGCTAAGTATTACTGAATGTAACTCTGGGCTCTTTTTTCCTTTAAGGTTTATGCTGATGTGGAGGAAAAGATTTCGGCTGCTAAAGAGGAGGTTTGTGAAACATGTTTTGAAGAGATAAAACTGATATGTTCTTTTTATTGTCCGACATTTAGTTATAAAGAATTAAGACCTTTTATTTCCTATTCAGGTCAAAGGAAGTTTTAATATAGGAAAGGAAGAATCTAAAAATTACAAGGATGAGAGCAAATCTGCATTTGGTGAAGAAAAGCAACAGGCACATCAGCAGCAATCCGAAAGTAGTGATAATACTGAAACACTGTTTGGAAAGGTCAAGCTTGGTGTTGCTTCCATTTCTCCGAAGGTTTCATTAGCATTCCAAAAATTGAAAGAAGCAAAACCCGTTGACTTGATGAAGAAGAGCTATGGTGTTGTGAAGGAAGAACTGAAAGGCAATCCTAATAGGAGAAAGCACCTTGAGTATGATAGTTCTTCAGCTGCTTCCTCACCAAACATTGAAAAAAGTACACGGACTGATATTGTTGTCTTACCTTCAAAGCAGTCACGATGGAGTAAGAAATGGGAGGAATTCAAGAGCAAGGTGATTGCTGCTTGCATCCATAAATTACCTCTGTGGTTTCTTGTGGTTTTCTCCCATCCTTTTAACCTGCTGTTGTTTTCTTGTGCATCAGATGCAAGGAAATCCTATATTCAAGCGTGTTAGTGGGATTAGTGAGCCTGTAATTGAAAAGAGCCAGGAGGTATTTTTAAACTTATGATGCTATATTTTGATTTCTCCTTGCAGCTTTGTGTTTCAAATGAGAATTTTTAGCAGTCAACTGGCTTGTTCTTGAGCTAACGTTATATGAATTACTTATCAAGTGATTTGGTTTGCGAAAATTTTCCTTGTCGTGAACACAAAGAAGATTGTTGTGCAAAATGGATATATCTTAGCACTTAAAATTTCTTGTTTTTGTTCTTCAATATTTATTTCCATAATTGCCTTTTCTGCCTGTAGTTGACACTTGACACAAACCACAAGGATAGATAGTTTTGGATCTGGCATGTTCTTTTTCCATATTGTTATAACATTCTTGGAAATGAGTTATTATTCCTTGAGAATTGTCTACTATGTATAGGCAACCCAATTTTGTCAAAACTTTCACTCCATTACTTGTTCTGCAGATTGCAGAAGACATGCGAGAGAGATGGGAAACCAGTGATCACCCAGTCGTTCACAAAATCCAAGAGTAATTTTTCATCCTATTTTATCTTTATTCATATATCATACCATTAATTAGTTGCTATCAAAGCAACTACAAAACTAATAACCCTCCTTGATTGTTTTGCAGTATTAGTGAAACTGTTCTTGGAGAATCAGATGCTGCCATGTCCTTTAAAGAGATTCGTCGCAGAGACCCGTAAGATGACATGTCTCCTTTTTCCTTCTATAGTAATCATGATTCTCTGAAGACCCTATGTATATGATCTGAAATATGGCTTGTATAGGACTTTCTCTTTACCAGAGTTTGTGGCTGAGGTTCAAGATGTGGTTAAACCAGTTCTCAGTGCTTATTTCAAAGTAAGTATTCAAGTTCATTGTGCTACATGGGTGACTTGATGCATGCTCAAGTACTTCGAGAAATTTTTTATTTGTTTCCAGTGTAGTTCTTCTGTTAGTGTTCTTTGTGCTCTTGGAGCTTTTCACAAAGGAAACTAAAGATTTAAGTATAGTCAGTCTGTAGCTGAATGAAATCTTTTGTGACCTCTGTAAGGTGCTCATTACCACCAAACTTTATTCTTCAATACCGTGATAAATTTTATGCTTTATGCTGCCTCAGGGGGATACAAAGGTTCTAGAGAAGTACTGTACCTCTCATGTAATTGAGCGTTGCAAAGCAGAGCATAATGCTTTCCAAAGCCAGGGGATCTTTTTTGATAACAAGGTGAGAATGCCTCTTGCTTTTCAGATTGCAACTTTCCTCCAAATGTTGTTGACTGCTGGACAGTGCAAAATTGTGTGCCATAATTTTCTTGTTATAATCATTATTTTGAGGAATATATCGCTGCTCAAAAGTTGTACATATACCTTGTGCCTTGTGGGCCAGATACACCAGTTTCATGAAGACTAGTGGTACACTAGTTTCAAAAAGTTGCTTAACTGAATTTCTTTAGCATTTTATTTGCTGATTTCTTTGCTTGGAAGTAACTGTCAGTTTTAGCCCTTTTCTCTACCATCTCTGAGAAATAACTATTTCCTGTATGCAGATTTTACATATATCAGATGCCGAAGTTCGAGAGACAAAAATGATGGGAGAAACTCCCATAATTATTGTGGCTGTAAGCACTAACTTCTGCTCTCTTTTTATCCTCCTTTCATTGCATTATCAGCGGCAAAAAAGCAGTTCTCTCTGGATCTTCACATTTATGTTTTAAACCCTTAGAAATATATCCTTATTCACCTTTCTCTAACTCATTTTTTGAGATAATTATGTAGGTAGTTGATTATTTCTGCTTGCACAAGCTTTCTCACACATAGATGCATGAATCTGACTAGTCTTGTGCTTGAAAATATTCACAGTTCCAGACACAGCAAGTATACTGCATACGCGATAGACATGGTTCAATAACAGAAGGTGGCCAGGTAAATAAATGCTTCTCTCTCTCTCTCTCTCTCTAGAACGACATAGTATTCTCAAACCATTCATTTCTGTTGGTTACCAGGACACCATCCATACAGTGTATTACGCATGGGCGATGCAGCAGTTAGATCCAGAAGAAGCTGGTAACGGTGCACCTTACTCCATATGGAAGCTTAGAGAAATGCAACAACTTGGTATCCGTGCCCTAATTTGACCGGCTTTTTTAGATTTATTTTACTAATGCTCGATTCATAATCTTTCCGGAAATTAGGATTTTGTTGTCTAATCTCTGGTAGCTAAGGAAATTTTGAGCCTTATTATTGCCTGGCCTCTGCACATTTGCCATAAATTTATCTCAAGAAATATGCCTGTAAGTGACGTTCTGCTTTGTCCCACATGATTTGTAGGCAATCAACACATATGTTGAACGATGTTAGTGTATATGAAAATGAAGTTTAAGAACCGTAATTTTCATTAAAGGGTAATGACTTGATATTTACACTAAGATGCTATTGAAAAAAAATTGTTGTGAAATAGGAAACGAAAATTCAGAACTGTGTGACTAAATTAGAAGAGTGCAAGATCATTACTCCCTATTTTACTATGATGTTTTGTAGATATTATATATACAATTTTTAGTAAGGTTTATGTGAGATCGTCTCACGGATCATTTTATATGTTATAGGTCGATTCACAATTAACAATTCACATATAAATTTCTAGAAATAGGTTTGATAAATGAGTAAAAGAGATGTCTTACGGAAATTATTTGCGAGAGTGTCTCATTTGTGTTTATTTTACTAGTGGTACTACTGTTTAAATCAATTCATTATTCCTATTTATCCAGTGTGACTAATAAATGTTCGTTCCAATTCTTTAAATACTACTAATAATGTTTCCATATTAGAAAATACTCTCTTCGTTTCAGTTTAAGTTGTCTACTTGTCATTTTAGTTTGTCCCAATTGAATTTGTCAAATATTAATATACTCATATTTCATTCTTATTACAAAAATGTCACCAAATTATCTTAAAAAACAATAGTCAACTGTTTTTTCTTAACCTCCGTGTCCGGTCAAATTAGACAAGTTAACTGTTTTTTCTTAACCTCTATGTCCGATCAAACTAAACAAGTTCAATCGGGACTGGAGGTACTAATTGCACAATAGTGATTTAATTTTCTTAGTATAGCAGCCAAATCTGCAATGTACAACTATTTGGTAAGTGGGGCCTACTCAAACGGCCATCTTTGATTCTAACCTTTTCACTCATCACTCATTAGTACATCATAGATTCATCATCTCTAATTTTACCATAAAACCTCCTTTCTTTTTATTGTTTTTACTTTTGTCAAAAACTTATATACCCCTGGGGCACATAGGGGCACAGATCTAGGTGTTATATACATGTTCTTCAAGTGTTATATATATACTCTATAGGTGTTATGATTCTTGGTGTTATAAATATATTCTACAGGTATCATATGTATATAAGAGTATACATGTGATACCTGAAGAGTATATACATGACACATGTAGAGTATATATTTAACATCATATGATGATTAATTTGTGGGCACCATGCCCTAGGGGCACACAAGTGTTACTCTTTACTTTTTTACGTGTCTAACACTATTTTTTTAATTACATTTTATGTTACAATCTTTTATTTTAAGAGTAAGTTTGTATAAGTCAGTCTCACGAATACATTAATCAACTCATAACCGTAGTCACTTCATAATTCATACATAATTTTGTGAAAATTGATTGGATTAGTGAGCAAAAATGATATGTCTTGTAAAAATTATCTGTGAGATCGTCTCACAACTTTTGTGAAAAAAAAATATGAGAATGTACCATAGGTATTGACTAAAATCATCAAGGTATTGAAAAAGTGTAAAGAGAAAAATTATAGCATCTTTATGTATGTGGCGTGGCGTAGAGCGCGGATTGTGTAGCAAACCTCTTTCTATCACATTATCATGTCCTAAAATAAAACGTACACTAAATTAATCACTTTTAAATAATCTCCATAGTGATGATAAAAAAAAAAGAAAAACTTTTCATATGTGGCAAACAAAGAAAGAAAATGTATGGATAAATCAAAAGTCGAGTGAGAGATAGACTGTAAGATGTCTTTACATAAAAATTTAAATCAAAATACGACAACCTTTTTATTATTAAAATCAGACGATGCAAGAAATTTGAAATATTTCGATTTTTGTTGCATCCAACAAGAACTATAATTAATCAAGAAGTGCCAATTGAAGTGAAATAAGTGATGCTAATCCAACATCAAATATATATGAGTGACACTTGTGTGTCCCAGGGGCATGGTGCCCCCAAATGAATCATCATATGAATTTAAATATATACTCCACATGTATCATGTATATACTCTTTAGATATCACATGAATACTCTTGTATATATATGATACCTGTAGGGTATATTTATAACACCAAGAAACATAACACCTATATATATATATATATATAACACCTAAAGAGCATGTATATAATACCTAAATCCGTGCCCCTATGTACCAGGAACATATAAGTTTTTGCCAGTATATATTAATAATACTAGTATAAAGTTGATGGAGTAACATGTGTCTCACTAATTAGCTTGTTTAAATTATCCAATTTTAGATAGGGAAAAAAAAGTACTAGCAATTTATAATATACAATACATATATGTGTATATATAAAATATTTATTTGTACAAACACATGGCATATAAAAAGATTTGTCCCATGATTTGAATGAGGTGCCTACCTTTTCATTGAAGATATAATATAGAAAGCATAACTTTAAGTTATCAGATTATCTCTTAAATCTAACTATATAATCCAAAACACAGATTGCACTTATAACATTGTTTTGAATACTGAATGATTGAGTCTTAAAATAATTATATTCATAAAACGATTTTATGTGAATTTATTTTCTAATATATAAATACATAAAAAAATGTATGTATGTGTGTACAATCGGTTTCATCTCCTATATACAATCATTTTCTATGGTACCTTAAATCTACCACCAACCACATTATTGTATTATACTATCAATAATGATAATTAATGTTCACAAAGAAAAACAGAAATTTGATATTAATAATTGGGACCCCATAGCCATAGGAGGCCTTTTTTATCAATACAACAAACTAGTACACATTAATTTCATATATAAAATTAGTCAGTCTCACGTAAGAACTTACGTGAGATGAAGTTTTATATGATCTTATACGAGACTGATTTGATTGTGTACAATGAATTGACTCGCTTTTACTGATCAATATAAACTTCGTTTTATATAAAGTCTCACGTGAAATAATCTCACGTTTGACATTCTTTTTTATATTTTCTCTTTGTCTCCCTCTCAATCTCTTGATCATCTAAATTGTTAAAAATTTATACTCTTAATTTAAAATTAAGTATCATCATCTTTTCTAACTAAGGCCCCTAAATACAGATCTTGGTCTCATGTGTATATAGTTTGGATTTTTCTATGGATCTAATCTAGAAAAATCATATATCTTATATAAGTATATCATATTGGTTTTGTTACAACATATAGTTAATATATATATAAATTGTTATAAATATGCGATGCAAGGGGCCGTACAATTCAACAAACAAAGAGTACAATAGTTATAAATATATTGGTTAAATTAATATAAATAAATTGCCTCCACCTATATACCTAGCAAGCTACTACGGTACTACCTAAACTAACTACCTTTCTATATGCATCCATACTCTCATTAATATTATAAATAGGGAAATTGTGTTAAAATATCATTTGTGAAGGAGAAAAAATGTTCTATATACCAAAAACATATTTTATACACATTTATAAGAAACCATAAGAAATGGATACAAAACCAAATCTCATTTGAAATGTTTTTATCCATATAAGATTAGTCAAATCTAGGTACTCATAAATTTTGAAATCTGTCATCTTTAAGCTCGAAAAAGGTAATTGGTCAAATGAAAAAAAGGAGTTGATAAAACTTATTTTCCTCACTTTATACATAAAAAATGTATAAATCCCACATCACAAAGATAATTATAATTTGTTTTAGTTAAAGAAAATACACTTTCTTGGTTTATAATGGTTCCAAAAATGAAATAGGACCCCCCATGTTGGGGTGCACTAGCATGGGAATCAATCATCCTTTGCCCTTTTCATCACATATTCCATCCCCCAACTTGATTTATTTTTATATATATACCAATTAATTTTGAAAAAGGGTTTAAAAAAAAGGAAGTAAATGTGAGTGTGGATTTACTTTATTCAACTTTCCCAAATTCCTATAACATCATTATGATTAAAATTGTGAGTATGGTGGGGTGTGAGGTAAAGTAGATCCTCGTCAAGACTTATGAAATCCCCCTTCAAAAGCTTCACCATACTTTTTTTTTTTGGATGGCAAAATGGATATTCCCATATATCCCCCTTTATTTTACTTTAACTCTTATGCCCGTATGCTAAAATTATTATGTTACCATTTAGAAATACATCGACGTTATTAAGATTTAGTGATTCAAACTTAATCTGATTGTTCAATCATCCTAATATAAGTAGATGATGTATCAATTATAAGATCAGACTCAGTTTCATCATTAAATCTTGACAATAATCTCATATTCTAATTATATGAAAAGTGAAATTAATCGACTATACTAACTATGAAGATTGAACTAAATGATATGGAAATACATAAATGGATGGGGAATGGTGCAAGGAACAAAGGGGAAATTCAAAGTGATGTCAAATTCTAACCCAAACAGTTGAAAATGTTTTTCCTCTTTATTTCCCATTTGATAAACCCAATCTTACTATCTGACACACTTCTTTTATCAACTCATAAATCTGCCAATCTGTCTTACCTTTTTATTCAGAAACAGAAAAAGTAATTAAATCTTGATATGGGTTAGATTTGTTCTAGTAATATGGATTAAATCAATGTGAAACAATATATACATCGGATTAATTGGTGCGAGAATAATAACGATTATGAGTCAGACATTTAGTTAAATTAAAATGAGTTTGATGTGAGATGGTTTTATAAATTTTGTTTTGTGAGACATAATAATTACTCACATATTATCTTTATTTATGAAAATGAGTTTGATTTATAATTTATAAGGATTCATCTTATGTGAAACATGACATGTCACATGAGTTTTTGTGATTAAATTATGCGTACCAAAAAATAATGAAAAATCAAAGGAACATGCATGTATGTGTCAACGTCAAATTTGGGACTATTAGTGGATTTCTGACTATGATTGTGTATGAATTACAATAACACTACACTAGTATTTATCATTGAAAAAAATAAAGGATTGATGTTGAAATCCATTATTGGATTTGGATTTGTAGATTTTAACAGAAACCCTTTTACCAACACATATAAATAAATAGAACGATATTTTCAATATTTTTTTTGTAACTAATATATATATATATATATATTTGAAATAATAGTATGTAGTTTCAAGACAAGAAGCTAAATTAATTTACAGAAAATAATATAATACTTTCTTTTATATAAAATAATTAATGAGTATAGCTTAATAGTAATTGCGCAATGAATAATGCTTCTTCTTTTTTTTTCTTCAAAATTTGATTAGTAATTATGGTACGTTTGACTCCGTACGATAATGATGGTGTTTAAATAGTAGTAACAGATTTGCAGAAATCTCATGTTTTAATGCTGAATTGTATTTTACTTTATCAAATAAAATATCATTATTACATTACATTAATTTTCCTCGTATACGTACTTTTTCCATCTTGTCTTGTTATCAAAATTATTGAGATTTCTTATGTCCGAAGATTAAAATACAAAAATGAATCATTGATATCTTGTAATCTTCTATCTTCTTCTTTTTTCGAGGCAAATTGTATTTATTTGTGAGCGAATAAGAAATTCATGAGATAGTTTTACATATCTAATTTATTGAAATATATCAATTCATAATTTATAAAATAAGTTCGGTTTGTAGAATTGAATTTGATATATTCATAAAATAATGTCATATATTATAGTATTATATTGAGATTTTAAAAAAAAATATATATTTCCTTTTGTGATTGATTGATAGTGGACAAAGAAATAAAAAAAGATATTACATATATAGTCTTGGCTATATCCAATTATTTGTAAATTGATTATGGACAAAGACACATATAATCATTTGGTGAACTTTTTATAGTATAATGTAATTGGATGTCGCCATCATTTTCACAATTTTCTATTGTAAAGTTGGATGATAAATGATGAAAATCTAAATTATTTAGCATGCTGAAGAAATATTTATTATTTTGGATAGGTTTTATTTTTCATATTCAAATTATGTTGTCAAATTCAAATTCTATCTTTTTATATTTTTCGTTGTACTATTATGAAAAATCATATATAAGTTAATCATTTTGTAAAGTATTCTAACAGCTGATGAAATAAGATTGAAGATTAAAACTTAATATATTATACACATCTAAAAAATGATTTTTTAGATTTCCGAGATGTGATAGCATTTTAAATTAAATGATCTTTCAAAACTAGTAACGAAACAATATGTTTAATTCAAAAATCACAATTCACAAACTAGTAGCGCTCAAACATGTGTTATTATTCAATCAATGGAATGTTATAGTACAAATTTAACTTTCAACATACTATATGAAATAAAAATTAAAAAAAAGAGATTAGCAGGTCCATTTGAATCAAACCCATGTATTTTCATGTTAGATGGGTCCAATCGAATTCCAATCCGACTAGAGGAGTCAACCCCAACTCGCTACTTTTATGTTAGGTTCGTGTCAAATTGTCGTATCTAGACGGATATTCACACCCTTATTCAAACTTAAATTAGAAATAAGTAAAAAATTAGGTGGAAGAGAAAGAAAAGTAAGAGAAAATAGTGTGTGTAGAGGTCGGTTGACGTATGTACAAGTCAAAGGCTACTATAACTTGGTCCACTACTCCACTTTACACTAGAATCACAATTCACCTCTCTCTCTCTCTCTCTCTCTCTTCTCCCTCTCTCCCCCTACTATCCGACGAGACTTTCACCGCTGGCAAAATCCATAAAAACAAAATAAACGAAAGAAAGTAAAGATTCCAGCATCACCATTTTCCCTCTCTTTCTCTCTCCCTTTTTCTCTCTCCTCAATTCACCATGCTTTAAACCAACACACTGCTCTGTTGTTTCACCTCCACACTCTTCATGGGCTGTGCCACCTCCAAGCTCGACGACCTCCCCGCCGTCGCCCTCTGCCGCGATCGCTGCGCCTTCCTCGACGAGGCCGTTCGACACCGTTTCGCCTTCGCCGAAGCCCATGCCGCCTATCTCCACTCTCTCCACGCCGTCGGCCTTTCTCTCCACCGCTTCTTCGACCAGGTTCCCGACGCTTCCTCCCCCGCCCCATCGCCGCCGCTTCTCAACCTCCCTCCGTCGCGGAAGGAAGACCCTCTTCCGCCGGAGTCCCCGTCGGGGAAGTCCCACCACCTCCACTCGCACTCCGACTCCGGTTCGCATCTCCACTTCGACTCCGACGACTCCGACGAGGAAGCCTCCGGTTCAGAGTCTTTGCATCATCATGATGGAGGCTACGGCGGTGGCGGCGGCGGCTACATGCCCGATTATAGTAACCACAATTTCAATCTCGCCGGCGGCGGCGGCGGCGGAGGAGGAGGGTTTATGAATATAAGTTATATGAAGAAGCAAACGACGCCGTCTTTGGTGTACACACAACGGCCGGCGAGCCCAGAAGCTATGCATATTGATGAACCATCTGCTTATCCTTCTTCATATTATTCTCAACCCATTAACGGCTACTACTCTCAGACCACTCCAGTGGTGGCTTCGAGCTCGACGGCGCCGCCACCTCCGCCGCCGCCGCCGAATAGCTCGACATGGGATTTTCTGAACCCGTTTGAGTCATCTGATCAGAAGTACTATCCTGCTTACACTCCAAGCCACGACTCGAAAGAGGTGAGAGAGGAAGAAGGAATTCCAGATTTGGAGGATGAAGAAGATGATGATGAGGATGAGGTTGTGAAGGAAGTTCATGGCGATCAGAAGCTCGTTGATGGTGGAAGAACCAGTGACTCGAAGCCAGTGACAATGGAAGAACATGGCCGAGTGGTGAGTGATGGAAAAAGTGCTTCTGAATTTAAGTTCAAGAATGACTTGGAAGTAGTGAAAGAGATTCAAGTTCAGTTTCATCGTGCTTCGGAGTCTGGCAATGATCTTGCCAAGTTTCTTGAAGTTGGGAAGCTTCAATACAGGCAAAAACGGGGCAGTAATCATGGTAAAAATTAAATGTTTATAATTCTTGAATCACGCCCAAGTTCTTGGTTTTGATCAATGATTAGATTGATGATCAAAGATTTGACTTTTATGAATTTTAAATCATGTCCAAGTTCTAGGTTTTGATCAATGATTAGATTGATGATTAAAGATCTGATTTTTATGATTCATGAATCATGCCCAAGTTCTTTGTTTTGAACAATGATTAGATTAATGATTAAAGATTGAATTTTTATGATTCTTAAATCATGCCCAAGTTCTTTGTTTGGATCAATGATTAGCTTTATGGTTTATCGAGTGCAGTTTCAACCAAGATATTTCATTTACCTATGGTGTCCTCGAAAGCCTCTGATAATGGCGACCCAGCTTTGTTAGAAATCCATGATGATGTGGAATTGATGTCCAAAAATCTGTCTTCCACTTTACACAAGCTCTATCTATGGGAGAAAAAGCTGTTCGAAGAGGTTAAGGTACACTGCAATTCCCTTGATCTTCAACTCCATGTTCTTCTTTCCAATTCTGTTCTCTGCTACACCATGTGTTGTCCCTTCAATGTTCTTGGGCTGTACTAAGCTGCATTCAATTCCTCATCCATATTTTTGGAGGGTTTTTGACCATTAATTCAATGCTGGTGTTGACAGGTTGAGGAGAAAATGAGAGTTGTTCATGAGAGGAAGTCCCAAAAGATAAAGGTTATGGATGAAATAGGATCTGAGGCTCACAAAGTGGATCAAACCAGAACTTTGATGAAGAATCTTTCGACGAAAATCAAGATTGCCATTCAGGTAGTTGATAAGATCTCAGTGAAGATAAATAGGTTGAGAGATGAGGAATTGTGGCCACTGCTAAATGAGTTCATTCAAGGGTATGTCGATCCCAATTTTATTTGACATTAGAATTTGATTGGCTTGTAGTTATATTGTAACTTTGTTGCCTGATTTGGAAGTGGCTATCAGTTGGAGAAAATGAGGATATTTTCAAGAACCTTTTCTGTCTTATTACAGACAAGCCTTTATTGGGTGAATCACATGCATCTTTATGGCAATACTTAGTTAATCAGCCTTGGATGAGATATTACAGTTCATGAGTTACTCGGGATAGAATTCGATTTGTAAATAATCGAGCCGAGCTCAAGCTTGAGCATGTTAATACTCGGCTCGACAAGCTTGTAAGCCTGATTGGGCATGTTAAATTCACTGTTACACCTTGATAGTTTTTTTTATTAGCATTAAAATTTCCATGTTTAACCTAATTCTTAATTAGGAGTTTAAGCTATTTTATAGATATAGTTTAGGTATCGAGTCGAGTTGAGCTCCAACATTAAGAAACTAAGCTCGGTCTAGTTTGAGCTCTGAGTTTGGCCTCGACTAAGTTGGTTTACATCCATCTCATTCTTCTCTCACTCCTTTAGTTTACTCATCTATTTAGTGCATTTTCTATGATCACTATTTGGCGGTGATTTGAATAAGAGTGAATGTGTATTGTAGGTTAACCCGAATGTGGAGGTCCATGCTCGAGTGCCATCGCAAGCAGTGCCAAGCAATGGGAGAAGCCAAACGGCTAGACACCATCGCGTCCCACTTAACCGAGTCCCATTTTGAAGCCACTCGACAGCTTCAACATGATCTCATCAACTGGACTCTGTGGTTCTCCAACTGGATTAACGCAGAGAGAAGCTACGTTCGAGCATTGAACAACTGGCTAATGAAATGTCTGCTCTACGTTCCTGAAGAAACAGTGGACGGGCCCGTCCCATTCTCACCGGGCAGAATTGGGGCCCCTCCGGTTTTCATTGTGTGTCATCAATGGCTGCAATCGCTGGACAGAGTGTCCGAAAAGGAAGTGGTTGATTCGATGAGAGACTTGGCCTCGAATGTGCTTCATCTATGGGAAAAGGATAAGATGGAAATGCGACAAAAGATGGTGGCGAATAGAGAGGGTAGGAGGATCAAGAGCCTGGAAAAAGAGGAGCTGAAGCTGCAGAAAGAGATGCAGGCATTAGACAAGAGAATGGTGATCAAGAATGACGTGGCGTTGTCTGTGTGTCAGCACGAGACGAGGAAGACGGATAGCCTGCAGGCGAGCCTACAGCGTGTTCTTGAGGCCATGGGACACTTCACTGCTGACTCTTTGAAGATATACGAGGAGCTTTTACAACGGATTAAAGACAACGAAAAAGTCCAAGTTTCTTAGGAGGATAATATTGCGTCTGTTTCATTGATCACTACTTAATAACTGCCAATGCAGAGACAAGTGTTGGTGTCCAAAAGGGTAGTAGCTAGGGAGGGATTGTTAGAGATTAATTGGTAGAAGAATATATTGAAGAGAGGAGGATTAAGCAACCAATTTCTTGTATTAAATTTTGTATCTTGCTTCATTTTTCAGTAGGGAATAAGGGAAGGAATGAGTCATCATGTATAAAAACTAGTACATAAACCATAAACTCTTACAACTTTGTTATTTATAGATTCAAACTTTTGTATACTAATAATTCTTTAGCTATTGAATTGGTGTGTGTTAGATTTAAAGTGGGGTTTGTCCTAAAACTCCTCTCACAATGACTCCTAAAGTTCTAATGTAGTCATCATCCCAAGCCGAACTCCGACAATGAAATTAGTAGATTAAAGTATAGGATTAGAATTCAAGAAATCTATACTACATGTGTTTCTTTGGATCATGTCCTCCAAGCACACACATTGTGAGCCCAACATGTGAAAGCTACAACTATGGGAAGAAAAATGTTTGTGGAAATATATGAAGAAGTAGTGGAATTAGTTATGGATGATGTGACAGATATATGGCATTTCATGTGACAAGATAGGAACAAGAAGAAAGAGGTTAAAGTGGTGGGAGGGAGACACTTATTAATAGACATATATAGCCTAGCTGTGATTGTATCCAAGGATTTGGCTGTTCTAACTTTTTAATTTGTAATTTTTTCATGTCTTGCATCATGGATTTTATTTGTATGTTGACCTCCTCTGTGCCCACATCATGCTGATATTTACAAAGTCTAAGGACGAGGTACAATAAGAACTGTTGTGAATTCGAATTAATTTCGATCATCACAATGTACATTTTATAAAAGTGGGATATCATCTGAGCTAATGTTTATATTAATCATTCATTAATTAGTAAATGAAGTTTTTATTTTAACTCATTTTTTAGTTGGAATTCTTTTATCCACTTTGAAATTAAGATGTTTATCAACAATTAATATAAGAAAACATCTTATTTTAGGATTATGTATCTGAATATTCTAGGTGGAAAAAAAGACCATTAAAGATGGTTTCTTATGTTTGTTGCTAAAAAACAGGACCACTGAATAAAAACTAATATTTCCCGAGTTAGTCTCCTATGCAACTGGTGTATGTACAATTCGGGTCGGGTCCGGGTCGACCCGGATCCGCGCACTTTTATTATTATTATTATTTTGAATTTTATTTTTTCACTTCAGGTTGTTACCTTTATGTTATATGCATGTGACCTTTATATTATATAAGTGTGACCTTTATGTATAAATGTAATGACCTTTATATACTCTAACTTAGAAAAAAATGAAGAATTTTAACAAAATTTGTACATATTTACGTTTATGAAATATTAGCTGCACATATATCCATCCTTAAAATGCACTGAATTTTGAAAATTTCAATTTTTTTCAAAGTTATGGATTATAAAGGTCATAATATTTGTACATAAAGGTCACAAGAACTGTACATAAAGGTTACAACAATACAACATAAAGGTCTTAATCTGAAGCGAAAAAACCTGAAAATCTTCATTTTTTTCCTAAGTTACTGAACATAAATGTCATAACATTTATACATAAAGGTCACACTTATATAACATAAGGTCACATCTTTACAACATAAAGGTAACAGCCTGAAGTGAAAAAAAAAAAGAAAAAAAAAAGAAAATCCAGGTGCGCGGATCCGGGTCGGGTCGCCCCAGTTGTACCAATCCAGATCCGTGCACCTGGTGCACAGCAGCATTTGCCATATTTCCCCCATTTGTTCATATATTAGTAAAATGAGAATAGCCACCAATTAAAAGAAGCTAAGAAGAATTGAAATCTACCTGTTTTGCTTTGTTAATATGACTAAACTATCACCACGTTAAAAAAAAGTTTTATATGTGAGTTTAAAATATTTGAATTTTTCTTGAGCTTTACTTGCTTTTGAGACAGTATAAATCACTATTAACAACATGTAGATAAAAAAAAAAAAAAAGGAATAGCCACCAATTAAAAGAAACTAAGCAAAAGTTTAAATCTACCTATCATATTTGATAATATGACTAAACTATCACCATGTTAAAAAAATAAAAAATTATACGTGAAAGTTCAAGATATTGGAATTTACTTATTTTTAAGACGGTATAAATCATTATCCATAACCTATATATGTTAGAGATGTGTGTAGAGAAAATAAAACGTTTCCTACTAAAATGATATCTTAATCTTTTTACGAATTCAAAAAATATATATTTTAACTATTAACTCCATTCCATTTTGTCCAAGTCCAAAATGCACATTCCATTCACCATTTTTAAGGACAAAACAATATGGTGAATATGTTGCTTGATTGCCAACAAAGTCTGCAATTGAAAGTAGTAAACAAATCCAAACAAAGGAGTCACCCTTTCTTGGTGCAATCAACAGTCGGTGACACCATTGCATCAAAATGTACACAATATTTTTAAAAGTATAATCCACCCAAATCCTATGTGATCCTCCCCAACATATTATAATGATCGGCTCGAGGCGACGTGGGCGGAACATGGTCTCGACAGAATCTCATCTCGGATTTCGTATGTCACCCCGGTGTCATCCCATCCCGTCTCCAATGTATAAAAAGGAGAAAATTGAATGTCATGCTGATAAGCTCGGAACAAGAAAACGATGATTTCTACTCCTTTGAGGTCTAGAATTCTAAGCCATACTCGTTCTTCTAGCTTGCCTTCAAGATCACACCCTCTTATTCCACATTTCAATGAGCATTTGCAAAAGCTCAAGTCTTGTGAGCCCAACAACCCTTCATCCTTGTCATCACTATCCAAGAAGCTACATTTTCTTGATCATCTCCACACTTGTGTTGATGATTTGCTCCTTTTGCCCCACACACACAAGATATTTTGGCGCGAGAACAAGGAGAGATGGGTGGAGGAAGTGCTGGATGGGTATCTGGGGCTAGTCGACGCGTGCGCCATAGCCAAGGATTTCGTGTTCCACGCGAAGCAATTCGTGCTCGACTTCCTCTCGCACCTCAGACGAAGAGACGGCCTTTGTGGGCTCTTCAACGCGAGGAAGACGACGAAGAAGATGATCCACAAGTCACTGAAGAAGATCAGTGGCTTCAAGAATAAGGCCTCTGTTTTAGCATTGGATAAAGAGGAAGAAACCATTGCTGTCATTAGCATGTTGAAGGAGGCCGAGTCAGCCACCATCGAACTCATTGAGTCTTTGCTGGTCACCATTTGTGGGACCAAGGGCTCCAGATGGTCCCTCGTTTCGAAGCTCATGAGCTCGAGACATGACTCACTTGAGTTCGCAGAGGTGGATGCTACCTTGTACAAGCTTGTCTCTCATCACACCACAGTGCAAGTAGATCACGAGTTGCAAGTTTTGCTGAGAGATATGGATGCAAGAATCCAAGAAATCGAGGAAGAAATCGAGTGTTTGTTCAAACGTTTGATCAAAACCAGAGTTTCATTACTCAATATGCATAGCCACTAGGGACTAATTTACTGTTGTATAGATGTTACTAAATTGTACTTGTAAATGAAACACAATTGATGAGTACCAACACATTTTTCCACTACAATTCACATCAATATGGAAGAGAAATTCGATTTAATCCAAAGACGAAATGTAAATAGTCCGATTACAACGAAACAAAACCGTATTTAAAGGCCAGAACCCTACAAGGAAAATCGAAAATGCTAGTAAAAATAAGACCGAAATGGGCTGCCAAATATTGGATATTTTACGAGTTCAATCAGTATTGCGTACTCATGACTTCAAGAATTGTATTGTAACAACAACTTGAGCCCAACTCAAAAAAGTTACACCTATTTCGATTTCTGTCCACGACACCCCTTTCATCGATTGCATATGCATACTGCCCCAATTTAATTTCATGTCCTATAATTACAACGAAACGTGACAACAAAACAGATTGTCAAATATAGGATTTTCTACTAGTTATGTATTAAAACAACAATTTTGAGCCCGATTCCAAAAGCCACGTCTGCATCCCTACATCAAAACGGGAATTGTCTTTTCTGAAAACGACAACATGAAGTCGTTCGTGTGCACCAGCACAAGATTGGGAAGGCGATCCACCACACAAACACAATGCAATAATTTTCTTGGAAAAACAAGAGCTGCATTAACGTGCAAAATAATGTTGTAACCACTATAACATGATGTCGGGATGGGATCTTCTTTCCATAAACAAATCCCACACGAAATATACAATTCGTGTTGGTTTAATCTTGCAATGAAGCTCTGTTTAAGTTGGTTGTGAAGAAAGTTTATCTGCAAAAGAAAAGCGGTAAATGGGGGCACACGAGTGGTTCGAATAGATTAATGATGATCAGAGTTGTCAAGATTCCAACTGCCTGCTACAACACAGCAATGACTGACCAAATCATTAAGGAGATTTATTCCATGTAATAATCCATGACAACACACACTTTCATGGAACAACAAATGGGACTATAATATGAAGGGTTTTTTTTTTTTTTTGTCGTTTTCTGCTATTCAATGTCGTGTGTCTTTGCAGCTTGTAAACTACCTGCCTTTGCTTTGCAACAACCTTTGAGGAAACACTCAGATTTGGACATGGAAACGGGATCAATAATTGGGCTTTACGTGTGTGAAGTCATCCTAACATCAGAGCCGCTCGTGCAGGAGCTTAAATTATTGGCACTCAAAATTGTATAAGAGGGCTCACCAATAAATTTTTATGAGACCATTCATCGTTACTCAGGAACCAAACTCATTTTTACAAAATTAATCTGGATTGTGGGTTAACTCGTCTCATACAATGATATTCATGAGACGGTTTCAAACGCAACCCAGCCAATGATCAAACACTTTAATTCCATGCCATGGATAGATACAACAAACTTGAAATTCAATGAGTTCTTGAAGCCTTAATTTGTTACTTTCCTCAAAAGGTTAAAATTTAGAAAAAAACATGAATTTAAGGTTTTGTTTTAATTACGATGTTAGATGGAGTTCGAAAATCCGAATATGTTTGGATTTAAAGTAAATGTTGATTATAATTAAAAGTTTATATTGAAATTAAATTTTTAGTTCATTTTTCTTATGTAATTAAAAAAAAAATTGGTATTCAGATTGTGGAAATTTTGATTATTTCCGTAAAAAAAAAAAAGTGCTTTTCTATTGGATGAAATAAAGGCACTCGAATTTAGGATTGCAAATTATTATTATATATATAAAAGTGTGGTTTGACACTCTCAAGTGATGACATTTGGAGCTCTATAAGCATGCCAAGTGTCCCTTCTTAAAACATATTTTATTTGTCAAATATAAAATCATTAATATCAATTAAATACTCACTTCACTACTCAACAAAAAATAAATATGTAAGTTATGTTTGCTAATGTTGTATTGTTCTTCACTACATGAAATCTTTGCTTCCAAATTTGAATAATTATTTGTCCAACATTTCAATTTGAAAGGAAAAAAAAAAAAGTAAACAACAATGTTATATAAGCCTATATAATATGAAATTCTTATAAAAAGAAAACAAAAAGTACACAACAATGTTACATAAACCTTTATAAAATGAAATTCTTATGCAAAAGAAAAAAAAACTGAAGAGTAAATATACTACTATTTTTCATTGAATTAAAACAAATAAATAAAAAAGATGTTTGAAAATAGTAATACCTTACAAAAAAATATTTAGGATAGTTCAGATTAAAAAATAACTTTAGAAAGAAATTTATTTGTAGGATTCAAGAAAAAAAAAAGATAATATGAAAATATTGAAATTACTAATATTTTACAAAAAGAGCATTTATGATAGTTCAAACTCTGACATTAACAACAAATAGGTGCTAAAAAAATTAGGATATGTTTGGGTTGAGACATAAGTAGATTTTGCAAGTTTGAAAGTGGATTGTGAAAATAATGGAATTTGATAAGTTTGGGTTTGTTAAGAGATTTTATAAAGTAAGATTATAATTAATTTATCATATCATATCGGGAACTATATGAAAAATAGATGATGTCCTATTATTTTATTTTGAAAAAAAAAACAAATGTTTTTAAAATTTCAAGAAAATTGATATAAAGTAGAAAAAAAATTAGAATTATAGAATTCAACAAAATAAATAACATAATTAGGATATTGGTCAACCAAAATCCAGATGTGCACATCCAGTCGAAACACCCTTTAAACAATTGGAAAATTATATTAAAACTTTATAACAACAAATATAACAATTGATTAAAATTAATAAAAACAAAACAACAAAAAAAATTACAAAGGAAACTAATATGTAAAGCAAATAATGAGTGCAGTTAAAGATAAATTTGAACAAAATAGAGGTCTTCGAGCCATAAAAATGAGATGTATTCTACACTTTTTACAAAAATATATGAAAATACTTAATGTTACAGTTAAAACACATATAAAAAAAATGTTTGCTAATGTTGTATTGTTCTTCACTACATGAAATCTTTGCTTCCAAATTTGAATAATTATTTGTCCAACATTTCAATTTGAAGGGAAAAAAAAAAAAGTAAACAACAATGTTACATAAGCCTATATAATATGAAATTCTTATAAAAAGAAAACAAAAGGTACACAACAATGTTACATAAACCTTTATAAAATGAAATTCTTATGCAAAAGAAAAAAAAAACTGAAGAGTAAATATACTACTATTTTTCATTGAATTAAAACAAATAAATAAAAAAGATGTTTGAAAATAGTAATACTTTACAAAAGAACATTTAGGATAGTTCGGATTAAAAAATAACTTTAGAAAGAAATTTATTTGTAGGATTCAAGAAAAAAAAAGATAACATGGAAATATTGAAATTACTAATATTTTACAAAAAGAGCATTTAGGATAGTTCAAACTCTGACATTAACCAAAATAGGTGCTAAAAAAATTAGGATATGTTTGGGTTGATACATAAGTAGATTTTGTAAGTTTGAAAGTAGATTGTGAAAATAATGGAATTTGATAAGTTTGTTAAGAGATTTTATAAAGTAAGATTATAATTAATTTATCATATCATATCGGGAACTATATGAAAAATAGATGATGTCCTATTATTTTATTTTGAAAAAAAAACAAATGTTTTTAAAATTTCAAGAAAATTGATATAAAGTAGAAAAAAATTAGAATTATAGAATTCAACAAAATAAATAACATAATTAAGATATTGGTCATCCAAAATTTAGATGTGCACATCCAGTCGAAACACCACTTAAACAATTGGGAAATTATATTAAAACTTTATAACAACAAATATAACAATTGGTTAATATTAATATAAAAAAACAAAAAAAAATTACAAAGGAAACCAATATGTAAAGCAAATAATGAGTCCAGTTAAAGATAATTTTGAACAAAATAGAGGTCTTCGAGCCATAAAAATGAGATGTATTCTACACTTTTTACAGAAAGATATGAAAATACTTAATATTACAGTTAAAACACATATAAAAAAAATCATATTAACAAGTTTATGCTAAAGAACAAATGAAAAAAAGAACAATAAGAAAGATTATTTTAAGGATAAATAGAAAATGTCACACTTATAAAAAAATCTGTTAACATATAAAAAAAAATACTACTTTAACATAAAAATAAGATAAGTATTAAATAAAGTCCGTGCATCGCACGGGTTCAAACCTAGTATATATAATAGTAAGGTTGTGGATTCTCAAGCTTTCGACACATCAGCATTTTAAATGATTCTGCTGCTGACATGTGTCATCCTAATTTAATAATTAAAAAAAATTGAGATGTTAATGTCATCAATCGGTTACCATAGTGTCTATCCCTCTTCCTTTTCATTAGAATTTCAATGGTTCCAATCTCAATGAGTAGTGATTGAGGGAAATTAAGATATGTTTGACATGATCCTATAAATATGTGGAGGTTTTATCAGTGGAAGACACATGTAATAGGAAGCCAAACAGCTTTGGAAGAGAATACTTAAGAGAAGCAAGGTCTAAACAAGTGGCGCACAGATCTTGAAGAAGAATATGAAGAGCAGGAGGGCAAAATTTACTACGTCAGGGCTTGATCAAATTCACTTCGAATTGTCTCATGGGTTATGTGGTATATTGTTGATAAGCAGAACAAGAATTTCCTTTGGCTTCCCTATCTATATATTGGAATCAGTCATTTCCCGGATCAACGACCCTGAAAACTTGTCTGAGAGCCTATGATGTTGTTCGCTTAGTCGGTATTAATTTTATATTGTGTTAGCATGAATATTAAAGACTTAACTGCTTTAATGCTTTTGGCCAGAAAAATTGAATGTAGACTATCAAAGGTTACTGAGGAAGGACACGTCAAGTGAGTGCATAATAGCATTTTCTACATGAGATTTATATATGGATTCCTCCATATAAGAGATAAATGGGAATTCTATCTTATGTGTGTTTTTATCTTATGTTTGTGTTGTTTTTATTTATTTCTTTTACATTTATGAATGAGTTTTGGAATTTCATAATTTGCTTACTTTGCATGAATTTGGTGTGACAACAATTTTACCCAAGTTAAACATAATTATTTACCAACATGTTGTTGTTGGAAGGTTACTTTAAAAAGTGTAGGCATTATTATTTACATTAATGTATGTGGGTTAATATTACTTGGTTAGATTCGGTTTAGTGTTTTTCTTTGTCAATCTTGCACTTATAATTTTCCATTTGTTATATTTGGATATTTGAACTAAACATTATTATAGGATTAATTAAGTTTGAGAACGATATGTTTTGTTTTATAATGTAGAGAGCTTGCAAATAGAGTTACAATTTCAAGTTTCTCAATAGTCGTTCCTAAATATTATTTTCTTATGAAATGACTTGAGAATGTAGCTTTTATTTGACAAAATGCTAAGAGCTCTCTTTGCAATGGAGACAAATTCATATCCCAAGATGCATTAATATCTAGATTTAATATATTGCAATTGAATAGATTTATATCTACTTATTTGATTAGATCTCAATTAATATAAGAACATTGTGCAAAAATATTCAGCTATGGAATTTCAAAATTGTCTAAAAACAATAATCCATAATTGTTATGCTTAATGTTGTGGATCAATGTTTGTTTGTGAGATCAGTATTCCTAGATATAGTATATACTTGCTTTTAAATCATTAAGGAAAACAACAACTAATTTGCTTACTTCAACTACGGGGTAAATGCGCGAAACCCCCTCGTGTTATACAAATCTTACATCGGTCCCCCTTGTATGAAGGAAAATGCGTGAAACCCCCTCGTGTTTCCATAAATTCGACCCGAAATCCTCAATTCTGTTAAACTTCACGGGTTTGTGCTGCACGCGCCGGAACTGTGAATTTTCCTAATTTCTGACCGTTATTTGCAGGTAAAAATACTACTTTGCCCTTGCCTTTTGTTTACATATGTGTGTGCATTATCCAAAAAAACTATAGCATGAAACCCTCTTCTCTCCCTACTCTCACAAACAATCTGGTATGTTTTTGGTAATTTTTTATTTTTTGTATTTATTTCCAATGCTGAAATTAACAGATTTTGTGTCAAAATGTTGTAATGTATAATTTTTTTAGGATACATGTCTTCCACGTATAAACTATCGATACCACACACAACTGAAAATTTTCCATCAAACAACTATCAAATATCTTTTCACTGTACAATATTACAGCACAAGTGAACAACTTCCAAGTCTTGATAACGAACAAGACAACAATTAATGAACACATATTTATTAACTATTAACAAAGCCTATCTAATATGTGGTATCATAATCACAGTTTCAAACAAGCCAAGAAAGATAAAATCAGATGCAAAGACATGAGAAAGTTGTTTGGTGGCAATTAATACCTTGAATTATATAAAAATTGATTGTCATACAGCAAACAAAGCTTTATCACATTACTTATAACGTTACACAAGAAAACACCACCACTCTTATCTTGCATTCATTCTACTAAACAAAAACATAGGCAATATGCTTCCAAGGACAGAGCCCACTTCCCTAGAGCTTGTCGATGTCCTCGTCTTCGAATTCAATGTAATCGTCGCCAGGACCGTCATCCTCCTCGTCCAGTCCACCAGCAATACCCTCGTTAAGCCTCGTGTTCTCTGGCAGCTCCCCATAAGCCTTCAGTAGCCTCGCCTTATCGGGCATGTATTTCAAGATTCCATCAGCCTTGTCATCCTATTAGGAGCAACAAAGATTGCAAGATTAGATCACCTTTATACAACTCAAACTCAAACTCATTGATTCAACATGGAACCAAAACATGTTCAAACATTGTGTGTGGTTTCATCATGTGTTCATCAATGGCATCAAGAAAAATATTTTGCAATATAATTAAGAATCAGTTTTGGCAAATTGGCACTCAAAGACTAGATTTTTGGCAAATGCTGCTGTGCACCAGGTGCACGGATCTAGATTGGTGCAACTGGGGCGACCCGACCCGGATCCGCGCACCTGGATTTTCTTTTTTTTTTCTTTTTTTTTTTCGCTTCAGGCTGTTACCTTTATGTTGTAAAGATGTGACCTTTACGTTATATAAGTGTGACCTTTATGTATAAATGTTATGACCTTTATGTTCAGTAACATAGGAAAAAAAATGAAGATTTTCAGGTTTTTTCGTTTCAGATTAAGACCTTTATGTTGTATTGTTGTAACCTTTATGTACAGTTCTTGTGACCTTTATGTACAAATATTATGACCTTTATGATCCATAACTTTGAAAAAAATTGAAATTTTCAAAATTCAGCGCATTTTAAGGATGAATATATGTGTAGCTAATATTTCATAAACGTAAATATGTACAAATTTTGTTAAAATTCTTCATTTTTTTCTAAGTTAGAGTATATAAAAGTCATTACATTTATACATAAAGGTCACACTTATATAACATAAAGGTCACATGCATATAACATAAAGGTAACAACCTGAAGTAAAAAAATAAAATTCAAAAAAAATAAAATAAATAAAAGTGCGCGGATCCGGGTCGACCCGGACCCGACCCGAATTGTACATACACCAGTTGCACAGGAGACTAACTCTAGATTTTTTACTCTCTTTACAAAATCTTTGACTATCAAATAGAGAAATAAACTAATGGAAACTACAAAACCAACATAAAACACTTCAATATCAACCAAAAGAATCGAGGAAACTGAAAATGTAAATTTCAACCAAAACAATTGCAAGAGATAATATCAAATTAAAGAAGTGACACAAATCCTATACTAAATTCAACCAAAAACAAAGAAACAAAAGGCTTGCAAAGTTCAAAAAAAACACCACAATTTTACTAAACATCGAAAAAAAAAGCATGTGAAATCATCGCAGACAGCAAAAACCCCCCAATCAAACATAAACTTCAATTCACCAAACAGAAAATTCAATTCACCAAAAAGAAAATTAAAAATTTCAGAAGCAAATAAAATTACCTGATAGTCGCGAAGGCCGACGAGGATGATATCGCCGGTGGCAATCCAAACCTTCTTGTGCATCTTCCCCCGAATGTGGCACAACCGCTTAACGCCGTCGATGCAGGTGGCCTCACATGGGCCATTTCCGAGCATATGCATCACCTGCGCATATTCCTGCCCATCTTCCTTGAACACGAGCTCTCTCTTCTCGTCATCGGCCTTGTTCTTTCCCCTCTTCCGATTCTTTCTCTGCAAATTAAAAACCCTCAAAAGAATGCCCTTTTTGAAGAAAGCCCATACAAAGAATTCCTTCCATACAAAGAATCTGACCTTGGTGAGGATTCGCCTCAGGGTCGCCGGTCGCTGTCGCCACCGTGTTCAAAACCGCCGTCGCCACCGTGTTCAAAACCGCCACCGCCCCCAAGCCCCAAGCTTTTCTCACTCACATTTCAACCACTGACTCGAGGGCTTGGGTCTTGTACTCTCTCTTTATCTTCTATCTTCTATTTCTATTTTACGAGGGATATAACATGAATTTTAAGAAAAAATTTAATATCGTTAAAACTTGTTAAAAAAAATAGGACATGTGTCGATTTTATGAAAATATGAGGGGGTTTCGCACATTTTCTTTTATATAGGGGGGACCGACGCATCATTTCCAAAACACGAGGAGGTTTCGCGCATTTATCCCCTTCAACTACTCAATTGTTTTATATTGATTGCATGTTCAGTTAGTAATGCATCTAATACTGTAATTGAAATTTATTTATAAAATCAGAAATATCAAATTTTATTCCATAAAAAGACCATTGATGATATTTGTATTCATATAAATTCGAAATTCACTACTTTAATTTTGGATTGTTTGAACGATCACTCGAACTTCAATATATTTACAATATATGCATTTTTCCATAATTCATAAAAATTCAAATAATTTGTACTCTAAGCACATCAAATATGTATATATAAAAATATAATTTGCATGATCAACAAAGGTATACTTAAATATAAATAAAGAGAAAATACATGAGAATTATAAGACGATACCGTGCAACGCACGAGCCTACTCTAGTTAATGTAATAATATCCTTGAACTTTCAAATGAACTCAATTATAAAAAAATAAAAATAAATATCATTTATGTTAGTTATAGTTTTTTTTTTAAAAATAAATTTGTATTGTGTACACTGTTTATTACTTATTTATAATTTTAAATAGAGTATAAGTAAACTCTTAAAATTTTTTGTTCTATATTTTTCTAATATTTGTAATTTTATGGATATTTCCATCCTTTTTCTTTAAATAGAAATCCATAGATATTTTATTACTTATTTATAATTTTAAATAGAGTATAAGTAAACTCTTAAAATTGTTTGTTCTATATTTTTCTAGTATTTGTAATTTTATGGATATTTCCATCCTTTTTCTTTAAATAGAAATCCATAGATATTTTGAATTATTGAGATTAATATAGAATTCTTTGACATTTATTTATAATTCTCATACTTATACAAAATTTCTTCTAAAAAAAAGCTTATATTAAAATATTTATCTGTTAAAGTTGTCGAAGTAAGATATTCTGTATATAAATTTCGATTACATTTTCTTAACTGTTTGTTCTTTTATATTTTGTCTTGATTTTATAAATATTAAATGAAGTCTTCATAAAAATATAAGGGTAAAACACTTATTAGGGCTCAAAATTCAGATTTCAAATCGAAATCTGACCTGATTTGCTTTCCAGTTTCAAAATTCAACAATCGAAACGAACAAAGACAGAGATTCACGCAGAAAAATGGTGAGAGAAGTATCAGAAAGCTGTGTGGAGAGTTTGCTGGCGGAGGTTGTGTTGTCGTATTGCACGGGCTTCTATGCCAACAAGCCCGAACTCGCGGCCCGACGGATCGAAGCCATAGGCTTTCAGGTCGGCCATCAACTATCAGAAAGGTTAGTTACTGTTTGATGAAAAAGTTATGAATTTGGAAACTTGATTGAAATGGCTCTGCTAGATCGGAATTGTTGATGATACATTGAAGCCGGTTTATGTTTGTTGTTTGGAGTGATTTGGAAATATTAGAATGGGATTTTATGCTTGTATGGCTTCGGCATTAGATTTAGTTTCAACTCGAGAAGTTATGAGATGGGATATTCAGTGAGAGTTTCTTTTTCTCATATGATCGCTAAGAAGAAGTGTGTTTTATATAGTGACAATAATGCATTATTCATAAATGAGTGGGCTTGTAGTTCATTACACTGAACTACGGGCTTTGAGGTTCCTGATTGGAAGCATTGTTTGTCAGATGCAATCTGCTAGTTCGAGTAGTACACGGAGTTTGGTATAATTTACTTTTAAGTGTGTTCTGTATTGCTTGACTATCGTAAGAGGAACATCTTAGTTGCTTATCCTCATATGTGGAGAAACCACTCATGCTTTTTGATGTTCTTGGCATGAATGTCCTTGGCTAATGCCAGATGATAGTTCGAGTAGTACACGGAGTTTGGTATAATTTACTTTTAAGTGTGTTCTGTATTGCTTGACTATCGTAAGAGGAACATCTTAGTTGCTTATCCTCATATGTGGAGAAACCACTCATGCTTTTTGATGTTCTTGGCATGAATGTCCTTGGCTAATGCCAGATGATAGTTCGAGTAGTACATGGAGTTTGGTATAATTTACTTTTAAGTGTGTTCTGTATTGCTTGACTATCGTAAGAGGAACATCTTAGTTGCTTATCCTCATATGTGGAGAAACCACTCATGCTTTTTGATGTTCTTGGCATGAATGTCCTTGGCTAATGCCAGATGATAGATGAGGATTTCTACGGAAGGGAGGGCTTGAAATGAGAAATTGTACAGCTATGATATTTCATGGTGATTTAGTCAAAGACGTAGAGTGTGAGGTGTTGGAGATTATCAGATTTAAGCTCCATAAATTTAACATTCATATTTGGGTTGTATTTTTCATGTGCTATTTGACTGGTATTGGAATTTTACTGGCATTCTTCCTTGTTTGGATAGCAATGTATTCATGTGTGTATCAACCTTTATTACAATCATGTAACCATGTGTTCTCCCAAATTCTTTGTTAATGTCTCTCTTAACAAATTTTTCTTTACATACTTTCCTAAAACCTCCTTATAGAACTTTATGGTACTCAAAAGTAGTAACAATTGGTAAACTTGACAAACTCTTTGATTTTATGGCAAGGGAAATGAACAGATACAGTAAACCTCAAAGTTCATAGACTCTCAATCTACTTCTGAGATACTTTACATACAACTTTTTACATCCTTTGTGCAGCAGTCTTTGTTGTCATGCATCAAACTACTTGAAGAAATATAATTTATCACTTTACAAGCTGAGTTGAGATCATTGCTTACCTTCTGCAGAATAAGATTTTTTTTTTTTTTTTTCCAATTTTAATCTGTCATTTCGCATTATGGTCTTTGTTCCAGGTGAATTGCCTGAGAACATCTTTGATCCAACAGAACATTTGGTTCACCTTTCACATCATGTTGTTGTGTTCTTCTTCTCATGTTCTAAGGATTTTCATATAATTGCATTGGTTTTCTCTCAGGTATACGATGGATCGACCAAGGTTCACTGATCACCTGGAGGCCATCAAGTTTATCTGCAAGGACTTTTGGTCTGAACTCTTCAAGAAGCAGATAGATAACTTGAAGACAAATCATAGAGTGTGTCTGAGAATTTTAATTCAAATTTAATATACTTTTATCAGAGATTTTTGATTTGACCTTTGTTTTCCTCATAGGGTACTTTTGTATTGCAAGATAGTCGATTTCGATGGCTAGTACATATGTCCATTGACCCGTCAGTACAAGCATCTGGTAATATTCAAGATCCTTCAGCAATGGCAGAAAACAAAGCAGCACAGGCTACCGGAATGCATCTATACTTTCCTTGTGGAATTATAAGGGGAGCACTTTCAAACCTGGGAATACCATGTGCAGTTTCTGCAGATATATCCAATCTCCCAGCATGTAAGCCTATTACTTTTAATACTTCCAGAGTTGGTCTATACAAAACTTATTTAAAGATAAAATAATGGAATAAAATGTCAGCACATGAATCATTAAGTCTCTTCTTTTGACCCAAATTAGTCAATAAACTTTGATCTGTAGTTTAAAGACTTTGATAAATTGAGCCACTAACACATTCTGCTACCAATTACTTCTACCATGGTCTGCTTCTTTTTTACATTTTTTGTCACAGTTTCTATGAAGAATTACTAATTGGTTACAATTATGACCTTGTCAACTTTAGCAGACTACTTGAAAACTCTCTCTCCATAATATATACCTAAATTGAATAAAGTACTCTTTAGTCTGCCTCTGTCAAACACTTGTTTTTTACTATTTTTTCCTCTTGGGAAAATCGGTTTTCGATAGTCTAAGTGTGGTCTCCTGAGTTCTAGCTTCACATCTCATCTTTAAGTATTTAGATCCAAGTGGAATGATACTGTTGTTGATCTGGATTGTTTGGCAGATAGTACTTCACTAGAATGATTGAATAATGAATCAAGATAAAGTTCTATAACCCAAGTAATTCTAAGACAAGTTCTGTTACAGTATTTGGTGATTTGTCGTACCTCTTTTATATATAGCTATCAAAGCTTTTAGCTAAGACACTCATATTCAAGCCTAAGCAAATATAGACATTTTGCAAAAAGATTAAATGGAAATTGTCTAAATTTTTTTATTTCTCTTCATACAGGTTCTTTTGTTGTCCGCATAAAAGCCTGATACCCTATCTATAGCCGTCATAGTGGTGGATTGAGATTCTGATCCGATGTTTGTGTGTGTGGAGATCATCATTTCCGGTATACCAATTATGCTATCCTTACTGCGACTTAATGCATGACTCAAGCTGTCTTGTTTATTCGAATCTTCTGCGTCTTTCTTTATGGGACTCGAGCATTGTAAAACATTATTGAAGATAGAAAATATGTTATGTTTGATCGTGCTTATTGCTATCAATTAGTCATACACTCATATTGAGTTTTACTGGATTCTGTTTGTTTGTTGTGTTTTTTCTTTATAATAATATCACAGTGATGTCTTTTTTCTTTGGGGTGGGGGTTATGATAGTGGTGCAAATGAATCGATGCAAAGAATGTACGATTGTTCAAGTTTGTTTTAGTATTATTGAGCTTAGGCTGTTGTTTTTGAACTTATTTGATCATCAATGAAGTCGAGAAAGTGAATTTTAACACATTGGCAGAGAAGGGGTGAGATTGTCAAGCATCCAGAAAGATTCTTGATTCCAATCCATGCTCGATTTCTCATCCTCAATCCGTAGTAACATGAGACAGAATCCATGAAACGAGTTGGTGGAGACGAACAAGCATACATCTTGATCTCTTCCTCCACTGCAGCCCTCTGTTCCAACGCCTTCAACAACGTTACCTTTCTGTATATCTTACACAACACTATATCCTGCATTATTTCCATGTAATGTAAATTATGTAATATACATTCTTACACTGGACCTCACTACATACCTGAGAGCATGCACCTCATAATCGAACTCAATCCGTCTTTCACCCACGTGGTGCTCTGCTCTCGTAGAAAATCAGTGTTTTCCTGTGTCCCAACATCTTCTTTCCATCGGATGAGCACAGTACTTTCTTGTCCAAACCTGTCGCCTTCTGACCTACGAAACCCGTTTCTTGTTGTCCTCTTTGGCCTCCCTCCATTGCCATGCTTTCTATCTCTAGGTATAAAGAAGTACCACTCTCTCTCCAATTTTTGCAAGACCTGTTTCATGAAGCATTGAACAAGTTAGTGGTCATGGAAGAAACAGATAGAAAGTTGTGTTAGAATGGTGATCATTGATTATTGATCATACTTTTCCCCAATAGAAGATCACCCTGCTTCATTCATGTCTTAAGTATTTTTACTAACATATAATATTTCCATGTACATAGACTAATATCTAAACAATATGTATTTAATTACTTTAATTATTGATATTCTTCAATTGGTAGTAATTAATCTTTCTCCTAGCTACTTGTTGGACTCTAGAAAACAAGGTTAGTTTAAGATTCGGCCCATTAATTGGACAATTGCTACTTTATGAGATCATTTTACCTTGGTCTTTTGATGGGCTTAAGCATTTGAATAAATAACTAAATAAAAATTGATACATAGATAAATGGTTTTTAAAATCTAAAGTGTTATCTAAATAAGAGAAAAAATATGAATTGAAATCTTAACCACATTTTCTAGAAAGACGAATTCTTGTCAAAGAACGACACTTGTGTGCCCGGGGGCATGGTGCCCCCAAATTAATCATCATATGATGTTAAATATATACTCTACATGTATCATATATATACTCTTCAGGTATCACATATACACTATTATATACATATGATACTTGTAAGGTATATTTATAACACCAAGAAACATAACACCTATAGAGTATATATATAATACCTGAAGAACATGTATATAATACCTAGATCCATGTCCCTATGCGTCCAGGGATATATAATTTTTTGCCCTTGTTGAATGGGTTGGTCGTTGAGAAGATCACATTCAAACTGTATGTTAAAGCATCACTTAATATTATTTCGTGATTATTGAGAATGAATGCAAAAGTTCAAGGACCATCATGTTCTCTAACCTAATAGCAATTTGGGAGGTTTGAAAGATTTTCTCTTACACATTTTACCTAAATACATTGCCATTAGACATTTTCATTAAAATCAAACAGGTCCCACTGTTTCCTAATGGCGCATGGTCTTGAACCAGCCCTTGATTTCAAGCATTCTTCTGTCTCCGATTCTCTCTGTATATATCCACTTGAATCTGCAAGACAACGTAGCAAAGTTGAGCTCACACTCAGACTAAAATGATCAGTACAAAGAAACTCACCACGATTGTCAAGAAATGGCAGAGAATTTCGTTCCCACGAAACAGCTACCATGATAAGGGGCACTGTGCAATCTATAGTGCTGATCGGAGAAGATTTGTGGTTCCGTTGGCTTATCTTGGCAACCCGGTTTTCAGACAGCTGTTGGAGATGTCTGAAGAGGAGTATGGACTTCCAAGTGATGGACCTATAGTGATACCATGTGATTCACTCTTCATGGACCTGGTCATTTGCCTGATCCGACAAGGTTGAGCTGGAGATTTGAATGAAGATTTGCTTGCTAGAGATGTTGGTCGTTGCCATGTTTGTATGAAGGGCAGATGAAGGAGGAGGTTCTTATACATTGATAGGTGAAAATAACGCGAAAATTTGTAATGGATTAAAACATTCCAAAGTCGATGAGTGGTTAAGCATATAGAGTGAACCCCTGGCTTTGTATTGTATGTTCGTTCAATATAAAATCGATGAAAAACAGTTTACTTACCTATTCTTGAGCTGCAACTTGCCTTATTGAAGCACCCGAACAGCGATCTCACCTGGAAAATAATATAAAACTATTATCTATGAGAATTTCTTAGGTTTGATTTGTTTTTACAAATGATTTCAGGAAACTAATCAGTAAAAACATTAATGAAACACAAATTAATGTGAGGAGCTGATAGGCTACCTAAAAGGACCCTTGTTGTTCTCTAACCAATAAACAGAATGGAAATGATGTATTCTTTTATTGCCACCATACAAAGGTGACCATCTGGCACATGGTTTGAACTCCTTGATTTAAAGCCATTTATTTGCAATCTAGTCTTCGAAGAAAGTTGAGTTTAAACATCCAAGATCTTTTTCTAGTTTTTTTCGAGTCACAAGAATATAATAAGATCAATTCCAAGAAACTAGTCGTGTTGGGAAGTAACTGCGAAAATCTTGAAAGCTGTGAATTTAATGCTTTTAAGTTGCCTTGAAATACATAGAATTAGCAGTACAATCACATTATACTTGTTATAATGTTCTTACACATCATAGTAACTTGCATCAGTGATCCAGGGAGTGGCCACATGTTGGTAGCTTGACTAGCATGGTGGGGCCAACGTGCTCCAACTTGTACCTGCCAAATTTCTCTTCTCGTTAAATCTGAAAACAAATTATATAGACATAATCCCAAGTATTAATATATCAAAAAGCAGAAAAAGATTCATCATAAATCACATATTTTTTCATGTGGCTCTTAAGAGTTTCAGGCCTTCCTTCCAGCTATGATCATTTCAAGAAACTTCGACCCAATTATGTTATCCACCAACTGAACACAAGAAAAAGGCTTACAAAAAAAGGAGTCTACCCACATTTTCACATGGCCTTGCAACCCTAAACATCATAATCAGATAGCTACTACATTTAATGCATTGTTGAAGAACTTCCTTATATATAATACCACAACCAATTATCATTTTCTTCATCTCAACACAAACATCAATCAGAAACCAATCTCAAGAAAAATCCTCTCTTAAAATTTCAGTTTCAAAACATTAAAAAACAATCATGATGATTAGTGCAAGAAAACTCATCAAGATGGCAAGGAAATGGCAGAGGGTTGCAGCCCTTGGAAGAAAACGTCTGTCTTTCCCGAGAAAAATCGAGGAAGTTAGTACAGGCAATCATTCATAAGAACTGGCTGAGAAAGGCCACTTCATTGTATACACAACTGACAAAACCCGATTCGCTTTTCCAATTGCTTATCTCAACAGCCAAATTTTTAGGGAGCTTCTTAGAATGTCGGAAGAAGAATTCGGACTACCTAGTGGTCCTAAGAAGGACCAATCACATTGCCTTGTGATTCACAGTTCATGGGATATGTGACATCTCTGATGCAAAAGAATCCAGCCAGAGATGTGGAAAAAGCTTTGCTCTTGTCATTGGCCTCTTGTAGATGTTTGTCATCTTACTATCTTAATCAACATCAAACTAGCCAGCAAATACTATCATGCGGCTACTGAGATTATGTACTAAAAGTTTTGTAAATGGTAGAGCTTTTTAGTATCTTCTGGCTTATAAATGAAACGATGATTTACAACAATTACTTCTTCATGATCAGTTCCATGAATTGATACTTTTCCCCCACAGTTCCAACCATTGCATGCAAATGCCAAAATGAGTAATCATTCAATGAGAAATGAAATCTTTCAAACTTAGTCATATTATTTGGCATATGTACTGATTGATTGTAGTATAATATATTACCAATGACCAGTACTATTTATATTATTCATCAATAGAAGCAGGACGATAAAGAATTTGAACATACTAGATGAGACCAATTAAACATTTGACAAATGTTCCCTTGTCGATTTCAAACGTGATGATACATTTTCTTTGCCTGTATTTAACTTGTCCACCTAGGACTAGTCAGTTCTCTTCCAAATACATTCCTCCACAATTAGCTTCCTCAATTGTTCTAAAACCTCAAGGCATAATGAATATCTGGTAAAAAAGATGTATGACTAAATGTTCGACTCATATTGAATTTACTACTTCTAATTTCACCAAAACAACACAGTTCATCTAGTATGACCATATTATGATGGTTGATATTTTCTAATCTCGCACATGATAGTAACTTCCATCCAGGGTGTGACCACATGTTGGTGTTCACATATTTAATCCTAAGTAACTTTGACACTCTCAGCCACATATTCTTCCCTGTTTGGTACCTCCATGGGCAAGCTAGGTCCTACACAACTCATCTTGCACCTGCCTAATTTGCCTTCTCATTAATTTCGAAAACGAGTTTCCATCATATCATCATCCAAATTATCAACAAATCAAATCAAGCAGTAGAAAAAGATTCACCATATATCCAATATCCAACTCTTTGTTCTTGTGGTTGCCAGGAGTTTCTGTCCTTCCAACCACCAATCATTTGCCATTAACTTGGCCTCAATTCGCCGACCACCAACTCAACCCAAATAAATCAGATTGCCAAATAAAGCTTAGCAAGAAAGCAAACCAACCCCACATTGCCACCTCAAATTCCACATGGTCTTGCAACCCTAAACGCCACAATACAATCAAAATCCAATGCATTGCTTAAGATCTTTCCTATAAATGAAACCAAACCCTTCACCAATTCATTAATCCCAACACAAACACAAACAACAATCAGCAAACAACAATTTAACATCAGAATTATCAGGTCAAAACATCAACAAATCACGATGATCAGCGCAAAAAAACTCATCAAAATGACAAGAAAATGGCAAAGGATCGCAGCCCTAGAGAGAAAACGCCTACCCTTGCTCGATGAAGCTAGCACAAGTGGAAATTCCTCAGAACTTGCCGAGAAAGGCCACTTCATCGTATACACCACCGACAAAGTCCGATTTGCTTTCCCGATTGCTTATCTCAACAGCTTCATATTCAGGGAACTACTCAGAATGTCCGAAGAAGAGTTCGGATTATCGAGCGATGGCCCAATCACGCTGCCATGTGATTCACCATTAATGGAATACGTAACGTCGTTGATGCAAAGGAAGGCCGCCATAGATGTCGAGAAAGCTTTGCTTTTATCAATGGCGATATGCAGATCTTCATCATCTCACAATACACATCAACAACAACAAACAACGCAGCATCTGCTGCTATCTAGCTGCTGAGATTATCGTGTAATCAAAGCTCTGTAAATTACAGTAGATTTTTTTCATAATTTCTGCCTTATAAATGAACAGAATATTCAAGAACTATTTCTTCATTCGCGTTAGCAGATGGGCCAGATTAATGGGCCTTGACTGGATAGTTACAAACTTACAATTACCGAAAGCCCATATAGTAAAGGCCCACTTCATCTTACGGCCCATTATGTTAAGAATTTTACTAGGGTGATTCGCAAATGGGCCCAAATAAACATGGGCTTGGACTAAACATTGGACAAGCATTGATAAAATACAAACAGCATTCTCGTAAAAGGCAACTCCAATAGTTGTTCTCGTTTTATTCAATTTGGTCGGTGGAGAGTGATCAGAGAAATTAATTAATTAGTATGAATAACAAATTATTTCCAAGCACACTCCAATATTCCAACATAAAGCTTTTTTTTTTTTTTTTAACAAAAGAAATTTTATAAATAAACAAGAACGGATAGTATTAGGATTTGGAGCGGCAACCTTAACAAGACGATGTGTCTCAAAAAAATGACATCTCGTCTGACCCAATCACAAATACGGATTAAATCCGCATTTTGTGAGCTATAATCACATTCAAATTTATCTGACACAAAATTAGAACGATAATCTTATCTTACATCCTATCCTTAAATTAGTTGGACAAAATTCAAATATTTTATAATAAATTATAAAAGAATAAATTGGTTTTTTTAGTCTTTTGGGTTTTTCGTTATGAACAATTTTACAAACACTTTTTTTATTTATTTTATAACTCAATGGATGTAAAATTTCAAAATTGGCAAAAGAGCATTTTTTAGAAACATGAGTAGATTTGTTAATCCAATATGGTTAAACGGACATATTCGAGTTATCTGCGTTTGATGGCCGACATTAGGCATCTGAGTTGCAAAAACCAATGTAACACTAAACACAATTAATACATTAATTAACATGATTATCCAGTCTTAATTACAAGTATATATAACTGGATCATAATCTAATTAACTACACTCAACCTCACAAGCAAAGCAACCACATTCACATTGCTTCAACTTTCTTTCACATTCGATATATTTAGAAGAAGAAAATGGCAGATCAATGCACACACAACTCCAGTGAGACTAAAGAGCCACGTGGTGGTGTCGACTCCACGACCGAGGATGTTGCAATGACGGATGCAGCGAAGGAGAAGCACACTTTGATGGATGAGCTGCTACGCACTCGTAGCCACTCAAGCTCTGTAAGTTCTAGACATAAGAGTCTGCATGATATGATATTGTCTGTTATGAATTGAGCCCTCGTAGCTACTTGTTTGATAAAAGATATCTGATCATTGCATTTTTAGTCTGGCGACGAGGAAGCAGATGAGGGAGGGGAGAGAAAGAAGAAAAAGAAGGACCCGAAAGAGGCCATCAAGGACAAAATAACCAGGGATAAAGAAGAAGAAGAAGCTGGCCCGACTGAGGAATGCAAGGAAGAAGAAAATGGTGAAATGGGCGGGGATGAAGAGAAAAAGGGCTTTCTTGAGAAGATGAAAGAGATACTTCCAGGTCAGCACAAGAAAGGCGGAGAAGAAACGACGAAATCTTCCCATGCACACGAGCATTCACCTGAAATGGAGAAGAAAAGTATTCTAGACAAGATCAAGGAGAAGTTGCCAGGTCATCATAAGAACAATGAAAAAGAGGTGGTGAATTGAAGTTGAGATTTCTTCTAAGTAGTGTTTGTTTCACTTGTACTAGAAAAGCTCCTTAGTATGAGTCTATTGCTTAGTTTCTTATTTCTTATGTTATTGTAAGCTGTTTCAAGTTGACTGTATTCTACCTTTTCAAGACATTCTCGTTCAGACTATAAGACGAGAATAAGATTGGAACGATATATTCAGCCTATAACAATGTTTTCTTGAACAGATCGTTAGGATGTAGACACACCAAATAATTCACAGACATCTTAATGAAATGAAGTTATGAACATGATTGATTAAGCTCTGTCGTAGAACTGTTACTAAAGAATGGATGTACGGTTTCCATCATCAATCAAGCATAAAGAATATCCGTCACCAGCTCAGCAATTCTTGAAAATTCATGGCCTCAAAATTAGTGAACATTCTTGTTTCCAACGTTGGATGAGCTAACCTGTTTGTTTGTCTACATTTGAAGAATAGACGTTTTCGTTTTATGGAAACAGAAATCTCTGTTGCTCAAACTTAACCTATCAAGATTAATTGTCCTCACTAACTCTTATTGCTGTCTTGTTACTGGGTTCTGATTCTAATAGAATCAGTTGAATCATTCTACAACAGTAAGCACATGATAACTACACGGTGTCGAATTCAGACAGTAATGCAGGGACATGAAGCTGTAAACTTAGGACACGGATTTCATTAGACCATTCCGCCCTAACCACTTATTCATAGTTTATATAAAAAATCCCCTGTTCTCTTATCATTACCTTCTTGAACTTTTACCAAACATTATAGCAAAACAGGCCTATAAATTCATAGTCATGAGATCAGAAAGTTCAAGATAAGCAAGAAAGTAATTAGTAAACCAACCTTAGTATATAGCATGGCCATGCTAAGCTTTCCTTGGTTTCTTTGTCTGCTCATTTTGTGCACCAGTTTCATCCCTCACTTGGCAGATGATGCTCGACAGCTTGTCTTCATACTTGGCGATTCCACAGCCGATGTTGGGACTAATAACTATTTACCTTCATCAGCAAAAGCCAACTTCCCTTACTATGGCATCGACTTTGCTCAGTCAAGGCCCACTGGCAGATTCAGCAATGGTTTGAACAGCGCAGATTGTCTTGGTTAGTATCACTTCGAGTTACTACATCTTTCTTGGTTTCATGTGACTAAGTGTATGTTAAAATTCTCCATGTTATGTTTCATGATGCCTTGATCAGCCCAGCTTTTCGGGCTGAAAAGAAGCCCACCTCCGTTTCTGTTTCTTCTTACACTTGGATCCGGTTTCCAAAAGCGTCTCTTTGGAGGCGTGAACTTTGCCTCAGGGGGATCTGGGCTTCTAGATGAAACTGGTTTGAACATGGTAAGGCCGTACTTAGATTCTACTGTTCAACTAAATGTTGCATGATCTGATGCTTTCTTGCCTCAGACAGTTGTGCCCTTATCAGACCAGATCATTCAGTTCACTTCAGTACGAGATAACTTCACTGCTATGATAGGTGAGCCGGCAACAGAGGCCATGCTATGTAAATCTCTGTTCTTCATCAGTATTGGAAGCAACGACATATTCGGCTACTTCAATAGCACCAATTCAATGCCGATAGACCAGTTCATATCCACTCTAGTGTCAGCATATTCCCAGCACATAACAGTAAGACCTGTATTAAGTATAATCACACATGTTTCATTGTACAAGTTATGACCCTAAACACGATTTCACGTTGAACTATATGACTAGACATTGTACGGGCTAGGAGCAAGAAGATTTGGCATCATAAGCGTGCCACCAGTCGGATGCTGCCCATATTCAAGACTCATCCAAATGGAACTTAACAAAGTTGATGATTGCTTTCAACCAATGAATGATTTTGCTCAATCTTTCCACTTGGCCATTGATGCACTTTTAGTCAACATAAGCTCACAGCTCCCGGGAATGAAGTACTCACTCGGAAACACATACAATATGACTCTTGATGTCATTGCAGATCCTCCGCTGTTTGGTAAGAAATTTCTCTAATAAGTCTGATCAACTCAAGAAACTAAGTACTCTGCATGCTAATCCTTCTTGTTTCTTCAAATTATCGTAGAGTTTGATAATGTGGAGTCAGCTTGCTGTGGAAACGGGACGTTCAATGCAGAAGAAAATTGCAACTCAACTGCATTACTTTGTCCAGATCGAGACAAGTACCTGTTCTGGGACAGGTACCATCCGACCCAGAAAGCCTCGTACAAGGCAGCTCAAGCCCTCTATAACGGGCCATTTTACGTATCACCAATTACTTTTGCTCAACTGGCACAGGACAATTAGCAATTCTGCGTAAAATTGTGATCAGAGAGCCAAAGTGTATAGGAATAAGAGAAATTGTTCTAGACATCATAAATGACCCCATGTTAATGGCCATGAGCATAGTGGATAAGTTACTTTGTTAACTTGTACACGCATATTTCTCCCACGCGTATCAATCTTTGCATTTTCAATGGATAAAAGTCGGATTTTCTTTAACTGCCACTAAATTTCAGGCACTTTTATGTTCTGGTTATGAGTGTGTTGAAACACTGATCTAAATGGATGAATCCATGTATTCATGTGTGTGTTCAACAAAATCTACAATCACGCATTGGTAAAAGCAAGAACCTTATATCCATCTTAAACGTTCTATGGATAAAAGTCAGATTTTCGTTAAACCCCACAATTTCGGACACTCTTATATGCTCGTGATAACAGTAATGAACAGAAGATGAAACACTGATTGGAACGGATGAATTCATGTATTCATTCATATATGTGTTCAATATAATCTACAACTACACATTGGTAAAAGCAAGAAACTTACACAAGCTTAAACATCTTTTTATGTAAAGAGTGCTAATCAAAGATGATTATACATATACAAACAGAATCCTCTACATTTATTTAATCGAACACCCTTCGTGCGTACCTAACGGCATGGCGTCGCAGCCAGAGCTGATACATTACCATATGAAACGCATCCAACGGCTGAGGTTCCTCGTTCCACACTAGATGCCTACTCGCCGCCACACACGATTCCCTCATCTCTGCATGCTTTTCATTGCCCACCTCCGACAACAGCTGTTTCAGCCGCCCTGCGCCGCCGCGCGGCACCGCGACCAGCAAAGAAAGGTCAGACCATCGCAGAATATCCATAAACGGCAGGTCCTGAATCGGACGGTCCACGATCACCACCGGCACGCAGCCGGACGCCATCGCCTCCACGATCCCAGAGACGTCGCCGTGGTAGAGAAACAAACAGAATTTACTCTCTCTAAAACCCTTCATCGAATTCAGTTCCTCTGATTTTTCCTCAACCAGAAAATCGGCGTCCGATTTCAACTCGTTGACCAAATCGGGCTCCGCCTTTCCATCCCACTTCAGGTAGCCTAGAAACGAAAACGACGTCGGATTATCCTCCGGCGCGTCGAAGAGCGCGAGCGAGGGTTTGCTAGATGGAGGCAACGCGATGTCCTTATGCGGGATGAAATAACCGGAAACCACCGGGAAATCGGAAATCTGAACGGAATTCTTCTTCAGCTCGAGAATATTCCGGTCCGAGGAGTAATCAATACCGCCACGAGAGACGAAGAAATGATCCGCGCCGAGAGTTCGGTTCCAGTAGGGGTAACCACTCCTCAGCTCCCTCACAACACGGGCCATAGAGCGCGTGGAGATGTCGGCGGAGAAGGGGACGAAGAAGAGGTGGGCCTGGTCGGCGTCTCCGGTGACGAAAGGGCTCCGGCGGAGCGAGTTGTAGAAGAGAGAGGCGGGGGCATCGGAGAAATTAAAAGGAGTAAAAGGGGCGTAAATGAAAATCTTGAAAGATGTGAGCATATTCTCATAGTTCTGGAGCAGAGTGGCAGGAGACAGGTACGGCGACGGCTCAGCGGCGGCGAGGAGCGGAGTGAGGAGGAGGAGAGAGAAGACGGCGGTGGTGGCCGCCATTGGAGGTGGTCAAACAAGGCTACCTCAGTTTTTTTTTTTTTTATAGTGCGACACTTATACAATAATTAAGGTTAGTTGAAACATACTTGTCTACACAATCTAATTATTACATCATCATTTAACTCAATTATTTTCTTTTTTTTAAGGAAATTCAATCATTATTGCATACAACATAAAAAAAACGGCAACAAATAATAATGACATAACACGTGTTTCTTATTAATACATCCATTATTAAATTTGTTCATCCAAACAAATCTATGAACTTGGTATTATGATTTATATAATATAATTTGGTACATAAAATTAAAAATGATAAATTATTTTCTTATCGAAACTTGATCAATAAATATTATAAGGTTAGTTGCAGAAAAAAAAAAAAAACTCAATTTGTAATTGTAACAAGCATTTTAATCATTAATAAATTTAAAATGAATTTTCACATTTTTTTTGTAAATTTAATCAACAAACATATTTGGATATGTTTATCTCGATAATAATTTTCACAATTTCAAAATAACATTTTATATGTTAAGTTATTGTTCTATTTTGAAACAATGATAATTATTTTTAAAATAAACATACTCAAAGACCACATATTAGTTAGAATTGCAAAAAATAAAAAAGTTCATGTTATATTTACAAATAACCCCATTTGAAAAATACAAATCATTAAACGTATGCAAATTATCTAAACATTCAAATTATATTAAAATATGTAATTAACAAAATTAAAACATATATGAATTAAACAAAACAAAGAATAATATGCACACACAAACCAACAAAAATATATAAAAATTGAGAACACAATCTCTATACACAGAAATCTCCAAATCCAAAATCAAATTCAAAATGTGATAACTCTTCTTTCTTTCTTTGTTCTATTCAAGAATTAAAATATAACTCTTGATTTGTAAGTTTGATCCAAAACTTGAACAAACAATTAAACAAACACTGAATATATTTATTGCAACCAAACAAGAAAGAAGATTGATCAACTTAAAGGAAGGTGCAAAGAAGAAAGAAAAGAGGTTTCATGGATAGGCCTGAATGATGGATACAACTTCACCACCAATATGTTTGACAGTATAAGTAGTGAATCCAGCTTGTTTCACCACATATTCCCATTCTTCAACAGTCCTCTCTTTTCCCTTCTCCGTATGAGCCAACATCACCATGTCCAAATCGAATCGAGCAGCTGCTGTACCTATCCTCGTCTCCCTCCGTTATCACTGCCTCCGCGATGATCACCTTCCCCGTCTCCCTTGGAATAGCTTCTCGACAATTTTTCAATATCTTGATACACTCATCGTCGCTCCAGTCGTGCAAGGTCCACTGCATAAAAGAAGTAGTCGATATCAGAATGCAACATGTACTACTTTTGACACTTTTTTCTAATTCATGATGTCTGAATTAGCCTTGGAAACATACCATTAGGAAAGTAGCATCGCCCTTTGGAACGTATTTAAACATGTCCCCTTCAACATGCTCAACACCATCACATTGTGGTGCTTTGGACACAACATGAGGGAGATCGAAGTTAATCCCACGTATCCACGGACAAGCCTTCACAATGGCACGAAGAGCGGTCCCGTTCCCACCACCAACGTCCACCAAAGATCCAATCCCTTTAAACGCCTCAGGGTACTGATCAACGATTGCTGCTATGGCCCGCCTCGCGTGGCATGCCATAGCATCGTTGATTAGGTCACTATGGGCCGAATTCTCAGATGCGTACTCCCAAATATCTTCACCGTGTGCAGCCTCAAATGGCGGGGTGCCATTATTAATCAAAAGGCGCGAGGTTAGCCTATGCCATGGAGCAAGCATCACCGGGCTACTCTCTAGCATAACAAGAGCAGCCATGCTACCCGACCCCTCGTTTTTCATGAGCAGACGCGACAGGGCGTTTGGACATAGGAAAACGGTGGTTCTTGATTCCGCTTAAAGAAACCACGATGGATTAAGTACCTCATTATACGGTGAAGGAGAGACGACGAGCAATTGAGAGCAGAGGATAGCTCGGGAAGAGACATGGCCCCGCCATGGCTCTCTAATACGTCAGCTATTCCGAGCTCGATTGCACATTTCACTACTGCCATTGGAGTGAAAGCAAACACAATGTCCCATATTTCAAATTCAGCCTTTGCTTCTTCATCTACTTCTTTAATTGATTTCACCTCCATTCTAGCTAGCTTTTAATGTATACTAAAATCAAGCAAGTGAGCTCTCTATATAGCAAGAAAACATGTCACGTACTTGGATAACATTATTGCAATTTGCAAGTGGCCAATAAACAAACTATGGAAAAAGGGCTGGATTTCCACCCTTTTCTTTACAATAATTCCAGTTTCATCATGTCTTGTATCCCACTTTTCCATATTCCATCTTCATGTCTTGGATTCGATAATAGTCATAATAACTTGTACAGCTTCCTAATCATTAATCGTTATTCACGTTGCTAATTATAACTAGTGTTTAATTATCTATTAATTATGCATGTTTTCTTGCAACATCGATCATATATATTCACTGTCAACTTCAGATAAGTAAAATGGACAAAAGTCTACGATGAAAATGAAGAAACAAAAAATTTGAAAGCAACTCAATTTATGGAGTTGAAGAAAATAAATTTAACAATGGGTGTTTAAAAAAAAAGCGATTACATCCAAAGAAGGTGGGAGTTAAAGCCAAGAGCATTAAACGGAAGAAATAAAATAAAAGGAAACATAGAAAATATTAATTGAAATAGAAAAGGACCAAATAAATAAATTGCCAAATGTTGGAACTTGCTTGCGTATGGAATTACATAATCCATGGTGCTTTTTAAGAATCGTCATTCCTCTTCCAAAATGGTATTATATGTTTCGATTTCGATCAATGACTCTCCTTGCTTCTCACTTAACTATCAAAATTAACACAAGTTGTTCCCTTTCAATAACCCTCAGTCATACGACATCATCAGTCAATACAAGATTTAAATTAAAAGTAGTAGGTTAAAACTTAGGCCCCGTTTACTTTGATAGGTGAGATTGTTTTGATTGATAAAAAATATGGGATTGCACTATTTATCAAGGATAAAAAAGTGTTAATTTGATGTTTGGTATGTATGTTATATTGTGGGTTTAGTATAATTTTTTGTTTGGTAAGTTGGTTTGTTTATAAAATCTTGTTTAGTTTATTGGTTAGTGTGGATAAAAAATGTAAAATGACAAGTTTGCCCTCAAAAGTTTTAAATGCAATATTTTCAGATTTATTTTAAAAATTCCAAATATAAGTTAACCAAAATAAAGGGAAAATGATTTTGGATCATCTTCCCCAAATCATTTCAATGGCAGATCGCACAACTCCTTCTTCCACAACCTTTGTATTTTAAATTCATGGTCATCTTCCCCAATGAGCACCAGCTGAGAAGCTCAGCTCAACCACAGTGGAGATTTGATCGAAACTGAAAACAAGAACGGAGCTGAGATTTGTTCTTCTTCATAAAGGTGTTTATTCTTCTTCTCCTTCATGTCCTCCATTTCCTTTCACATGGCCACACATCGAGTATTATAGCTGGAGTCTTCAATGTTGTATCACAACAAATTGCATCGAAGACTATCACAAAATCGAAGCACAAAATTCTAGTGAAAATATATCCTAACACATATAAATTGAATCCTCCTTTATGTAGTCTGTGTAGGGCAAACATGAAAAAGAAAAAATGACCAACATGATTCACGTGTGATTTTCAGACTTATATAATTTTCTGAATCTGGAATGGCCCATCAACTTGATTTTCCTGTTTCCCACTCAATTATATGGAAAACACTATCATATCTACACCCACAATTCAATTATATGTTGCCATATCTGTCTCTTGGAGGGTGAAACTAGGATCTCGTTTGGATTGATGGATTTGAACATACATGATGTTTAAATCAAAACCGACCCAATAATTGTCTTATATTTATAAGTAATTAATTTTAGATTCATATCAATTCAAACCACGATATAGGTTTAATATAATGAATTTCAAAATTTTCCGCAAATTCATTCGTTCAAACGCAACGTAAGGTATTTCTACATGGGCTCAGCCCAATTGATTGCATAATTGGGAAGTGGATAAGTGATACATTGAAATGGACTAGACCAATTATTTGATCCAGTGTTATATGATCCATTACTTGGGCTTTATTATCCACAAATGATGCCCATGAAAACATAAATGGGCTGGACATTTAAAATACAGATAAAATAAATCTAATTTTTTAATAAGCAGTACAAATAAAACGAAATAAAAATATTTTGAAAAATGTAAATTATAAAATACTATTATTTTAAGTAAGTTTTAGTGTGACCATCTCACGAATCATTATATGGGAGATGAATCTACCCACAATTTACATTTCACAATTCATATATAAATTTGTGAAAATCGATTTATTTATGAAAAAACAGAATTCATATCACCGAAGTTATCGGTGTGATAGTTTTTGCGTTTTATTTTATACTCTTATGGAAAGCTATTTATATGATATCTATATATATATAAAAGCAGGATATTCTGCTATAATTGGCTATAAGGATATTATCTCTCATAATATCTTACTATTTTAGGAAATTATATATTAAGTAATTTTGTCAATAATCTTTTTCAGATCATCAATTTTATAATTATTACATGCATGAATACTTCATGTCCGTTATCACTTATTTGATAAGATGGAATACTTAAGGACAGGTCAAATTACTACCCTATAATTGAATTATAATGGACCTTCAATGACATTATTACATGGTTTTCATGGAATTCCTAAGGATGGTCTTTTAAATACATACAAAAATCCCGCAATGGCTTTTCAATTCCCTATTGTTGTCTTATAAATAGTACCACTCCCAAGCATTGTTCTTTTTTCATCAAAAATCATATACAGATTTACACAATCAAAACAGATTTAGTATGACTCCTCTTTTCAGCTTAATCAATGAGATTGGTCCACATAGAACCCAATGGGCTTTGAAGTTACGTTTGGTTCATTCTTATCATGTACCTGCATTTCAAAACAGAAATATCAATCAAAGCTTGGAGTGCGTTTTTCACGATTCTGAGGTATGTTAGCTAAATTGATGAACCTTATCATTGACAAGCTCCCTAGACAAGTTCTCCAATTTAAAAAGGTGATTAGCTAAAGAATGTACAAGCATATTTATCAGTGGAGAATGTTTCATGTTTACTATTTATCAATGATTGTTTATTACTCATATTCTTTTTATTGTTTGGTAACAGCATGTTAACTAATGACATTACATCAGAATATTGTACCAAGCATCCCACTATAAAGAATTTAAATTATTATCCTCAATTGTTTTCAGTTCTCTAAGAAGTATTAGTTACTCAAATCATATTTTTGATTTTCTACCTTCCCTTTTTTATTCACATCCCACACGAAGGTCATACCTTTTTAAGCCTTAAATAGATAATTACAAACCTATTACCGTTTTCACAGTATGAACCAACAGAAGATAGAGAAAAGCAAACCTATTACCGTTTTCATTGAATTACTTTTTCATTACAACACCCTTCATTGGTATATTTCCCTGTAATAAGAACATTAAACATTAGCATTCCCTCTTCTACACAACAATCCCAGGAAAGACGCACAAAAACATGAATTACTGATATAGATTTTCATTTTCAGGGAATTCACATTCATGCTACAGTGAATCGAGATCTTATGAACAGATTTGAAGATACATTGGTTGAGGGACAGATTTACGCTTTAAAAAATTTTATTGTGACAAATAATAGGATGAGATATAAAACAACTTCACATCGCTATTTTCTGATGTTTCTTAACAGCACTAAACTTACAAAGATTTCAGACCAGACTTTTCCATCATATATCTTTAATTAATTTCAAACAATATAACCAGCTGAAACCTGATGAGTTGGATGACAACTTAATGTTTGGTAAGTTCAATTCATTCTTACTATGTTATTAGAAGTTATGTTTACATATAAAAAAGTTGGTACAAATTTTGATTATAATAATTTATAGAATCTGATTATGGTATTTTATTTCAGACATCATTGGTCGAATTGTTACTTTTACACCACATGGTGTGAATGGAAATAATGCTAAACATCTTATGGAAGTGGTTTTGGAGGATGCTGAGTATGATTTATATAGATTTCTTTATTCTATAATCTGTTGTATATAATTTACCATACATTTTATAACTTTATACCATTTTTCATAGTAGGAGGAATCAAGTCAAATGCAGTCTATGGAATGAGTATTGTGATCAAATGATGACAGCAGTTGAAAAACAAGATGAAGCACCTGTGGTCATTTTGCAATTTGTCAGGGCAAAGCTTTATATGGGTAAGTATAATTTTTGGTAATAGATAATTTTCGTCCCCATTTTAAAGTTAGTTCCAACTAACTGCTTTTCATAATGTATTTTATTAATGAAGTGTTTCCAATTATTTAGCTTTAATAGATATGTTTATTATTTTTCATTATACTTTCTGTTTATCAATTTTTAAATTTTAAATTTTAAATTTATTTTGTTTATTAATTATTTTCATGTAGACAAAGTTACTGTTTCAACAACATATAATGCTACCAAGCTGATTATAGACAGAGATTTGAAGGAAGTGATAGATTTTAAAAACAGGTATTTAAGTTGTTGAATAAATAAAATTACCTTTCCATGGCTTATATTATTTAAAAAAATTATAAATAAATTGAAGGTTTGATGATGATGATGATGATGATGGCAAACCAATGACAACATTAACTAAAGTTCCAAGTTCATCAATTCAAACTATAGATGAAGAATTCCTCACAGGGAAAGCTGTAATCAAAATCCTTGAGGATATTAAATATTCTAGACAAGTAAGTAGTGCTATCATATGTAATATTATTTTTGTTGGATATGCTTTTATAAATGAATGATTTTAATTATTTTTTTCTTTAATTAGGTTGGTAGTTTTTGGGTGCATGCTTGGATAGTTGGTTTTGAGAAAATTGATACATGGTGGTATCTATCATGTAAGAAATGTCCTAAGAAGGTCAACAATGTTGAAAATAGGGTCTACTGTTCAAATTGTGATCGTTTCGATGTTGATGGAAAAGCAAGGTTTGATATAATTCATTCTTATGTACTTTTACATGTAAAGTAATATTTTAATATAATATTTCTAATGTTTGTCTATACATTAAAGGTACAAGATAATAATTCGAGTTCAAGATGATACTAATAATGTTGCATTTTTGCTATGGGATCAACAATGTGCTGAGTTGATAGACAAATCAGCATCTCAATTGTTTGAGGAAATGACTATATCTGGAAGAAGCTATGAGAATTCTACACCTGCTGCTATTATTTCAATAATTAATAGAAATGCTTTCTTTAAGGTTCAAGTTAAACCTGAAGAAACAATTGACTTTATAGGAGCATATACTGTGAAAAGGTTGACCATTGATGGTGAATTAATTTCTAAGTATGCTGCTTCTTCTCTTTTCATCCAGGTATTTATTTTCTGCATTTTAATTCATTTTTTAATGTTAATTACAATTACAATTTATGTGACTATAAAGGAAAGGAATGCAATAGTTTATGTTTATCTAAATTTATTAGTGCTGGAAAATTGTACAACTTATTTTGTCTTAAATTTTAAAGGTTTGTTCCTCGGAGGATGAGGTGAGCATATCAACAAACAATGAAAAGAAGGATGAAAATGATAAAGACTTTGGGAAAACTTCAGAATTTGGATTGAAGAAAAGAAAATTCGATGATGAGCTTTCAACAAGAAATTCAGTCAAGAGAAAAGTTATTATCAAACAAGAGGAATGATTTGGCTTTTCAACAATAAAATCCGTCAAGAGCAAAGTTATTATCAAACAAGAGGAATAATTTGGCTGTTATTATCATGACATTTTAGTAATGAGCTTCTTCTAGCCAATGTGTTTCAATAAAATTTATTATGTGGACATTTGATATATCCTGAAAATTGAGATGAATGTTTTGGTTATCTAAGTAATTCATTTTTTTCTGTTCTATTTCATGTTCTTAAAATGATATATTATTCTGAATTACACGATTTCTGCACACAATGCATTAGAAAGAGCAGCAGCCAGGTAAACTAAACAAAATTAAATATGTAATTATTGGTAGAAGTATATAGAATAGAAGATTTCTAACCTCATTCATGTCACTAGAACATACCACATCCATTATATGAGCCAATGATACTTGAGCAGAGTCCTTCGTTTTGAAAACAATGTAAGCATGAAAGCTGCAATAATGTAATATCCAAAATTATTGCAAATAATGTAATAATAACTTACCAAATCCATAATGTAATTATAGATTTCTGCATACAATGATGACCTTACCAGATCCATAGCATACACATCCAAAAATTCAAATGTAGTAAGAATTTCTCCAAGCTTCCTCTTGGCTTCAGACAATATTTCCTATAAAGAACAGAAATAAATTCCTTAAATAGATCATGCATCATCAGATTTCACCCTACCATGATAAAAATTGGGCTCAACTTTATTAGATACATGTACGGTGGAGAATATGTAGCTTTAAAAGAACAAATGATGTCAAAAATGTACTATGATGAGTAACATCCAAATATGGATGAATAGATACCCGAGAAATAAAAGTTTTTTACTTTCGAAAACAAATTCAGCAATAAACAGTATAGATCCTGAAAGTACCTATAAGAAATAAAAGTTTTTATTTTCGAAAAAAATTCAGCAATAGACAACACGCCATTAACATCCGACATCCGACATTCAAAATTAAAATGCTTTCTACTTTCCTGGAAACTGAGCATTACAGCAATTTAACATGTATGTTACCTTGACATACCCCCACCCCATTAGTGCAAGTAATGATAATGATTATATCACCAACAAGTTTTAAATAAAATGCTTCTTACTCTTAGTTAGATTGTGTATATTTTCAACAAAACTTCAATGCAAGAAATTGTAGCTGCAATTTATAAGGTTAGAAGGATAATTGCAAAATATAGACATTAAATTCAGTTTTGTTTTAAATTATCTAGGCATTGTTTACAAATTTGAATTTATCACAAAAAAATCAGAAAACAATTTGAAAGCTATACTTTTTTTAAATATAAACTAACGTATGGAATAACTTAAAATTTTGTCAAAAAAATAATCATTAAATAATGTAGAGTATTTTTTTTAATCTATAAAGAATGATGAATCTATATTATCTATCTATATTATAGCAAAAGGAAAGAAGTTGATTACATTTTCAGTTTGGCTATTTTCCCTAAAAAAAAAGTCAAATTACATCAATTTGAAATATGCTTAATCATCCAGCACATTTGATGGAAAAGAAAATTTTAAGAAGTTTTAACATCATAGAATTGAGATGTATGCATATAAGCATTTTGTTTAGACTCGCATTCTCAAACGCTTACCCCCTTCACTGGCATAAACATGCACTATACCATCTTCCATTCTGAAGAAATGCTGCTTGCACATCATAGAAATGATCTCAAATAAGTTAGATAACATATAACAAATACTTTAACTGTACAATCATGAAGAAGGACAACTCACAGAAGATTTTTCAACAGGGACGAAGTTATATGGATCTTTATTGACCTCTGCTAAAACAGATTTTCCCACACTCTTTCTCCATGGATCAACATTTTCCTTAAAAACGTATTTCCCCCTCAAATCTAAACATTCACGAATCATCCTCAACACTTCTTGATCTTCAACACTCACTGAATCTGATTAAATATTTTAGAGATTATCATAAATAGAACCTAGAAATTAGAATATCACTAGAAAAAAGACTAGCACACAGGGTAAAACTGCAAATGAATGGTTCCAACTAGAAATCTAACTCAATCATTGAGGACCAGGAAGTTGAAATACCATGTGATGTAGTTATTGGTGGAAAATTATTGTTGCTAAACACAATATAACATATTGTCATTGCTCTCTTTTATGGGTATTTATTGTTCTACATAATATGCTCTTCTAAACCTTAATTTTCAATATACCACCAGCATGTGCTTTTATATATGTACCAAGAAAAACATACATTATTATGCTCAAACTTCATCCAATTTTCATCAAAATCAGAAATACATGAATACAAGTCTATAATATTCAGTGATGACAAGTGCTGCCTAGACTAGAGAAGATGGAAACTTGAAACTTTAAGAATCATTCGAATGGATGTCAATCTTCAAATAAGTGGAAAAGATCCCAAGAAAGATGACAATGCTTTTCCTCCATGTTGAAACCGACAGAAGAAGACTACATATGACAACAAATGCAGGGTAATCACGTGCCCATTGATTCTTCATTTCTGCACAGGAGGAAAAAAAAACTCTTATTTGGTGTTTGGAATGATGATATCACCATCAGTTTCTTAAAACCAATTCAATCTAGACACTTAAACTTTCTAAATTTCAGGTAAAAACATCAGAAGAAGAATACAGGTCAAATGAGAAATAACTAAATTCAATCTTTATAGAATCAATGATCTCCAACTTACATGAGAAATGTAGGCCAGTTTGATTCAAGTATATTATATTCCGTATCAGAAAAAATATCAAATTCTGAGCGTAAATGACTATATTCCAAAAGAGAAGCTCAGAAATCAGCCAAACAACAATTTAGCCAGTGCTACAACATAGAAAAAAACCTGTCTGAACAGACATTAAAAAAAGAAAACAGGCAGTAAAACACTTCTTACATATAACTTGGGGACTTTTTACAACATCCATTTTCAACATTTGCATGCTGCAAAACCACCATAACAGTCATCATCCTTCTTTATTCTCATTTTCTCTACAAGCAATGACAGTTAGAAATTACCACAATGCTAATATTAACTATCATTTACACCAATTATTTTATATTGTCTCTTCATTTAGCCAATGAACATTAAATAATCAGTTACATTTCTTATATATAAATATATGTACACCTCTTCTTTTCTCTTCTTTTCTAATCTTTTTTGCTTGCACACTCAGTAAGTAAATTGTTTATTCGATACATGCAAGAAATGAAGGAACTCATCGGTTCTAAGTCAATAAAGCAGAAGAGAATAGCAGATAAAAATATCGAAAAATGTATGTTATTTATTTATCTCCTACTTTAACAACACTAACTCAAATTTCCTGGAAGGGTTTGGGAAAAAAGAGCACTAAGATTGCAGTATACATACCTAATTCCCCATATTTGAACTGTTAATTATTAGAGAATAGTTAATTCTATATGAACAACTATAAACCGATGGAGCTGTTAATCTATAGGGAAAAGTAGAAATAACCACATAAGATGTGGTTGACTACATACCCAGCTGCCGAAGCGGCGGAGCTGGCCTCCGCCAGCAGCCATTTCTGCATCAGTCCACCCACCGTAAGTCTCATAGGCTCCGGTGGTGCCGGTGGGTGCTCCACTGTGAGTGCGATATGCTCCAGTGGTGCCGGTGGGTGCTCCTTCGTGAGTCATATAAGCTCCAGTGGTGCCGGTGGGGCCTCCACCCTGAGTCTCATATGGTCCGGTGGCCGATTCAAATGCTCCGGTAGTTCCAGTTGCCGCTCCTCCGTGGGTCCCATCGATCCAGAAATCGTAGTATCGCCCCTTGCTCCCCATCATTACCCATCCTGAAGCCATTCCAGCTTTCTCTCTCTAGGGTTTTTCGGCTCTCACCCACTCCATTTCTCTCTTGACCTCATTCACAGTCTCACCGAGAGTGGAAGAATCCAGAAATAAGTTTTAGGGTTTTCTCCAATTAGAAATTAAAATAAGTAAAATAAGTTTGTTTTTTAATATTATTCCAAGAGAGACAAGACTCACATGACCCACTTGAATTGGGCTTTACCCAAAGTTAAGAGTCGAGAATTTTTATGGCATGATATATCAGCTTTGTCTAAAAGCCCAATGCCAATTGGGCTACGTCTATTCGGCTCTACTGCATTTTTGCCTATATTCTATACAATTTTTATTTCATTTGTTGGGAATGTTGTGTACTAGATGTAAATAAAAATTATTTTGTCAAATGTTTGAATCCGGATTATTCACATAGTTTGCACTCATTTACTATGATCTTAGCATTATTAATGATATATAATTTAAAGAATATTATTTTTAATTACTTGGAAACTGTCAAACTTCAACGGGTGATTAAATATTTATTGGTGCATTGTATTTATCATAACAAATGCTACTTCCGCATTACAAATAACAACACATAAATCGTTCAAATATACATAATTTTCATCATTAAATACTCATCTAATAATTCAATAATGTTTCCATAGGACTCATTTTAATTAAATTCGTTACTCATAAAGAAATTTTATATGCTACATATTGTTTATAAATAAAATAACATATTGACTAATTTGTTCTTATACGTCTCATCTAACACTTTAGTGTATTTTTTATTGAACAGACAAACATAAATTTCATCGACAGGGTTCTGAAAATAATATTGGCCAAACTTCGTCAAGGATGTCAGTAATTTCATCTTCGACTCAATAAGTAATACAACGAGCAGTAATCAATAAAATATAACATATTATGATAAATAGCTATACGATTCAATTTGACTATAATTATTACTAATGTTTTTTTAGCTGGGACTTTGCAACGATTGTCAAAGTGTAAAGAATTAGATGGAGGATCTTCCGGTCATTTACGTTTTCCCAGAACAAATTCATCTCCGACTAATTCGGCCAATGATGAACATATCGCAGATGAACTATTACGCCATGTCCATCCAAGCGTCTCCGATAAATTTGAGGGATCAATCGCCGCTGCAAACAATTTTGAAGGTTCAATCGCTATAAATTTTATCGACAATTTTCACTCAAAATATTTATGTATCAATAAAAGTAATTCATTTTTCATGCGACTGATTGTAGGTGAAAATCAAGATGAAGTAGAAGCAACGCATTCCGAACCGGGTAATTTTGGTTTTTTTTTCTACGTTAATAATGAGCTCAAGAACATATTTGACGTTTTTTTTCAAATGTTTAAATGTTTTTTTTTCAAATTTTTAAATGTAGTGATTCGTTTTTTTTTTTTAATGTTTGACGCATTGGAATTCTCCGATTCTTTAGTATTGCAAATTGAGTCTACTACTTCTGTTTGTTTCATTAATTAAATTATCAAAACATACTCCACATGTTATAAATAATTTTCCATATACTTTTTAGGTATAAACCACGACGGATAGAAAGCAACTCATGCTTCGTCAGGTAGTATTTTCATAATTAAATATTAACACTTTGCTTTCTTTTTAGTAGTTTTCATTTTCCATTTCATTACTATTTTTCTTGAAACAATTTGCATCGAGGTAAAGCATCAAATACGTGGCCCCCAAATTTTAATTCTGTAATGTTTGCATATGTATTCACTTTAATAATTTAATTCACAAGAACTTTGACTTCATATGTTTTCCACAGATTACTGGGATATCGGAGATCCAATATACAATTGTCAATTTTGCAATGCAGTATTTTGGTACGAAGAGAGATTAAATTCACACGTTCGATCAAGGAATCCAAAGTATTCCTTATGTTGCAATCAGGGCAAAGTCCAACTTCCGCTGATGAAAAAACCTCCACAGACTTTGCATGATCTGTTGTACGGAATAGATGAAAGAAGCAGACACTTTCTTGACAACATCAGATCATACAACAACATGTTTGCATTCACGTCAATGGGTGGAAAAATTGACATCTCCCTAAATCAAGGCAATTCCCCTACTGTTTTCAAGCTTCATGGACGGAATTACCATCTCATGGGTAGTCTTTTACAGGTGGAAGGTTCAACCCCCAAATTTGCACAGCTGTATATATATGACACCAACAACGAAATTGAAAACCGAATGGAGTGTGTCCGGTATAGTTTTTTTTTTTGTCCTCACCAATTCGTTCTTATAAACTTTCTCATAAAATAATTATGAATTTTGTTGCGACCATCCCGTTATGTACAGGAAGAAGGACACCATCAATAATCTTCACGCGGAAATTGTATCCGAACTTAAAGTCATGTTGGACGACAACAACATATTCGCCAAGACATTTCGAATGACAAGAGACTTTTTGTTTGATCAACAAGCTTCGGACGTCAGGTTGAAGTTGATCGGAAGGAGAGGAATCGATGCTCGCATGTATAATCTACCCACTGCATCTGAAGTGGCAGTTCTGATATTCGAAGATATTGAAGAGGGGATGAGAGATAGAGACATCATAGTCGAGACACGATCTGGACGGTTGAAACGAATAAATGAGTTAAATTCTGTCTATCTCGGTCTACAGTACCCTCTTCTATTTCCTTACGGTGAGGATGGCTACCGTGAAGACATTCCCTTTGCAAGTTCGAGATCCTCGCTGGGATGCGGGAGGGCAAAGCTGAGTATAAGGGAGTGGTTTGCATTTCGGCTCCATGAAAGGACAAACGAACCTCCTTCTATTTTGATGTCTAGGAGACTGACTCAGCAATTCATAGTAGACGCCTACACGATGATTGAATCTGCTAGGTTGTTATACATCAGAACCCATCAGAAACAGTTGAGATGTGAGATGTACAAGGGTCTGCATGAAGCATTGTTGCGTGGGGAAACCGATCCATGCAGTTTGGGTCAAAGAATATTTCTCCCTTCAACATTCACAAGAGGAGCGAGATATATGATCCAGAATTATCAGGATGCGATGGCGATATGCAGATGGGTCGGTTACCTGGATTTGTTCTTGACTTTTACGTGTAACCCTAAATGGCCCGAAATAGTCCGTTTCTTACAGTCAAGAGGCCTGAAAGCGGAGGACCGTCCCGACATTGTCTGTCGAGTGTTCAAGAAAAAACTAGACGGTTTGATGAAGGACCTTAGGAAAAATAGGGTTTTCGGATGTGTTAGAGCAGTGATATATACAGTGGAATTCCAGAAACGTGGCTTGCCTCATGCTCATATCTTACTGTTCCTCAACCAACAGGACAAGTACCCTTCCGCGGATGATATTGATCGAATCATTTCGGCTGAAATCCCCGAAGAGAAAAATGATCCGCTGTATTTCAATGCCGTCCGAGATTTCATGATACACGGTCCGTGTGGAAATTTGAATCCGAAATCTCCATGCATGTTGGACGGTCACTGTTCTAAGCATTTTCCGAAGAGCTTTGTTGACAGGACTTCAGTTGATGAAGAGGGTTACCCCGTATACAGACGTAGAGAGGATGGAAGAACAGTTTTGAAGAGCGGGGTCGAACTCGACAACAGATATGTTGTGCCTCATAATAGGCACTTGCTGATAAAATACGGAGCTCATCTTAATATCGAATGGTGCAATCAGTCCCGATCGATCAAGTATTTGTTTAAATACGTCAATAAGGGACATGATCGGGTCAGTGCCACATTCTACGACAGTGCAAGTGACGAGACTAGAGCATGAAAGGTTGATGAGATTCAGATGTACTATGACTGCAGATATATTTTGTCGTGTGAGGCCATGTAGAGAATTCTCGGATTTGAAATCTAATTCAAAAATCCTCCCGTCGAGCGTCTGACATTTCATCTTCCGGATCAACAGAATGTCGTGTTCTCCGACACAGATCCCATAGAGAGTGTCCTTGACCGTCCAAGTGTGAGTCAGAGCATGTTTCTGGCGTTCTTCGAGGCCAACAAGAAATACCCGGAGGCTAATGGATTGACATATGCAGAGTTCCCTTAGAAGTTTGTTTGGAACAGATCTTCCAAGGAATGGACGCCAAGAAAAAAAGGATTCTCAAAAGGACGCATCTTTTATGTGCCCCCCGGAAGTGGTGAATTATATTATCTGAGATGTCTTATGAATGTGGTGCGAGGTCCCTGAAATTTCGACGATATAAAGACAGTGAACAATGTGCACTACAATACTTTTCGCGAGGCATGTTATGTGTACGGATTATTGGAGGATGATAGGGAGTACATTGATGGAATCACAGAAGCAAGTCAGTGGGCTTCGACCAGTTCCTTAAGGTACCTATTTGTTACGCTTCTGGCATCAGACAATTTTGGTCTCCGGAAGAAGTTTAGGAAAAATGTTGGATTCATTTATCCGATGATATTCTTTACAGACAGCGTAATCTCCTCAACCACCAAGGTGCGTTTAGGAATTTCATGTGAGGAATGATATTTCAATTTATACGAAATCATTGCTTGATTTAACATTCTCATTTTCTATTCTTTTAGATCTGACGCTTGCCGATGATGATATAAAAAACCTCACTTTGATAGAAATTGAGAAGATTTTACAGAAGTTCAACAAAAGTTTGAAGGATTTTTCGACAATGCCATTTCCAGACACGTTGATCACTTCGGTGACTTCTAATAGATTACTGTATGATGAGTTGAGTTATGACAGGGTTCGACTGGCTGATGATCATAAGAGGCTTCTTCCAGAACTGAATGATGAACAACGAAGTGTTTATGACACCATCATTGAAGCTGTTGAGACAAACAATGAGGGAGTCTTCTTTGTGTACGGATATGGTGGTACCGGAAAAACGCATGTGTGGAAAATCCTCTCCGCAGCTCTTAGATCCAGAGGTGAGATTGTTCTTAACGTTGCTTCCAGTGGTATAGCTTCGCTGTTGCTCCCCGGTGGCAGGACGGCACATTCTAGATTTGCTATTCCTCTAAATCCGAATGAGTACTCATCATGTTCAATCAAACAACGTAGCAAACTTGCAGAACTGATCTCAAGGTCGAAACTGATCATATGGGATGAGGCTCCGATGACGCACCGTCATTGTTTTGAGGCGTTGGATAGGAGTTTGCGAGACATCATGCAGACACTCAATCCATGCAACAAGGACAAACCTTTTGGCGGGAAGACAATAGTGTTTGGGGGTGACTTCCGGCAAATACTACCGGTCATTCCGAAAGGTTCGAGACAGGACATTGTCAATGCGACAATCAATTCCTCGAAGATCTGGAAAGACTGTAGAGTCTTGAGACTGACAAAGAACATGAGGCTTCGGAGACTGGATTCCGGAGACCGTTTAGGTGAGATGACACAATTTGCTGAATGGATAGCGCGTATCGGGGACGGAACGATAGGTGAAGAAGCTGATGGGTATTCAGTCGTCGACATTCCCGATGACATGTTGTTGAGGACCGCAGGTGATCCGATTTCGACAATTGTCAGCAGTACGTACCCTTCTTCACAAGAATCAATCCAGGATCCAAGCTTTCTGAAAGATCGTGCCATACTGGCACCAACTCTTGATGTCGTCGATAGTGTAAATGACTACATGACTCAGTTAAATTCCGGTGAGGCTATTACCTACAGAAGTTCAGATTCAACATGCAGGTCCGATTCAAATGTGGATCTACTTTCTGATTTGCACACATCTGAATTTCTAAATTCCATTAGATGTTCCGGAGTTCCTAATCATGAGATTCAGTTGAAGGTTGGTACTTCGGTAATGTTGTTGCGAAATATTGATCACTCCCTCGGATTATGTAATGGGACTCGACTAGTCATTACAAGACTTGGGAATCATGTTTTGGAGGCTAAGATACAATGTGGAAGCAAAGCTGGTGAAAAGGTGTTAATTCCAAGAATGTCATTGATACCGTCCGATACAAGATTGCCTTTTAGATTCCAAAGGAGACAGTTTCCTTTAATAGTGTCGTACGCGATGACGATAAACAAAAGTCAAGGTCAGTCATCATCCCACGTGGGACTTTTGTTGAAGAAGCCGTTTTTTAGCCACGGTCAGTTGTACGTTGCTGTTTCCAGGGTCACTAACCCAGATGGTTTAAAGATTCAGATATGTGATGTAGATAATGAGAGTTGTAGTTCCACTAGAAACGTTGTGTACAAAGAAGAATTTAAAGATTTATAGTTTCGACCTTCATTTTCATTATTGTGTATGTAAATATATTGCTCAGTTCTTTTTACGATGATTTTAATATCTTAATATATTTAATTTGAAGATATATAAACAAGTGATCACAAGCTGTGCAACGCACGGGTGTGATACTAGTGTTAAATAACACACGATAACTTATGAAGGTGTCAGCCAATCACAACGCTCCACGTAAGCCATACGCATATATAGAGTGTTTTTCTTGGGTAATTCTATACACACCCCATTAATACTAAACACACCCCATCCATACACATATTCTTAAAATAAAAAAAAAAAGAATGTGTGTATAGATGGGGTGTGTTTAGTATTTGATGGGGTGTGTATAGAATTACCCGTTTTTCTTTTTCTGTTTTTCCTTCCCCTTTTTAGTTGTATTCTTTTGTAGCATCGTTTTCGCCAATCCTCTCATCTTCCTCGACTCCACTTCTGCAAAGTAAGCTTAAAATCGAAAAATTCAGAGAGAATTACTGGAAAAATCGAGAGGAAAAGCTTGAAGATTACAGTTATGGCTTTCTCTTCGATCATAACGTCAGCTCCTCATGTTTGCTTGCCGAAGTTCACTCGCCCTACGCTCCGCCGCACAATTCGATGCTCCATCGCCTCAATTTCGCCCAAATTTGATCTCAAGACGTATTGGACAGCTTTGATCGAAGAAATCGATCAAAAACTCGACGAGGCAATACCTGTGAAGTACCCGCAGCAGATCTATGAGGCTATGCGTTATTCGGTTTTGGCCAAAGGCGCTAAGAGAGCGCCGCCGGTAATGTGCGTCGCCGCCTGTGAGCTCTTCGGCGGAAACCGCCTCGCCGCCTTTCCTACCGCGTGCGCTCTTGAAATGGTTTGCTTTCCTGATTTTCCTTTCCTTTTTTTTTGGCTTTTCTTTTTGGATTTTCTTATCCGAATCATTCTAATTTGCTCGAAATCTTAGTTATTGGATGGTGTTGGAGTTGATTGGATGGATAATAGTATAGGACTATAGAAAACTTAGAAAATATTTCAGATTGTTTCTTATGCTGTTTGTATGCTACTGATTATTATTGGATTAATCGTTTTCACTATGCATTTTAACTTATATTGAAGTCTGCACTTGTCAATTGGACTGCACAATTATTTTGAGTGTATTTGTAGTTATCGAAGTTGGATTCTTCCGAGTTTAACTTTTGTGTAATGATCATTTATGTAATAGTTACGACATGAATTTTTCTACTTCAGAATTCTCATAGATGTATCATGTTTCCATGAGATTGACATGTGCTTAGCCTTAATCCAACAAAGTGAAGGTTTGACGAAGGAATTATATAACAAAAAAATAAGACATGAACAAGCACATGCACACAACATTATATAAGTAAAGCTTGAGGTTGTCTTGCCCGAAGAATTATATTTATTGTGCCTAAAATATCACTGCCATCTTCTTACGGGAGTGTTTTCGTTGACTTAAATGATAGGTAAGATGCTATAGTTAAACAATCTGGGCAGGATGTGTGAGCATGGCTAATGGCTGCCCTTTTGACCTTTGATGTGGTTTAACCTAGTGGATTTTTGGTGGAGTTCTAGCAGACTTTGAAGATGCATTAATTTAAAAGCAAGTGCATAATCAAGGGAATATGAGGATAGTAAGTTGTGGAAGAATCTCATTCTCATATACTAAGTAGGATAACAACCCAAATTTCCTTTAAGAAGTTGGGCATTTTTTTACTCATAAGCTGATATTTTATATTTAAATGTCCTCCTCAGTAGTTTAACACATGCTCCTGTTTCGTCTCTAATTTTGGAAAGCATGACGAGGGTTTATTGCAAAGAAACTGGATTTAAGTTGACACCCTTTGGCCTCAAACTAGGAACAGATAGAAGAAATTTTATGAACTGGATCTTTTGCAGCTGTAGATGTCTATATCAGTTTCTTATCTGAAATATGTACCATTGTTTTCTTATGATTGAAATTTAATCTCTGAAAGTTGAGTCTCTTTGCTGAACATATGTTTCTACTTATATTTTTTTCTTGTACACGCATTGTTCAGAGTGGTGAAACTCCAATTTTCATTCTTTTCTAGCTCCTCCATTGAAGACATTGGTTGATTTGTTTGCATTCTCTGATTCTCTACGTTTGTGCCTCTGAACAATAGGTTCATGCTGCTTCCTTAATCCACGACGACTTGCCATGCATGGACGATGACCCATCTAGAAGAGGCCAACCCTCCAACCACACAATATATGGTGTAGATATGGCAATATTAGCTGGGGATGCATTGTTCCCTCTTGGTTTCCGCCACATTGTTTCCCACACCCCCAAAGATCTTGTCCCCGAAACTCGACTCCTTCGGGTCGTCGCAGAGATCGCAAGAGCAGTGGGGTCCACCGGTATGGCTGCTGGTCAGTTCATCGACCTTGAGGGCGGGCCCAATGCAGTTGATTTCGTCCAAGAAAAGAAGTTTGGTGAAATGGGGCAGTGCTCTGCTGTTTGTGGGGGCCTACTTGCCGGGGCATCAGACGATGAGATCGAGCGGTTGAGAAAATACGGTCGAGCAGTCGGAGTCTTGTATCAGGTGGTGGACGACATTTTGGAAGCAAAATCGGAGTCAGAAAAGAAGGATGACACCAAAAAGAAGGGTAAAAGCTATGTATCCGTGTACGGAGTAGACAAAGCAATCGAGGTAGCTGAGGATCTACGATCACAGGCCAAGAAAGAGTTAGAGGCCTTGGAGAAATACGGTGAGAAAGTTCAACCATTATACGGCTTTCTTGATTATGCTGCAGATAGAAGTTTTAGCTTTGAAGCACTAGTTTAATCGACTTCTATACGATCTTTCTTGCTCACGCCCATCATAGCGTACGATTTTGACTCTTGATCTAAGCTATCAAGGGCGACTCTTTTGTTCGTATTGTTGTATCTCTATGTGTTCTCCTATTTACACACAAAAGCTTACACATGACAACAGCAGGAGTTTCGAACTGGCTAGAAGATGATTATATATATATTGATGATGTCATCTTGTATATTACTTGAAATAAGAGGTGAAATTGTACTTGCAAGATGTGAATTAAGTTTGGGCTTTGGAGACTGCCTACTTTTGGGCTATCTAAGTCCACTTTTATGATAAATTACTTAAGTCCATTTTCCTATCTAAGCCCACACTCCAAATAAAGTTGATCATGTAATTCTCCTTTAATTGAAATTACCGCTCTCTAGGTAAAGACGGTTTTAATAATTTTCGTGAAACGGATCTTTTTTAATCACTCACAGAAAATAATCTGTGAGACGGTCTCATATAAGACTTACTCATTAAGACTTACTCATTTATTTATTCCTAAAGGTTACATTGGTTCTTAAGTATTTAACCTATCTTAGGCTTCAATTACATTCTGTACAAATGAAACATTATTTTATTTTCTGAATACATATATATCATTTTATTTAATGATGATATTATGTGGTACATAAATATATGAAATACAAGATTAGATCATAGTAGAAGATAATTAAGGATTGAAACTTTGGTGAAAAGATTAACTTTTAGATGGTTTTATAAAGTCTATGGGCTTTAAAGTGGATCACGTGAAGTGTTAGGTGTTTATATTAATAGGTGAGGCTACAGTTGGAATTTAGTTGCTAAAATTAGTTGTGCTTGAATGATAATTAATAGCATACAAATATCAGATTTAATTTCGTGAAACAGAACATTACTATTCATAACTCATTATTTCATCGATTGGTTTCTATTATATGGATTGTGAATCGACTTATTTTCATATGATTAGATCAATAAGAAGATTTCATAATAGCTGTACTCAAATAATAATAATCTCTTTTCATGAATTACAAATTTATAGATCTACTGATGCACATTTATAATTACTTCCTTAATCAATCTAAAAAGCATGTGTACTTTATAATATTTTTTTATTGTTATAAAGAGTTGACAATTGGCAATTAGAATAAGATAATTTCTCAACTTGCAGATTAATATAAACTACAAAGCACTTGCCTGTAAATAAATAAAATAGATTTATAAGTAATTGCTAAAATTAAACTATTATTTAGGCAAGCAATGTGGATCCAATTATCAATCTTAATTACGATTATGAACTCACTTAATCAAGATTATTGTAGATTTATTAACATCATATATCTACAATGTCCACGTTCAATGAACCTGATTTTATGTCCAAGTTCGTTGAATTTATCAATTCATTGATCGTTACTTTCTTTAGTTCATTTTCTCTAACTATAAACTTAAATTAATCAGCATTAAAAATAAATATAATAGAAATGAGGAATAGTTTGTCCAAAAAAAAAAAAAACTGTGTATTAGAATTAGAGTGTTTAATGCATTTTTACACAAATATTTTTATTTGAATAACCTTTTATGATTGTTTTGTTTTACTGCTGCTTCAACTGATTCAAATAGTAATAACAACTATTTAAGTGTAATAAATATAAGTATACATTGATCATATAAATACATGTTTTATTATTTTTTAGTCAGCATGGAGCATGAATTGGTGTGTGTATATATTATTATTATTATTATTTTCAAATAAAATTCTCTATTTAAGTAAGTTTAGTTCAAAAAATTTAGTACATAATTCAATCGACTTTTGACTTTTATTGGGGATGTCGATTTTGTGCTGGGAAATTGTTATCCTGACAAAATGAATAAAGTCAGTGGAAGAGTTTTTCTTAATATAGTATTAGATTAAGATGTGAATAAGAAGAGATCATTTTCTAAAGGATATGCTGATGATATTGTACAATAGATATTAAATTGAAATGATAATGAGATAATATATATATATATATATATAATTGTATGAAAATTGAGATGAAAAGGTAACATTCTTTTTACTCTATATATATATATATATATATATATATATATATATGAACAAAACTTATCTGTGCCCCTGACCCGACCCGGTGCATGGCCGCACCCACGCGCGCCCGCGCACCCCCACCTGATCTGGTGTGCGCCCATGCACACCAGATTTCACACTATGTGATTGAGTGATAGGTGTTATATATGTATCCTATATGTGTTATATATGTACTCTGTAGGTGTTATAATTATATTATATAATTCAGTGATAGGTGTTATAGTTATACTCTATAGGTGTTATACATATACTCCTTAGGTGTTACATCTATGTTCTTGATCGTATCACATATATAGAAGATTTCATATTATGTGATTTAGTGATAGGTGTTATATGTATGTTCTTGAGGTATCACATATAAAGAAGATTTCATATTATGTGATTGAATGATAGGTGTCATATATATACTCCATAGGTGTTATATGTATGTTCTTTAGGTGTTATAATATTTTCATAACACCTGAAGGAACTGTGTTTATTATATATCATAGATGCATGTAATTTTATATCACCTATAGAGTATCTTTGTAATACCTTTAAAATATTTTCATAACATCTGAAGGAATTGTATTTATTATATCTCATAGATGCATGTGATTTTATATCACCTATATAATATATTTGTAATACCTTTAGAATATTTTCATATTATATGTCTGATATGTTTAATATATACTCTATAGATGTTATATATATATATATATATATATGAGTAGGACTCCTGTGAGACTGTCTCACGAATCCCTTCCGTGAGACAGATCTTTTTTGACCCAGTTTAACCAACCTGTCACATTAATTACAGCCCACATAGGCTAGCCCATAGAGTTTGACCCATAATAATAGCCCAACACACTAATTCTACTTTCATCTAACCAAGCCCATTAATATAAAAATATATTTTGTGTCTTGTTGCACCACTCCCCCACTGTCAATCACTCTTCTCGTCAGCACCGTCGCACCACCATACCTTTTTTTTTATCATTATCAAGAAACAACATGCTTACAGAAATTTTGCAAATATATATTGGTAACTCCTCAGATAAATAGCAAAATCGTGGGGCCACTAGATTCACACTGGGCAGCGCCGTGCTCTTACGCGTCGTCGCTCGAATGGAATCGTCAGCCGCAGACTCCGCCAGCGCTGTCCAGACTTTGGTGGCGGACACGATTGTGCAGTACGTTGTGCTGCGGAGAGACTTAATCGACACGTGGCTGCTAGGGAGCATGGTAACACAAGGCTGACATGCCTTCGTCGCCGCAGTCTGGGCTCACAAGGATGATCCCGACACTCTCTTCTACTGTTCCCTTTCCAATCTCGATTCTATGCACAAGGTTACTCTTGAAGTAAAGGGTGAAACTCAATTACTCAACTTAAGAGAAGCTAAAAGCTGGTGGAATTGCTCATAAGTTGCGGGTCGAACAACCCGAGAACTTCCCAACATGCCTTGCCACAAAACCTTACCCAAAGTCCGTTGTATCATCATTATGTAATTATTTCATTGTTTTGATGTTTTTTTGTTTTCTATTTTTTTTTTTGTTTATGGTATATATATTGTTCTAGTGCATTCAGTGAGTACATAAAATTCATAGTTATATGTGGAAAAAATATACTTATGGATGCAAAAGACATACTTATATCTATTTAGGTATTTTAAATCTCTGCTATAGTGCATGCAGTAAGTAAATAAAACATATACATACATGTCATATACTTACATGTGGAAAAAACTGTACTTATGGATGCAAGAAGCATACTTATATTTATTTTGGTGTTTTGAAACTCTATCTTAGTGCGTGCAATGAGTAAATAAAACTCATACTTAACTCAATAAAACTCATACTTAACTCATACTTACAGGTGGAAAAGACGTACTTATGGATGCAAAATGCATACTTATATCTATTTTGGTGTTTTGAAACTCTGTTTTAGTGCATGCAGTGAATCGATAAAACTCATGCTTACAGGTGGAAAAGACGTACTTATGAATGCAAAAGACATGCTTATATTTATTTTAGTGTTTTGAAACTTTGTTTAAGTGTATGCAGTGAGTAAATAAAAATAAATAACACATGCCTATAATTATATAAAGTCATACTTATAGCTATGAAAGATGTACTTTTCTGTAAATCGTTGACTTAAATTCATCGATTCTATTCAACTTTTAGAATAGAATTCTAAAATGATAAAGTGAACTGAAATTTGGTCCCTTGAAGATCTCCCTCTTTAGTGATCGCCACGTCGGAAAATCCTCTTTTCTGATCAATACTTATGTGCTTAAAAGACACTTATGTGCTTAAAATGCATACTTGGACCAGAAATATGAAAGAATCTAGAATACATACTCATGTTCAGGATCAATACTTATGTGCTAAAAATACATACTTATGTGCTTAAAAGGCATATATGGACCAAAAGTATGAGAGAAATTTAGAATACATATTCATGTTCAGGATCAATACTTATGTGCTAAAAAGACACACTTATGTGCTTAAAAGACATACTTGAACCAAAAATATGAAATAATTTAGAATACATACTCATGTTCAGGATCAATACTTATGTGCTTAAAATGCATACATGGACCAAAAATATGAGAGAAATTTAGAATACATATTCATGTTCAGGATCAATACTTATGTGCTTAAAAGACACACTTATGTGCTTAAAAGGCATATTTGGACAAAAAATATGAAAGAAATTTAGAATACATACTCATGTTTAAGATCAATACTTATGTGCTCAAAAACCATACTTATGTGCTTACCATTTAGTCTTTTATTAAGTTATCCACTTCACAACTTCTAGTAGGAAAGTAGGGACTCAAATTATTAGAATGATAATATTATTATCTCATCAATTAACAACTTAATTTTAATCAAGTTTGCTTCTGCAGATTGTGGAGATGAGAGTTCACATGGATTGAACTCGAACTGAAGAACACCACTACAGAATCAGTTTCAACTATGAAATGAAAAGGATAATGAAGAAGTGAACCAAAAATTGATATTCAAATGCGCCATAATTTGAGTGAAAACTGTCAAGTGAAAGGACAAATTTTCTAAATAAACAAACTTTTCTGCCAAAGTAGGAATGGACTTTCCACATATTGTCTCATAATCGTTACATCTGCACCTGCACCGCACATAACATTGGACTTCCACATATTGTCCAATGTATGTGATAAGAGATGAAAAGTGCAAAACATACATAACACATATTACTGACTGAGGAACAGAGTGAACATAACAAAGACTCAAAAACATCAAAAATACTACAAACTTGTGATCCAACTATTTGTCTAGGTATAGAGGAGGTTAAAAATCCACCAATACAGGTAGAATTCGAGTGGTTTTTCAACTTAGCCTCATTCTAAATACAGGTAGAATCAGAACGGTTTTGCAACGTAGCTTCAATCCACGAAATAAATCGCTTGGAGTAATAGAAATATAATAAATGTAAAAGGCATAACAGGAGCAGATTGCACTAGTTAATATATCATTGATGATAATCAATACGGATACATTTCCACACTGGTTCTTTTACAACAAGAAGTATTTGGTCTTAATCTCCACATAATTCTAGAGCCGAACTTCACCTCCTTCCACATTCAAGAAAAAAACCCTTCACCATGAAAGCACAAAATCAAGAGCTTCAGCTCCCAAGCTACCTTCTTGTTGGCAAAAATCTCGAATGAAGCTGAAAATGAGCTGGCCCATCAAACTACCGTACAGTACCAAAACTCAAGCTGAAAGAAATTACTAAAAAAGGAAGGTGTAGCCCACGTGGGTAGAAGAGAAATGGCGGGGAATATCCAGAAGTGGCGGAGCAACTGAGATCAAGGCGGTGGTGGAGAGGGAAGGAATCTTGGAAGTCGCCGGAAAACCCAACACCAGCTAACAATGTTTGATTTCATAAAATTCCTCAATTCCATTCTCAAAATTACAGCAAACAATATTATTGATTTCACCCCTGATTTTAACAGAAAACCCCATAACTATACCATGAAATTACACCCATGATAAAAGTCAAAAACCCTAACTGATATATGAATGCTTACCGTTATTTCGCAGAGCAAAAGGATGACGAAGACGATGAAGGTGGCGAAGGTGGCGATGAAGGTGGCGACAGTGAGTCATGCGACGGTGGTGAGACTGTTCTCCTTGGGTGGGGGTGTGCGACGGTTTGTGCGGCAGTTTTCTCCTCTTCTTTTTTCTGATATGGGCTACTGGGTTGTAGTGTTTTGTTTAATTATTTGGGCTTAATATGTATAATGCTATGGGCTGGGCTTCATGGACTGATTGGGTTGGGCTAAAACGGGTCAAAAAGATCCGTCTCACGGAAGAGGATTCGTGAGATGGTCTCATATGAGTTTTTGCGTATATATATATATATACTTTTTAGGTGTTAAATGTATATTCTTAAGATTCAGTGATATGTATATATAAATAATAGATTGTGAAATGCGATTTTATCATCTTCTTCTCCAAATTTTCTGCAAATTCATACTACTCAATTAGATTTCTACAACTTTATACCATCATTCAATAACCAACAAAATTGCATATCAAATTACATATATATACAATTCTGAATATATAAACCTTAAGGAAGATAAAAGAACAATAGAGATGAAACAGAAAATTTGAAATATGAAAAAATTAGAACATAAAACTAGTGGAAGCATAGAGTGGAAGCATCAATGGTGAGCTAGGGTTAACAATAAAATATCCTCCCTCATTAATCGGAAAATGAGGATTTGATAGACAAAGGCTGGGTTCCTTCCTCTTTGACCCCATAGATGATTCCCCAAAAACTGAAAAAAATATATATATGTATGTATGTATGTATGTATATATGTGTTCGGATTGGGTTGAAGAAGAAAAAGAAGAAGAAGAAGAAGAAAAAAAAAAGTGTTGCGTGAAGAAGAAGAGGAAGAAGAAGAAGAAAAAAAGAATAAAAGAAATATAATTAATGGGTGAGGGTCGGGCGGATTGGGTTGGGGGCACGGGCACATAAGTTCTACTCTATATGTATATATATATCTTTTTGTTTATTATTTTTATTCTCCCTATTTTTTTTGAAAAATGCATGAAAATGGCTTCCATGAATCTTCACTCTAGTGAGCATTAATCAATATGTAGTTGACATTTTAGGAAATTTGGTGTAATTCGTTAAATAAATGTCACAACCACTATACTATTGTTTTCTTAATTAAATTAATAAAATAAAATGAATGATACTATTTATTATAAAATATCTCTTTTTTCAACTAAAAATTAGTTGATTTAACCAATTTAATTTTGAACAATTATATATTTAATGGAAATGAATACTATACCAAATAATATTAGTAACATTTGAAAAAATAATTCCAAGTACGTGCTCAAGAAAGTATGCCATTGCCAACTTTGATTTCTCCATGTTCAACGACATTGTTCATTCCCAATAAAAATATATGCCTTTTGAATTTATATTTAATATTATCATGAAGATTAATGAAAATAATTGAGAGATAATAAGAAGATTAATAATCATTAATTGTGTGGTAAAGTGGCCTTTGGAAAACCCTAAAGGCCATCTTAATTGTCCACGTAAGCATTAATTTAGGCATGCTTCCACGTCATCTGGATCAGCTCTAATCTTTTCCAAGCTACGAGGGTTTTATTTTATTCCAAATTTTGATCTACCAATATTTCATTACCTTTTATTAATTTAAAATGGAAAATATATTGTTTATTTTATGTATGTATTTATATATGTATTCATTTTTTACTTCTTTTTTTAGATGGTGAAGTCAAAAGACATATATATTTTTTTATGTGTATACCAATTTTATTTTTTTAATATTAAGAATATCACATTTTGACAAAAGCCTTGGGTTAGATTTCACGTCTTAAGACGGGTCGGGCTGGGTCCAATATTAAAATTTTGTAATACTTTTGTACATATAAGATGATAATTTTTATATATTAGGTAATATTATTTTAGTGTTATATAATACATTTGGATTTAGTTAGACCATAAGAAAATATCATGTAATGTCTTTTTATCATGGGATAACGATCCGAATGGAGTGCCTCAGCAAAAATGTACGGATCTTAGGGTGCCCTTTGTGCTCTTATTTGCCGTGCATGTTTGTATGTAATATTATTTTATATATTTTAGATAATATTTTTCCATATATTAAGTAATATTTTGGTATTATGTCTATAATATAGTACAAAAATATTATATTATTTATTATGTTTGGTCCAATCCGATCAATCACGAGGCAGGTCTTACACGAAATTCGCTTTAAATTTGTGTAGGTGTCACTAATCACTATTATCTAATGTAGGCAAACCAAAGCAATAAGCTTAAAAAATCTAACACAACAACTTATATATGTTATATATTTTGTGGTATAATGGGGTATTTTCTCTTTTTGGAATGTCTTTTTATGTCTCACTGAGTTTATGATGAGTATTATAAGTGTATTTAATTGATTCTACTTGTGCACGTTTTGGGTTTAATTCAAGTTACATTATTTTATTTTATTTTACTAATTTGACTTTCAGATAAAGTTATTTTCTAAAACATCATTATTGCTCAATTTAAATGAGCTTTATTTAAACATGATTTTTATAATTCATAAAGTTTAATTTAAAGTTTAGCTAATAAGCTAACTCAAATATAATTAAAATAAATAAGAAGATAAAGATAAGATTAAGATGCTTTAAACCAAAAACATCATTATGTGACTAGAAAGCTATGACTTGTGTTAATTTGGATTAAAACTCATCAAAATAAGTTGTTAGTTAACTAAAAATAAATAAAATAAAACCATGTATAGCTCGAAAAAGAATCAAGCAAATTTCCATAAGAAGTTTTATTAATTACTTATCAGTTGGATACCTGAAAAATAATTACTTATCAATTCGATGTCTGAAAGATGAAAAACTATGAATTAGTGACTCATAAAATTAATAATATTGTATTTGACATCATTTCATTCATAATTATGTAAAATTAATAGTTTAAAAATTATAATCTCAAAATATGGTTGTTGAACTTCACTTCACACAGATATAATAATAATAATAATAATAATAATAATAATAATAATAATAATAATAATAATAATAATAATAATAATAATAATAATAATAACAACAACAACAACAACAATACAAATAAAAATATTATATATAATTTATAATCCTTGGAAATCATATCATATATATGTGGCATATATAATGGAAGTGATAATTTCATGTTGAGTCACCTAAATCGATCGGTGTTATATTTCATACCGAAATTGATACTTAACCAATTTTTGGAGCTTTAAAATGGATTAAACTTCTTTCCCTTTGTGGAAAGAAAGAATAAACCTTTGTCTATGTAGGGTTTATACCTTTTACAATACCAAGTAATTATTATTTTAATAATTCTAATTAGGTCAACTTTATCCTAGTCTGATTTGTGCAATAAACAAGGACAATCTAATTATGTAAGGATAATATAAAAAATACAAGCTGTAATTTTCATAATCGATTCAGTTTCTGTCCAAGATGATTAATTAATTCAGATTATTTAAGGATTTTAAGTAGAAGACATGCAATTCATGTTTATTGCTAAATAAAAATTATATTCATTAAAACAGGAAAATTAATTCCAGCAAATTTTAGAACAGTGTTGCAATTATGTCCTCATGATCCATTTCAAAATAATTGTCAATCTGCAAATAGGATTTTTTTTAATATAATGTTTTTATTATAAAAATATTTTTTTTTTCAATGACTAGTTTTCCACAACTCCATCATTATAAATCTTTTAAGCATATATATTATATTAACAACCTATAATAAAGAAATTAACACAAGGTGGTAATATTCAAAAGCGTGAAACATAACTTAAGTTGGCCAAAATTAAGAATAAATTTCACTTTGTCCCTTTAACTATATTTTTTATTCACATTCCTCTTCAAAATATGAAACTTCAATCTTAATTTTATTGCTCTTGATCTCAATATTGTTTTTAAAATTTATATCGCTTAAGAAATATGAAATAATAAATGAGACCAATCATTTTTCATTCCTTAACTATGTGTTTTTTTCCGATTTTTGTCTCATAATAACCACTATTTTTAATTTAGTTTCACATTTTGAAAATGTGACAGATTCATCGAATTGAGACTTCCTGATGGTTGCCACTGGAAAGCTCAATTAGGGGTTCCTGATGCACGTGACATTTCCCGACGAAATTCGAATTTACCAATCAAAATTAGATTGAAATCGGACAAATACTTAAATTATGAAACTAAATTAATGCTACTTATAAAATCAAAATCGAAAAACATCGTAGTTACGAGACGAGCAACAATTTTAACACATGAAGAGCAAACATTTTAATATTATAACCTAGCTAGTTTGAATATTTTGCCCCCTATATAATGCAAAATTACCCCAAACCACTTTCATCATCACTATGTAACACAGACTAAGAAAATAGTATACATATATTATTTAATATATTTACAAATTAAATATTTTTCCCACATAAAAAAAGCATTATTGTGAGAATTATTTGATATTCTTAAATTGGATTACGTTAAAAGTTACAAATTCATCTACTTTTATGTGAAGAGTGATCACGTGCAGCTGGTGCACCGCCATGCTGGAGTGCTGTCCACGTGGACATGACTCATATCTGTTTAACATTTATTTTATCAATTATTTCATTTAATTCTCTATTTTCCCCTATTTAATATTCATTTTCTCTCTAAAATCTGGATTTATTGCATATAAAATTGCCGTAATAGTTACTCTCTCAGTAAGAGAGAGAAAGAGAGTTCTAGAGAGAGAAAGAGAGAGGAACGAGGATATGGGTTGAGGAGTAACCAATTCAAAGCCCAGGCCCTGTATGAAATCCACTTCAATGTGTGTATTTCTGCCAGTTTTTCTGTTCAGTAGTTAAAAGAATATCCAGTGCGAAGATTCCGGTTTGGAGCCGACGGAAATCGGCGTCCAACGACGTGCGAATCGGCGTGTTTGGTGAAGATTTCATTCTACGTAAACTATTGCTTTGGATTCCCGGGGGAGTAGTGGTTGTGGAAATTGTGCGTGAATTCCGAGGTTTAGATGGTGGTGATGGAAGATAACGAGAGCTGTGGAAGTCGGCGGGTGGAGTCGTCGTCGTCGTCTGCGGCGAAGAGCCGGCAGCAGCAGAAGAAAGCGGAGGTTTACAATGAGGTTTTGCGGCGGCTGAATGACGCCGACCACCCCGAAGCTCGGGAAATGGGATTTGATGACCAGCTTTGGGCGCATTTTAATCGTCTTCCTTTAAGGTCACCTTTACCTTTCCCATAATTGGTGATATTTTATGTTAATCCACCCAGTGAATTATACGCTATTGTTTTCTAGTTCCGTACACCTTTTTTTTTTCCTTTTATTGTGGATTTGAATGCATCTGCTCTTGGATCATTGGATTTGAATGTAGGTGATGCTTGTTTATTTATTTTTTTTCCTGGAGAATTAATTTCTTCATTTCCGTGTGAATTTAATTTTTGAACTGATTCGAATGCGTTGTTCGAAGGTGTGTTGCATGTCCCATATTTCTCTTGCTGTAGACGCATGATGAACTCGTTGATGGTTTGGTTTGTGGTTTGCATTGTAATCAACAATTTGCGGGGTTTTAGGTATGCAATGGATGTGAATTTGGAGAGGGCTGAAGACGTTCTCACGCACAAGAGGCTGCTGCATCTGGCACTTAATCCTGTGAATAGGCCGGCTTTTGAGGTCCGGCTCGTGCAGGTTCGTTGTCGTTGGGAGCCCCCCGAACCACGTTGGATTACTAGTTTCATATTGTGTGCTTCTAGTTACTCAACTTTTTTTTTTTTCCTCCAACACAAAGTTCTACCTTTTTAAATGGTTGTTTCTCGCCTTCTTTTGGGCTAAAGTTCACAAAAAGTGGCCATATGATTCTTATCAGTGTGTGCCCAGAGTCCAACTGTAGATCCGTTTTAAAGTGATAAAGCATGATATAGTTTGATGCGTTCAAGTTCCTAATAATCATGCATTTGGAATTAATTGGCTTTTTACTTCTTGCTTCAGATAAATGTATCACTTTCATGCTTGTGGTGAGATCTTTTTTATGAATGAGTTGCATCATTAGTGAAACGATGACCTTTCCATGTTTCTTACGTTATGCCTTCTGTATAGTTTTCTTACTTAATTATTGGGGTCTTCTGTATGTTATATTTATTCTTGACTAATTTTTACAGGTGGTGCCTGTCTCTGATGGGAATGCAGGAGATTCAATCCAATCGGGTTCTCCAAGAAGAGGAAGGTATCGAAACAATTCTTTGTTGAATTACACTAATCATTTTTTAGTATCCATTTGACATTTTCATACCTTTTACTTGTCATTGAATATTGTGAAAACTTGCAAGCATTTTGTGTTCAGCATCCATCCACCACCTGCCTTTGGTTCGTCTCCTAATCTTGAGGCGCATGCGCTTCAAGCAAGCAAGCCAGATGTACAAGAAGTTGATAGTGGTGTAGATTCTGTTACCAATTCTCCGAGGTATGTTATATTGAGATGTTATGCTCCCTGGTTTTATTGGTGCACATGAGTCCTCATCCCATCATTTTTATCAATAAAAAGGATTTGGCATTTTGAATGTGCCTTGTTCGTTTAATGCCTATTTGAAAGTATATGCCATCTGCTTTCGTGCATAACACATTGGTTGAGATCAGTGTATCTTTCTTATGTTGCCGTTCCATTAAAGTATCTAGACAAATATTTAACCATATATTACAGATCAAGCTTTACTATTCTCTCACTTGATAATGCAGGCCCATGCATGAGATTACTTTATCGACAGTTGACAAGCCGAAGCTTCTCAGTGAGGTAGTTGATGTTTTTGCTTATTCTGATGCATCACTCTATGGTGATCATCAAATGGTTATATTCCTAAAAAATTTATGTTCATGGAAAGTTATGCAGTTAGTTTGCTTATATATGCAAAGAATTGTTTATTATACCAAAAAGAAGCATGTTATAGTCCTATGACTGAACTATAGTCTATACATGGTGAAACTTGCAGTTGACTTCTTTATTAGCTGAAGTTGGGCTCAACATCCAGGAAGCACATGCCTTCTCCACTGTAGATGGTTATTCTCTAGATGTCTTTGTTGTTGATGGTTGGCCATTTGAGGTACTATCCATCTTCCGTTCTTTCTCTTTGTTTATCCACTCAGGTTTTGGTGGAATGCAAATGAATCTTAAAATTAGCTTGTTTCATGGCTTCTGAACTTTTCTGCATTTATCATGATATCAAAAATATTGTGCTTGGTGAAACTTGTTTTTTGTACATCTACAACATGTTTTGGTCATTCATTTTTGACTTGTAAGAAATATTGGGTTTGAAATATTGGATTTACATAGAGGCAATGGCCATCACAAAGCAATTGTTGTGTAGGGCATTGATGACCAACAACTGATAAAGTTTGGTTGGCTCCGATCCACAGGCCAATCTTTCTCCAATCATTCTCCCAAAACAGAACCTTAAATGTCTAATTCCAATGCAGTCTCTTATACGTCTCAATCTTTCAAATTTCTTTATCTGAAAAATATTTACCTGAAATCTCTCCCTCCAAAAGCCTGAAAAGCCATCCACATTACTACTGTTAGCCTGTGAGCTCTTCTGAACCCTACTCCAATTTTCCTTTTAGTCATATTTGATGCCTTGTTTTGAATAATATTCTATAAAGTATAAAAAATATGTATTTAATATTTTTTTCTTGTGTAATACCTTTTATTAAGTGGGGGTTGACGTGCCACTTTGATCAAACAAATAAAGCTGAGGAAAGGTTTTGAGGTTTACTTTATGCCATCTGTCACACTTTTGTTATGGATTCTAGAATTGCAATTTGCAGACCCTCTTAATCAATTTAAATCCATAGGGTTAAGGGTGAAAGTTCTTACTTACCCTTTATTTTTAACTTTTCAGGAGGTTGAACAACTTCGAACTACGCTTGAAAAGGTTTTGAATCCTCAGGTACCATTCTTCTATGATTTCTCTCTTCCTATTATTTAATTATTAGTGCATATGATGTTCAACAGTCAGTCTGTTAAAAGATTCAATTACGGAGGATATGTCTGTTTCATGCAGAAAACCTTGTGGCCAAATCTGCATGATTTACCTTCTTCCAATGAACATAAACAAATAAGGATCAAATGTGAGCCTGATCATTTGTCAATACCTAATGATGGTACTGATGTCTGGGAAATTGATCCTCAATTTCTGAAATTTGAGTCCAAAGTGGCATCAGGCTCGTATGGTGATCTGTAAGTATCAAAATGCTATTTATTAAACCTTATTCTTACAGTTGATTGGTCAATTTACTCTACTAACTTTGTGTTCAGGTACAGAGGTACTTACTGTAGTCAGGAAGTAGCTATTAAAATTCTCAAGGCAGAGCGCTTGAACACAGAACTCCAGAAGGAATTTTCTCAAGAAGTATATATAATGAGGTTCGTATGCAGTAACCAACTTTTCCTTCAACAATATTTTAAATGCCCAAATGTAGTAATTGATTTGCCTTGTATCAATCTTTTTCAAACATTGGAAGTTTTCTTATAGCTGTGAGAAGATACTGACATAAATACCTTGCTCTCATGGATGTCTTCCTATTTTGGTTTTAAACATTGTTTACAGAAAAATTCGGCACAAAAATGTTGTTCAATTTATAGGGGCATGCACCAAACCTCCAAACTTGTGCATAGTGACAGGTTTGTGTTGGCAACTATTTCTTTTGCCATTCCTACAAAACTCATTATTAAACTGCATGTTTCTTTAATTGTAGAATTCATGTCTGGAGGGAGTGTGTACGACTATTTACACAAGCAAAAGGGTACTTTTAAGCTTCCAGGTTTACTTAAAGTTGCGATTGATGTATCAAAGGGAATGAATTATTTGCATCAGAACAATATAATTCACAGGGACTTGAAGGCTGCAAATCTTTTGATGGATGAAAATGAAGTTAGTATTTTATCTCAGACTTGAATCATCTTAATGTTATTAAATTGCCAATGACAATCAATGTGAGCAGATGTAACTCAGGAAAATGTTGGATTTAAGGTCTTTTTAAAGAAAAAATATTCTAAATGGATACATCCTCCCCCTCCCCCCTTATTTTTTGTTTTTTTCCTATAAGGCTGCGTTTATTTTGAGGGATAAAGTAGAATAATGATATTTTATCTACCTTTATCTAATGTTTACTTTGATGAAAATAAATAATAGAGTTATCCTCCCGAACAATATAAAACGCGAAGATCCGGATAATACCTTAGATAACTATCTCCACCCTCCCCATAGGATAGTTTACCCAAAACTTAGGATAACTTTAGGTAATTACATTTTATCCCTAATAAACATTAAACATTCACATTTTTAATATCCAAATTGACATTTAGGTAATATCACTCTTATCCTAATCTTTATATATTATGTAGTAAACGGTAGATAAGGATAATTGATATCCTTATCTTAATATTATATGTTAAAGTAAATATTGGAAATAGATAACAATTTATATCTTGTCCTACGAAGTTATCTCATTGTTCTAGATAATTAGTTTATCCTTATTTGTCAAAGTAAACGCAGCCTAAGAGAAACAGTTATCTTGTTTTTTTTTTGGCTGGCAGCCTATGTATTTCGTCAGTTTTCAGGCATTCAGACATGTACCTTCTAAACAACCAATAGTTGCTGCAAATTTAGTTGAAATGTGTTTCGTTGTATTTAAATATCTGGATTTGCCTTTACTTTATAGCATTTCGAAGTTTTGAGAAAGCTTTATTTTCAGGTTGTTAAAGTGGGTGATTTCGGAGTGGCCAGAGTGAAATCACAAACAGGTGTTATGACTGCTGAAACTGGGACGTATCGTTGGATGGCACCTGAGGTATATGTCATTTTCTATCTAATTAAGTTATTTCATGGTTGTTGCGAAAATGTTTTACATTTTTGTTCCTGGTATGCCCTTTTTATACATGTAAATGGATGGATGTCTTCAACATTTTTAAAATGTTGTTATACGTGCAAGGTTAACGTTGATATATTTTACATTGTAGCTTTTTTGTCAGTTCAACTACCAATTTGGGCATTCTTATACTTGTGTTTTGGAGCTTACAATGTCTAAGCTTAGAGCAAATTAAAGAACATTCAGGCCAAAATTTATGAATTGGCGGCTGTTTCTATCACCTTGTTTTGAACTGCAACAGTCTAACTACTGATCTTCTGCTAATTCTGCATTTTCTATTTTCTTACATTTTATCTCTTTGAAGGTTATAGAGCATAAGCCCTATGATGACAAGGCCGACGTTTTTAGTTTTGGGGTGGTTTTATGGGAATTGGTGACAGGAAAGGTATTTTATTTTATCCGCCAAACTGTTGGAATCTCATGATACAATATTCCTTAATCCTTTTCATTTCTGGCTCCCAGCTTCCTTATGAGTACTTGACCCCTTTACAAGCAGCTGTCGGAGTAGTCCAAAAGGTACACCATCCACGCGACCATTCATGAAAAAACGGAGTCTTGGTGCGATTGATTATATGCTCTGAATGCTCTTATGTTTTCTATACTTAGGGTCTCCGCCCAAGTATTCCAAAGGACGCACATCCAAAGCTTGCTGAGCTGCTCGAGAGGTGCTGGCAACGAGATCCTACATTCAGACCCGACTTTTCTGAAGTGACTGAAATCTTACAGCAAATTTCTAAAGAGGTATTGTTTTATCCTCTTTACTTCCAACGGCCAAATTTGATCTATTGCTCCTTCATTTTCACAACAAAGCTCGAAACTGAAAGATGCTTTGCATGGCTTTAAAAAACGAGTAGTAAATGTATTAAGATGTCGATTCAAATGCACCTGCATAATTTGTAGTGAATTTGGAACAGGTAGGGGATGAAGGAGAGGGACGAAAGGTGAAATCCGGAGGATTTTTTTCTGCGTTGAGACGAGGATCATTTAACCACTAAAGGAGAAGAGAAGAGTTTGTTCATTAACCAACCACTCCAATTTTTGATCATCTAATCCCCCTAATTCCCCTTTTTAATACAGTCTCTCATCTTTCATCAATGCCTTGTCACATCATTTCTTCATAATCTAATTTATTCAACCACGATTCTTGCCTTCTTTTCGCCTGCAAAACATTAATGCAAATGGGAGGAACTGTTCTCCTCTCGTGTCTGAATCTTGGGTGGTTGCGTTTTGCCATTCGATAACTTGATACTTTGTATTTTACCTTGTGAATTTTACAATTCATCGTGTATACAAATGATAGGCTCCATCAGTTTAAATTGATAAAACACAGACACTCTATAGTTGAATGGGTAAAATCAAATATTCAAAAAACATTCAAAGAAATCACAGCTTTGTTAGTTTCAGTGTCCAATTTTCACATATTTACATCTTCCGTAAATTTATCCTCGGTGCGATTATTTTGTCTTTAATCCGAAAGTTTGGGTGCTCATTTATTTCTTGTCAAAATGAGTCATTTATATTTGAACTAGTAATTCACCCGCGCGATGCGTGGTTTATTAGTTATTGTTGTAGTATATACGTAATTATATAATAAGATTGTTATTTTACAAAGTTAGCTATATATATTATATCATTTCAAACTTTATATAATTTACAAATATATTTTTCATATCTCTATTAATTTCAAGGTATATTTTAATAATTTAAACAAATCATTGGATAAAATAGAGTTTTAAGTGAAGAAAGTAAAGTTATGTTCAATCTCATCCCACCCACCAGTAGCCCAACTCCCATCTCTTCTGTATTTTTCAGGGATTCCTTTATTTTTTGGTATCGTGTTTTTTTAAATTCAAATAATACAAATTTATATATGTCATTTTTAATTATATTTGATAAAATGGAAAGGTTTGAATACAAAATTTATTAATAACTTAAATAACGAACTTGAAACTTTACGTTCTATATGTTTGTTTTTGTATAAATTTTCCATGCTCGATAGATATTTTGATAAGTCAATTTTTTAGTTAGTTAAAAGTGGCCAAATAAGGAAATAAATTTTAGAGTATAGCTAACATAGGCTTTAGTAATTTCCGAGAATCAATAATTTAATTTCAAGTCAATAATCGGGTCTTTTGGACAGTAAGGGGAACGAAACTGTAAAGCTAAGACTGGTTAAGCGCCATTTAAAAACATTTTTGATGCATTAGTAAGTCTCATGTAAGACTGTCGCACGGATCATTTCATGTGAGACGGGTCAATCTATGACCAACATTTTACAATTCGCATATAAATTCATGGATATGAGATTTCTTAATGGTCAAAAAGGATTCGTCTAATAGAAATTATGCGTGAGACTCTAACGCAAAAATAAAAACAAAAGTTTTAAAATATTTATTTATATACAATATATCTCACAATTACAAAAGATATATTAAAATTTCATTTAATTTTAAAATTATTTTAAACATTCAGTAATTAAAGTTTAAAAAAGGATAAATTTTTGAAAGTTTACATTCTACTACCTCCGTCCCAGGTTATTTTGCCTACTTTGACAGGCACGGAACCTAAGAAAAAACTGTTTGACTTTGATGTGATGTGTTATTTTAATATTTTTGAGTGGCAATTTTGTAATTAATGTGTGCTTTTTGAGTGCAAAAGTTGTAAAATGAAAGAAATTGAGGGGTAAGGAAGTAAATTTTTCTTTGTCATTTTTGGGCTGGCAAAATAAGATGGGACAAACAAAAATGGAAAGTAGGCAAAATAGAGCGGGACGGATGGAGTAATTGTTTCTATATATTTTTTGTTGAATTTTTTTAATGACTCGATAAATAATTCGATAAATTAATGAGTTTTTGAATTGGTTAAAAGTCACCAAATGACAATATTAATTTTGAAATAATTATTTTCGTACAACATATCTCATAATTACAAAAAACGTATTAAAATTTCTTTAACTTTAAATTTGATATGAGAGTAAAATTGTAGACATTAAAAAGTTAATAAATAATTAAATTATTGTTCAATAATGAACAATAGTCTCAACAACAACAACAAATAATAATTTGTAATCTTAGTAATATATTTTTAATAATTCTAAATATAATTATATTTTTAATAATTCTAAATATAAATATAAACATTGAAAAGATCGGTCTAAATAACACGATCATTTTTATTGACAAAACTATTAATTTTTGAATTCTTCCATCAACGAAAACATTGATATATATGACATTTTTAAGGAGTGAAAATGACAAAATTGTACCAACTTTACTCTTTTTATATATAGATATATTTGAATATTAATTGATACATAAAATATATCTTCTTTACATACAACATTAAAGTACATAAATATAATTAAAGAATAATACTAACATTTGACGAATAAACAGATTTATAACTTATTTATTATGACTATAAAATTTTCACTAAATTTATACCGTCCACTAATAAGTTAGGAAACTGAAGAGTTGAAATAGATATGTACACAAGATTTATATTTCAAACTCTTTAAAATAAGTTTTGTTGTATTAATTTACTGCATTTTTTGAAATTTCATTTCTTTTCGTAGTTCAATAACTTATATCCACAAATATGATAGTAAATTCCAATTAATTAATTAATTAATTTAATCTAAACAATGAAAATAAAATGAATTTCTATTAGTAGAAATGCTGAAATTATTCATTGAAATTTTTATGTTGTTTGTAATTTATAATTTACAGAATTTAGTTGATTTGTTAGTTTTCATATATATTTTTTCCTAATTAACATAATATCTGAATGAGTATGAATTTTATTTTTTTAATTTTATATTCTTAGATTTAATCGTGTGATCTTATTATTATATATATATATATATATATATATGAGATTCTTATAAAATTCTTATGAGATTCTTAATTGTGTTCTTTTAATATAATTTAATCACTATGTTTCCTAAATTTTATATTACTTTCCAAATGGGTGAATTTTATAATTTGAAGTTTTCAAACATACTAATTAGATTTATTATTCTCTAAAATTTGATCAATTATTATTTGTTATTGTAATAAAATTGATCAATTAATATTGCCCAAAAAATATAAATAATAAGATTTATAACTCAAATGCTCAATTGAATTCCTTCTAAAGCTCATTATTATGACAAGACAATTTTGAGAGGGAAAGTGACACTTTTGTAAATTCTCCCAACTATCTTGCTTTTATATAAGTATAGATTGTGAAATAAGACGAATGAAAGTTTGGATGCTCTGAGTCATTTATATTTGAATTGTGAAATAAGAATTCGTCTCATAAATGAGTCACCTATATTTGAATAGTGAAATAAGAATTCGTCTCGTAAATGAGTCACCTATATTTGACTTGTGAAATAAGAATTCGTCTCAATTTTATAAGACAATCTCATAGTAGAGTTTCTTGCATGAGAAAGGTGTAATATTTAACACAATGGGACACACATGAACCTATTCATTTTTAATTGGTAAGATTAAGACAAACATGACAAACAAAGATTCCGACACAGCATTGAATTAGAAAAGAATATTTCCATTAATAATCATAAATACATTATGTGCATAGTAATAATAGACCACCCGAGCAATTAATATTTGTTCCAAGATTCAGGATTAAATGTTGAGAAAATAGCTCAAATTACCATAATATATATAATGTTATAACAATAATATCATCTACTTTAACTTTTTGTCTTTTTTATCACAAAATATAAAGAATTATACTTTTCTACCACAAATTTGACCGAGTCCAACTTAACAATCATTGAGGGCCCATTTGGTTCGAAGGTTGGGTTTGGATTGGATTGTAATAATTTCGGGCTTTTTACTGTCCATGCAGTATAATTGGATGTTTGGTGTGGAGGTTTTTGGGATGAGTTTAGTTGTATTATGTGTTTGGTATGTGTGTTTAAAAAGTGTAATGTTTATAAATTTGTGTTTGATATATAGGTTGGGTTTGATATATTAGGTCAAATGACCAAAATACCCCTTAATTATAATAATGGAAAAGGAAAATAGTAAAGTTCTTTTTCTTCATTCTCTTGAACACATTTGTAGAGGTTAGATGATAGAACTCCCAAAGCCAAATCAGAGATCTTCGAGTGTCTATTCTCGTCTCTTAACCACGGCTAAAGTCACGATTTCTTGATCGAGCTTGATCCCCCATTCCTGTGGAAGTCCGTCGCGGAGGTTCTCAGCTCGATTTTGAGAATTTCCCCAGCTACATTTGTACTTCGTCGAAGCATTTTGTAAGAGTAAGACTACTTTCCCAAATGATTAGAATGTAGTAGAAATCTTGCAATGATGAAATTTTCGAAGTTAATTGAGTGGATTTTGTTTGTTCATATCTTATTATTTCGATCGAATCTAATTTGTTGTAAAGGATTCACCCAGATCTGAGATTTCAATCGAATCATCCTCGTCGAGCACTTTGCTATCCGACTCCATCACAAATCCCTGATATTTTGTGGAGGAATCTTGCAAAATGTCTAGTAGGTATTATTCAAAAGCTTCATTTACAAATAAAGATAAATGAATGAGTTGCTTAGCTGCCTAATTATGTTGTATCTGAGGTGGAAGAATAAAAGAAATCAGATGGTTTAAGAAGTGTGTAATGATATTGAGATGCTTAATTAAAAAAACTGAGTAAGAACCGCTCCGTAATCAAACGTGTGTCTTCATTCTTTTCTGCCTAATTCAATTGATTCATTTAAGAATGAAAGAAACTGAGATTGTAGTTATTTTTCTGCTTGCTTACTGCTTCTTGTTGTAAAACATGTCACGTAGCTCCACTTCGATTCCTTACGGAGGTTCGAGAGGAAGTTGTGAACCCCCGAATATTGGTGTGTGTTGTCGACATTCGATATCATTACAAATCCAATTAGGATCTCCTAAAATCATGAACACCATCCAGTGAGGATCTCCTAAAACTATCAGAATTTTTTCTTTATTTTTTATGTACGTACATGCAACACAGAGTTTTGACATGATATGTTTAACTTTCACATCTCCAAATAGTTGTATTCCATAAAAGCACGTAATTCCTACATCTACAGCAAGCAATCCCAAGTCCTACAGCTACGACAAGTAAACCAGATCACCAATTGACTAATTTACTGCAATGCAATTACTGAAAAACAGAAAGAAAATTGTGGATGAAGAAGCACTCACCTTGTCAGTAGGAAAACCTCACGACCAAAGTAGATGAATGCAGACAAGGTCAATGATTCTTCTCAAGTTTTAGAATTTTTCAATGAAGGGCTGTAAATTAAGAGAGTAGTGTATCAAGATTTTGTAGTGTAGACTTAAAACAAACATGTTAACATGCACATATTGAAACAACACTACTCAATCAGAATGAGCAATGCAATTGCCAAGTGAACATGCACAAGTAATGACTCTTTTATAGAATATCAAAGACAAAAGATCAAAAAGTATATATGACAAGATATGACATCCAACTTAATTGCAGAAATACATATATAGTTGTGATGTGAATGAATGAAAAGAAAAGAAAAGAAATATGTAGGGATTGAGTTGGCGGTCCATCACTGCAAGTCTTCCATTCAATGACAAATGTCACTTTATGATTCATTATTCATATCCCAATAAAGAGTCCATAATCAGTCATCCTCAGTTCCTCACAGTCAAATCCTATATATATATGTATGTATATGTATATAACCACACAAATACAAGAAAATACACAAGTCAAAAAGACCCCAAAAAAGAAAGAAACGTGCATTTAAAGAAACGTGTAGGAATAATTAAGACTGGATATTGACACATGGATATGACTCACACAAAGAATTGCAAGCTGTCATACCTGAATGCTGATGTTTAATGTATCTGCAGTTATGTGTGTGTATTAGAGAGAAAGAGAGATGCTTCATTTATATATATATATATATGTGTGTGTGTGTGTGTGTGTGTGTGTGTGTTGGAAGAAAATCAGAAATGGAGATGTCGATGTGGACTATTTGTTGTTGCCTATTATGTTTCTGCAACTGCTCACCTTCGAGAAGAAAAGAAACTGCATGGGAATGAAGCCCAACAAAACAAAACAACTCAGCAACCGCTCCCTCCCCCTCCTGTCTAACACTATACCCTTCACATTTACATTTTTCACCTTCAATATTATGCCTTCACATTTCAACTATATGTCATTTTTCAAGTTGTGGTTTTATTTTAAATGTTTTACATCTCTCTCTTTATTGTCTCTCAAAATTATGTAAGAATTAAGATTCTTCTTAGCTCCCATGTTCGATCTTGGATATCAAGACAATCATGGTATGCTTCTAACATGAGCATGGTAAGCATTTCTTCATATGAATGAAGTGTTTTTTTTTTTTCTTCAAAACCTGTGAGTTTAAATTTGTAATTCATCATCTAAAACATAGGGGCACAAACTTAAGTATAGAAACCATGTGAGACTGCATTATCATAAACTAACCACAAAGAACAAAGGGCAGCTCAACTTGTGCATTAACAATGGTAACTTATAGAAGAACACTGAATCAAGAAAGACGAGAAACATTACAACAGTTTAAAATCTAAAACAGAGAGACTTAAAAGTAACCAAGGCAATAACTTCCACACTGTCACGAATCATAACTGCACGCATGCAATCAATCATTCAGACATTTTAGTATTAGTTTTCTATCATGAAACACAAACAAGCACGAATGAGACTCAAGATTACAATCTTTCAACAATTCCTTGGAAATACAACCACTGGAGAGCATCCACACCCTAAAACCACAAGCATACTCACAAACATCACATCAGCTACTCAGTAGAAACGTAATATTTACCTATAGAATCATGCTGTAAAAGAATTTCCGCTTTTGAAAGACATATTGATTCATTGTTTATTGCCATGTAGATAAAAGATGTACTACTCCTAGCACAGATAGTGTAATTAGGTTTAAAAGTTCATGTCCATTTGTTTTAAGCTGGATAATCAGCCTTCCACAAAACATCAAGAACTATAGATGTTTATCATGATATAAATTTAAGTTGTTTAACATTCATCACCATGATTTCATTTACTAGTTTTGTATTCAAATATCAAGTTAACATCCTAACATAATTCTTCAATTCGGACATGTCATATCTATCACAGTATAGCTCTCAAACACTATAACAAAATCAATTACCACAAAACCATAACCAATTTCCACAAAATCCGAACCCTAACCCCTATTACAAAATCAAAACCCTAGCCGCACTACCCAAAGTTGTATCTCTAACACATATACGAACGGGTGTTCTCAAAATCGATGGATTATATACAAACAAAAAGGTGTTTGTATTCGAAACTAAAAATCTCTTCAAATCGAAGTGTTATACCTCTATAATCAAACAAAGTTTAAACTGAAACCCTGTAATCATTTCATGGCTTACCTAGCAGAGAAGACCCCCAGGTACGCCGCTGTCCTACAGCCGGTGCCGATACCGGCGATAGTGGTGGTGGCACCGTAGATTTCCAATCGAGATGGGGTGTATGTTTGGTCAGTGGATTTTTGCAATATATACAAGAGCAAACTAGTAGTTTATTGGACATTGGAGGGCATATGAGTCATTTCGACGTATACAGTAAGTGTGTTTTGGTTAATTCCTTCTGGGGTACTATTGGGATAATTTCAACCCACCATTTTTGGTGGGTTTGTAATCACCCCATTAAGACAGCATAAACTCAACCGGGCCTTATGAGACCCGGGCCCAACACCAGTGCACCAAACATCTGTTTGGGCTGGGTAATAAACTTAACCCAGCCCAAACACACACACCAAACACACCCTGAATGATTGTGTAGTTGAATTATATTTACTTGAAATAACATTTACTTTTGGAATCTTATTTTTACTGAAATTTTTTGCTTTTCAGAGTGATTTGAACTATCGTTCACGAGATGTACCGAAATTGCAAAATTCATCTATTAAATAAGTGAGGAAGATTCATTTGTTGCTCACATTCGTAATTTTTTTTCCTAGAGTTGCAAAAGTTGAAGGATAAGAGAAAAAAAGTAGAAGAAATACCAAATTAGGGTTAGCCGTGTATAAAAATCAAAGTTAGCCGAGTAACTAGTTTAGGGTTAGCCGAGTTAGTCGTGGTCCAAAATTAGGGTTAACCGAGTAATTAATTTAGGGTTAGCCGATTAACAATGTTAGGGTTAGCCGAGTAATTGTTTTTAGGGTTAGCCGAGTAACTGTTTTTAGGGCTAGCCAAGTTACTTTTTTAGGGTTAGTCGAATAGTTGTTTTTAGGGTTAGTCGAGTAACTGTTTTTAGGGTTAACCGAGTAACTGTTTTTATGGTTAGCCGAGTTACTTTTTTAGGGTTAGCCGAGTCACTCCTTAGGGTTAGCCGAGTCACCTGTTAGGGTCAAACCTCTTGAGTCACTCGTTAAACCTTAAAGTAGTGACCGTTAAATCCGAATTTGACTCGTTCAACCCTCCGAAATTTGCTTAATAAATCCAATTCCATTTGTTTTTCAGATTAATAAAAAAGAAGTGTCTTTCTCGATTGTGGTTTAGTTCGGATACTAAAGAGAAAGGTTATAAAGAATCGGATAAACTAATAATGATACTATTGACTAACAGGAAGCTACTGGAAGAAAGGACCTCGCCAAAGAATGATGCAGCGAGCCAGGAAGCTACCTGAGAAGACCTTGTCGAAAGCATACTGCAGAGAGCAGCATGCTACAGAAGCCTTGAGCCACCAGAAGGAGCAAGTTGGAAGAGGAAGCTCCAGAGTGAAGCAAGAGGAGGAAGCTGCAAAGCAGGCATGGGGAGAAAAGTCAAAATTACCGATAGACACAAGAAGTTACCGGTAGAGAGAAAGAGAAAAGGAGCCAACCGGAAGAAGACACGTGGAAAGTAAAAAGCTGTCGTGTGTCAGGAGTGCGGCGCGTCAATGTCAGAAATTTGTCTACCTTCAACGGGCAGATTTCATAACCCATAAAGAGGAGGACTGAAGACTGAAGCGTGTGTGAGAGAAGCACCAAGTGTGCAAGAGAGAAGAAGACGAGCCCATCAGAATATCCAAGCTCACAGAGAGAAGCGCAAGAGAAGAGAGAAGAGCTCATCAGAGAGAAAGGCTCACAAAAAGAGAGAAGCGCAGTAAAAGGAGGAAGTTAAGAAGAGTAGAGAGTGTTCACAAAGAGCAACAGAAAAGAAGAAGAACTCGAACACTCCACACCCCAAGAAGACACACACCCAGTCTACCAATCAAGCAGCAAGCTTCAGCAGAATCAAGTCTGCAAACCAACACCAAGCTTGCTGCACCCAGTTGAAGAAGAAGGGGATAAACCTCTCTAAAAGGTTGTCTCGGAGTACTCAGTGCGAGGAGTAATGTCCTGCTGAGTTTACCACTTTCGAGGAGAAAGTGAAGACCCTAGGTGAGTAGAGTAGGATCTTGTGTGGATTAGGGAAGTAGGCAAGTATCTGTGTGAAAGCTTGCTACTTTTAGGTTAAGGGTGGGTTGTAATAGATAGGTATATGTAATTCAACCAGCTTAAAAAAGGTTCCCTCCTGTGAGGAAGAAGAGAGGACGTAGAAGAATTACTCCACCTTCGAACCTCTATACATGCTTGTGTCTTTATCTGCTTACTGTCATGCATGCACTCTCTCTAATAAGTTGCACATCTTCTACCGGACATGGTAAAAGGCTTCCGCATTCACTCTGATCAGTAACCTCTTAAAAGGTTACTAACATAAGAAAAAGCCGATAGATGTAGAAGAAAAATGTGTGATGGTTTAGTAGGCTTATTCACCCCCCCCCCCAAGCCTACTACCAGTTGCTTTTCGAGACCAACAGTAGTGAATGAAAATATGTCTCATATATATCAATTTCCACACTTTTCGTTAACAACGATATTCTTACATTTTGAATTAATATATGTTATTTTATAAATACATTTATTTAAAAACTATGAATTAATCATATCCAATCAATCGCCAAACCTTTTTGGTAATCATGCCTTCATTGAGAAACATAAATACTTATTATTAGACATGATTTTTGGCAAGCAATTTCTTACATTCATTATCTAAGTAAAGAAGGAATAATGTTAGAGAAAAAGAGGAAATAATGTTTGTACAAAAAAATTGTAATTGAACAACCAATCAATTACATTGCTTAATATCTATATATGTAACAAATTGCATTATCTTTGTTATCTCTATAAGATAAGTAATGACAATGACAAAAATGTCAAAAAAATAAAAAATATATTCATTTTCTAAAATCTAAAAAAAATTAAAATCCACCTTGTAGTGCTAATTCGTCAATCTTCAAAATCTTTACAACTTTACAATTCTTACTCTAATTTCTTCATTGAATTCCTACATTGCAAAACAAAAAAATAATTAGAGCTGAACAAAAAACAAAACTATATTGCAATAAAAATAATTTATATGTTCAATAAAATAAATCACAAATTGAACAATTCAAATTTCAAAGTACTTAAACAAAGTTCATGATCAAACCTAATAAAAAAAACAAAACCGTCTATGAGTCCATGAGAACAAATTAAATATTGAATTTAAGAAATTGGGAAGAGAAAGTATGAGTGAATTTTAAGTTGGGTTAATTACATAAAAAAACATAAACTTAGGGTCCAGTTTCAATTACAACATAAACTTTTAATTGTAACATAAAAAACACTCAACTTAACACTTGTTTCAATTTGGGACATGTTCGGGTTTTTTTGGCTCCAATTGCTGAAATGGAGCCCAAATTATATATGTTAATTGCCAACATGTATATTTAAGTATAGTCATCATCCAAATGTATATTTTTACGTCAATAATTAACTTATACAATTTGAACTTCACATCGGCAATTAGAGCCTGAAACACTCAAATATGTCGCAAATCAATCATCATCCACATGTAAATATATATGTCAATAATTAATTTATACAATTTGAACTCGATATCAGTGATTGGAGCCGGAAAAAAATCAAACATGTCTTAAATTGACACAGACGTTAAATTGAGTGTTTTTGGTGTTATAATTAAAAGTTCATGTTGTAATTGAAACTGGACCCTAAGTTCATGTTTTTTTATGTAATTAACCCTTTTAAGTTTATTCTCTCAAATTTATAGTGTGAAATTTGTTTAATAGATATGAAATTAGTGCATTATGTGTGACATAAATGTTGTTGTTTCCTAATTTATAGAAAAAAAAATTCCAAATATATTGAAATATATTGGCTGCAAATAAATCATATTCATTTTTTTACTCCCATGAAATCACATTTGCCATATCAATTGATTTAATTATAAAGCATCCAAATAGAAAACTCTAATAAAGCAATTATCATGCAAGTAATATTATTTATTATCATTTATTTTAATTTTCAAAAAATAAAAGTGGTTTCAAATATATATATATATATATATATATATATTCAAGATAATACAAAAATCACATTTGTCTTCTTACACGAGGCATTGAAGTTAGGTAGATAATTTGCCATAGTAATTGCCAAAAATTAATAATTTCTTATTACAATATCTTATTTTATTGATTGAAATTATTGATATATATTGCAATATTATTAATATGTATTATGCATATCACTTGATTTAATGATTCAAAATTGAGTTTCATATTTTATGTTATTTCCATATATGAATTAAATAAATCATATCTATATAAAAAAAATTATACTTTGAACAAAACTTTTATGCACCTGTGGCACGGATCTAGGATCCGTGCCCCTGACCCGACCCGGCGCGTGGGCAGCACCCAGGCACGCCCACGCGCCCCCACGCGCACCCCCACCTGATATGGTGTGCGCCCACGCACACCAGATTTCACACTATGTGATTCAGTGATAGGTGTTATATATGTACTCTATAGGTGTTATATATGTACTCTGTAGGTGTTATAGTTATATTATATGATTCAATGATAGGTGTTATAGTTATACTCTATAGGTGTTATATATATACTCCTTAGGTGTTACATCTATGTTCTTGATGTATTACATATAGAAGATTTCATATTATGTGATTCAATGATAGATGTTATATGTATACTCTATATGAGTTATATATATACTTTTTATGTGTTATATGTATGTTCTTGAGGTATCACATATAAAGAAGATTTCATATTATGTGATTGAATGATAAGTGTCATATATATACTCTATAAGTGTTATATGTATGTTCTTTAGGTGTTATAATATTTTTCATAATACCTGAAGGAATTGTGTTTATTATATATCATAGATGCATGTAATTTTATATCACCCATAGAGTATCTTTGTAATACCTTTAACATATTTTCATAACATCTAAAGGAATTGTATTTATTATATCTTATAGATGCATGTGATCTTATATCACCTATATAGTATATTTGTAATACCTTTAGAATATTTTCATATTATATGTCTGATATGTTTAATATATACTCTATAGGTGTTATATATATACTTTTTAGGTGTTAAATGTCTGTTCTTAAGATTAAGTGATATGTATATATAAATAATAGATTGTAAAATGCGATTTTATCATCTTCTTCCCTAAATTTTCTGCAAATTCATACTACTCAATCATATTTCTACAATTTTATACCTTCATTCAATAACCAACAAAGTTGCATATCAAATTACATATATATACAATCATGAATATATAAATCTTAATGAAGATAAAAGAACAATAGAGATGAAATAGAAAATCTGAAATCTGAAAAAATTAGAACACAAAACTAGTGGAAGCATCAATGGTGAGCTAAGGTTAAGAACAAAATATCCTCCCTCATTAATTGGAAAATGAGGATTTGATAGACAAAGGTTGGGTTCCTTCCTCTTTGACCCCATAGATGATTCCCCATATGTATGTATATATGTATATGTTTTCAGATCGGGTTGAAGAAGAAGAAGAAGAAGAAGAAGAAGAAGGGTTGAAAAAGAAGAAGAAGAAGAAGAAGAAGAAGAAGAAGAAGAAGAAATGTGCTGTGAAGGAGAAGAAGAAGAAATGTGCTGTGAAAAAGAAGAAGAAGAGCAAGAAGAAGAAGAAGAAATAAAAAATAAATTGAATTAATGGGGGCGGGTCGGGTCGGGTTGGGGGCACGGATCCTGGATCCGTGCCCCCGGAGCACATAAGTCCTACTCTTATACTTTATATATAAAAAAAATTATTATCGTTAATTATACCAACTTCCATAATGCATGAGATCATAAAAAAAAATAAAAAAAAATGCATGAGATGATAACCTTAAGTATAAATATAGATTACCATGTTAATATTCTTTCCATAATTACATATGCAATTATCCAATCCACTGAAATCCTTGAATATCTTTCTATATGGTATATTATTACCAAATCTTTTAATTTTCATATTTAAAATTATCTAGTTGTTGACTTTATGTATATGTGTATATGTCTTCCTCATAATTATTGGAATCTAGCTATTAATAATTTGACTTATCAAAATTATCATTCTAAATATGGAAGTATTGAATAAAAATAAAAGTAATTAGTTCATCTTCTAATTGAGACATATCATGAACGTGTGAACTAAATAATTGTAGTGTTTAACATTTGCCAAAATAATATCATTCCTTGATATAAGGCCATTCAATGTAAACAATATATACAATAAGTTTTGTTTTATTTAATTTCGTTTAAATAGTTTATTTAATAAAAAAACAATATATACAATAAGTTTTGTTTTATTTAATTTCGTTTAAATAGTTTATTTAATAAAAAAAACTTCAATAAAAACGGAAAAATATATTTTAGATATATTTAATAGTTGACTTTACATCATTATATATATATATATCATTTTATATGCATATTAGAATCATAAATATAATTTATATGATATTATAAATAATGATATATATTTATTCATAGATGATATTATTTACATGATATTATTTGAAGTAATTTATATATATATATATATATATTACACACATTGTTTAAATCATATCATAAATATATCAATTGGAATTGATAATCAAATTTGACTTACCATGTAGACAATAAGTGAATGTTTTTTGGTTATATCACTTTCTTATATATACACTCACATAGATCATTGAACATGATTTATTTATCCGTCACTCACACAATAAGTGAATATTTAAACACTCACTCACACACATTATTGAACATGATTTCACTACAAGAAATTCTCTCATAGACTACACCCCTAAGACATGTGTTTTATCAAAAAACCCTTGTCGTAGCTTAAATTGGCGTTGTCTTAGATAAAACCGTTGTCGTAGAGTACAAAAATGCTCTCATAGACAAGGGTTTTTCATTGGCGTTGTCGTAGAGGCGAAGTCGTAAGGTAAAATTGAGGCCTAAGACAACAGTGGTGACTTGAGGTTGTCGTAGATGCGTAGTCTTAGGTTAAAATTGAATCCTAAGACAACGCTTATGATATGAGGTTGTCGTAGAGGTGTAGTTATTGTACCCTAAGACAACGTTTATGATACGAGGTTGTCGTAGAGACGTAGTCATCGTACCCTAACACAATGGTAAATTTTTAGCGTTGTCGTAATATCATAATAGCGTTGTTGTATACTAAGTTAAAATTTATAAATTTTCTTTTATTACATTTACATTATATATGTAAAAATTTAAAAATTACTAAGGATATATAATGTAAAAATGGAAAATTACATAGGGTAAAAATTGAAATACAAACCCCCAAGTTGAAACCCTAGATCTCTCCCTCCACCCGCCGCCTCCAGCCGTCGCCGCCGCGCCTCCAGCCGTCGCCCAACGCCCCGCTCCCTCCTCCCCTCCAGCCCTCGCCGCCTCTAGCCCTCACCGACGCCTCCTTCCCACGCCTCCGCAGCCTCCCCCACCGCCTCTAGCCCCACCTCGTGCACCCACGCCACGGCCGTCTCACCCCGCGCACCCAAGTCGCCGACAGCCGCCTCTCCTCTCAGCTCTTGCATCGTCAACAAAGATGAAGAACCCTAAGCACTCTCATTCCATGCCAGCAGGAATTTCGCAGGCACTGGAAATTCGGAAGTGCTAGCTGCATTTCCCGCTTCGTGAATCTTCGTTTCATTTCTCCATTAATATCTGTCAAATTTGATGATTTTAGTCAGAAATCATTTTATCATGATTTACGCACTTCTGCGCAGAAATCTTACTTGTTGTTTTTCGAAGAATTCTTGCTTGTAGATGTTATTTCCTATTTCCATGGTTACTTTAATTTGAGCTCACTTGATTTAGGTATGCAAATATGCTGCACTGACAAAAGAAGAATGGGATGAACAATGCAAGTTATGGCCAACTTCCTTTCATCCACCTACCTAGTCAGTCATTGAAAATATCAATTAATCTTGTTTTGACATTTCTTTCAAAGTTTTAAGTTTCTTTCTATTGCAGCAATATTGATAGCAATATTAATCATCCCTGCGTTATCCTTTGGTCATCTGATGATTTGTTTTCTTTCAAATGATTCTATTTTGTGACTAGATTGTTTGTTTTTTGTGAATATGATGTACAGATAACGGTAGAGAGAAAAGCATTTTAGGATTTGATTCGTTGGGGATCTCCGGTGATTTTTGGAGATCATATTTGTAGCCATGGCTTCTTGATGGTTCTTGATGTTTTTGGATGGTTCTTGATGTAAAGGGTTCTTAGCATTGTACATGTAAATGGTTCTTGATATTTTTGGATAAAGTATTGTAATTTTGCTAGTGAAATTAGGATGTTTTGGATTTACTTTTGGCTTTACCATGTGATTAATGGATTTACAATGAATAGTTGTTGTATGAACTATTAGATAAATATTTTAATTTGATATGACTATATTTTGATTTTGTATATTTTGTTGAATTTTAATTTTTGTATATTTAGAATATCAACCAATATATAATAATAGTAAAATGCAAAAGTAAAAGACAACGGTTTTGACTGAATTAAACTGTTGTCTTAAATGTCTACGACAACGATTAAAAACCAAAAACCGTTGTGGTAGAGTCAAAGACAACGGCGGGACAACGGTTTTTAACCGTTGTCGTAAGGATCTACGACAACGGTTAAAAACCGTTGTCTATGAGCACATATCTTAAAACTGCCAACCTACGACAACGGTTTTTAACCGTTGTCATGCCGTTGTCGTAGAGGTCTACAACAACGGTTTAAAACCCTTGTCTATGAGCGAAATTTTTCCGACTCTACGACAACACCACCTACGACAAGGGTTTTTTTTTGCTACGACAAGGGTTTTAACCCTTGTCTATGAGCTTTTTTCTTGTAGTGTTTATTTATCCGTCACTCACACAATAAGTGAATATTTGAACACTCACTCTCACACATCATTGAACATGATTTATTTATCTTCTATTATTTATATAAATAAATCATGTTCAAATATTAGATGAAACAGTGTTTTCATTATCAAATTGAAAAGTATCTGTCTCTAATTTTAACTTGTCAAAAGCTTGGTTTAAGATATTAAAATGATTTTTTTAATCAAAAGTTCTTTTAGACTATATTTTATTCGAAAAAAGTGTTTGCAGAGCACCCATTTCTATTCATAATTAAGAAAAAGATTATTTTTCTACTAGATAATAGATAGTAATATGCATATCTACCGTAAATATTTCAACAATATTTCATCTAAATTATGGTAGGATAAAAAAAACACTATAGAAAAAAATTAATTTTATTTAATTACCTGTGGGCTGTGTGGTATAAAGAATTAGGGGAATTCTATACACACCCCATCAAATTCTAAACACACCCCAATTACTAAACACACCCACAATTAAATACTTACAACTTAAATATTTCTAAACACACCCCTTTACTTTACCACTTTACCCTTTAATTAAAAAATATATCTAATACAAATATTATACTAAACACACCCCAATAAAATACACACCTCAACCCAAACCCATCTCTCTCTCTCTCTAGCTCTCTCTCTCGATCGTTCTTCTTCAACCAAATTCGAAGAACAACGGCCGAAAATCACCAAATTTCAACCAATTCTTATCGTTCAACATCAAGGCCACTTTGAATAGAAGCATGGAGAGGACGCATAGACCTCCGGGTGATTGTCGTGAGTTTCTTTCGATTCTTAGTTTTTGTTTTATAAGTTTAAGTTCTTGTTATCTTCAAGTGTAGATGAGTTTATGAGTTAAATTGCATATAGATTAGGGTAAAAGCATTGCAAAAAATTCTGATTGGTGTTGAAAATTGCGTGAAAATGGACCTTGAAATCGATCTCGCTTCGACCCTGGTTTTTCGAAAACATCTGAAGCCATTAGACCAGAACTGGTCGAAACCTCTCAAGCAGCATCGACCAGTATTGGTCGAAGCTTGTTGAAGACCAACGACCACAACTGGTCGAATTCTTCGAGGTAGCTTCGACCAGAAGTGGTCGAATTATCCTGAAGATGCACGACCACTACTGGTCGAAGCTTCCTAGCTTTTGTTTATGTTTTTGATATTCAACAACTGTTCGTATATTCTTAATTTTTATTCTTATGATGAATATTGCAGACCAAACTTATACGAGAGTGAGACCAACTGCCTCTAATAGAAGGCGTCAAGCTTTTCAGGAGGAGGAGGCGCCCGTTCACATTCCCGAGCTTATGGTTCCTACGCTTGAATGGAATGTTGGCGGTGATTCTGAGTACGTCGATGAGCCTCAATTTCAGCCTGAAACTGAGCCTCAATTTGAGGCTGAACCTGAGACTCAATTTGAGCATGATGTTGAGACTCAAAACGATATGGTGGAAGGTGAAGAGCCACAAGACGATGAGGAAGCTGAAGATGATGATATGTTGACCGGGCCTTATCCCGGTGGTCCAGTTGATCCCCGTCTCATCCCGAGTTTTAAGACTCATGTGGCGTACGGGATTTGGGACGGGATTGAAAGACCCATCCTTAAATGCTGGTGTCATACTTAAATGCTTGTGGGGAGAGATGACGATTACATTGGACGACGTTCTTTGTTTGACGGGGTTGCCAGTCAGTGGGAGGACAGTGGCCGTCGAGGAAAGTCGCGGTCCAGTTGAGAGACCAGGCCATATAGTCTCTAGGTTATTGGGCGTCCCCTACACTGAGGCACAGGAGGCTATCTTCGGGCAAGCTGGGGCTTCTGTCAAACTTGAGTGGCTGAGATCACGATTCAGCCAGGCCGCCTATACTGATGATGAGGAGATACGTGTATGTGACGTGCGGGCGTACTTGTGGTTTGTGCTCGGATGCACAATCTTCTCCGACAAGAGTGGCACTCGTGTGGACACAAAGATTTTACACCTCTTGGAGCGGGTCGATCATATTCACCAGTATGCTTGGGGAGCAGCTGCGCTTGCATATCTATATCGGCAGCTCGGCCTCGCATCTCGTAGTGGTGTACGTCAGATTTGTGGTTATCTGACGTTATTGGAGGTTTGTTCGCTTGTTAGACTACCACTTTTTTTACGCACAATTTCAACCTACTTTGTGAAATACTGATTTTAAGTTGTGACTTTTTATTTACAATATAGGCCTGGATCTATGAGCACTTTCCCTTCACACGTCCCACTCACAATGTCCGATACGAGGAGGGGGATCCATTTGCTGTGAGGTGGATCCAAAGATCACGCTCTGGAGGCACTATGGATCGTGTGTCTGTCCTACGTGAGATGTTGGACAACATGTCCATGCACGAGGTTCGTCTTTTTCATTTTACATGATTGTTATTGCTACTGTGGGCCATTTTCATACACTAATATTTCATTTTTCGAATAGGTTAACTGGATGCCATACTCGACTTGTAGGCGGGTATATCCTCGTGACGACGTCGCCTTCTACCAAGGGTGTATTCGTGCTTTCGACTGTGTGGAGCCATATCATCCAGACAGAGTGCTCCGTCAGTTTGGATATGTCCAGACAATCCCAGAGTGGCCCATCGTGCCTAGTGTCGTCCGAAGAGGAAACACTGGGCAGAAGTACAAGGTCACGTATGACGTCTTGGGCAACTACTTTCGTCAATGGCGCAACCACGTTCTAGATCAAAGGGCCAGGGGCAACCTCGCACATCCTCCTTGGCAGATGGTGCCAGACTACTTGACTTGGTACAATGAATTCTCCCACCCCATTGTCCAGAATCCGATTAACTCGTCGACTGCCATTGGGACTACCTCGACGCATGTAGGACCCCAGCCGTGGGACATGATCCGGGATGCTATAGGTATCATGACTCCGGTATATCAGCAATACCATGGTCACGAGGAGGACTTGGACATGTCTGTGGTGTGGCCCGCTTTTGTTGGGGCGTATCAGGCGTTGAACATCCAGGATGATGCCCCGGAGTCCTCTGCAAGGGCATCAGCTCGTAGACCTCGTCGAGGAGGCAGATAGATTTAGTAGACTAGACTTTAAATTTTAACGTTTAATTCCTAGTTCACCTTTGAAATGTGACTTTTCATAGAAGAATATTATAATGCATTCAAGTTTAAACATCTGAGTCTGATTATCTCGTTCGATTATTTACGTAAAACTTAACGATCTTAACGGATCGTTACCCAAAATGGAAGAAACTCCACTGTTCGACCACCACTTGTTGAAAAGAATAGAACATTTTCGACCAGAACTGGCCGAAAGTGTAATTAAACACTCGGCCGATTATGGTCAACGTTTCTTCATTCACTTCGGCCAGTACAGGTCGACGCATGTGAAGTGGTCTCGGCCAGTTGTGGCCGAATCTCTCCTAGAAATTTCACAAAGTTGTGGTCGAACAGTAACAATCCAAAAGCAAATTGAAAAACGAAAATCATGAAATGTCCACAAAACCCACCTGCACAAGTGTACTAGTAATAAAAAAGCAAGTAACTCTGTTTCGACGAATTTTAGTTACATTAATTTACAAAATTTATGAAGTTTAGTTACAGTAATTTACAAAATTTACGAAGTTTAGTTACAGTATTTTACAACTCCAAATCATCTACAATTCGTCAATCCAAATGAACTATGTTCACTCTGGCCGAAGAGCTACCACTCCGAATGTCCGATGCATACTTCATGATTCGGTGCTTGTAAATTTCGGACCAACCGGATGCACAATCACGTCGTTGCCCAAACCACCCTTCAATGATGGGAGGTAACGGTGTCTCCCCATCCAAATTCACCTAACAATAACATTAAGCAAATTTAGGACTATAACATCATTAGTGTGAAAACAGTAAAATGTCGAAGATTACCACAATCCAGTGGTTGTTCCCAACGAGGGCCATGCATATTAGGTTCAGATTCAATGGCACCTGCGATCTTATTGGTAGGATCGTCACACAAAGTTACGGAGACAAGTGGACAATGGGGACGTTGTAAGCATTAGCCACAAGATATGTCATCTCTGGGAATGCCTACCAATGATTCACATCATATGTGGATGGTTCGAAGCAATGCAAGTTGTTGAGGATTTTCGAAGTCCGATCTCGCACCCCATTAATGCATTGGTACAATCCTTAGTAATCTTTTAACTCTCGGATGAGCTCACTTCGTACTTAGGGCCAGGAATTCTCGCCTAAGCCAATTGCATTGGCGAGACATCTGAAACCACAATGACCATCTCCCACGGGGTTTTTTATACTCTCCACATGCTTGTGGAATATGGATGGAAGTTGGGCAATGAGTACGTCGTCCCCGAGCTTATGGACTGATCGACGTCTCACAAGCTCTTTCTTTAAATTCATCATGGTGAAGCACGGTTTTCCCGGGGCCATATCCTCTAAGTAGACTTTCTGCTCTTGAGATGGGGAGTTACTATCATGACATGATGGAATTATCTCAAACAGACTTGGATTGCGCTTCGTCGAGGAGGATGATTTGCTTTTCGATTTGCTCGGCCTACCACGGGGACGAGCGACCTCGACTGGCTCTTGTAATGTGCTCATGGTGGGCATGTGGATCTCACGAAGTCTTTTGAACAATAAGGATTTTTCTGCTTTAGAGGCAGATTTGTACATCTCCAATAAGTTGTCAACACTTTCATCCCAACGATTAGTTGCATGTTCATCTATAGTCTCCTCACTCCTTGAGGGCTCACAATCCAACTTTGTCCAATAAGGATCAATCATCTCAAGTTGGATGACTTGGTGATCTCGTTTCAACTCCGCAAGCTCATGTGCACAAGGCAAACCACAAGTCATCCTCAACACACAACCACACATTAGAGGGTCGACACCACAACTGTCAACCCCTTTCATCTCTTCAAACATCAAGGCAAGGGCGTGATGAGACACAAGTCCTCGAATGTTCTTGAAAATAGGTAAGCAATACCGATGTGGCACCACATTAAGGCTCTTCTCGAACGAGGCCTTGATTTGCGTGTGAGATGTGGTAAACAAGTTATGTATTCTCTCCCAAGAAGTCTCAAAGTTTGATTGACTTGTGCCCAATTGTCTTTTGAGTTTCGCATGTGCACTCTCAGCCCTATGAATACATAACATAAGATATTAAGTAACGTCATAATATCAACAATCACTTGAGTTAAATATTCAAGTCAAGTAATAATAACACATGACGTACCTGTTGCTTGTTGTATTTTGATAATGCATCACCTTGTTTGTCCAACATAGCACAAACCTCTCCTTATATGGCTCAATCCAAGTCTTCATGCAATACGTCACGGCACGGGGCACATCTGCATAGTCAACGTGGAACCTCCTCAGCAGCTCAGTGAATCGGGGTTCATCCTCAGCAGATATCAGAATATTCCATGCGTGAATGAAACACTCCCACTTGTCGGCCCTACCAAATAGTGGTCGACATTTGGCCAGGACATTTTTATTAATGTGTCATCTACAAAGCAAATGTGTAGAAGTGGGGAAAGTCACGGCAAGGGCATTCATGAGGGCAATCTCCCGATCAGTTACTATCACATTTGGTACTACATCATCGATCATTAGTACCTTGAGTGTAGTGAGTGCCCACCGATAGTTCTCCTCATGCTCCTTCTCCAAATACACATAGGCCACAAAATACGTGATGTTTGTGGAGGTAACACCAACGATCTCTAGGAGGGGCATTTTGTACCTATTAGTCTTGTAGGTACAATCCATTAAGAGCACGCTCAGAAATGCACGCAACAACTCTACAGTTGTAGGATGAGTGTAGAAGAGATCGATGACCCTATCTGTACCTTCGCATCTCCTATTCAAGTGGTAGTACCCCCCATCCTTCAATTTCCCCAACAAGTATTGCATCTGATTTCGTCCTCCATGCTCTACAACTTTATTCTTTTGACGAGCATTATATAGTGTCTTCAATGTAGACTCATTTTCCTTAAAAGATTGCTTCAAGATGCTCAAAACATCTTTGGGCTTTGCTCGGTTCAGTAAAAGGTCACGAACAAGCTGATCCTCAGCAGGTGTTAGTCGACCTGCAAATGAATGTCCGACCAAATGCCTGCCCATTGGGTGATTATGCAAACCACACAAGACCTCTAAGCTCCAATGTCCGAGCTCATTCACCTGCACTCCTTTTAGCATGAAAGGGCAGTCACATTTTTTGGTGCCGGTGTTTCGTGAAGATACCGGCTGCTGCTCAACGGAGTCCTGCTTGTTTGACCCCAATCTCTTCTTTGGTGGCCGATACTTACCACCTCGCTCACATCCCAAAAACACTCTAGCTCGCCGGCCACCTTCACCACTGTCATTCCGTCTAATAAGGACAACCATTTTGAGACGTATTCCAACCTTGGTGGCCCAACTAACCATTTCCTCACGACTCTCAAAAATTTCAGTCATCACTAACTCCGCCGAGAAATCAATAAATTGATACATTGGATCATCATTCGACTCTTGAGGTTGGTTAATAATACAGATTGGATCGGTTCGGCCAAAACACATTGAAAATACAGATTTCGGCTGATTCTGGCCGAAATCTTCTTACAGGCTTTGGCCACTACAGGCCGATGTATTGGGTTACGCTTCGACCTGTACTAGCCGAAATCTCCTTAGCTCATTCGGCTAGTACTGGCCGAACCAGCCATAGAAATTTTAGCCTGTTCTTTTCGTTGCGAAGTCACGAATTTCAAAATTTTCATGAACTATTACCTACTTTTAGAGCAAAATAAATCGGTAGAAACGAAGTTTACAACTTACAGTATCCATAATGACGAGTTCTTCTTCGTTTTCTTTAACTTTAACAAGTGTATGATTTATTGGAGGATTTCTTCAACTACGTTAATGGAGTTGCAATTAATGTGTATGGGATGTTGAGGAAGAATAATGTTTTTTATGCAATGGGGTGTGTTTAGTAGATATAGGATGGGGTGTGTTTAGTAGATATATGATGGGGTGTGTTTAGAAAATGTTATTTTTATAATATCTTTTTTTTCAAATGATTAATAAGGGTATTTAAGTCTTTTTGTAATTTTTTTCATTTTGCATTAAATCAATGGAGTGTGTTTAGAATTTATTGGGGTTTGTATAAAATTAGCCAAAGAATTATTATGCCAAAATTGCTGCGACCTTACAAAGATTCCGAGAGTGACGTGTCACAAGGTGATTGAAAGTACCCGCAGTAGTGTGCCGCAGCGGATTAAAACCCTTCACCACCTCCAAAGTAATAAGCAATCAGTTTCACTTCACTCCCCACTTCGACCAAAACCTTCTCTCTCTCTCTCTCTCTCTCTCTCTAGAGCAATGGATTTTCTCACTCTCTTCTGCACCGCCTCTCTGGTCGCTGGCGGCGGCCTGTATTGGTTCCTGTGCATTCTGGGCTCGGCCGAACAGAAAGGGAAGCGCGCCGTCCACCTCTCCGGCGGCTCCATCGACAAAGAAAAAGTGCAGGACAAATACGACCAGTACTGGTCCTTCTTCCGCCGTCCCAAGGAAATCGAGACGGCGGAGAAAGTCCCGGCCTTCGTCGACACCTTCTACAATCTCGTCACCGACATCTACGAGTGGGGTTGGGGCCAATCCTTCCATTTTTCCCCCTCAATTCCCGGAAAATCCCACCGCGACGCCACTCGCGTCCACGAAGAAATGGCCGTCGATCTCCTCAACATCAAGCCCGGATCTCGAATTCTCGACGCCGGCTGCGGCGTCGGCGGCCCGATGCGCGCGATCGCAGCCCATTCGGGGGCCAACGTCGTCGGAATCACCATCAACGAGTACCAGGTCAAACGGGCCCGGATGCACAACAAAAAGGCCGGGCTGGACAAGCTCTGCGAGGTCGTGTGCGGCAACTTCCTCCAGATGCCGTTCGACGACAACTCCTTCGACGGCGCCTACTCCATTGAAGCCACCTGCCATGCGCCCAAGCTCGAGGAGGTCTACAGCGAGATCTACCGGGTCCTAAAGCCCGGCTCGCTCTACATATCCTATGAATGGGTGACTACCGAATTGTACCGTGGGGACGACCCGGAGCACGTGGAGGTGATCCAGGGGATCGAAAGAGGCGACGCATTACCGGGCCTGAGGAGCTACAAGGACATCTCTGAGACAGCCATGAAAGTGGGCTTTGAAGTGGTCAAGGAAATCGACCTTGCTAAGCCCCCGGCCAAGCCCTGGTGGACTCGGCTCAAGATGGGCCGGCTCGCCTATTGGAGGAACCACATTATGATCACAGTCCTAGCCTGGCTTGGAATCGCCCCCAAGGGCGTGGTGGACGTGCACGAGATGCTCTTCGTCACCGCTGATTACCTGACTCGAGGGGGGGAGACTGGGATCTTCACTCCAATGCATATGATTCTCTGCAGAAAGCCCGAGGTTAACCCCGATTCCGGCCCTCATTAAGATTTGTTCTTGTGGGAGCTTTGCTCATGGTGCTTGTTCTTGCTAGTGTTTCACTTTGTTCTGAATTGAGGTATTGGATGATTATTTAACAGTTGTATGCTTCTTTGAACTGGAATTTCTTGCCTTTACACAAGTTTTAGGATCTGGTTTCTGCTTTGTTTATTGCTAATGGTTGAGGTTGGAGTAGATTGGAAGTATAATGAAATTTTGATTGTTTCCTCTTAACTTAATGGGAGAAAGTTTCTCAATTTTTGTAATCTTGATCTTCAGAAAGGTTGAATCTTGTTCGTAAACTTGTTATTTCCAATAGCATCTTCGATGTTCTTGAAAAGGCAAACAAGCTCACATAATTGAGATGCAAGTGATGCATAAATGATGACATTTGAAAAAATGGAAGTTCTTGATTTGTATAGTTTGAGCAGGACCATTAATCTGATATGTGAGGCAATGCTGGTGCTTAATTGCTGTAAATTGTCCTTTAGTGATGTGTTATAGAGTGGGCATAGCACATGAAGGCATTAGCTGTACAATAATCGAAGTGGATCTTGCTGGTAGATGGCTCTTATAAGGTCGATTTGATGTCCTTCACCTATCTCATCATGTAGTCTTTGTAAGTAGCTATACTTAGGAAGAATTTCTTTTAAGATTAAGATCATAGTTGAGGCAAATTGATGGGCCCGAGTACAGGTTATTACCACGATAAATTGGTCATTGGTTAGATAACCCTTCACCAGATTGAGGTGGAAAACGACGTTTCAAGGCCTTAAGCTTATATCCCTTTAGTTATCTTGTTGTTTATAAGACCGTATTTAATATTTTACGCTTTTATGCATTACAGAGTTACAATCCTGCCCTTATCTCGGGATGAAAAGATGAAGTTTTTTTTTCCTCGAATGCATACAGGAAATCTATTCATATTGAATCCTTGGCTCTTGAGAAATGGTCTTCTATGCTGTGTTGAATATAGCAGCATGTTTTCATGTCTCTTCATCTACTGTTAAATAATTTCACCTGGTTTTTCATTTATCGATACATGATACATCTCACATGTTTGTTTGTACTGGGATCTGTTTCGTTGAAGTAATGAAACATAAGATGAAACAGAATATGCTGCATTCATTGTTTAATTTTGTCATGAATCTGGTGACACATGCGCTTAGATCTTGGTTGAAATATTTAATTGTTATTTGATCAGATCTCTATGCTCTTCTTTGTTGTAAAGGTAGCTGATTCCATCTGACATTTGTAACTTGTTTTATTAATGTGAGCATCACCATTGTCACTCAGGTATTGTCATTTTTAGGACTGTAAACGAATCGTTAAAACGTTGCACAAGATTTGACCTTTATGACGAGTTTCTATTATCATCTTATGAACCAAGTTCGAACTAAACTTGTTTAACATGATAGATGAGTTAAAAGTTCGAATCATGCTTGAACCGAAAGAAAACTCAAACGAACCGGAGTTTGAGTTGTTCTTGCTCGACTCGATTATGTTCGATTACAACGCTTAAAAAACAAGAAAGTTTGAATCAAAAGAAGAGGTGTATACCCTTGTAATTTCCATGTGAATGTTGGAAGAGGGGGTATAATTGTTCTCTTGAGATTTTAAGATAATGGATTAAATAATTGTTAGCATAATTAAGCAGAATTTAAAAGATTTTATGTGTGAGCTGTTTTTTGTTGTTAATTTTGTCCTCATTTTAGCTATGCGACAAACCCCATCGCAACATCTGCCGAATTTCATGCTGCCCTTTTTTTTTTTTGTTCTTTATAATAGTCATTGTGCGTGTTGAGACTATGCAATGGACGTTTCGAAGTTTTTTTGTTATAGATTAAGAAATTGGTGTTATTTTGAAATTTTTGTCATGGATTAAGAAATATGAAACTTGAACATTTACTACTCAAGGAATTTATAATTTAAATATGAAAGCAAAATTTTTGTGGAGGCTCCCAGTTTTCTTATTAGCATTCCGGTGGTGATTGTAATTCCTTAAGTTAATTAATAAATTATTTTCATTCTAAAAAAATGAAAACCAAATTAGATTAATTCCTTAAGAAGTATCATTTACAATCTGTGAATCTTGGTAAAGGAATGTACTTAGGAATAATCTTAAAATTACAATAAAAAAATCTAAAATGATGCTTAGTTTGAAGCATAATTTAGACTTCAAAAAGCTACTTAATACTTGGGAAAACTTACGAAGATGTCCCAATATTTAGGAGAATACGAGGTTCTAATTGGAATAAAATCAGTAGCACTTCTTAGTAGTGAATAACCAAGAGATAAATTGTAGCAAAATTTAACTATTAAAGCAAAATTAATTTGATATTTAGACCAAAATGGTTCTTTCAATGCTCTTGGGTTTAAGTTTTCTTTACATATCTCTACTCACATTAACTTTAAGCGTGTTTGAAATTCAGATCAAGGGAGTGTTTGGCTAAGCTTATTTTTAGAGCTTATAAATTATCATATCTTATAAGATGTTTTTAGAACTTATAAGATGTTTAATTTAAGTTTAATATAAGTTGTTGAAGTATTTGGGTAAATAAGATGGTGGAGCTTATAAGTTGTTAGTAAGGGCATTTGTGTAATTTCAATGATTAAATTGGAAGGTGTTTTGAAAAATAAGCTCTTATTTTAGAAATAAGTTAGGATTTCCCAACTTTTAAAAAAATAGCTTATAAGCTCCTTACATCTTATAAGCTCATAAAATAAGATCTTATTTTAAAAGTTAGTCAAACACTTTTGAGGAGCTTATAAGCACTTAATATCTTATAAGCTTTTTTAAGGAGCTTATAAGCTTAGCCAAACACCCTCCAAGTCTCATGGTCCAATTTGCTAGACTTTTGACTTGATCGTCAAGAGTTAGAATCCAGCCACACAATCTCCATTTTTTATAAAAATGAAATACAAACTCCTGATATACATATCAATGATTTATTTGTTTGTTATTTACATCAACTTTAGACGTAGATCAGATCACGGTGGTGACCACAACAACAACGACTATTCCAAGATCATAATTTGCAAATCGAATTAATTACAGAGAATGAAGCAGTCCTATTAATGTGTCCTGAACTGATGTATTAAATATCTAACATATCTATTAATTTCACGTTTCATATGATGAGAGGATTTGATCATTATACGTCATGGATATTTTATCATTTTGTGAGAAGGTTAAGGAATGGAATGAAAGTTAGTTGTGAGAATAATGATTGGAACAGGGTGTAAGCAATTATATGATCATGTTATTACAACCATATTCTTCAAACAACCCTATATCTGTCATAACTAACTAAGTCTCCTCATCAAATAGGATCTTAACTTATCATAATACAATAATTATAAGTACAACAAATTAAATTCAACCCTCATTCTTTCATGTTCATCCCCACCGCAGATTTTGGATTTGCTATTGCTACATGCTCTTCACTATGCAAAATCATACATACATATTATATATATATATATATGTACACTATTATCTACATGATTAATAATTAAGATTGATTTGATTGCTTAATTGACAAGTGTCCTTCAACCTCACTCATCTTCATTTCAATACTAACAATATAATACATACCAGATAATGTGTATTATTGATGTTAGAACAATTCATGATCAAATAATGTTGTATCACAACATCCTAGAATAAAGGTTATACAATTTGAAGTAATAATTACAACAAGGGAGAAGAATTCAAATAAATCATTCATGTTAGCTCTGGGTAAATATATCCCACTTTAATATTCTTAGGTAACATTTTAAAACCTCTAAGTACATATAAAACCATTTAGGATTTATTTATAATATAATACATTAATAATGTTGTAAAATTAAAAATATTTGACACTTCTTTTTTCTTTTTCCACCTCTTACATATTTAAAACAGTTAAACTTTTTCATGAAAGCATAGATATAATAGATTATTTTATACATGTGTGAATATATATTATTAAATAATTATGATCATTACACATTTTTTTCTACTTTTGAAGACAAACTATTAAGCAATTAGGTATATTTGAAATAACAATTTCATTATGATATTAGAAATATCATGTTTTAATTTAAATACAACTTAAACCTTCATATTTATATATGTATACATGATTGAATATATAACTATATATATATATATATATATTAATAGGAAAATTAATTCTACATATATTTTGGCCAAATTCAATCTAAATCAATATTAACAAAACTCAATTATTCAATCCAAATAGTCAAACGACCAAAAGAGAATGTTTTATTTAGCACATTGTTTAAAAGTCAAAAGAATTTATGGTAAGAGTGAATATTATCCACCTATACTACAGTACCTATAATATTTATCCTTTTATAACACTCAATATAACAATACATATTTTTCTACCACAAAACATAAATAATAATTTTCAACTACCACAATTACAACTATTCCTTTTGACCTTTTCACAACCTTCCAAATTCCACAAACTTCCAAAAAATATTTACAACAAAAAATTTTCATCTTCCACATCATATGATCATTATACCCTAAATCATCATTAATTCAATTAATATCAGGCCCAACATGCTTCTGTAAAATTAATTAACCATTTGGAATTCATACTTTTCTTTGACCAGAACAGCACCGGGCGAGATAGTTTACAATACCACCAGTTGGAAGATTACTGCCCCCAAACCATTTTACGAACAGCTCCTCACTGTTCAACTTCAATCCTCAGTGAAGATGGTCTGCAAGTTATCCAGCTCATTCAGCAACTACCTAGCACAACCTTGGTTTGTTTCCTACACCAAGTGTACAAGGTGATCCTTCCAAATGATGAATAAATCAAACGGAAAACACGTTGAAGCAAAAGCCTCTTTTATTAAGAATTAAAAATATTTGTTACATATCTGTAATCTCCTTTTGGGAGGAGAATACTAACTTAGCCTCTCATGGAGAAGACTATTACTCGTATGCACATATACTAGAAAAACTCAGAACACTCAAAATAATACAAAAATGTTTTTATTTTGAAGAAAACTAGGGAGAATGATCGATGTCCTTAGCTTCCTTCTGCCTTGCTTATTTATAGGCGAGAATCCGGACGTGAAGTGCGGATTCCAAACTTGTTTTAGCCATCTGTCCTCTTTTCCTAGTGGATCCTCCACCGAGTGAGTGCTTGCCAGCTTTTTCTTCTCGTGACTCATCCCATGTGAAGTTGTCGGGGAATCTTCTTTTTTTTTCCCGTGACTTTTCGCATGTGATGCTTGTGGGGCGTGACTCAGCCCATGTTACCTTTGTCGGGGAATCTTAGAAATTTGGCCTTCGTGGTCCCCGCGAATAACTTTTCTTTTGGGAAGACCCTTTGTCCTTGTCCGCCCTGCTCTCTCGTCGGTCGGGTTTGGGTCGGAATCCTTTCTCAAACTCAGGTTCTTTCTGATCTGGGCATGTTGGACATACTTGATCTATCCATCGGCCAACATGCTCCATATTACAGAATTTCCGACAGGTTTCTTTACTTGTCGGAAGCTTGTTTTCCCAAAGGATCCTTCTATTTGTTTCAAAAAGGTCCTCTGCAAAGCCTGTGGTTGTTCCTGATCATCGAATTCAGGAGAAAAGATCCATTCGCTGAATTCTGAAAGAACTTGAGAGGGTACTTGACTTTGTCCATTTCGGTTAGACAAACCCATAGTTCCCATGCTCGTCGGGTAGAAGCTTCGTCTTCTGAAAATGCTCCTACCAAAATCGGAGTTTCTTCCGGAGAAGTCGTCTTGATGGTTTTCAAGGCGTTTCCGTCAGGTCTCTACCAGCTTGATGTAATGAAAAGTTTCATGCAAACCCTTCTTTGTTGGTTCTGGAGCTGCACTAAAGAAATACAATTCCAGAATATCACCTCTGGCCAAATGTGAATTATTGGCCCAAGTCTCGTGCACCGCTATCCCAATCCATTTCGGCAGTTTTGAAATTTCGGGGAATCCTGGTGAGACGGTATAGATTGAAGCAAGAGCTCCAAAGTTATACCATTCATGTACTTCGTTTGGATGACTTACTGGTTTCATCCAAACTCTTGGATATTTTCCAGAGACATCCACAATTGTTCTCTCCAGATTGATACCCATTCTTATGACCAGCTTCTACCATTGCTTTTGGTAAATCTACATAGGAGAAACTATAATCTCGTCAGTTTGAACCTTAGTTTTGCCAGTTTGTGGCCTAAGGTTCAACTCTCCCTCTTTAACCCCAGAGGTGCTGGGTTGATTTGAAGACTCGGGTTTTGACACCGGAGTTTCAACCTTCGCTACAGTTTGTACATCCTCGGGGAATGCCTCATCTACAGCACTTGTAGTTATGGTATTTGAATCCATAACTTCTGGGTTAGAGACCTGTTTTCTTATTTCCCTCTTTTGCATCGTTGGAGATGCAGCCTAAAAGATAGGCCCCTGTAGCACTGTGAACAATTGTCCATGTGCGTACTGACATGCTCGCATTAGATTAGAGACGGATCTCTGATCAGCCTGTTGAAGTCGTCCAACAACTTCTGCTTTGATACATAAAGCATCAAAGCCTTGTTGTAGGCTCTCCAGGTTTTCCCTGAGATGCCTGACTCGTTTGAGGACCTCGTCAGCGACGTGTCCTTCCATCTCGTGTCAAGAAATCTGCAAGAACATTTTCATGAGATTTCACAATGACAATATCATAATCATAATATTGACATTCAGCCTGTCATCTAAGTCGTCTAGCATTTTCTGGTTTAGATTCAATTTTGTTTTTTAGAAAAGTTTTGACGCTTGAATTATCAATCTTCAAGATGAACTTCTTAGTCAGTAAGAATAAAGATCATTTTTTGAAAGTCTTTCTGACTACAAAGAACTTCTTCTCGTTGATATGTCATCGATCTGCTTCACTGTCTGTGAATAAACTGCTGCAGTATCTGCATGGCATTTCTCCAGTTGGTGTAGCCTTCATAAGGACTGCTGCCCACCAATAATCACTGGCGTCTGTGTAGAGAACCAGTTCATCCTCGTCTTGAGGTATAGCAAGTTTTGAAAGTTATTGACAAACCTCCTTAAGTTGCTTAATCCCCTCTTGGTGTTCATCTTCTCATTTGAATATTGTGTCTTTTTTCAATAATGGGCTAAACACATTCCTGTAATGTGTCAAATTGTTAATGAACATTCCGGCGAAGTTAACAACCCCAAGAAAACTCTGAAGTTGTTTCTTGTCCTTGAGGGTAACTGGAAATCCTTGTATCTTTTCCACGATGTGGCTCTGCAAGATGATTCCAGATTCGTCGATCTCAATTCCAAGGAATTCGATCTGTCTTGTAGTAATTACTGTCTTCTTTTCGGAAAGCACTAATCCTTCTTTGTGACAAACATCTGAAAATATTTTCAAATGCTTGAGATGTTTTTTCACGTTCTTGGATGCGATGAGGATATCACCGATGTACACGAACATGAAACTGAAATAATCTTTAAAAAGATTATCCATCTTTCTCTGATATATATGGGGAGCGTTCGCCAATCTCATGGGCATTACGTTCCAGATATAATGTCCTTGTAGTGTAGAGAAAGCTATAAACTTCTTACTTTATTCCTTCATCTTAATCTGGTAGAATCCAGACTTACAATCGAATTTAGAAAATACCTTGGCACTTCTGATGCAGTTGACCAGATGTTCTCTACTCGGGATGTAGTATCCATCGAACTCCAAGATGTTATTAATCCCTTTGTAATTAATAACCAATATTGGCTTTCCTCTTTTGATTTCTCCATGATTCCTTACAAGGAATCCCGGGTTGTTGTATGGAGAAACTCCTGGTGAGATCAACTTAAGGTCCAGATGTTCCTTAAGTATCTTCTACATATCCTTACGATCCTCTTGGTTCATAAGGATTGGTTTGTATCTTACTAACTCGTGTTCCTTTCTGGGTTTAACCTTTTAAGGATGCTTTGAGCTTGTTCTTGTTCCACCATGCCAAAGGATTTCCATTGTAATTCCTTTGGATCTACTTCTTGATATCTTCGAGTGAAATATGTTCATCAATAGAAATCTCACTCAATGAATTCTCCAATAGGCTTCTCCATAATTCTGAAATTGCCTCTGGAGGTAATTGTTCTTCTCCTTGTACTCTGAATGAATACAAGATATTATCTCATCTCTTTGTACCTTTTGTCTTTAGACCATATTGTCGATAGGATAATAGTGTGTTGCCAAATCTCCTTTTATCTGCCATTTTTGGATTTCGAAGTTTAGCTTCATCACCACGCTTGCTGCGAAAAGTGACAGGCATTTTTCTGTAGAATGTCTCTCGTAGTCTTTGGACAATAATCTTATGATCACATAAGGTTGTGAAAATAAGTCTTCTTGTCTCATTTTCCTGTGTAAAACGCTTGAATGTTTGTAGGAAGTTATTACCTAACAAAACATCTGCTCCTGTATCATGGAAATAGATTGGTGGGCTCTTTACTTTGTACCATTGGGTATCGTCTGCTCCTCCAATCATGATTTCCGCTTCCTTAATTCCTCGATTAAGGATAAGAATCCTTTTAGAGAAATCTCTTCCTGCGATAGCTGGTAGATCTTCTTCAATTTCTTTAGGGAAAACTTCCTGCTTTGCAGTACATATTCCAGCGCCTGAGTCCGCATAGGCAGCGAAATATTCGGCCTTGTATTCATCATATATCATTCTGATATAAATGTATATAGAGAATGGGCTCGTGGTCATCTGATTCTGTATCTTTTATCTGCCACTGAGAACTCCATTCCATCTTGTAATCTTTCCCAAGGTTTATGATCCTCGAGAAATTCGATCCCCAGTATCATCTGATCAGGGATCCTTCCTACAATTCCCCTGATAGTCAGTTCAATTTCACCCATTTTTAGGTTTCCTTGAAATTTTTGACTATCGGTTGTTGGAGGTAATACAGGACATTACAAGGGAATATATTATCCCGTTGAGTAATATCGAATATCACTTCAACTCCTCTCCATCCTTCCGGGCACTTCAGCTCTCTTTGTGTTTTGAAAACATCTGGGATTCGCTGAATCGTACTCGGTCTCTTTTCTTCCCAACTGCTGCTGCTCATTAGCCTGTCTTGTTGGAAAGACATCCGTCTTGGCTCAATTCTGAGACTTTGGCTTCTATTGAAAACGGGTTGATCTTGTATTCTCATATTCATCTCCTTTATAGTTGGAGTTTCAATGATTCTTTTCTCAAGAATACATCTGAATGATGTGTATTCGAGAGAGCATAGGAAATCTTGTAGGTGATCGAGTAGGGTCGATTCCCTTCTTTCATCAGATCATTTCTTTTGAAATCTTGATGAAGGGTTAAGATTGTGTTGAAGTCTCGATCTCCAAGATTGTATGCAATTCTAGGATAGACATTAAATGCCAATTTTCCTGCATACAAATTTCCTGTAACAGCTCCAAGGCTTGAATCCTTGAGATTTGAGATTCGCTTGTCCAAAATTGCAAGATTGAGTGGCGAATCAATTCCTTCTTTAAAGGTTGCTTTAATAACAACTCTTATGGCTCCAATGTGAATCCATGGGAGTGTATTTGCAACTTCTCTCTTGACTCTGCTTTTGATCTCCTGAATTTCTTTATAAGGGACCAATTGCATCTCGATCAAGTTACTAGTGAATTCCATTGGGATGGCAAATTCTCCAGTAGTCACTCTGTGGATAATTTGGTGTTTTCGGCTGCGAAATACAATCTTATCCAATGTTTTTTCCATAGCTCCAATGGTAAAACCATCGTACATTTAGAGCTTTGGATCTTCTTTCATAATCCTCATTAGAGTCTTATGAGACACTGTAGTGTGGGAGAGGAATCCTGACATATCCTCTCCCACCATTGATTGAATAATTTCTTCTTCACTCTGATTCTGAACTGGATTCACTTCTATCCTCAGAATAGATCTCTTCTTTGTAAATGCTTTCATCTGAGGGTAGATCCTCAAATTGATACACTTGTATGAGATCTTGATAGTAGACAGCTTCTTCGAGTTCGGGTGTCACCTCGAATTATCTAATTCATCGTTTCTGATTTTCTGGGCAATCTGTTGAGATATGCCCTCTTGCCCCACGTCCAGCAATTGCAATCTTTAAAACTTTCATTAGCTCTGGTGTGAGCCCGTCTGAAAGTTCTCCTTCCTGTGGTTCTGCTGGAACTTCCTTGATTTGAGCCTGATGAAAAGGCTCTACTCTTGTTTGGTGTTGGTCTTTGCCCTGATTTATAACTTCGAGTCTTTTGTTTTGACCACACTCTTCTTGGTCTCCATGAAGACCAACGACTGTCTTTCTTGTTGTTGCTTCCACGGTGGTATGGATGGCTTCTTTGTTTCTGCTTTTTATGCCTCCGTGGATGACCTCCAATGACTGTTAAGATGTCATTTTCTTCGCAACATAAGGGAACCATTTTATTGATTCCTCGCAGTCTCTTGTAGTTCTTGTAAAGTGTTGTTTGATGACACCATTCCGATAACTTGACCTTTAAGAAGGACATTCTTCTGGCCACTGTATCTAGGTCATCTGCACTCTTGTATTCCCTAATCAGCATTTCTCTTCAGGGACTTGGTATATTCACAAAGAATAATTGTGAAGCCTCTTTGTCTTCCACATTGGACTTCCATCGGTACTCGGTGAACAACTTGATATATTCGTCAATATGACAAATATCATGCAACTCGAGGCTGTGGAGGGCTTGTTTATATCTTTTTTCTTTTTTCTTCCTCTAGTTCCTCAAAATAGATTATGCCGATAAAATGGATTTTGAATAATTTGGCCATATTATCGACAATTCCTTTCAATAACTCACCAGCTGTAACGTTATTTTTCATTTCTGATGTAGTCATATCTCATACGTTCTTTATAGATCCTTCCAGACTCATCTCGAGTAGTAAGATGAATCCTTCTTTTGTAAGATCGATGGTACCTGCTGCAATCCTCATAGCCGATGCCCAATCATCGATAAGGATTTTGTGGTTCTTGAAATCTGGGATATCCAGATTTAGCATCAACCCATATGGATGAATTGGGTCGAGCTGAGACTTTTCATAAGTCGTATTGAAAAGATTCAGCCTTTTGGAACGCGGTCGAGTTCCTATAACAACAATAGGATCTCCTCATGTGATGAAATCCTCTAGTGTGGCATTTGTTTGTCCACATGATGTGATCCGGAACTTTATGCTACGTTGGGATTGACTGGTGGTCTCTGCTGTTGATCACGAGTAGCCAAGTCAGACCCATCTCCTGCGTTCATCTTTAGATCCACAATTCCTAATCCCGCGAAGGATTCGGCAAGGTCATGTAGATCCTTCAAATTTATCTTCTCAAAATCCATTACTTGTTTGTAACAGATTTTCCTTTGATGATGGCAATAAGATTTTCATCATCGGTCATGCGTCGCACAACTTCAGTTGGTTTCCCATCTAGGTGTAAATAGAGAACTATCCCGAAATTAATGTGTCTCCTTCCTCCAGATGAATTTGGTCGGTTCTCCAGATTCTTGACTCTTTCTTGAATATCATGAATGATTTCAAGAGTTTCCTTTTGATTTTTTATCATCGTCTCCATTTGGCTTTGGATCTGATGAACTTGTGTCGGTAGGTGATTATGGCGGTTGTCATAACTCTGCACCGTCTTCTGGATTTCTCTAAGATCTGCAGAAATCTTAGAGGTATCTGGAAGTATCTCCTTCCACTCGGGCACTCCATCAAACATGGGTTTGATGGGCTGCTTCCTGATGATTCATCAGATCGCAATATAACATCTCGTTTACCGCAAGGTAACCCATATGATATGCGGCTCGTCTGTCACACTGCGTCAAGGTCTCCTCGTCGGCACCTACGAGCTCTTTTTCAGCATATTGGTTATGCCAATATGTCACCTGATCTCGATGCTCATGAGCATACATCGTCAAAATTTTGACGATATCTCCTGTAGAATATACATCTTGGACATTCGTCCAGATCCATTCTTTTCTCGTGTAATTCTCCTCACCAATTGTGAATTACAGATAAATATAATAAATATAAATTTAGTTCTTAATAAACCTAGGCTCTAATACCATTTTGGGAGTCCCATTCCGAAACGATACGTGGCATTGTGACACAGCCAGTTTACCCTGGTATCTCAAAGAGATAATAAAGGGGTAAGTCGACAGTTTCCAGCCTATGTACCGTTTTCGGATTCGGGTCGAATCTAATAATCATATGGATTGGATTTATTGGAAATTCTTGAAAACTATGTATAGTTTGGTAGTAGCAAAATAAGTTTGGACATAACAATTTTCAATTATTAGCATTAATTGCAAAAAGTGTGTCATAAGGATATTTTAGTCTTTCTCAAAAAATTTGTGGTAAAAAAGTATATGTTGTTATATTTTATGGTAGAATAGTTAATATATTATATTGAGTGTCAATTTTGTTAACTGTTATAGTTTTTGTAGTAATTTTGGGTATAACTCATTATGGTATAGTATCTTTTTATTCTATTGATTATTATAAACTAATATGAATATAAGATGCATAAAGATAGAAGAATGTGATGTGAGCTTGCAATCATAATTAAACCCTAATTCCACCGCTTTTGATTCACTATAAATGCGCCTCATTTCCATTCCATTCTTCCAAAATCAAAAATGGCGGAACACAAATCGCTGCAGAGGAGAGAATTCCGGCATTTGAGAGGCGGCGGCGGCGGCAGAAGCCAGAAGGGCGTCGCCAGCAGCATTCTGGCGGCGATCGCTCCGCTCGACGCCGCGGCGGAGGGGCGGCGAATGAAGTTTAAGGTGAAGAAGGAAGATCTGAAGCACGTGCTGGAGGCGATCAGAGAAGTCGCCGGCGAGGATCGGCGGCGGCGGAGCAGCGGCTGATTTTGTTGCGGCGGCGACACAGAAGCCGAGTCGGTACGTGGAATCCCGTTCTTCAGAGCATTCCAGAAGAACTTTAAATTTGATTCTTTTTATTTTTTTAATTTTGCTAATTATTTAGCATTGCATGTTTGAATTTAACATCTAATGCATATTTATTCTCGATTAATTGTTCGGTTTGGAAGTTTGTTCTTTTTGTTACAAATTTGAGTGTTCGATTGCATGTTTTTGATACCAATATATATGAATTTTGTCATTTCCATCTTTATTTAATAAATAAAGGTATCGGTTATATTATATAAAGTAAAATATATATTAATGATGTTGAAATGGGTTTGTTTTATATTTGAAAGGTGAAAATATGACTAAGATAATATAAAAATAAGGAATTTGTTTTTTAATTAAAAAATTACATTAAGATTAATGATATTTGGATATAATTGTATGATAAATATAATAAAAATAAAATTGACATAACATAAAAATTAGGAAGAGGAAAGAATATGCATGGATTTGGGTTAATTCGGATCCAGATCAGACCCAACAGTTCGTAAAACAACTTAAACCATTTTCTTTTTGCACATAGATTAAGTTCATGCTTTTGAAAATTTAATTAGATTCTACGGTAAAAATAATTAATTTTCTACATAACTTTCTTTTAATGCTGAACTGAAAACAAATTAGATGGGGTATATACTATATCTACTTAATTCTTTAATTTTAGTTTTCTTTTATTTAAAAATATAATTCTCAGATTTTCCAAAATAAAATTTTCCATTTCACCGCAAAATATTCAAATTGTCTTGCATGTTTTTTTTATTTTCTTATTAAATTTGCAAAGTTCCAATTATTGCTAAAAATTGTTCTAATTTTCCAATTCGAAACAATTATGGGCCAGCCCATTGGGCTAATTGGGCCAGCACATTCAACCTAAACTGGGATTGTAAACAAATAATTATACGTGTATATTATCATGTAACTTTACAAAGTAAATATTATTTTAGACTCAAACCTAAACCCTAGCTCGTGTATTTCAATGCTTGTCATAATATTATACATTTAAACCTAAAATTGAATTTTTGATTACATATAAATCATCCGATAAAAGAATCAATAAATACTACAAATTACATTTAGCTGTTTCTTATTAAATAGCAAGCGAATATTTATATTTAATGCCATATTCTTGAGAAGGCAAAGGCTAATTAAGGTTGAAGTTCACTCATGTTAACGAATTGACAAACTCTAAAACAAAATTTTAAACATTGGGGTTCAATCATAAATAGAAAAACCAGCCAATTGAGCATTGCTTAAATTAATTAATTTGTAATATTGACATTAGAGAGTGAGTACTATTTCAGATTGTTTAACTAAATTGATAATAAAATTAGAGATTTCCTATAGTTATGAAGAATTAGGATCATATTTTTGTCCATTTTATATTTTATGAGCAAATAATCGATTTTGTGGATACTACTTTAGTTATGCAAACGGTGCATAAAAGTTTTCATCAATTCTAGTTGAGACTATTTTCCCAATTAAATTTTGCAGGAAGAATCAATTTACACCTAAATAATCCAATATTGAAAATATAGCCACTTAATATTTACAAATAAAAATATGATATCAATAATATATATATATATATACACATATATTAAAGTTTATTAAGAATTAGGGTTTTATATGATACACAACAGTTTTTTTGTAATACACAACGCTTTAGAAAGCGTTGTGGTTTCTGTTTCATTTTTGTAATTCTGTTATGCCACGTCAGCTTGGCGGTTATTTTTCTGTTTTGTTCCTTGCCTTTATAAACCCAGCTTGTACATCATTTTTGATCAGAAATCAAATCACATTTTATTCACATATATGATTTTTGATATGGTATCTTAGGGCCTAGAACCTTCTCTCCTTCTTCTTCTTCTTCAAGCTTTCTTCCATGGCGAATTTCTCGCTCCCCACGTTTACAACTCTTACCTTACGGCTGGATCGTTCGAATTTTACATACTGGAGGTCGCAAGTGTTGGCGACTGTCACGGCTCATGGATTTGATCACATTCTTCACGGCGATGAGAGATCTATTCCAGAAGAATTTGAGCTCACTGAAAATGGTTCGACTTGCAGACGCGCTGAGTTTGTTGAATGGCTCCGTCGAGATCAGTTTTTGAAGAGCTGGCTTTTGAGCTCAATTTCAGATTCGATGCTAGGATTTGTAAGTCGATTCACTCATTCATTTGAGATTTGGCGTTCGCTCGATCAAATGTTTCGAAGTCAGTCAAAGGCTCGGGCTATGAGTATTCGATTTCAGCTTCAAACATTTAAGAAAGGCGATTCTACTATTGCGGATTTTTTCATGAAGATGCAAAATTTGGCTGATCAGTTGCAGGCTGCTGGTCAACCTCTTAGTGATGATGATCTTCTCTTATACATTCTTGGTGGTTTAGGTGCTGAATTTGAAAGTGTGGTTGTGAATCTTACCACTCGATCTGAGTCGATTTCCTTAACTGAGGCTCAGTTTGTTCTTCAAACTCATGAGATGCGATTGGCTCAAGGTCCTTCGTTAGTGGCACATACTGCGAGTGTTTCCCCACCTAGTTCGTTCTCTCCTTCGGCTAATGTTGGTGTTGCTAGGGGGCAGTTTACTGAGCGATCACGAGGCTCCTTTCGTGGTCGTGGTCGAGGCCGATTCTATAGAGGAGGAAGGGGCATTGTGTGTCAATTGTGTGGAAAGTCGAATCATGTGGCCATGAAGTGTTTCAGACGTTTTGACGTCTCTTTTCAAGGCCTGGAGAATTCAGCCACTTCTTCCCCTCAAGCTAATCTTCTGAGTGCTGGTAATGCATCTATCTCTTCTATTGATTCTAATAATTCTCTTGTTTCGTCTCAAGGAGCTGCATGTTCCTCTCCGGATTGGATCTTAGATAGTGGAGCCACACATCATGTGACCTCGGCCTTGGACCATCTTCAGTTGCACTCTTCTTATCCCGGTAAGCAAACACTTGTTGTTGGCAATGGATCGAGCCTTCCTATTTCTAGTATTGGTTCCACCTCTTATCCTACCTTATCATCTTCGCATGTTCGTCTTCAAAATGTTCTATTCGTTCCCGATATAACCAAAAACTTGCTTAACATTTCACAATTTTTGAAAGATAATGATGCTTTGATTGAATTCCATGCTAATTGTTGCTTTGTTAAGGATTTGAGAACACACAAGGTGCTGTTGAAAGGGGCTCTTAGGGATGGATTGTATCAACTGGACTTATCCCATCTCACTTCGCACTCTTCTCAACTCATGCCATCTCGATCTATTCCTTCATCTTTTGTGTGTAATAGTTCTCTTTCTCAATCACATTTGGATACTTCTCTTAATAAGCCATGTAATACTTCTACTTTGTTGTGGCATAGTCGACTTGGCCATCCTTGTAAAGAAACTTTGGTTAAGATTTTACGCACAATAAATGTTTCATGTAATAGGATTGATTTCTTTTGTGATGCATGTAAAATGGGCAAATTGCATCAAATGCATTTTTCATCTAAAGTTCACACAACCACAAAACCTTTAGAAATTGTTCACATGGATGTTTGGGGACCTTCGGCAACTTTATCTAGAGAAGGCTACAAATATTATGTTTTGTTTGTAGATGATTATACTCGTTACTCATGGATTTATCCTCTTGTAGCTAAGTCCGATGTTTCTGAAATTTTTAAGAAATTTTTGCCTCTTGTCGAGCGCCTATTTTCCACAAAACTTAAGGCCATACATTGTGACATGGGTGGTGAATTTAGAGCTCTTTATTCATTTCTTAATAATCTTGGTGTAACTATTAGACACTCATGTCCTTATACACATCAACAAAATGGTTTGGTTGAGAGGAAACATCAACATGTTACGGATTTAGGCCTTACCCTTTTGGCACATGCATCTCTTCCTCTTGCATTTTGGTGGGATGCTTTTCAATCGGCTTCTTTTCTTATAAATAGATTGCCAAGTGCTTCTCTTCTTGGTCATACTCCTTACTCAAAAATTTACAATAAAGAACCTGATTATGCTTTCTTGAAAGTGTTTGGTTGTGCTTGCTTTCCATATCTTCGGCCATATCATAATCACAAATTGCAATTTCGGAGTCAAAAATGTGTTTTCATTGGTTATAGTCCATTTCATAAGGGTTACAAATGCTTGCATCCTAGTGGTAGAGTTTACATTGCTAGGACCGTGGCTTTTCATGAAGAGGAGTTTCCATATGTTGATTTGTTTTCTTCCATGTCATCTCCAAAGCTCAATGATCGCTCTATCTCTCAACTTCCCATTCTTCCTACTTCTATTTCTCACATGGACATATCTTCCTCATCGCCTAATTCCAGTTCATCTAGCTCAAGTGTTCAGCATGATGGATCATCCCTGGGACCTCAATCAACAGGTAACCTTAGTTCTAATCCTTTATCTTCTTCTTCACCTCTATTACATCACCATGCCACATCTAATCATCCTATGATCACTCGATCAAAAGCTGGGATTTTCAAGCCTAGAGCTTTTCTTGTTGATCTTTCTCTTCATGAACCCCTTACTGTCCAACAAGCTCTAGATCACCCTAAGTGGAAGAGTGCGATGGAGGAGGAGTTCAAGGCCTTGCAGATTAATAACACATGGAAATTGGTTCCTCCATCTACTAACATCAATCCTATTACGAACAAGTGGATTTTTCGAATCAAGAAGAACTCGGATGGAAGCATTAACAAGTACAAGGCTCGATTAGTGGCGAGGGGGTTCCAACAACAAGCGGGCGTTGATTACTTTGAAACATTTAGCCCGGTGGTTAAGCCCTTAACCATACGCCTTATTTTCACCTTGGCAGTCACAAATGGTTGGAAGATACAACAAGTTGATGTCAATAATGCGTTTCTCAAAGGCGATCTTAAGGAGACAGTGTACATGGTTCAACCCGAGGGGTTTCTTGATCATGATCATCCGAATTATATATGTCAACTTCAGCGATCTTTATATGGTCTCCGGCAAGCTCCCAAAGCATGGTATGATAAGCTTACTGCCTTTCTTTTATCTCAAGGATTACGTAAGTCTACCTCAGATAGCTCGATGTTTTATCTTCATATAAATGGCAAATTGTTGATTGTTCTAGTTTATGTTGATGATATATTGATCACTGGTGATGATGATGACATGGTTACTTCTCTTATTCACAATTTGGATGTTCAATTTTCTCTTAAACACCTTGGTGAGGTGAGTTACTTCTTGGGCACTGAGGCACGTCGTAATGCATCCGGCATTCATCTATCTCAGTCGAAATATGTTCGAGACATCATTCACTCTGCAGGGCTTCTTGGTTCCAAGCCTAGTCCAACTCCATTTCTCTCGGGTCAGAAGTTCTCCATCAATGACAGTGCCATGTTTGATCAACCATCCTTATATCGTAGTGTGGTTGGGAGTCTTCAATATCTTACCTTAACGAGGCCTGACATTGCTTTCATTGTGAATCGTTTGAGCCAATTTCTTCATTCCCCCACTGTCAATCACTGGAAGGCCTGCAAGAGAGTGCTCCGTTTTCTCCTTGGGACTCAAGGTTTTGGCATACAATTCAAACCTGTTACTCGTCTTGTGTTGGAGGGCTTTGTTGATTCGGACTTTGCAAGTGACAGTGATGATAGGCGAAGCACCACTGGCTATTGCATTTTTCTTGGTTCGAACATTCTCACCTGGAGTAGTAAGAAGCAGCATGTCGTAGCTCGGAGTAGCACGGAGGCTGAATATCGAGCTCTTTCTCTTGCTACCATGGATATGGTGTGGCTCACAGGGGTGCTTGGTGAGTTAAGCGTTCAAGTTGAGCCATCTCCTTTGTTGTGGTGCGACAATCAGGGCGCTATCAAATTGGCATTTAACCCAGCCTTCCACGCTCGTACGAAACACATCGAGGTCGATGTCCACTTCTTGCGAGAGAAGGTTTCACAACGGGAAATCGATGTTCGTTTCGTTCCGTCGGAGTTTCAGATTGCCGACATCTTCACCAAGTCTCTGTCTGGTTCTCGGTTCGCCATGCTCAGCTCGCGTCTCACATTGGTGGATTGTCCAGGCTGAGAGTAGTTTGGTGCGTATTAAGAATTAGGGTTTTATATGATACACAACAGTTTTTTTGTAATACACAACGCTTTAGAAAGCGTTGTGGTTTCTGTTTCATTTTTGTAATTCTGTTATGCCACGTCAGCTTGGCGGTTATTTTTCTGTTTTGTTCCTTGCCTTTATAAACCCAGCTTGTACATCATTTTTGATCAGAAATCAAATCACATTTTATTCACATATATGATTTTTGATAAAGTTTACATGGACCAATTTTTTCAATGAATGTATATATTTGAGAAAGAAATAAATAACTTACTAAACTAAACATGAACGTTGTAAGTTAAACTTCTGCCAAATCAGAAAATATATTGTCGTTATTTTGGGATTAGGACAAACTAATTACTCGATTATCGTCATCAATAAATGATCCCAACTCAAATGCCAACAAAATAAACATAAAAAATATCATTAACGCGTTGTGCGTTTTGTCACATATTATGTTTAATAATATTTGCATACTATGTTTCTGAAATAAAATAAATGTTAATCACTTGTAATGTGCCACGTAGCTTTAACTTTGTGACATCATATTCAAACTTGTTGTGCCTAACCAATGAAAACTAAAGTTGGTACTTAAAACCATGATATTATCACTTGACAAGTGCCATGATCCAAATACTATGCCAATTAAATACATTTAACTAATAATAGCAATATATAGAATTTATTAATTATTTTTTAATGCGGTATCACGAAATTTTATTTCTCTGTGTCACTTACAATTCACATATAAATTGATTGATATTGATTTAATTTTTGGACAATGAAAATTCATCACATGAATTTATATTTGTCCGACTGTAATATCATATATTAAATATTATAGTTAGTAATTTATTTTACTCATTCATCTGTATATACACCCACTTAACTATGTTAAACCTTACGTGTCTGTCTATTTAAAATGTGTCACTTTCCTATTAATTAAAATTAATTATCTTATCTCCTTTTACTTTTTGTTGGTAGAACTTCAAACATTCATTCATATCATAATTAACAACCATAACTTAGGTTTGAACACAACCTTTTTTAATATCTCATATCCCTTCAAAAAAAGTTTCCTTGAGAAAAAACCTATTTTGACCATATTAAAATAATATTTTGAACTACACAAAGAACACTTTAAACATATTCACGACTACTTTTAGTTTTATCCAATATTATCACCAAATTCTTGAAAAAGAAAATAATTAAAAAATCGCATGTAAATAAATCGTTTAATCTCATGTAAAATCAATGTGAAGTTATATTTATGAGACGATTTTATGTAAGTTTTCGTGTTGATAATGAGTAGTAACTCGTGAAGTTGATTAACAATAATGTATATCAAAAGAAATCAAAATTTCTCAATAACCATTTACTAAAATAAAATGGGACAAATATAATATATTTACAAAAAATCCTAACCAAAAATAAAAAAGAGATTCTGTGATCAAAGTCAACTTCCTTAATTCCTACAGCCGGTCAACCTTGATCATGAACCGTTGACCGCGTTTTACAGCGAACCAACTCTCGAACACCACCCATACGACGTCGTTGAAGCAGCTGAAGAGCCGGCGGACCTTGTCGTGGAAGCGCCGCCACCAGCGGGCGCCGTCGGTCGGCCTCTGGTGGACCATCGGCTGCAAGTAGGCCCACGCCGCGTGCTGCAGCAAGGGATCCTTGATCGGGATCTCCCGCCAACTGTCACCTAAGCAGCAGGGCAGCGACGCCGTGGACGGCGGCGAGTCCGGCATCAGATCCTTGAGGCTGGTGTAGTTGATGGAGTGGAGAGCAATCATGTCCACGTGGCTGTGATTAATGCAGCAGGTTAGTGAGAGTGTTTGGGGATTAATTATGGAGGTTTGCATAATGAGAATGGATCAGTGTTTTCATGGCTCATAGGATTATATGTTTGTGTACGTTGGAGAGAGAGAGAGAGAGAGTGTGAAGTGATTTAGGTGAGTGAGAGAGAGGTACACGTGTTATAGCTGCTGGGGCCCATTGACCCGCGGGTTTTGCGTGGGTTGAATTTTTCACTTAATTGTAATTAGAGTTTGAAATTTTAGTTTTTGTAATATTTTATGCAACTTCGAATATTGCTTTTGTTAAAACTTCATATGAGAACTGAATGACATAATGCCCACAAGCCTGCCCAATTTTCATTAATCTGTGATCAAAGTTTTGGTTTTGTGAATTCAATTTTCACTAGATAGATTACTATATAAATCATGAGTTATCATTGACAATATTAGGTTTATTTTATATTTGTAGTCAACTTTTAGTACTACCTCCGTCTCAAAATAAATGACGTTTTAGCCTTTTGCACATATATTAAGAAATGTGATAAAAAAATCCAATCTACCCCTATTTAAGTTTAATTAATGAGGAGTTTTTATCTCTTTAACACATTTAATTTGAGATGAGTAAATAGGGGCATATTTGGTATATTGTATGTAAATATGCTTTGGAATACGAAAATAACAATTATTTTGGGACAAATTTTAGTTGCTAAAACGTCATTTATTTTGGGACGGAGGTAGTATTTATTTCATATTTATTTGAAATTCATATAATATTATTTGGAAAGGTGTTATCAGATTAATGTAATAACAATTATAAATGATAAGGTGTGGCATTTCTTGGAGCAAACATTAACTAGATTTTGGATCAAACATTGATCAGTCAGGACAACACATAATTCAACAACACGTGTGCATTTGAAGAAGTGCATAGTCTCTTACGTCACGTGGTCGGAAAGACATTTGATGATTCCACAATCCACACATTGCAAAAAAGAGTTGATTAATCACTTTTTAAACTTAGTTATATTTTATTAATTAATGCATTTTATTGAAACATAGATTTTTGATATCATCAACTAATTTGCATGTGAAAAGAAATTTACACACACACATAATACCTACATGGTGGCACAAAAGCTGGTGCTCTTCACCATCTTCAACCCTAAAAGAAGCCTTACACTCTGACGTTCCAGATTACGTGCATATTATCCGGTCTGTAAGCAGTAACCGAAACCCAACCATAACGATACGAAGCTGACTAAAACGGGTGAGCAAAAAACACCGTCAGTATAAATGCCATCGATGAAGATAAGAAATACACGATACAGATAACACATCCATGTGCCTTCTTATGTTATGATAAAGAAACTTACAAGGCTGTATGTAGTTGGAAACGTTCAACAACTTGTTAATACAATATACAATGATGTCCTGGTAAATTTCAATATCTGGTTGGTGCAACTGAAGAAGATGGCATGGCAGGCCATGGCTACATTGTCCCAAGAAAAGAAACGTAGTGTTTCAATAGCTACCTTATGATACACAATGCCCTTCTTCATAAACCTCCTTCAACATGCTTTAACAAGTCACTTTTGTCTCTGAGAAGCCTGTCACCATAGAAAGAAAACGTAATTAGAAAGATGGTGATAAATAATAAATTCACCTAATATCGATGGGAATTACTTTTTTGCTACTCAACCATACAAAGCAAGATGACAAAACAAACTGTATAGTAGTTGCTGTTTTTATTTACAGTACAACCACGAGCATAAACCACAAAAATGTTTTCAATATTAACATAAACAAACTTACTGGACCCAAGTTCTATCACCCCCCACCCTCCCAACCCTTGTCTCCTCCCACACACATAAATTGCAGGGCTTACGATGAGTTCCCATCCACATTGTTATCAGATGCATTGAGTAGAAGAAAAAAACTAGGAAATAGGCAAATAAATTTGGTAAACATGCATACTAAATGAAGTGGATGATACTCTCAGGTGCAAACTTAGGAGACATTTAACAGACTTTTAGAGAAAAGCATGGACGAACCGAGAAAAAAAAGGATCCATAGTAATTTTCATGCAGTTACCAACCTTTTTCATTTTTTCCAGCACTGAATCTTCATATGCCTGATAACCAGCACCAACAAGATTGCTCATTTTTGGACCATCAGGCTCATTTTTCTCAGCAGTAAAAAAGACAGGTGATGAGGAAGGTAGAAAAGGTACAACTAAGAGAGGATTTGAAAGATGTCCTAACACATTCCCAGTTGCAGCAACCTGCCAATCAATTCAACGTGAGAAACCCACAACAACAAAACCGAACAAGCTGAATCCAAGCTTACAAAAAAACACTTACCGCAGCATCCTTAGATGCCATTACGACAAGAGCTGATCCTTTCTTCTTGGAACTCTTGATGACAACATCTTCTACAGTGCCAAATTCTTCAAAAATTTCATGAAGACTCTGAGCTGTATAGCCATCATCAGTTTTCTCCCACGAAACTTTAAGAACCTTCTCCTTGTCTAATCCTTTACCTCCACCATCCATGCTATCTCTTTCCCTTGATGTTGTATCTTGCTTGAAAGGGGTTGCACCAGCTGACATTTTCTTGGCATGCATTGCACGGATTCTTGCAATCTCCTCCTTCAGTTGACGAGCTATTCTCTCTTCCTCTTTTCGAGCACTCATTCTAGGGTCTTCGGCAAAAGCAGAACGCTCTCTTTCTTCAAGATCTGACATCATCTTTCTGCGCTTGGAATCTTGCTGGCCCTGGCGATGAAGCTTCTCTCTTTTTACTCTAAGTAGATCATCAAAGAGCTTTCTAGCTTTTTCATCCTTGAGAACTTCAAGGGAATGTTGAAGCTTTACAAAATTAGCATGGGCATTGGGGTCATCGGGTCTCTTGTCAGGATGTAGCTCCCTAGCCTTCGATCGATAGGCTTTGTTAATCTCTTGCTCTGAAAGCCTGGCACCTTCCTCGCCAGAAGGCAGTCCCAAAACAACATAATGGTCGACTTCAACATCCATGTCACCCTACTGCTCAATTGCAAAACAAAATAAAATGGTCGGATCAAATGGTAAGATAGTTTTCCCAACTTCCCTTTAAGGTTTCATAAGAAAATTCCCATTTTGATGTAACATCCCACACCCTAAATAATCAATCTTGTATATGAAAACAGAATCAAAAGTTAAGATATCAAGTAGATCAAAGAATTTCTAATCTTTTACTAATATAATTCGCAACATATTGTCAAACTAATAAGTGTCTTGCCTGCCCTGAGCTAGATGCAATAAATAAGAATACCAAGCGAACAAGAAAATTGTAAGGAAATATAAACGAAAAGAAGACAAAGTTATCCTTTTGCGATGAAAATCATCACATGATTACACAAAATTAATAAAGAAAAATACTTCGCTAATATTATTAAAAAAATTAAAGCCATCAAACTGAGAAATTGCAGAAAATAGCAACTTAAACCCAAATTTCGAATTCAGAAACTCAAGAAATCAATTCAAAACCAGAATTACGAAGCACAATTCTATTAATAGCTACAAACGGAAGAAAATCAACACTTGAAACACAGAAAACTTGAAAGGAAGAAACAACTATTATAATGGGAAAAATAACCTGCGGAGACGGCAGTTATGACAGGCTGAGGCGTCGCTTCAGCTGCTGCAATGGCGGCAGATGGATCTCAATCGCTGGAGAAGATGCGATTAGGGCAGAATTGGGATCTCCGATTTGGGGAGAAATGGGGAGATCATATTTTATTTTATTTTATTATTAATCAGTTTATTTAACCGCATGGGCTTTACATAAATAGATATGAACCAAACAGGCCCATTTATAAGATGGATCATAAGATCAGCAGTTGGGTATTTGGGTTTGGGTCTATGTTATGTTAAATGGGCCGAGCCCATTTTCGTGAGTTTATCCGACTATAGGTGTTGGCTTATTTTTAAAAATGGGATAATTAGCTAAAAACTTGTGTACCCGGGGGCACGGATATTCTAAAATCACGATTTATATCATATTTTTCCTCATTTTTTTCTGCAAAATTTATAGAATTGCAGAATTCATATGAATTTGTATCACAAAATGCATTGTGCAAAGAAACCCCAGAGTAAATTTATTCAATTCGATCAATCAAACAAATCTCATCTATTTGATCAATTAACCATACTCTGCAAACCAAATCCTTCCATAATTTAGTTAATACAAAGAGTGAATCGAAGTCTTCCTCATCAGAGTCGTGGAGATGCGAAGCAGAGTCGGAGCAGATATGAGAAATAAAGAAGAAGAAGAACGCAATAAAAAAAGAAGAAGAACGCAGCAGAGAAGAAGAAGGAGAAGAACGGAGAATAATAATGGAGAAGAAGGAATGTGCTCAGAGAAGAAGAAGAAGAAGAAGAAAAAAAAAAAAGGAAGAGGCATTGTGGAAGAAGAAGAAAGAAAAGGTGCAAGTAGAGGCGCAGAGAAAGAAAAGGAAATGAAAAATTAGGGTTTTGATTATATATAATGTAACCGGATTGGGTTGGGGCACGGATCTAAGATCAGTGCCCGGGACACCCAAGTCCTACTCTGATAATTAATAGTGTTGGTTCCAAATGTCAAATTCAGAAATTTGTCAAGTGATTCTGGCATCAAATACAACACTATTATTTGAACATTTCATCATTAAAATACTCTATCCATCTCAATTATAGCCCATCATATTAGACGAGGTAATAAAGAAACAAACTCAAAACCTCAGTTTTAGAAACAATAGAATTGTAATAACAGAAGCTTCAAAAGGTGGCAAAAAAAGACACAATCTTGTATCTAAACAATAATTCAAAAGGCTGAAACGAATAATACAAACGAATCACTGATTCTCTGTTGAAAGAACACATAACTATCGTTTACCTCGGTAGAGCCTTGGCTTCCGAACGGCTCATCAAAGATCTCGATCTTATTTTAACAAAATAGACATGGAACGACATATCTCAAAGGACGAGCCAAGGCAATCGAACGAACAGACAGCTCCGATGCAGGGGGCACTTCCGTCCTCTTCAGTTGGATGCATCCCTGCTGTAGAATTGGTCGAGGGTCTTTGCAGGGATACGGTGAAGAAGCTCCCGGGGGAAGATACGTAGTAGAGTCCACGCCAAGTCCAGTGACTGGAAGATGTTGCGGGTGTCATAGGCTCCTTGTGAGACAAACTTCCTCTCGAATTTATCAAGGAACTCGAGATATAACTGTATAACCCGTTTGAGTTAGTAACCTGAGTAGAAGTAATTTGACGAAACAAAATTATACGCGATTACAGACCAGGTCTTCCGAGGAAAGAGCTTCTTCTCCGACCACAGCTTTCATTGCCTGGACATCCTTTCCAATGGCGTAGTTTGCATATAGCTGGGGATATTAAAACAAAATAAATTTAATTAGAGAGGTGTAGTACTGAGTAGGAAAGCAGAATCATCATATGGAATCAACTCTGTGAAACGAAATTAGACAGTGTACCTGGTTAGACACGTCAGAGTGATCGCGACGAGTCATGCCCTCACCAATGGCACTCTACAATATGTTCAAACAGCAATCATAGCACCCTCATAATCCTGTATAATTCCTCTCATAAAATTGAAACACATTGTGTATGGGAGTAATTACCTTCATCAGTCGAGACAGGGATGGCAGCACATTGATTGGAGGGTAAATCTGTCAATTCATGCAGAGAACAAAAGATAAACACATTATAAACCAGCAAATGAAGAAAATCTCAGAAATACTCTGAAGAAACTTCAAGTAAGCAAAATGTTTTTGGTGGGGTGAGCTCTATAAGATACTAACTGGAGTGTATCAATCTCAATTTACCTGCCTATTGTACAGTTGTCTGTCAATATATATCTGCCCTTCGGTGATATAACCCGTAAGATCTGGAGTAGGATGTGTAATATCTGACAAATTGACCAGGAAAACAGAGTAAGGCTGATCCATAATAGCACGAAAGAGAAACAAGAATACCTGATAGCTAACACTGCAAATTAATGGATGAATTACCATCATTAGGCATGGTCAAAATAGGAATTTGAGTAATGGAACCCTTCCGTCCTTCAATACGTCCAGCTCGCTCATAGATGGTTGCAAGATCAGTGTACATATAACCAGGGTATCCACGTCTTCCAGGCACTTCCTCTCGCGCAGCAGACACCTACAAACAAAATATGAACTGTAGCCTCAGATTTCCAGTTTACTTGGAAAAGGAATAATCAAAACCGGGTAAATATTAAAAGATATTGAAGATATTCGAGCAGAAAGACTTTTAGAGGCACTTTTTTACATGGAATAATTCTTAAAATTACAGACAGAGGCACCATATATACCTAATGATAATTGTTAAAGGGAGAGAATTATCGGTTGGCATAGCATATAAAACCAGGATTTTGATGTAGACATTACCTCACGGAGAGCATCAGCATAAGAACTCATATCTGTCAATATGACAAGAACATGCTTGCCACATTCATATGCTAAGTATTCTGCAGTTGTAAGAGCAATGCGAGGGGTAATAATACGTTCTATTGTAGGGTCGTTGGCCTGCAAAGGAAATGATATTAAAAAAAGAAGCCATCTTCACCCAAGAAACAGTTTCAAAGGTAATTAGCATATTTACCAAGTTTAGGAAAAGGGTCACTCTCTCCATAGATCCATTTTCCTCAAAATCACGTTTGAAGAACTGTGCCGTCTCCATGTTCACTCCCATAGCTGCAAAGACAATGGCAAAATTGTCCTCTCCGCTATCCTGTATCACAGAGTAGATCATAATAACCAAGATAATAAAAGAATCAAAAAACTCAAGATATCAGAACTAAAGAAAACCGGATGTAGATATTCCATGCGAGCAAGCAATGTGACCCCAGACAAGCAAGCAATTTCCACAATATCAATGTTGAAACGTCATGTATGATGCAACATTGGCACCAGACATAGGCTACAATAAGTGATAAGCCTAAATTCAAACATGATGGTTCTACCTTATCAAGCGAAAGTTATTGTCTATATGGAGCATATATAGAAAAATTTCCAACTGAGATCAACAAAGCACAAACCAGAATTTTTTGATGTAGAAGAAAACTTAAAAGGGTAAAATATACCTCGAGAAGATTCTCTGTTTTCTCCAAACGTTTCACCAAACCAGCCTGACGACAAATCTGAGCAGCGATTTCATTGTGGGGAAGACCAGCAGCAGAAAAAAGAGGAATTTTCTGGCCTCGAGCAATTGAGTTCATGACATCAATAGTTGAAATTCCAGTCTGTATCATTTCTTCAGGATATGTTCTCTCACTAGGATTAATGGAACTCCCTAAACCAAACAGGTTAAAGAATGCATCAGACACACAAGTGGTCACATGTATACATAAAAGGACAATTATCATACACCATCAATACTTGCCAGAAATATCCAAGTAGGCCTCAGGAAGAATAGGAGGGCCATTGTCAATGGGCTTCCCAGAACCATTAAAAATACGACCAAGCATATCCAAAGAGACCGGTGTCTTTAAGACCTGTAAAAAGTTAAGGGATTTTTTTATGAAAATAGAGTTTAAAACAACAAAGAATTGCATCAGGATTCAGGGGTTTATTCTCATTCCATAAAAATATAAAACCATGTTCAACTTCACAACCAAAAAAAAAAAAAAACCTATAAGCTGAATAAATCTAACTGAAGATTGCACCAACTTAGAATTGAATTTCAAGGGATAAGCCATCCAGATTAGTGTATTTGCTCAAAATTAGCAAAAATGATGATGATAAAGTTATTTGATCTCATTCAAACACTTCTTATGTACAAATACTAAATGAAAGAAAGGACACCATATGTGTTCATTATATCAACCAAAGACTTGAATACTATGGAGAACAGATAGCACTGCATATTTGCAATAACAAATTGCACAGCCAGGGAAATAAATAGTGAGTATTATAGTAAAGATGACAAGAGAAATGGAAAACAGAATATTTTCTCCTTTTGTTTTGACTGGAGGCTTAGGGACAAAACAGTAGAAAATAAAGAGAAATGGAATATGAATCCACATACCTTTATTAGCTAGAATAACAAAAAAGAATCTGAAAGAAATAATTGCAAGTGCAAACAATGTACCTCCCCAGTGAATTGGACAGTTGTGTATTTGTTGTCAATTCCAGATGTTCCTTCAAAAACCTGGTAAAAAGAACAAAGGAAACAAATTGCACTCTATAAGTAGAGAAATTGACTGAAAGTACTCATTAACTTAACCTGGAAAAGTAAAATCAAGTTAACATGCATACAACTCGAACAATTCAAGGAAACAGGTCCTTAAGCAGGTGGCTCAGCAATCTTTCACTAGAGGGGATAAAGAGGCAAAAAAGGATGTACTTCGTGACATGAGGCTTTAGTGCTCTAATTTATGAGATAAAGAAGCAGAAACTAAAGATACAAAAATCAATTATACCTCACAAGTTGATACAGAGAACATAACCACTTAAATAAGAAAACAGAAAAAAAAACTGTGAAGGTGGTCACCTGGACAACAGCCTTCTCTCCGTCAACCTCCAACACTTGCCCTCGACGAGTTGATCCATCTGCTAAGCGAATGTTAACAATTTCCTGGTACTTGGGGCCCTGACAAATTTTCACAGAAACATCTAAGTGATCCTAGTCCCAGATTCATATTCATAAGGTCACAGAAGTTTGCACAGATGCTTAGATACACAAAAAAGAACTAAATAAGGAATACAATACTCACCTTGACTTTCTCTAGGATAACAAGCGGTCCAGCAACACCAGAGACCGTCCTATATTCTGAAAATTTATCAAGAACATCAAACCATTATACTGTTGTGGATAAATACATTATACATATACAACAATTATTAAAGGACGTAACAAAATCAGATCCTTTAGAAGCTCTTGACAAATTAATCTAAAAGGTAATATTATATTACTTTATATTAACAGCTCATGTAAATCATTTACTTAGTAATTTGCCTTGGTTCATCTAACTACAGCTACGTAAAACATAAATAAAAATAAAAAACTTTTCAAGGGATATAGAACATGAAACAGGTCTTAGCACTACCAATAGCAGGGAAGGCCCCGTAATAATTCTACCCCAGAGACAATAGAACGCACTTGAAACTTATAAACACAGGGATGAAATGTTCATCAACTACAAGAATTAAGAACTCCATCCCAAAACAATGACACAAATTTTTCTAAGTCCTATCTAGTTTATACAGAATGAATCGCTAAGCTCAAACGGATGCAAATATAAACTGAGAGACCAAAGAGTGAATGATGCTTAGATGTATATGTGTGTGTGCGCGCGCGTGCAAGTTAGATGCACATAAACATCTAGTATTAATAACTGAGAGATGATTATTTTTGATGAGAACGAACCCATTCCAATCTCCAGAGAATCCTCCTCCTTGTCAGTGTTGTTTTGTGCCTTACCCATATTTAACCTACAAAAATCCGCAATAGTTTGAAGCAAACAGTATTAGATAAATATGAGAGTTTAACCATACTTGAAGCACAAAATTTAATTGCAGTCAATACAAATCACCTCAAAAACTGACAAAAATCCTTAACATGAATAACACCCGACTTTGCACATAAGTTGGTCCCAACTCCCAACTCCCAACGCTCAATGAATTGATAACCACAATTGTATATCGATGAATGATCACTGTAGTCAACTCAAACGAGCAAGACTATCTATTGCACCAAAACCCGACTACAAATGCACCTACAAGCAGGAGCAGCACAATCCCAACCACAGAAGCACCACCAATTCAAGCCAAAACTTCACCATATGCCAACTCAGCAACTATCTCCATCCTTTCCTAACTCGATCAAAAACGACACCAGCTATCATGAAACCGAGTTTCGAGATAGGATCACCAACAAAACATAAACTATAATTACACCTTCACCCTCAAACATCTCCTAAAACAGCAATCATCAACCACAGAAAACGCTTAGCTACTACAATAATGGACGAATCAAATCCATATTCAGCTCCACAAATTAACCAAGCAAATCACGACTCAACTGGAGCAAAATTTAGTAGATTTGACACTCAAAACACACCGGAATCGATCAACCAAAATAAAAAATCAAATAAATTCAGATTAATCGAACCAATTGGAACTGAATGTGCTCGAGTTGGATCTAGAAATCACATACCTCTCTACTGTTCCTCAATCGAGAGAAAATTGGAAGAGAATGGATGAACAAATTGAGATCTGACGATTGAAATCAAATAAGCTGTCAGTATGTGAAATCATGCATCATGTGAGAAAGTTTTTTATTCAATAATTGTCGATTATAATAAAAGAATGGAAAATAAAATAGAGGGTACAACCTTCTGAAGCGTGATTACAGCGAGTAGTAATTTTGGTAACTCTTTTAGAGAGGAAGGTACAACAGAACAAAGTAGGCAGATGGGTGATGTTATTGGTCGGAATCTAACGGTGGAGAAGTGTGAAACGTGTCATTCATTATCTAGTTGGCTCATTGGATTTGGTCCCATTGAGAAGATAGGCATATTATAAATTAGACTATGACACCAACACTTATAATTAAATTTTTAGTTATCATTTATTTGCATTTTATTGAAACTTTTTAAAAATTTAATTGCAACAATCTTACCCATCAATTATTGAACATTTTATATGGCACCGATGATATATATAAACTATAAAGATATTTCATATAAACTACTAAACTGATTTCCGATCATTTTTCGTTGGATTTTGACACGTGACTTGCACATAACATATTTTTAAGAAATTTTATCAAACAATCGATTCATTGTACTCTCACTACGTACTGATGTTTTTTGAATATAACTACTCAAATCTTTAGACAAAAAAAAAAAAAAAAACCTTTAAAATATGTCATGTGAAAGCTACGTGTCAAAATTCAGTGAAAATGATTGGAAAATTAATTTTGGTAACTAGTGTCAAGTATATATAATATATATGTATATTGATATTGATATCCAAAAAAAATTAAATAATTTATATACAAAATCACAATAAATTATTAGAATTGTCGTAGATTGTAAGTGAAATCTGTTGAGCAATCGAGTTGTGGAATTGAGCTGAGGATTAAGGAATAAAGCTGGAAGCAATACATGCATTAAAGGAGTAAAAACGTATTCTCATCAATGCGTTTTTATATATATGCTTTCAGTTAGGGGCTTTTCAGTCTTTTCCATTAGAGTTGCTACACTACTTGTAAAAGCACACCTATCTCATTACGTTTCTTCCTTCCTTCAACTGTGGCCGTTATTTCTGTTTCAAAGGAGCTGCTAAGCTGAGCTGTATATATGCTCATCTTCTTCTCCTTTTCATTTTGTATTGCTATGGAATAAAATCAGAAACCCTAGTATTCTCTCTCTCTACTCTTACCTTGTTTTTCTCTTAGCTTCACAACATGGTATTAGAGCCAAGTTATTTTGAGTATGAATACTCAATTTGGAAGTAATTGGTCGGCATTAGCTGCCGGAGGTCAGGGAAATGGATCTGGATCGAGCAATTCCAAATCTGATAGTGAAGCTTTTCATATTGCAAATTCAGATAGTCCTGGGATGATTTTGGTTTCTAATCCACTGAATGGATCGAATTACTTATCATGGAAGACATCTATGACTATAGCACTTGGAGCTAAGTTAAAACTTGGTTTCATCAATGGAGCTGTTGTAGAACCTTTGGAGAGTCATGAATCTTATGAGATCTGGAAGAAGAATGATTACATGGTGCTTTTATGGATCCTAAATGCATTGTCAAAGGAGATTGTTGAGAGTTTTGTTTACTCAAAGAATGTAAAGAAGAGAATTGCAAAGAGGTATGGACAATCAAATGGTCCATTGTTATACAAGCTGCAGAGAGAGATATCAAGCATTTCACAAGGTAATGATACTATCATGATATACTTTTCTAGAATTCAGAAGCTGTGGGATCAACTAGATAATTTGAGGTCAATTACAATTTGTGAATGTCATATGGGTAGAAACATGCTTGAGTTTGAAAAGCAGAACAAGTTATTACAATTTCTAATGGGATTACATGAAGTATATGAGCCTACTAAGTCACAGATCCTTGTTATGGAGTCCTTTGCCTGATGTGGATAAAGCATACTCATTATTGCTTAGAGTTGAACAACAGAAGAATACAGATGTTGTGTTTAGTGAAGGCTATGAGAGTGCTGCAATGGTTGGAAGAAATACTTATGGCAGAGGTTTTAATAGCAGTGGAAGAGGGAATGCTGGTAGAGGAATGAATGGAAGAGGATTTTCTAATTTTCAATCCAGTGGAAGCAATGGTAGGGGTGGAAGAGGTAGAGGATTTATTAGAAGAAGTAAAGAAGAGAAGGCAAAGTTGATTTGCCAACACTGTTCTGCTCCTGGACATGAGATATCTGAGTGTTTTAAATTGCATGGTGTTCCTGAGTGGTACATCAAATACAAATAACAGAGAGGTGTTGGTTATGCAAATTATACCAATATTGATGACACACAAGGTATGACAGAGGATAAGAAATCTAGCAGCACCTCAGTAAATTCTGTTGATATTTCTAGCTTAATTCAGCAGGAGTTAAAGAAGTTTTTTAGTGGCAAAGATCAATCCATGGAGAAAACTGGTGGCAAAGATCAATCCATGGAGAAAATTAATTTTGCATTAGTTTTCTAATGTGAATGATATCTAACTATAATTCTAAAAGAACATGGTTATTATTTTCTCTACTATTTAGAGATTTTAAATATTTTTTATCCATTATTCAAACTCTCAAATTTTATTTTTATGAATTGATACAAAAATTAAAGTAAATATTTTCGAATAAATTTCATGTATTATTTTAAATTAACAAATTTCAAATTTATAAATCGTTTTCATAGTATGTGTTACTTTAACAAATTTAGTTAATTTTTTAATATAAATTACTAATGTATATTATCAATATTAATCTTGATAGCATTTAATAGCAACATTAATTAAGTTTTAAATAGATTTAATTTGTAAAAAAAATTAAAATGAGAAATTTTGTGAGATTGACAAGTATCCTTTATGGTTATTCTTTTAGTATATATAATCTCTTTTAGTATATATAAAGATTAGAGGGAGGATTTCCAAAATACCCATTTTCACAAGTCAAGGAACTTTTTTACCCAATTTTTAAAGTGAAATCTTCATAATACCCTTAATTTTAGTTATATTTACATAAGAAAAGAATCTAAGAGACTATACTCGTGTCCAGAAACTCTACTCGTGTCCAGAAACTCTACTCGCGTCTACCTTTCAGATAAGGTTCAACATATCATGAACACAAAATATAATATTGTGTTCACGATATGCTGATATTGTGTTCATGATATGCTGATATCGTGTTCACAATATACTGATATTGTGTTCACGATATGCTGATATCGTGTTCATGATATGTTGATATGCTGATATCGTGTTCACAATATGTTGATATCGTGTTCATGATATGCTGATATCGTGTTCATGATATGCTGATATACTGATATTGTGTTCATGATATGCTGATATCGTGTTCATGATATGCTGATATCGTGTTCACAATATACTGATATGATATCAGAGGTATTTCTATTTATGTAAATATAAATTTAAGTTGAGAGCATTATTGATATTTCGTCCAAAAAATGGGTAAAAAAATCATTTCTTCAATAAATGGGTATAAAAGTTCTTTGGCCATGAATATGGGTAAAGAGAGGTATTTCCACAAGAGATTATATTCATAACTGCTATTGATGTCTTGACATGGACGAGAGAGAGAGAGAGAGATATTAGCAGACAAGAATGGTAGTATGAGAAAACACAATGAAAAGAGAGAATGGAGAAAACATAGAACTTCTAGTTATGGATTTTGAGGTGTAAATCTGGTAAGTGATGAACATAAACTGAGTCTCAAACAAAAGTAAAACTGGGTCATTTATGTTGAAGGAAACAGGATATACAAAAGTGAATCGAGATCAAATAAAGGAGGACGACAACAAGAGTCGAAAGATAAAACTACGATACGATTGTGTCACCTTGAGGTTCGCTTTAATCCATCCACCCTCTCTCTCTCTCTCTCTCTCTACGCCAAGTATTAGTCTTCTTCGGTTAAAAAGTTACGTACGTACGGTGTACATTAAAGAATTCAAGGGCTACCTGTATTCACATGAGCAAGGGTAAAACAGGTAAATAACGACATTAGAGACGAGACGAGCATTGTCAAGTCCCAACTGCCTCAGTCGGGGTGCTGCAAGGTGCGAGCGTGTTGGCCGGTATGGTGATGCCGCCTCCTTTCACCGATATGTTGGGACTCCGGACCGAACTAGCCCTGCTCACGAGATGTGAGTCGAGAAACACGACCACCACTGTGATATCGTCATGGAAATGACGGCGGACTCCCCGGTCGATTTTCTTCAAGTCCGAGTACCTCATCTCTCGTTTCTTTGCTGCCTCTTGCAGCGCTGCCTTGACTAATCTTCTAGCACTCCCCTGCATGGTTAAAGCTATGGTATGAGAACCAATATCGAATGCTATGTGCGAGTCATATATTGCCATTACATACGGTCCAGCATCTATGGGTAGGTATTTCCAAGAACAGGTATAGAACAAAATGACACTATTGCTAACCTTAATGTGATCCATGAAACTATTTGTGACTTGACATTTTGTTTTGGATGAACTATGAATCGTTCTATTTTTCCTAATCAACTTTAGCTTTGATGCATTATGGTATCATAAGAATCCTAGCCATTAATTTTAGACACATGTACAACTATGATTTGTCTGATATCATAACATGCATCAAATTTGAAATTCAAGTGTCAAACTGGAACATTACAAAGTTTATTTGGAAAGAAAAAATTGAATTTTGTATAGTTCGTATGAGAAAATAATTGTTCACCCTTTGTCACATACTTCATATACTTTGTCTCGACACGAGAAATATAAGTGATCATGTCCATCTTGCTTTCATGATGATTAACATTCGATTACATTAACGAACTCCTTAGATGATGACTGTTGTGAAATCTATATCAACATGCAAAGCCTAAGATCCATCTATGATTTTCATAGCAACCTGAATTTATCGGGAAAATTTAGAGATGTGCTAATAATGGATTTGAGTGAATGTCTTACGTTGCGAGGATGATTTTGAACAAGATCGACTGCTTCTTGGTTGGTAAGGTGCTCCCAAAGGCCGTCTGATGCGAATATAAGGAATTGGTCATGAGGCAGCAACTGTTGCACTGCGATTGAAGGATCTGAGCTCAAAATCGGTCTTTTAAAAGGTTCACGAAGTCGGAATTTCTGATATAGTGGCTCCCTGTTGAATTCAGCCTTTTTCAAATACACATCTCCAATTGATCTTGAGATCTGTTTGACACAATAGCGACAACCAAATCATGTTCCATACACAGTGGCTCACAAGAAACGAAGAGGCTCTAAATGACAATCTTGAAAACGTACTATTCGGTTTACAACATGCTAGAAGAATCGTTTATTAAAAGAAAAACGAACCCTTCTACAATATCATGAAGAAAGACCACATAGAACAACAAATATATTCACTACATCAAAAGTGGCATTCACATCACTAAAAGTTGATCTTTTGGAGCTTTTCATCATCTCGCTATTTTAGTTACTCCATCAGATCGATTCAATTGTGGTTGAATTGTTTCTCCAAAGAAACGAACATAAAACATGTCACTAAAGCGATTTTCTCACAATAGAAATGCTGCCAACCATCGAGGTTATTCAGATTTTCGCCATCATTTAATCGCATCAATCTCTAATCTACATTTGTTTGTCAACTCCCAAGTAACTTTTCTTTCCCAATTCTTTATAAATAGTGGTAGAGAGATGAGAAACGAACCTGAATAAGACCCTTCACACGCCATACATTATGCTTTAGGACCACAATATGGGAATCATCGGGGTGCAAAGACTGCAGCTCCTGTCTCACAGACTCAAAGCTAGCATTATGCTCAGCCGAGAGTTGAATGGCGAGTACTTCCCCTGTGGCCTTAACAAGCCTCCCTAAAACAGCCCGTGAATCGCCAAGATTGGCAATGTAAAGAGTTCCATTGCATATGATCCCGACTAGACAGCAAGACCCTACTGCTGCAATCTGTGGTCTCGTGGGCCATTGTCTGCTCACAATCGAGAAAAATCCGTCTTCAGTTGCTTGAAACGCCTTCCGAATGACCTCCACTGACATTGATTGATGTTCCGCCGTGAACCCTTCACAATCCATAGAGACACAATCAACCAAAGAATACAAGAAATTACATGAAGAAACAAGTTAAAAGTATCATAGGAGTAAGCTTCAAATGACATCTAATGCAAGATAGCTTGGCTTCAAAATTCAAATTCAACGCCTCAAGATTGACAGAATAATAAGTTGGACTTGTATACAATATTTGATTCACATGTTATCATTCCCATAACATACATCATAATATCACAACCAATACTTTATTTCTCAGACAAATCAGACATTTAAACCAAGTAGTCATGCAGTAACTTTTATGACATACTCTTTAGATGTTGGAAGAGGTGATCATTGATGAACCGGGAGGTCTCTGGGCCTCCATGTCCATCATAAATCCCCACAAAAGTACCGTAAGGTCCTGATTCACTTATGCTCAACGAACCAGATTCGAGTTGGCTTTGATCCTCTAGTAAATTATTGGCTTGAACTACAGCCATTGAGAAGTCTCCATTGAAATGTTGACCCGAGTCCTTATACCATAAAAGCCCGTCTTGGCGACCAGTCGCATCTGAGCCCGTGTGAACGTATCGTTCCGCCCTTGGCCGAAAACAGGCCCTCAAAAAGTTCATCAACCCTGATAACATCCCTCATCTCATCCAAACCACCCTCCAAATCATCCACATTTCATGAGCACTTTAAGTAACTTGGTACCAAATGAAACTCAACTTATGATAGTAAATCTGTTCCTTCTCCAAATTATGGGCCGTAGAAGTCTAGGAACACAAAATCAGAGCTTGAGCATCAATAATCTTGAAAAATGGAAAGCAAAACACATGCTTGTTAATCATATGTTAAATTCAACCAGGAATTGCAGCAAGACTAATGGGAAATGATGACTTTAAATGTGAAACAGATCACTGACCATGACCAAAAATTCCAAGACTATAACCGCCGCAAAACAAAACAAAAAAAAAAAAAATCAACAAAATGGAAAAAGGAAGACTTTGTAAACAAGAAGGTTTGATCAATAGTTCAAATTGCAAAGTCCAACTACAAGAATCAGAGACTAAAATATGAGACAAATAAACTAAAAAGAGAAAACCCATTTTCTTGAATGTTCAATATCCACCACAGCAAATATTTCAGACAAAAAGTAAGTTAGAGCAAAATGGATGGTGTGAAATATGCTAAAGACTTTACCTTTAAGGTTTGATTGGGATGAAGAAAGATCTGAAAGTGAAAGAGATTTAGATCTGTGGATCCAGCAAATCAAAGAGAAAAGAAGAAACTTTGAACTGGGTTTTTGGCTTCTAATCCTCCCCTTTTCTTTGTGGGCAGTGACAGGAACAAGAAGATGATGATGAGGTACTGTAAGAAGAGAGAACAAGGGAAAAAACAATATGAGGAGAGAGAAAGCTGGGTGAAAAGAGAATTATCAATGAGAGAGAGAGAGAGAGAGAGAGAGAGAGAGTGGTGTTACTATTACTATTATGGTTTATTTGATTGGGGCAACTGAAACTCTGGTATCTCTCAGCAGACAAACCCCATTAAAAACCAACAATGGAGAGCTTCAAGCCAGCAAAGCAGAGGACCAGTTTTGGGCTCCACCCTCTCTCTTCCAGATAGAGAAAATCTAGAGAGAGAAACTTAAGATATAATAAAACCATTAACAAAATGATGGGAGGTGGAAAATAACATGAATGAGAGAGAGAGTGTTCTTACATATATGTATGGATTATGAATAATGTAAACACACATAAAAATGTCAATGGAGTTGAATATTATTACAAGAAAAAGTTGAGTATAATTAGAGAAATTTGCATTTGCATGGATTTTTCATGCTATTTCAGCCTTTACTTGTGCCACGTGGCAACAAGATTGAATAAAAATAATTATTTCATAACATAAATCTTGCTAATTTGACTCAAATTATAGACCTTTCTAGTTTTCTCATTGTTTATCAACTCTTTTAACAATTTATTAACACAATGCATGCATCCATATTCACATTAATATTTATTTAACTAATTGTCCTATATCAAATAATTAATAATACTTTCACACAATTCTTAGGGCCTTTTTATTCTTTTATTCACAATTAAAAGTAAGTCAAATCTTAAAGCTAACACTATAAAGTTCAAGTGAGCAAATGTGAATTCATGCCCACATTTTATCGAAAATAATTATAATAAAGTAGTTTAATGAGAAAAAAAATTGTTTCTTCGTATTGGTTTATTGGAGTTTTTGGTCCCCAATTTTTGAAACAGTAGTTGTGCACATGTGTTTTCAAAATAAATTTTTTTGTTCTCAGAGGGAAAAACGACTATTTGGATTTCACTATGGTTGATGAATTTTAAAAACAAGTTCTAACTAGATTGATATTGGGTAATTCTATAGTACACTAGGTGTATTAATACATCAAACTCTCCACTCATTTTCAACCATTAGATCTGAAATTATTAAGGTCAAGGTCAACTATGATCTCAGATCCAATGACTGAAAATGATAGAGAATCTGATGTATTAATACACTAGGTGTACTACAGAAGGACCCATTGATATTACCTAAGGTGTCAAATCAACATCTATTATGTAACCAAATTAGGTAACTATCATGTTCAAGTATATTCTTCAAAGTCGTATAATTTGAGTTACAATCAGTACTAAACTGTAAAAATTATATTTTGCAACTAGATAAAGATTTAAAAAAAAAAAAAAAAGACAGCTTTTATAAATACAGGGGGTGTAAAAGTATTTTTCCTAAACTTAGGGGTTAAAAACTCAATACCAATATAAAGTTCTTTTATTTCTTTTTTGTCTTTGTACTAGAAAAAGAAATTATGTTTTTCCCAGTTTGAATTAATTTGACCAATATAAAGCTACATATTTGTATAGATCTTATACTTGAGCCACTAATAGAGCATAAGTGCCAAGCTTTGAAACCTAATCAAACTTCGATACTTTAATCTTTTCATGTGTTAGAATTTGTCAAAATGGACAATGAGATTTTGTAATAAAATGTGTATATGCATTAAAAATATTTCACTGCATGAAACTTGAAAAATGACTTATTAATTTCTTGTAACGTTTTATGGTTTTGCACGTTTTGCATGACATGACATAGAAAATGTGATTCGTTTTTATTTTTTTACTTTTTAGCATTTTTTAATTATTTTTGGAATTTTCCTAAGAATATTCCTTTCAAATAAATTTGTTGCAGCAAAATTTCCGGATTTTGGCAAGAAAATAAGTCTACTATTCATGAAGATGATGAAGACAAGGAGACCAAAAAATAGTGGTTTTTAAATGTCATTTAATATTTTTTTCATTCATTTATTATTCAAATACATTATAATATATTCATACATATAAATGATAATGTGTTATGTTTTTACAAAGTCCATGTAACTCTAATTATTATTATTATTATTATTATTATTATTATTATTATTATTATTATTATTTATAAGTTTTCAGAAAAACGTGAGTATTACCAATACTAATTACTAGACATTAATAATATGATCATGTGAGTTAATTGATAATTCTCCTTTATGCATTTAAGGTGTTTGTTACATGTATAATCCTAATTAATAAACAGAAATGTACAATTCAATCTTGTAATTTAAATTTAAGTCATGTATTTATTGGGCGAATCAAGTTTAATTTATATTTGAATCTTTTTTGTCGTAAACATAACTTAAATAAGCTAAGAAAACAATAAATATCTACATATTCCTTCTTCCAAGTTCCAATACACATAAACAATTAGAAGCATTTAATGGAGCAAATTATTACTCGGTCCAATAATTTAATTTTCAAATAAATTAAAGATTCTGAAAATTAAAAACAAAACAAAAGAATGAATTTATATATAATGTGAGTTGTGGTTTTCCCCTACTTACCCAATTGGGCCTTTTTAGGTCGTTGACCTCCAAATAGGACCATTTGTTAGCACATAAAATTTGTATGAGACGGTCTCACGAATAGTTTCTGTGAGATTGATTCTATTTACCCATTAACCAAACTCATTTCTATAAATTTATACATGAATTGTGAAAGGTGGGTTATGAGTTGACCCGTCTCACATGAAATGATCCGTGAAACGGTCTCATATAAGACTTACTCATTTGTTAATATCATAAAGTGTAGCTAATAAATTAATATATAATTTCCTTTTCTTAATCTCACACAATTTGAATTTTTTAAGAATAGCACTATTACTTTCTACCATAATTATATTTTAATTTTACCACAATGGCATAAATACTAGAAAATGACAATTCTTTTTTTTTTTTACCACCAAGGCATAAATATTAAAAGATGACAATTATATCCTCACTGATGTGACATAAATAGCATCTCTAATACATTAGTAAACAACTTCACTCTATATATATGTGAGTGTAAGAATTATTTTAAGTGGTTCATTTATAGTATGGTAAAAACTGTGACAGAACGATATGTTGTGGTAAAAAAAAAAAAAAGTTAATTTTATTTGACTGTATGATATAAAGGGCCATTGTACCTTTTTTTCTCTTTCTGGTTTATGTTAATTTCGTTCATATCAATGGTTATATGTAATAATTTATTGCCTATATTTCTAAATGTGTAAAAATGTTATCATCAATAACTAAAAAATATTTTATACTCATTCAGTTCCACAAATATAGAATACTAATTTTTTTATCTGACCTAAATTTCAGTCAATTTCCTTATGAGTAGGGTATAACTTGCCTAAATATCCTTAATTAATAATTAGTGATATTAATCGCTTTCTAAATGTTGTTGACTTTTTGTTTAGTCTATAAATAAGAGTATAATAGGAACTTTGTCGGCTAAATTATTTTCCAATCCGTATAAAATATAAAGTGTGCTTATATTTGTGAGACGGAGAGAGTATAATTCAAAATAAACACAATATGTTGATAAAATAACTCAGTTTTATCCCACTTATTTTATTTAAACATTTAAGTAATTGAGTTACAATTTAAGACGAGCTTTAGATTATATCAATCATAAAATTAGATCAGATTTTCTGCTATATTGTTTAGTTGACCTCAAACTGACTCATAACGAGGAGTCTCGAATCGAATACTGAATAGTTTATTCATATTTTCAACCTCATACATATAATTAAAATTAATAAATATTAGAGGGGTTGCTTTTAAAATGGGGAAAAAAAAAAGAATAAAGAGAAATTGGTAAAAAAAAAAAAAGAATAATAATGGCATAAATAAAAGGGTATGCTTAACAGCTCATACTCAGCTTTTTATGTTTGGTTATTTTTGAACGCAGCCGACCTTTAATATGCCTTTGGATTACTTTTGTCCAAAAGTTTAAACTAAGTTAAAAGCTAAGATATTATTACCTTTTTCTATATATAGTTTTTTTTCTAAATCATAAAATCTATTTCTAATTTAGGACAAATATTTTTTCGGAAAAGAAGTTCTTTCAGTCTTTTGAGTTCGATTTTTTGAATTTTTCATTTTTTTTCTTTCACATTTTACTTTTTAGTTGTTTAAAACGATCATGTTTATGGTCCACTCACCTTTATTAGGAATTGACCTTTTATTTACATATACCATCCAGGGAATTCATTTAAATTACCTAATAAACTCCAAAGTTTGAGAAAATTACAGACTTCTTAAATATGGGAAAAAAAAATCACACAATGTTTCAATTGGTTTTATGAGTAATTTAATAATCTCGTTCACTAATTTTTATAGATATCATATTTTATTACCACTTCATACTTCAAGAACGCTATACGTTACAAAGATATTTTTTTAAGGGGGGAAACTTGTAGTCAAAAAAAAAGGGAAGATATTGCATATAACTGAATAAAATGCATCTTTTAGAACTGAGGGAAAAAAAAAAGATGAAATATATATGATGAAAATCCGCTATAACAAACTTAAAACATCAAAAATTTCATGTTTTTATAAAATGCATTTGATTACTAATGTCAAAATTGTGGTTTTGATTTTCCATATTATCCAATGAAGTAAAAAAAAAAAAAAAGTTTTGAATTAAAATGAAATAAAATATTTAAGAGAAACAAAACCAAAAAATAATAAAATTTAAGTGACAACTGATAAGGTGTATCTGAATTGGTGTCTCCTTTGCATTTTCCATAGTAATAATTTTGATGGTAAACAGTCAGCATCAAATTTATTCAATTCCACTGTGCTTAAATCAAGACTCATCTATTCTATTGTAGGGACAATTCTTTCATAAATTCCTCAAATAATTGCCCAAAATGAGGAAATAATACTCCCATATATTTCACTATTTCTTTTCTTTATTTATATTTACCCAAAAAAGAAATTGTATCTTGTTTTAAATATCTGAATAGTTGTCATATATGTCCTTACAGAAATATAATGATTGCAAAACTTCATGCTACAAGAAAATTCATGAAAGAGAGTCACAAAGTTAGAGTGCATCAAATAACATATTGTCATATATGTATTGTATATATACTACATTAGATAAAATATATTGTCAAGAAATTAAACCTATCATTATTTTATATATGTATTCATATAAATGTTTCCATTTGTGTGTATTCTCAAAGTAAAAAGGATACACAAATACAATATTGGGGATTTGTTTTATATTTTTTTAGGTATGTTCAGTAAAAAGGTAAAATATTCTAATTTTTCTTCTTCATATACTTGAAGTTCATCAAATATAATATTCAACGTCACAACTATAATCTAATAATTTTTGAGATGAAATAAATAATAATTGGGATATGTAAATGTGTATATATAAGTTGGAAAAAGGCAAAAGAAGATATAAACACATACCTAACAATTGTATTTTAGCAAAGTCCCACTCGTCCCATTCATTTTTTTCTTTCTTTTTTGGCAACTAGAAAATGAATAATGCCCAATTTCTTGTCAATCTCTTTTCTTTTATAAAAATTAATATTTCTTATTTATCTTATAAATTTGTTGATACACGCATGCATATTGTGTATACAATAATTTCTGGATCTTCTACGGGGTTGAAATTACGATCTATTGACTCGATCGGGTACGATTATTAATTCTAACACCTAGCTCTATGTTAAAAGTTAAGAATATTAATTAAATTAGAGGAGACAAAGGGTATGCATGCATGAGTCTTGTGATTTGTAAAAATTCACCAATTATATATTTGAACACGTTAATTATTTAGTATAGTGTTATATGAAAGGGTCCTTCTGTAGTACACCGGGTGTATTAATACACCAGACTCTCCATCATTTTCAGTCATTAGATCTGAGACCATAGTTGACTTTGACCTTAATGATCTCAGATCTGATGGCTGAAAATGAGTGGAGAGTCGGATGTATTAATACACATGGTGTACTATAGAATTACCCTATATGAAAAGATGTAGAGTTATGAGGTGGAATATTGAAAAGAACAATTAATAATTTATGTGGAGAGAAAAAGAGAGGAATGGGACCTTGGAAATTAGGGAATGAAAAAGAAAGAAAGAAGAAATTGAATAGAGAAAAACAAAAGATCATGTTTTGGGTTGGGTTAGCCTTATCTTAACCACCAGCTACAAATCGACTCACAAGGATAATGTTCTTCTACCTCTATTCTTTCTCTTCAATCCCTAACTATGCATGCATTTACTCTCTCCTCTCTATCTCTCTTCTCCCTCCCTCCCCATTTGTGTAGATTCACCACAATGGCCCTTTTTTGAGTTCTCACTAGTATATCTCCAACAAAATGTTGGGCTTTTTTTAGTAAATGAAGATTTGGTACAAGAAATAAGAGAAGTATCGTGGTGGTGGGCTGGGGAGAAATCTCGACAATGCAGGTTCAAAATTTAAGATGGGACAGATTTTAACTAAACTATTGTAGGGATCTATCATGATGTTTGTGTCATGTTGTCTGCCATTTAGACACATCCCTGAATTTATATCTCATCCGATCGAGGGCCTACCGTCGAATGGGGGAGTTCTTTATCTTTTTCTTAATAAAAATGAAAAAGAAACAATAGCCAGGTAAAATGGGAAGAATCTCTTTTTTCTTTTGATAATGAAAAACATGACAGTAAATTAATATTGTTTATTGTATATCATATGCTACTTAATGTTGGGGTGCTATCCATGTATAAGATAACATTTAAGGTAAAATATACTATATATGAAAGTCAATCACTTGTCAAATTACAACACCTAGTGCAATTACTCCAAAACTAAAATCAATTAAGGAATTGCACTAGCTTTACTCTTTCAAAATGGAATTGTACATATTTAAAGACCATGGCCAAGATGCCCTTTTGTGCAAATTGCTCACAATGCCCTTTTTTGAGTAGTAAATTTCCAACAAAGGTCTTCTACTTTTAATAAATGAAGATTTTGTACCAGAAACAAGACAAGAGAAAGTTTTGAAGAAAAGAAATGAACTTTTATCGATAATAAAGAAACGTGACATAAATTGTTCATTACTTAAAACGACAATCATTCTGAAATTAATTTTTTTTGGTAACATTCACCTTTTGTATTTCATATACAGCAGAATGGTCGATAGAATGTCTAATATATTACCAAAAAGAGATAACATGGAAGGTAAAAATATATGAAATTTAACCACTTGGTCAATTAATTACTACACCAAGTGCAATCATTCCAAAATAAAACCGATATAAATATGTTGTAACAATGAAATCAAAGGTATATTTTGATAGTAACAAAGTAAACAAGCTAGGACATGTATATAATTTTGGATCATATTGGAATGTGAATTAGGAGAAAAATAAAAATAAGCTAGTTTCTATGTGTTGCCAAATTTCTACAAACTAAACTACCCATCATTTTTATAACTCAATCTATTACATCATTTTTGACCTTTGATCATACAGTGAAACTGAACTGTCTGATACAATGCCCCCACTTCTTTGCAACTCAATTGATAGCTACTCTTCACCCTTTTTTTCATTTTTTATTTGAAAAAATAAACCTATGAAAACATTATATATGTTTAATATTATATCACATACATGGTTCATGTGGAATGTTTCTAGATGTTGAGAGTCAATTCTTTCTGTATTTATACATGGAAATAAATTAAGTGAGCAATATATATGTCTATCTGCATGTATTTATAAGTAGAATAATGAAGTATGTATTTTATAAATATATTATATGATATAATAATATAGGGTATTTATTATAGGCCGGTTTTTTCCTCCCTCAAATTGATTTGACTATCCTATATATTATTGGGTTCACACTTATTGAAATTAAATAAATAATTGTGGATTTGATCTATGTTATATATATATATATATATATTTATTGATGTTTCATTATATATATATATATATATATATTCTTTTTTAAGATGATTGTTCTGTGTCAGTTAATAATGTGAATTCTTTTTTACCAACCTTATATTTTGTAGATTTGGATGATGTATACAATGACATGTATGTTCAAGATTTGAAAATTTTTGAAGTGGTTTTTTGTTCTATAAATGTAGTTCCAAGAAATAGTCAAAGAACCCTAACTAGAAGGTTTTATTCAATTGATTTATATATATGATGGGAAAGGGATTGAAAGTTATACAATGAATCCCTTTTCTACATATTTAAATATTTATAAAATGGCATGAATATCAACAATGAATCTAAATGTGGGCCCTTCAAGAAATCAAGTAGGTCATTGCTTCTCTAAGCAATTTAATAATATTTTTTCTTGGTTTCAACTATTTGAATCAATAGAAGTGGATATAAATTTGAATTGTAAGTAGTAAGAGCATCTCCAAGGATTACTCAACCCACACTCAAACTCAATTTTATGGAAATGGGAGCTTCAATAGCCTCAAATTGAATTCAAATTTGAGTTTGTGATAGTAAGTGGCAAGGCAATTGTCACTTACTATTCACAAACTCAAATTTTTTCTTTTCTTTTTCATTTATTTTATTCATTTACAATTATTTCTGTTTTTCTTTTTCATTTATTTTATTTATTTAATTCCACATTTTGAGTTATTATATTTTATGTATTGATTTTATATACTTGATATTTGATATTTGATACATTATATAATTTATATATCTATAAGTATTGCATTATATTGTAGATTATATAATTTAATAAATATAAACATGAATTATAATTAATAGAAATCTAAAATTCGTTCTTGACATGCGTTTGATTCAGGCATTAAATCTTGAAACATTTTATTTCCTTCTTCCAGGGATTCCATAACACGGGATGATTCTTCTCCTTTTTGGCTTCAGTGATATTGTTAAGCAAAGTAGAATTGTATTTGACTTCTACGTGTGACAAAAAATGGTCTAATTCGGAATGTTAGTTATAATTTGTGTCATTATGTTATTTATTTACGTTGTGTTGTATGACTGGATTATTTTCTTTAGTATATTAATATGTATTTGTGATGAATTTTATAATATAATTTTGGTATTTTTAATAAGATTTATAGTTCATAGATATTTTTTTATAATTGAAACCAATTAAGTTAATTTTTTTATGAACTAAAATAAATAAATATTTGATATTAAATAAAATTTGAAAAATAAAAATTAAGAATATTGTAAGAGAATATTCCAATTTGAGTTTAAATGGTTGGAGATAGTGGCAAATTTGGTGGCAAATTTGGTGGCAAAATCAAGATTTGAGTTTGGATTTGAGTAAAATGGTTGGAGGTGGTCTAATCATTTGATTTTATCAAATTTTTACAAAAAAAAAAAAAATTCATTAAACATGTGTCTTTTTTTAGGTCGTGGATTGAAAGGAGGAGACAATAAAAAATAGATAATTTGCATAATTTAGTTTCGAACTTTAATCGTCACACAATCTCCATCTTTATAACAGTGGAATATCACTTGAATTACAATGCTTGTAGTGTTTTGAATCAGTGTTCAAGTATCGGGTGTATCAAATGTATAAACATATTAATTAAATGTTAGATTAGCGTTCCTAAAATAACAATAATGTGTCAACTTTTATTAGAAACTTAATTATTTGTTAATTATTTTGGTTTTAGTTCCCACTTCTTATTACTATCACTAAGTCAATTATGGTTGTAATGACTAATTAGAACCCCTTTTTTTAATTGAAATTATGTGATTATTTATCATGATGAGTGACTTATTTCCTTTTAATAATAATTATATTTTGGCGAGCACATAAAACGGTTAATATTAAATAATATCACTCTCAATCATTGTAATTATGCAAACATTATATGCTATTATATTAAAAATAAATCGAGCTAATGAAATACTGAACATTTAATAGTAATCGAATTACAGTTTTTTAAAAAAAAAAATTCATCCAATACTCTAATAATTCGATAAAATAACAATCTTGATTGGTCTGATCCATCATGGGCCGGACTATTACACTATTGGGCTTTGGAAATTGCAGTTAACAAGTAAAGTTGGATAATCATTAGGCCCATTGATTAGCCCAGTGTGATATCCATGTTTTGGGCTTGACAAGTGTGATTTGGGTCACATGATATTTTAACAGGCCACACTATACACACCCTACACATTACTAAACACACCTCATTAAAATAATAAACAATGAAAATATTTACATCAAGTCCAATCTACTCTTATTATTTATTAATCATTTTAATAAAATAATACAAAATATAAACAACACATAACTACTAAACACACCCCATATTAATACACATTACATATACACATCTTAGTAAGCGTGTGCATTGCAGATATATATAACTGTTCAGGCAAGTTTGATCATCAACTCATCTTCCCATACTTGTATATATATAGTGAGTTTCTAATCTGTTTTGCTATCAATATATGGATTCATATTGAAGAGAAGAAGAAGCTCGAAGCTGCAATGGCGATGATGGAGGATATAGTGATTGTGGGCGCTGGAATTGGTGGTCTCGCAACATCTTTAGCGCTTCACAGGTATCATGGTTCAGACATTTCATCAAACATGTTGCTATCATTTGTTTAAAGTTTTTGTTTTCTTTGTTTCATAGATTGGGGATCAAGAATGTGGTTTTGGAAGGAGCGGATAGCTAGAGCTACAGGATTTGCTCTGGGAATGTTGACTAATGGTTGGAAGGCATTAGATGCCATAGGTGTTGGAGATATTCTTCGTCAAAAACACAAAAAGCTTGTTGGGTAACCATGATTCTCTTAGAGTTGTTGTTCTGTTCATTGGTGATTGTTGGATCTTCAGAATTTTGAAAAAACCACGTTATTATTGCAGCCTGGTGACGATATCGGTGAATTCTGAGATCAGGGCTTCAGAACTACCTTTGAGAGGAGCCATGGATTCATCAGGGTAAGTATTGAAGCTTGGGTTCGTGTAGTAACAACAGTAGTGTTTATATGTAATGAAAGATGCTTTGTAATAATATGAAGGGGTGATCATGAAGTGAAGTGTATGGTTCGAAAAGTGCTGCTCGAAACTCTAGAAAACGAACTTCCAAGTGATGGCATTAGATATTCATCTAAGGTGGTTCATATTGAGATAGATGGTTGCTTCAAATCTCTTCATCTTTCCAATGGAACTGTCCTAAAAACGAAGGTAGTTAATGTCGAAACAGAGTGCTTAGACTTGGATTGATGAAATTAATGTTGTTGTTGTTGTTGACTATGTACATGTCTGATTAGGTGTTGATTGGTTGTGATGGAGTGAACTCTGTGGTGGCCAATTATCTAGGCTTCAGTGATCCGTCTTTCGTTAGCCGATCATGTGCTAGAGGCTTGGCATATTATGAAAATGGCCATGGTTTTGAGCCAAAGCTTATGCAATTCTTTGAAAAAGATGTTAAGTATGGCTTTGCACCTTGTGATGACAATGTGGTCTACTGGTTTTTCATCTTTAGACCATCATCTCTAGGTACTTACTCTTCTATTGAAACGATTACCTTCGTTTTCTTGAAGCATTAACGTTCGAAAATGATGCAGAGAAAGAGGGACTGGAGGATCCAGCAAAGCTGAAGCAACTCATACTTAGCAAGCTTGGAAAAATCTCTGATGAAAGCAAACAGGTGATTGAAAAAACACAATTAGTGAACATGTTGTGTTCACCACTAAGATTCAGACATCCATGGGAGCTCCTATGGGGGAACATAAGCAAAGACAACGTCTGTGTCATTGGAGACGCATTGCACCCTATGACACCGAACATGGTCCAAGGAGGTAGTCTGGAGTTGGAGGACAGTGTCGTCCTAGCCAAGCTCCTGGCCGAGGCATTGAAGGGAAATGAAGAAGAAAACGAGGAAGAGAGAATAAAAAATGAAATGGGGAAGTTTGCAATGGAGAGAAGATGGAGATGCATTGATCTCATTACCACTTCATATGTGCTAGGTTTAATGCAGCATAATGGTGTTGTGATGCAGTTCTTGAGAGATAGGTTATTGCTTGGGCAGCCTTGAAAAATGCTAGTTTTGATTGTGGCAACCTTTGTTTTCCTTCATGATTATGTTCTTGTGTGTTTCTTTATTTTGTAACCTTAATATCATCACTTATGTGTTTGTTTTATTACTGGTTTTGTTCAAAATATTTAACTTTAAACTTAAATTAGATCTCCTATACCAAATATACATGTACTACATTCCAAAACACGTTAGATTAGTTTTAAAATAAAAACGGTTACACATATAATACTATTTTAATGTCAAAACTACGTAAGTTCGATTTGCTACATAAGTGGAACATAACTTTTTGGAACAAAGAATCTGGCTTTCTTTAAACAACAATTGTTTTAAATAGAAGAGAGCACAATAAAAAAAGAAAATTATATAATTGTTGAAAGTTATATTCCAACTAAACATATTGGGAATGTGAAAACTATATTTGATGACAAAAGTGTGGATACAATCATAAAAGTTGGATGAGAAAATGCAATTATCCCTTATAATTATGTTAACAAGTTCATAAATAATAATTATTATTTTAGTATTTAGTCAATAAAAAATAAAAAAATCATAATAAAAACACAACATTGTGTATTCCTCAATTATGTGGTGTAGAAAATTTTAGTAAATTTTGTTCTTTTATCAAATCAACCATACATTTTTGTCTATTTAATAGTCCAATTTGGGAACTTTTATTTATTTATTTATTTTATAATCATGATGATGATCATAATCATAAATCATAAATAATTTAGTGCAAAATAAATTACACTGTCGAATGACGAAAGTACCCCGCATCTGTACTTCGTCCTAAGATTTGAGGGTGGAGAAGAAGATCTCCTAATCCAAACAAGGCTTACAATTTTAGGGTTTATTTTGTTCTTTGGATTTCTCAAAGAAATCAGGTTCGATTCATTCATTTCCCCCTTTTCTTCTCGGCTACACAATTCTCTCTTTTCTTTTATTAAAATTTCAATTTGAATTTCAGTTAGGCGGATTTTTAAATTTCTCTTCTGACTTGCAGCAAAAGCAATTAATCGGTAGCCTTTTCGGATCGGTTCAGAGCGGTTTTGCACTCAATTGGAGGTATAATCTCATGTGTTTTCGTAAATCTAAGCGAACAAGAAGAATGGAGCTCACAGTTTTAATTCTGTTTATATTTTCTTTTAATAATTTGTCGATCATATTTGCGTTAATTTCTCAGATTTTGAGAAAGATGACTCAGGACGTTGAAATGATGGATCAGCAGCCCGCTCCGTCCAATTCCGTCACTTCAACCTCACCTTCCATTCTTCAGAGTAAGTGCTTCATTTATAAGTGCAAAAATCTGTAATTTTTTCGAAAGAATTCTGGCTAATTATGACGTGATTGAGCTTTTTATAAGTGAAGAAACTCCAACGAGGATGTTTATTTACTCTGCGTGGTCTTTAATGAGACATAAAAAAAGTGACATTATGTATATTGAGATTTTTGGCTCAAGATTGTTACTTTACCCAGATAGAAATTTCATGGAATTAGTTTCTTATAAATTTGTCATCTTTTTCACTTTCTCCGGCATATTGAATTGAATGGTGGTGGGTTTTTTTTGGTTGCTATGTTAGATTTGAAGGACATAGCTGCGTTGATTGAGACGGGTGCCTACTCACGTGAGGTCCGGAGGATTGTGAGGGCTATTCGGTGGACAATTCAACTAAGGAAGAAGCTAAATGCCTCTAACCTTTCTGCATTTCTCAGTTTTGCACTTGTTCCTGGATCTGAGGTGCATTCTCGATTGTCTTCCTATATTCCTAAGGTAAGCCTATTTGATATTCAAGTTCAAAAAAATTCAGTTTCTAAAGTAAGTTATTTGTAAGTTGATTTATTCATTGGTGGGGACTCTTATTTCTATCTAGGCATTGATGTATATCAGTCCATGGGAATTTTATATGCTCTCTTGTATTATTTGCTTATGTTTTGGGTAAACAACGTTTATATTTAATTAAGTGGAAGACGTCACGATTCTAACGAACAGTATGTGCATTACTTACATTATGTTAGCTGCTATTCAGTCGTCCCATATTCCTCATCTATTCTGTTATAGTTTTATATCTAATATTGGATGTTTTAAAATTGTCACTTCTGCCACAACTTTCTAACAAGGGGATGAAAGAATTTATGAGATATCCTTTTATGGTGCCTTTTCCCCTGCATTTTTTTATGTTTTATGAGCCCAACACCCTACAGTTTCAATATGGATTTTGTCAGTAAAGTAATGTTGAAAAGCATCAACCTGTCTTGAAAAACCTTGGCATGGTTTTGCTCAGTTAGCATTTAGTTCTGAGGTCATCTTATCATATGATGTGGAAGTAGAAGTTGAAGATATGTTAATTAACAGTTTGATATACCGATGCTTGCAGGAGGATGGCCATGATATGGAAGTGGATACCGCAACATCTGCTACTCATGCTTCGACAAAGCACTCCTTACCTGAGATTGAAATCTATTGCTATTTGCTTGTTCTGATATTTTTGATTGATCAGAAGAGATACAATGAGGTGTGGGCTGTGTGATTACAAGGCTTATATCGTGAATAATGTCTAGATGTAAGTTGAATTATTTGTAACTCTGTCTTACTTGCAGGCTAAGACTTGTTCTTCAGCTAGCATTGCACGCATTAAGAACCTCAATAGGCGGACTGTGGATGTCCTGGCATCCAGGCTCTACTTTTACCACTCTCTGAGCTATGAACTTACTGGTGATCTTGCTGAAATACGAGGGTATGATACTGAAGTTTGAATTTCTCACGGCACTTATGATGCCTTGCCCCTTAGGTGCTGTATGATAAGGGAGTTTTTTAATCAACTCATGTATAAGGAATAAAAGAGCCAGAATGTTCTGTTTCTCATCTTTTGCTACTTGAAAATTTATTTCTCTGTGAAATGATGGTGCATATCTGACTAAGATCTACATTTATCGACAGCACTCTTCTTGCTTTGCATCGCACTGCGACTTTGCGCCATGATGAGTTGGGGCAGGTTTGTCTTCAATTTGCAAGCTATTAGTATACTATCGTTGTACTGGTATTCTCATGATTTATTACATATTCTATAATGCAGGAAACTCTTCTGAATCTGTTACTCAGGAATTACCTCCATTACAACCTGTATGACCAGGCAGAGAAATTGAGATCAAAGGCACCTCGGTTTGAGGCCCACTCAAATCAGCAGGCAAATCTTTTGACACTGATTAAGTGAATAATTTTATTTCTATAAACATTGGATCAGGATTACCTGTTAGAAGTCTGATTTGAGATCATTTAGATTGTCACAATAATTAATTGTTGTTCTGGAACATCAAATAAGATGTGATGTTGATGCAAAGAGGAGGCTGGTAATATAAATTGCAAATATTATGTCTATATGGAATTTTATTAAAATAAGAAAATAGAGTATCTAGAGCTATGTAGATCTCAGCAACATAGGAGCATCATTGACCAAGGGTAAAACAGCACTCAGGTTAGAACGAATAAGGATATATGCATAGCAGTTTATTAGATCTATACCAAACTTTTCAGAAGCTATTACATGCTGAGCATAATACTAGCTATATTTTTAACTCATATGACACTACTACTGCTTCAGGATTTTGTCTCCAATGTAACTCGTGGATATCCTTGATGAAACAAATAGAAATAAATTAAGCATGTGCATTATACTATTATATTTTGGGTGTTTTGCTTGTGTAATTTCTGTGTAGGCTTAAATTATTTGCCTATGAGTGTGCATTGTTCTGACTTAATTTTTTGTTTCTGTAGTTCTCTCGGTACCTCTTCTACCTTGGAAAAATTAGAACAATTCAGCTAGAATATACTGATGCCAAAGAGTCCCTCCTTCAAGCTTCCAGGAAAGCACCTATTTCTGCTCTAGGTTTCCGAATTCAATGCAATAAGTGGGCTGTGATTGTCCGCTTATTGCTTGGAGAGATTCCAGAAAGAACTGTTTTTATGCAGAAAGGGATGGAAAAAGCTCTGAGGCCATACTTTGAGCTTACAAATGTAAGTACAAATTTATTAAGTTCTCCCGAACATTGATAATTGCCTGCGTTGTTTTTCCCCATTATAGGTTTCTTTTCTTTTCCTTTTTTTTTTTTTTGAAATATTTAGTTAGATGATTATCAATGGGAAGTTTTTCATAGAATGGTTTGGAAGAAATGCAATGTGACTAATTTAGATAAATCCTCTGCTTATTTCAGGAAATGTTATGGAATAATTGATACGATGATTACTGTAGTAGTTCTTGTACGGTGTTGAAGTTTCCAATTTCTTATTCTGGACCTATTTGTATACAAATAAATAGTTGGGAATTGACATATATATCTTTCCAGGCTGTCCGGATTGGAGATTTGGAGCTGTTCAAAACAGTGGCTGAGAAGTTTGCCAGCACCTTCAGTTCTGATAGAACCAACAATCTGATCGTCAGGTTACGGCACAATGTGATAAGGACTGGTTTACGCAACATTAGCATTTCATACTCGAGGATCTCACTTCCTGATGTTGCTAAGAAGCTGAGATTGGATTCTGAAAACCCTGTTGCTGATGCTGAAAGTATCGTATCAAAAGCAATCCGAGATGGTGCCATTGATGCCACATTAGACCATACCAATGGATGGATGATATCAAAGGAGACGGGGGATATATACTCCACAAATGAGCCTCAAATTGCATTTAACTCGAGGATTTCTTTTTGCCTAAACATGCACAATGAAGCAGTGAGAGCCCTTCGATTTCCACCAAATTCCCACAAGGAGAAGGAAAGTGCAGAGAAGAGAAGAGAGAGACAGCAGCAAGAGCAAGAGCTTGCGAAACATATAGCTGAGGAGGATGATGACGAATTCTGAAGATAAGAGCCATGTGCGTGTTCTTCAAGATTCTCTCTTTTGTGTCTTATCATGATCATCAAAATTCATTACGAGGGTATTTTCAGACTGATGGGCATGACTATACTTCTGCAACCTTTTGCTTCCACCGTGCGAGCTGTTTCAGTTTCTTGGTTTTTCTTTTGATCTCAATTTGCAGGTTGCACGCCCTTTGATTCGTTTGAATCCAGAGAACTCCGTTGATGAGAATTCATAATTCACGTTAAAAAATGGTTGAAAGGACAACTTTGTGCACTTCGAACTTCATTGAAATACACATTCTCTGCAAGCTTTATACTGTTTTATTTAGTTCACTCTGCATCTTTCTTATTGTTATCATTTTGATTTTTCCTTGGTTGCCAATTTAGTATATTGGTCTTTACATCAAATAAGCAAATTCTTGTATATTTGAGTTCAGAGCTAAAAAGTTCTATGCACAAAACGGGTGGGTGCCAACATTCTAACAAATGAGAACAGATAAATGAACGTACAAATGTTACACAATCTTAACCAGAGAAGCTACGGTACATGCACTGAAGCCCGGGGTTGTAATACCCGGTAGAAAATTGAGGCTTCAGCGAAGGAGAAAACAGGTAGCACTGTAACAGGAATCAGCTTCCTGAATTCAATCCGAAGGACTTGACAATAGAGCTGACTCTTTCAGCAAAAGTTCTGGAAGTTATCTTTTTACCCGGAATGTGAAACGGGTTTGACACTGCATCAACATAGGCAGTATGGAACCTCCTGAAAAACTGTAGCAGTTTTAGCCGAAACAGAGAGGAAGTTAGCCGCAATATTATGGATACTAGACATAATACAAGGAGATTTCTAAAGCAGCAACCAAAATGACAAGTTACAAATGTTGGGAAGTCACAAAATAAGAAAAGAGTCATGAAGCTTATGAACCAATATATTATTTGGTACTTAACTGACTTCAATGTCCAGGTCAAGTGGTTGCAGCATAAAGCAAAAAAGATAAATCCATAGTAATCAAGTATTACAGCATAAGTTCGGAGATTGATTAGAGGTTTGATTCGGTTCTATCAAATTTCAGTGAAGTATTAGAATGGTCAGTACTATATAGGGGACAGAGTATCTATACTTATGCTGAGACATTCTTAAGAACCTCTACGGTAGTGGTTGGAAACAAATTAAATTTGATAGTACTATTTCTTTTTACAAAAGTTGATAGTAAGAATTTAACAAAGCACAAAGTCCATCACAGCATAATAAACTTACGTTTCGCACATCTGCATCTCGGACATCAAGATCTGTAGTCACCATTATGAACTTCACCTTGGTATTTGTCAAGTAACCATACCTGAAAATATTAAATAATGAGCTGCATATACAGGAAAGCAAACTGATGTTCTTTTCACAACATAGTTAAAGACGAGGTTCTTCGTACTTACACTTTGTAGTTCTCAGTTGGATACAGTAAACCAAGAAATGCCTCATTTATTGTTGGGCTAGACTTTTTCGGGTTGTTCACTGATGAAAAAGATATTACCAAAAGAAGAACTCATTCAACCATAATGACAAGAAAAAGGCCATGAAAACGAGCTGTATGGCCACAGTTTCCATCAAGCACACACAATAATGAAAATCATTGATGACCATAGCACAAAGTTATATCCTATAATTATTTGGGGACAGATACATTCTTCTTTTAATCGACACAAAGGGTTGCCTCTAAAGTGAAACCACAAACTGTCAAATCATTTCTAGTAACATCGTTCAAGGTGATCTAGCTTAACTCTATCTTCCTCTTGAGTTGATTGCTCATTTGAAATTATGGATTCTACAAGTTAGCATTACTAATGCATTGAACATTGCCTTCAAATCAGCCCAAGTCATCTCGAATGACACATCTTTACAGTGTTCTCGACTACGACAGCTTTAACCAACTTCCTACATACTAATCATCACTGCACTCTTCTGCTATTGCATGCATATCCATCTTAACCAATCAGCAACATCATCAGCACTAAAGATACTTCACGCATATGCTTCTAAATCATGGCATGACATTCATATAATCGACAATTTCACGAAAACTAATGAAACACAATTCACCACTGAATCAGGGCAATTGACAAATTTTTAGGTTTTCAAAAGTTTCAATTTCTTCCACTAATCACTCTATCATTAACATTCATCTGCGAAATTCGCATCTAACGATCAAAACAGAAATCGGATCTAGCATTAAAAATCAATTCACCTCTTTCATCGACAACGTCGAGAGAACAATGGACTATATGATGAAGCTTGAGCGCATCATCTGATTCAGTAAAACTTTGAATGTACAACGGATTATTCTGCCATATATTATCATAATTTTCAGTTATACACATAAACTAAATAATCACTGATCTAATAACATACGAAAATGTAAATACAGCCACGGCGGCGGCGAACCTGGTGGCCGACGACGGCGAGGCAGACGATCATTTCTCTGTTTTCCGATGTTTTAGCTCAGAAGATTCGTCGCTCCAAGTGAGAGAATTATCGAAGACGAATTGCAGTTTTAACCACGCGAATTTGAGGATTTACATTTTAGGCCCCATATTTTACAAGATTTAACGAAATAGACCTTTAATTTTAAAAGATCAAACTTAATTGACGGAAAATTCACAAATTTTGTTTGAATTGTCATTTATCGAATTTTTCAAAATACATCAAAATAACATAACGTTAAATATGTTGCATATTTTTTACCCTCAAATCAATTTTATGTGAAAAAAAATTAACTGACGCATCAACTGTCAAATACCACAGTTTCATAATATTAAATTTCAGAAACTTTAAAAATTATTATTATTATTATTATTATTTACGTTGCATTTAAAAAAAACACGTTCAAAACTAGTGGAGGTTAAATAAATAAATATATATATATATATATATATATATAACTTATGTTACTTTAACGAATACTAAATTTTTTGATTAAAATGTCAGATCAAATAAACTCTAAATTATAGATATATAATGTATAGGTTATACCTTTCTTTTCCCATTATCTCAACAAAGCATTTTAGTATTTTACCTTGCTTGGTCATTAATTATTCTAAAATAAAATAAGGGTTTTCTATTCACACCCCATCATCTACTAAACACACTCCAATAAATTAAAGTGAAATAAAATGATGGACAATTATATACACACCCCAAGCAATACTAAACACACATCATCTATACACATATTCCTTTTTTTATTATTTTAATTTGCATGTGTATAGATGAGGTGTGTTTAGTATTGTTTGGGGTGTATATAGAATTGCCCTAAAATGATATAGGTAAAGACAAATATATCCTTACTAATAAAATTATAATATATAAAATCAAATTATTAAAGTTTATTAATACCCCACCATGTATTTTTGCTATACACACTCCATTACATACACACTCTTTTTTCTTACAACCAAAAAAAATTTCATTCCACCTATCAAAAAAGTTTAGAAAAACTTACATATTGGAACAAAAAACACATTGTAGAGCATGAAAGAGCACATGAGGGGTGCAATGTAAGTCTTCAAACTTCGTTTTACCGTTTCGTTTTTTTGTTTAGTGTTATAAAAAAATCGAAAAAAATCGCAAAAATACGACCGCAAAGTACAGGTAGAACATTATGCATAGTGTTCGACCAGTAGTGGTAGAACAACATGCATTGTGTTCGACCAATAGTGGCCGAACACTATGCATGTTGTTCTACCACTACTGGTCGAACACAATGCATGTTGTTCTACCACTACTGGTCAAACATTATGCATGTTGTTCTACCTGTACTTTGTGGTCGTATTTTTGCGAAATTTTTTAATTTTTTTTTCTAGCACTAAACCATAAAACGAAATGGTAAAACCAAGGTCCATAGTTTGGGGTACATAGAGGTCGAAGGTCCATTCTTCTTTGTTAGGTTCAAAGTGGTAGAAAATTGATGGGTAGAAGTGAAGTTGAAGGGAGATGTGGAGAAAATTGAGATGTGTAGAAGGAGAAGATGGGGTGTGTTGTGTGTTAAGGTTTGGTGTGGGGTGTGTTTAGTAGTTCTTTTAATTATTGAGATTGTGATATATTAATTTTGTTATAAGGGCATTTTAGTGTATTTAGGGGGTGTGTTTAGTAATTATAGTATATAAATTCTTTTATATGTGATATGTTTAGTAGATGATGGGGTGTGGATAGAAAACCCCAATAAAATATCTAATTGTCACTTAATGTAAATTTGAAATTGAATTAAAAAGGGAAATAAATAAAGGGCAGCACAGTAACACTCATACGGCATGAAATGACAAAATGCCCCTGACATCCACCGCAATAGTTTTTCTTCTCCAAACACTATTACTATATATAAGCTTTATTTCTTCTTCTTCTTTCTCTTCTTCTCACAATTAATAGAATCAATTCACAGAGCCGTTCGTTCTTCGTTTCAATCCATCAATTTATATCGTGAGCTCGATTTCGAAGGTAATCGAATGGATTCTGATGGCCATTTTTCTAATTGATGGGTAATTGGTTGAATTTTTTTTCTCGCTTTATTGAATTGTAAATTTCATTTGAATTTATTGTATCGATTTTACGGTGAATGCATCTCTCTGTGCGTGTTAAGTTATCTGATCCTGTTTTAGCTTGTTCTTTAGCTGTGATGAGTTTGAATGGATGATGAGGTTGGAGCTGGTCTAGGGATTTTATTCCGCTTTCTATTTGTTAGTCTTTTATTTCATTTATTGATGATTGGAGCTTTTTTATTTCAAGAATCTAATACTGTTTTATTGATTCTATAATTCGTGGGAGTCATGCTGATATGATAAATGGTGGGATTTTGAAATCATTACTATTTAACTCAGTGATGAACTGAATTCATGGTCTGGAGTTTAGTATAAAGTTTGTTATGGAGATGCATGTTGTTTGTGATCAGTTTCGATGTTTTAAGAAATGGTGGGTTGTTTCTGCCAATGGTTCTGCAGTGGTGAATTTGAAATATGGTTTTTCGGTTGCGTTGTATGCGTGATGATATTTTTCCGGTTTCTTCTTGGAAACATTTTCAGATATGCTTATGAATAGTTACTCTTTTTGTAGCGGCATAATCATATTATTGTTGGAGATTCTGTTAAATTGTGTATGCTTTGATATCTTTGCATTAAATTAGTTATATTTAGCTCAATTTAGGTGGGACCGTGAATGCTTTTAATCAACTACGTATTTCTGAATGCTTTAACTCATAGAAAAAGATATTCACCGCTTATTTGATTGACACGTGGAAATTGTTTGATAATCGATGTTGATATGCCCTCGCGGTTAAGAAGGAAATTCCAGGAAACAAAGACCCTTTTTATGTTTGATTGTATGTACATGTTAATTTTTTAGTTTTCCTTATAAAGGTAGTGCCATGTATAAATGTAGAATATTCTGCTCTGCCACTCAATCCATTTTTGATCTTTTATTTTGTATCTTCAGTGTTGTACAGATGGAACCTGAGCAGCAATCTGATGTATTGGATGCCAATGAACATACAACTATTGACAGAAAAGGAACCTCAAAAGAAGGTGATTCTTCATATAGGGAACGTAATATAGATCCAAACTTCAGTTTTGAAAATAGACCTGGAGAGATCCTCAAGAACTTGCAGAATGTAGCATACATCTATAGACAAGATGTTGTGAGAAGCAAAACTAGAACTGAAACTGGGGTAGTGACTCAAGTTGCTGGTGATTCCGACTCCGATAGCAGCATGACTGATGATGAAGAAGACGATGAGGAAGAGGTAGATGATGATGCTGGTTCTAATAAGGAAGGCGACGTTGAAATGATAGAAGTTTTGGAGATAATGCAGCTGAGAGCAATGATGATAACGACTCCAAACACAGCCCACTTGCTGCTGATCAAGTTAGAGTACTTTGGATGGATGGTTCTGAAACAACAGAAAGTAGTAATGATGTGGAAGTGACTGATAGGGGATTTTTACATGGGGATTATGTGGCTGCAGCTTCTGATCCAACGGGTCAAATAGGTATTGTGGTTGATGTGAACATTGATGTTGACTTGTTAACACATGATGGATCTGTTTTAAAAGACAAATCATCTCGAGACATCAGACGCATCAGAGATTTTACTATTGGTGATCATGTCGTGCTTGGGCCATGGCTAGGTAGAATTGAAGACGTTTTTGATAATGTAGTTGTTCAAGTCGATGATGGTTCTGTTTGCAAAGTGGTGAAAGCTGACCCGTTAAATCTTAAACCAGTTGGAAAGAATGTAATTGAAGATGGACACTTTCCATATTATCCTGGGCAACGTGTAAAAGCAACTTCTTCATCAATTTTTAAGAATTCTCGGTGGCTGTCTGGAATATGGAAACCCAACCGCCTCGAAGGTACAGTGACCAAAGTTACTGTAGGTTCAGTTTTCATTTACTGGATTGCGTCTGCCGGATATGGGCCGGACTCAGCCACTACACCAGCTGAGGAGCAAAGTCCTAAGAATTTGAAACTACTATCTTGCTTTGCACATACAAATTGGCAGTTGGGTGATTGGTGCCTGCTTCCATCTTCCCAGGAGTTGTCATCCACATCCTTGAACAAGGGATCATCAAAACCAGATTCTCATGATTCTGCGAAGGACGAACCTGAATCTACTGAAACAGGTGACGAGTCTGATGCAGAAGTGGTCACTACTGAGAAATCAACTGGGAACACTAAATCAATGGAAAATGATTCAGAGGCTTCCTTGAGCCAAAATGGTGAATCAGACAATAATGCCTCTGAAGAAAGATTATGTAGTAGTTCAGTGCCAGCTACAAAGGAAGTTGCTCATGAAACTTGGCCCCTTCATCGCAAGAAGATCCGTAAAGTGGTAGTCAGGAAGGACAAGAGATTACGTAAGAAAACAGAAAATTTTGAAAGGGCACTCTTAATTATCAACACCAATACAAAAGTTGATGTTGCTTGGCAAGATGGTACGATAAAACGAGGCCTGGACTCTATATCTTTAATCCCCATTGATAGTCCTGGAGATCATGAATTTGTTGCAGAACAGTATGTAGTGGAGAAGGCCGTGGACAGTGACGATACTGTTGAAACTAAACGTGTTGGGGTTGTGAAAAGTGTCAATGCAAAAGATCGGACAGCTTGTGTCAGGTGGTTGAAGACCGTTGCCAAGGCAGAGGACCCAAAAGAATTTGATAAAGAGGAAGTGGTAAGTGTGTATGAGCTAGAGGGGCATCCTGATTACGATTATTGCTATGGAGATGTAGTTGTGCGGCTCTCACCTATTTCTATTGTGAACACTGTTGAAACTACGCCTCTTAACAATTCAAATGAGTTGATACATGAAAGGGGGAATCATGACCAAAGGGAGAACATAGAAAGAACACTTCCTACTGACACATTTACTGAATTCTCAGATCTCTCTTGGGTTGGTAACATCACCAGTCTTAAAGATGGTGACATAGAAGTCACATGGGCTGATGGGATGGTATCCATGGTAATTTTCCTTTTCTCTAGCATTCATCAACAATCATTGTTCTATTTTCTTACAAATATTTATGTTCTTTCGTAGTAGTTAACCTTTTTCTTTTTGTTGCTTAATTATGGTTTTTAATATGGAACTCTATTATGATAGGTTGGCCCTCAAGCAATATATGTTGTCGGTCGGGATGACGATGAGTCTGTTGCAGCTGGAAGTGATGGTAGTGATGATGCAGCTAGCTGGGAAACCGTTGAGGATGATATGGAAAGTGTCAATGATGTTGAGGTAACTCACAACTGGCTATACCAACAAAGAACACGTTCTTATTAGTTAACTTCATTACTCACAGTTTGAATTATTGACAAACCAAGAGCTTCATGAATAAGCAAACTTGGAGAGAGTTTATTTACATAGCACGTGATTTGAAAGTAGCTTTTCTGCAAACCATTGCTCAATTAAATCACCTCAATGAAAAGAGTGCTCTGAAGGTTCACGTTGGGGTATAAATGAAAGATTTTACTAATTGAGGCTATGTTTTTTCTTTTTTATAACTGAACTGCGATAAATGAAAATGCAATGGGATGTAGTCTAATTAAGAACATTTGCCACCAGGGTGGTATCCAGAGCGAAACATCATCCATTATTAAACATCAGGCGTGATTAAGCTAACAATTGAATATAATGGTGTTTTGGTTGGATGACCAATCAGGCTGTTATTTTTGCCACTTCATGCAAATGTTTTTAATTCGAAGCTACTTTTTTTTCTAATGAAGATTTTCTAATTCATTTTATAAATTTGCATACCTATTTCAATTTAGGACCATGGCACAGAGTATGCTGTTGATGGTGGGCCTGAGATTGAAGATGACAACGTTGTTGCAGAAACTTCTGGAAAGAATGGTGCTCTCTCAATTCCTCTGGCTGCCATTGGTTTTATGACCAGATTAGCCTCTGGAATATTTTCAAGGGGAAGAAGGCAGTCGGATCCATTAGACTTAGATTTGAAAAATGAAGATGATCTACAACATGATGAGTTTACCTTGAATAGAGATTCTGATGGTGGATCAAGCTCTCAAAAACCTTATGACATCGAGGATCAACTTGCTAGGCTAACTACTAACTGTAAGGAGGATGAAGATGATGCTACCGAGGCCTCTGATTTGTTGGAGATTGCTGAGACTTTATGTAACTTAAAATCACCAGAAACAGGTGCTCCACGCGAAGAGTCTATTTCAACATTCAGAGGCTTTGATATTGTTAGAGGTCCTTATGACCATCACTTTCTGGGTGCACAGGAACAGGTTCGTAGTGTTTCTCACACAGATAATGTAGTGTCCAAAAACAAATTATGTTCTTCATTACTCTTTGTGTGTACCTTAGTTTTTAGCATATCTAATCTTATTTATTAGTATCTGAGGAACCTAGTGATGAATCTTCGTGCAAATTTTACAGAACAATGCTGCTAGGAAGTGGCTCAAGAAAGTTCAAAAAGATTGGGACATTCTTCAAAATAACTTACCTGGTATGCTCCAATATGTTAATTTCTGTTTACCTTATAGAAACAGATCGGGAGTTAACTAAGCAAAACTACCGTTAAACAGAGAGTATATATGTACGTGTCTACGAAGATAGAATGGATCTTTTGAGGGCTGTGATAGTTGGAGCTTATGGAACACCATACCAGGATGGTCTTTTCTTCTTTGATTTTCACTTACCACCAGAATATCCAGATGTTCCCCCAGTAAGAAAAATTCTGTACTGTATTTCGATACTATTGCGTGCCATAATTTCTCTGAGTCTATTTCAGTATGTACACTTGTTATATCCAATATTTCATACGATCACCTCATTTAATCACAGTCGGCATACTATCATTCTGGAGGGTGGCGAATTAATCCAAATTTATATGAGGAAGGAAAGGTTTGCCTTAGTCTTCTCAATACGTGGACAGGGAGAGGAAATGAGGTTTGGGATCCGTCAACATCCAGCATTCTTCAAGTACTAGTTTCACTTCAGGGGCTGGTATTGAATTCGAAGCCGTATTTCAACGAAGCCGGATACGATAAACAGGTTGGGACAGCTGAAGGGGAGAAAAATTCACTATCCTACAATGAGAATACATTTTTATTGAACTGTAAGATGATGATGTATCTGATGCGAAAGCCTCCAAAGGTGATTTAATCAAATCTTACCTTTTCTGCCTTGAACCTAATGCGTACATTGTTCTGATCTAATAGCACATGTTTGCAGCACTTTGAAGAGCTCGTTTCCGAGTACTTCAGGAAACGCGGTCACTATATCCTCAAGGCCTGTGACGCTTACATGAAAGGGCACTTGATCGGCTCACTCACAAAGGATGCTCTTCCCAATGATAGCAATACCGACTCAAATTCAGTTGGGTTCAAACTGATGCTAGCGAAAGTCGTCCCAAAACTTTTCTGTGCTCTGAACGAAGTTGGAGCTGACTGCAAGGAATTCGAGCATCTGAATCTGACACAATTGTAGCAGTAATCTGACGGTACTCTCTATGCTAAAACAATCTTGAAGGTATGCTCTAACTTGGGAGATTGATACTAAACTCATGCCCATATGTTGACTACACAAATCTGGTTGGGGGTCATCTACGATGATTATCCTCACCCAGTTGCCAAATTTTGTGAACTGACGAACAGAAAACCGAGGACGTTGTTTGAGAACTTCCGATATTTTTCAATATTCTTTTCCGTTCCTATTTATTTTCTTTATTATTTTGGGTGGGGTTACATTCTTACGCCCTTGTTGGGCAGCCGATATTTTTGTCTGGGATCGATCAATTGGATGATATATGTTGTTGTACTATCCAGATTGTCTTGTTGGAGCTTTTGTTCGTCAATCATCAAGCTTACTGAACCAAGTAATGTTTGATCATGAATTAAATTTGTCATTCTTTACTTTCACTTCGCCTTTTGAATTATTTAATTATCAAATAGTTTATTTAATCTTGATTCGATGAAACTTTATGAAATTTGCATGAACGAAGTAGTGAAGAATTACATTGATTAATACTAAATTGAATTGCCTATGGGGAAAAAAATCAAACAAAAAAGTTACGTAATTAGTACAAGCTAAATATTTGGAATGTAATGTAGACTATGTAGTACACGAAATAATGTTAAGAAAGATACTGAACTTCACATTCACAAAAAAACTGTGTGCACTCGAATCCGTGTATTTTTTAATTGTTTCTCTGATTCTATGTTGAATTACTGTGATAGTTATATATAAATCTCGAAGAATTTCACCTTATATTTTTATGAACATTCTTTTATGTGATAGTACAAATTTTTTTTTTTCTAATTTACAGCACATAAATGTTAGGATATTTGAACATAAAAATCATATCAAAATCTAAATCGAAGAAAATACAAAAGATTAATAATCGGAGATTCGGATCCATTTGGAACGGCCCAATTGCATCTGTACGCAGGAGTGTTGCTCCTTCACGTTATCTTGTGAAAGGTTTTTATAGTGTGTAATTTGCCTAAATATTGTGACGTTGGGCATACTTGTTTTAAATGTAATATTTATTACAATATTTTACATATTAATATAAGAAAAAAATCGTAATGAATGATTTCACTTCATATAAAAAGAGGAGGTTCAGAGTTTCAAACTACTTAATTGATGTAAAACAAAACACTCAATTGAAGTTATACGAGTCGATGACAATTTTAGCACATTTTCTTATCCGAACTATTTTAGTGTTTGATTTTCTATCTTTCAAAGTTATATTTTTGAAATTGAAAACGTTGTGTTGGCACCCTTCAAATTCAAAGACAGCAAAATCTCTGCATCTTGGCAAAATAATCCATCATATGATGAAGTGAAAAGATTTGTGGCACTTTTGAGCCAAATTTGGTGACATAATGCTCATAGCAAGATATGCATAAAGGTTCCATCTCAAAGAATTAAGTGACCATAGGTTCACACACATATAGGTATTTGAGATGCAAAAACGATAGAAAGACTAAGAATCAAAGCTCACTTCTTAAAAGATCAATCGGTGGCTTGCACCCATGGAGACGAGCTTATTATACACCGTTGATCAGAGACCTCTCGTGTATGTATGTGTGAGTGAGATTACGAGTGAATCAATATGAATACCACATCATGTGTACTGACTGGCCTGTCTTCACCAAACATAAACAGGCCTTTCTTTTCCATTCAACATTAAGTTTATAGCACCTCTTGATTATAAATCTATGAGACGAAATTGTATTCTATGCCTTAGGGAAAGCATTAACTCTTTGATCAACAAAACTATTCTACAACAAAGCACAAACCGCAATCCTAAACATCATCACGACACAAAAATCCAAACAATGTATAAATGCAAGACATCAAGTCATCTATACAAAATCTCGTTAATGAGCTCTCTCATAATCAGGACTCAACGCGTTAAATCCAATGCAATGCGGTACTACCTTACGAAATCTTATCCATCATTGAATTGATATTAACTCCAAGCTGCAAGTAGGCTCAAAACTAAGGTTAAAAATATTTACTTCAACTACTTGTTAAAAACGAAATCTTCGAAATAACAATGAAAGTCCCTTTCCTAGTAGTAAGGTAAGCACAACACCTAATCAATCTTCATTTGTATTAAATCCATCTTCAATCTTCATCCTATATAAAATCCATCTTGAATCCTACATAGCTCAAGATGAAGATTTCCATCCACCAATCAATCTTATTGAAGCATAAACGATTAATACGAAGGAAGAATAACAAGAAACCTTACAAACTTCTCTAATTTCTACAAAGAAGCAAATAGAACAGATCAAATTCCACTAACAAGATCCAAGTTCAAAATAATCATCTTAAGTTCAAAATTCACATATATTTCCAAACAACAAACTTGACAAGCACAAGCTAGTAAGTTGTTACCGAAATTTATTTTTGAAACAAGGACAGCTAAAATATAATAAAAACTAAAAAAAATCATACACTTTTGTTGATCAGATTTCTCCTAGCAAGAAACCTCGCTATAGGTGGTGTAATGGCTAATGTGATCGGAACTCTAACCGGAAAAAGCGCCTTATTTATCAGCACCGCCAAGGCCAGAGCGCCGCCACTGGACGCCGCAAGCTCCGTCGTCCGATTCCTTTCCTTCACCGTCCGATCATTCTTCATACCTGGATCAGTTGCGATTGAATCCGAATTCTGATCTGATTCCTTATCCTTATCCTTTGCAAGGCTAGGCAATCCGACTTTTTCGAGCATTGATTCAACATCTACGTTGTTGTTAATTGCGATATATAGGCCACTAATTGACGCTACAGAAACCGAACAATGCACCACCAATCCCACTTTACCATACTTTTTCATCAGCTCTTTGAATCTTCCGGCCATTTTCCACATAAAATGAATTTAGAGAGAGAGAGAGAGAGAGAGCTGAAATAGGAGGTTTTTCAATTAGGGTTTATCTACATTCTTGGGTAGGGAGGAAGATCAAACGCCGCCGTTTAGTGATTCCTTCAATTGGGCCTTTAGTCTTCTATAAAAATTAACAGATGGGCTTTACAGTCATCAATTTGGGCCTTATTGGGCCTCCATAATAGCTTTCCTGACCAGTCCTACTTTTAGATTATCTCTTCATAGTTATTTTTCAATTATAATAATATGTTATTTAAATTTGGTCTTCAATCTTCATATCAAATTTCTTATATATTTGATTTTCATACTCTTTCCTTTCTCAATCAAAGATTTCTAATTTTTCACAAATTTTACTATGTACAATTTTATAAATGCTTATTGTTAATACACACAATGAAATTTTCATTTTAAGGATATAAAAAGATTTAAAAGAAAAAAGAAAAACAACCCATATAGACATCATTGTGTGACTATTAATTTTAACACTCCTTCCCATCCCATGAGTCTTACTTTATATGTTCAAATTTCTCTCAAATTGTCTCTTCTTTTTTTTTTCGCTATCTCATTTCTATTTTATTCTAAGATCAACTTTGGAGTGCCGATACCTTTAGAAGTTTAGAAGTCCAAACCAAGCAAAATAATCGAGAAAATAACATCACACAACTTGAAAAATGCTAATCAAAAGAACTGGTGTTTTGAACATTGTTGAGTGGTCAAAAGTGGTCAAAGTAGAGAGAAATGGTGTGCAGAAAAGGGCAGAGAGCTTTCTAGGTTTGGGATATTTGGTTTCATTATTATACAAGCGGGCATCTTCCTTTTCCAGATATCAACTCACACGTGGCGCTCTCTCATTGGAGCTGACAATGACTAAGAAAAGTAATCTCGCATCTAATTATTCTGTAGGGTTCATTCACCAATTATTCATCCCACAATATTTATTATATGCCTCTCTTATTTATTCTCAATTCATGCATTTTCTAATTTCATTACTCCAATTTTGTGGTAATTTATTAAATTCTCGTCTTTTTAGCACTTTTTAACCATAATAAGTGCATCTAATAATATGATATAATATTAATGTCGGAACAAAAATGAAACATTCAATACATGGTGGAATACACAACTTCAAAAAAACATTAAAGTCGAGTAATTTTCATACTGAAATATATTTTTCAAACTATAATATTTTGGCAAAATATTTTATGCAGCACCCGGGTCGACCCACCCCACGCGCCTCTGACGCGCGTTTTCATGCGCTCTAAAGCGCTCTCATGCCCCCACGCGTCTGGTGGGTGCGCTCAAACCACAAAGATTCACTTCAGGTAGTCATACCCTCATGTTAATGTTAGTGTTACCCTCACCTCATTATGTTAGGGTTACCCTCATGTTATGTTAGTGTTACCCTCACGAGGGTAACACTAACATAACATGAGGGTAACTCTAACATAACATGAGGGTATGATTAACATTTTAGTTCAGTGGTTTTAAACTATGGGTATGAAATCTGGAGATGGGGTCACATTAACATAACGCGAAGGTAACCCTGACATAACACGAAGGTAACACTAACATAACGTGAGGGTAACAACCAAAACACGTGAAAAAAGAAAGAGACACGGGCTGGGAGGGTCAGCCCAGCCCGCGACAGATTCATGCAACTAGTGCACATGAGAGTAACTTTAATATTTTTAGTTAAAATTAATACTAGTAGTAGTTGATTAAAGATTATCAGTTTCAACAAATTCCATGACCAAAATACAACATAATGAATGATCTGGATCCTTTCTTTCAAGTGATGTTTCATATATTTCATTGCTTTCAATACATGTCATTTGTAAATTGATGATATATTCCTCAACATCTGAAACGAGTGCTAGTTACTTTAAAATATCTAATGAAATACAGACATGTAACAAAAGATCCTGATTTCACAATGAATGTTAAGAAAACTGAAAAAAATTCGATTAACCATATTATAAAGGATTGAAATAATTCTCTTACGTGTGAAATATAGTATGACGAGTAATTCGTTTTGTACACACAGGTTTTACAAATTAATTTAAATTCTAATTCATGGCATATTTTATATATTTTGTGCATGGCTCGAAAATAATTTGAAACATATAGTAACAAAAAATGCCAACTAATTAATTTCACTAGCACTAATTGACAATTTACAAAAACAACAACAATGATTAAAAGAAGTGTACTAAAAAGTGGGAAAATATAAAAGAAGGAAAAACACAAGTTATAAAAATAAATATTCTCCTCTTCATAATCTCATCACACACAAAAGCCAAACAATATATTAAATTAATTAAGATTAAGATACATAATTAATTAATAATCCACAAACACATTAAATAATTCATCCTTAATCTTCACACTAGTTGGTCGGGTTGCTCCTGAACGATCCCAACGCCTTGATCGCCGCCGCCCTCAGTATGTACTGGTGGTACGCCGCCGCCGCCAGCGCTCCGACGAAGGGTCCCACCCAGAATATCCACTGCAATTTCCAAACACACACATGGTGGTCATCTATATGTACATATATACTACAAGAACTGAGTTGATTACAAGCTTGAATAGTAATGCTTACATGGTCATCCCAAGCTTTCTGGTTGTTGAAGATAACGGCGGCGCCGAAGCTCCTCGCCGGGTTTATGCCGGTTCCGGTGATGGGGATGGTGGCCAAGTGGACCATGAAAACTGCGAATCCAATTGGGAGTGGAGCCAAAACCTACACACACAGAATCAAACACGTAAAGAAGGGATTCGAAGCGGATGACGAAAGAGAGGGGAGAGGTATGTGGTGCTTACCGGAACGTGGGAGTCACGCGCGCTCCTCTTCGGGTCGGTGGCGGAGAAGACGGTGTAGACGAGGACAAAGGTACCGATGATTTCAGCACCGAGTGCTGTGCCGGTGTTGTAGCCATGGGCGACGGTGTTGGCTCCGCCGCCAAGTTTGTTGTAGGGGCTTTTCATGAAGGCTTTCACCAGGCCCACGCCGGATATGGCGCCCAAGCACTGCGCCACCATGTACGCCACCGCTCTAATCAGCGACACTTTCCGAGCTAGGAACAGCCCGAACGTCACCGCCGGGTTAATGTGACCACCTGAAAATGAAGAGAGAGAGAGCTCAGTGGCGGTTAACTTTTAAGAAGATGAATTTCACCCCACATTTTTAGGGTTTGAAGTGAACCTGAGATCCCGGCGGTGCAGTAGACGAGGACAAAGATCATGCCGCCGAAAGCCCATGCGATGCCGAGGAGGCCAACGCCGTCGCATTGGTCGGCTGCGTTGAGCTTCTTGTGGCCGATGACGGTGGCAATGGATACGTAGAGGAAGAGCAGGGTGGCGATGAACTCGGCGATTAGGGCTCTGTAGAAGGACCAGAGCTTGAGCTCACCCAGGTCGAGTAGCGGCGCCGGCGGCGGGTCGGCGTAGTCCTTGCCGTGGTGGTGCACCTCCGCTTCTTCGCTCACTTCCTTCGTCATTTCTCTCTTTCTCTCTCTAACTCTCTCTCTCTCTTAGGTTTTTGTTTTCAGCTGATGAAAGACAGTTGCAGAGAGGGTGTTTATAAGGGTGGAGAAGAAGAGTGGACTATTGGATAATGCAAGGGTATTTTCGGTATTCCATTATGATGGCCGATTCATAATTAGTAGGATTAATTATTTAATTCTCCAGATATGATTTGTAATGGGACGGGACCTAAATGTCTCAATTAATACACTTTTTTTCTTCTTAGAATCATCATTTATTGTTCTTATTTATCCAAAAGCTTAAATTGATGCGACAGCATTATAACCTTAGCTCACAAAAAAAAAAAAAAACCGAAAAAAATATTAGATGTCTGTAATAATGTTAATTCATTGTATTAAAGATGCAACAGAATATGAGATAAAAACATAAATTTATTAACAAAAGAAAATAATGCAAAAGTTGATAAGAGATGGTTATACATATATTTTTTGTGATTCCTTTTATCAATTTTCATAAATTTATATATAAATTGTGAGGACTAATGTATCGCACATGAAATGATTAGTGCTACGAACCTCATTTTAAACTTACTCCATAAATGAAAATAAGAAAAGAGAAAGAAGCAAATTTTATTATGTGAGGAGATATGGTTAGAGAGAGAAAGTGGGGTGGAGAGAGAGACAGCAAGACCATGTGAAGTATAATCTGGATGCTGGGAAGTGCTTCGCTGTGGGCGGGTCCATAGCAGCCCAAAATCCCAACGGTTACATGTCTCTTTCTTCTTCTTCTCTTTTTCACAACGGTTCCTTATTTTTCTGTCCTTTCTTCTGTTCTTCCCTTTTATTTTTCCTTGGATGCTTTTACTGCCTCTGTTTATACATGTGTGTGTTTTCGTAGGTAAATAGACAATAAATATCATATATATTTTTTAAGAAAGGGATGTAACTATTGTGTAGATAGTTAACACAACAATTTGTCTTTTGTGATCATGATTGTTGTCTTTGACATATAAAACATTAACGGTTTCAACTTAAAATATGTTGGCTTTTGAGTATGAAGATAAGAAGTAAACGGTAATGTTTCGAGTAATCACATACAACATAAATTATATGTTTGATTACAAAGTTGGTGTTTAGATTTCAACTTTATTCACAATCTTCTATGCAATGACCATCAATAAAAGTTAAGATCAATAATAATTTCATGTTGGTTTATTATTCAAAACTTACCTATTTTTCAGTTCCAACACAAATAGATAATTATATGTTTCTCGATAGTTAGAAATTATAAAATTTAATTGATGACAATAAAAATGATTATGATGATGATGTAATTCCACAAAAAATGTTGTTTTACTTATTTATAAGAGGAAATTCATCAAATATTGTACAAATGATTATATATGTAATTTTCGTAGTTGGTGAAAATATTATTAAGCACAAGTAATGATGTGAATCGGACAAATGAATATTGTTGGAATAAATGAAAAGGAATGTCATCATTATTACGTAAAAAAAAATATACATATATATGTGGATGTGTGACCTAACAATATTTTGATTTGTTTGAGGCCCATGTAGAAAAAGGGACTTAAAAAAGGTAAAATAAATATAATGTAACTAAATGAGCTTTAACATTATTTAAAGAAATATTATATATAATTTTTAAATGATTATAAGAATAAATGTATAAAGTTTGGATAAAAAGATGAATAATAGAATGATAACTTTGGGTATAAGAGAGACCATTTTCACTTAACCTAAAAGTCCACTCAACCTATAAACTTTGATTTGAAATGAAGGTAAAAAAAAAAAAATTTGAATTTGAAGATGATTTGACATTTGTACAATTTGCAAATAATTGCCATATTTAATATTTAAAAGCATTAAACACAAGATAATATTTCAATGAGATTATGATGATGTAGCTTTCAAACTTGTTGCTCGTTTTCTTAATATAGGTCCACTAACTCAAGCTTTTTTTAGTTATATAAAATGAGGTCTTGTGTGAAATCGTCTCACGGATCTGCTTTCATGAGACGGATCAATCCATAACATTTATACTTAACAATTTATATGAAAATTTGTGGATATGAATTCAATTTATGGATAATAAGGATCCGTCTAACGGAAACTATTCGTAAAACCATCTCACATGAATTTTTTTGATATAAAATACTCGGATATATGATAATTAAATTTATAATTTTGGTTATAAATTCTTATCATACTAACAAATATTAAGTACAAAACCCCTTCGAAAAGTTGTTTGATGCATATAATAGAATTCAAAATCAAAATTGATATAGATTACAATCTTATAAAAATGGTTAAAATACAAAAAAAAAACACACACACACACACACATTTTTACTATCAATCCTATTAATTACTCATCCGATCTCATTTTAGTGTTGCTATAGTGACTCAAATCTTATTTCTAGCTATTTATTTATTTAGTTACAATCACACTTTTTGAGGTAACCTCCAATCGTTATTTCAAAAAGATATCTTAAAATTTTAATTTATTGAACTTAATTTATTTCAAATTTATTACCCACCATAAGATTATACCCTTTTCTTCATTTATTTCAAAATATAAGATTGATGGAGATAAATTTTAATGAAATAAAACAAAAACAGCAAAACATTCCACATTAAAATAATATCCAAGGAGCAAGCTTATCTGTGAGAGAAATTATACCATTAATTAGGTCTAATCATTGTCAAAGATGCTGTTCCCTCTTATCATTGGCTACTGTCCTAATTCATTTATCTAAACTCCTGATTAATTATACTAATCTTGAATTAGTGCATTCATATAAAAATACATTCATAAACTCATTGTACTTTGATCATTATATCCTACCGTGTTTCCAAAAATTCAGTTCTTGTTTTTCTTAAATGTCCAAACACATCTCTTCATGGCCATCTCAAGTACAACACAATCAGATCAATTCATAGCTACTAGTTAAAACTACTTTGAAGCCTTAATTAATGCCAATTAACTCAGCAAGTGATAAAAAGATTTAAAAAAACTCATACGAGATAGACTCACTGATAGTTTCAATAAGACTGATATTTCCTGTTTATAAATCAATCTCATTTTCATTTATTTATATGTGAATTGTCAAATATGGATTGTGGATTGACCCACTTCATGTAATATGATGATCAGTGAGACGGAATATACTTCATATAATACGAGTAATTTCTATGTGAAACCTACCTCACTGATCATTATATGTGAGACAGGTCAGTCTAAAACCCACAGTTCACTATTAACATATAAATTTATGTAAATTTGTTTGATTGGTGGATAAAAATGATTCGTATGACATTGTCTCCATGTAAAATTTAGCTAAAATATTTATTTTTATTTTTAAAAGAAGAAAAGATCATGTGGGAAACAGCTGGCAGTGTCATGTTTGATAAAGAAAGAAACAGTAAAGAGAGAGGAAAGGGAAATATTGGACCACTTTTTCTCCTCATTTCTTTTTCTGTCTAGTAAAATATTGCACATCCAAACACGTCCTTATTCCTATCCCCCGCCGCTTTCTCTCTTTATTTATTTATTTTAAATATATTGTACATTAATATTTATATTAAATTAAGTAAAATGATTATTTAAACTGGTTATACTAATAATAATGTAAAAGGATGATTTAAAATATTTATATTAATATATCCATTCCATTCAACTCATTATCTTTGTAAAAAAACGGAGTGATGAAAATATTAAAACAAAATTATCCAATTAAAAAATATATATATATAGAAAATGTTTATCTAACTTAAAATTCATTTTCGTCTATCTAAAAAGAAAACATAATTTATTTTCTCCTTTTTGTATCATATAATGATGAATGTAGCAGAAGAACTCGGAACAATTGCTGAGTCAGCATAGACCATTACAAATCTGACACGTGTACCTCTTCTTTCAAGCTCGTGACAGAGTAGCTGGATGTTTCTAGAGAAAACCGTTGGCTTTTTTTATTTTCTTTCTCTTTATTTCGATATATATATAGATATTAATATTTATAATTTCGAAAAATAATATAAATATGTGTGGACCCCCACTCCCTAAGCGCACGTTAGCTCCTGACCCCATCTCCTGCTTCAAAGGTGACTTCTCTCATCAGTGTTTTCTTTTTCAAATTTTGGTAAATATAATTTGAAATCTACTTAATTTTCCTAGAATTTGGGATATTAAAATGAGGAATTGGGTCCAACTACCCCTTATCATATAAAAAGAGAATATTTTACCCATAAATATAGAAAAATGTGTCCATATATCCAATTATATAACAAAATGTATCCAAATACCCACTTTTCAATTTTACTGACATTTACTGAAATTCAATGATTGATTATTTTTTACTTTTCTATTTTCTATAATCAATGATTGATAAGTTTTAATTTTTTACTTTTCTTTCGTTTTATTTATTTACATTTTAGAGGATTTTATTTTACATTAAGTTTTGCTTTTGATTTCACATTTTATTTTGATTTTTATTTTTCAACATTCATTAGATTTTGATCTACTACTCATCTAACTCCATAAATTACTCATCTAACTCCATAAATGTCACCACCTACTCTATATTTTTACTACTTTAAATTCACATTTCACATTCTAACATTCATCGCACAAAATTTACATCAATTTCTTAATTGCTTTTCCGTAGAAAGTTTTTCAGAAATCTTCAAGGATAATCAAGTAAGTCTTTTATTTTAGGGTTTAAATTGTTAAAAATATCTTTTATTTTACTGAGTTCATGTTTTTCTTTTGTTTATGTTATAGATAGTATTTTATTTCCTTTAGTTCATGTTTTTTGTTTATTGTTTATGTTTATGATTTATGTTAGAAAATATATTTTTTGTATGTTAGAAATATATTATTTTAATTGTTTGTATGTTAGAAATACATTTTGGTTTAGGAAATTTAGAATTTCACAAAAGGTTTCGTGAAACCCTAAAAAATATAGGGTTTACCGAAAGGTTTGTACGTTGCACGAGAGCTTGAAAGCTATCGGGAAACCCTAAAAAATTAGGGTTTCCCGACAACGTCCTAAAATTTTCGGGAAACCCTAATTTTTTAGGGTTTCCCGAATTCTGTCAAGCTATCGAGAAACCCTAAAAAATTAGGGTTTCCCGAAATTTTATGTGAAATTTTCGGGAAACCCTAATTTTTTAGGGTTTCCCAATAGCTTGAAAGAATTCGGGAAATCCTAAAAAATTAGGGTTTCCCGAAAATTTTAGGATGTAGTCGGGAAACCCTAATTTTTTAGGGTTTCCCGATAGCTTGAAAGAATTCGGGATACCCTAAAAAATTAGGGTTTCCCGAAAACTTTAGGAAGTAGTCGGGAAACCCTAATTTTTTAGGTTTCCCGAATTCTATCAAGCTCTCGTGCAACGCTATATTTTTTGAAAAATGCCGGTTTTTTTCTGTTTTTGTTATTTAATGTGATAATTATTCAATTTTTTTGTTTTTTAATTATTAAATTGTTTTGAAGCAGAAAAAATGACTTTCACAATGGCTTTATGGTTTGGAGGATATTGGGAAGGGTTACAGTATCTAAATGGCAGTCAAACACTCCTTCATCTTGAAAGTTGTACATATTAAGATTTATTGAGCTCAATTCATCAGGTCATATATGCGGACATGAATTGCTGGGGTTATTTGATTCATGCTTTTGTGGAAACGAATGGAAGGTTGAAGAGAAAAAAAATCAAGAATGATTTAGATTTACAGAACTGTTTTGCTGAATACGATGGACTTTTAGTTGTTTTTGTATCATTGAAAAGGATGGACATTGGAGTTTCAGATGGATTCTCTTACCGTGAACAACAAAGTTCAGTAGATGAGGAGTATAATCGAGGTGGCCAAACTTTTAATGTGAGCAGTGAGGACGTTGGAAATTTCAATTCATCAAATGTTCTGTTAAATGTACATGATGACCGGGAATTGTTTTCAACATGGGGTTTAGACAACACATGTGTTGGAACGTCTTCAAATGATAGGAGTGAACCTTGGCCATCCCCATCTGGACGTGTTGACTACACAGGTGTTAACGTTGTGGACCTGAACTTGGACCCAACTAATGAAATAGAAGAATCGACGCACGAAGATGGACCAGAACAAGAAGACGTTGATCATCGAACAGGTAATCATGTTTTGTGAGTACATATATAAAATTTATATATGTATTTTGATTAACAAATTGACAGATATATTTCTTTTTGATAGATCCAAACAATGAAGAAGATGACTTTGTACTGGATGAAGATGTTGAGCCAGGCTTGGATGAGGAGCAACGAGCAGTATATGAGCAATTTTGCTCCGACATAATGAGAGCCGAGTGGTATATTCCAGAGTTACCTTCATTTGAGCATCCTGCTTCTTTAGAGATTGAGCAAGCTCCACAGGGTCTGCAAAAGGGTTCGACGTTTGGTAGTAAGGTTGAATTGAAGAATGCAGTTGGGATTTATCATTTGGAGAATCAACTCGAATTTCGTGTGGACCACTCGGACAAACACCGATGGTCCGTGAAATGCATTAAAAAAGATTGTCCCTTCGTTTTGGCTGCTTCGGAAAAATATGGTATTTGGAAAATCTCCAAAGTTCTCTTGCCTCATACTTGTTCACGTGAGTTGAACACTAGTACACCCCGCAGACTTCCGGCCTCTTTGATTGGAGATTATTTTGTCCAGAGGCTCCGAAAAGATAAGTCTGATCTGACTCCTAGGGACATTATTCAAGAAATGAACTCACGACATGGATTGAATCTGAGTTATAGGCATGCGTTGAGTGCTAAACGTTATGCAATGAGAAGTGCATACGGTGATCCAAAGACATCATTCAGCATGCTTCCGGCTTACTTACAGGTATTGAAAGAACATAATCCGGGTACATATACTGCATTAGACACTCAGAAGAATGGGAAATTCAAGTACGTTTTTTTTGCATTGGGTGCATCTATTGTCGGATTTCAGCAGTATTCAAGACCTGTTATAGTTGTGGATGGTTGCCACTTGAAGGGGCAGTACAAAGGGATCGGATTTGTTGCCGTAACAAAAGATGGAAACGATCAGGTTTTTCCTCTTGGAATTGGGATAGGGAATGTCGAGAACGATGAATCTTGGACATGGTTTCTGCTTCAAGTCCGAGAAGCATTTGGTTGCCCAGATGGCCTGGTGATTGTCTCCGATCAACATGTGAGCATTGGTAATGTCATTCAACATGTTTATCCTGAAGCAACCCACGGTCTTTGTTGTTTCCACCTTCAGCAGAATCTAGCCAAGTATGGATCACATTTTGTCGGGCTGTTCCACAATGCTGCATACTGTTATGAGGAAGTTGAATTTGATAGGTATGTCGAAATTCCATTTCAGATTACTTTCTTTTGAATACAAAATCTTATATTTATATTACGTGTCTGATTACTAGTTAATTTATCCAAAGGTACATGACTTTGATCAAGGATAGTGGAAATGAAGGTGCGATTGAAAGCTTGAGGAAAGCTAACCCTATTAGGTGGTCCCGTGTTAAATGCCCCTTTCGAAGATTCAACTTCATGACCTCCAATGCTGCTGAGTCATTCAATGCTCGTCTCGTGTGGGCAAGAAAGTTGCCCGTTTGTTCCTTCTTGGAGGCTGCTCGAAGGGTTATTGAGAAATGGTTTGATGAGAGGAGAGAGGGGGCTGAAGAGAGGGAACACACGTTCACAGCGTCTATGCACGAAAGATTAGGTGACCATATGCAGGCAGGGGCGAGCTATGGAGGTCCAAAGGGTTGAACGAGGTAAGTTCAAGGTCACGGATGGGCGAAAAATATTTTTGGTGGGCCTTAGTGATAATGTGTGCAGTTGTATGTTTTTTCAAACCGAGTTGATTCCATGCGCGCATGCATGTGCATCCATCAGGTTCGTAAACAGTTTTTCAACAAATTCTGATTATTTTTGGCGTACAAAATCAAATTATTGGTTGTCTTGATTTTTTTCCTCAGTTTTGCCAAGGAGTCAGTTGCCTCATATGTTGCCCCGTATTACACGACCCACTGGTTGAGAGGAATATGGGCTGGTGAAGTTCTGCCCGTGCCCGACCCGACAGGGTGGGTTATTGATGATGAGGTTCGTAACTTTGTTTGTCTTGCACTAGATCAACCAAAACAGGCCGGTCGACCTAGAGGCAAGCGAATACCCTCTACTGGTGAACAATCGGGATTGCGACGGAAAGGGGCGACCTTGTGTAGTCGTTGTGGTCAACCAGGCCATAACGTAACCACATGTTCTCAATACATTTCCCCATCCACTCAGTACAGTAATATTGATGTTCCAGACGAGGAAGGTGACTTGACAGCCCACAAAGGTGGAACAAAGCCAAGAAGAAAGAAAAAATGTTCGATTTGTGGGTCAGATGCACACACAAAAAGAAAGTGCCCTATGTATTTGAGTAGGGAACATGATGTTGTGTAATAAGTGGAACGTGATGTTGTGTAAAAAGTGGAACAGAGTAATTGTCTGATTTGTTAATATTCAAAAACTTGTTAATTGTTCAAATATATATTACAAACTAATCAAAAAAAACTAATCAAAAAAAACTAATCAAAAAAACTAATCAAAAAAATCATCAGGGCAAGTGTCGCCGTCAGTGGAATTCCTATAAATCACAAACGCTATCCACTTCCGAAGGGCCGGAACCGTCTGATACTTCTGAACTGTCGCCCTTGGCCACTCCCATAGCATCCCACTCTCGACAGACATCAACGCCCACATCCCACATGAGTGACTATCATCCTGCTTATAGCATAAGTTCTCCTCTAACAATGATAAGCCGTACTCATCCGTACCTGGAGGAATCTTGCGACCCATCGCCCATGACGCCTCATAAAATCCACAATACTCTAACAATCGTGGTAGAATGCGACGAAGTGGCAGGGTCTGTAGGCGCCGGGACTCCAAAATCTCCGGGGTGTACCTATGCCTCAGCGGGTCAACTAGAACGATCTTGGGCTGCTCGAGATCTATCTCACATGCAACCCAATGGCCATTCAAGTTCAGTATCGCTCATACCTGTTATTTCAACCGTAATTAAACCGGATGTAGGTTTTATATAGTACAAACCATATCAATTAAATACTTACACCCCCCAAGCCATTCACCCATGGCTGCAGAAAGTTCCATTTCGGTTTCTCCCCTCGTACATAGGGTGCAAGCAGCTCCAAGTCTTCGGATGAAAACTGCTCTCGAATGGGCCCCCTGTATTTCGTCTGGTCATCCTCGTCAGCATGCTTTCTTTCCCAAATTTCCTTACAAATTTCCTACATTGTTAGACAATTACTGATCAGATACAAATAACAGTAAAATGAGCACATCCAAATCAATTAAATTAAAATATGAACTTACGAAGAAGTGGCAATCCACCATCTGGAAATGCCCGGCTATTGGGTATCGGGGATGAAGGTTTGCTGCTTCTGGGCGGCTTTGAAGTATGCCAAGGTACGCATCAAGGACCTATAGAATATATGACGATTAAAGTACATAACATTTAAATATATACATAACTTTAAGAACTAAGTATTACCTGGTAACTCATATCACTGGTCTCATCAATGATGTCCCGGAACCAAGTTGGCCCGACTGGGATGCCCACACCGACGTTGCGCCTTTCAATAACCCGACAAAATATTAAGTATTAAACGATAATAATTAAATAACATATGATTGCAGAAATTCATGAATGCTTACCCTGTAACCTTATCGTTTGCACCTTCGGCGTACGCCTTCAAGTCTGAGAATTTTAGTCCTTTTCTTCTAGTCGGCTCGATTGCCAAAAACGGGCTGCGTACAGCTCTAGATGGCTCTCTCCGGCGAACTGCAGCTCCAACAGGGCCTGTCTCCTGGATGACAGGAGGTACGTATGCAGGTCTGCTCACCCCTGACACCGACGGAAGGTCGATCGGAACGGCTGAAGGTTTCATCGAACCAGGTGGAACAGCTCTATCAGTGTGGACTGGTGTCTGGTAAGCAGCTGCATCAGGTGCCGTCCACTGGTGTCCGGTCGAATGCCCCATCGTCGCCCACCACGTCGTCAGCTGATCCTGGATCATACCCGGAATCTGTGTCTGCAGACGCTGGAACTCATTCGCAACATACTCGCGAAGAGCTTGATCACGTCGATCGTTATCCTCCTGCAGCCATCCTGTTAACCGGGTGAATAGATCGTCGTCCACCCGTGAACTCTGTGCATGGGCTGCGCCCTGGGACTCGTATCCTTCATCTGGGCACCTCTGAGCAACAGGGGAGGCTGGAATGGGCACCCCATCGTCCTCATCATCCATAATTGGTCGCTCATACTGCACATGTGCTTGGGTGCCCATCCTCGAACGGCCTGCCCGAACACTAGCTGTCGGAGCTCGGCCACTTCGGACCGCACGTCGTCTCGATGGACCAGCATCATCAATCTGTGCTGTAGACCGGGCGACCCGTGTAGGACAATGGCCTCTCTTTTCCTGGATGACCTAGACTCCAGAAAATATGTCGTCCTCAATGTCACTCCAGAACCTCTGCGCCCTTTCTTCTGGGGTGGGCTCCAGCCGCTCAAAACACTCCATGCCCTAGTGAGATTATTTAAAACACAAACATATGTGAGTAGTAATAATAAATTAAAATAAAAAATCTATTTCATTGTAATTGTGTAAACTACCTCGTCGTCCAGAATGTGAAAAACATCGACCTCTGTCCTCTTCAGTCCCCACTTCAAACACCTCGGCATATATACTGTCGTGTCCAATGTGCGACCGGCGTATCTGGATGTCGAGGGTATCGCCTCGAATGCCCATAACTAGAACAGACAAATAGATAGATACTTTAGTTAGCAAACTACGTTAGAAATTCAGCCGACTTTCAAATAATTCATCGTACAAAATAGAAAATACGTACTATCAGGGCTGTTGAGAACCCATAGAAGTGGACCTTTGGCACGGATGCCCGAACTGGTAGCTCCTTCGGTAAATTATCGATGTAGTATAGGAGGGTGAGAAAACTCATCTTCCCCCACGGGAAGCTCTCCCAAAGATCTTCATGCTCCACCAGGTCCCAAACCCACAAACCAGGGAAAGTCTTCAAAGGGTCCAACCCGAGTAACACCAAGTATAAAATCAAGATCTTAGCAATCTTGATAGAGTCCTGCGCGCTGTCACTAAACTCGCCGCTTCTGAATCGATCAAGCAGCTGAGAAACCGTGACCCAAGCAGAATCAGCGTGGACTCTATAGTACACCGCCCCCTCTACTGGCGTGTGATCCCCTGATGTCGGGTCGAATGTGGAGTCACCGAACTTTAGACCGGTGACAAGGGCAAACTCCATCTTCCCAAAACGACAAATGTGTTGATCTTGCCCTATAGCAAACCATCTCTCATCCTTAGGGATGACCTGCTTATTACTAATCTCACGAGACATGAGGACGTGTAGAAACGACTTGCATGACTCCTTGGTGGTCTTCCAAACAAGAAAATGCCCAAATGAACTAGCCAGGAAAGTACACTCGCACCGCCGGCCTATCCCTTGTAATTGTGTCCTTATATCATCGAGGACGCTCAGACGTACATATCCATTAATGTACGTCATAGTCGTCTTCCAAGACGGACGAACCCACTCCCAATCAAACTACACATGTACAAACACCAAAACATCAAATATTAAATAAATAAATACAAATCTAAATATAAACCAATCAAAAATTTACATAAATTAAAATAATGAGTTTAAAAACTAAATTTAAATATTAACCAATATCTTTAAAATTCCTAATTTTTAAAATTTTTTACATAATTTTTAGAATAATTTACATAAATTATAGCGTTTCCCGAATTTAAGCTTTCGGAAAACCCTAAAAATTTAGGGTTTCCCGAAAGCTTTCTGAAAGCTATCGGGAAACCCTAAATTTTTAGGGTTTTCCGAAAGCTTCAATTCGGGAAAACCCTGAAAATATATGGTTTCCCGAGAGGTTATAAATATAGGGTTTCGGGAAACCCTAAAAATATAGGGTTTCCCGAGAGGTTATAAATATAGGGTTTCAGGGTTTCCCGAGAGGTTATAAATATAGGGTTTCGGGAAACCCTATATTTTCAGGGTTTCCTGAATAGTTCAACCTCTCGTTTTCCCGAAAGCTTCTCTAAATTTCCTAAATTCAAACCTAAATTCCTAATCCAAAATATATTTCAACATTTCCCGAAAGCTTCTCTAAATTTCCTAAATTCAAACCTAAATTCCTAATCCAAAATATATTTCAACATACAAATAAATCATATACTACAACATAAACATAAATAAAAGTAAAACATGAACTCAAAAAAATGAAATACTAACTGGTTCGGCCATTATAAGAAGTAGTGTGCAAGTATTCCTTTCCCGAAAGCAACTCTTCCTTTCCCGAATGAAGTGTTCCTTTCACGAGAGAGACGAGAGAAAGAGAGACGAGAGAGTTTTGGTAATTTTTTGGGTGGGCCTGTAATTTTTTTCTTTCTTATTTCTTACTGCGAAAAAGGAGAGAAAGAGGAGGAAGAAAGGGGTGAAAGAGAAGGGTAGAATCCGATTTTTACTTTTTGAATTTATTTTTTTTTTTTTTACACGTGGCAGTGGGTGGTGGGAGGGGTGGGTGGTGGGTGGGTGGACAGTTATAATTGACATTAAATGCCAAAAGTTTTGGCAGTATAATTTTTGAAAAGTGGGTATTTGGTGATATTAACTTATATATGTGGGTAGATAGTGATATATTTGTATATCAGTGGGTAGAATAAATAATTTTTATTATAAGTTGGGTATTTCATGTCCCTTACCCTATTAAAATATTAGGGATAGCAACCTAAAAACGATTTTTACAGCTATTTATAATTTATTTTTCAGCAGACTTAAGTGGTCGAAATGACACATAATTTTCAATCTTAATTGCTGAAATATCTAAAAAGATAAAATGATTCAGTATATAGCTGTCGAAATCTTGCAAAAAATTCAAGCTATAGCATCGAACTTGAGAACTGTTTTCGATAGATCAAGATCGAATACTGTTGGACGAAATTTTTTCTTAGCTCGAGATTGAATTATTTTCTTGTACTAATTTGGTAATGAAGTGACCAAATAATGATTCTTATATGAAAAATACTTAAAATCATTGATATACCCTAAACATATGGTTCAAGAAATATGCAAAAACATAAGTAATACGGTAATAAGAATTAGCTCCATCACGATTTTGATGGAAATCCATATTTTTAGCACCTAAGGGACATCACGATTTATTTCCGGTCTTTCTCTCTATACTTAAAAAAAATCATCTTTTAGTTGATTTTAGATAGGTTTGATGATAAAGGTAGAATTGTCCAAATATTCGGTGAGTAGTGAAAATATAGTAATTTTGCATTTTTGTAGGGTGTAAAAAGTGACTCGGGTGTGTAAGAAATTTTATGGAGTGTTATAATCTAACATAATATTTGATTGGCTCGTCTTAAACAATAACAGTGCAAGAGTTATATTGACAATTTGTCGAAATTATTCGATATGCACCTTCTTCTTTTTATCTAATTGCAACCTAAAGTTTAAGAATTTTTCAAGGTGCAACCTAACTTTTTTTTCGAGCAACTTTTCCGACCGCAACTCACACAACTTGTATATATATAACCTTCAGAATGATAAAAACAATTTGAAGTATGACAATTTTTCAATTTACAACCTAAAATATAACCTTTTTTTTGTTCAATTGAAAATCTGAACTTTCTTAAAATTAAAAAACGTCATTGTAAAAATCATGTGTCTTGCATTTCATAGGAAAAATTGTCTGAAAAGAAAGGTTTGCATACTAAACACCTGCTGAATTTAGGTTGCAATAAAAAAGAAAGAAACATTACAAATTCAAAAAACAATCACATTTAAATTGATTTTTACATTTAAAGAAATTCAATTAATTTTTACATTTAAAGAAATATCAAATTAATTGAATTCAAATTCCCTTCACAGAGCATAAAACCATTAATTCGGACTTGATTAATTATGAAACAATATGAAAACAAATTTAAAACCACGTTTCATACACAACTTAATAAAAATATTAACAATGAGAGCAAGATATTATTTTCTTTTCCAAAAGACTACAATCGTGTATTAGAATACAATTAAGTACTATTATTACAAGGAAATTAAAAAAAATGAAATCACCACATTTGCATGTTCTTTTGATAGTGCAATATTATTAGCTTGGCAAGTTGTCAGCCACATGAAGAATTTTGTAATAATTGAAGGACTGAAAATCAAATCTTTTGGGATCAATCATATCTCATGAGAATTTTTTACAAGAAAATGAAGAAGCTATAATAATCTCTCTCTCTCTCTCTCTCTCTCTATATATATATATATATATATATATACATATAAGACCTTCAATAAAAATAGCATAACTAATTTTCCTTCTAAATTTACATATTATAATTGGAAAGAAGTTAGTTACAAGAATTTAAGAAAATCAAAATATAAAAAAATTTATACTTTTAAGGATTGTAGGGTCCTCTAGATTGGGCTATAGCCTATTGGTAGATTATGTAGGTTATTTTTATCTTTTTATTTATCTTTTATAGAAATCATAATCTTTAAATTAAATCATTTTTCATTTAAATTTTTATTTTAATCTATGATATATCAAATTTATCATTTTTGTATTTAGAATTTAATTTTTTTTTTGTCACATCAAGCTCTTGGCTAATAATTTTTTTAAAAATATAATAGTATTGTGAAGAAAATCAATCACATTAGTTAGCACTATTTCAATGTAATATATTATTGATATTTATATTTTTATTATTATTATTATTATTATTATTATTATTATTATTATTATTATTATTATTATTATTATTATTATTATTATTATTATTATTATTATTTGTGTTGTTGTTTAGAAAAGTTGTTCAATGTTGAACAATAATTAATTTATTTTTTGTTAACTATTACTCCCTCCGTCCCTGCTAAATTTGTCTATTTTCCGTTTTTGGTTGTCCCAGCTAACTTTGTCAGCTCAAAAATGGCAGCAAAAAAATTACGACCTTACCCCTCCATTTCTTTCATTTTACTTACTTTGCACTCAAAAAACACACATTAATTACAAAACTGCCACTCAAAAACATTAAAATAACACATTACATCAAAGTCAACAGTTTTTTCTTATGATTCGTGCCGGTCAACAGTGGCAAAGTTATGAGGGACGGAGGTAGTATTATTTAAGTCTAAAATTATTCTAATTCTCATTCTCAATTTAAAGTTAAAGAAATTTTAAAATATTTTCTACAATTTTGAAAAGTGTTGTATATAAGTTAATATTTCAAAATTTATGTTGTTAATTGGTCACTTTTACCCAACTTGAAAATTCATTAACTTGTCAAATTATTTATCAAGTCATAAAAAAATTCAACAAAAGATAGAAACAAAATTTTAATTTTTTTTATGTGTTAACTTTAATGACTTAATTCCTGGAATTATTCTTATTATCAATTTTAAAGTTAAACAAATTTTAAAATGCTTTTTTAATTATGAGAAATATTGTATATAAATAAATATTCAAAACTTATATTATTAATTGGTCACTTTTACTAACTATGAAAATTATTGGCTTATCAAGTTACCTAACAAACCATTAAGAAAATTGATCAGCAAAAGCTTTCAAGTGGTTAATTTTTTAATTAAAATTACTTAATTGTTTATAATTATTCTTATTATTAATTTTAAAAGAAATGGTGTACATAATAAGCATTTCAAAACATATATTGTTAGATGAGTATTAACTATAAAGAAAATCATTAATTCATTAATTTAGTATATTACATAATTTAATGTACTAGAGTATCCCAGTTTGATAGATTAAAAATAACGATTTAGAATTTTTTGCATTTTTTCAATTAAAAGAAAATGATTTTATATTAATATTTTAAACTGATAATATTTTAAGTGATATTTAATATATTTGAGATTCATATGTGCAAATTAGATATACATATTCAAATATATTTGTATTATGGATTTATTGTTTTCTTATTTTCTTTCTTTGCAAAAAATATTAATCCAAATCAAGTTGTCCATTAATGAGGAAATATATTTTCCACTAGAGATGGATTAATGAAAGTTTTAATTTGTGGTAGTGGGGAGGAAAATATTATATTCACTAAAGAGGTGTTGCAAAATGTGTAATAGCAGTTTTGAGATTAAATTGTTAAATGCACATTGCATTTCTTTTCCATTTAGGTATATTAATACAACTAGTTTTCGCCCCCACGTGATGCGCGGTCTGTGATATAATGTCGTTAAATATTAATTATTCGATAATATAATATAAATAATTTTAGTACATAGAAGATATAATAATATTTAATAACTAAGAAAATCTAAAATCAGCTTAAAATAATTTAATTCACAGCAACCTATCGATATTATACATATTCAATTCACTAATTCATGATTAATACTAAAAAGATAAGTATCAATCATGATCTTCAAATAAAAATTGAAAATTTTACTTGCAAAGTTTATATGTTTTGAAAAACTTCTTTATGCACTACATTTCTAATTGAGACATTTTTTTGTCACATGTGTTACAAACTAATATCATCAATCACTTAAATTAGACATATTATAAACAAAAAAATAAATTATGAATTAAAAATCAAATAATTACTTAAATTAAATAGCGTGTGTGAGTATGTATATATAGAAACAATACACAATAAAAATAGAAATTTTACGTATGAACTTGATGCAAGCACAATCAATTATATATTTTCAACCTTTTATTTTAAAATAAATTGAATGATATTAACAATATCTTAGCCTTTTATATTTGTATATTTAACAATATCTTCAATTCATCGTTAAAATATATCGATAAAGGATAAAGTGTTGAATGATATCAAATATATAAAATACAAATATTAATTTAAAAAATACTTAGGATGACATATAATTCCACACTAAATACATATTATATATATACATATATGTATGTACACACATCTTTAATGGTGTTACATTTATTTATTAATTATGATATCAATTATCCATGATTATTCTAATTATTTGTTTGGACAATATCTGTTGTAGGTATTTAAGAAATTATTCAATAAAAATTAATTTAATTAAGATCAAAAAGCATAAACTAATACAATATGTATATTAAAATCAAATCTATATATAATATTAAATACAGTAAAAATAATAAAAAAGAAAAATAAAAAAAGAAAAAATTATTAAACTAATATATTTGTACTATTAAAAAAATATTTAAAATATGGATTAAATAAGAAAAAATGCAAAATAAGAAAAAGAAAAAAAATTGATGTGACACTTTTTGGGGGAAAGGACATTCATGTAAATATTCTCAACTCTATTCCTCTATAGTATAAATACTTTTGAAATTTGATATATATACATATATAATTTTAAAATTACTTATTAACTATTTAAAAAATATACACAACACTTATATTATAACTTTTTTTTTTTAACTTACATAAAATTATTTAAAATACAAATCCATGCAACGCACGGGTTAAATACTAGTTACTATCTACAAGTACAATATGATTAATAGGGCCAAAAAAAAATCATTTAAATAAAAAAAACAAAATCTCAATATTTCTTAGGGTCAAAAATATTTTGATATCCCAAATAGGGTCCATTTGGATAGGTGGATTTGAGGAGGGATTTGAAATCCATGGTAGCAAATCCATCGATAATGTTTGGATGCATGTGAATTTGAAATCCATGGTTTTCATTTTGAATTAAGTTTAGAGTCATTTTAGTGGATTTCAAATCTACTCCAACTTGAGAGAATTTGAAATTCACTCATTTTAAATCCTGAATTTCAAATCACGTTATCCAAACGGAAAATTTATATTTATTTTTTATAAATTTTGAAAAATTATACTTTGCCATATGAACTTAAAATTTGATGCATTTTATGAAATTAAACAAATTATAGCCGCTCATGTGTCCTAAATCAACAATTACGATTTGTCTGATACCGTAAAATACATCAAATTAGAAGCTCATATGACAAAATACAACATTTCTATATTTATACAAAAAAAAGTAAAATCGGATATAATTGGAATGAGAAAATGTTTTTACCCTATAATTTTTTATGAGCAATATTATTTGTTTTTACCCTATAATTTTGTATGAGCAATATTATTTATTTCGAATTGGACATGCTTAAGTGAAGTTAATTAAAGTTAAATTCTCCATTTACTTTTTATGTATAATTTCCTATTCCATTTTTCTAATTCAAGACAAGTCTCTTATATATACAATATTTAGATACAACATAGACTTTATAACAAACTTGATTTTCTTTAAATGATCAAATGTCATAATACTTTCAACAAATTTTTAAAATTTTCCAAGAAGACTATGCATATTTGTTTGACCATATATTGATTATTGATTGTTACATAATTAGTATATTCCATATTTGTCATTTTCGTGGAATTTGAACTTCACATCTTAACATAAACTAATTTTTCTTTAAAAAAATAATTGGACATATATATAGAATGTTAAAATTTAATAATTATTTCTCTTTGTCTTTTTTATCACCATTCCAGTGTTACACCTATCTTGTTTTTCATACTAGACTTTTATTTATTTTAACATAACATTTTAAATTTTCATATTAAATGTTAAATAATATAATAATCTTATACATATTAATCTTTTAATATTATATGATTTCTAATTGTTAAATGAATGTTTGACTTCAAATAAATTAGGGAATAATCCATCTGGGTTTTATGTGTTAATACAAGAGGAATATTTCCACATGATTCATCCTGGTTTTCAATTCTTTATTCAAGGTTTATAAATATAAGAGTGAAACTTGTGTGCTAAGGGCACAATGTCCCCAAATAAATCATCATATAATGTTAAATATATATTCTACAAGTATCATCTATATACTTTTCGGGTATCACATGTATACTCTTATATACATATAAGAGTAGGTCTTGTGTGAGACCGTCTCACGAATCTTTTTTCGTGAGACCGGTTAACTCATAACCCACACTTAGCAACTCATGAAAATTTGTGGATATGAGTTCAAATTATGGGTAATAATGATTCGTCTCACGAAACTATTAGTGAGACTGTCTCACATGAGTTTTTGTGTACATATAATACATGTGGAGCATATTTATAACGCTAAGAAACATAACACCTATAGAGTATATATATAACACCTCAAAAGTATATATATAAAATCTAAATCCGTGTCCCTGTATGCCACATAAATATATAAGTTTTTGCCTAAATATAATAATGCCACAAGAAATAATAATCTAATAACAATGTGCTATATATAGTTAATTCCCCAAAACAAGCCCATTTCACTTGCAAGTTATGTGCCACATATCTAATCAAATTATTAAGTTGGAGTTCAAATCTTTTTCCCGTATCATAACTATAACTTCCTTTGATTTTGATCTCACATGCTCTATTCAATTTTAGTCCAAACGAATTTCGCCCGAAAATGTCTTTTGCGATGCACGTTATCCAAAAATTGTGAATTTTCGTTAACCTAGGATTACATATTAATCAATAAAAATTCCACACATGTTGCCACGTCTATTTTAGGTCACTTAAAAATCCCAATTCGATGAGACGGGATAAATTCTTAAATTGTGTACTTAATTGAAGACGGTGATACTTACAAAAAGGAAATCGAAAATAACATAATTATGAGATGGAAAATCATTTTAGACCATTAATATCACATCACATATTTTAAATTGATAGGATACTTCACATCTGAGCATTATTATGATAATATTATAACATGTAGTAGTACAAAACAGCCCAAAAAATAAGGTCACATTGCAAATCTTTTAGGCCATAATAGTAAGGCCCAATAGGGCCAAGTTATATGTGCTGGCCCAATAATACGGGCCAAACCCAAAAATAGGTCGGGCCGTAAAGGCCATCATATATTCATATCACCTCAAAATAATATTATTATTGTTCAGTAGTTTAATATTTAAATATTACCTAGCACTTATATGTTTGGCTGAAAATAAATTAAAGTTGGATACAAGAGTAAAAATTAGATGAACTTTTATAAAATATCTCGATTTCATTATTTTCTTACTGACCTTTTAAAAAGCTGATCATATATATACACACGTGCGAAAAATTCATAGAATCATAGATTCATGACAATAAAATTGTGGACTTGGTAACATAGATAGAGGTTCAACCAAAATATTAAATAACCATAGATCAATGATTTATGACATGATTAAAATTAATAAAAGACATTTTTGTATGTATTATAGCTCATCTAGTCTCAATATTTCCTGTTATTATCATTGCTATTATTAAGACAAAGACCAAAATTTACCCATCCTATCAACATAATGTTGACATAGTCATTATTAATTTGCTTTGACATTCCAATTTGGTGGGACCAACCATTAAATTTCCAAAATGGTAGATAAACATATATATGTAATTTAATTTTAACTTCTATTTTATTGATATTGATAGCTTATTTAGAGGAAGATGTGAAAGCCACCAATCCTCTTTGTCTTGTGATTTATTATGAAGGGCAATTGTGGACTCAATTAGGCCACATTTCATGTGCAATGTGACCACTAACTACAATTTGATTTTTTAAAACATCATATTTAAGGGTAGGATGGTTTATTAGCACACTTTAATTTAGCTAAGTTTTTTTTAGTATAAAAAATATTCTTGTTATATTTCTATCATAAATTAGGGAAATTTGACAAAATTGATCAATTTTTTGTTAGAGTTTACATAATGTATGTTTTACATGATGTGATCATAGTAAACCTAATAAAAAATTTAGAAACACTGACATAAAACTACATATTGTGTACCAACCATACAAATTATATATTGTGATATCCTGACATAAAACGGATTTGTTTACTTTTATCCAAAAGAAAAATTTATAAATTCTCTGAATTATGGTAGAAAAGTTACAAATTATAACGGTGGTAGAATTTTTTATATATATATTAATGTTTATATTAATAGTAATAATAATAAAAAATGAAAGAAAATAAAAAAGTAAAATCTAAAAATAGAGATAGATACAGTATATGCTTTATCCTTTCCACTTCTCTCTACCCTAAAAAAAACCTCTGAATAAAAGAGAGAAAAAAAAAGGGTGAATTTTGTCTAACACTTTGTGGATTCTGCAAAGAAAATGGAGAAGCTAATCTACTCCAATCCTGTTTCTTCCAAGCTCCACCCAGCTTCTCCGTTACTTCCTCGGCTCGGTCGATCTGGCTCGCTCCGGCGACTCGGGCCCACTTCTTTTCCGTTTCCGATCCTTCCACGTCGATTTAACCCGCTGTCTTGCAGTTTGAATAATTGCTCGTCTTTTCTTTCCCGTGAGTATGTTGATCACTCGCCGGAGTTTAATCCGGATTTATCTGTGGATTCGGCAAACGGGTCCGACTCGGAGCCCCATTTTTTCAAATGGGCTGCGCAGGAATTGTCTCGGCAGCAGAAGGTGCGAATTGAATGGAAATTCTTGTTTGCGTTGATTCTCTGTTTCATTTGGGTTGTTTTGCTTGTTGAAGTTTGGGTTTTTGTGGCTTTGGATTTGGTTCAAGGAGCTGAGAATGGGTGTGGTGAGCAGAAGTGTTGATGAAGAAATATTTGACTCATTTTGCTGTTTGTTCTTGAATTTTAAATTGCTTTGTGATATCGGTTTGATGAATACTATCAGTGAATTGTGATTTGCAGTGATGTTTTGTGGCTTCATTTCAAGCATGTTGTTTTACTGTTAATTTTATCCAATGGTGATTTTGTTGTAATTGTAAGAAGTAAATTGAAGATTTGGGAAATAAAGTTGCAATTTTCATGAGAGCAGAAAAGTTGGAATCTTGAAAATATCTGCAGAATGCTTGGGAAAAATAGATCACTCTTTGAAATAATGGCTAATCTTGTTAAAAGAATGTTGCATCTCCTGTTATTCTGGAATTTGTTCTTGGAGAATGTGCTTTGATAGTGCAATAGCAAAATATGTATAGAATGAAAATGTATATTTGGATGGTTTGGTGGAAAAAATGAGGATCAATAATTCAATATGAAAAACTTTACTTAGATGTCTTGTAATGTTATTTGGTTTTGGTTGTTGAAGACGAGGTAAAATTATTCGAATAGTAAGAAATGTTTGATATTGTGAGAGAACAAGAATATAATTCCTACAAAAATATAAAAGATAAGTTACTGACTTTTTGTCCCCTGGAGAAAAAAAGTTCAAGTATGGAAATGAAACCGAATAGTGTAAAACTACTGTGTGACCCGACTCTCTGTTTTGCATAGAGAATGAATATAGTTTGTAGTTATCTCAAATGCTATTGACCGGTTCTTAAATACACAGCAGGTGGTTAATGCTGGGGCAGTGATAATATTATCAGCGATCGTCTTAACGTTTCTTCACCCAGCTCTAGTCAAACCAGCTCTAGCAAGTTTCGAAACTGCAGCCAAAACTGGTGGTCCAGCCACTGTCGCAGTGGGGAGTAGTCTTGTTCGTGGCGAATTACTAAGCAGTGCATGGACAGGATTCTTTGCCGGTTGCTTACACACATTATCCGGGCCTGATCATCTAGCTGCCTTAGCTCCACTTTCAATTGGCCGAACAAGAATGGAGAGTGCTGCTGTTGGAGCTCTATGGGGATGCGGCCATGATGCTGGACAGGTGTTGTTTGGCCTACTCTTTTTACTTTTGAAGGACCGGCTTCATATCGAGATAATCAGAACATGGGGAACAAGAGTGGTGGGCTTTACCCTGCTTGTAATTGGTGCAATGGGAATCAGGGAAGCTTCAGAAGTCCCTGTCCCATGTGTTGCATTGGAAAACGGTGAATGTGATGTTAGTGAGTATGAAGCCCTGGCAAGCCAACCAGGTGTGAAGAAGAAGAAGATTGGCTTTGCTACTTTTGCAACGGGGATTGTCCACGGATTGCAGCCCGATGCTCTGATGATGATCTTACCGGCCCTTGCTCTGCCTTCTCGATTAGCTGGTGCTGCATTTCTGTTAATGTTTCTTGTTGGGACAGTTATTGCTATGGGAAGTTATACGGTGTTTATAGGATCATGTAGTGAGGCTCTCAAGGAGAGAGTTCCCCGGATAACTGAGAAGCTCACGTGGGCGTCATCCCTCATAGCCATCGCTTTGGGGCTTGCTCTTCTAGTTAGCCAATTTTTTGGATTTAGTCTGTACTGATTGCTTTCTGGGTTTCATTGTTTATCTATTTAGAAGTAGCTTAAGATTTTTGAAGTATGAGATTTAGTGATTGAGAGCAAAAGCTCATCTTTGCAGAATTATTTATGTCCAATATTTGAATTCCCTTGGGATGTTTTTAGTATGTTGCTTATATAGAATAACACCACATGTTACTTTAAATTTGGAGCTAGCATTCTTGAAAATCCATAATGAAAACTGGTAAAAATAGAAAAAGTGAACCCACAATTTCTCTGAAATAAAGACATAGCAAAGAGCAGTTACACCATTACACCAATTACAGAGAAACTACATGTTAAAAGGCACACTATAGTTCAAAGATCCAGAATAAATTTCAGCTTCATTCAACACTGAAGTGATGGGCAAGTCATCCTTTACATTTGTGACAACAAGAACCAAGATGGGAGAATTTCAGACAAGATCACATAAGAGAAGATGTAAGTAAGCATGATCTCGGTTTATCACATACGTTCATCGAGGTTTGAGATCTCAGAAGGCTAAGTAATAAGCATTAGCTACTGATTCAATATCTCTATCTTGAATGCTGGTCCATGAATATGCTCCTTCTTGACCAAAATGAAATTTCAATTGTTAAATAGAGAACAAGCAATGCTGAGTCATCCTTCCTACCGCTTTTTGCCGATGTCATATAGTATGCATGCATCTGCAGCCGTCTTCATCTGCTACCGTAAAATGAATGAGCAAGTTGAATAAAGGACTAAACATATTTAAAGATAATGACTTAGAGGAGAACAATCTTCTGTGAATGAAATAATTCTATGATGTTGACGATATACAAAATCTTAAAGAAACTAATTTCAAACAAATCAACTTCATGATCATTTTTATAAGGTTTTGATTCACTTCCCTGTACCGCTTCAATAGAAAAAGTTTTCAGATAAGAACAACTTGCAACTGAAACTACATTGTGTAATCAACTTTCTATCCCATCTTAAATAACAGGAAAGATTGCAGTTTCAGGAGATTATTCTTGTCAATTTCTTATTTGATAAATAAAAGCACATGGGATTTGCAGAATTGTCACACAAATACAAATGCTCATAAAGAAAATGGAAGCAAATTTCTCATATTTTTAAATTTTAATGAAGAATGCAATTGGCTTATAAGTTGGCTTTCATTTCTGTTTAAAGAAAGCAAATGAGAATCTTCAATGAGCTACAAGTCCTCAAGCAATTCAATCATCTGCTATTGTGAAGGGAATGAGCATGTTGAATCGAGGATTAAACATAAACAAAGAGGATGCACAAAAGAACAAAGAGACACTTGCCTACCTTTTTTAAGAATATAGTCATGAACTTTCTAAAACTAGACTATAATTATGGTAATGCTATTAAAAAAGACACGGGATTTACAATTACCCAGACAGATGAAGCACCTATAGTTTGCTTAAAATTAACAAAACAAGATGCAGATAACAGAAACTCCGGGAATCTGAGATTTCAGAAAGCTCACGGCGTACCTCAAACCATTATTCAGATAATTTTAGAGCAGAAAGCAGAACCATTTCATTTTTATTAAAAGCCAGACCTTGAGACATGTGAAATACTGCATTGCTATGTTTTGCAGTTGATGAGCTTTCTGTTGAGGTAGTTCATATATTCGGAATTTTATACCTTAAGTAAATCAGATCGATCTAAAGAGAATAATTTTGCATTCAAGTATACAATTGTCAGATTACAAAATCTATAGGCATCACAAAACAATGCTGAACCATAAAATGATAAGAATGCAGGGTTTTGAAAGGTTGTGACAAAACAATCAACTTTACGCAATTAGGGTACCATCATTGAGTTGCTTATCCACTTACCTGTATAGCATTGATGAGTTGCTTGATTGCCCATCCAACAACACTCAAAGGAAGTAAAGTCAAATAGAGCCAATTCTGTGTAGAAGCGTTTAGTAAAACCTAAGAGAAAAAAAACAGGAGGGTATAAGACATTATAAGAATTTGCATCATGTGATTCAGAAGATGTTGGAATTACGCAAATGAGTCTTACTTCAGTAAGGTTCTCTGTCTCATTCTTTGCCAGAAGAAACAAAATTATGTAGAGAACCTGTGAGCCAAAACAATGAATTAACAGTCGAAAATGAAAAAGTCATTCCAAGTACAGACGATATTCACCTCACAGGATACGCAGCAGTACCCCATAAATTTCCGATTCCCATAATAAAGCCTGAACAGCCAGCTGCTGCTATCCTTAACATCCTTATGACTACTTTTGCCCACCAGAAAGGTACTGCAACACAAATTAGGAGGTCAAAACAAAAGTTAAAATTGCATCAAGACCAACACACCTATGGCAACAAAACCTGGTTCACTCAGCTTTGTTAAGATCAAAACCGAACATGAAAAAATGCTGTCACAGAGTAAATACCTATACATTTGCAACCAATGGCTGGCAATATCTAGAGCAAGCAACGACAAGAAGATCAACCCAGGCCTGGAAGATATCAGGGATGAGAACTAATGTTGCAATGCATGGATATTAGTATATTACATTACAATAAAATAAAGTCACATCTTACCTATAAACTTGGGATAGAACAACCAAAAGGCAAGCAGTGCTTATCCTGGGATATAAAACAGATCAACCAAAACGAACTTTGTGATACAGGGCAAAAGGAAGTAGATATACGAAATTGCAAGTGCAAGTTAGTAATATACAAACGGCAGAATTAACATTATAACAACGGACAATAAGCATTAAACCGACAGATACCTGTCCGTAACCATGTCCAAAACAGCACCAAATGTTGAAACTGAAAACACAAATTACGGTTCAACAAGTTATTCCATTGTAGTTTAACTAGTCCTATTTCATCCATCAGAAACCAACATTATAACTAACCAATTCTCAATTAACGTTTATACATTTAGGAAGCATTCGAAAAACAATCGACTCAGCAAACCAAATTCATATTGATTCAATCTCAAAAGCAAATCATGAGCCCTAACCTTGATTCAATTTCCGCGCAAACCAACCATCCAATGCATCACATACAAAGCTGAAAAACAGAGCTTCTCATCAGATTCAAAACCAGGCTTCACCCAAATTTTTTTTGCTCTTTTAAAGGAAAAATTGAACAAGAGAAAAAGGAAACCGCACCTAATAAAATACAGAATGGAGAAAAGATGTTTGTCCTTGAAACATATCGCAAAAGCATAGCAATTCATCAAAATTCTTACATATCCTGCCACAAAAGATCAGAGGATCCATTACGAGGAAAACTGCAGTCAAATCATCGATCAAACACAGCAACGACAATTAATGCTCACCGATTATGTTGGGAACGTAAAGGTAAACGGACAAAGTACTAGGTTTCGATTTATCCGCCATTGGAGAAACAGGAGAAGAAATTCTGGCGATTTCTGAAACGAATTTCTTCAATCAACAAACTTTTTGACTTCTATATCGCGAATTTGATCGCACCTGATTCGCTCTTGCGATGAATTCCCATTCAAAGCTGAAGATGCTGCGAAGTGGCCATCGATAACTGGAAAAGAAATGGGGCGAATATGTAATATGTTGCAAATATAGGGGCGTGAGAATAGTAAATAAATGTGGGAAAGTTACAATTAAGCCCCTTTAGTCATACCATTAAGAGCATATTAACCCTTTATATTAATTAAGATTAGAAAAGATAATTACTTGCAAAAGCAAAGCATTATTCCTCCTAAAAACAAAGCATAATAAGCCGCTTTGCATTAGTTTGTATTGTCATATATTGATAGATTATTTAACGGATTGCATTATGTTAAACGAAACTAGTAGTGTACCCGTGCGTTGCACAATGTATTATATATATAATTATTAAAAAAATATAATAACATATAAAATGTAATGATTATTATTTTAACAAAAATATATTGATACTTTTTAAATTTGTATTAATATAAAACTAGGTATTTTAACTTTAAATTTATGTCATTATAAATAATTATATTCAAAAATATTAGAAATTTGAAAATAAAGTAATATATTAATCTATGGATTAAACAAACAAATAAAAAAAATTGTGTCAGAACATTACATGGGTAGTGAAATTTTAAAAAATAAATTTAATAATAAAAAATAAGTTATATGTATTATAAACGTTATGATTTAAGTATTGAGATAAATAAATTTATATTTTATTGACATTTATAACTGTAAATACACACGTATTTTAATATATTTTTTTGGTTTAACGACACATATAACTCATTTATTTTAAATCAAATAAAAAATTATATTGGCTTATCAAATACATGAAAATCTCTCCTGCTATCTATTTAAATGAAACAATTCAAAATTGGACTTAATCTACACATTTTGAATAAAAAAATTATGAATAATAATTATAAGATTGATAAGTCAATATATCAGGAACTAAGAATGATGAAATTTTAATTTGTGAAAAACCAGAAAAATTATCTCTGTCCAATACCTTATATCATCTCACTTAATCAGAATATAAATATAAATAAAATTTGACAACAAATAAATATAAAATAAGAAAGATAAAATAAAATATTTGTATATTTCAAATGAATAAGTTGGTTAACTTGCAATAATAATTTTAATCTAATTTTTTCTATTTGATATGTTTTATATGTGTAATCTATTAGGTACATCTATAATATATTTTTATTTCTACATTTTAATATCAATTTACAATAAATTAATATTATATATCATAAAAACGTTTAAAAGTGAAAAATCATTGAAGCCCACACACATACATTTCCATATTTCAATTTGATAAATATTTTTATATGAATATTAAATTTAAGATCATTAAATAATGATTGATTTTATATATTATATATTTAAAATTGATTTAAATAGTGTAAATTATAAAAAAAAAAACCCCATCTATCGACTTTTTTAAAATTGCAACCTAATCTGTTTTTTTTTTAAAGATTGCCACCTAGTCTTTCTGTGGTTTTGCCGATTGAAATTTCCGTTCATTTTTTCGGCAAATGAATTAATTTTTTTCACTTTGCAACCCAAACTTTAATTTTTTGTCCAATCGCAAATCATGATTTTTTTTTCGCTTCACACTGATACCTTTTTGTTTTATATATGAGTGTGACATTTATGTTATATAAGTGTGATCAATATTCATAAAATAAATATCAAGGAAATATTGGTCAAAATTGATGAAATATATGTAACATCGGTAAAAAATCGATAGAATATCAATAAATATCGAGAAAATATCGGAATATATTGGTAAATATAGGAAAAATAACAATACATATATGTACCCATATTTCCATCGATATCGATATTTTCACGATATTTCTGTGAATTTAAGTTATCTATATTTCCATCGGAATCGAAATTTTCATTATTGGTTGCAATCTGATAAAAACACAAAGTTTATGTTGCAATTAGATTTTTAAAAAAAACAAAGTTTAGGTTGCAAAGTGAACAAATTAATCTTCATTTCGCCGGAAAATTTGCAATCAACAAAACCACAGAAAGATTGGGTGGCAATCTGAAAAAAAAAAAGATTAGATTGCAATTTGAAAAAAGTCGATAGGTGGAGTTGTTTTTTGTAATTTACCCTTTAGAATATGTATTTAAAAATAAGATAAGAGATAATAAATATATAATCCCTTATTTCATCTTATTTATCTATTTATTTTTTTATTTGAAATTTATATACAATAAATACTAAATTGAGTATCATAACTGATTTCTTAAATTAAATATTTATTTATTTGTATTGAATATCTTAAAATACAATAAATCAGTTTATTTATTTTTATTTGTATTGAGTTTCTTACAATAAATACAATATGAAAACAATTAATAGGTTTCTTAAAATAGTAATTATTTAATAGGTAGATAATTTATTGCAGTTATTTTTGGCAGGATATTCTGCTTATATATATATATATATATATATATATAGATTTCGAAAGCCGTTTAATATGAATGGAAGTTAAATTTTAGATTATTACTAGTAGTGCACTCGCGCGATGCGCAACTTGCTATATAATATAAAAAAAATTATTGTTGCTAATATAGTATAATCTATATTGTATCTAAAATATTAAATGTTTTTTTAATGCTTTTTGTAATCTATACTATTGTAATGCTAAATGTTTTTTTTTAATGCAATTACTTATAAACAGATTTGGATAATCAAGATGACAATCAAATTAATATTGGTAATATCTCATTATATCTGAAGAAGCTTTCCATCTCGATTTTTCTTCTTTTATTGACGTTTCTAACCTCCATTTCATGTCAGCTCATTCTCATCAAAGGAGAGTGATTATATATGCATTGCTTATATATAATATAATGGCTTTCATTTCGATTTTTCTTTTTATTTCAATCACTAATTTTTTGTCTTTTGATATTTCTAACCTCCATTTAATGCTACTTCATCCTAATTACATAAGAGTTATTACATATACATTGCTTATATTGTACAATAACTTTCATCTCAATTTTTCTTCTTCTTTTGATATTTCTAGCCTCAATTTCATCTATTTCATTCTCATTAAATGAGTAATTATATATACATACATTGCTTATATGGGAAAGTGACTTTCATCTCAATTTTTCTTCTTATTTCCATCACTAATTTTCTTCTTCTTTTGATATTTCAAGCCTCCATTATTTTTCTTTTTGTTTTGATATTTTAAACCTCCATTTCAATAAGCTAATTCATCCTCATTTAGTGAGACTTCCATCTCCATTCATGCATTTCTTATATAGTAGTAAGACAATGACTTTTAGATGAAACATAATCCTGATGGCTTGATATGGAAGTTTGATTTAAAATTATTAAATTAATTTAGAAAGCCAAAATTAAATTTAAAAAAATTACTCAAATTGTCCAATAATTTTTAGGAGCTTATCCAATAAGATACTCAAAAGTTTTTCTTTTTCCCTTTTTTCCTATTGGCTAATAGTATTGCTATTGAATGATAAATTGGTAGTAATCACTAACTATTGTCATTTTAGATATAGTATAAATATAAATTTAAATAATTATATTTTTCATATTCTTTTATGTATTTTGCAATATTAAAAAACATCGAATACTTATACTCACATTACGAAGTATATACTTCTAACATAAAACACTTTCGTATTAACTTCTAACTTCATAAAAGTTTAAATATTTATATTATCTTAAACATTTATGTTTAAGTACATGAATTTCAAAATTGATCTATTAAATATTTTATCAAAAAATATATATTAAAATAAAAAAGACGTTTTAAAAAGAAGACACATGGGTATGTTAATATGAAAAAACAAATTTTCTACAATAAATTATATTATGTAGATTTTATTTACTTTAGAAACTTTTAACTAAGTCTTTTATAATTTATAATTATTTAAAAAATTAATAATATGTGTAATATAATACATAAAAAATAAATTTTGTATCTCTCTTTCATTATAATGTATCATTAATCAAGAATTATATATGCTTTCCTTTTATTTTTTATTATAATATTTGATAACTTATAAAGAAAGTCATGTAATTTAAAACTATTAAATTAATTTAGAAAAACAAAATAAAATCTTGAAAAACTAAAATAAAAAGAAATTATTACACATCATCAAATTGATGTGACATTTTTAGGAGGGAAAGTGGCAAATTAGTAATAATTGCCAACTTGCTTGCTTTTAGTATAACTAGTAGTGCACCCGCGCGATGCGCGCCTTATTATATAATCTAATAATTTTTATTGTTGATGATATAGTGTAATTTATACTGTATCTAAAATGTTAAATCTTTTTTTAATATTTTTTTGTAATTTATACTATTATAATGCTAAATGGCTTTTTTTTTTTTGGATAATGCAATTACTTATCAATGGATTTGGATAATTAAGGTGACAATCAAATTAGTATTGATAATATCTCGTTATATCTGAAAAGGCAAAAACTTATATACCCCTGGGGTACATAGGGGCACAGATCTAGGTGTTGTATAAATGTTCTTCAGGTGATATATGTATACTCTATAGGTGTTATGTTTGTTGGTATTATAAATATACCCTACATGTATTATATGTATATAAGAGTATTCATGTGATACCTGAAGAGTATATATATGATACCTATAGAGTATATATTTAACATCATATGATGATTAATTTGGGGGCATCATGCCCCTGGGGCACACAAATGTCACTCATGAAAAAGTTTCCATCTCGATTTTTTCTCTTTGATATTTTTAACCTCCATTTCATGCTAGCTCATTCTCATTAAGTGAGAGTGGATATATATGAATTGCTTATATAGTATAATGGTTTTCATATTGATTTTTCTTCTTATTTCCATCACTTTTTTTTTTTTTTAATAATTCTAACATTCATTTGATGCTAGTTCATCCTAATTAAATAAGAGTTACTATATACATTGTTTGTATACAATAATTTCCATCTCAATTTTTCTTCTTATTTTCATCACCAACTATTTTTCTTCTTTTGATATTTCTAACCTCCATTTCATTTAGTTCATTCTTATTAAGTGAATAGGTATATATATATATATATATATATATATACATTGCTTAAATGCAAAAATGATTTTCACCTCAATTTTCATCTTATTTTCATCACTAATTTTCTCCTTCTTTTGATATTTCAAGCTCCATTATTTTACATTTTGTTTTGATATTTTAAACCTCCATTTCAATAAGCTAGTTCATCCTCATTTAGTGAGACTTTCATCTCCATTCATACATTGCTTATATAGAGGTAGGACAATAGTTTGTAGATGAAGTCTAATTCTAATGACTTGATATGGAGCTTGATTCAAAATTATTAAATTAATTTAGAAAATCAAAATGAAATTAAAAAAATTTACTCAAGTTGTCCAATAATTTTTAGGAACTTGTCCAATAAGATACTCAAAAGTTTTTCTATTTTTTTTAGTTTGCCTTTTCCTTTTTTTCCTATTGGCTAATAGTTTTGCAATTGAATGACAATTGGTAATAATCACCAACTATTGTTATTTTAGATATAGTATAGAAATGAATTTACATAATTACATTTTTCATATTCTTTTATGTATATTGTAATATTAAAAAACATCGAATGCTTATATTTTCTTCTTACATTACACATTACATAGTATATACTTCTAACATAAAATAATTTCTATTAAACAAATTTACATATTTATATTATCTTAAACATTTATGTTTAAGTACATGAATTTTAAAAATTCTATTAAATATTTTATCACAAAATATATATTAAAATAAAATAAGACGTTTTAAAAAGAAGACACGTGAGTATGTTAATATGAAAAAAACAAAATTTTTACAATAAATTATATTATATAGATTTTATTTACTTTATAGACTTTTAACTTAAGTGATCTTTTATAATTTATAATTATTTAAACAATTTTTTAATAGTATGCGTAATATAAATACATAAAAAAGATAATTTTTCTCTCTCTTTCATTATAATGTATTATTAATCAAAAAATATATATATCTTTCTTTTTTTTGTTATAATATTTGATAGCTTATCAAGAAAGTCATGTAATTTAAAATTATTAAATTAATTTAAAAAATGAAAATGAAATCTTGAAAAATTAAAAGAAAAGGAAATTATTTTACACATCATCAAATTGATGTGACATTTTTAGGAGGAAAAATGACAAATTAGAAATTTTCTCCAACTTGCTTGCTTTTAGTATAGTATAGACTAGCAGTGTACCCGCGCGTTGCGCGTCTTGTTATATAATTTTCCAACTGTCCTAATATTAGTATAGTATAGATAATTTTTAATATGAGCGAGAAATTTGTAGTTCTATTTATTTGAAATAATTTTTAATATATTACCTAATAATAATATTATTATTATTAAAATAATTTATTAAATTTTGTTGATTTTTATAAGCTAGGTAAGTGAGTGTTGTTAAATGAATAAACATTCTTTATATAAGGCAATGACTTTGAAAGAAAATTTGATTTCAATGGCTTGAGATGGAAGCTTAATTTAAAATTACTAAATTAATTTAGAAAATCAAAATGAAATCTTGAAAAAAAATAAAAAAAGTTATTTACACAAATTTATGTGACATTTTATATAGTATGAATAGATATAGATTATTTTATAGATGGAAGAGTGTGTTGCAAGTCATTCTATTGATTTCTCCAATAAAAGTTGTCTATAAATATCTATAGACTATAGACATAATCATAACTTCTACTTTTTAATATTATTTAATTGTTGAAGAGTATCATCCAAGCCAATTATTAAAATAACTAATAATAATGATCAAATAAAAACAATAAGAAAGAAAATACAATCAATGTTCAATCATATTTTGACACTTGGACAAAAGGACAAAGAATAAAATGGGCGGAAAAATGACATTTTTGTAATTTTTCCCAAATATTTTGCTATTAGTATAGTATAGATATAGATATAGATGTTTATACAACTTTTTTTGTTACACTTTTCATCATTTAAAATGCCCACATGTGACATGAACACGTTATTTTTTCCATCTGAAAAATTATTTTAAAATATAGAATTACATATCAAAAAGAAAAGAAAATTGGGTTGTAATATATTATAAATGATGAAATGGAGAATTTACATATTTTGAATGATATATTGTATAACATGTTGAATGTTCAAATTTTAAAAACATGTGGGATGATTGAAGTGTGATTCCCTAAAATAAAATAAATTTAAGTGCTTCATTTAAGGCCCAAATTAAAGGCCCACAAAAAATTAAACTACCGTGCCACAAGAGCCCAAAAGAAGATCATATAAATTGTTTTATATTGGCCGAAAAAGAGGCCCATTTTAGATAATACTTAAAGCCATATGGACTGAATCCAACATCACAATTCAAATTTCACATAATGAGGTTTAGACAAATTTCTATAATTAGAAACATATATTCAAAACTCATATGAATTTTTGTACGAAAATCGATACACACCTATAAATATCTAGGAATCTTATTTTAGTAAATCCAAAGAAGCCCTAAAGTTTCTTGATCTAAAAAACAAAGAAAAAGAAATAAAATTTGAAAAGAGAATATGAGAATCCTCCACATTTTGCTTGCAAAAGATATGCTCAAATATGATGTGGGCCCTCATAAGTCGGTAAAGGGAGGATTGGCCCACAAGATTGGGCTCATTTTCAAAGCCCATTTAAAGAGCAATCGTATAATATATCACCATCAAGTGATAGCCCTACCTATAGTAGTGTGCAGTTAGGGTCAGTAGATAGAAACTCACAAAGCAAAGAATCTTCTTAAATGCTTCACACTTTCAACTTCCACCATTTTAGGACTCAACCATGCTTCAATTCACCAAAAACTATTTGAAATATAATTTTGTTAGACGAAATTTTAATATCTATAATTTTTTAAGACAATTTATGATTTATAAATCATATGTTGTGAATCATATTTGTTAGACGGTCTTATAAAATTCTACTTGTTGAAAGTAATAACAGAATGACGATTATGAATTTCTTTAAAATTTTCAACTTAATTAATTGAGTTTTACCAGTCCATGAGTGTAGTTAATTGCTTGTAAAAGAATCAAGGTTTCTTCTCAACTATGAAAGTCGATGTAGTGTTTGGCAAAACGCGCGAATACTATTAATATCCAACACCAACATTTATATTAGTTTCAATGACTTTTCATAATAAAATAATATCTTCTAATAATATAATAAAATCTCGAAACATCTAGTATTATATTATTTAAATCAGTTTATAAAATGACAATATATAGATAATAGAAATTAAAGAAGAAAAAGAAAATTACAAGAACATAATAAAATAACATAAAATAAAGAGTCTTCTGACTGCATACCATGATTTATATAACAAATAACTTAGCTACCAACAATTTTGTAACTTTTCTATCATAATTCAATAAAATCGACAAAACTACCATTTTGATAAATGTTAAAAGAAAGAAAAACAATTTCCTATCGAAACGTTGATTATATCGTGTAATCCTATGATTCAATCATAGGCTTCACCCCTACAAAAATCACTTATCATGCAAACTGCAACAGGAAAAATGATTTTTTTAAAATTTTTCATATCAAAAGTACAATTTTATCAAGAAAATATTAATTATAATAAAAGGTAATGAAACAATTTGATATGATAGAAAAATATGTTGTTAATATATATAATATTACACCATTAAATAAAACCGATCTTCATTGTCTAGAAGGAGCTAGTGCGAGATGTTGTTAGCCGACCAATCATGAAGCACCCTCCTAGATTTTGGACTTATTATTACTAAATACTTTTAATTATTAAACTATTAAAAAATATTAATAAAAAAAGAAAATAACCTTTTTTTTTTTTTTTGTAAGAAAATATTAAAAATTGAAGTCAACATCAGAAACAATGCAATACAGCAATAGCTTCTTGCAGGGCATAATCAACAGGTCCAAAAAGGATGAGATAAAATTGCATATTTTTATTGCATTGAAATAGGAAAACCGACAACCATAAATTCCATTATTTTACAGCCTGGATTCTGACCCAATTTTTGTAATTAATTCATTAATTTGACCCAAATAATAATTAATTAGCCTTTTAATCAAAGTATATTGTTCCAAAAATCGGCACTTCTAGACCTCGTTTTTATAAGTTCGATGTGATTATTATTTCATATTAATATATTTACTTGTCACACTCTTATAAAGACACCCAATTGCATTATAGAATAATTAATCCTCTATTTTGACTCAATAATATGATGTGAAAGAAAAGAAGATAATTCTTCTTATTATTGTTTTGTAAGTTCTATTTGGTTGAGAGATATTGGATAGATTGGTTATATTTTACTATAAATATAGCAATAATAGAAAATATAAAAATGTGATGATTTTCTTAGTGTTATTTCTTATTATTGTAAATTCTTATGATTTATGGTATACGTTAGATGATAAAATGTAATTAATACATATATTATCACAATGTATATGTACCCAAATAATGCATATATGGGATATGATCAGACCAACTTACACATAACTTAATATGACAGTCTTTTTTACGTTGAAATATTGAATCAAAACTCATCTTTACATGTCAAACTCGATTCTATATTTTTATAATTTATGAATTAACACGTTTCCATAAAAAGTAAGTTTTGTGTGAGACCGTCTCACAGATCTTTTTTCATGAGATGGGTTAACCCATAACCCACATTTAACAATTCGTATGAAAATTTGTAGATATGAGTTCAATTCATTTATAATAAAGACTCATCTCATGAATTCTCACATGAGTTTTTGTGTTCCATAAATTAAATCCACCGTAATGTGTCATAAATATCATAATTTTTTGTGAGGTCTTACTTTTAGGCGGCAAATGTGTGGTCTTACTAAGAAGATTCTGATTGTTTAGTACTACTATAAATTAAGAATGAAAGAAATAAATCATAGATATAATTAATACAATTTTTTTTATGATAACGATATTAATTTCTTTGAGAAAAGATGCTCAAATTATAATTGTTTCTTTGAGAAAAAGGCAAATGATATTAAATCTAATTAATTGTTTATGTATCGGTTACAACCTAATCTGATTTAAACGTCAAATTGCATTAAGTAGATTTTCTCATTGTTCAAATAAGTAGGTATATGGTTAGACGATTGAACATATTTTAATTTAATAATTTCAATAGGAAATATTGACATGAAATGAACAATATTTAAAAAAAGTGTGCAAAATTACTTTTCTCGTTGCAACTAAAGACTAATAGTACTATAACTTTGGATCTTTTTTTCCTTTCCTTTTATCATAACCAAATCCCGTACTTACTTAATTTACTAAAATATATAAAGATATATATTTACATATAAAATGATGTCATTTATTTTTCATTATTGAGGATAAGTAATATTCATAACTATAATCACAACATCCCCATAATCTACATATGTATAGTGTAATATCAACTACTTCAAAGAAAAAAAATATATCATAATTATACCAACATAATACTCCATCAATTTCAAAATAATCATCCTATTAAAGTTTAAATTTTGTGTGTTGTTTTAGATGTTTATACAATTTTATTTCAAACCATCCCTATTAATATTACTTTTAACAAAAAATTAACGTTCATTAATTACTATCAAAACTTCAAAACAGACACTTTTTGCAACAGAATGAAGCATAATTTTTTTCTTCCCGAAAATCAAAATTCATGCAACAAAAGGTTATGATGTTGAAAATATGTAATAGAGAACCCGTATAAAGTATTTCGATTACCAATTTAATTCCATAAAACGAGTTGATTCAGGATTAAAACTGTATCCTATAATTTCAACTTAAAAACTCCATTAACAACACAAGTAAAAATTAAGAAAAGGGCCCCCAAAAGAAAAATAGCAAGAGAAATTTCAAAAGTTTCCAAGTATTTCCCTTAAAAAAGAAGAATAAATTTTTATCCATTTCTATCAAAATAAATAAAATAAATAAAAGAAAATAATAAAAAAATCAAAAAAAGGCCTCAAGAGAAGCTTTTTTAGGCATTCTACAAAGAGGGCAAGAATCAAGAAAAACCTCACAATCCTTGCAACAACACAGATGCCTACATGGCAGCATCACCACGCACGATTCTCGCGAGTTGCAGCACCTACACCTGTTCAATTTCTCGTCTCGTATCTCCCCAATTTCTCGCCCGTCCTGGCAGCACGACCCCGCGTCCTCCGCCGCCGCCTCCCTCAGCCGCTGGATGGCGCCGGTCAGGGAGGCCACCGCCGCCTCGCCCTCCCGCGCCGCCCTCTGCCACGTGAGACTCTCCGCCTCCATCCTCCTCACGAAATTCTCGAGCTCCACTCTCCGGTTCGCCGCTTTCACGATTTGTTCCTCTTTTTCTCGCAGCAAAAGGCGAGTCTTGAAATCGTATTTGCTCATGAGAATCGCGGTTTGGTGCCTCCTTTGCTCCTGCATTGCCAATCTCAGCCGTTCATTCTGTTCCAATGACATTGATCTCATTAGAAGAAATTAAAGGGGAAGATCCCAGAAGGAAGGGTATAATTAATGGTGACAAACCTGGAAAGTGATGAACTGATCGAACTCCAATCTTTGCTTCTCGAAATGGGCAGAAACCGCCATGGATTGGTGGTGAAGGAATTGGGTACTGTTGCTGTTGTTGTGATCAAGAATGAAGTTGAGGTCTTTCTGGTGAGGAAAAAACTGGTCTTGATGAAGATCATCGAAAGAGAAGCCATGATTGTCTGAAAAGAAGTGGGCTTGGATGGCCATATGACATGAACCTTAATTTCTGGCAAGTAATTGAAGACAAGAAACTTGCTTTGTATATATATCAATTGAAGAGATGATAATTATAATATGGCCTCTCTAATCTAAATCCAATTTATGTTTGGCAAAACCTATGATGAAAATACACCATTAAAGAACACGAAGAATTGTGATATGAGTCCTTGTGTGTATTTATATTCAGAGGTTGACACTCACAACCATTTACAAAATAAAGTAACTGAAAATACTCAAAAAAGAAAAGAAAAAAGAAATGGTGGGGGCCTGGAACTCTCTCTCTCTCTCTCTCTCTCTCTCTCTCTCTCGTGATGCATTAAAGAAGGATGGCTAAGCAAAGGGCGTACACATGCAGATTTTGTGACTAAACTATCGGATCATGGTGGGGGGGTGGGGTAGGGTTATAGAAACTGCCATCGAAACTACGTCGTCTCGAGGAGAGAGAGAGAGAGAGAGAGAGAGGGAATCAGGGATTTGTCAGTTTAGGGCCATTTGTAAAGGCTGAAGAATAGGATTCCAACAACTCTCGTAATGCACAATTTTCTAATTTCTTACCATAACTTCGTCCTACATTGATTTTTTCCACCACCTTTTAATGTTTCTTGAAATGCGATTTCCATGTTCATCTCTCTATTTACTTCTTTCACACATTCACAACCCCCTTCCATTCCATGGCCCCCTCCCTCTCTATAACTACTTTCGATTTTTGTTACTTCCCTATTTCTATATTTTCGGTATATATATTTGATACCTGTATGTCCATATTTTTGGTATATTGAGTTTGGCCATATTTGTTTCGGGTTTCGATGCATGATTTCGAAATATGGTAGGTGTAGATAATTAAAATAATTATGTGGAATAGAGGATTTAATTTGTGGGATTCAATTAATTCTTGATATTTCTTCAATTATTTCTTGAGTTAACTATGTATTCTTTGTTTTCGATATTTTCCATATATAATGTGCGTATTACCATGATATTTGTATTTTTATTATTTCGGAATATGGTAAATACTACGTAAAATAGAGGATTTTGTGTGATTCAATAACTGATTTTGACATCTCAGTTTCTCGAATTAACAATGGGAGATTGAATAACAACATTATCTTTAATCTAGAAAAATAATATTGTCGTTATTTGGATATAAATAATTAGGTGGACAAGGCTATGAATCAGATTATCTTAACCTTGGAAAAGTTAAGTTATTTGGAAATAATAAAATTCGGTAGCTAGACAAGGGCAAAATCAATGTATTTACCAATTTCCAAAGTTAATTATGACATAATTTAATTTTTTTACACCTAATAGTAGTAAGAGTTATACCTAACAAGAAAATCATCCTTCATTTTGGCTAAAATTAAAGTAATTGGAAAATGATAACATTTGGTAGATTCATATATATATATATATATATATCCCAGAAATAGTTAGAAAATAATTAAATGTAAGCGTTGAATAAATTATATCGAAAACACTGCTTATTAATACATAATTTAAAATATCGATTCCACTTTGATGATATAGCATGTATAAAATATATGTAGCTATTAATTATTAATGAGGCCAATATTTTCGTAATAATAAATGGTGATGTGATATATGGTAGTATATCATTCATCATTTCACAAGGAAATAAAATCAACATTATTACGTGGAATGCAGAATAAATTTTATTCGATAAATAAAAGCAAAATTTATAAAATCAAATTCCACATTCTCACGATAATCAAGGAAAAACTTTAAACGCGTTTATATCTTTCTTAACCATGAAGTCAATAATTTTCTTGAACTTTTTTATCCAAATTATTATCTATAATTTTATGATTTGGTCGTCTTTTTATTGTATCTCCAAAATTACTAGAGACAACAATGAATATTTAAAAAAATGGACCACTATCGTTCACATTATATAATAATTAAGAATTATTGCAAATAATAATTAATAATGAATCATATGAAAGCTTATGTAATAAGTGTGAAACATGCATGTATGAGAAATGGTTTTCAACATTAATTATACTACAAAATCGAAATGTAATTTTCGTAAGACCCACTCTTCAAAAGTTGCCAAATGTTATGATTATTAACCAAACACGACTTATTGGAAATTGACATTTATTGTAATGCTAATAAGAGAATATTTTCACAATGTTGGATAATTAGTGGCCCTCACTTTAATTAGTCTTTTCCTTTTTTATTTTTTTATATTGATATTCTGATCATAAAATCGTCTCACTGATCAAACTATATAAACAAGTAAATTCATAACCATAAAATCGAGAATTAAATACGCTTGGGTTGTGAAAATTGAGAGTTTGAGAATATGAAAATCTGATCTCACAAAATTATATTTATGAACGTAAAAACTTGCGTGATACGGTCTTAAGGATAGTTTTCGTGAGACAGATCATTTTTACCCATTAAGTCAACCATTTCCACATTTTTATATATGAATTTTAAAGTGTGAATCATAGGTTGATCCGTGAGACGGTTTCACAGGAGACCCATTCATTTATGAAAGGATCTTATATACGTTTTCGTATTTTATTTGCATATTGTCAGAGAATTATATTTATGAATCGATCTTATACAAATTTTGGTATATTATTTGTTGTGACATTTTGATGGCCATTAGTTGCTGCATTGTCTCACTAAACCGTCATAATTAAGCTACTAATTCACAACAAAACGACAAGTGTAAATGTCGTATGTCAATCAAATGGATTCATATGAAAATGGTTCTTCAACAAGGTGTGGTGTTGGCCAAAAAAATGAAAATTTGTTAGAATTTAAGATATGTATTTGTTTTGATTGGATTTGCTTAGAAGATTACTATATATATAATAAACTATTACAAACGCGGAATGTTTATTCTGTTTCAATTTCTCTTTTCATGGGGTGATAATTCAATATAATATTAGTAATATAAGAGTATAATTTCTAAAATCTTTATTGAGACGACTCGTTTTACGGATATATAGTGTAATTTCAATCACTGAATAGATTTAAATTTTTCATTACTGACATGTTGAAGAACATCATTTTGAGTTACGTTTGTAGAACTTAGCCATCAACGAGAAATTTAAATTTGTCCAACGATAGAAATGCAAATTATATAATATCGTGGTGCATAATTATTATTTTCTCTCCATTATTATCTGGTTAAAATTGTTGTTGAGGTAAATGTGTCGATTTTTTCAACAAATAACCCTAAAAACAATCGCAATTTCATGTTTAAACAATCTCATGTTCATATTCAAACTTAAATAAGTTCTAAAGATCTTGCCCCCTCTTAAGCAGCCCCTCTTAACCAACTGCGACGACTACTTAATAAATTAACACACAAATTTATATAAGATCGAATCCTAAATTTTGAATTGTGAATAGACCCATTTTACATAATTATATCCCGAAATCAATGTCACATGGTTCTTAAAAAAAAAAGAAACAGATACAAAAACCATATAACTCATTTTTGGGTGAGAAAAAAAGGTGCACGAAAGAAGTCATAAAGAACTAGAAATGTAAACTCCAACACATATATTCCTCATTATCATTGAATTTAAATAGGTAAGACAAGTATTAGTTATCTGTCAATCCTACTAAAAAAAAAGTAATGGAGATATCTTGAATTTTGGATTGAAAACCACATTTTCCTACCATTTCATTTCCTACATGTGAATAATAATCAAAGGAAACTTTTCTTTTTCTAAAACTTGTCACTTTTTTTTAAATTTTTTTTATAATCTTGCAAATTTGTACTATGTGACAATTAACTATAATTATCAATAAAGATTTTGCCGTGGATAATGTGTTAATGTAGCAGGTATTGTCATTTCTTGAGCCTCTTTTCTGTCTTGTCATTATATCTATATATATCTTTCATCTATGTGTATAATGAAAGGTCATATATTACACACATACATGCATGCATGATATTACACACATACATACATGCATGCATGCATGTTTTACTTGATTTCAATTGTAGTATCAAATGTTCTTATGAATTATACATATGTATAAGATGTTGATGGTCAATGTTTACATCAAACTCATAACATTTTATGTAATTCAATAGAAGGAGAATTTCAATCTTCTTTCTATTATCCAGGTATTGCTCATTTTTATTATCATGAATCTAAGTACTTCAATTTTAGCCAATAATATTGGAGAAAATGGGCAAAAATACCACAATCCCTATAACAAATATATTTTTTTACCATACAATATAACAAAATGTCACTTTCTACCACTAAATATAACAAAATGTCACTTTCTACCACTTATTTGACTTGGTCTTCTTTCAATAATGAGGGAATGATTACTTTTTCTTACACAATATTCGGATTCCATTTTCTCTTTGGTAAAAGTGGATTCCTTTTTTTTTTTTTTACTTTTTTTTATTTCTTCATATGCATTATTAGATATGAGAAAGATGTTCTTTATTTTTTGTTTTATTTGATATCACATACATTCACATTCACGTGAAAAAAGTAAAAGATTGAAAAAAATTTAACTTTTCAGTGTGATTTGATATTACATACATTCACGGGAAAACAGTAAAAAATTTCACCTTTTAAAGAGAATAGAGATGAAAGTGTAGATTCATTCAAAAACAAAAAAATTGAAGAGGCAATCGTTGTCACAAACTTCCTGATGAATCAAGTAAGTTTTTATAAATTATTTTATCCGTTTTAATATTTAGTTAGTGTAGAAAATTGTTAATGGTACATTAAACTGTGGGATATTATTAGTTTAGATTAATAGAGGGTTTCATGAATTTTTTTTGTTACTCGAAAATTAGTGTTGGACACATATATAATGTTAGTCGAACATTGAATTAGCTTGCTCGAACATTTTGAATTGAGTTACTCGAATATTTTATTAAGATTACTCGAACATTTTTATTAAGGTTACTCGATCATTTCTTTAAACTTACTCGAAAATTTCATTAAACTTACTCGAAAATTTTACTCGAAAATTAATATAAGGTTACTCGAAAATTTTGATGAAGGTTACTCGAAAATTTTGATGAAGGTTACTCGAAAATTAATATAAGGTTACTCGAAAATTATTATAAGGTTACTCGAAAATTATTTTAAGGTTACTCGATCATTTTTTTTAAAAATACTCGAACATTATGAATTAGGGTTACTCGAACATTATTTTAGGGTTACTCGAGTATTGCATAATGTTCGAGTAACCCACTGGAGTTTCTGTAATTTTAAATTTTCCTAATTTTTTTTCACTTATATAGGTCAAATTAATTAGAAGAAGATGGCTTTCCCAGTGGTGGTGCGGTTTGGGGGTTATTGGGAAGGTTTACAATATGTAAACGGTTCTCAAACATTGATTCATCTTCAAACAATGACATATATCGATTTATTGAACTTAGTTCACGGAGTTGTTCTAGCCGATATGAATTGTTGGGGCTATGTGATTCATTATCTAGTTGAAATCAATGGAAGATTGAAGAAGAAGAAAATTAAGGATGATTTAGATTTGAAGCAGGCGTTTTCAACCGTTGATGAGGTTGTAGTTGTTTTTATTTCTTTGAAAAACATGCAAGTCGGAGCATTAGGGGGATCCACATTTTCCGGCCATGAACAATATAATGAAGGTCCTCAAAGTTTTTTTCCGTTAACAGACGAAGTGGAGCGTCAAAATTTCAATGTCAGCATGGGAGAGAACTGGATTTCTTCAAATATTCCCTTAGGGCTACAGAGCGACGAAGGATTTTATTCAACATGGGGTGTTGGAGATGGGCTTGAAGACACTTTTGTTGGAACGTCTTCAAATCAACAAAGGGAGCCTTGGGTGGCATCATTCGGACGAGTTGATACTACTAATTTGAACAATTTGGACTTGAATAGACTCCCAACTGATGAATTAGAAGATGTTGAGGCACACGAATGGTCAACGCAGCAAGAAGAGCAGGATGATCGAGTCGGTATGTGAACATTTATGAACTTAGCATATTGTATTGTTTGTGTTTATTGTGATTAACAATGTTCTGTGTTTTTGTTGTAGATCCAAACAATGAAGAAGATGATTTTGCACTTGATGAAGATGTAGAGGCAATGTTGGATCAGGAGCAACGGGAGGCATATCAGCAATTTTGTGATGACATAATGAGGGCGGAATGGTATATTCCCGACATTCCATCATTCGATGAGTTACCTTCTTCTTCAGAGATTGATCGTGCTCCCCAAGGACTGCAAAAAGGATCGACTTTTAGTAGTAAGACCGAACTAAAAAATGTTGTTGGGTTCTATCATTTGGAGAATCAGGTTCAATATCGTGTGGATCATTCGGACAAACGCCGATGGTATGTGAAATGCAGCCAAAAAAATTGTCCATTCATACTCACGGCCTCTGAAAAACATGGTATTTGGAAAATCTCCAAAGTTGTCCTGCCCCACACTTGTTCATATGAGTTGAACGCCGGTGCTCCCCGTAGACTTCCATCCACTTTAATTGGAGATTACTTCGTCGAGAGGCTCCGAAAAGACAAATCAGATGTTTCCACTAGAGACATAATTCGAGAAATGAGCCAACATGGCTTGAATTTGAACTACAGATTTGCATTAACTGCAAAACGTCACGCCATGCGAACTGCATACGGAGATCCGAAGAAGTCATTCAGCATGCTTCCTGCGTATTTACAGATCTTGAAGGAAACCAATCCGGGAACACATACTGCACTAGAGACGCATAAAGGAGGAAAATTCAAGTTCGCATTTTTTGCATTAGGTGCATCCATTCGGGGATTTGCTCAGTACTCGAGACCTGTGATTGTGGTTGACGGTTGTCATTTGAAGGGACAGTTCAAAGGAATTGGGTTCGTTGCTGTTACGAAAGATGGAAACGAGCAAATTTTTCCACTCGCTGTTGGGATAGGAAGTGTTGAGAATGATGAATCCTGGACATGGTTCTTTCGTAATGTTCGAGAAGCATTTGGGTGTCCAGATGACCTGTTGATTGTGTCTGATCAACACGCGAGCATCAGTAATGCCATTCAGAATGTATACCCGGAAGCAGCCCATGGACTTTGTTGTTTCCATCTTCAACAAAATTTGTCCAAGTATGGAGCACATTTAGTCGGACTATTCCACAGGGCTGCTTATTGTTATGATGACTGTGATTTTGATAGGTATGTTTTCCTCCGTTGTTTTTAAGCTACGTTTTTTTAAATAAGTGTACCAAGCTGCCGAGTAAAAAAGTTTATTATTTCTACAGGTACATTAGTTTTGTCCAGGAGAGTGGAATTTTGGGGGCTATTGAAGCCTTAAAAAAGGCCAACGCAACGAGGTGGTCTCGCGTCAAATGTCCTGTTCGACGATATAACTTCATGACATCAAATGCTGCCGAGGTTTGGAATTCTCGTCTTGTTTGGGCAAGAAAGTTACCCGTTTGTGCCTTCTTGGAAGCTGCTCGAAGGATTATTGAAAAATGGTTTGCTGAGAGGCGGATAGGGGCTGAAGAAAGAGAACAAACTTTCACAAAGGCGGCACACGACAAGTTAGCCGAACTCATGAGCAAAGGCCGACAAATGGAAGTGGACAGACTTGGTCGAGGGAAATTCAAGATCACAGATGGGCGAAAACTATTTCTAGTTGATCTCACCGGCCTCGTTTGCAGTTGTAAGGTTTTCCAGAGCGAGTTGATTCCATGCGCGCACACATGTGCGGCCATCAGGTTCTATGCACACCAACTATTTCTGTCAAAAATATGTTTTATGTCATTCTGGGAATTAATACATTTTTTGTACCAGTTATTCGAAGGAGTCAGTCGTACCATATGTGTCTCTTTACTACACGACATCCTGGTTGAGGGGTATGTGGGGTGGAGAAGTTATGCCTGTTCCCGACCCGACTGCTTGGGTACTTGATGAAGATACGCGCTTAACTGTTTGTGTTGCGCCGGATCAACCAAAACAGGCTGGCCGACCCAGAACTAGGAGAATACCTTCAAGTGGAATAAGTTCGGGGGCACGTCGAAGTACATCCGTTCCGATGGCCCCACCTTCACAGGAACATGACGATTTGGACGATGAAGATAATCTGCCAACTCAAACTCAAACGAGAACAAGAAGAAAGAAGAAATGTTCTGTTTGTGGCTCAGACACGCACACCAGAAGGAAATGTTCTGTCTATTTGAGTCAACATCAAGACGCTGGAAATCTTAATTGATTGTGTTTGAGTATGAGTTGAGTCATTAGGGCGTGTGTTGGATTGTTAAAAAAGTCAAATATTTAAAAAGTTCAATTGTTCAACATAAGTTCTACCAGTTACTCATATGTAAAAAAACTAATATGTACAAAAACATCTACTCAAAAAAATCTGCAGGACAAGTGTCTCCGGGGGTGGAGTGTCTCCAAATGGTCAACACAAAGAACTTCCGGAGAGCTTTGACACCTCGATATTTTTCCAACGTCGATCGAGGCCACTCACCTGTAAGGGAGCTCTCAACGGACAATATCGAGTACACACCACACGAGATGCTATCCTTCTGCTCATAACAGAATTCCTTCCTGAACATGTGGATAGGCCACTCTCCTGTCAATGACTGCTCCCAATGATGACCATGCTCGGCTGCCCTGTCGTAAAAACCTGTGTACGATAACAAAGCCGGCAAAACACGACGAAGTGGGAGGGTCTGCCTGGTGCGTAGCTCTTGTATCTCCGGTGTTTCCTTCCACCTAAGGCTGTCCGCCAGAACAATGCGAGCTGTCACCAGGTCGATCTCACAAAACACCCAATGCCCGTCCAGGTTAATGATAGTGTATACCTGATGTCAAAAGTAAGGGGGAAAATAAAAAAATTATGTACGTAAATATTATCCTGAACACGAAATATGATATCGTTATATCTTACCGCCCGGATGTGCTCCCACCATGGCTTCATGTTTCTCCACTTCGGCTTCAAACCTCGGACATACGGGGCCAAGCGCTCGAGGTCCTGGGGGCTGAAATCCTCCTTCAAGGGACCCTTGTACATGGTGTCCGGATCTTCACCTGCATGCTTCTTCTTCCATATCTCCTCGCAGCCTTCCTGTGCATTTAAACTCAAGAAACATGAGTAGACATTACAGAAGGCAAAAAAATGAAATCTTGGCCAAATGACTTACAAAGAAATGTGTATCCACCAACTGGACCCGGGCTGCCAGCCTGAGCGGCACGCGAACACCAGCAAAGATAGGAATACTCTGAAGTATTCCTAGGTATGCATCAATTGGCTACGAGATGAAAATGCAACGAATTACATTAAAATTAAACAGAAATTAAACATGAAAATTACGATGTACGTCCGAAAATTAAATAGAAATTAAACATAAATTACCTCATAACTGAGGTCTTGAGATCCATCCATAACTGCCCTGAACCAATCCGCACCAACAGGGTATCCCACACCGACATTCCGACTGGAAAAAGAACATACAGTTATAAGGCATGAATAATATGAGAAAACAAGTTATTCAAATTTCGAGGCTCTTACGTGTCTTTTTCAATCTTCCCATCTGGATCATTGGCATCAAGCCACTCCTTCAAGTCCTTCAATCGAAGCTTGGCATTAATCTGATCCTTCGCAGTTATGAATGGACTGCGAGCAACAGCCGATGGCGCCCTGTGTCTCACGTCACGCAGGTGACCCTCGGTGGAGTGGATGTGCAAACTCTCGGAACGAAGGTCCTCACCACCACCCTCGGCCTCCGGGCTGTCATAATCGGACAGGTGTTCCGAAGGCGCCTTATCACCACCCTCGGCCTCCGGAACAGAGCCGATGTCAAATGGTACGACACCTGGACCGCTCATACCTGTCTGAAAGACTCGGTCAGCTGGGGTCCACTGATGCTGTGTCGGCTGCACGTCCGGCCACGGGGTCCACGCTGACGGATCATATGTCGGCCGCTGCCACTGAGGCTGTGAAGGCTCCTGTCTACCATATCTACCGGAATATGGCTCATGCGGGTGATGGTACGACCATATCTCCTGCTGGACGATACCGGGTATCAATAACTCCAGCCGCTGAGACTCAGCGGCGACCTCGTCTCTGATGAACCCGTGAACCTGGTCCGATAGATCGCTGAAACCCTGGGCCGTTGATTGCTGTAACTCTTCGAACTGAGATCCCATCCAGCGTGTCAGCCGTGAAAATAAGTCGTCGTCTCCTCGGGACGACTCCCCATGATCCACCGGAGCTTGTTGTGGGGACTGATGATATGTAAAATCCGGCTCCGGGCACCTCTCCGCAATGGGGCTAGCGCGAATGGGCACCTCGTCATCGAAACTCTCATGAACCTGGACGTGCGGGTCCTGCTCGGTGGTCTGAAAGTCCTGGTCCTCGTCAATGAGAGTCGTGGTGCGTGTGGACCGTCTATCGGCTGCCCTCGTCGTGGTGCGTCTGCCTGCACGAGTGTTCGGTCTCGTGGAAGGACCGGCTTCATCCCCCTCAGTCTCCTGTGCAGGTCGACGAGCTGTACGAGCATTAGTGGGACGACGACCACGTCGCTGCTTCACAAGCTGTACTCCCTGGGCGATGTCCTGGTCAATGTCCCTCATATAGGGCTGTAACATCTCCTCAGGTGTGGGCATGAGACGCTCAATACACTCCAGACCCTACGAAGAAAAGACAAATGTTGTGTTCTTAGTGAAAAGTTCTTCACAAGTATATGTTCTGGAAAAATATATAATTAACATTAATATAAAATTTATACCTCTTCATCGAGAAGATGTGTGACGTCGACCACAGACCTCATGGTGGACCACTTCAAACACCTCGGCATGTATAAGGATGTGGCCATTCTGGACCCCGTAAACTCCACTGTCCTGGGGATTGCTTCAAAAGCCCATAACTGTAAAATAAACAAACATGATATAATTTCAGGCTGCAAAATCAAAAATAATATTTTAAGAACATAAATAATCTTACACATACCAGGAGGGCGTTCGAGAACCCGTAGAAGTGGTATGCCTGGACACCAGATGAACGCAGGGGCGTAATGGTGTTCGGATAGTTGTCCATGTAGTGTAACAAGGTGAGATATGATATCTTACCCCATGGGAAGGTCTCCCATAAATCAGGCTGCTCAACCAAGTCCTAGACCCACATATCAACGAATTTATTGCCGGCGTCCACCCCAAGTAGTATACAATACAAAACAAGGATCTTGGCGATCTTCAGTGAATCAACCGCACTATCCATAAACTCGCCGGCCTGAAATCTTGATCGAATCTGTGCAATGCTCACTCGAGAACTGCCGACAAAGACCCTATAATAAACAGCTCCCTCAGGTGGACAATGATCCCCGGACGGGTCGAAGACCGAATCACCGAATTTAAGCCCAGTGATCAAAGCGAACTCGATCTTCGAGAACCGACAAAGCTGATGGTCTCGACCAACTGCAAACCATCTCTCATCCGGAGCCGTGCCTGGAACACGTACCTCTCGGGACATAAGAACATGAAGGAGGGCCTTACAAGAGTCCCTATTTGTCCCCATCTCAGAAAATGCCCGAATGAGGAAGCGACAAAGTCCTGCTCACAGCGACGACCTATAGCACGCAGCTGTGTCTTGATATCATCAAGGACACTGAGTCGGACATATCCATTAATATAGGCCATGCGACCCTGGCACAACTCACGAACCCACGAGTACCCGACCTATACATTTACAAGAATAGAACACAGATTTATATCATATTTATCAACAAAATACACTTTACAGAAACCTCAACAAAAAATAAAACGGTTTACTGATTTTCAGATATTCGAACAAGTTAAAGGGTTATTCGAACAAAATTGAACCCTACTCGAACATTTTAAGGGTTATTCGAACAATAGGGTTATTGTTCGAATAGCCCTTAAAATGTATGACTTTTACTCGAAAATACAACCCTACTCGAACATTTTAAGGGTTCAATTTTAAATGTTAATCCAAAATACCTAATTGTTCGACTAACCCTTCAAAATATTCGAGTAACGAACAATTAAAGGTTACTCGAAAATTATGAAGACTAACCCTTCAAAATGTTAGGTATTTTGAAGGTTACTCGAAAATTACGAACAATAACCTCAGGTTCCTCGAAAATTATGAAGGTTCCTCGAAAATTTTCGAGGAACGAACAATTAAAAGGTTGCTCGAAAATTATGAAGGTTCCTCGAAAATTTTCGAGGAACGAACAATTAACCAGTTACTCGAAAATTATGAAGGTTCCTCGAAAATTTTCGAGGAACGAACAATTACAGCGTTACTCGAAAATTATGAATTGTTCGAGTAAGCAAGAATTTTCGAGGAAGATTGAAAATTTTCTGCAGATTTCACCCTAAAATCTAGATGCTTTTCCAACAAATTCCTCAACAAATTCCAACAAATTCCAACAAACATTCAATATAAATAACATGTAATACATTTTCAACTTCACAGTTTATACATGCTTAGACATTCTATCGGCTGTTTCGACCACATCTCTATTCTAATACACATTCAAAATTTTCGAATGAGATGGAATCTAACCTGGTTTGCCATTCCTCGATAATTTGCGTTCCAAGATCTTCCTTCCACGAATTTGAGGCTGTAAAATTTTCGAATAGTTTGCTGTAAATTTTTCGAAGAGGGGGAAGTTTTTTGTGAAAGTGAAAGTGAAGGTGTGGGGGGGGGCGTGTGGGGTTGGTGTGGGGTTGGTGGGCCATAATTGCCCAATTAACTCTCAATGATAGGAGAGAGAATCCTACTTTTCAAATTTAGTGGTATTTTGTTATAATTAGTGGTATTTTGAGACATTTTTTTATATTGAGTGGTAAAATTCAATTTTTTTATATCAAAAGTGGTATTTTTGGTTGTTTTCTCATAATATTGATTGTTTTTTGATCGAAATGTCAAATTCTGCCAGCATGAGTGTCGGAATTGTTGGGAAGTGGTTTCCAATTAAGTAGGAAAAAATCGAAATTCCAAGCAAATTGGATGAAACTTGGGGGAAAAAAGTTACGAAAAAATCGTTTTTTGAACCTCCGTTCACTTCTTTGGATTTTTCATCATCCATCTTTCTTCGTTTGTTTCTTACTACTCTATAGTTAACAAAATTCATTTTTTTGGTCTACCTACCTTCTACAACAGGTACACATCCTATTATTTTTTGGTAAATTACATGTTTATCGTCGAAGTTTGATTAAATTATCAAATGGACCAAAAGATTTGTGAAAATTACAATCGAACTCTTTAATTATGAAAGAATTAAAAACTCATGGAATATCTCCACAAGCAATTTGATTCGAAATGACTTATTTTATCGATACCATTCTATATTATTCTCCTATAAAATTTAAAATGATCATAGTTGAAAATTTGATCGTTGAAGAGACTAGTTTGTAATTAAGAAATAAAAACAAAAACATTTACTTATTGCAGCATAAAAATGGATTTCCTTAAAAATAGACAGAGACGATGAAAAATCCAATGATATAAATTGAAGATAAGAAACATTTTTTTGCCAAAGATTTATGACCAAAATTGAAATGCCTTGAAACAAGTTATTCCTCTTCACCATATCAAATTACAATTCCAAATTAAAGAGATACCATGTGTATGACATGACAAGAAGAAACAAGTTATAAAATCCCACACACTACACATTGATCTGATGCAGTGCAACTAACCCTAAATCACAATTCTTGGACAATAAATGATTGCCACCACTACAAAACCAATTATTTGTAGACCAATAATGTGTGTAGAATTAAATTCACACATGCACCATTTGTATGGGATTATGTATTGTGTATACTACTATTTAGTTGTACCAAGTCACAGGATCATTGTTCTGACAATGAAGGTCCAGCAAATGAAGAAGGCCCATCATCAACATTGTCCTCAAGTTTTGCTGTCCACATATATGACAATGCCCACTACTAAGGAAAAGAAAGAAAAAATAAAAACAAAGGAAAGGAGAGTTTTTTTTCTACACCAAAAAAGCACATCTCCTCATTGTCATGGTGTGTGTTTCTTTCCATGTTTACACAATCCCATTCTTGAGTGCTTTAAGCAATGGAGTATAACCATCTCATTTTTTGACACTCCACATGGCCTTTGGCCCTAACTAGATGCAACACCTAACACAATGTAGGCAATGGGAAGAATAGGGTGGTAAGTCGCAATTTTAGTCCCGTAATTTGTGGGGTGGTCTCTGATCTAATCTGTTCGAATCAAAATTGTATATCTTTTGACGAGCCTAGAATTATTGAGTCTTGAAGTTACCATTAATTCATGAGGATCTGATCAAAATTTTGTCGGAAAAGATCATGAGATACCTGATCAAAGTCGTTAATTCTGATAACTTTTTAGATCAAATATTATGAGAAGCTACAAATCTTGATTAGAACATCAACAAAGTTGAAAGATATTTTATTACATGACAAAAATTGTGAATGTGGAAGCAAATCAATCAAACTAGTTGATGCTCAATCAAAGATTGCTTGATTGTTTGGTGAGAAACTCATTAATTTGAGCTAGCTAGCTAAGTCACCACAAACAATATATCTCAAATTTAATTAAACTAATAAATTAACCAACTCAAATTCAAGTTTGATGATTAAGAAAAGATAAAAACAAGTTGCATAAAGACTATCAAGTTTGTTGTGTTTCATTAAAGAATTTATAGCTCATGATTATATTAGGTTATTTTTAATTAAAACCGGTAGTAAATCAAACTTTTAGCCAAATCAACCAAAACCTATCCCCTAATACATACTCCCTTTGTCCCTTGCTATTTTGCCTAGGTTGATCCGGCACGGAGCCTAAGAAAAAACCGTTGACTTTGATTAAATGTGTTATTTTAATGTTTTTGAGTGACAATTTTGTAATTTAAAGGTATAATTTGAGTGCAAATTTTGTAAAATGAAAGAAATTGAGGGGTAATGGAGTAAATTTTTTTTTAACCATTTTTTGGCTGTCAAAATAAGATGGAACAAACAAAAATGGAAAGTAGGTAAAATAGAGCCGGACGGAGGGAGTATAAAATAAACCTGAATACTTATAATACATCATTAATTTCCTTTTACAACCCTAAATCATAAATGCAATCTCGATGTTGCTAAATAGAATTTCATCCTCATGTTTCCAACTAAATCAAAATGTGCCACCTAATCATTATATATATCATGTCATGTAAGATACATAGATAAAAAAAAACAATATCATACAATCAAAAAATAATCCCAAAATTGATAAATGGAGTATGATTCAAAGTAAGAATCCTTTGTCCACATTAGTAATGGTGGTGAATAAAAGTATATAGTAATACTATACCATTATTAAATAATGGTCTAGGAAAAGACATAAGAAATATATTATATAGAAATGATGGTTTCCATTTCCCCAAGTAATTTCTTGTAATGAGTCGTGTCACATTCCATGTTAAGCCACACCCCACATCACCTATCACTGACAAAACACACGACTTCTGATTTTTGAATGGATCAACTTCAATTATCCTAAACCACGACTATGACTATTTAACTTTCCAAGAAACAAGGTTCTATACGTTACAAAATTTGACAAAATATGTATCAATTTATGAGTGAGATTTTATCTTATTAAGTGTCATTTTATAAATTATTTTCAAAATTACCTCTATAGTATTTAATAAATTTCTAATTAATTGTAGAGCACATTCCAATGCTTTGAAGAAATAAAATGAAGAAAATAATAATTAATGAATGACATATTAGGAAAATAAAATTTTCCTTAATTTATGTGTACAACTAGAGGATGACACTTATTTTGAATAGGAGAAAATATTAAGTTTTGTCATTTACCGCGATTAGAGGGAGACACTATTAGAAATCACTCAAATTCCAATTTGGAATTTTGCGAAATATCGTTGGAATTTTACAAAATTCTGTTGGAATTATTGAGTCAAACGGAATTGGACAGTCGGAAAACGGGCGTTGAAATTAAAGTTGTGACGGAAATTCCAACGTAAATACAATTCCAATGGAACATTCCAACGGTACTTTTCCTTTGAAATATACAATCATCAATAAAATTCCAACATTATTCCAATGGAATTTCCAACGGCATTGAATTCTGTTGGAAATTCTATTGGAAATTATAAAAATTCCAACGGAATTTTTAACAGCGTTGAATTCCATTGGAAATTCCGACGGTTATTATTTTTGTTGGAATTTTCTATTTGAATATGATTGTTTTCTAGTAGTGAGGGGAACAGAAGAAATAAAGAGTAGAAAACTTGCCGATTGGAATTTTGATCATCGTGCATCTTTATAAATGTTAGATATCACTTAAACTGTAAGGATATTGTAATCATATAAAAAAGTAAGGATACATTTTTTTATATGTAAATATATCGAAATTGAGTTTTAGATATGGTTCCTTAACCTATATTTAAATCAAACCTAAAATGAAGTTTACAAGGCAACATAAGAGAAGAAGATAATCAATAGGTTAGAAAGTATGCATCAGTCTCCAAATTTGCACGCCACTATTGTTTTAGGTTAATAATCGGTACCATATACCTCAAAAACTTACATCTTTAATGCTATATTTGTTTTGAATTTGAGTTTTAGGATGATTTTGTGAGTATGAATTTTTAAAATTTTATGTTTGATTTGAAATTTTGTAGAATAGAATTATAATTAAATGTTATTCTTATGATGGAATTGTAAAGAAATAGATACATCATTCATATTATATTTCAAACAGAAAACAAAAACTAAAGAAATGATAAGTGGGAGTCGAAAGAGGAGAGATATGGATGGGCATGTGGGAGGCCACCCTACTAGTGTAGGATGGGTGTTGTTTGGTTGGTGCATTGCGTTGCAATCCATGTGATCTTCCCCTCTTATTATGCCCCCTTTTATTTTTTTATTAAAACAACCAAACACGGTCCTATTCTCTCTCTAGTTATCATTTTGCAACGTGGCGTGGTTTTGATGAGTCATGTACACTTGGCACTTTGGAGCTTTTATTATCTGTTTCACTTTCATATTTTATATCTCAAGTGAAATTCGGTTGAAAAGAAATTGAAAATGTTTTAAGACATGTCTTGCTATTATTATTTTTCATGATTTCAGTTTATTGATTTTGTTTTTTTGATAGTTTGTAGAATATTACTTACAGCATAAACAAAATTATTGATTGATTGAAAATAGAATTATCTGATGTGTATCAAATTCTCATTCTTATTATGTTTCTAGTACTACTTCAGCGTGATGCACGATTTATTATTTAGCATGATAATATATATAATTTATAATAATATAATGAAATTGTTATATTATACATAGCATTTATTATATTCAACAATTAAATTTAAAATAAAATTGAACATTACAACACAATAACAACAACAGTTTTGTGTCCGTGAGTTTTAATTTCTCAATAATTAAGAATGTGATAAATTATACTTATTCATATGTTTTATTCAACTTCTCCCATTTTGTATATAGTATAGATATAATAAAAAAAATCCAATTCAATTTTTGTCACACGACCTATAAATAAAACAAGATCAACGTCATTATAAATTCTTGAATATATAGCAATTTATTCGATATTAAGGAAGAAAATTCATGTACTTGTGAGTTATGTTTGTTTTATTAAAAAGAATATTCCATAATTGGCAGAGAAAAAAAAGGGACAAAAGAAATATGTGAATTTAATTAGTACAAAAATGCAGTTTTGAGTATTGATTTCCACGAAATTTGTCCCGCAAATTACTGCACATCACAATGAACATAAACACATTGGATTTGCCCATTTTGGTTTTCGTAAAATATTGTCTTTAAATTTCCACTTTTTTCTTGTTTCCAAGAAGACACAACTAACCAATCACTCCTTTTGCGTTTATTTCAAGCCATTCAATTATTTTTTTCTCAATTACATTTTTTATTGTCATTTTAGAGGGTCTTGATTGCTCGACGAAGTTTAATTGGGAAGATTTGGATACAAATCCAACGTGTGAGAAAATTTGGATGAAATTATCTGAAAACTCATATTATACGAAACATAATTGTTTTCTTTCTATTACTATGTGGGAACAACAACCATATTCGTGTGTTTAAATCTTTGATCATATTACATTTCAAGAAAATGTACTTTGAAAATATTTGAATTTCACCAATCATCATCCCAAGTATTTAAGGACAGCTTCAATAGCAAAAGGGGCCTAGTTTTAAGACCCAAAATAGTGGGCTTATTGATCCATGTAACTTGTGGGCCTCTAATTGAGGCTACAGTAAGTATCACGACAACAGTTCTTCAAATGGGCCACAAATTGCCTTTTAAGTTGGGCCCAATAAATTTACATCCAAGAAAGTGTTTAGCAGTTAGGCCCAAACATCGATTTATTTTCAAAATAAAACATTTGTGGGAATAAATGTATCAAAACTATATCACTAATATCCAAATTTAGATTTGAATCAAAATGGATACTCAATTATTATATTTGCTTTATTGGTGGTGCTAAATAAAAATATTGGTATCAAATTTGATATTGTTTGGTGCAAATTATAATATGCAGTTCACAATTTGATCTAAATTATTAAATGTGAATGTATTGTATCGAGTATCATATCACTACTTATTTTTGTAGAGGTAGCAAAAACACATTCAACCAAAAAATGTTATTGAGTTGAGTTGCACTCGGACGTGTAAATGAGATAATACAACTCATGAGTTATTCGGGATCGAATTCGACATGAAAATAATTGAGTTCAACCTGAATTCGAGTGTATAAATACTCGACTCGACAATCTCACTAGTTTAGTTGAGTCTAATCCAATCTAACCCAATATATGTTAAATTTTACAATATGCGCCCTAAATAATTAATTTTCTTATATTGAAATTTTCATTTTTTTAAGGAATTTAAGTTTTTTTTCTTCCAAATATTGAGTAGAGTCAAGTCGAGCTCGAACTTACTGAGTTATATATTGAGTTGAGTTCGAACATGAAAAAAATAATCTCAATCAACTTTGAGTCTAGCACAAACTTATTGAGTTATATATTGTGCACCTACAAATAAATAAGAATTTCAAGTTTTAAATCAAATTCGAGCTCAAACCTAACATTGCTCGACTCATTTATACTCCTAGTACCATACACAATTAGTTTTGGGAAAATAATTTCATTGTCCAACTCATCACATTTTTAATACCACTTCCAACTACCAGTCCATCTAAATGGAAAAAAGAGAAATCAAATAAAAGTGGGTAAAAACTTGCGTACCCCCGTTGCATCGTACCCCCAAAAGTATTATTAGTTTGATATTAGGTATATATCCATGAGGTATTATTGGTGCATTCATAAGGTATTAGTGGTATATTTTTGAAGGTATTAGTGGTACACTCATAAGGTATTAGTTGCATATTCATAAGGTATTACGTGTATAATTGAAATATATGTTTTAGTGAAGATGTTATTCAAGATATTACTTGTTACATGTTAAGGTATTACTCATATTATTTAAAGGTATTACAATAAGTGTTTGGGGGCACGGTGCCCTGGGGGCACGCAAGACCTACTCATAAAAGTGACATGTTACCTTCTTTATATTACCTCCATTCCAAAATAAATGTCGTTTTAACAAGTAAAATTTGTTCCAAATAAGTATTATTTTCATGTTTCAATGCATATTTACATACAATATATCAAAAATACTTCGATTTACTCATCTCAAATTAAATGTGTTAAAAGAGATTAAAATCTTTCATTAATTGAACTTAAATAGAGGGTAGATCGAACTTTTTATCGCATTCCTTAATTAATTTGCAAGTGTAAAACTGAAGTTTATATAAGAGACATCAGCCATTTCTACCCTATTTGTTATATATATGGACAAAAATAACATTCATTATAATGGAAGAACAAATCTAACCTAAAACTAAATTTTAGTCCAAAAATACCCACTTTTGACTTGTGTGACATTGACACATTTTCAGAATTGACTCACCTTTTCAGCTTTGAAAGCCCTTTTAGCAAAAAAAAAAAAAAAAAGGGCACATTGCTGCCAGTGGGAATCGAACACAAGACTACGATGAGCAAATTAAGCTATAGTTCCACTGGAACAAATAAGATTTATATAATAGTTTTCGTGTAACACCTAAAAATAGGATTACACGAAAACTCTTGAAATCAAGGTTACACGAAAACTCTTGAAATCAAGGTTACACGAAAACTCTTGAAAATCAAGCTTACACGAAAACTCTTGAAATCAAGGTTACACGAAAACTTTTGAAAATCAAGCTTATACGAAAACTCTTGAAATCAAGGTTACACGAAAACTTTTGAAAATCAAGCTTACACGAAAACTCTTGAAATTAAGCTTACACGAAAACTCTTGAAATTAAGCTTACACGAAAACTCTTGAAATTAAGGTTACGCGAAAACTCTTAAAATTAAGGTTATACTAAAATTTTTCATGTGTAAGCAATTGTTTTCCCATTTTTCGTGTGATTTTATCCCTCTTTACATGTGTCATTACCCCTTCTTAGAATTGGACTTACACATGCAGGTTAGGGGACATGAATTTCAGTGTGTGTCAAATTATGACACATTTGACTTTCAAAGTGGGTACTTTTAACCCAAATTATAGCAAATAGGTTATATTTATCCTTTAAATATAGGAAGTTATTTTTAACCCACATTTTAAGAAAGGGATAACGGCATGAAATAACCATTTGAAGATAAAAAATATTTATTTTACCCAGTGATATAAAAAAATATCACCTTTTACCCAAATTTATAACTTAATATCACCAAATACCCATTTTCCTTAAATTATACTGCAAAACTTTTGGCATTTAATGCAAATTATAACTGTCCACCCACCCCACCCGCCCCAAACCTCCACGTGTAATCCATTTTTCATGTTTTACTTTTGTTTATGTTTATGTTTATGTTGTAGTTCATGATTTATTTGTATGTTGAAATATATTTTGGATTAGGAATTTAGGTTTCATTTTGTGAATTTAGGAAATTTAGAGAAGCTTTCGGGAAACCCTGAAAAATATAGGGTATCCCGAAAGGTTTGTGCGTTGCACGAGAGGTTGAAGCTTTCGGGAAGCCATAAAGATATAGGGTTTCCCGAAAGCTTCAGAAAGGTTTCGGGAAACCCTATATTTATAGGGTTCCCGAAACCTTGAATTCCTTTAATTTTCTAATATTAAATTTACTACATAATTCCTTTCCCGAAACCATAAAGTTTTCATGAAAATAAAATGTGTAATTCCTTTCCCGAAAAGCTTGAATTATGTAAACTTTACTAATATTGCACGAGAGCTTGAATTATGTAAACTTTAACACATTATGATAACATTCGGGGAACCCTATATTTTTGGGTTTCCCGAGAACTTCCTAAAGTTTTCATGAAACCCTATATTTTTAGGGTTTCCCGAATGTTTTCAAGCTCTCGGGAAACCCTAAAAATATAGGCTTTCACGAAACCTTCTGAAGGTTTCGTGAAGCACTATATTTTTGGGTTTTCCGAATGCTGTCAAGCTCTCGTGCAACGTACAAACCTTTCGGTAAACCCTATATTTTTTAGGGTTTCACGAAAGCTTATGTGAAATTCTAAATTTCCTAAACCAAAATATATTTCTAACATACAAACAATATAAACAATATATTTCTAACATACAAAAAATATATGGAGTAGGTGGTGACATTTATGGAGTTAGATGAGTAGTAGATTAAAATTTAATGAATCTTTAAAAATAAAAACTAAAATAAAATGTGAAATCAAAAGCAAAATTTAATGTGAAATAAAATCCTGTAAAATGTAAATAAATAAAACGAAAGAAAAGTAAAAAATAAAAACTTATCAATGATTGATTATAGAAAAATAAATTAAAAATTTATCAATCATTGAATTTCAGTAAAATATTGATAGAATGTCAGTAAAATTGAAAAGTGGGTATTTGGATACATTTTGTTATATAATTGAGTATATGAAAACATTTTACTATATTGATGAGTAAAATAATCACATTTTATATGAAAATGGGTATTTGTGCCCATTTCCTCTTTTAAGAAATGTGTTATTTATGGACAAATTTGTTTAATAAACAATCCACAGTCCCAAATCCAGTGAGTTGTCTTCACATTTAGAGAGAGAAAGAACCCACCAACCTTAGATATTTTTCTCTCTAAATTCAATCATTCTTGAGAAGAGAGAAATAGCGGTTACTAATTAATTCAGCTTATATATATATATAGTAATTCACAATATATACACACACACATATAGAAATGGGTGTTTTGGATCATATCTCAAACCTCATCGACTGCTCCAATGGCCATTCCAAGCTCAAGAAACGCAAACAACTCCAGGTGAGATTCATTCTTGCTTTTTTCTTCTTTTGGGGTCTAAATTGAATTAATTTTTGGAAAGATTAAGCTATTTATTTGTTTAATTCAGTTGCATTTAGATGTTAGTGTTAATATAATATGAGCTTTTTACTAAAAATTTTAAAACAAAAAATCTGGTTTCAGATCTGTGACAGTTGAGAGATTATTACTATTTAGGATTGTGTTTGTTTAGTTTAATGTTGTTCATTGGTTTCTTGACAGTTTAGCTTTCCACCGACAGCTTTTTTTTATTTTTTATTTCTATTTTTGGGTTAACTTAGAAACTGAAAATTTATTTAATGTTGTTAGATTAGTTCTGGGCTTGATGGAAAATCCATGTGAGACTTTTAAATGATGGCCCTTTATTTTGAGTCGTGTTTCATTTTGTATTTCATTATCTTTATTAATCATGTGGTAGGTACATTGAAATTAAATAGGAGATTGAAACACGTTACTTTGAATCAGATTTCCTTTAATCGTGGGGTTAATTATGTCGTTATATTTGTCCATGGCGAACAATTTACTAGCTAACCAAACACGATTAATTGGATATCAATCTCGTTCTCCCTACCATGCTATTCCTAATGTCGGACATTGTTGATCAACATGTCATACGATCAGCTTGGAAATCATGTACCAAACTAGTCTCAATTTTAATCTTGCAATTGAAAAAAATGTTCAAATTTCAATCATTTTCCACTGGAATTTCTCAACTCTGACGGTTTTTTCACGTTTGTGACGCACCAGATTTCAGAAAAGACTACAAGAACTCGGAATTTCCAGCAGAAAAATGACTGAAGTTGGACATAATGAACGACTAAAATTGTTTTTTTTCCCCCTTAATTATAAAAGAATAGTATCGAACACGGGACTTGCAAATTATGTCATGATTTATTACACTATTGATCATACTTTGTTCATATAACCAGACAGTGGAGATTAAGATCAAAATAGACTGTGAAGGATGTGAGAGAAAGGTGAGAAGGTCAGTTGAAGGAATGAAAGGGGTGACATCAGTGGAGATATCTCCAAAGCAGCACAAACTCACTGTCACTGGCTACGTCAACCCTGAGAAGGTGGTGGCGCGTGTGGCTCACCGCACCGGAAAAAAGGCCGAGATTTGGCCCTACGTTCCGTATGATGTGGTTGAACATCCGTATGCACAGGGTGTCTATGATAAGAAGGCCCCGGCTGGTTATGTACGATACTCGAACGACCCTCAAGTCTCACAGCTCACACGAGCGAGCTCGACTGAAGTTCGTTACACTACCGCTTTCAGTGATGAAAATCCTTCAGCATGTGTTGTCATGTGATGATCTTGATTACATTTTGATCATATTGAGGTTGTTTTGTTTATGACATTGATGTGAATCTTGTTTTTCTTGGCTTGTTTGAATGAAACTATGTTTATTTTTTTAGTTTGTTTGAATGAAAATGTTAGTATTGTATCAGTAGTGTATCACAACAATGGAATTTCTCTTACATAACAAGCCTAGGTTTATGCCATCATATCAAACATCGCACTCTTCATTACAACTGAAGAGCCTCTGTTGTATGCAGAAATGGTGATGGGGAAGAACATTTGTCTCACTCCTTCGGACTTGACGATCGGGAAGATGATTCCGTACGCGTTCTGTATCACAACGGAGAAAAAAGTCGAAGCCCTTTTTTAGTACAATGTAAGAACTGATTGTGATTTCATATTTCATCAGATGTAGCATCGGTCAGAATTCAAGAAAAGAACTCACCATGAGTAACTTGGCTCCGAGCAAGAGGCGTTTAGGCGAAGGAAACGGAAGTACCAAGCGGCCAACACCGTATACGGCCTACTGCAAAGAAATGTGCAACCAAACTCATAGGCCTCGGGTTCAGACCGGACAATAGGGCTATCGGTCCCTGTGAGTACATTCCCCCGAGACTTAGATAGTCGAAACATGCTTCTCTCATTTCCCTACTTGCCTGATCGGGGGCCGGACAGAAGACCTGGTAAAGGGCTCCGGCTAAGGTGTTGATTGTCGATGCCACTGGCTGCAACGAGTAAAAAACAACGTTAATCCCATGTTCAAGATTGTCTAAGAAAAGATCACGAGCCTTGCAGCTCAACATTTGAATGAGAGATAAAGAGTTCAGAAGTAGGCGCCACCTTCCGTAGGGTGTAAAATGATTCAAGATGTTCGGTAAGAGAAGCTGCATTGGTGAAATCGGGCAAAGGTCTTAACAGATCACGAAGCACCACCACGTCCGACAGAGCAACCGTCATCCCCCCGCCTGTCAAAGGGTGTCGCATGTTGAACGCGTCTCCAAGAAGAATAGCACCCGGAGTTGGAAGTGGCGAGGCAGGCAACGTCCTGTTTGGCATTGATCTTATATCTCCTCCTTCAACTTGTTCGACAAAAGTGTCGCGAAGCTCGTGTGGAAGCTGCAAGAAAACCTCATCAAATCATTACAAAACAAGAACACCATCCTATGAAGATCTCCCAGTTAGTACCTGAGGTAGCCACTTTAGCTATCAAGTATTTGGCCATATCTCCATTCGAAATCGAAGGCATTTTGGCGCCCGGAATGTCTACCAGACATCGCACTTCAGTGCTGCTAACCGGATAGAACAAAACGGGCGAAGGATTCGCCAAGATAACGTGTCCATGATTCGGATGTGGGAGCTTCCCATTTTCAAGCTTCAGAACCATACCAACGAAGTGTGACATGATGTTTAGCTGCCCAAAAAACTCGGTCAAAACTTCATGTTACAATTCATAACTACCTGGAAAAGTTGCAAGAATTACCTGAGGAATGCAAAGATTCTTTCTCAAGTTGGAAAAACATCCATCACATACAATTGTCAAAGGAGCTAATGCCTTAACATCTTCACCATCTTTGTTCTTGTACTTAACTCCTTTTACTGTCCCTTTTTCTTCAATCAAAGATGTAACTGTTCCTTGTTCCATTCTCACACTACACAAGAAACCAAAGATCAAGATCTACCCATCCTTACTACAGCCTTAGACAGTCGAAAAAGACACCTACTTGGGAAGAGACGAGGCCTTCTCGCGCAGCCTTTGGATGAACCGGCCATGGTGGAAGCTTCTCCCCGAAACATCTGAGCTGTATTCTTGCAAAGGGTAAGTTAATTTAGCATACTTCCCCTCTTTGTAGAGTGTATATCCATACACTTTCTGAGAATCAATCCCACCAACACATTCTGCAGCGACAAATGTCCATAAAACGAGCACGTTAACAATGAACATATCCCAAAAACAAGCCATACAAGTACTGAAATCGCATACCCTCCATTCCCAACTCGACTAGTTTAAGGTATCCTCCAGGTTGTAATAACTCCCCAACAATTCTATCAGGTTGGCTTAGATCCCTTTCGATCACGTGCACCACGCGCCCATCCTATGCATCAATATAACAACGTTTCAATACCAATAAACAACACATAGCATCAGGAATTTGCATTAATGTTACTTACAATGCAAGAAACCATACACAATATCTTCTTACATACCTTTGCTAAAGAGTAAGCCAAGGCTGAACCAGCTACACCAGCACCGACTACGACAACATCCGGTGGTCCATCTTTCTTACATACGCGATTTTCTGAACTTTTCCGAGCACCAATAGGCGCCTTCGTCGCACTATTTTTGTCACTTTTTCCTACAAATCTATGCAATAACATGAAACCAAGAAGAACAGCAATGAAACCACCTAGAACACACTGTTCCATCATATTCAACTCCATTGATTCAAATGGGCCTATCTGTTTTATTTTGTCACACAATAATTTTCCTTCTTACACCCTTTATATATACAAGCAAGATAAAAGTGAGCTCTCCAAGGTGGACTCTTTCGACATGTAATTAGAAAGATGGTTGGTAATGAGAACAATGAACATGTTAGAAATCAGGAAAGGAGTCAAATTTTGTTATTAATTAAATGTTTAAAATTGTTTTCAAGGGGCTATATCAGGGGGTGATAGGAAATAATAATTCACATCACTTTAAATTAGTTAACAAAAGTTGGCATTGAACTAATCCCACCAGCATGTAAGGAACAAATCTTAGAATCATTTTATTACCAAATGCTAATAAAACAAATGCAAGAATCCTTCATGTGGCCTTTAATCAGGAAAATAAATAAATAACCTTTTTTCCAAGATAATAATAATAATAATTTATTAATTGGGGGTTTTGATAATCAAATGGTGGTATGGGTTTAATCCAATTGGCGCACATTGATAATTATATTGCATAAAGTTGAAGTTGTCTTGATTAATTTTGAGTTAAGTTTGATTTTTTACGTTCGACTCAGATTCGATTATATCCTTTTCTTTCTAATAAAATCAGGGAAAAAAATCTTTTCAAAATTATAAGTATCTGTATATCCTTCATAAATCAATAACTTGCATTTACAAAATGAGTGAGTTTCTTGTGCACCAGGTGCATGAATTTGAGATCCGTGCACCCGGGCCGTCCACCTATTTACTTTTTCGCATGTTTTGGTCGTGACCTTCATGTTATGTAAGTGTTACCTTCATGTTATGTTAGCGTGACCTCATTTCCATATTTCATACCCTTAGTTTAAAACTATTGAATAAAATAACACGAAGGTAACACCAACATAATATGAAGGTAAAAAACAATGTTAATTATACATTCATTGTTATGTTAGATTGACCTTCATATTATGTTAGTGCAACATAATATGAAGGTAATACTAACATAACATGAAGGTATGACTATATGGAGCGAATTTTGGTGGGTTTGAGCTCACACACAAGGTGCGTTGGAACGCATGAAAATGTGCGTGAAAGACGGATGGAGCGGGTTGACTCGGGTGGATGAACTGCACCAATTGCACAAAATATTTCGCCTTACAAAATTTACCACTGTTTGTTTCTTTCTTTTATTTTTTTGCTTTTTTTTTTGTCTGATAATGATGGTACTGGAAGTACTGTATGGTTGGTGACTGTAGATAGTGAAAGAAATGGGGGCAGAGTTAAAAGAGTAGGTCAGTTAATCAGTTTGATCTTAACAGTTCAACTACCTAATTTATTTTGGCCAAGTACAATTATTCTACCTTTAAATTTGTCTAAATTATCAAATAATTTTCAAGATTCATGAAAATAGTAGCTTCTTATAACAACCAAATTTTCCAACATGTTTCATAATACCAAGAAAGAATGAGCTATGTCAAACTACATTACCATACCATTCTATAATTTTGAAACGAGAATTAACCATAAGAAATTTCACTGCATATAATGTAAGCAAAGAAAGCACCCACTTTTGAACCCAATCAAATATTAAAACGCCCATTTTAATTCGCTTGACAAAATATTGCATGATTTTCTTTTTCGTTTTTGTAAAAATTGTATATTAATGCACTCATTCAAATTCAACTCAATCATCAAAATATTGTGTTAATAATGCACTAGTTCAAATGCAAAGGACACCAAAAATCAAGACTCCAGCTTTAAAGGAAACATGAGATTACAATTGAAGACAAGTATGGTTGAACCTGAATCATCAAAGCTAGAAAATCGACATCTAATCTCATTCTTCATGCCACCTAATAGAAACAAACATTATTCAGACATACGAGTCGAGTTCTATAAACAAAACAGGACGGAGAAATGTACTTCCCTTCTTTCAGAAAAACCTATTCAGGAGAACTTATAGGTATGCACATCTTACACAAGCACAAATCGTTCGATCTATGTCTAAATGGAGGAGTTTTTCACAGTACCACACATTTGCTAAGAAGGAGAAATCCACTATTCGATGAGTTAATAGATCTCCCTAATAAAGTTTGGTCAAGAATATAGCTCAGGGTCATTGCACTCTTCGAGGGGGAAGTAACATTTAAAAAGATACAAGCAGCAACGGTGAGTGATCCACAAGATACTCTTCGTCTCGACATTTCTCTGCTCACTTACAATATGCTGCAGGCCTTTTGACCCTTTCTCTTCTTTTTCTTCTTTTGCTTGGGTGGCTGCAGAACAACCTTAATTGCTGCATCGAAGACAGCCTTCACATGCTGCAATATTTGTAAGAAGAATAAGAATAGGTATTGCCAATGATGTCGGTGAAAACATGAGTGAATTATTTACAAGTCAAAGTAAAATTTAAAACCTGTTGAGTCTTAGCACTGCACTCGATGTAAGCACATGCTCCAATCGACTTCTTCAAGTCCTCTCCCTAGAAGAGGTGCATGTATTATTTAGTCGGTCATGAAAAAGAAGCAAAACAGTATGGATAGCAGATACTAGTTCTATGGGTCATAAGTGGGAGGAATAATGAAACATGAACAACAATTTACCTGCGCTGTTGTGATGGGCACTGCTCCAGGGTGGTCTACAAAAAACTGCTTATCCTCTCGGAGATCTGGAAGGCAAAAAGATACAGTTATTTAAACTGAAACGCAATAACAGATTGAAATAATCAATAGTAGGGAGAGCACAAAAATAAGGGAAAAAATTATTATCATTTTTGTTAGTTTGTTTTGGCTTATAGACTAATTCATAACACGAATTGCATGTAGTATACATCAAAACCGGGACCAAAAGACAGCTGCTTTTATATCCTCGCATCTTCGATTGTGAAATGACTAATGAAAAACATATTTCCATTGTGTATGATAGGATCAAACTTGGTTTCCTAATAGTATTGGAAATTTATATATTTCTATGATAGTCCTGGTATGCCTCGTATACTCTTCTAGTTCAAAAACTGGGACAATGTTTAAAATAGAAATGTGGTCCCTTCGATGGCGTAAAGCAAGCATAATAACCTGGAATATTAATGACCCTCGAGAATTTAATGGGGGAAGAAGCAATTATAGCAATAAAGAATCAACTAGAGTTAACAAGATCGCTTCTCTCATTTTGTATCTGAAAGACAGATAAGCAGCATTTGGTATAACTGTAAAAAAGACAAGAGCATGAAATTAGTCTTGTGCACTGGAAGAGGGGAAAAAGTGAGTTCCTCACCAAGCTTTGTTCCCACAAGGATTATTGGAACTCCAGGAGCATAATGCCTCAATTCAGGAATCCACTGAAAATATACAACAGCAAAAGAAGAGAACAACTACGAAGTTAGTAACACTCTAGCGTTTTAGCCGATTAGCAAAACATAGTACAAATAAGAAGCAAAGAATTGCAAAATTATTAATTCAGTGCCAATGAAGGTTATCTACAGATCAAACAAGAAAGCAAACGAACCAAGTTAACTTACATTACTCTCTCTCTCTCTCTCTCTCTCTCTCTCTCTCTCTCTCTCTCTCTCTCTCTCTCTCTCTCGACTTTTGCTTTTTATAGTATATTATCAAAGAAGCTGAAAACTATGACAAGGTTAGGTTCTTTGAATGAAGCCTAACCTTTTTGGAGATATTCTCATAACTAGCCTTGCTAATAAGAGAAAATGCAAGTATAAACACATCAGCCCCACGGTAGCTCAACGGTCGCAATCTATTGTAATCCTCCTGGCCTGTGTAATAAAGGGTGAACACCTGCTCCACAATTGTTTGAAAAGGCCAAACAAGTATAGATATACCAGAACAATTAACTACCTGCAGTATCCCACAATCCAAGATTGACAGTGCTCCCATCCACAACCACATTGGCACTGAAATTGTCAAACACTGTAGGGACATAGTCCTGTTTATGTTACAGGATAAGACATCAGAAATTCAATGAGAAACAGAGTAAACCAATCTTAGAATACAAGAATAAAGACTCTGAACACTATCGTTTATGGAGCACAAATAGAATAATAGACTAATTAAAATGAGGCGGAGCTAGAGTTTTATGGATTTGATAATTTGCTGTTGTGAGCATTCTGACTCAATAAATCAAGATGATCATCCGTCAAAAAGTTAGCAACCATGAAAATGTTCATGGGCATGACAGTTCACACTCACGAACCCCTCGTAGAATGAGAGAGAGAAGAGTAAAGGAGAGAAGAGTGTGAAGGAACAATTAAACTGTCAATGGCACTTTTGTTTCCACCCACAAGAATATTTTCTTATTAGGGCAATAGCTCCAAAAGACAAATTGCAACTACCTTTTTTGACAAGCTTTATCAATGATGAGAAGTGAAAAAACATCCTCAGAATCTAAATTTGAACCAGAAGAAGACGAGAAGACAAAGGTAAATTGCAAAACATAAATCACACTAAATTTATGTCCCTCAAGGAAAAAATAAATATTCACATTTGAAATTTAAGGTTGACATTTCATTCCATAAAGAGAGCTAGCTACAATCAATTCAAAATCAATATAGGTAGAATAGGAAGAAATTTGAATCATGTTCGAAAAAGGCGATGTAGATAATGCAAATGTCAAAAGACCCTGTTACAGGCATATTCCACTCCTATCTTTACTTTAAGTAGCCATATTGATCAAAACTACAGGAAAGCGACACGTGTTTCAGATTTACATGTTCAATAATCCTTCCATCCACCCACACCCCAACAACAACATTTATATCAAGCAGAAAATGTGAAGGTAGAAAGCCCAGAATATTCAGTCTCAAAGTTCATGAGACCAAGATTTACATCTAATCTTCAAAACACAAACATAATACACACTCAAATTCCAAACACAACAGAAGTACACAAACCATAAAAGTCGCAGCATACCAACATCAACACATCAAAATGAACCATCGTACGTCTAATTCAATCCTTGCTAATTCACAGACTTAAACAATTCACAAGTCAAAGAAAAGAGTAAATTAAAGCACAACCAAGAACTCAAAACTCACAGTCGGAAAAGTGTTGCTGGTGTAGGAAATGAGCAGGCAAGTTTTACCAACAGCTCCATCACCCACGGTAACACACTTTATAAATCTAGACGCGCTCATCTCGCCGCCGGCAACTCCTCTCTAGCCGGCGAACTCGTACCTCACCTCCAATTCTCCCCTCCACACACCTCCAACACCAGCAATCCTCAACAGCACCGATTGTCACCCTACAGAAAACGCCTAACTACACAAATCAGCAAAGTTAAACGTCAAAAACACCGCCAAAAAACACAATCAAAACCCTAATTCAAAATCAAACCCAAACACACCACAATTAACCAACATCCACATTCATGCCCAGTCAAGTCAAATTCCACACACAGAAGCACACAGTAGACGAGATAATCGAAGAGAGGAGAGAGAAGCACGCACCTGCCAGAGAGAGAAACTCGTAACCGCAGAAAGTGTGAGAGAGCAGATGAATTCTAGAGAGAGAGAGAGAGAGAGCAGAATTTATGATTTATGAAATTGAAGAGAGAAGAAGAGTTATTTAAATAGTAATGGCGAGTGAGTGAGCCAGCCAGGAGCCAGCTATCGAGGTAGTATGCACTCTACGGTGAAACCCCCTGTCACTCTATCATTTCCCAACACACAACCAATCACAATTTTTTTAAAATTTAATTATTCCTTTTCTATTTTTAGGAAATTAGCCCCATTTATCTATTTATTTATGGTTGCTCTTAAAGCATGAGTTTTTTTACCAAAATTAAATGCACATTTAATATCACATGTTTTTTCATGTGAAGGAAAGAATTGCAGCAGAATTGCATTTATTATTATCACTGTAAAATATTACTATAGATATCCAGACATAGTAAAAAAAATTCTCCTAAATTATTGTAAAGGATAAATTATTGTAAAGGATGGCAGTGCGAGTTTGAATATAATAATAATAATAATAATAATAATAATAATAATAATAATAATAATAATAATAATAATAACAATAAGAACAATAATAATAACAATAACAATAAGAATAATAATAATAATAACAATAATAACAATAACAATAACAACAACAAGAATAATAATAATAATAATAATAATAATAATAATAATAATAATAATAATAATAATAATAATAATAATAATAATAATAATAATAATAATAATAATAATAATAATAATAATTGGTGAGGTTTTATGCTTTTGAAATTAGATAATATGCATGCTATTTAGGTAACATAGTGCAAAATAAAGTAGAAAAATGTTGCATGTATTATAATTTTATTTTGAGTTTAAATCAAACTTTAAAAATTGTGGTTAAGCTAATTTGGTTACCAAATCGATCTAATCTTGGTTTAGCTTGATTGGTTTAATCATTGTGGTCACATGATATATCTTTATATATATATATATATATATATAATATTAATAATATGTGTAGATTATTAAGCAATCTTTCTCATATCCTTAATCTTAAAGCAAAGAGTGGGGTTATTGAAAAAATTATGAGTAATCACTTCACAACACTGTTTAATCAATTATTCCATTAATAAATAAATAAAGATACATTTAAATAAATGAAAATGAATGCATGGTATGTTTTATTAACTTTAGAATTCATTTTTTAACTCTCTAATATATAATGATATGGTCTAAATAAATAATAAAGGCTCATCATTTTACTCCTTCAATTCTTTTGTAATTAATTGCAGAACATACTCCACAATATCTTCCACTGTTAATAAATTTGATCTCTTGATTTATTGCATCAGGGTATATCAGATATAGAATAGAACTTTTTTATTATACATATAATTTAAAGTAAAAAATTATCCCATAACTAAAACATGTACAAAACAAAATTAAATGTTCATTTTAAGTCCTACAATATATGATGCAATATACCTATGGTTTACACTTTAATATCATAATTAATGGAATATTAAAGATTTATAGATTGATTTATCCAGGTGGCACACCTAATTGTAGTGTTTTTCAAGATTGAGGTTGGTTTAATTGTACACGATTTTATTTTCAGCCAGCTATATTCACTTGTCAAATTAGGTGTCTTGGCCATCATGCAATAAATGAAACACTATTATGTGGCATCATATCATGAATATTGATTCGTAAGACGGGATCTTATTTGATAAATTTATAAGATGATTCACTTTAAGTAGATAAGTAGACAAATTGATTTGGGTGGAACACTATCTTATAAAATGTGATCCGTAAAATAACGTCACACAAATTCCATAATAAATTATTATTATTTAGTTAAAATCTTCTTTCTTTATAAAAATCTATTATATTTTCATGTTTCCAACACACACGTTTGAAAGATAAGCAGTTATATTAATGTGATGAAATTGGAATCGATATATATATATATATATATGTATAAAAGGTAGTGTAAGGTTAAGACTTTCAAGTTGTATGATTTTTTTTAGTTTGCTTATTAAATTTTAGTATTTCAATATAAATATTATCATTTATGAGCGTCATTAATATTTTAATATGAGTTTAATAACTTAAATCTACTAAGTTTTGTATTAGGAACGATTTTGTTTAACAAAAAGTATTTTAATTGGCCCAAAAGAAATGTTTTTAAGCAAGATTAATTTCCAATATTTTTTTAAGTATATCCTCCCAATTACATTAATTGAAAAACATTAATGAAAGACGCAATATTTTTTTAAAGAAGTTCAACACATAAATAAAACAGATAGGAAGTATGTAATTTTGAAAGATAATACCTTTTTAGCATCCAACATAGCATTCTAAAATATTATTTAAAGAATGTTCTTATAATATAAAACATTTTAAAATAAAAAAATAAATTGCATTGACCTCAACTAGGTTATGAAGGAGAAATAAATATTGATTTTTTGTATAAGAATGAATAAGTAAATCCACTCTATGCATTTCAAATAATCAGATATTTATTTATTTAGTTATTATAAATTCATCAAAGTTAAAGGCAAAATAAAAAGGTTTTAATATTATGCTAGAATTCTTGGTTGGGGTTGGTTGTCTACAATGGAAAGGAGCTGGAAAATTTTATTTATTTACTTAAATTCTATCAAATATATATACATATATAAAAAATATTTTATTGTAATATTAAGTGATCATAAGATCATTATATAATTCCATGTTAATTGATCATGCAATTTTAAATCTTGAATAGACCAATTTGAAAATTTCAGTCAATGGGTTGTTAAAGTGGAAACAATTATTTGACAACGTTGCTTTCATGATAATCTACCAAACTTGCTTCTGCCCACTAATTATCTCATCAATCCATATCTCTTCTAATTTAATTCTTAATTAATCATTTGAAAAATAAATAAACTGAGTTTAGTTGAACATACCAGTGTTCTACTTTATTTGATTCTTAGCAATTTATGGATATTTGTGTATTAATTTTGAAAATGAAGCTTTAATTAACTTAATTAATTGAAACCGACCACGATTCATATTTGACTAATTATTAATTTTCTAATACATATTTATCTTCCTTTTTAAATATGAAGCTTGAAATTTAATTGACTGATCACCAAATAAAAGTTTGCTAATTTATTTATTATAAGGGAAAAATTTTCATTTCACTTTCGTCTTTGCTTTTTAATAGTTTTCTAAGTTAAAAGGAAAAAGTACTTCGAAATTATTTTCAATAATATATAATTATAAAAAAATATGTGACAAAATACCATTTATAAATAATAAAAAAGTTCGATAAATTCAGACACAATACTATCTTCTAATGAATAATCCGAATGACTTTTTCATCACTTATATACTAATAGCATAATAGTTGGATGATTCAATATAAAATTTATTTAATATTTAATACTACTAAGTAAATTAAGATGAGCAAGAATCTTTTATTAATAATTCATTATAGTACTACATATGTATAAGTATTCATAACTTACACTCTATATTGAAATAAAATTAATCTACCAAATTATAAGCATTCTCCAAAGACTACTACCCACAACAAAATTTCGTACAAAATAACCAAACCAAAACCATAAATATTTCAAAGCAAAGTCAAATATAATATATATATATACATATAATATTTATCCGAAAAATACTCCGAAATTCAATTATCGCCTATCATTTCTCTATGAAGAGATGTTTTCTATCACTTTTACCCTCTTGCTACTTCCCGATTCTCCCCCCACCGTCTTCCACCTAGAGTGGAAGAGATTCCATCTCCGACCACCACCTCGTGCCAAAAAAAAAAAAAGCTTCAAGCAAAGGGGCCAAAAAACAGAAAAAATAAAAAAAAAAATTAGACAATTAATTTAAATCTTTTAAAATGTTAGAACCATGCAAAATACTGTTGTTAGCCCTGTTTGCAATGCTTATTTCCAATGCCTATGGCAAAGAAGAAGTGGTGAGATATGATGGTCGATCCATGATCATCAATGGAACCAGACATCTCCTCTTTTCCGGCTCGATTCATTATCCACGTAGCACGCCCGAGGTACAAATAATCGGAAAATTTGATAGATATTGTACTCGATATATGAAAATAATCGTGATTCTTAAATTTTATTTGTTGTAGATGTGGCCAGAGATCATCAGAAATGCTAAAGAAGGAGGATTGAACCTGATTCAAACATACGTGTTTTGGAACATTCACGAGCCTGTTCAAGGACAGGTGAAATACATATACATATATGTATATATATATTGTTCGATATTTGTTTTTGTAACAAAATGTTAGAGATTTTTGTACATTTTGGGATTGATTTGTTTAATTTTGTTATCGAATTTTCAGTTTAACTTTGAAGGCAACTATGACTTGGTGAAATTCATTAGGATGATTGGAGACAATGGCTTGTGGGTAACCCTAAGGCTTGGTCCTTATATTGAGGCTGAATGGAATATGGGGTATTTTTTTCTCGTGTTTTATTTTATCAGTATACAATTAAATATATTTAATGAAATAAAACAAATTTTTAAAAAATAATTGTGCATGGACTCCTAATTTTTAATTAATTTGTTCAATAATCAGAGGATTTCCATACTGGCTAAGAGAGGTTCCAAACATCACATTTCGTTCTTACAACGAACCTTTCATGGTAATTATTTTGTTACATATAATATTACATATATGTTACTATAAATGTAATATCCATTATTATCAAATTAAATAATTGTTTGAAAAATATGCAGTTCCACATGAAAAGATACACAGAGATGGTGATTAATTTGATGAAAAAAGAGAAATTATTTGCAGATCAAGGAGGTCCCATTATCATGGCTCAGGTAGAACCCTAATTAGTTTATTACTCGAAATATATAATCCGTTACAATTTATCTGTCGTTCAAGATTAATCTAAGTAAATCTATCGCTTCTTCTCGCACTGCAGATCGAAAACGAGTACAATAATGTTCAACTTGCATATAGAGAAAATGGTGTAAAATATGTAAAATGGGCAGCAGATATGGCTGTTGGCCTTTACAATAAAATTCCATGGATCATGTGCAAGCAGAAAAATGCTCCTCATACAGTTGTAAGTTTTTTTTTTTTTTTTTCCGCTTCAGGTGTATAAATTTAAACACGATATAAATAGAAAAAATCGAAAACGAAGGATATATTAATGAAACTATATATTTTTGGAAATTTAACTAATGCATTCTAAAACAATTAATCGATAGTTTGGTGTATAACAATACTATTCTTATTTCTTCATTCTTATTTCTCCATTCTTATTTTTTGAAGATAATAAACTTGGGCTTGAGTGCTGGATTGATCTTGATTTTGGGTCATCTTTTAGTTCTTTTTTGAGCCTGTTTGGGAATAGGGCCCATATTTTCAATCATTTTATACAAGACTTGATTGTGATCTTGAATTGTTTTTGCCATAGGCTCTTAATAAAGAATTTTCTCCTTATAAGAAAAAGGGAAATGTTAAAATGTCCACGACAGACAATTTTTAATATATCTATCGCTGAAGTGTAATTGTCACATCTTCTCGTTTTATGGAACATAAAGTTAATTAATATGTTGGATATCTGACACATCAACGATGAACGCATGTCAATATATCCATAGTGGGTAGGATAGCAGTATATTGTCTAAATTAGTAATGATAAAGTTGGGTTTTTTTTTTTTTTTTTTAAATTTTCTTTCTCAGATTAGTACATGTAATGGAAGGCAATGTGGAGACACTTTTACTGGTCCAAATGGGCCCAACAAGCCATCTCTGTGGACTGAAAACTGGACGGCCCAGTAAGTTTTTTATTTAAAAAAACCTTTTACATAATGATTTTTGATTGAGGGATTTAATTAAAACTTTATTATTTAATGTACAAATTATTTTTCGATGAATTTAGGTATAGAGTGTTTGGTGATGCCCCATCACAACGCTCAGCTGAGGACTTAGCATTTGCAGTTACTCGATTCTTTACCAGAAATGGCACTCTCAACAATTATTATATGGTACACACTACTTTTTTTTCGATATTACAGATCTTTTAGTTTCACACTCGCACAATGTAGCTACACCATATTGATGCGTTTTATTTATTTATTTTAGTACCATGGTGGGACCAATTTTGGTAGAACAAGTTCGTCATTTGTGACAACGCGTTACTATGATGAAGCCCCCCTCGATGAATATGGTAAGTAAACTCCCACCTATAACTGTTGGGTGATGGGGAGAAGAAATGCATTTTTATTCCTAGCAATTAGTGATTGTTCAGAACTTTGTCAAATTTGGACACTTGAATTAATTATAAGATCACACATGATCCAAAATTTTGGGAAGTGGCACCATTTTGTTGATCAAAATATGGATATTTGTGAAAGAAAAATAAAATTTGTAAAATTGTTTTTTTCCAACAGTAATATTGTATCACGTCATCTAAATTAATGGAAATCCTTCAATTTCTAGGTCACGTGCGAGTCATGTACTCTTCAGTTTCAGACGATTTTGTTGGATTTGATGGAAGAAAAGACTAAAATTGATTAAAAAAAAAAAAAATTAACTCAGGGGATTAAAAATGAATTTTTTTCTTAACTAATATTTCAAGGAAATAGGACAAATAATACATTGTAAACGTACTAATTAATTTCTCTCTTTCTGATCTTATATAGGTTTAAAGAGGGAACCCAAATTTGGACACTTGAGAGACCTACACAGAGCCTTAAGGCTCAGCAAGAAGCCTTTGCTTCGAGGCAAACAAAATGTGCAACGAATAAGCCGAGACTTAGAGGTGATCATAATCGACTCGACTCAACTCAACTCGACTCGTAAAAATTACGATACTTTAATGATCGAAGTTATTGAAATTTGCAGATCACAACATATGAGAAAGCAGGAACAAAGATCTGTGTTGCATTCTTGACAAACAACAACACAAGAGAAGCTGCAACAATTAGGTTTAGAGGTGTAGATTATTATCTTCCTCCCAAATCTATTAGCATTCTCCCAGATTGCAAGACTGTTGTTTTCAACACTCAAACGGTAAACTAAACTAATCCCTTTTCCTTTATTATTATTATTATTTTTTTTTGGGTTTAAAACGACAGACGAATTTATAAAATTGATCTCGTAACTAATCATAAATTGTAATTGTAATTTTAAGACACTGACTATGTAATTGAGCTGACAATTTAAGACAATACTTTAAAGAATATTTTGATGCATTGAAAACATTGGGGGATCTATTATATATTCAAGCTCAAATCGTACTCAACTATACGTGTTCGATTCTTATCCTAATTAACTGTCACTCGAAATTTACATAGTCCCTAATGTGTTAGATCCCTATAATCAGTGTCCTAAATTTGCAATTTACATTGTGATCGGATTACAATTTCCGAGGAATATTAACTTTATTTACAAGTTTTTCAATAATTTGAAATCAATTTCTTTGAATTCAAACAAGATGAAATAATCCTTATATGTTAGGTTGTTGCACAACATAGTTCAAGAAACTTTGTAGTGTCAAAGAAAGCAAAGATGAGAAAGTGGGAGATGTTTAGAGAAGCTATTCCAAGTATGTCTGATTTGGAAGTCAAAACTTCCAAACCTAAAGAACTGTATAGCTTCACAAGAGACACCTCTGATTATGCTTGGTATACCACAAGGTAATCAATCAATAATTACTTGGATTTTGATGAAGAAAAGATGTTGAGTTATACACTGTTTGGCAGCTTCAAGATCGATAGACAGGAGTTGCCGATGCGTCCCGACGACCTTCCGGTCCTTGAGGTTGCGAGTCTTGGCCATGCTTTGCTTGCATTCGTCAATGGTGAATATGTAGGTGCGTCCGTGATCGAGTCAATTTTAAGGGATCAGGGTCCAACCTGTTCTCAATCCAGATTTTTTTTAATTAAGATCGTTTGACTTGCAAAATAGACCTTAGTCAAAACAAAGGGCCATGAAGTAATTATGAACTATCGTATTTTTCGTGTCTTGGCCCAATCTTGCTAATATTTTGGGATTGAAAAAATCCAGGTCAGTTAATGTAAGAACATGATTGTATTGAGGTTTTGTTGTGTTGTGTTGTGTGTACTAGGTTTCAGCCATGGTAGTCACGTTGAGAAGAGCCATGTATTGAAAAAGCCTATCAATTTGAAAAGTGGAATTAACCACATCTCTTTGCTAGCCATGACTGTTGGTTTTCCGGTATTTTATTTAATTATTTTCTAGAATCTTTGTTATTTCCTAAACTCCAAATTTAATATTTATTTAATTCTCTCAAAAAAATTACAGAATAGTGGGGCCTACATGGAGAAAAGATTTGGTGGGCCTAAATCTGTCACACTTGAGGGTTTGATGTCTGGCAATCTTGATATCACCCACAATGGTTGGGCCCAACAGGTCATCAATTTATATAACTCTTTTTCTTTTTCATTTTTTGGAATTATTTGAATATTGTAATAAATATTATTTGTTGGGAATTAAATTGATTAGGTTGGTGTAAATGGGGAGAGGATGCAACTTTTCACAGAAGAAGGATCAAAGAGTGTCAAATGGTCTTACTTGGACAAAAATCTAGGACCTGTCACTTGGTATAAGGTAATAATTAACATTAATGTAACACATAATTTGATTTTGAAAAACAAAATCTCTTTTATTATTTTGTACAAGTGAAATAATAAATATGAATTTTACAGGCATATTTTAATAGCCCAGAAGGTGATGATCCAGTTGCGATTAGAATGAGCAATAGCATGCAAAAGGGTATGATTTGGGTGAATGGGAGAAGCATTGGTCGATATTGGGTGTCTTACCTCTCAGCACTTAACAAACCTACTCAAGAAGAGTAAGTTCTATACGATATCAGAACATTTTTAACCTAAATGTTTGGTCTAACATACATTTCGATGCTCAGTTGTGCCCTAATCAATGTTAGAAGGCCCTAAAAGTTAGTAGTTCACAATTAGACATGAGTTAAGTTATAAAAATATCAAATTGAAAGTTATTGATTGATTTTTTATGCATATAATAATGCAATGCACATCAATTGAAAGTCCAATCACATGTGTCTTACACACATATATACTTGTTTTTGTTTGTTTACATGTTCATAAACGAGAGATATTGAATTCGATTTTCGGTTTTCTAGGTATCACATCCCAAGATCATTCTTGAAGCCAAAGGGAAACCTCTTGGTGGTGTTTGAAGAGACAGGAGGCAATCCTGAGAAGATTGAAATCTTGAGAGTGAATAGAGACACAATTTGCAGCATTTTGACCGAGTATCATCCACCTAATGTCAAAACGTGGGAAAGAAAAAATAACCAATTTCGTGCTATAGTTGACCCAATCAAGGCCTCCCATCTCACTTGCCCTAAAGGCAAAATCATCACCAAGATCGAATTCACGAGTTTCGGAGACGTCGAGGGTGCTTGTGGCCACTTTCGGCCCGGAAAATGCGACTCCAACAAGGCTCACAAACTCGTCGAAAAGGTAACAACATTAGACTCTTTCTTTCGTTTCATCTCATGTTTCAATTTGTCGATGCACAATCACAATAATTATAATTACAGTAGTGATGAGATGAAATTATATTTCATAGAAGAGAGTCCATTATCATATTACATGATGTTTATTTTATTTGTGCAAGCAAAGAATACAAACTAAAAAAATGGTTTATTTGGGGTTTGAAACAGCTATGTTTGGGCAAAGAAAAGTGCACAATTCCATTTGAAAGAGAATTTCTTGCTGATGCTGGCAAAGATTCTTGTCCTGACGTGGCAAAAACATTGGCTGTCCAGGTGGCATGTGCCCATCCAAAGAAGAGGAATGCTTAGATTTAACATTGTATTAAATTAAATTAACCAAGTGGGCTTTTTGATAATATAATGCTGGTTAATTATTTGATACACCAGTGAAGTTACATTGAACGCAGATCTATCTAGTTTACATAAATGATAGATTTACATTTGATGTAACTTGGCTCGATGTAGCATCTTAAAAGCCATGTAACATATTTCTCTTCTTCTAAATATCTATCTTTATCTCTATCTCTACTTTTCTTCTGAAACATGCCATGAGGACATTCAATTAATTTAATAAATAATAATTGTATAACTTCGCTTAATTATTTTAAAGGATAAATTTAAAGATATCAAACATATACAAGCAAAGAAAGAATAAATTTATTGCGAAGAAAAACGTAGTGAAAAATGAATAAATTACTGATTGAGTTTTGACACTAAAACAAAAGGTATGATTTATAAGCAAAAGATTGACATACTAATTAGAGTGGAGTGAATTAATTTGGCAACCAAGTGTATCTCTTAATCTCTATTGATAATGAATCAGCATTCCCATAACTTTTTTACACCCTTAATAGGATAATTCATTTACCTAATTTTTCACCACAATAACTAAGTAATGTTTTTAGAGGAGATCATCATTCATCAAAATGTAGTTCAAATCAACAGAGATATCAAAAGAAGAGCTCTTTTTTTTTTCTTTAAAATGATCAAAATCTCTACCAAGGTTCAATACACAAATGAAGATCAAACAAGTACAAAATGATCAAACTCGTGCTCGACTCAATTAAAGCTTCATCCAAGCTCAAGCTCAATACAAAAGACAATCGACATTTCGTTCAAATCGATAAGAATTCAAACAAGCTTAAAACTAAAGGGTGTCAACACGACCCTGAATGCCAACTTTAATAGAAGCCCCTCTTAGGGGCCCAAAAAAAAAACAGAGTAGCTAGAACAAACATGCTTATATAGGCATATAATTCTACTAAGCTAAGAAACAAGAAAAAGAAAAAAAAAATTAGATGAAGCAAAATCAGGTGAGTAATTTATTTGAAAGAATGCTTGATTATTACAATATAACAAAAAAATAGCCACCAACACAACCAAAAGATATGTGGAGCAACATATTGCCCTTATATAGGTAGGTGTGACTTGTCTAACAGCCATAAACTTGGCTGAATGGGAAATGAGAGACAAAATATTCTTTTATAGATAAAAGCCCTACTTATATACACAAACATCTCAAACACAGATTTACCGAAACCCCCTCCTTGCCATTGCTCGAAGCCCATCATTCCATCCACCTGAACAAGAACATCGAATAAATTTTAAGTTAAAGACTAGAGTAGGGTTGTTTAAATGAGCCCATGATCCGATGATAGCAATAGATGGTCAGCATACAACTTCAAATTTTCCAGAAACGACGGACCTTAACTAAGTCAGTGGTTAAAAAAGAGCACCAAGGGGGGCTCTTATTAAGCATCTTAAGTTTCCCACTTTCAGCCATCACCATACCATCCTAATTAATTCTTCTTGAAATCCGGTAGGATGGATGGACAGCTCACGACAAATCGAAAGATCCTTGTCCTTCACTGATAGCGTAAAGCAGTTTCTTGTACATAATTTCCTAAGAAGAGAAACATAATCAGTACCTAAGAGCATTTACAACACTCCACAAACAAGATTGTAATACAGAGAGAAAAAGAAGGGTATGGAATCCCATTGTTAACCTTTGAGGAATATGGTGGAAGCTTTAAGTAATTTGCACATGTCATCACGCTAGGCAAATCATCATCGGCCGACTCTGATGGACCGGAACCATTATTCTGTGTGTTATTCATGGTTGAAGAATGCTGGCCCAATGACATAAAGCAAGTTAGGTGCACCAAGTAGAGTATCCATAAAGAGACTATAGAAACCTATATCAAAACAAGCTAATACCTTCCTAACAATTGTTAACTTGGGGTTCAGCACGGCCAGACCACCTGGTGGAAGACGAGGAGCACCGGTAACAAACTGACAAAATGCCCGCTGCTGATCCGGGGTAAATTCGCCCATAATCTCAAGAAGCTGGTTACATCAAATATTTAGGTAAATGCATGAAAGTTCAAAACAAATATGCAAGCAAGGATTTAAGTTCTTATTCATTTGCGTTTTTGTTGTGTCACCAAAGCAAAGGTCACATACATGGATAATAGAAGGACTTTTGGAAGTGTATCCATGATCAAATTTAATGTGATCCACAAGTGTGTCAGCCTGCATCACAAGGCAATATAACGTTAAACCAGGAAAATTCAGGAATCCAAGCTTTTATCTGGGGTCCACTTGAAAGGTGATATGTTTACCTTCCACATCTCTCTGCGACCACAGAGTAGATAGTCCAGCTCATTTGGAGAAAATATTTGTAGTGTTGAGATATCAAAGACCTAAAAAACAAATCCTTAAAATCAATTTTTTGCTATGTGGAAAAAAAAAATATATATATATATTACTGCATCACCCAAACTGAATATAACATTCCACAAGTCATGATATGCAGCTTCAAATAGAGAATGAAACTCCTCTTGACAACTGACTGAATTAGTATATAATATCAAACCTAGATGGCAGTTTCCAATGAGGTTATGGATTACGAGGACATACTCCCCAGGAAGCTTTTAATCTAGGGAAATAGTTCACTGAGAGATTTAGAGTTGGGAAGGGAGTAGTAAATCAGTCACCGTTTTTGTGACAGATACTAGAAAGGAACAAAATGAGAACGCAGTAGGTCACAAGTGTGACTGAAAGGATAGAATGTCCAATATATAGATTTCACTCCGGCACTATCATCAGCCCACTAAACAAACATCCCAAAACTAGAAGACAGCATAATGACATCAAAAGTTGAGAAGATCTACAAATGAACAAACCTGATTAAATCCAGATCTAAATGCTTCCATTTGCCGCATGATCCCTGTCCCTACAGTAGCATCAACCACAAGTGACACATATTCCTCCAAACTACTCAAGTCCACCTGTGTATTTCAGCAGATAAAAACAGTTATAAAATATAAACTATGGAAAATGGGAGTTTGGACTGATGCATAGTTGGGGTAAGGGTGTTGCATACAATTTCGTTGCCTGGTTTCAAAATATATTCGGGGTAGCCCGGTAAGGAGAAATCTAAACATAGATCTTCAATTGAAGCTCCACGTAAACGTAATTCTTCTACGTTATAGCTTCCTGTGGATTCCAAAAATTGTTTTCGGCGTACAATTGCTTGCAATTCTTGCAAAGTTGTCCCAAATTCCGCATCAAAAGATATTATATCATGCAAATCCAGCTCCTGCAGAAGTAATAAATCATGAAATCAAACTTTTATATTCAAGACTGGTTCCAGAAATTTCTAATTGCAAGCATCTCCGTTCATTAAACAAATGATGAGTAAAAGTGGCATACATGACCAAGGATAAGCTTATAGAAGGCAGCTGATAATGGCAAATCCAGAAGCCTCCCATCCTGGAGAGCTTTAGCCATAACTCGTCCAAGTAATCGATAGTGCTCAATAGATTTAGAAAACTGGCTACCATCAGAAGTATCAACATTTGGTGGCCAAGGACGAGGAAACAACCCGAGTGGAACATGGATAATATCTTTATATCCTCCAGATGCAGAGACCTCAGCCGACTCCGGTAGTTTAGCACCCAGTTGTCCATCTGCATCAATTTCCATATAGGGTCCACTGACTGATGAATTTGACCTCCACATGCCTAATCCAACTTTCTGAAGCTCATGACTTAGAAGAGTATAGAACTCCAGAGTTGGCCCCAATCCTGTGCCAACCTCACCAAAATATTCAACTTCAAGAACAGCTTTTTGACTAGAATACATCTCCATAACTTTTGCAGCAGAATCTAGTATCCTGTTCCTGGAAACTCGAACTTTCTGGCGTTGTAATCTCCCAACCCTCACCTCTCTTTCACCAGTGGATCCATGACCATCTGCACCTTGCTGCTGCTGGAGCCGATACAGTGCACGAGACAACCCAAAAGCAGTTGAATAGAAGTATTGGCGCCGAGTTTCAAAGGGAAACAGAAACGGGCATGCTTTAGTGAGCTGATAGCACCATGATGGAAGTGACCCACTACAGAGTGCCAGAGCATCCTGAATTTGTCGAGCCAGTTTTGGAGTCAGCTTGCCATTAATAAAATCCTCCACAGTAACTTTAACTCCAGCGGTACTAAGTTCATCTAGACCCGATGCTTTCCCCTCAGCAAACTTGTCCATCACTTTCTGGACCCGCAAACGTGGCGCAAGCTGATTTAACCCCTCTAGAACACGTAATAATGCTAATATGTTATAAGTGGGATTACTCCGTTCCAAGTCACAAGGAAGTTCACCTTGCAAAATGCTGTCTAGCAATGATACATGATGAGCTGATGTATCAGAGACAGAGTTACTTGAAGTATTAACTTTTCCAGACTTAGATGGGGTTATTGAGCTTACGGCCCCGACTGAAGGCCTCTCAGATTGACCATCTGCTCTTTGATATGTAATAGTGTAGATATCAGCCCATAGCCTGCTTCCATCACTAGCAACAAGATCACTTCCAGCAAGCCTATCATCATCATCCTCGTCCAGAACAAGTTGCCTTTGGATAGCCTGATATATAGTCAAGTGTCTGTTCAGCTGCCTCCCTCCTGCAGTAAATATCAACCTCTGTGAATCCTTGGAGCCAAATAAGGGGCGTCCCCGTCGATCTCTGCCTCCCCTCACACCTCTGCTATTACCAGATGCAAGTCCAGCCATTGCAGCAGCTGCAAAGGACATTGCACCCCTTGAACCAAATGAACTACCACTTCGAAATTCTGCAGAGCCTCTGCTACTAGAACTACAAGTCGGATTGTTCTGCCCATCATTTGGAGCAGGAACGGGGCTCTCTTCCACAGAATCACCCAATTTGACATCATGCACTTTGTCTGGCATGCAAATCGGAAGAGTACCATCACCAAGTACCTGTTACCAAAGAAGTTAATGGATAACAGATCACAACAGTAAGATTAACAAATGAACAAATGCAAACTTAAAACAAGAAAATTTTCTTAGCAACTACAACTACATCCCAGATGATCAATTTCATGGCCAAAATAGATACTACTATGCATATCAACCATGAACATGCCCATGAGCTAGCACAATTTTAGATCTTAACTTCACGGCATCCAGCATGTTGATTCTGATACACCCTTAAATACTGGTCACTTCATGAATACATTCTTAATACATTTAAATTTTTCAGATGACATCAATGAAAGTTTGACACATGAACATCATTAGGTTTGTGACTTTAGAATTCTGGAATCAGTTCATGATACATACAGTAATCTCGAATACTGAGATTTTATTCGATACACATTCCAAAAACGCCTGATAAACCTAACCCAAAAAAAAAAAAGATGCATTCATAGTTTGTGTAAAAAAAACCTTACCGACAAAAATAAATAATCTCTCTCAGAAATGACCAATGAATCTCAAGCAAAACATTTCTCTAGCAAGAAATTTGAAAAAGGATCAATATTTTCAGTAAGGTAATAAGCAACATACATCATCATTGTCATCATCGTCATCATCATCCGATATATCATCATCTTCAATCACCAGACCCTCATCAATTTCTAAAGGTGAAATATCCAGTTCATCATCCTGTAACTCACACAAAAACATTACCCAATATGTAAAAGTTCAAATAAGTAAAATAGGAAAAGAGATGCTTGTCAGATAATTAGCAACAGAAACTAAATAAGAACTGTATAAAGTGGCCAACATTTCCTTCCAAAGGATGCAGAGAGAGAGAGAGGTGGGTGGGGGGGGGGGGGGAGCAATATATATCATATCTGATACATCATAGTAAACAGTATCTTGTTGGAATCTATAATGGGGTGAAACAAATCAACAAGACATGAAAAATTCCAAAATCTAGATGGACATAGCAGCCTTGCGTAAGAATATGCAAAATAATACATAATTTTCACACAGGAATGTTAATTGAAGGGGGGAGAGAAAAGAAGATGAGTTCTCTGCTCTCAAAGGAGCTCAATCTATATGATGCAATATAGTCTTGAGTTCATTTATACAGGTCTGGGGAGCATGGAAAGTGACACAACTCCAACACTGCAATTTTAGAGTGGGTGAATCTCTCTCTCTCTCTCTCTCTCTCTCTCTCTCTCTCTCTCTCTCTCTCTCTCATCAAGACAAAACGCACAAGGTAAAAAATTAGATCAAGAAAGCTCATTTGCATGTTAAAGAAAAGCCTAACAAGCACGATAACCTTCTAACTGCACATGAGACAACAAAGAAGGAAGCCAGGTGCATCTTAAAGGCAGGTCAGTTGAAATTACGAATATGCAGTCGCTATAATACAATCCAACCTAGTTTAAAGCTCTATTAGACAAGGTGTGCCACAGCAGCGTAGTCTCATGATGGTTATCACATGTTTATACTTATACTCTTACGTCAAGCACTGAGTTTTTTATAGAGAAGAAGCCAGAATACATTTCACAGAATGTAAATTGACCACTGTTTCAATATAAGATGTTCTTGATGAATGTAGAGCATACCTCAGAGCTAGTGTCCCCTTCAACTGGTTTCATTTCATTATCTTTGTCTAAAGATGCTCTTCTCCGGGAAGCATTTCTGGTCTGGGGTCCCCTTCCCTCATCTTGGCTAGGCTTCAAAACAGCTTTCCCCTTAGCCTTTAAGGCACTTGAACTTTTTTCAGCTGAGGAGTCTTTTTTGGTTGCATCACCAATGTTAATAGAAGATTTGGAACGTGTCGAATGACGCCGAGCAGCGGCAGAAGCAGGAGTGGAGGCAGATGGTGATGAAACACCGGTACCCACAGGAGTGGTCCCGGTCTCAGAGTTCCCAGCAGATACAGAAGGCATTTGACCTGACTCACTTCTTTGAACCCTGGGCCACAGGAAGTCTTCAACGGCAGCTAAACTTGCTAATGGATCAATGAGCACAACATTTGATGAGTAGTCACGAAGAGATTTTTCTCCCTGAGCTCGGCAAAGGCGTAGCTTGAATGGCTGAGACAGAGCACTTAGACCAGAAGAAAGACGAGCATTTCCACCAGATGATCGTGAAGCATGGCTCAGCACAACAGGAAAGCGTTCCAATGATGACAGAGCATTTTGCAGTTTTTGAACCAGAACGCTCATGGGTACTACATTTCCTTCATCAACACTTGAAGGAAGAGCAACAGAAACAAAATATATGTATCTTCTGATTGCTTGTTCTCGAAGCTTAGATAGATTTACTTCTGAAACTCTATCCTTGGAGAAATTACCGCATGTGAAATAGTTAAGTAGAGACGCAACAACACCACTACCAATAAACTCAAAAGTTGAGACTCCGTCATCTCTGCTAAGCTCTCGCAGCATCTCAGTTATCACCTCAACTAGTTGTTCCTCTTTACCAGCAGATATATCAGGTCGTGGGCAAGAAGCTTTTGATTTTCCTTTTAATTTTGTCTTATGATCATCTATAGCCATGTTTAACTTCACACAAAGATTCTTTAAGCAGAGTAGATCATCTGTAGCACCAGTTTCACATGCCTCTGGATCTGAAGGAAAATATTTTTCTTTAAAGGATTTGGCACATACACTCACTGCTACTCGAAGACTGGAATTAACAGTTGGAATTTCAACCGAATTTGGATGTGAAATAACACCCGGAATAGAGTTCTTAGAATCATCAGAAGGATTTGCATCGGCACTAGAATTACCACCTCGACGACGATTCCGTCTAGACCGTGATGACCCAGAAATAGAATCATTATCCTTATCATTTGAAGGTGGCTGTGAACTAGTAGCTCCAGTGAGTATCAGTGTATCCACAGCATGCACTACACCCTCCCTCACAAACATTTTAGAGAAGGTACCAGGAAGCTTTTCCATTAAAATTTCTGCTATTTGAAGGGCCGGCACCAGAACTTGAGGATCTTTCCAAGCTAAAACACCAGCTAAGAAACTAAACAACGAAAATACAGTTAAGTATATTTCTAATGGCTGACCAGTCAGAAGGCATTCCCTGAGAGATGAATAAAAGCCATATACCTTGAGATATTTGTGACATTTATTAAAGACTGGATCATTTCAGCAGGACTAAAATACATGAGCTTTCCTATAACTGACAGACACTTGTGGCGAACAGGACCATTGACACTGGCACCATAGATCTGTAACCAAAAGGACATGTAATATTTAAGTGTCCGGCAACACATAACAATTAAGCTGCAATACTTTGACAACTAACCTGGACCAGAACAGGAAGGAGATCCATTCCAAATTGCTGCAGAAGTTCAGGCTGATCATTCAACATTTTCTCACGAGTTGACATCTCTTGTGTATTTCCATTTGAATCATCCGGCTTGGTAGAGCTGCTTCCATGACCCTTCTTAGGAAGAGAACCTTTTACAAAGAAACTGCTGCTGGCAGGGAGAGAAATTGTTCCTTGAGGAAGCGGAGGGAGAAGCTCATTTGCCAGGTTAACAATCTCAAAAATCTGATGACATAGACAGAGCCAAACAGTTAATAGCAGGAGCATACAATGAGGATTTACACTTCAGAGGAAGCAGTGCCTACTAGTTTCTGATACGTTCCTACCAAAGGACTTATTTAGTAATTTACACAAGAAAAAAATGATTAAGCCCCAAAAAGTATTCGCAAGCATAAATTACAAAACAATCACAAGATAAATACAAGGTTAATTATATTTCATAAGGAAAAGCTTGAAGACTTGCAGCTAAGGAGCAAGCTGAGGAAATGGCTTGTACCTGCTCAGCAGGTCTGCTTAAAGCAGGTGAAACAGACATGCTTGACCCAAAGCCAGACCCTGACAAAATGTCCTTCAGAATGCCGCTGATTCCAAGGAGGAGGAGGGACTTAGATCCTAAAGGTGAACCACTTGCGCATGTGGAAAGAAGCCGGATTAATCCCTGCATGCATGTAAAGTCATACTGCTGCCCCTCACACAAAATAATTGACCAAAGCTTGCCAATGGCATTACCGTGTATGTAGACGTACTAAGGGAAGCCTGACCACCTCCAGAATTGCTGGATGAAATCAACGCAGCAGCTTGTGTGACAAGACCGTGGTTGCAGAGTTCATCAAGTTTCTCTGGTGATGAAGCAAATGCCTCAGCAATCCGTGTCAAGCAAATAGAAGCAGATTCTAAAACCTGTAAATTACAAAAGGAAAGGTATGTAGTAAGCATGAAATGGAAAGAAAATACTAGTAAATTTGTATTCTCATTGTTAACCAATCTGCGCTACTATATTACTGTATCTAACCTTGGCATCATGATACTGTAAGAGATTTGTCAGCAGTGGAACAGCTTCCATTACAAAATCAGCTGCATCTGAAGGTAACTTCTTACACATATTTGCAGCAGTAGATAAGGCCACCCTCTGACAGCATTATATAAAAACAACATTCTCTAAGATACAAATAGGGAGAAAAAAGATCAAACAGCTAAGTGAATCCAAAGACATTTAGATAATTGTCCACATTTTACGCACCTGGACCCCAGTAGAGAAGAAGTCGAGATATGAAAGCACAGCCATAAGTGCACCAGCACGCAAACAAGCAGTTGGATGCTCTTGAGATATCTTTTTAAGGGCTTGCAGAGACTGTTCCAAACAAATAAAAAGTCATCATTTAATCCATACAATAAGACAATACCAGAACTTCTCACTACCAGGTGGCATGAAACAAATAAGAATATTTTTTTAATGGAAAAATTAATACAGATAAATCCAGCATCAACTAAAATTTCCAGCAAACATTACTATAGAAATTCCATAATCAAACTCACCTGCTCAGCCAAATCCATGTACTCAATTGTCAGCAGCCTAGCAACAAAACAAGGTACAGCTCCATAGTGCACTACAGCAGCACATGAAGAGGGCAATACATCAACCAAATGTGTCAGCGCCCTGGCAGCAAGAAGCATGATATCAGGATTACTTTCATGATTAAGTAATCCCACCAGCACCGGAACAAATTGATCCACCGAGAAAGTACTCAGAGACTCCTCTGTCCCTATCGAAAGCATATCACAAAGCTGTGTTAACGCCTCCACCTGCTTCCCTTCCTCACCATCAGCTCTCAATCCCGACAAAATCTTTTTAAGCCGCCCACTTTGATGAGAAGACGAAGCTGAACCCATTGCAGAGCTTGGGAGAAGGTCATCCAATCCAGCCCCCAGCTTTCGTAACAAACCCTGGAGAGCGCTACTAGCAGAAGTCAAATTTTGATGCAAAATCCCAACTCCACCCTCACTGTCGTTATCATCGTCATCTCCATCGTGCGAATCAATGTTCAGCCCTAAGGTCCTCTCAATCTCTCTGTGCCTGTGTTCCGGCTCTTTCTCTTTCCCCTTATCCGAATTAGTGTTATCTTTGTTATTATTGTTATCCCAATTCTGATTATTACTAGGGTTTTTGCCACGGCGGCCGCGGAAGGTCGAAGCAGAGGCGGTTGAGGGCTCCGGGTTGGGGTCCATCGAAGTCGATCGAGCGGCGGCGCGAGAACGGGTGGGGATCGGCGGTATATTCGCGGCGGTGGGAGGAGCGGAGGTCGCAGAGATGCGAGCACGTTTGCTGGCGCGTGTGGTGGGGCCTGATAACGCTGCTGAGGTGGATGCCTCCGCCCGCTTCCGGCTCCGAGTTTCCATACAAGAACCCTACAAAACAGACTGATCAATTCGCCGATTAATCGGCGACCAGGCTCTCTCCCGATCCCCAAATCCCTATCATCTCCCAATCAGAACCTCCAGAAAACCCTAATCCTCCTCGCCACCTGAAATCAAGATCAAATCTTTGCCAATTCAGCTGAATCAAACCGCGAATCCAACAAGGAACCCTCGATTATTGATACCAATTGAAACGAAGAAAATTAACCGATGAAAATACACAGAGAATGCTAGAGAGAGAGATGAGAGAGAACAAAATGACGAGTGATGATAAAAAGATGCAAATTTATTTAAATAGAAAAAATATAAATTAAGAAAACCCTAATTTTATTTTTATTATATGAAAAATAAAATAAATACTACGATGATTCTGCTGCGTTGTGGTGGCTTTTTCTCCTTTTTCTCTCCCACGTAACTTCTCACCTTTTTTTGTTCTTTGCTAATATAATACTATATATAAATTACAAATTAATTATTACACATAGAATATAAATACATATTAAAAATTATTACACATAGAATATAAATAAATATTAAAAATTAAATACTATTTTTATTATAATGAATAAAATTGCATGAAAATTAGGAGGCGGTGCATGTATATCAATGGGTTGGTGGATCTTTCTTGAAATCTAATAATTCTATCATATTTTTTTCCCAACTATTAGGTTGTATCTTCAATAAATACTTAAAGACTAAGTAAAATTCTTGGTTTTATTTGAATCATGGAAAATGTCGTTTGATCAATAAAAGTTTTATTTAGATATGCACAAAACTTGTGTAAGACTGTCTTACTGATAATTTTTGTGAGACGAATTCTTTTTACCCATTAGCCAAACGTATATCCATAAATTTATATGTAAATTGTGAAGTGTGGGTCATGTGACCTTCTCACATGAAATGATTGATGAGACCTTCTCTCTTGTGTGACACGGTCTCACGAATAGTTTTTATGAGATGAATCGTTTTTACCCATAAAGCTAGCCCTTTTCCTCAAAGTTATATATAAATTGTCAAATATAAGTTATGGATTGACTCATCTCAAAGATAATGATCCGTGAGACGATCTCACATGAGACTTAATCTTTAAATAAATTGAATTTTATAAAATTAAATTTTTTAGATATTATTTATATTGACAATAATATTTATAATTTTGTGTAATTTTTGTCATCTTAGCTAATATTAAGTAGGAGTATAATAATTTTGATTAATATGATTTAACGAAGAACAATTTCTAACATTTGTGAATAAAAACTATTTTATATACATTAAATATTATTAAATTTTGTTGATTAAAATTTTTAGATTAATATTGTAACCTTAACAATAATAAGATAGCAACACTATTGTAAATCGTTGTATATGTTATTGTTGATTTCTAGGAAAATACATTAAGTTTTCTAAACAATTTCATCATATATTTAGTTTATACCTTTTCAAAATTTATCTAAGGTTTTAAAATACTTTTTACTAATAGTTTTCTATTTTATATTGAAAACCCACCATTTTATTATCTTCGCTTACATGGAAATACGTTTGATATATATTATTAAATCATCTTTTTCTATACATGTCGTTAAATTTCATCTAATAACTGAATTCACATGATTTTGAAATCACAACAAATTATATTGGTGAGAATTGATTTTTTTTTTAATATAAAACAACATAACTATATAAACTATTGAGAATTGATTATTTGATAGATAGAATTTTTTTGGGCTAACGAAATATAACCAAAACATAGAATTCAGGCCCAGTAATCTGCTCAGTTAAATTAATGGGCTTAAATGAGGTCACTAGCCTACAAAAATGTGTGTGATTGGACTCAAAAATAAAATATTTGGGCGTGTACCTGAAGAGAGTAAATGTATACCATTTTGGGCTTTTAAGAGCCCATTGATCCATTGCAGTTGGGCCAGAGAGAATAATAAAGCCCAAGTCCAATCTCTAATATTTTAACTGAATGTAAATGGAAAGCAAAACTCAGGAAACAAAAAAAAAAAAAAGAAGGTTATTGTATGTATATTCTTATAATTGCTTTAGATTAAAAAAAAATTAATTTTCATAGTATATTCATGATAATATATGTTCCAATTCATATTTTTCAAGATTATCTATTATATGAATACTAGATAAGCAATATACAATATATTAATAAATACACATATAAATATATAACATTCAAGATTATGTATATTCTGTATTTTTAACTTTATTTAGGCTAAAATTGGTTCAATGTTTTCCCTTCTAAAAATAAAGTAAAAATGACACCACTGATCAGTAAGTCTCGTTTATTAAACAACATCGAAATATAACATGAAAAAAAACATAATATAACAGAGAGTCCAGATTGGATCATCCCTACAGCTAACTCGATTATTATTTGTGTAGTACATGTGGAGACATCGTACGGTTTCTTACATGCCAACTAATAGAAAACCCTAAAAAATTGTTGGTTCATTTTGGAGTAATTAAACTAATATTTATGACAAAATAGTTGGAAATAGAATGGAATTAAGTGTGGGCTATATATGATTAATGAACAAACCCTTCCTTAAATTTGGATTAAGGAACATAATGTTGTTGGGACCATTATTTAATATCCATTAAAAGAAAGATGTTTGCTTGTCTTGCTACTCCTTTGGATTGCATAACATGGGATATTTCATTGACAATTCTTACATTATTGATTTTGATCTCTTCCAAGGTAGATCCATTAATATATTCTATTTGTTTTATTCTTTGCTATTTAAGAATAATTCAACCATGGAATTTAACCTTTTCCCCCATAATTGGATCTATTTTTTTATTATATGTATACCTACTACAAGAAAATATCAAATTACCAAAGTACATATTGAAGATATTTTTTGGTATTAATCCGTCACTAAGTGGATGTTAATGTAGTAATCAACCTTTATGTTACATTCCATTAATCTGCATCTATTTCGTTGTTTGAGCAAAATAGTGTCACATCATGTAAGTGATGAGAGATTCATGAATATCTCACATGTATGAATTTTCAATTTACTTAATTATGGTGATTAAATAACACAAAAACTTATGTGATACGGTCTAACGGATAGTATCTGTGAGACGGAGCCACATCTCCTATAAATAACATGAGAATTGTAGGGTTTGGATTATGGGTGAGTTGTGGAGTGACCGTCTCACGCAATATATATACAATAAAAATATGTGAGATGGTCTCACAAAAGACTTATTCATTAAATAATTTAAATTGATCGATTTATATATATACAGACTACAATCGATCGCCATAAATTTGGCTAGTCCATGAAATTTCATCACTAAATATATAATTGAATGTGAATGCAGTAATAATTTTCTATCTTATAACTTGTTTCTATATTTGATTAGTATGTATTGATATATGCTATATTTGTGGTTAAATTAGATGTGCAATGGGGCAAAAATATATATACTACTATAAGATGTGGTAATGGTGTGAAGAAGGTAGGGTCACATGGAAGAGGGTAGGTAAGGGGTTTTTGTTTTTAGGACAGCCCCACGAGTTTTGTTCTGTCTATGCCTAAGCACATGACATCCACTTGTTTATGAGTTGTACAATTACCACATTATTATCAACTATATATGTGCATACATCCATCTCTCCATCGATTATTAACAATCTTGATTAATTAATGTGTACTCAGTTTTTATGACACATCCTACGTGGAATTATTATTATTATTATTCTAGGCTAAATCAAATTGGTTGGATGAGTTTGATGAGGGGGATTGATGAAGATATAATAAAATATATAAATGGTACAAGTTGGATGTGCATGTGTGGATATACATATATATATATATATATGTGTAATTTAAATTCACTTATAATTCTTTGTGTTTTCCTCTAAGAAATTTGTCTATTTATGCATTCTAATTCAACTTTTATTATTATTAATATTATTTGGAGACGGGTTATTGAGTGTTTGTACTTTCGTTGATTTTTAATAAAATTCAATCCAATTTCAACAACAATTTTGGTTAATATTCCGATAAAAAAGAACTGAAATCAGAAAAAAGAACCAAAAGAAAAGTATTAAGTAATATAGTTTTAATATTGATGTTGAAAGTGCATGAATAACCTAATTTGCTATTGGATGAGGATGATGGGTATGTATATATTCATGAGTTAATTTGTGAAAGCATCATAATTAATGAATGTATAAATATCGCATGGGTTAATAGGGTCTCTTTCTCAAACTTTTAATTACTTAATTATTGTTGGTTGAGGAGAAGATAATGTTTGTATGGAAATAAAATCACAAAACACAACACCATTATTATATATCATTATTCAACATCAAAGGTGGAGCCATTGTTGGACCAAGACAATAAGAAAAAGGTGAGAAGGTAGGTAAAACACACTCATGAAATTACACAATTGCCCCTCTCTATCTCCCCCACCAAATTGATTCATAGGAAGATTTTAAGACTTGGAACTTTGTTTCCAATTGTGCTTTTGTAGGGTGGGGGTGGGGGTGGGGGTGGGGGTTGGCAAACCCTAACCCTAGTAGCCTAAACTTGCACCACAAGGTTTGGAAGAAAAAAAAGGAAGGAAAGATAAGTGGAAGGTAAACCAAAGCCCACATTCAACTACAACCACTCTCATTTCTTTTTGCACCCAACCTCCAACTCTTCTAGAACCTCTTTATATATAACATTATATTTTATTAAGTTTTATATTATTTGGTCACACTCTTTATTTAAAATTATGTCTATCTTCTATATTTGAGTTTTATAAACATCATACTCATGCTAGTCAATGTTGGTGGGGTGTTGATTAGCTTTTAATATATGGTGATAGCATCACAGCTGAAATAGAAGATGACACATAATTTTGATACAGAGTGATCTTAGTCCGTCAAAATTAATGCTGATTGAATTGAGATAAAGTAAAACAACTACAATTTTATAAATCATGTGTAATAACGATGGGCCTAGAAAAATAATTAATCACAAGAGATTGTAGTTAATTGGCAAATTGACTATGTTTGGACAGAACTTATTAAACACAATACACTCACAATGTAAATGCCGATTAATTTGGCAAATATTGATCTTCTTAATTATCACGATATTCACAACTAACTTAATTGCAAAAATATTAATTATATGTCATCAAACAATCTACCATAGCCCCCACTTGGTGTACACACTTTGAATCTACTTTCCAACCCACTTTTCCATTGCACGTGCTCTTTTGCATGGGGTTTTTGCCAAAAGTCACAAAATATTGCATCATATATAGTTCTCAAAATTCAATTTCACAAGTCTTGATTATTCATTATATATAGTTCTCAAAATTCAATTTCACAAGTCTTGATTATTCACTTGTTTGATCACTAATTCTTGGATGTAAAAAGATTAACAAAAAAAAAAGTAATTGATTAATACATTTACGGATCAATTTAGTAGGACTCAACTAGTGAACTAGACGGATCAACAGCCCAGTACTCACAATCTATATTATGAGTTTGTGGAACTGATCTGATAGATTTTTATACATGAAACCGTGACATCGTGATATATTAATATATTTAAATCTTAATAATCTAAAGAGGTGGAAATGATAAAAGAATGGTTGAAGATGAGAGATCACAATTTGTCCTGCTGTAATTTATTATCTTAAATTACTTTACACTACCTACCTGAATGTCACCTTTAGTTAATATCCACTTATAATTAAATCACTACATGACATAGCCTACCTATATAATGTTGTACTACTATAAATGATGATGTCAATATCACCAAGACATGCCACCACTCTCTCTCTCTCCTCTCTCTCTCTCTCTCTCTAACCTGTCCTCACCAACTCACATCTAGAAGCAATTACTCTCCCCCCTCTCCCTACTCTTTCTCTCTCTTTGAGTCAAAAGCTTATATATAAGCCCACATCAAGTCCTCAAAAAGGGCCGGCTTTGATGCTCCACCACCACCGCCGTGAACACAATGGGGAGGTCTCCTTGTTGTGAGAAAGCTCACACAAACAAAGGAGCATGGACTAAAGAAGAAGATGATCGTCTCATCGCTTATATTCGTGCCCACGGCGAAGGCTGCTGGCGGTCGCTACCTAAGGCCGCCGGCCTCCTTCGCTGTGGCAAGAGCTGCCGCCTCCGGTGGATCAATTACTTGCGACCCGATCTCAAACGGGGCAACTTCACTGAAGACGAAGATGAGCTCATTATCAAACTCCATAGCCTTCTAGGCAATAAGTAAGTTCTCTATTTTTTAACTATCTAACACATCAGCAGCCAACACATGATATATAATCTAAAAATCCTCGACTACTTCTTATAGGTGGTCTCTTATAGCGGGAAGATTGCCGGGACGAACGGACAACGAGATAAAGAACTATTGGAACACTCACATACGAAGAAAGCTCATGAGCCGTGGGATTGATCCCGCGACTCACAAGCCGATGAACGAGGCGGCAACGGCTGCACCACCCTCATCGGAAATCGTGAACACGATTTCTTTCTCCGGTGCTGCAGCCGACGATGATCGGATCAAAAGGGGCCCGGAGAGATGCCCGGATTTGAATCTTGATCTGAGAATCAGCCCACCATATCAGAATCAAGAACCATTCATCAAAACAGGTGGAAGAAACAGTAGTACCTTGTGCTTTGCTTGTAGTTTGGGATACAAAACAGCAAAGATTGCAGTTGCAACACCAACGGAACAATCAATGGGAATAGCAGCAATTCTGGGCATGATTTTCTTGGCATAAAAAATGGAGTCTTGGATTACAGAAGCTTGGAGATGAAATGATGATGATGAATCTTTTTTCTTTTTTGATTGATTAATATGTAATAATTAATTAATCGAATATATATATATATATATGTATGATATTAAGTCAGATTAGTTAGAAGAAATTAATCATGTGAAGTAGTTAAGATCTTTATGAAGTCTTGTCTATTTCTGTACAAGTAACAGTTGAGTATTTTTATTGCACAGCATAGTACAAATTATGGGCATTTATGGCACATTTTTCAGAGATTTGGTGAATTAATGTTTGAAATTTATATGTATGTTTGAAAAATATTGCTGTTTCTGTGATGCTGATTTGCTGTGTTGAAATCTTTTTGTGTGCAGAAAGTTGGTGAAAGATCATAAAGATCTTCCTTATTAACACCATACACATTGGTAATGTGGTCCAATTAAAATATTTTTGTTATATAATTTAATTTGTAGCTAATTTTCTTCTATCATCCTTTTCAAAAGGGCTTCCAAATTTTAGGGTTTTCAATCCAAATATATGATCCATCGTTGAATAAAGATTTAGTTCATTGTTGTTAAGACTTTTTCAAAATATAATTAGTGATCAGATGTGTGGTGTGAATGAGTTACATATATGATATAGGAAAATGGCTTTTCTTCGGATGTATGAATTGAGTTACATATATATATGATATTGAAAAATGGTATTTTTTCGATTTATAACTTTGTTAATATGAATAACGTATATGTATGTACTACTGATGATGATTGATGTTATTATATATTATGAAACATGAGGAAAAATGTGGCATCTTTTTGTATGATGAATCATGTGTGAGATGAAGAATTTGAAGAGTAGGTAGCTAAAGAAAAAAAAAAAAAAGACACAAGTTTATGTTCATTACTTTATCTTTTTCTAAATATAGATTCTTTTTTATTGTTTGTCTTCTTTAGCAAAAGATATGAATGAAATGAAAGGAGTGGATAAGCTGTGAGAGGATGAGAAAAAAAGAAGACGAGTAAGGTGGGTAGCCTATCTCTTCCAACCTACTCACACACACATGTAATAAAAGCACTTTAATTGGTAATATATATATTAAGTACATCATTCAAACCGTCAAATCAGACCACCTTCTATTATTTTTTCGTATGTGTTCTGCTCAAGATGGAAAAATAGAAGAAATAATTCAAATAATCAAACCGTCGTCAGATCCTCTATTATTATATTTCCTTGTATTTTGTTCAAGAAGAAAAATTGACGAAAGAATTCAAGCGATCAAGTCATGAATTCTTCTTTTGGTTAGGATTATATTGAATTCTCAACTCACTCTTGGTTCTATTTGGATTGAGACTAACTCATCTGGACTTGTGATGATGATATATACAAATTTTGATCCATGTTTTTTAAGGGATCTCAAAATCAAACAAAGCCTTATTGAATTCTAAGTATGAATCCTTAATTCCTTTTTCTTGAAACTTTATATTTTATCTTATAAGCTATGTACAAAATTTAACATTGCCTATATATACTTTTTTTTTTTTTTGAATGGTCACTAGTTAATCACTTATTTATATTATTTGTCATATTAATTTAATTTGTAGGATAATCATAGTTTATTAGATGTGTTCAAGAATAAAAATTGACCACTCATTAATTAATATCCCCTTATCAAATTATAGGGTATTTCCACGTTATTAAATATTCCTTTTTGCAATGGCACTATTTTCCTCTCCTAATTAAGTATATTTTCTGTTACAATTTTATATATTATATCTTGTTCTTGATTTTATATACTTAAATGATATAGATAATATTACTATTTATTTATCATATTTGACTCACACATTAACAAAAAAAAGAACAGAATAAGAATAATTGTCTTTAATAAGAATAATTGTCTTTAATTAAAAAAATTGTCCGGCCAGAAAAAAGAAATAAAAAACTTATTACATTCTAAATTATAATTTATTGGAATGGCAAAAAAAAAAACCTTTAATCCAAATTTTTGGCCCCACCATTATGTCAACGGTACGGGTATGGGTTTGAATCTTCCACCCACTCAGATACCTCCATATTAAAACATTTATATTGTATATTATATGTATGAAAAATGTAACTATTTTATTTTGAAATTATAATTAGTTTATTAATTTTAGAAAGCTTCGATGTATTCATAACATGGATAATATAAAAGGATTGATATCATTCTCCAGCTAAAGAATTTTTTTTCCTTCCGATCGCAACTTGTACTTTACGTTTTGTTTAATTTTATAACCTCTGACAAAGAATTCCAGTCGAGAATTACACGTGTGAAATGCAAATGTGCAGCCGAAAGATATATTTGTCGTTTTCTCTTTTTAAGGCATGGAAAAATTGGGTGTTGCAGATAGTTTTCAATGATAAAGAAACACGTAAATGTTTTGAAAATGTGTTTGATTTTTGGAGTGAGAAAATGTGGAATAATGGTTATTCTCGTTTTTGGTTGTGAAGTAGTTAATCAAATGTAAATGACAAAAATATTCTCAAACTGCGCATGTGAAATGACACACTTTTTGACGAGAATTTGCTGCTAGAGGTTGCAAAATTGCTGGTAGTGATGGGCAGAAAAATAGTTATGATTCCAAAATGTTAGAATGCGTATAGTACAAGTCGAGAAATAATATTAATCTAATATAAAATAAATAAGTCTATATAATATAATATTGCAAGATAATACTAATATTTAGAGTATAATATATATATATATATCAAAACTTGATTTACTATTTCTCATTTTAATATTTTTTTTTCTTTCCATCTTAAGCTTGCAAATTGATGAAACCATTCATCCAGGTTTTTAAAAGTTAAAGTGAGACCGTTGTGTACAATTAATTCAAATTAATATATGCATGACCCAAATGATTTTAAATAACTTAATTTTTATATTATGAGTAGACAACAAGATTGTTAGATTGGACAAGTGTTAGAATTTGCACATAAACAATAGTTTGTTTAACATTAATTTGTTATTTTTTCAACTTCAATATTTTTTAAATAATTGACTTAATGACCTTATGCACTCTAGTTTTTTTGTTTCTTTGGGTCTAAACCCCATCTACCTACCCATTATCTTTAGTTTTACAAGTTTTTATATTTCCTAAACTAGCTACAAAAGTTAATTAGTGATAATATTTATATAAGTTAATAAGTTATCTTCTACCAAGAAGTTTGTCATCAACGAACCACATTAATCAATTCTAATTCGTTCATATCTACTACAATTAAAAAAAAAAGGGAAGAGTAGACAAAAAAAAAGTAAAAAATCAACAGTACATAATACAACACTTTTCATGTATTATGCTAGGCATCATAAATCCAACTAACTAGTTAATTATTGATGCATTAATTGATTACGTTGGAGAATGAATTGAACTGATTAATTGAATTCACATCAATATTAAACTAGATTCATATATACATGTTTTGAAAACTGATTTGATACAAGAAAACGAAAGTAACAATGACCCATGCACTTTGCAAATATTGGAAAACATCAAAACTTTTCATCAAAGCACTCTTTCTTCTTTTCTTTTATTTAATAGTTTTTTTCCCAATTGTGTTAGGTAGAGATATTGGAAGCTTCCATGAGATTTTTTTTCCTTTTTTTTCCACTTTTTTCTCATAATGGGGTGGGGTGGGATTGAAATTAGTATATTTTAAGAGGGTCATCACTCAAATAAACTAATTACAATTATTGCTTCTCTCTCCAACAATGGGGTAATAATAGTTTTTCTAGCTAAGTCTAGAAACAATTTGGTTATTATTTTATTGACCAAATCCAACCAACTATCACATGCAGTGATGCAAGGATTTCGGCTTTGGGCCCATTATTCTATATTCTAAAGACTTGTGGTTTTCATTTTTTAAATATTCAATTCTATGAGATTAAAATGCAACATGTATAGGAAATATAAGTAATTTTAAGTTGTATTTCTCCTTCTTTTTTTTTCAAAATAAAAAAAACATATATGATTATGTGTTATGGATATGTGGATTGTGTTTGAAAAAATAAAAAATTATATAGTATTTTAGGAAAAAATAAGAAAATTTAATAGAAAATTGTATTTCTCCTTTTTTTTTTCTTATATGATTGTGTATTGTAAAACGATGAATTTTACGGTTCCACAAAAGGATTTTATGAAACTTCTATTTGAAAAAATAAGAAAATTATATAGTATTCTAGGATTTATTTCCCCTATATATGTGTAATGTAATGTATTTGAATGTGAGAAAAATCGATATATAAATTATAAAAAAGAAGTTATTTATGACAAAAAAAATTGGTCATTTTAATTTACATATTTCACTTGCACATAGTCAATTACTCACACACATTATCCACATATATGATCAAATAATTACCATGAAATTTATATTGATTAATGGTATATATTAGACCATAATCATTAATCTACTAGAATCTCATAATTTATAATCCAATATTTCATAGATCGATCTTTAAATTATGGATTATAAGCTATGAATTGATCAGTATTACAAAATAAGATTCTTAAAATGATTAAAATAATATAACACTTATAGACAACATTCAAATAGAGTGTGGATTCCACTAAAAAAATGAGAGAGGGGCTAGTATGAAATTATGTAAAAAAACAGGGACTAATTTCAAATAAAGAAACGTCAGCCTCACCAACTCCACCCTAGGCATTATTTTCTCTGTTGCGGCGGTGGGCCCCGATGGGCCCGGCCCGAACCCAACATCTTCAAGAAATCTTTAACCATTTGATAATTCCATGTTATATGGCAATTAAATAATTAATCAAGTTAGATTGTGTCTGAATTTCGATTAAAAAAGAATTAATTAGTGTGAATACTAGTTAAATTTCATTCAAATGGAAAAAGTGCATATTATATTAAGTATTACCTATAGATATGTGTATTATATTAAATAGTACTGCAAATGCAATTGCCCAAAGTTTTTTTTATTTTGTTTTTTAATGTCTTTTAGACCATAATTGTTTTGGATTTTCTTGATCAAGAACATAATAAAAAAAAACTCACTTATTTGTAACTAAATATGTTTTTATTCAATAATACATGTGTGTATACATCATTTAACTTCACAGTATAATTCATTATTTTGTCAGTCATATAAACATGGAGTTCGGTGGATAAAATACCAGATGTTAGTTTTGTTACATTTTTACTACAATTTAGGAAAATTGAAAAAAAAAATGTCACTATGAAAAAGTAAATAAAGTTAGGTTTGTATCAAATGGTCCACGATATGTGTTTGTTTATAAGGTTATGCGATATGATTGTATCGTGTAATGTTATAAAATGTAAATAAAGTATAATGTCACCGATATGCCGTAACATTTTTTTCTTTTATCGGATTGTCTATTTTCCTGATTCATGGTAGTAAAACAATAAAATTAAATCATAACTAAACAAACAATTTTAAAAGAATTTATCCAAAAAAATCTAAAATTCTTGATTTGAATTTTTCTATGATGCTGCCTTTTATTTTACAATATTGTATTTCAATGTGCCATAAATCTTGTAAGCTATATATGTCCTTTTTTCCTCCATTTATTTATACACACATATCATTTGTTCTTGAAAAATCTAATTTAATATTAAAAGCAAAAACCCTTTTCATGTATTAGACTATTTTAAATAGCCTAATTTGTAGTCTTTCTCCTCGAGCCTCAAAATGTGAGGATTTGCCATAACACCAACGGCGCATGATAGCACCATCATGGCTGAGTTAAGAGGTTAGGTGAGATATGGTCAAATGAAGTGGGCCCAATGGGCCCGTAGAAGATAAGAACTGGTAACTTAGTTATATATATTTAAGCCGTTATGGGCCGAAAGCCCATTTAATGTGGTGGGCCGCTTAAAGCCATTGTGTGGTGGTTGTCTCCCACCTCATGAGTCATGACTTTTATTCATTACACCGTCTCACATAATGGGATCCGATCCGATCAAAATCAAAAATCAACGGTCAATGGTTAGTCAACTCTATTTACCAAAAGTATTACATATTATATGTAAAAGTAGTACACAACATACATGAAAGTATTACATTATAAATGTAATACTTTTATGTGTATCATGTGTGATAAAATTTTGAGAAATTATGTAATATTTTTGTGTGTTTTAAGTACTACTTTTCAATATACTATATAATACTTTTGTAAAATAGTATGATTTTGGATTTGGATAGAGTGTATGAAAATATGTAATACTTTTATGTGTAGTAGGTAATATTTTTCTATATATCATCTAATACTGTTGTAATATATTATACATTATATGTATATAATACAAAAGTATTATCTGATCCATAGAAAAATATCACCTAATATACATGAAAGTATTGCATTATGAAGTATTAAATGATATATAAAAGTATATTATCTAATACACACAAAAGTATTATTACATTATAAGAACATAACATCATGCAATATTTTTATATGCAACATGTAATACTTAAATGTGTAACATGTAATACTATTGAAATCAACAAGTAATAATTTTATGTATATTATGTAATACTATGAAGTATTAGATGATATATAGAAAAATATTGTCTAATACTCAAATGTAATACTTTTATGTACAATATGTAATACTATTGAAATCAACAAGTAATACTCTCATAGTGTAATACTTTTGTGTGCAACATGTAATACTATTGAAATAAACAAGTAATACTTTTATATATATCATGTAATACTTTTATATGTAGTACGTAATACTAATTTAAAGTATCACATGATACACATAAAAGTATTATGTGAGTAGAATAACAGTATTACATTATGAATGTAATATCTTTATATATGACATATAATACTTTTTGGTCAACAGCGGTAACCGATTGTTGACCGGCGTTGACCATTGACCGTTGACCGCGTCGGGTTGACCCGTCTCACGGAATGAGATCCGTGAGACGGTCTCACACAAGACTCACTCTATTCATTATTATTAAAATCCCTTCTTCTTTTTTTTTTTAATTTATAATTTTTGTCCTTTTATTTTGGATTTTTTCTTAATTGAAAGTAAATAAAAATCACGAATTGCGATTCAAATTTCAATTACAATACGAAATTTACTTGTAATAATGTTGGTTTATTAACTTTGAAATATTAATTTCCAATTATACATCAACTTTATCTTAGTAATAATTTTTGAACAGAAATATGATTTTGAAATAGAAACTATCTTCGAATAATATTCCATCAGGCAAAAACTTTGGTCTTCTGTTAATAAGTAAGACTTGATTTTTTTTTTTTATTTTGGTCATTTAGAAAAATCAACAATTAAGTTTGGTCTTTTTGATAAGTATGCCCTTTTATTCAATAATTTGCGAGTCAAAAGCACTACTATGTCTACTCATATATAAGTCACACCAATTTCAGAGAGAATGTCCTGAGTAAACTTGGACGAAAATTTGAATAAAATTGTCGTAAAAATCGTATTTAGTGAAAAAAAAAAGTCACTTAATTTAATATTCCTCTTTTTAAATAAAAACGATTTCATATATAATATTCAATATCAGTCACAAGCACAATCAAACATACTTACATAAATAAATGAAAGCTATTGAATCTACTTATTTTATGGTATTTTTGTCTGATAATTAAATATCCGTGGAACATCAACTATTGAATTTTAGTCTTTGACTATAATGAACCAGAAAAATAGGGTAATTTTTCAGCCACTACTTAGGAGTCAAAAGTACTACTTAGTCTTCTAAGTTCGAACTCACATCGATTTCATCTAGAATATTATTGAATAAATAGATATGTCATTGATTCTTCAACAAATTATTTGGGATTGAATATGTTATATTTGACTTACTCTCCTATGCACCAGTTGCACGGATCTGTGGGCCGCGCGTGGGCTGGTCCGCCCGTGACTCTTTACTTTTTTCGCGTATTTTGGTCGTTACCCTCACGTTATGTTAGTGTTACCTTTGTGTTATGTTAAGGTTACCTTCACGTTATGTTAATGTGACCCCATCTCCAGATTTCATACCCTTAGTTTAAAACCACTGAACTAAAATAACACAAATGTAACACTAATATAACATGAAGGTAACACTAACATAACATGAAAGTAACATTAACATAACATGAAGGTAAAAAACAATGTTAATCATATCTTCATGTATGTTAGAGTGACCCTCACGTTATGTTAGAATTACCTTCATGTTATGTTAGTGTTTCCCTTGTGAGGGTAACACGGGTAACACTAACATAACATGAAGGTAACCCTAACATTACATGAGGGTATGACTGCCTGAATCTTAGTGGGTTTGAGCGCACCTACTAGGTGCGTAAGGGCACGTGAGAGTGCGTTGGGGAGAGTGAAAACGCACATCAGAGGCGCGTGGGGCGGGTCGACCCGGGTGCATGAATCCTAGATCTATGCACCGGTTGCACAAAATATTTTGTCGTTATATTTTGGCATTAGAAAGATGTGTAATTTTATGATTGTTTAGTCTTATCCATGAGTAAATGGAATCTGAGTCGAATACTACTCATAATTTTGTAAAGAGTAGGTCTTCTTTGTACCTGGTGTATGGATCGAGCAGCGCACGGGCCGACACGGCCGGTCCAGCCCATAGCGTCTCTTTACTTTCGCGTGTTTTGGTCGTGATCTTCATGTTATGTTAGTGATACCTTCATTTTCTGATTTTATAACCTTTGTTCAGAACCATTGACCTTTATGTTATGTTAGTGCTACCTTCATGTTATGTTAAGGTATAACTAACATAACATGAAAGTAACACTAACTTTACATGAAGGTAAAACACGTTCAGCGAATTTTTGGTGGGTGTGCACCCACCGGGCTCGTGGGAACGCATTGGGGTGCGTTTTAGCGAATTTTTGGTGGGTGTACACCCACCGAGCATATAGGAACGCATTGGGGAGCGTGAAAACGCAACCCATGGACAAGTGCACAAAAGTTTTTACCTTTTGTAAATAGTATACTTGGTCAAAATTTAAGGTGAGAATTAAAAACAAACAAATTGTCGACAAACAAGCCTTCATCGATGCGGTCAGCGTCATTTATTAATTTCAACTAAATAATAACAAGACGTTCATGTTAATTAATTGGCAAATGCTGTTGTGCACCAGGTGCACGGATCTGGATTGGTGCAACTGGGGCGACCCGACCCGGATCCGCGCACCTGGATTTTTTTTTTTTTTTCGCTTCAGGCTGTTACCTTTATGTTGTAAAGATGTGACCTTTACGTTATATAAGTGTGACCTTTATGTATAAATGTTATGACCTTTATGTTCAGTAACTTAGGAAAAAAATGAAGATTTTCAGGTTTTTTCGCTTCAGATTAAGACCTTTATGTTGTATTGTTGTAACCTTTATGTACAGTTCTTGTGACCTTTATGTACAAATATTATGACCTTTATAATCCATAACTTTGAAAAAAATTGAAATTTTCAAAATTCAGTGCATTTTAAGGATGGATATATGTGCAGCTAATATTTCATAAACGTAAATATGTACAAATTTTGTTAAAATTCTTCATTTTTTTCTAAGTTAGAGTATATAAAGGTCATTACATTTATACATAAAGGTCACACTTATATAACGTAAAGGTCACATGCATATAACATAAAGGTAACAACCTGAAGTGAAAAAATAAAATTCAAAAAAAATAAAATAAATAAAAGTGCGCGGATCCGGGTCGACCCGGACCCGACCCGAATTGTACATACACCAGTTGCACAGGAGACTAACTCTAATTAATTTTAACTAAATATTAACAAGACGTTCGTCAACATGTTGGTGAACATAATCTTACAATGTCCGTTTGTTCATTCATTACTTATTAATTTTTTCATTCATTACTTATTAAGTTTAATTCATCTACTTGCTATTCAATATACATGTTAGAAATTTCTTGTTTTATCAAATTGAGAATTCTAAACATATATATAGCTTTTATGCACACATTATATTTAGCATCAGGTAATACATGCTACGTGCATCTACAATACAAAAACATGAAGGAGTAAATATTTTGCAGAAAAAAATAAAAAAAATCATAAACTTCGATCAATCAACACAAGTGCAATAAGGTGGCTAATTGCACTAAGACAAGCACAAAATGCTCATCATTTCGCCCCATTTCAAACTAACGATAGAAATTGCTCGAAAAAGGGGCTACATCCTAAAAGGTAGTACAAGATTCAAAACATAGGACAAGCAAGAAAAAGATGCATTATCTGAAGTGAAGCTTAAATGCCTAATAACAGAAGTAGAATAGAATACAAACTTCATAATGTAATCATTTAGGACATAATTAAAACATTGAGTTAGCGAGTTCATGTATGTCCGATGCAACCTGGTCGTATTCTCCCTTCAACTTCTCTTGCTCGTCCTGCCCGAGTTCTCCCTTGGTTGGCTTTGTTAACACAAGAACACAGCAAGTGGGCCTCTTGGTGGCTCCGGCATTTGCAAGGTCCTGAAATGGCAACCCATCATACTATTAGCACCTAAGTTTAACTAACAGGTTCAGTGTAAGTAATTGCATGTATACGTATAAACGATGGGCACATCATGTGCAGCAGATGGTGTAGAAGAATTATTTTGGTTCAGCATTTGCTTGAACAAAAGAGCAAAGGAATATCGTTTCATCTTCAAATACCAATTAACAATTTTGTTAAATCAACAAAAGATTAAAGCCTCATTCATCCCATTTGGTGAAACAGAACTGCAGAATCCTGTGACTCAAGCATACAGCAATTATACAATATGGTTGCAGCAGAAAAGTATATACGTTGTGAGTTAACAAGGCCAGAAGAAACGAGCAATAACCTACAGAAGCAAAAAATTTCATACAAATACTTTGGTTTATGCTAAAAAAATTAATGTAATCTTTTTTCAAAAGCGTAGTTAAATTTAAAGATGGTTTACAAACACTTCATTTGCAGAGATCATTGTAATGGCAAATAGGTTACATGAGTGAGAAGAGAAAAGGGAATAGATAGTTGATTGGGTCAGTGTTATCTTGTTCTTTTCCACTAATTTTTTTAAAAAAAAAATCCTAAAGTGAACACTCGAACATCTGCATCTGGCTTCTACAAATTACCGAATGAAATTGTCAACACTAAACTGAACAGTTGAATTCCACAATTTGGAAAAATGGAAACCAAATATGGAAGTGAAATTTTCAGATGCAATGCTTGGTCAACTTTGAAATCGGATCCGCTAGGATACCAAACGGTATCCACATCCTTTCATTCTCTACTGAACAAGTGTTATGGTTGGAGCTGGTGGGGAGCTATAACCAAGGACTAGGCGGAAGCAAAAATAAATTTGAGGAATCCCTACTCTACATGAGCTAAAACAAACACAAAAAGATAATGATCAATGATAATAGCATCACATGACTAGCAATCACAAGCAATGAAGAGAAAATCACTTACTTCCTTCGATGGAACATAGATGTATGGAATATCAGCTTCTTCGCATAAGATTGGAACATGAGTGATGACATCTATAGGTGATATGTTCCCAGCAATCACACATACTCTGCAATCATGAAAATTCACACCATACTTAGCTATAAGAGTCAAATGTAATACAAAAATCTCGAAACAGAATCCCCCATACATCAGTCAACATAACTACATGTCAAAGACAAATTCATCAAGCTTAATGAAGGGGGGGGGGGGGGGATTTTTAAGACATATCTATACAACCTTCTTCAAACATCAATCAACTCAGTAACACCACATTAAAACTGATAGCCACCAAGGATAAATAAGATCGGAATGGCAACTCATAAACACTGTACAAAGAGAAAGTAATTCGAATTCTTATATCTCCAATCTCAAAACGTGATTCAGTAGCTATCACAGATGGAAAAGAACTTGAAAAACAGTTCTATAGCTACAATATCCAGAAAAAAGACTATAAACTCATCATATTCTCTCTCAAATTTCACCATAAATTAATATAGAATTCCAACATACACTATTTTTTTTCAAAAAATTCAACTGGTGAAAGTTATTAATACAAAACTTCGAATCTCCAGTGTTAAAGAACAAAACAGAACATAAACAGAAATTAAAATCCAGAAAACCAGAATAGAATCAACAAACCCTTTATTTCCGCGGCGAATACTTTTGACGACCTCCTTAACTCCTCTCTTCAAGCACTTATGCTCAGCAGCTGAAATGGCAAACCAAAACACACCAAAGTTAATTAACAACTAAAATCAGCACAAAACATAACAATCAGAGATAACTCCATGGATTACAGAAACAGAACCTCGGCGAACAAGTTTAAGGGTACGTTTGCAAAGCTTTTTTCCGGCGAGTGGTTTGGCAATGGGTGCGAGAGCCAAGAGCTTCTTCTTCTCCCTCTCCTTCTGCGCGCTCTTCTCAACCTCACTGTCGCTTCCCATCACTCTGCGGTGTGTGTGTGATTGTGTGTGAGAGAGAGTGCTTCGAGTATGGAATAGAGAGAGAGAGAGAGAGGGATTGAGGGTTTTGTTGATGGCAGAGGAATTAGGGTTTATGGGAGGAGCCAGGAGAGATGTATGGACGATGTTAAATGACCAAAATGACCTCCAATATACTGAAATTAGTGTGCTTAATTGATTATTTAAAGAAAAAAACAATACTAAATAATTATAATTAAGAATATTTATTGTTTTTATTTGTAATTTTTTGTTATTATAAATAAATTAATTTGGCTATAACCAATATTATTGTTATAATAATATAAAAAGCTCACGTTTAATGGATATTTTAAATATGATATAGTATAATTATTTCGATTTTAATAAAAAATAATATATTTGTCTTAATTAGTAATGTAATATTTAATAGTATATTTTTAGTGGAACAACTTTTAAGAAAAGAATAACATGTGTTATTTTGATTGTTATTTTATACTACCTTCAAGTAAGTGTGGTTTTTATTTCAAGATATATTTACATACTAAAGATAAGGGAACAGATATCTATATTTACTACAATCAACATTGTTAATAAATGAAAGATAAAAAAGTCACCCCATTGATTAAACTTAAATAAAGATATATCAAACTTTTTATCGTATAAAATGTTAAACAACGCTTGTTTTGGACGGAGGCAGGTATTTATTTAGGGGTTAGCCGCATGAAATACCCATTTGAAGATAAAAATTATTTATTTTACCTAGTGATATAAAAAAATATCACCTTTTACCCAAATTTATAACTTAATATCACCAAATACCCATTTTCCATAAATTATACTGCAAAACTTTTGGCATTTAATGCAAATTATAACTGTCCACCCACCCCACCACCCACCCCACCCGCCCCAAACCGCCACGTTTAATAAAAAAAAAACTGGAATTAAATTTTAAAAAGTAAAAAACGGATTCTCTTTCTCTTTCTCTTTCACCCCTCTTCTTCCTCTTCTCTTTTTCTTTTTCGCAGTAACAAACAAAAAAAATTACAGAGTAGCCAAACAAAAAAAATTACCAAAACTCTCTCGTCTCTCTCGTCTCTCGTCTCTCTCGTGAAAGGAACAATTCATTCGGGAAAGGAAGAGTTGCTTTCGGGAAAGGAATACTTGCAGACTACCTCTAATGGCAGAACCGGTTAGTATTTCATTTTTTTGAGTTCATGTTTTACTATTGTTTATGTTTATGTTGTAGTTCATGATTAATTTGTATGTTGAAATATATTTTGGATTAGGAATTTAGGTTTCATTTTGTGAATTTAGGAAATTTAGAGAAGCTTTCGGGAAACCCTGAAAAATATAGGGTATCCCGAAAGGTTTGTGCGTTGCACGAGAGGTTGAAGCTTTCGGAAAACCCTATATTTTTAGGGTTTCCCGAAAGCTTTCAGGAAACCCTAAGAATATAGGGTTTTCCGAAAGCTATCCGGAAACCCTATATTTTTAGGGTTTTCCGAAAGCTTCAAGGTTTCGGGAAACGCTATACTAATTTATGTAAATTATTCTAAAAATTATGTAAATTTTTTAAAAATTAGGAATTTTAAAGATATTGGTTAATATTTTAGACTTAGTTTTTAAACATTTCTAAATATTAACCAATCAACAATTAACTAACCAATCCCTAATTTTTTGAATTTTTAACCTAATTTTTTTAATTTTTAACCGCAAGGATTCATGAATTAATTAGGGAGTGGTTAATATTTAAATTTAGTTTTTAAACTCATTATTTTAATTTATGTAAATTTTTGATTGGTTTATATTTAGATTTGTATTTATTTATTTAATATTTCGATGTTTTGGTGTTTGTACATGTGTAGTTTGATTGGGAGTGGGTTCGTCCGTCTTTTCAGACGACTATGACGTACATTAATGGATATATACGTCTGAGCGTCCTCGATGATATCAGGACACAATTACGAGGGATAGGCCGGCGGTGCGAGCGTACTTTCCTGGCCAGTTCATTTGGGCATTTTCTTCTTTGGAAGACCACCAAGGAGTCATGCAAGTAGTTTCTACACGTCCTCATGTCTCGTGAGATTAGTAATGAGCAGGCCATCCCTAAGGATGAGAGATGGTTTGCTATAGGGCAAGACCGACACATTTGTTGTTTTGGGAAGATGGAGTTTGCCCTTGTCACCGGTCTAAAGTTCGGTGACTCAACTTTCGACCCGACATCAGGGGATCACACGCCAGTAGAGGGGGCGGTGTACTATAGAGTCCACGCTGATTCTGCTCGGGTCACGGTTTCTCAGCTGCTTGATCGATTCAGAAGCGGCGAGTTTAGTGACAGCGTGCAGGACTCTATCAAGATTGCCAAGATCTTGATTTTATACTTGATGTTGCTCGGGTTGGACCCTTTGAAGACTTTCCCTGATTTGTGGGTTTGGGACCTGGTCGAGCATGACGATCTTTGGGAGAGCTTCCCGTGGGGGAAAATGAGTTTTCTCACCCTCCTATACTATATCGATTATGTACCGAAGGAGCTACCAGTTCGGGCATCCGTGCCAAAGATCCACTTCTATGGGTTCTCAACAGCCCTGATAGTACGTATTTTCTATTTTGTACGATGAATTATTTGAAAGTCGGCTGAATTTCTAACGTAGTTTGCTAACTAAAATATCTATCTATTTGTCTGTTCTAGTTATGGGCATTCGAGGCAATACCCTCGACGTCCAGATATGCCGGTCGCACATTGGACACGACAGTATATATGCCTAGGTGTTTGAAGTGGGGACTGAAGAGGACAGAGGTCGATGTTGCACACATTCTGGACGATTAGGTAGTTTACACAATTACAATGAAATAGATTTTTTATTTTAATTTATTATTACTACTCACATATGTTTGTGTTTTAAATAATCTCACTAGGGCATTAAGTGTTTTGAGCGGCTGGAGCCCACCCCAGAAGAAAGGGCGCAGAGGTACTGGAGTGACATTGATGACGACATATTTTCGGGAGTCCAGGTCATCCAGCAAAAGAAAGGCCATCGTCCTACACGGGTCGCCCGGTCTACAGCACAGACTGATGATGCTAGTCCATCGAGACGACATACGGTCTGAAATGGCCGAGCTCCGACAGCCGGTGTTCGGGCAGGCCGTTCGAGGGTGGGCACCCATGCGCATGTGCAGTATGAGCGACCAATTATGGATAATGAGGACGATGAGGTGCCCATTCCAGCCTCCCCTGTTGCTCAGAGGTGCCCAGATGAAGGATACGAGTCCCAGGGCGCAGCCCATGCACAGAGTTCACTGGGTGGACGACGATCTGTTCACCCGGTTAACAGGATGGCTGCAGGAGGATAACGATCGACGCGATCAAGCTCTTCGTGAGTATGTCACGATGGAGTTCCAGCGTATGCAGACACATATTCCGGGTATGATCTAGGATCAGCTGACGGCGTGGTGGGCGACGATAGGGGCATTCGACCGGACACCAGTGGGCGGCACCTGATGCAGCTGCTTACCAGACACCAGTCCACACTGATAGAGTTGTTCCACCTGGTTCGACGGAACCTTCAGCCGTTCCGATTGACCTTCCGTCGGTGTCAGGGGTGAGCAGACCTGCATGCGTACCTCCTGTCATCCTAGAGACAGGCCCTGTTGGAGCTGCAGTTCGACGGAGAGAGCCATCTAGAGCTGTACGCAGCCCGTTTTTTGGCAATCGAGCCGACTAGAAGAACATGACTAAAATTCTCAGACTTGAAGGCGTACTCCGAAGGTGAAGACGATAAGGTTACGGGGTAAGCATTCATGAATTTCTGCAGTCATGTTATTTAATTATTATTGTTTAATACTTAATATTCTGTCGGGTTATTGAAAGGCGCAACGTCGGTGTGGGCATGCCAGTCGGGCCATCTTGGTTCCGGGACATCATTGATGAGACCAGTGATATGAGTTACCAGGTAATACTTAGTTCTTAAAGTTATGTATATATTTAAATGTTATGTACTTTAATCGTCATATATTATATAGGTCATTGATGCGTACCTTGGCATACTTCAAAGCCGCCCAGAAGCAGCTGACCTTCATCCCCAATACCCAATAGCCGGGCATTTCCAGATGGTGGATTGCCATTTCTTCGTAAGTTCATATTTTAATTTAATTGATTTGGATGTGCTCATTTTACTGTTATTTGTATCTGATCAGTAATTGTCTAACAATGTAGGAAATTTGGGCAAGAAAGCATGCTGACGAGGATGACGAGACGAAATATAGGGGGCCCATTCGAGAGCAGTTTTAATCCAAAGACTTGGAGCTGCTTGCACCCTATGTGCGAGGGGAGAAACTGAAATGGAACTTTCTGCAGCCATGGGCGAATGGCTTAGGGGGTTTAAGTATTTAATTGATATGGTTTGTACTATATAAAACCCACATCCGGTTTAATTACAGTTGAAATAACAGGTATGGGCGATACTGAACTTGAATGGCCATTGGGTTGCATGTGAGATAGATCTTGAGCAGCCCAGGATCGTTCTGGTTGACCCGATGAGGCATAGGTACACCCTGGAGATTTTGGAGTCCCGGTACCTACAGACCCTGCCACTTCGTCGCATTCTACCACGATTGTTGGAGTATTGTGGATTTTATGAGGCGTCATGGGCGATGGGTCGCAAGATTCCTCCAGGTACGGATGAGTACGGCTTATCATTGTTCGAGGAGAACTTATGCTATAACCAGGATGATAGTTACTCATGTGGGCTGTGGGCGTTGATGTCTGTTGAGAGTGGGATGCTATGGGAGTGGCCAAGGGCGACAGTTCAGAAGTATAAGACGGTTCCGGCCCTTCGGAAGTGGATAGCGTTTGTGATTTATAGAAATTCCACTGACAGCGACACTTGCCCTGAGGATTTTTTTGATTAGTTTTTTTTGATGAGTTATAACATGTTATTACTTTTAGCATCATGTTAGTCTGTAATATATATTTGAACAATTAACTTTACTTAAAAACATATGAGGATCAAGTTTTTGAATATTAACAAATTAGACAATTACTCTGTTCCACTTTTTACACAACATCACGTTCCACTTATTACACAGCATCATGTTCCCTACTCAAATACATAGGGCACTTTCTTTTTGTGTGTGTATCTGACCCACAAATCGAACATTTTTTCTTTCTTCTTGGCTTTGTTCCACCTTTGTGGGCTGTCAAGTCACCTTCCTTGTCTGGAACATCAATATTACTGTACTGAGTGGATGGGGAAATGTATTGAAAACATGTGGTTACGTTATGGCCTGGTTGACCACAATGACTACACAAGGTCGCCCCTTTTCGTCGCAATCCCGATTGTTCACCAGTAGAGGGTATTCGCTTGCCTCTAGGTCGACCGGCCTGTTTTGGTTGATCTGGTGCAAGACAAACAAAGTTATGAACCTCATCATCAATAACCCACCCTGTCGGGTCGGGCACAGGCAGAACTTCACCAGCCCACATTCCTCTCAACCAGTGGGTCGTGTAATACGGGGTAACATATGAGGCAACTGACTCCTTGGCAAAACTAAGGAAAAAAATCAAGACAACCAATAATCTGATTTTGTACGCCAAAAATAATCAGAATTTGTTGAAAAACTGTTTACGAACCTGATGGATGCACATGCATGCGCGCATGGAACTAACTCGGTTTGAAAAAACATACAACTGCGCACATTATCACTAAGGCCCACCAAAAATATTTTTCGCCCATCCGTGACCTTGAACTTGCCTCGTCCAACCCTTTGGACCTCCATAGCTCGCCCCTGCCGCATGTGGTCACCTAATCTTTCGTGCATAGACGCTGTGAAAGTGTGTTCCCTCTCTTCAGCCCCCTCTCTCCTCTCAGCAAACCATTTCTCAATAACCTTTCGAGCAGCCTCCAAGAAGGAACAAACGGGTAACTTTCTTGCCCACACGAGACAAGCATTCAATGACTCAGCAGCATTGGAGGTCATGATGTTGAATCTTCGAAAGGGGCATTTAACACGGGACCACCTGATAGGGTTAGCTTTCCTCAAACTTTCAATCGTGTCTTCATTTCCACTATCCTTGATCAAAGTCATGTACCTTTGGATAAATGAACTAGTAATGAGACACGTAATATAAATATGAGATTTTGTATTCAAAAGAAAGTAATTTGAAATGGAATTTGGACATACCTATCAAATTCAACTTCCTCATAACAGTATGCAGCATTGTAGAACAGCCCGACAAAATGTGATCCATACTTGGCTAGATTCTGCTGAAGGTGGAAACAACAAAGACCGTGGGTTGCTTCAGGATAAACATGTTGAATGGCATTACCGATGCTCACATGTTGATTGGAGACAATCACCAGGCCATCTGGGCAACCAAATGCTTCTTGGACTTGAAACAGAAACCATGTCCAAGATTCATCGTTCTCGACATTCCCTATCCCAATTCCAAGGGGAAAAACCTGATCGTTTCCATCTTTTGTTACGGCAACAAATCCGATCCCTTTGTACTGCCCCTTCAAGTGGCAACCATCCACAACTATAACAGGTCTTGAATACTGCTGAAATCTGACAATAGATGCACCCAACGCAAAAAAAACGTACTTGAATTTCCCATTCTTCTCAGTGTCTAATGCAGTATATGTACCCGGATTACGTTTTTTCGATACCTGTAAGTAAGCCGGAAGCATGCTGAATGATGTCTTTGGATCACCGTATGCATTTCTCATTGCATAGTGTTTAGCACTCAACGCATGCCTATAACTCAGATTCAATCCATGTCGTGAGTTCATTTCTTGAATAATGTCCCTAGGAGTGAGATCAGACTTATCTTTTCGGAGCCTCTGGACAAAATAATCTCCAATCAAAGAGGTCGGAAGTCTGCGGGGTGCACTAGTGTTCAACTCACGTGAACAAGTATGAGGCAAGAAAACTTTGGAGATTTTCCAAATACCATATTTTTCCGAAGCAGCTAAAACGAAGGGGCAATCTTTTTGAATGCATTTCACGCACCATCGGTGTTTGTCCGAGTGGTCCACATGAAATTCGAGTTGATTCTCCAAATGATAAATCCCAACTGCATTCTTCAATTCAACCTTACTACCAAACGTCGAACCCTTTTGCAGACCCTGTGGAGCTTGCTCAATCTCTAAAGAAGCAGGATGTTCAAATGAAGGTAACTCTGGAATATACCACTCGGCTCTCATTATGTCAGAGCAAAATTGCTCATATACTTCTCGTTGCTCCTCATCCAACCCTGCCTCAACATCTTCATCCAGTACAAAGTCATATTCTTCATTGTTTGGATCTATCAAAAAGAAATATATCTGTCAATTTGTTAATCAAGATACATATATAAATTTTATATATGTACTCACAAAACATGATTACCTGTTCGATGATCAACGTCTTCTTGTTCTGGTCCATCTTCGTGGGTCGATTCTTCTATTTCATTAGTTGGGTCCAAGTTCAGGTCCACAACGTTAACACCTGTGTAGTCAACACGTCCAGATGGGGATGGCCAAGGTTCACTCCTATCATTTGAAGACGTTCCAACACATGTGTTGTCTAAACCCCATGTTGAAAACAATTCCCGGTCATCATGTACATTTAACGGAACATTGATGAATTGAAATTTTCAACGTCCTCACTGCTCACATTAAAAGTTTGGCCACCTCGATTATACTCCTCATCTACTGAACTTTGTTGTTCACGATAAGAGAATCCATCTGACACTCCAACGTCCATCCTTTTCAATGACACGAAAACAACTAAAAGTCCATCATATTCTGCAAAACAGTTCTGCAAATCTAAATCATTCTTGATTTTTTTCCTCTTCAACCTTCCATTCGTTTCCACTAGAGCATGAATCAAATAACCCCAGCAATTCATGTCTGCATATATGACCTGATGAATTGAGCTCAATAAATCTTGATATGTAAACTTTCAAGATGAATGAGTGTTTGACTGCCATTTAGATACTGTAAACCTTCCCAATATCCTCCAAACCATAAAGCCACTGTGAAAGTCATTTTTTCTGCTTCAAAACAATTTAATAATTAAAAAACAAAAAAATTGAATAATTATCACATTAAATAACAAAAACAGAAAAAAACAGGCCTTTTTCAAAAAATATAGGGTTGCACGAGAGCTTGGAAACATTCGGGAAACCCTAAAAAATTAGGGTTTCACGAAAACTTTAGGAAGTTTTCGTGAAACCCTAATTTTTTAGGGTTTCCCGAATGTTTCATTGTTTCGTGCAACCCTAAAAATATAGGGTTTCACGAAACCTTTTGAAGGTTTCGTGAAGTACTATATTTTTGGGTTTTCTGAATGCTGTCAAGCTCTCGTGCAACGTACAAACCTTTCGGTAAACCCTATATTTTTTAGGGTGTCACGAAAGCTTATGTGAAATTCTAAATTTTCTAAACCAAAATATATTTCTAACATACAAACAATACAAACAATATATTTCTAACATACAAAAAATATATTTTCTAACATACAATCATGAACATAAACAAAAAACATGAACTCAAGGAAATAAAATACTAACTATAACATAAACAAAAGAAAAACATGAACTCAGTAAAATAAAAGATATTTTTAATAATTCAAACCATAAACCCTAAAATAAAAGACTTACTTGATTATCCTTGAAGATTTCTGAAAAAATTTCTACCGGATGTAAATTTTGCGTGAAATGAATGTTGAATGTGAAATGTGAATTTAAAGCAGTAAAAATAGAGTAGGTGGTGACATTTATGGAGTTAGATGAGTAGTAGATCAAAATTTAATGAATGTTGAAAAATAAAAACCAAAATAAAATGTGAAATCAAAAGCAAAATTTAATGTGAAATAAAATCCTGTAAAATGTAAATAAATAAAACGGAAGAAAAGTAAAAAATAAAAACTTATCAATCATTGATTATAGAAAAGTAAAATAAAAACTTATCAATCATTGAATTTCAGTAAAATGTCAGTAAAATTGAAAAGTGGGTATTTGGATACATTTTATTATATAATTGGGTATATGAAAACATTTTACTATATTGATAGGTAAAATAATCACATTTTATATGAAAATGGGTATTTGGGCTCATTTCCTCTTTATTTAGATTCTTAGATTTAAATATTCAAAAAGATTATAGCATTACAAAATATGAATGAAATTAATAAAACTATTCATATTTTTATAATACTAATAATAGTAAAATTAATGTAATAGTAATATATATTACATTTAAATAATAAAAATGGATTTTATCGTTCCATGGAATCTTCAAATTTTGAAGTTGAATCTTTTGAATTTCTCTTATTGTAAGGTAAGAAATGCAACAACAATTCTACCAGCGATTACCAGGTAAATAGTGAAATCAACTTTGGATAAAATTTGGCCTTTTATTAATGCATTTTTTGACTTATATTTCGACATGAATTGCATTTTTGAGTTTTTCAGCAAATTTTGACTGAAAAACATGTCAAAAATTGAGTTCAAGGTAGCAATTGGAAAATTTAAAGGACAATGACCATTAATCAGAATTTTTTTCGAATTTAGGTACATGCCGACTAATAATTTTTTTTTGATTGTTTCGCTATCAAATCGATATCCACACCATTCTTAATTATGGAGGACTAAAACTGAAAAGATGGACACAACGAGAATTCGATGAGGTACACTTGACTAGGGATGGAAATGGGGCAGGTCGGGGCGGGTAGTTAACTATCCAGGCCCGCCCCGTCCCGCCCTGCGACCCGCAACGAGTCAGAAATTTTCGTCATGTGCCCTGCCCCACCCCGTTTTTATAAAAAAATTAAAAATAAATAAATAACAATTTGCAATTTTAACATAAATAATTTGAAAAACACATAATTAAATCATTAACTAAATAATTTGATAATTATTTGATTGAATTATTTGAACTGGGGATTTAATTTTACTATTTTACACATTCAACAACAAATTAAAAACATTATTTTACATGTAATATTATTACTTTAGTCTTTTACTTAATTAATTAAAATATGATCCTCAATTACATTTATATATATATATATATCTATATATATATATAGAAGAACTTCAATAAAAATAGCAATAACTAATTTTCCCTCCCAAATTAACATACTATAACTGGAAAGAAAATAGTTACAAGAAATTAAATAAATCAAAAATAAAAAAATTTATACTTTTAAGGGTTGTGAGGTCCACTAGGTTAGACTATGTCTATAGGTAGGTAGGTTATGAAGTATATTTTATCTTTTTTCTCTATTTCATATAAATTATATATAATCTTTAAATTAATTATTTTTTATTTTAAATTTTGTTTTAGTTTATGAAAAATATAAAATTTATCTTTACATTTTGGTGCAAAATTGTATTAACAAGATTACAAATACAAAGATAAATGACTAAATTACATTATAGATTAGGAAATTAAAAAAATAATTTTTAAAATAAAAAGTCTTAGATTTTTTGAGAAATTAATAACAATGAAAAACATTTTGGTATAATTGTTTAATATATTTGTCAATACGAGTGGGTTGAATACTGAACTAGCTATGTTATTTAAATACATATTAAGATCTTTTAGTTATTTGATGAGATTTATATATTTTCTTTAAATATATCAATAATTGTGAATGCAAAATAATTATTTACTAACACATTTGTTAATAAGTATGTATCAAAAAATACAATAATATATTAATCAAGATGCTTATATCTATATTAATCTGTAACATGCACAACATATCTTTATGAAGTAACATATTTTTTAGATATAAATTATCTTTTACAATAAATGTTTCTCAATACTAAATTTGATTCAATTTATTTTAATTTACAATATTAATGGGTACGTGTATAAAATTGGTGTTTATTTAACAATCTCATATTTCAAATATAGATTCAAAATTCATTGTTAAACATATATATATATATATTATTGTTTGCATTTTAAAATTATAAGATTATCTAAGATGTAATAAATTAAAGATAAAGAATTAAATTCTTATTAATATATAATTTAAGTCAAAATAATATTATTACATTATTGTATTAGAAATTTTAAAACTAATCAATCATATATTACAAATCTGCATCGCACTGGTATTCTATTAGTTATACTAAAAGCAAACAAGTTGGAGAAAATTTCTAACTTGCCACTTTCCCTCCTAAAAATGTCACATCAATTTGATGATGTGTAAAATAATTTATTTTTCTTTTAATTTTCAAGATTTCATTAATTTTCTAAATTAATTTAATAATTTTAAATTACATGACTTTCTTGATAAGCTATCAAATATTATGATAAAAAATAAAAGAAAAATATACATAATTTTTTTATTAATAATACATTATAATGAAAGAGAGAGAAATTTTTTATTTTTTATGTATTTATATTACGGATACTATTAAATTTTTGTTTAAATAATTATTAATTATAAAGGATCACTTAAGTTAAATGTTTATAAAGTAAATAAAATCTATATAATATAATTTATTGTAGAAAATTTGTTTTTTTCATATTAACATACTCACGTGTCTTCTTTTTAAAACGTCTTTTTTATTTTAATATATATTTTGTGATAAAATATTTAATATAATTTATAATTAAACATAAATGTATAAGATAATATAAATATGTAAAAGTTTTATGAAGTTAGAAGTTAATACGAAAGTATTTTATGTTAGAAGTATATACTATGTAATGTGTAATATAAGAAGAAAGTATAAGCATTCGATGTTTTTTAATATTACAGTATACATAAAAGAATATGAAAAATGTAATTATGTAAATTCATTTCTATACTATATCTAAAATGACAATAGTTGGTGATTATTACCAATTGTCATTCAATTAAAAAACTAATAGCCAATAGGAAAAAAAGGGAAAAAGCAAACTAAAAAAAAAAAAAAACTTTTGAGTATTTTATTGGACAAGCTCCTAAAAAATTTATTGGCCACAATTTGAGTAAATTTTTTTTTTTGAATTTCATTTTGATTTTCTAAATTAATTTAATAATTTTGAATCAAGCTTGCATATCAAACCATTAGAATTAAACTTCATCTACAAGTCATTGTCCTACCTCTATATAAGCAATGCATGAATGAAGATGAAAATCTCACTAAATGAGGATGAACTAGCTTATTGAAATGAAGGTTTAAAATATCAAAACAAAAATAATGGAGCTTGAAATATCAAAAGAAGAAGAAAATTAGTGATGGAAATAAGATGAAAAATTGAGGTGAAATTCATTTTCGCATTTAAGCAATGTATTTATATATACTTACTCACTTAATGAGAATGAACTAGATGAAATGAAGGTTAGAAATATCAAAAGAAAAAAAAATGTTGGTGATAAAAAAAAAAAAAAGATGAAAGTTATTGTATACAAACAATGTATATATAATAACTCTTATTTAATTAGAATGAACTAGCATCAAATGAAGGTTAAAATTATCAAAAAAAAAAAAAAAGAAAATTAGTGATGAAAATAAGAAGAAAAATCAATATGAAAACCATCATACTATATAAGAAATTCATATATATTCACTCCCACTTAATGAGAATGAGCTAGCATAAAATGGAGGTTAGAAATATTAAAGAAAAAAAAATTGAGACGGAAGCTTTTTCAGATATAACGAGATATTATCAATACTAATTTGATTGTCATCTTAATTATTCAAATCCATTGATAAGTAATTGCATTACAGAAAATGAAAAAACCATTTAGCATTATAACATTATAGATTACAAAAAACATTAAAAAAGGTTTAACATTTTAGATACAATATAAATTACACTATATCATCAACAATAAAAATTAGGCGTAATTGCAAAAAAAAATCACCACTTTTTTAAAAGAGTCCGCACCCCAAAATACCACATTACATATAATGAAAATAAATTTTACACTATAATATAAGATAATATGGATAATGCCATGAATTATAACTTATTGATACAAAATACCACATTTTACTGATTTTACTGCAACAAATTTGCAGACTGATTTTTATGACTTTTTTGCAGAGGAATCCGAATTTTTGCAGAGTTTGACTACTTTATTTACTGACTTTTTTGTCCGAATTTATTGCAATAATGAATGTAAAACTACCACCCACCCCCATTAATTTCACCCCAATTTCACCCCACTTCACCTCCCTCAACCTTTCATTCAAACATCCATACATATGTTCAAAATTTTTTTACCTCCATAGCCATAAAATTCACGATTTGTTAGTGGAATTTTTTTACAAATTACAGTGATTTTAGAAGATTTGTTCGGACGAGATTGTTCGGAGTGGAAGATTTGTTCGGACAAGATTGTTCGGAGGAAGAAAGAAAGTTCGAGAATCAAATTTCAATCCAACAATGGAAGATCAAGTTAGTTAATTTCTACTTGTTTTTTTAGATTGAAGCATGTATTAGTGTTTTTGTTTTATAGATTAAACATGTATTAGTGTTTTTGTTTTTTTAGATTAAGCATGTATTAGTGTTCTTGGTTTTTTAGATTGAAGCATGTATTAATGTATTAGTGCTTGTTTTTTTAGATTAAAGCATGTATTAGTGTGTTTGTTTATTTAGATTAAGCATAGCATGTATTATCGTTTTTACTTTCGGATGTTTATTTTTGATTTAAGCATGTTGAAATGTAGTTAAAATGATATGGGTTGAGGGGAAGATAAAATTTTCGAGTTATTCGAAAATTAGTGATTGTTAGAATAAGCTTATTTTCATAATTAAGATAAATTTCGAATAATATATCTTATAAATTTCGAATAACCCTAAAAATTAGGGTTATTCGAAATATATCTTAATAGTTAATATAAATTTCGAATAACCCTAAAAATATAGGGTTATCCGAAATATATCTTCATAAGTAAGATAAATTTCGAATAACCCTCATTTTTAGGGTTATTCGAAATTTATCTTCGAATAATGAAGATAAATTTCGAATAACCCTAAAAATATAGGGTTATTCGAAATTTATCTTCATTATGAAGATAATTTTCGAATAACCCTAAAAATTAGGGTTATTCGAAAATTATGAAGATAAATTTCGAATAACCCTAAATTTGTAGGGTTATTCGAAAATTATCTTAATAATTAATCTTCATTTCGAAGATTATCTTTATAGAATGAAGATAATTTTCGAATAACCCTAAAAATTTAGGGTTATTCGAAAATTATCTGCTTATTAATTTCGAATAACCCTGAAAATTTAGGGTTATTCGAAAATTATCTTTAGAATGAAGATAATTTTCGAAAAACCCAAAAAATTTAATTCAAAATTATATTTAAATATGCTTGTAATTATAATTCATAATTTATTAAATAATTATTTGTGCCATTTATTTTTATTTAATAATTCGTATTTTTATATGTGTAGTTGGACTGGGCACGAGCGGGTTATCAGCATCGCATGGCATATATTTGCGGATATGTCCGTCTTAGTCTACTTGCTGAGATCAAGACACAATTGCGACGGATAGGCATTGACTGTGTCCGTCAGTTCTGGAGATGCTCGTTCGGCCATTTTTTGCAATGGAAGACGGACACAGAGTCTTGCAAAGCCTTTTTGCACGTCCTCATCTCTCGTCAGGTGTGTGGGACACGAATCCCTCTGGACGAGAGATGGTTTGCGATAGGGGAGGACCACACCATTTGTCGGTTCGGGAGGCAGGGGTTTGCATTGATTACCGGTTTGAAGTTTGGTGATTCGCCTTTTGACCTATCAGGGGATCACACTCCCACCCACGGTGCAGTATACTACAGAGTTCACGCAGACTCAAACAACCGTCGTGTGTTCGTTTCAGAGCTCCTAGATCGATTCTTATCTGGAGAGTTTCAAGACAGCCCACAGGATACAATCAAGATCGCGAAGATCTTGATTGTGTACTGTATTCTATTGGGATTAGAGCCTGGACAGACACGTGTCGACTTATGGGTCTGGGACTTAGTCGAGCAGGAGGAGCTTTGGGAGAGCTTTCCATGGGGGAAGATAAGCTTCCTCAACTTGCTACGATACTTTGATAGAATACCGAAGGAAGTGCCGCCCGGGTCCAATGTCCCTTCTTACCACTTCTACGGGTTCTCAGTAGTCCTGCTGGTATGTGTATTCAGTTATTACTTCTGTTGATTTATTATTAATGTTGTTGACTCATGAAATTATGTATTTTCCTCCCCAGCTATGGGCTTTTGAAGCGATCCCCATATCGTCGTCATTTGCCGGGCGTAGATTGAACAGCCCAATACAGATACCTCGCTGTATGAAGTGGTCTCTTGTGAGGTCTGAGGTCGATGTTATGCATGTTCTTAGCGGCCAGGTATTTTACTTTTAATTTTAATATTTTCCGTCAATATAGATCAGGGGTATGTGATTTGTTTGTGAAATAAACTCAATAGGGTATTCAGTGTATTCAACGGCTGGAACCCGAAGATGAAGAGACCTTGCAGCCGTACTGGAGGGATATCGAGGATGACGTTTTCACGGGGGTCCAGTATGTCGGGACGCGACGTGGCCGTCCACCTGCGACCAATGTCGCTGCACCTACGATAGCTCATGAAACAGTTGGTACATCGAGTCGACAGGCTGTACGAACATCTCGTCGATCGAGGGCCGGTGGTCGGGCATGACCGGTGATTCGGGACGAGCCAGTTGATCAGGAGGAAGGTGATCGTGCCCAACCGTTTGCTCACGGCCACCATACTGGAGATTTTGAGGCCCTATTCACGCGGTTGACGACGTGGATGGGTGGTAGAATGGACGAAATGACTGACAGGTTCGATCGTCGATGCGACTCATTGGGTGGTAGATTGGACGAGATGATTGACAGGTTCGATCGTCGGTGCGACACATTGCGGGATGAGATTGTGTAGCACGTCACCGAGAGGGTTGATAGGAAATCACAACGCTTGGAGGGGTTGATGCCCGGTATGCTCAGAGACGAGATGAGGGCATACTACAGCTCTGTTTTCACAGCTGCTAGTCAAGCAAGGTCATACGGGCGTACACCCGCTCCGAGTGAGCCCACGACCAGCGCGGGTAGACCTGAGGCCATACCTATTCATTTCAGTGTCGATGGAGATACACGACCCCCCAGTGTGCCCGGTCAGCCCATTGGCGTCCCCACGGTCGGTCCTGTTGGGGACGTAGTGCGACGGAGACAGCCATCTGCATTCGTCCGCAGTCCTTTCTTGGCGGAGGAGACGCATAGCTTAAAGGGGAGCAAATGGACCGACCTGATGGAGTACTGCAAAGCAGAGGATGACTCGGTTTTGGGGTTAGCATACCGAACTTTAGTTCTCAACATTATTTACAGTGGCTTTCAGGTTTTTATTTATTTTGGTTGTTTTGGTAGATGAAATGTCGGTGTGGGATTTCCTGTCAAGCCCGGCTTCTTCCGGAACTTCATTGATCCAGAACAGGATCTCAATTTTGAGGTAAATACTTATTCTTAAAAGTAGGATCTCAATATTTTGAGGTAATACTTATTCTTAAAAGTTGTCATATTGGGTTGTATGTATCATTTGTTCTTACTTACCCTATCATCTATCTATTATAGGCCATAGATGCTTATCTTGGTATACTTCAGAGCAACCCATATAAAGCAGGGGTACATATCAGATTTAGTGTCATCGGCCGTTTTCAGATTGTGGATACTCATTTTTTCGTAAGTTCCAATTTACATGTAAAGAAATTTGTATCAATTATTGAGTGTTTATCTTTAATCAAGTATTGCATAATATGTGCAGGAAACATTTAAAGAAGTATGGCACAAAAAGCATACGGGCGAGGACGAATGGACCATGTGGCGTGCGCCTCTGAAGGAGGATTTTACAGCGGAGGATCTGGATCGTCTTGTCCCGTATGTGCATGGGATTAAGCCGAAGTGGAACAATATGAAGCCATGGTGGGACGACCTATATATCGTAAGTGTGTAATACGTTTGATTTATTATCTGTCCACTTAGGGTTAAATAATGTTATTAACACGGTTCGTCTCTTTATTATAATTGTGGGTGATTTGCAACTTAGACGGCCATTGGGTTGCATGTGAGATAAATCTATATGAGCTGAGAGTTGTGATGATTGACAGTTTCAGCCATAAGCACACTCAAGAATTGAGGGAAGTCCGCAGAAGACAGACCTTGCCACTACGTCGTATGTTACCTCGGCTGTTGGAGTATTCTGGATACTATGATCAGTGCGCATCAAGAACATTCAAGCCGAGACGAGTTGTAGATGAGTTTCCGCTCGACTACTTTGATGACACCTTGTGCTACAAGCAAGAGGACAATAATAATTGTGGGTCCTATGCTATACTTGCAGTTGAGGGTGGCCTGACCGGCGAGTGGCCACGGAGGTCCTACGTCAAGTACAAAGGGGTCGTCGGCTGTAGGAAGTGGCAGGCACTTACAGTGTATAAGAATTCAACAGACCCAGACACTATATTTGAGGACCATTTGGTTTGATTATCTGTACTTTGTACACTTTGTATCGATACTAAGTAATTTTTATGGCACCAGTGATTTCTAGTTTAAAAAAATTCATATAAACAAAATATTCCACAAAATGTTAGTTATTTACAAAAAAGAGCTTAATGTTCCTAACTCAAATACATAGGGCACCGTCTTTTTGTATGTGCTTCTGATCCACAAATAGAACACTTTTTCTTTTTTCTTGTACTTGATCGCTCGTTCTGGACAGACTGGAGATTTTCCTCACCGGGATCGTCATTATGGTACTGACTGGATGGGCCAAGGTATTGAGTGCATCTAGTGACGTTATGTCCAGGTTGACCACAACGACTACATGATGTAGTGCCAGTTCGACGTATTCCAGAAGGTTCACCACCAGAAGGTATTCGCTTGCCTCTCGGTCGACCGGCCTATCTTGGTTGATCTGGGGCCACACAAACACATCTAAGAGTCTCATCAGTAACAACCCAATCTGTCGGGTTAGGCACAGGTAGCACTTCACCAGCCCACATTCCCCTCAACGACTGGGTTGTGTAATAAGGGGCAACGTATGAGGCAACCGACTCCTTAGCAAAACTATTCCAAAACAAGCCAAATAGATCAGACACATTGCTATAAATTACAAAACATGGATGATGCATATAAGAAACACAGTAATTTTTCTCCATATAATATAGCTAACCTAATGGCTGCACATGCGTGGGCACATGGAATCAACTCCATCTGAAAAAACATACAGCTGCACACATTATCACTGAGGTCTACCAAAAATATTTTCCGACCTTCTGTAACCTTGAATTTGCCTCGTCCCATCCGTTGGACCTCCATCATTCGTCCCTGCTGCATGAGGTCGGATAATCTGTCGTGCGCGGACTTTGTAAAAGTTTGTTCTCTTTCATCAGCCCCTTGCCTTCGCTCAGCAAACCATTTCTCAATGACCCGCCGAGCAGCCTCTAAGAAGGAACAAACGGGCAACTTTCTTGCCCAGACAAGACGAGCATTCCACACCTCAGCAGCATTCGAAGTCATGAAGTTGAATCTTCGAACCGGGCATTTCACACGGGACCACCTGATAGGATTAGCTTTTTCCAAGCTGTCGATTGCGTCCCTAATTCCACTTTCGTGGATGTAAGACATGTACCTAGATGGAAAATATGAATAAGACACTTAACATAGATTAGTTATGTGCTTTATACGGAGCAAGTTTTGGACATACCTATCAAATTCACCCTGTTCGTAACAGTATGCAGCATGGTGGAACAGCCCAATCAAATGTGATCCATACTTGGCCAGATTTTGTTGAAGATGGTAACAACAAAGACCATGAGTTGCTTCGGGATATACATTGGTGATGGCATTACTGATGCTAACGTGTTGATCAGACACGATGACAAGGCCATTAGGGCAACCATACGCTGCTCGGACATTGTGTAAAAACCACGTCCAAGATTCATCGTTCTCAACATTACCAATCCCAATTGCAAGTGGAAAAATTTGATCGTTTCCATCTTTGATCACAGCGACAAGTCCAATACCTTTGTACTGCCCCTTCAAATGACATCCATCAACGACTATGACAGGCCGGGAATATTGCTTAAATCCGATAATACATGCACCTAGAGCAAAGAAAGCATACTTGAATTTCCCATTCGTATGTGTGTCTAATGCAGTATATGTGCCAGGATTTCGTTCCTTCAAGACCTATAAGTAAGCTGGAAGCATGCTAAATGACGTCTTCGGTTCACCATACGCACTTCTCATTGCATGACGTTTTGCTGTCAATGCATGGTGATAACTCAGACGAAGACCATGTCGTTCATTCATCTCCATTATGATGTCCCTAGGAGAGAGATCGGAGTTATCTTTTCGAAGCCTCTGGACGAAATAATCTCCAATCAAAGTGGATGGAAGTCTGTGGGGAGTACTAGTATTCAACTCATATGAACAAGTGTGAAGCAAAACAACTTTGGCAATTTTCCAAATGCCATATTTTTCAGATGCTGTGATTACGAAGGGACAATTTTTTTCCTTGCATTTCACGCACCATCGGTGTTTATCCGAGTAGTCCACATAGTATTCAACTCGATTCTCCAAATGATAGTACCCAACTGCGTTTTTTAGGTCGACCTTATTGCCAAACGTCGATCCTTTCCGCAGAACCTCTGGAGCCCGCTCAATCTCTAAAGAAGCAGGCTGCTCGAATGAAGGTACATCAGGAATAAACCACTCAACTCTCATTATGTCAGAGCAGAATTGCTCATATGCCTCTCATTGATCCTCGTCCAACATTGCCTCAACATCTTCCTCAAGTACAAAGTCATCTTCAAAATGACTCGGATCTAGAAAAAAAGGGATATTGTCAACTTTTGATAATCAAGATACATATAAACAATTGCTTAGATAAGTCCAATAATATAAATAATACCTATTGGATCATCATGGTTTTCTTGTTCCCACCTATCTTCGTGTACCGGTTCTTCAATTTCATCAGTTGGGGCAAGATTCAGGTCAAAATAGTTAAAATTTCCGTATTCAACATGTTCAGTTTGGGAAGGCCAGGTTCCCCAGGGTTGGTTTGAACATGCTCCTTCTATACTATCGTCTACGCCCCATCTTGAATTAAAATTTTCATCATTCTGTAGTCCCAACGGAAGAGTTGACCAATTCAAATTTTCCACGTCATCCAGATTGCTAGTTTGACCACCTGGATTATAATCCTCAACTGGACTTTGTTCTATATGATAAGAGGTTCCACTTGATATTCCAACATTTATCCTTTTCAAAGAAACGAAAACAACCAAAAGTCCATGACACTCTGAAAAACAGTATTGCAGATCAAAATCATTTTTAATTTTTGTCCTCTGCAATCTTCCGTTCATTTCCACTTCAGAATGGATCAAATACATCCAAATAGTCATGTCGGCAGTCACGATCTCATGTATTGAGCTCAATAAATCTTGATAATTAAATCTTTCAAGATTAATTACCGATTGTGTACCGTCTACATACTGTAACCCTTCCCAATAACCACCGTAGCATACCGCTATGGAGAAAGTCATCCTGATAAAAAAATATTAATAAAAAATTCATCCAAAGAATAATATATAAATGAATAACTTAAAATTCAAAAACAAATTGAAAATATAAATAAATAATGGTATTGTTCGAATAATCCTAAAAAATTACAAATAATTTTCGAAAACCCCAAAAAATATGGTTATTACGAAGAACCCTTTTTTTTCAGGGTGATTCGAAATTTTTCTGTAATTTTTGAATAATCCTTAAAATTAGGGTTATTCGATTATTGGAAAATTCTCAAATTACAACCCATAAAATTTAGGGTTATTCGAATAATCAATTTTTATAGGGTTATTCGAAGATTTCAAAATAATTTTCGAATAACCCTATTTTTTAGGGGTTATTCGAAAATTATTTTGTAATCTTCGAATAACCCTATAAAAATTGGGTTATTTGAATGTTCGATAATTATTTCTAATATTACTTGTTATTCGAAAATTATTTCTAATATTTGAATAATTAATTCTTAATTATTCATTATTACAAAATTACTTGTTGGAAAATTACTTTAATCACTCATTATTTGAAAATTATTTCTAATATTCCAACAAGTAAATTACTCATTATTACAAATAATTTTGAAAACCCCAAAAAATATGGTTATTACGAATAACCCTTTTTTTTCAGGGTTATTCGAAATTTTTCTGTAATTTTCGAATAACCCTTAAAATTAGGGTTATTCGATTATTCGAAAATTACAACCCAAAAAATTTAGGGTTATTCGAATAACCCGATTTTTATAGGGTTATTCGAAGATTACAAAATAATTTTCGATTAACCCCTAAAAAATAGGGTTATTCGAACAACCCTATTTTTTAGGGGTTATTCAAAAATTATTTTGTAATCTTCGAATAACCCTATAAAAATTGGGTTATGATAATTATTTCTAATATTACTTGTTATTCGAAAATTATTTCTAATATTCGAATAATTTATTACAAAATTACTTTAATCACTCATTATTCGAAAATTATTTCTAATATTACAACAAGTAAATTACTCATTATTCGAAAATTACTTGTTAATTACTCATTATTCGTATTTTTTTTTCTAATATTCAAATAACCAATAATTTATTCCCTATTTCTTCTAACTTAAACAATATTTATTCATTTCTTCTAACTTATTTGAACTTAAACAATAATATATCTAACTTAAACAATATTATATCGAATAATAATATATATGTTAAGATATTCCAAAATACTTTTTAACACGTCGAAAATATGTTAACAATCCTATTTAATATACAACTAAATATAAATTACTAATTTATGAAATATTAAGATTGAAATTTAAGAGTATACTATTACTTACTTGAGAGTTGGAAGGGAGATGTTGAGAGTTGGAAGGGAGATGATGTACCAAACTACTTCCACAAATTCAATTGTAAGCTTAGAGTGAAGTTGAGTGAAGTTTGTTGAATGAATTCTCTTATAAAATTCACATCTTTAAATAGATGCAAATTTTATGTACGACCCGTGAATGTTGATTGAATGTTGATTAGTACTCTGAATCTAAATCTCATTTCATTCTGAAAAAGTAAAATAAATACTATTTTTGATTCTGTAAAAGTAAATTAAACACTATTTCATTCTGAAAAAGTAAAAATAAATACTATTTCATTGTGAAAAAGTTAATAAACGTTAAAATAAACACTATTTTAATTCTGAAAAGTAAAATACACTGTTTAATAGTCAAATAAACAGTTTTGTAATATCATTTTCACTGTAAAAAGTAAATTTAAAGTCACCAGAGAAATAAATTGCAATTTTGAATAAAATTGTACCAACAATAATAATAGGACAAAAATAAACAATGGGAAAAAAAGAAAAATATAAATCTAAAATAAATAAATTAAAAAAAAAGAAAAAAATTTCGAATAACCAAAAAATATAGGGTTATTTGAAAATTACTTTTATTGTTCGAATAACCCTAACTTTTAAGGTTATTCGAAAATATAAAATAAGTTATTCGAAATTAAAAGTAATTTTCGAATAACCAACAAAATCCAGGGTTATTCGAAAATTACTTTTAATTTTCGAATAACCCTGGATTTTGTTGGTTATTCGAAAATCGTAAGAAAATCCTAATATATACATCAAATCATTCCAATCATGACAAATTTCAATCATTGCCCAATAATCAAAAGTTGTAATCATTAGGAAAAAAAAAGTGGTAGTTTGCTATATTAAGTTATGTTGGATGGCATTTTTTTATATAAAGTTATATTGAATGGTAAAATTTTAATTTTTTATATAAAAGATGGCATTTTGATGCATTTTCTCTTTTTAAAAATTGCAAATTTATCTCCACTTTTCAATAATTGCAAAACAAATCACAACTTTTGTTCACCGTTGCAATTTTGACCACTTTCATATTTTCCGACAACCGGAGTCCACATGTCCGGCTAACATGTCACATCGCATGCCACATGGGATGCCACATCATCTCCAACCAAAAAAGACTTAAAAATCAAATTGCAAAATAAAATCACCACCTTTCTAAAGTTGCAATTTAATCTCAACCTTTTAGAAATTAGCAAAAAAACCACATACTTCATTTTGCAATTTGAATTTATTCTTTGATGTTTTAATTATCATAGAAACATCACATAAACTAACGTCGTCTCTACTATATTAATTTAAATATTTTTTTAATTTGAAGATAATTAAATCACAACTCACGATTACAACCTTTTATTAGAAAAATTGCATCCTTGTTCTTTTATCATTTGTTAGTGTATATGTAGTAATTGATGAATTTGGTTCTCTTATCAAATGATAACAAGAATTTTTTTCTCAATACAAATATAATACTATTAGTTTAATATTTTTTAAAAGTGTAATACTCGTATACACAACAATTAAAAGAACAAGGATACAATTTTTCTAATAAAATGTTGTAATTATGAGTTGTAATTTAATTATCTTCAAATTAAAAAAATATTTAAATTAATATAGTAGAGACGACATTATAGTTTATGTGATGTTTCTATGATAATTAAAGTATCAAAGAATAAATTCAAATTGAAAATGAAGTATGTGGTTTTTTTTGCTAATATTTAAAAGGTTGAGATTAAATTGCAACTTTAGGAAAGGTGATGATTTTATTTTGCAATTTGATTTTTAAATCTTTTTTGGTTGGAGATGATGTGGCATCCCATGTGGCATGTGACATGGCATGTGACGTGGTATGTTACCCGAACACGTGGACTCCGGTTGTCGGAAAATATAAAAGTGGTCAAAATTGCAACAGTGAACAAAGGTTGTGATTTTTTTTGCAATTATTGAAAAGTTGGGATAAATTTGCAATTTTTTTAAAAGTGGTGATTTTTTTTTTTTGCAATTACGCCTAAAAATTATTATATTATATAACGGCAAAAACTTATATACCCCTGGGGGCACGGATTCAGGTGTTATATACATGTAATTCAAGTGTTATATATATACTCTATAGGTGTTATGTTTTTTGGTGTTATAAATATACTCTATAGGTACCTGAAGAGTATATACATGATACCTGTAGAATATATATTTAACACCATATGATAATTAATTTGGGGGCACCGTGCCCCTAGGGCACACAAGTGTCACTCTTATATAACAAGGCGCGCATCACGCGGGTGCACTACTAGTGATACTAAAAGCAAGCAAGTCGGAGAAATTTCTAATTTACCACTTTCCCTCCTAAAAATGTTACATCAATTTGATGATGTGTAAAATAATTTAATTTTCTTTTAATTTTTCAAGATTTTATTTTCATTTTCGAAATTAATTTAATAATTTTAAATTACATGACTTTCTTGATAAACTATCAAATATTATAATAAAATATAAAAGAAAAATATATATAATTTTTGATTAATAATACATTATAATGAAAGAGAGAGAAATTATCTTTTTTATGTATTTATATTACGCATACTATTAAATTTTTGGTTAAATAATTATATAAAAGATCACTTAATTTAAAAGTTTATAAAGTAAATAAAATTTATATAATATAATTTATTGTAAAAATTTTGTTTTTTCATATTAACATACTCACGTGTCTTCTTTTTAAAACGTTTTTTTATTTTAATATATATTTGGTGATAAAATATTTAATAAATTTTTTGAAATTCATGTACTTAAACATAAATGTTTAAGACAATATAAATATGTAAAAGTTTTATGAAATTAGAAGTTGATACGAAAATATTTTATGTTATAAGTATATACTACGAAATGTGTAATGTAAGAAGAAAGTATAAGCATTCGATGTTTTTTAATATTAAAGTATACATAAAAGAATATGAAAAATGTAATTATGTAAATTCATTTTTATACTATATCTAAAATGACAATAGTTGGTGATTATTACCAATTGTTATTCAATTGCAAAACTATTAGCCAATAGGGAAAAAAGGGAAAAAGCAAACTAAAAAAAATAGAAAAACTTTTGAGTATTTTATTCGACAAGCTTCTAAAAATTATTGGACACTTTGAACAATTTTTTTTTAAATTTCATTTTGATTTTTTAAATTAATTTAATAATTTTAAATCAAGCTTTCATATCAAGCCATTAAAATTAGACTTCATCTACAAGCCATTGTCCTATCTCTATATAAGCAATGCATGAATGAGGATGGAAGTGTCACTAAATGAAGATGAACTAACTTATTGAAATGGAGGTTTAAAATATAAAAACAAAAGGAAAAATAATGGAGCTTGAAATATCAAAAGAAGAAGAAAATTAGTGATGGAAATAAGATGAAAAATTGAGGTGAAAATCATTTTCACATTTAAGTAATGTATGTATATATACCTACTCATTTAATGAGAATGAACAAGATGAAATGGAGGTTAGAAATATCAAAAGAAGAAAAAAAGTTGGTGATGAAAATAAGAAAAAAATTTGAGATGGAAGTTATTGTATACAAACAATGTATATATAATAACTCTTATTTAATTAGGATGAATCAGTATCAAATGAAGGTTATCATTATCAAAAGAAAAAAAAATAGTGATGGAAATAAGAAGAAAAATCAATATGAAAACCATTATACTCATATATATCCACTCTCACTTAATGAGAATGAGCTAGCATGAAATAAGGTTAGAAATATTAAAGAAAAAAAATCGAGATGAAAGTTTTTTCAGATATAACGAGATATTACTAGTACTAATTTGATTGTTATCTTGATTATTCAAATCCATTGATAAAAAAAAAAATCATTTAGCATTATAATATTATAGATTACAAAAAAACATAAAAAAAAAATTTAATATTTTAGATACAGTATAAATTACACTATATCATCAACAATCAAAATTATTTGATTATATAACAAGGCACGCATCGCGCGGGTGTACTACTAGTATATACACACATATACACTTACTTATCATAATATATACATTAATTAAGATTAATATATATATATTAATATTAGTATTAGGTTAGGCGGGACGGGGTGGGGCGCTGTGGGTACCTAGACCCACCCCGCCCCACCCCAAACATCACAGGTCAGGTCGGGTCCATTTTGCCATCTCTAAACTTGACCTAATACTTTTTTTCCCATTATTTTTTCTTAAAACGTTTTTCTTCAAGAATCGCTAAAGCAAAGTGCGACTTTAATATTAGTTTCAGTCGTCTTTGTCTTGTCGCCCAAGCTCTCATTGATTCCCTTTATACTTCGCAAATCCCTCCACTCTCTGCAAATCCTTCACATTTTCAGCAATCGGAAGAGAAATCCGATAGATCGGAAAACGCATACACAGATTTTCTTAATTAATCGAGGTAGAGTGAGTTATGGCGCGTTATGATAGAGCAATCACGGTTTTTTCGCCGGACGGTCACCTTTTCCAGGTGGAGTACGCTCTCGAAGCCGTGCGCAAGGGAAACGCCGCCGTCGGTGTTCGGGGAACTGATACTATTGTGCTCGCCGTCGAGAAAAAGTCCACTCCTAAGCTGCAGGATTCTAGGTTTATACGTCTTTTTTTTTTTTTTGAATAATTTTTGCCTAGACGCATAATCGCAGATCGGAGATGTAGGATTTTCGTCACTGGTTGTTTGTTGCGGTTTTTGGAATGATAAATGATTTTGCTTAGGGTTTAGGGTTTGGTATGAGGTTTAATTGGGTTTGGTTTGTTAAAATTGGAGTTGAATATTGTGCGCGGATTGCTTATTGTAACGATGGTTTTCGAACTGTAATGGTTCTTGTTTGAGTTCTCTGTTTACTTGTGTTCATTGCTCTCTCTAAAGCTCGGGGATCGATGTTATGTTAGGATTTTAGTGAGTGAAGAAAATGCTAGGGTAATTTTTTTGTTTTCTGCTCAAACGTGAAGTAAACATTGGGACGCCCTTATTTTGAAGATACATTGCTTGATTTGTAGTGTTTCAGCACTTCTGTTTCCTTCTGAGGTTACTGAAAGTATTTGAAATGGACATTTATTGATTCATACAAAAGAAAAAAATATGTGCTTCTACTAATTTCACTTCCACTTACGTTGAATAAATCCTTTAATACGGCTTTAAACATTTAGACCTGGATGAGGTACTAAGAATTCATTGAGGCCTAGATGTTATATTTTCATTTCGTTATGCAACAATGAGTAGGATTTGGTAAACATATGTGAGATCTTGGAATATACAATTGTACTCCATATGACTTTTTTTATTAAGTTCTCTATATGTATTGAAATAAATTTTCTTGATTTCATTAATTACTGTTAAACCTCTTAAATTGGGCCTGTTGTATCTTTCTGCATTTGTCAAATTGTGAATTCAACCCCTCTACTTTCAATTGGTTGCGGGTCTAAGCCTTCGTTGCTGAAACTTACTTTGATGTGGCATCTTTCAGATCAGTGAGGAAGATTGTCAATCTGGACAATCACATAGCATTGGCTTGTGCTGGTTTGAAGGCAGATGCTCGTGTGTTAATAAACAGGGCACGTATTGAATGCCAGAGTCATAAGCTTACGATTGAGGATCCTGTAACTGTTGAATACATAACTCGCTACATTGCTGGTCTTCAGCAGAAGTATACACAGAGTGGTGGTGTGAGGCCTTTTGGCCTTTCAACCTTAATTATTGGGTTTGATCCCCACACAGGAATTCCATCACTTTATCAGACAGATCCATCAGGAACATTTTCGGCATGGAAAGCCAATGCTACTGGGAGAAACTCAAACTCTATAAGGGAGTTTCTGGAGAAGAATTACAAGGATACATCTGGCCAAGAAACTGTGAAGTTGGCTATTCGTGCTTTACTAGAGGTATGTTATCGAATCAGATGCAACTCATTACTTACTAATTCCCATGGTCTCAACTTGGTGCTTGAATTTCTTAAAACCAAGCATTGCCCTTTAATAATAATGAATGGCTGACTTCGGCTCTCTGTCTGTGTTTTGATTACATCTTATCATATGATTATTGGTTCTTTCTATCTCTGTTTTCTTTTCAATTGGTTCTCTCAAGAGGTTTTGGAACTATCAACTTTTTTAGTTAGTTATATTATTGATGGTTTAATACTGTAATATCACATGCAATGGAACAAAAGTAGAAAAGGTAAGTTTTGTTTAACCTCCCTTCTTTAACATTGCATATTTCTATTGGTACTTGAGGTTTCTTTCTTTCTTTGTTGTTGTTGTAGCTATAGATAACACACATTAATATTTAGTTGGGGCAACTGTCAGATAAAATAGGAGCTTGTCATGAGTAGTAGTATTCACATTATGTGCAAAATGTGCATGTACGATGCTGTAGAACAAATACTTGGGCCTAACCTAAATATGAAACGCTGAGGGCCATTGAGGTTGGTGGGTATTTATCGTTCCCTTGTATATTTAAGCCTTGCTGTTCTGATGGACGCATCGGTGATCAGATAGATTGTTATCTTATTGGCTTTTGAGATATTATGGCTGTCATTCGTTAATGGGCTTGAACTACCTTATCCTTTGGGATATAAAATATATTACCTTGACAGAAAAGTCCAATTTATGCAATTACCGGACAGGGCAATCTTTAGCAAACCCTGATTCACAAAATTGTGTATTTTTGAGTCTCAGCTGGTATACAATTGATTTAGAAAATGCAAAAACTTAAACCATTATTAGAATACTGTGTGATGAAACATTTTTTTGTGATTGGTTTGTTTCTTTCATTTTATGATCCATCCATTCTGCACCTCATTCTTCTTAAGTGAGTCTTTGAGCCTGCAAGTTATATAGTTATTTAATTATTACGTTTAAGAAATAATGTACCCAATACTTGAAGGTTGTGGAGAGTGGAGGAAAGAACATCGAAGTGGCTGTAATGACTAAAGATGATGGACTGCGACAGCTCGAAGAAGCTGAGATTGATGCCATCGTTGCTGATATAGAAGCAGAGAAAGCTGCTGCCGAAGCTGCTAAGAAAGCCCCTTCTACCAAGGAAACTTAAAAAGTCTTCTCTGCTACTATATAAATGCTTTACATTGTCACCATTTTTATTTGTATCAAAGATTATGCCCTGTTGCTTAAATTGGTGCTTGTTTTCATCTCTAATTTGTGAACCAGAATGTTAGAGAATTTCACAAACTTTTATCTCTTTATTTCAACTGCCCAAATTTTAGTAAATTCTGGGGTTTATCAACCAAGTAAAATGGTGTGTGTTTGTGTGTGACAAAGTGTATGAGATAAGAACAAAACCAATGAAGATCACAAAGAGACCTCTTTATTCCTGATCTGTCAATGTAATAAGATACAAAACCAAATCGCACTTAGATTATAAGATTCATTCATGGCCATGACATTAAACCATCATCCATATGAAAAATGTTTACATTGTACTCGAACACATTATGCATTCCAGCCTCATCAAGGGTGTGAGTCCTCGTGATAATGTAGCCCAACGCCATTCGGAAAGCACCCGTGCCTCCGACAACCGGGACCTCTCTTACCTTATCCATCAACGGATTCCTTCCCAAGAAGCTAAATGTACTTCCCTCGTATTCGCCATGGGTGAACACGACGTTGAGGAGCATAGACAAGGCCGGTACATGCAGATCGGAGAGTGCTATAACACCCTGCATGCGCCCGATTTCTCCTGACTTGATTTCAGGACCGGACGTTATGAGGTTGTCTAAAACAGCCACAATGCCAAATTTCGAGGGCGAAACATCGGATAAGTTGGATTTAGCCACTGCATATACCGTTCTGTTGTCACCACCAATGATGTCCTGGAGGTAAAATCGAAGTTTCGTCACTCTTCTTCTTTCCAAATATGGGTTGTGTTGAGCTTCCACCTGCAACATGAACAATGTGTTTACAAGCAATAAACTCAAGAAAAAGATTGGATTAAGACTTTTCATCGCTGCATATAGTGCAGTGTAGCTACATTGTTTTCTTTAGATTGAAGAAGATTAATTGTAGAGAAGATGAAAGAAGCAAGTGCAGAAGCTAGTAGATTCATATAATGGTGAGATTGTCAACTACCTTAGCCAACATTAACTCTGCTCAACTAACCAAATTTAGGATGGATAAGTTTTTTTTTTTTTTTTTTCCTGAGCTAGATAATTGGGGTAGGATTCATATGAGAACGTCTCATAATATATTTTTTTAAAATAGTCAAATTCTTTTAGAAATGATAGTTAAAAGATCAGAATTAAAATACATAAAATGAAAATTAACACAATGAAAATTTGGAATAATTTGAAGATTATTACAATGATTTGGAACCTATGTATGGACTTTTGGTCCTCGTAGTGCCAAGTGGTCACACTTTTATTGATTGATAAAAACATTATAGACAAGGGTGACTCTAGTTATGTATTATTTGAATTTATTAAAGTTTATGAAAAAGGCAATAAGTTGGATGATCTCTCAAATTATAAATTGAGATGAAGTTGCATTCAATACATTTATCACTTACATTTAAATATTTCATATCATAATTCCTAATCCGTGAGATGATCTTATGATAAGTGTTTCTAAAATTTATTTTTCGATCCCGTAAATAAATTTGGGATTAAATTTAAATTTCTGACTTGTTAATTATATTATATATGATTATAAATACTTATAAAATCATTTCTAAATTAATGTTACTTTTTTGATATCTATCAACCTTGAGGACATTAATATCTTCCCATAGCTGACGTGTCAGATATCCAATATATTTATTAATTCCATTTTCCATATAATGTGGGTATGAGATCATTACATGTCAGCTACTGGTGGACATATAAAGAGTTTTCCGTCGTGGACATTGTAACATACCGTGTATCACACAAGACTTTCTAAAATTAATACTATTAAAAAACTAATATAAAAATGTAATACGTTTTGAGTAAGAAATAATAATGTCGTTACATAAAAAATGTTACTTATTGAAAATTAATTTTATATTCACATGACTTAAAAAGATATTTGTATTTTCAATTTGTAGGTAAAACATATACTTTGGTCATATTTTAAATTAAAACTAAAGCAAAATGAGGTTCATTTGTACTAACATAAATTAACATCTCATTTTCTATTAATATTTAATTTTATGTATATTAGTATTAACATATATTCATCAAAGTTTTATTATTAACATATATTAATTAGCAATCAATTTTTTTTTATGAATTTACTAAATTTCATAGGTTACTAATTGTTAATAATTATCATTAAAATTTTATAGGGTACAAATCGTTAGTCATTATTATGCATTAAAAGAATTAATTGAATTAAATTATAAATTAAAGATATATATAAATTTTAAAAAATGAGTAAAAATTTGAAATAATCATAAAGTGACATGTGTTCACTAGTGGTTATTCCTTTAGTATATATGAAACATCGATATGCATGTTTGTTAACTAATTAGTAGCTTTCTCTTTTAGAACTAACAATATGAAGGTGGCAATCAAACTATTTTTTCTGTCTCATTAAAATTGGAAATTTATCTTCTTTTGTTAAAATTGAGAATTTTAGTTTATGTCACATGTTTCTGATAAAATAAATTAGGTTTTATCCCTTAAAAAGTTAAACCTCAACAACCCCATCTCCCATTTATATTAATTCCCATTTATAACACTAACAAGTAATGAACACCACACAATAAAGAACAAAACTCATTGGATGAGAGAGAGAGAGAGAGAGAGAGAGAGAGAGAGAGAGAGAGAGAGAGAGAGAGAGAGAGAGAGAATTTACTTACTGACAAAACACACATTTATTAAGAAATTCAACTGCTTGTAGAGATATGTGGATGTGAGAGCAAAAGGATGGGTGGATGATGGTTTGCCAAGACACACCTCAATTACCACATTTATTTATATATTCATATGATAAATGAACACAAACTTGTATGATCCATATGAAAAACAATTAACTACTAAGCCTACTTCCCTCGTACATTGAGGAGCATAGACAATTAGACTACTCTCTAAAACGGCCACAAGCCGATCGAGTACGTCGGATATGTTGGATTTAGCCACCATTCATACGGTTCTTTCGTCACCACCAATCACCCTAAAATCGAAGCTTAATTTGTCACTCTTCTTGACCTTCCCAAAATTGGGTTTGTGCTTGCAACACCAAGAATGTGTTTACAAGCAATGAGCCCATGAATAAGAATAGAGTAAGCTTTTGCATTGTTGCAAATTAATAATGCAAGAAGAGCTACCATAAAAGCAAGAAGATATAATGGTGACAAAGTAATTAGGTACCATAAATTGGACTCAACTAACTAAAATAAGGATATGTATATACATATATATAATTTATATACACACAAAATGGATTAAGTACTAATTATAGAAGATTATTAATATTCAAATATTTTAAATGGGGTTTCATAAAAAAAATAAAAAAATAATCGATTTCATAAGAAAATGATTGTACAGTTTAATTTTTAACCTATAAGGATTTTTGGGATTAAATTTTAAATTTCTGTCTTGAACCTACTGTGGTTATAAATGTTTATTATTATTATATTATTATTATTGCTATTATCGTTATTATTATTATTATTATTATTATTATTATATATAATTATGGCCTCAACAATAACAATGCTAAAAAAATAGTAAAATTGCTTATTTTTCATACAAATCATTTATTAAGTGTATTTTTTTCCGTTTGGTTTTGCAAATTTGTATCTTATATTAACTTTTTATTAAGTAACTAATACTCGCACCCGCACGATGCGCGTTTTGTGATATAATATTGGTAAATATTAATTATTTCATAATATAGTGTAAGTAATTTTAGTATATAAAAGACAATATAATATTTAATAACTAAGAAAGTATAAATTTGCTTAAAATAATTCAATTCACAACAATATATTGATATTATACACATCCAATTCACTAATCTATGATTAATACTAAAAACAAAAGTATCAATATCATTATTTTCAAATCAAAATTGAAAATTCTACCTGTAATATATAAAGTTTGTAAGTTTTTTAAAAACTTCTTTATACACAACAATTATAGTCGAAACATTTTTTTATCATCTGTGTTACAAACTAATATCTTCAGTCACTTAAATTAAATATACTAAAAAAATAAAAAAATTATGAATTAAAAATCGAATTCAATTATTTAAATTAAATACATGTGTGTGTGTGAGTATGTATATATAGAAACATTACACAATAAAATTAGAAATTTTACGTAGGAACTTGATGTAAACACTGTCAATTATGTATTTTCAACCTTTTATTTCAAAATAAATTGAATTATAATTTTTTTATTAATATCGCTTAACAGATAATTATTACTTTATAAGGATCACGTAAATTAATTGATATAACAAGACATTGATCATTACGATTTAAGCTCAACACAGAATCAAAATGTAGTAGTAGTCTACGATCATGATGATGACAATATAATTAGAAACTAAGCATATAATTTAAATAATCAGGTGAGCCATATAAATTCAAAACGTGCACTGTCATATAAAAATATACGAAGACCTAAGTGTAAAATAAAAGACTAAAATTTTATTTGATTATGAGATATTTATAATTTAAAAAATATTTAAGATGACATATAATTCAGACTAAATACATATTATATATACATATATGTATATACACACATCTTTAATAGTGTTATATTTATTTATTAATTTATATTATTATGGTATAAATTATTCCCATGCAAATTAATATTTATTATTGAAATTATTGTTTGGATATCTATTGTTGATTTTTAATAAATTCTTCAATAAAAATTAATTTAATTAAGATTGATAAAATGAGAATAAATTAATACAATTATTATATTATTAGATCAAATTGATTAAATAGTAAAAATGCAAAGTAAAAAAATTTGTTGATGGGATACTTACAAATATTAATTTAAAAAATGCTTAGAATGACATATAATTTCACACTAAATACAGTATATATATACATATATGTATATATACTCATCTTTAATAGTGTTACACTTATTTATAAATTATATTTACATTAAATATGATACAATTATCCCCAAACAAATTATATTTATTATTGAAATTATTGTTTGAACATTATCTATTGTTGGTGTATAAGAAATTATTCAATAAAAAATAACTTAATTAGTATTAATAAAATAAGAATAAACTAATACAATATACATATATATATTATAAATTGAACGGATTAAATAATAAAAAATGTAAAATAAAAATATTATTTATGTGACACTTTTTTGTTGAGAAAATAATATTTTTGTAAATATCTCAAACTTTTCTACTATTATTATAATATAGAAATATATAGATAAATTTATCTATTTACCTTTTCTTTTAATTTTCTATACAATAAATATAAATTTAAATATATTAAATATTAATATTTATGTATTTGTTTATTAATACATTTAAAATAAAAGTTATTAATGATTTCTTAAAATGGAAATATTTAATAAATTAAACATTTATTGTAGCTATTTTTGACAGAATATTCTGCTTTTTATATATATATATAGATATATATGTTTTTCTAGCGTTGCTTCCGATGAAGAAAGGTGTGTATTGGGTAGACTCATTTGATATTCTTGATCATATAATCGTAATTGTATGTAAATAAATAGCTAATAGAATATTAAACTAAAGCACAGAAAATTTCAGTTGAAATATGAAAACAACAATTAAAGAACAAAAATATACAAACAAGTTGTATAAGTTTTGCAATCAAATGTAGTCATTGTGCTGTATAAATGTAAAATATATACAAATAAAAAAGGAAAAGTTATAAATGAATCATATAAAATTTATGAAATTTATTTTTAAATTAAAAAGCACATTTATAAGCTATTAAAATTTAGCAACTAAGAATGATATACTTTAATCAAAAAATTGTGAAACAAAATCTTGATTTGGACCTGGCCCAATTATAATTATGGACCAAAAGTCGGTATGATATTACTATGGTGGACACGGCCCAGCCCACATCTAGGCAATCCAAGCCCAACCTTTCCTTTTTCATCTTTTTATTTACTTGCATTTTATGGGAACAATGTTATTCCAATTCTTGAATTATTCTTTCTTCTATTTTCTTATTTTCATTCTTGGATTAAATTTAAAATATCCAATTATTTAATCTTGATTTGATTTATTAATTATGTAATTTATCCACATTGGCAACATGTTCTTGATTGTTTTTTTTTTTTTTTTTCACTCAAATTTAATTAGATGTGATACAGTAGAATAAAATTAATTGAAGATCAAACATAGTAGGGAAATAGAAACAATTTAACACATAAAACACAGCTAAATAGAATATATAATGAATTACATACTAAGCCAATGAAAGAAGAACCTACATAGGCCTCTTTATTCGACATATCTTTCAGTGCGACCAAATAAAATACGAGACATAACACCAAATCATACCCACATAATATTCATTCAGTATGACAACAAACCATCACTGATACGAATAAACAACGTAATTATACTCAAACACCCTACGTGTTCCAGTCAGATCAATGGAGTACGTCCTTGTGATAGCATAACCTCGCGCCATTCTGAAAGCTCCCGTCCCTCCAACTATCAAGACCTCTCTTACCTTAGCCGTCAACGGGTTCCTCCCCACAACACTAAGCGTACTTCCATTGTACTCGCCACGTGTGAACACAACAACGTTGAGCACCGACAATGAAATTACCTTGTAATCAGTGTAGGCTATAATGCCTTGCAATCGCGCAACTTCTCCCGACCCAATTTGAGGACCGAGTGTTAGTGGAGCGTCCTCAACAAACACAAGACCAAACATTGAGGTTTGACCATCAGATATATTGGATTTAACCACCACCCATTCTGTTCTTTCCACACCCTCATCGTCAACTTGGAGGTACAAACGAAACTTGGTCACTTTTGTTGCCTGCAAAACCAAGAATGTGTTCATGAGCAATTAGGTTAAGAATAAAATTAAAGGCAACTTTTTCATTGTTTCAAATAGTGTAGTATAGTTATAACTATTTTTTTGTTTATATTTATGAGAAGATTAATTGGAACAAAAGATGGACTAAGATCGCTTATATAATGGTGAGAAAATTAATTAGTGTGAAGAAAAATACACTTCAATGATAGACAACGGTTGAACCACAACAGTTTTCCAGAAAACCCTAAACCTAGAAACTTTGATTTTCAAAATGCGAACAGAAAATCGAAATAACACTCAAGATTTTAGGGTGGTTCGGCTCGCCACATCGGCCTACATCCACCATGAAAGGATTGAACGGATTTCACTAAGAAACGAGAGAGAATTCGAAGTTACAAGCAAAATCCCCAAAAATTAGGGTTAATTCGCACTCAAGAACCCTAATTTTTCTAATCTCACGCAAAACATAAAATTGCAAAGTAAGATTACAACAGGCTATACTCCTATATATACTAAGTAATAGCCCTCTATCAATTTAACTGAAATCGCAACCGAATTGGACGAATTTGGCTTCAAAGATTTGAATTTGCGCTGTGCCCTAGCTGTTGTAACAACTTAATTACCATGAACCAGCAGTTATGACACAGACTTCCAGCGCCCGGTTCGACCGCGTCCAGACCGGTTCTCGACCCGATTTTTCTGGTTCCGAATTCCTTGATTTATTTCCGAGCTGCCACTTCTCAATTCTTCACCTCAGCTTGTGAAATCAATCCGAATTCTTCCATAAGTTCAGCACTTATTCAAGCTTGATTTGCTGCCCAGGTTTTCACTTGGATTTGATCTCTGCAAAACTCAAATTTCGACCTTGGAAGTATTTTAGTTAGCATATCAGATGGATTCTCCTCAGTTGCTATTTTCCTAGCTTCTACTTCTCCTTTATCTATCAAATTTCTAACAAAATGCAATTTGATATCAATGTGTTTGCATCTACTATGAAACATTTGATGTTTAGCTAAATGCAATGCACTTTGATTGTCACAGTAGATGGAAATCTTCCTTGCTTTACCCTTAATTCCTTTAGAATTCCCTTGAGCCACATGGACTCCTTGACAGCCTCGGCCATGGCAACAAATTCTACTTATGTGGTAAACAAAGCCACCATTGATTGTTGCATTGCCTTCCAGCTTATTGCTGTTCCAAATAGCCTAAATACATAGCTTGTAGTTGACCTTCTTGTATCGGGATTCCCTGCAAAATCAGAATCTACAAAACCTTCCAAAGGATTAGAAAGATTAAGGTTAGTTTGCTGATAAAACATTAATCCCAGATTTGATGTTCCTTGTAAGTATCTTAGCATCCATTTGATTGCTTCCCAATGAGGTTTACCTGGATCTACCATGAATCTACTTACTCTACTCATAGCATAGGCTATATCGGGTCTACTACAAACCATTGCATACATCATGCTTCCTACTGCATTGGCATAAGGAACTTCAGCCATCATCTTCCTTTCTGCTTCAGTTTGAGGCTTCTCTTGTGCTGTCAACTTAAACTGAATTCTCAATGGAGTGGTGACTGATTTTGATTCATGCATAAAGAACCTCTTAAGAACTTTCCTTATGTAATCAGTTTGATATAAGAATATCAGCCCCTTTCCTCTATCTCTTCTAATGTCCATGCCTAACATCCTTCTAGCATCACCAAAATCCTTCATCTCAAACTGATCCTTGAGTTTATCTTGATGATCTGTATCCTTTTCATACTCTTGCTAGCTATTAGCATATCATCAACATAGATTAGAAGATAAGCCAACACTCCATTGTTTTCCTTTTGTAAGTAAACACAGCTATCATGATTGCATCTCTCCAGTCCAATGCTCATCATCACACTGTCAAATCTCTTATACCACTGCCTAGGACTTTGTTTGAGACCATATAGTGATCTCTTCAGTAAGCAAACCTTATTCTCTTCTCCAGGCTTCTTATATCATTCAGGCTGAGCCATGTATAAGGTTTCATCTAAGTTCCCATGCAAGAAGGCAGTCTTGACATCTAGCTGCTGCAACTCCATGTCTTCTTACACTACCAAGGCTAGTAAGATCCTTATTGATACATGCTTCACTACTGGAGAGAATATCTCATGGTAGTCGATTCCTTCTCTCTGAGTGAAGCCCTTAGCCACCAGCCTTGCTTTGAACCTCACTTGTTCCTTTCCAGCCACTTCAATCTTCCTTTTGAAGATCCATTTGCAGCCTATTAGCTTCTGTCCCGCTGGTCTATCAACAAGGATCCAGGTCTGATTCTTTTCAAGTGACATGATTTCCTCATTCATGGCTTGAGCCCACTTCTCACTGTCTTTAGACTTCATTGCAGCTTGGTATGAGTTTGACTCCTCATACTCCAATTCCTCAGCAACACATAGGGCATAGTTGGCTATATCAGCTTCACCATATCTTGATGGAGGATTTATTGTTCTTCTCTGTCTATCTCTTGCTAAGTGATAGGTGGTCAGATCCTCAGGCTCATCTAGCTGGTCATTTTGATTCTCAGTGGCTTGATCATCATCTGAATCAGTGGAGCTTGATCCATCTCTTTGATTTTCAGCCTGAGGCTCTCCTTACAACTCCACCTGAACTCCAGATTCTTCATTGCTCAGTTCTGAATTTGAAGTTCCTATAGTTTCAGTAGCATGTTACTTCTCTTTATACCCCATCACTCCTTCCTTAAACACCACATCTCTACTAATGAAACACCTTGGAGTCCCACTTTCTAAGCTCCACATTTTATATCCTTTTACTCCATTTGGATAGCCAATAAAGATGCACTTTATAGCTCTTGATTCCAGCTTATCTTGCTTAGTGTGAGCATAAGCTAGACATCCAAAAACCTTTAGAAAAGAGTAATTAGGAGTCTTAGAATACCATACCTCATTAGGAGACTTGAATTGGACTGAAGATGATGGACTTCGATTGATGAGAAATGCTGCTGTTGAAACTGCTTCTCCCTAAAATGATTTGGGTAATCCAGCATCTAGGAGTAAGCATCTCACCCTCTCCAAAAGCGTTCTATTCATGCGCTCAGCTACTCCATTTTGCTGTGGAGTAGCCACCACAGTCTTATGTCTTGAAATGTCTTTCTCCCTGCAATGGCTTAGGAATTCTCCTGACATAAACTTTAAGCCATTATCTGTCCTAAGATGCTTTAGCTTCTTACCAGTGAGATTCTCTTGCTGTATTAACCATTCTCTAAACTTAGAAAAGGCCTCAGACTTATGCTTAAGGACATACACCCACACCTTCCTACTGTAATCATCTATAAAGGTTATGAAATACCTTCCTCCTCCATGTGTTTCTACTCTAGATGGACCCCAAACATCAGAGTGCACATAGTCAAGTATACTTACAGTGGTGTGTTTACCTTTTAGGAAGTGAGACTTTGTGAGTTTTCCTTGGATTCATTGCTCACATTCTTGTGTTCTTCCGGGATCTGAAATGGGAATTAGCTTTTGCCTTGATAATTCAGCCAAGCCTTTATCTCCAATGTGGCCTAACCTCTTATGCCAAAGGTTAGTTAGATCTTCTTTTTCAGCAGGTGATGCCCCTCCTTCCACTATGGTTCCCTTAAGAATATAGAGGCCATTCGACTTTATTCCTTTCATCACCACCATTCCAGCTTTGGTAACTTGGATCTCCCCACCTTGAGTCTTGAACTCACAGCCTGTAGCATTAAGAACACCAAAAGATATTAGATTTCTTTTGAGTTAGGAATGTACCTCACATTGGTCAAGGTCCTGATCCTCCCATCATGCAGCTTGAGTTTGATGGTTCCAACTCCCATCACCTGACATGAATGATCATCTCCCAGTAGCACTGAGCCTCCTTGATGCAATTTTAGTTCACTAAACCAGTTCTTAATCAGGCACATGTGGAAAGAACACCCTGAGTCGAGCACCCACTCTCCTTTCATATCAGAGCTGACAACACATAGCATATTGGCGCTATCATATTGATCTTGGGCAATAGCTGCTTGATGGTTTGAATTATTTCCACCTTGCTTCTTCTTCCTCTCGGGGCAATTCCGCTTGAAGTGCCCTGGTTTATGGCAATGAAAGCACTTCCTTGCTTCATCTCCTTCAGTGTTGGATTGGGCTCCACCTTGCTCAGATCTTTGTGAGCTTTGTCTTGAATTCTCTTTCTTGAATTTCTTGCCTTTTACAATCAATCCTTCTCCAAGGCTTTGTTGCTTCCTCTCAGATTCAGACCAAAGAAATCTCGATCGAATTGCTTACCTGAACTTCCTCCAAAGTCAGTGGGATTACTCTTCCATATGCGAGAGCATCCTTGAAAGATTGGTATGATTTCGGGAGCGCATTCAACAAAAGAAGAGCCTTGTCCTCGTCCTTTTGCTTCTCTTCTATATTCTCCAAATCATCCACCAACTTATTGAATTCATCTAGTTTCTCCAGGATCTTCTTATCATCTACTATCTTGAAAGAAATCAGCCTTTGTTTCAGGAATAGGCGATTGGCTAGAGACTTTGTTTGATAAAGCGTTTCGAGCTTCTTCCAAACCTCCAATGCCGTTCGTTCTTGATATACTTCTCTCAATGCCTTCTCTCCTAGACATAGTATGATCGAGCTACGAGCCTTCCGATCAATTTTGCTCCGATCAGTAGGTGTAATAGATGATGATTCCTTCGAATCATCCACGGGTTCTTCAGAAATTGCTTCCTCCCAACCTTGCTGGATCAAGACAGCTTCCATCTTTGCCTTCCATAGTGTAAAGTCACCGATCCCCGTGAATTTCTCCACGTCGAGTTTCATTCCAGACATCTGCAGTGGTTGTGCGTCGAGTACTTCCCACAGACGGCGCCAATTGTGAAGAAAAATACACTTCAATGATAGACAACGGTTGAACCACAACAGTTTTCCAGAAAACCCTAAACCTAGAAACTTTGATCTTCAAAATGCGAACAGAAAATCGAAATAACACTCAAGATTTTAGGATGGTTCAGCTCGCCACATCGGCCTACATCCACCATGAAAGGATTGAACGGATTTCACTAAGAAACGAGAGAGAATTCGAAGTTACAAGCAAAATCCCTAAAAATTAGGGTTAATTCGCACTTAAGAACCCTAATTTTTCTAATCTCACGCAAAACATAAAATTGCAAAGTAAGATTACAACTGGCTATACTCCTATATATACTAAGTAATAGCCCTCTATCAATTTAACTGAAATCGCAACCGAATTGGACGAATTTGGCTTCAAAGATTTGAATCTGCGCTGTGCCCTAGCTGTTGCAACAGCTTAACTACCACGAACCAGCAGTTATGACACAGACTTCCAGCGCCCGGTTCGACCGCCTCCAGACCGGTTCTCGACTCGATTTTTCCGGTTCCGAATTCCTTGATTTATTTCCGAGCTGCCACTTCTCAATTAGGTTAGCCAACTTTTTGATTGGACTCAACTAACTAAACTACACAAAAGATAGTTTTTTTTTCCTAGAATTCTAAATGTGGAGTATCTATATATTGTTTTGGAAATTCTATATCTAGAGTAAATATATTAATTGGCCTCAATTAACTAAATAAATGAATGGTAATTTTTTTAGGAAATTCTTTGAAAAGAGTATATATATTAATAAATACCATAATAGCCGTGTATTACACGAGTTTAACTAAATCAAATTTCGTTAAACATTAAAAACCTAAAATATTATTTTATTATTTATTTTTATTTTAAAGTTTAAATTTTATGATGTTATATTGATGTAACTTTAGTTATAGTAATAACAACACTAATAATATTAATAATTTTATTATTGTTAAGTCGTATGAATTATTTTGTCAGAAAAGTAGTACTGAGAAGTCTCGAAAGCTAACTAATATACAGAGTTGTCGATGTCCTTTAGAGAAAAAATAGCTTTAAAGTTATTTAAAAAAATCATTTTTTTCAAAAAAAATCCTAATTTTTTTAGATATTTCATATCGAAAGCATACTATTTTTTCTTGTGTTTCTTATATTAAAAGCCATATAATAATTCACCAATTCATGATCATTGCACTTTCTAGACTTTTTGTCCTAAATTTATATTTAGAAATAAAAATAAACAATAATTATGGGTTTGACATTTGTCCTAGTAATCTTATAAACGTATGTGAAGATTGGACTAAATAAACTAAGAAACAATAGCTATTATTATATTATATTACGGAATTCCAAATATATCTGAAGTGTGTATATATTATATAAAAATAGTAATAACTAATCTTATAAGATTGTCTCATAAGTTTAATTTTGTGGGAGGAAATATAATTAATGACATGTGAAAATGAATTTAAGTGATGGTATATGTAACGAAATTTTATCGCTCAAAATTATATACATGAAAGAGATATAATGAATCTGATGCCACATTACATAAATATGTTTATGTCATTTGATTTGATCATGTTTTGGCTAGCTATTTACATTTCATATTATGATTATGCATTAAATATATAATACAATTGTGTGAGACGACGGCCTCACGGATAATATCGGTGAGACGGATTCTTTTTACCCACGATCCAAAATCATATCCATCAATTTAAATGATAATTTTGAAATGTGCGGGTTGACCCGTCTCACGTAACATGATCCATGATACGATTTCACTCAAGATTCACTCTATATATAAATATTTATACTTCAAATCCAACACGAACTCAACCAATAAACGCATTGGAACACAAGATGATGTTAATAATGACCATTGATATTGATTTCTTCTTAATTAATTTTCGAATGTGATATATGTAATACTTTTATGATATTTAATTTCCTCTTTCCGAATGTTGCTAACTTGTATTTATGATCATGTATCAAATCCACAAAAATACGTTTTTTTCCTCATATATTCTATTGTCAAAATTTCCTCCTAGCTACTTCTATATAAGTTTTTGTTTTTATAGAAATATAGAAAAGATAATTTGCAAGTTAAATTCTATTCCAAGGATCGATCAAGACAAAAAATAAATATATATATATATATATATGCGTTAGTTTTGTAGATTCGATTCATGCAACTGATTTGATCCGACTCAAACCCGTCGAAACTCGCATCCATGTGTTGAGGCCACTTGTTTTGGTGGGTACGTCCAACTCATCCAAATTAGTTCTTAATTAGGTGTTGTATATTTATATATGTTATAATAGTTATACTTTTATGTTATATTAGTCATACATTTAGGGTTTTTAGTTAAACTTTAACATATTCTTAGACTATCATTAATACCTTTCATATTTTCTAGTTACGTTAATTGTACCTTTATATATTATATAAAGGTTGAAAGTAGGAATTTTTTTAAGGTTAAAGTATATATATTATATAAAGATATGACTAATATATATAACATAAAAATATAAAGATATGGATGAACCTGTTTTTTTTTAAAGCTAAAGTATTACATTAAAGTATGATATATGATTATAATGGTACGTACGACTAATAATTAATATAATTTACATGTATCATGTATGAGTAACATTATTAAATGTTAGGGTAAGAAATAGTGAATATAGATAACTATATATATATATTCCCCATTCAACAGCTGAAAGTAATGAACACCAGGCAAAAAAAAAAAAAAATACAACTCATTGGATAAGTAATAGAGAGATATAGAACCTACCAAACACACACATAAAAATATTTAACAAAGCTATATATCATAAGAGAAACAAGTGGATAAGAGAGGAATATTAAAGAAAATGGATGGATCAGAGATCAGATATATCCAACTACACAAAAGTTTGAGTGGGACGGTCTCACAAACACTTTTTGTGAAACAAATTCTTTCAAGTCATGATTCAAATTCATTTTCACTTATACGTGAATCGTGAAATTTAAGTTATGAATTCACTTGTTACACGAAACATAAATATTCATGAGACGGTTTCACATGAAACTCGATCATCCAACTAAAGGAAGAGATGACAAGGCCTCTTTATTCAAGATTCTTTATTATGAGACCTAACAAATAAATACAAGATAGATAATAGATGCACATGAAATCAAACGTAGGATCGACCCAATTAACAATTAAAATTCATACTTCATAACATGATACCTGCATTATCATCCCAATGATAAACAAAAAGATTGTACTCTAACACATTCGGATTCCGGCGTCATCGAGGGAGTAAGTGGTGGTGATAACATAGCCCGACGCCATTCTGAAAGCACCTCCGACAATGGAGACCTCTCTAACCGGATCCATCAGCGGATTCCTCCCCACCATACTAAGCGTACATCCCTTGTACTCGCCATGTGTGAACACGACATTGAGTAGCATAGACAAGGAGCTTACACGTAAATCCGAGAGTGCTACCAGCCCCTGCATGCGCCCCATTTCTGTGGACTCGAATTCTGGATCACATGTTATTTTGTTGTCCAAAACAAACACGGTACCGAACTTTGAGGCCACATTAACATCCGCTTTAGCCACTGTCCATACAGGGGAAAAATTCAAAATTGGTCCTGCCCCACAGCTGTCGTACGATTTTGGTCCTGTTAAAATCCGATTTTCAATTTTAGTCCTGTTATCTCAAAATTTGTCCAATTGAGGTCCATTTTGGCCGGAATTTTCCATTTCCCGATCGATTTCCGGCGAGTGTGTAACACTCGCCCCCAATTCCAACAATCTGACTTATTATCGCTTATGTGGCCAATATTTACAGATGTGGCAATTAATTATGGATTTCTTTTGTGCCATATCATAAACTGGAAAGAAAAAAAACAGATTAAAAAAATACAAATAAGTAAATGAAATATTGTAAAAAATTAAAAATCAAACGGGAAAAAAAAGTATAATGGAAGAATAATCAAACCCAATTTTCAAGAACCCAAAATCCAGAACAACCCTAACCTCCTTGATATTGATATAAATAGACATGGCTAAAATAGACGAACTAACCATTCAACGGATTCAACATCTCACCCCACTTGAAAACCCCAAAATCTCACACCAAAAAGAGGATAAAAACGACACCCAAAATCTTTTTCCGAAAAAATACACATACATTACTGCTAAAAAGACAGGTGCGGTTGTGCCGACTCCTTTGGGGGCGCAGAGTAATCGTCTTCTTGGATTCTACCCTATTAAATTTGGCGGCAAATAAGATAGAGTTGGAGCTTTCTTTACTGTGAGTACAAGAATTGTTGGCATGAATCGAAGCTAGGATCGATTTCGTGTTGAAAACAATAGATGAGCCCTTCATATTGAGGATAATCTGCGTAATTGAGAGATTTCCGAATTGATGGAGTTCTTGAAGAGGATAGAGCGTAAGGAAAAATTGAAGAGTGAAAATGTTGGGGGGTTTGATTTTTAATTTTTTTGCAATATTTCATTTACTTATTTGCATTTTTTAATTTGATTTTTCTTTTTTCTTTTTTTCAGAGTTTATGATGTGGCACAAAAGAAATCCATAATTTATTGCCACATCTGTAAATATTGGCCACGTAAGCGATAATAAGTCAGATTGTTGGAATTGGGGGCGAGTGTTACACACTCGCCGGAAATCGATCGGGAAATGGAAAATTCCGGCCAAAATGGACCTCAATTGGACAAATTTTGAGATAACAGGACTAAAATTGAAAATCAGATTTTAACAGGATCAAAATCGTACGACAGCTCTGGGGCAGGACCAATTTTGAATTTTTCCCGTCCATACAGTTCTGTTGTCGCCACCGAGGACGTCTTGGACGTAAAATCGAAGCTTCGTTACTCTTCTCCTTCCCAAATAGGAATCGGGTAGGGTTTCTCCCTGCAACACCAACAATGTGTTTACCAGGAATGAGCTCAAGAACAAGATCTGAATAAGCTTTTGCATTGTTGAGATTTCCATTTTCAGATTTAGGAAAAAATAATTGGAATAAGAGAAGATGGTGATGATGCAGAAGCTAGCAAATTATATGTATGTATGAGGTAGCAGATACAATGGTGGAAGGCTTAGATACAAAGCTTTAGATACATTTGGATGATGGATAAAAATGTTTCGTCTCACAACAATCTTTCGTATCGCCATCTCACCTAAGATATTATGGTTTGGTCTACATCAACATAGTTTTGGAGCTTATCGAGAACGCACTTAATTTTGGATCACACGTTTTTGATAACGCTGACTCATGTATGAGCTTGGATTTATTACAATTTTAATTTCGAATCATTCCTTCGTTCTAATAAGTTAATATTTATCCAATGTATTTTACTTTTTGGTCCCAAAATTAGTTTGAGTTATCAAGATTTTGATTTATATTTGTTTTCTCCTTTGATTTTGTGAGAATTTTACAAATTTAAAAATAGCAAAATATCTTTAGCAATTCAAAATAAACTTTTCATTAGTCATTTAAGAAAGAAAAAATAATAAAATGTTTTGGTTTAGTTTATTAATAATTATTTTAGGTTGATCATACTATGCCAAATCTTTTGAATGTGACAAATAGAATACAAAAATAAAACATAAAATATTTTCGCTTGAAATATGAAAATAACAATTATAGAATAAAAAATATAAATAAATCAGATAAAGTTGAAAGTTTCTGTTAAAATTTAAAAAGAAGTGTTAGAAATAAGTAATAGGAAATTTATGCGTGGAATTTATTTTGTACAAAACACTTATAAACTATATATTATAAAACACAAACTAAGAAGAATTAAATACTTTGATCAAAAAATTGTTAAAACGAAATGTTTCTTTGGACTGATCAGTCATGATGTTAATTGGATCAAAAGTCCATTACATAATATGGCCCAAATGATAGTCATACTTCAAATTGAATCGTTACTCCTTCGAAATTCAAAATGTCAGTCGTTTCAAAATTTAATCTACAAACGCTAAAACTTGTATGAGATATGATCTCACAAATAGCTTCCGTGGGATAGATAGTTTTCACCCACTAGTAAATGAATTATGAAGTGATTCGTCTCACATAAAGTGATTTGTGAGAGTCTCATATAACTCATATCATATAATCCTAATTTGATTTTTAAAAGATCATATCAGATAACCAACAACATAGTGGAAAAAAAAAACGAGGAAAAAAAAAAACTTCACTCTATAAAAACCATAGCTAATGATTGAGAAAAGAGAGAAAAAAAGAAAACAAATTAAACAAAAAAACAAAGAAAAGAACTAATTAAGTGATTAAACACACACATTAACTAAAAGGCATACATGTTACCAAACCCATGACCCGACCCGTTTGACAAAACAAAACCCGATTCAGAAAGGATCTGTTTCAGTAACCACAATGGGGCTCCGAACCACATGATGCTTCCCATCGACCCAATAAAGCGACCCGAATACCGCACCCGAGTCACCCACCACCAAACTCTTCCCATTTATCGTTACATTAACATAGTACCCTAATTTTCTTACCGTTTCTGAGAACACCAACTTCTCCGGCCACACATTAACCCTAACCCCCCTCGGCGCAGCCACCCTCACCCGATACTCCGCCTCCGCCTCCCCCACGTTCGTCACCATCCGAAAGAACATCCGGCTCGACCACATTTCCACCCCCTTGTCAAACGATGACACGATCGATGGATAGTTCAGATTCTCGGGTAATGACTTCCTCATCGGGCAGTTTACTCGTGATCGTGTGATCACTTGTATTGTCTTCGGACCGTACTCGATCGCACAAAGGAATGTGACGTAGTCGTTGTTGGTTAGGTCGTAGACCAGCCCCGGGTCCATGGCTAGGTCCAGGTTTAGGTGGCCCGCACCGTAGTCGTACGGAGTTGCTCGTTTGTTGATTGATTCGTCGATCATCGGATTGAACGAGTTGTCGTTCAAGCTCGCCGTTGTCATCATAGCTGATCGTATTGCCGCCGGCGACCAATCGGGGTGAGACGATTTGAGCAGCGCCGCAGCTCCGCTCACATGGGGGCAAGCCATGGAAGTTCCCGATAAGATGTTGAACTCTGTTTTCAAAGACGATCATAAAAATCAATTATTCTATAATTGTGTTTCAGGTTATGTTTCAATATAACATCAAATACAACGTGTAATGATGACATCATCAATTTACATTTGTCATCCATTAAAACAATAGAACATAAATTGAAACATCTGCTTGAAATAGAGGATCCAATTTCCATAAAAATAGTCTAATAAGATAAAGTCAGTCCAACACTTTTACCCTTAATGAAATACATCAGTTGTAAATTAATGATTGTAAATTAATAATGTCATCTTTTACACTTGACATCTGTTGGTTACTTTGGAATATCGTATGAAAATATGAATTATGAAATAGAGGATAGTCTCTGAGTTCTTACCGGTTTTTCGTGTGTCGGAATCGAGACCGGTAGGGCCGACAGCTTGGGACCATGCAGCGAGGATATTAACTCCTGGTGCGATCAAATCGGGTTTTAGGATTTCCGGGTTTAGGCCATTCGGTCCCCTACCGGAAAATGAGGCCACCACCGGAGCTGGTTTCGTTCCGACCACCGTTCCTCGAAATATGATCGTTGCTCTTGCAGTTGGATTGGATTTTACATAGGTTTTGATTTGGTCTCCATCGGAAGAACCAACAGCACAAGTTGGAATCAAATGAGCATCTCCGACCAAACCCTCGCCCGTGGAAGCTCCGTTGGTAAGGATCATTCCGACACCTCCTGCTTTCTTGACGACCAATCCCTTCGCGACACGTGGGCTGCTGCCCCTGTCGCAAATGACGATTTTACCCCTGACTGAATCAGGATCGAGTGAATTTTCCAGACAGAGGGAGGCGGAGAGTACCCCTGATTTTCCGGGGTATATAAGAGGATACATTCTGCCGTTCAATGGTTTTCCGGCGTACAACGATACGCCGGAGAAGTTCTTTCCGTTGCTGAGAATCACATCCGCGGGAAACTCCTGTCAATTGTGCCGGCGCCGACGGTGGTGAGCCAGGGTGCGAGATTGGTCACCGACATTCCGTTGGGTCCGTCGTTTCCGGCGGAGGAAGAGACGAAGATTCCCCTCGAAACGGCGCCATATGCTCCGATGGCAATGGGGTCGAGATAATACGGCGAGGAGACGCCGTCGCTACCGCCGATGGAAATCGAAATGACATCAACGCCGTCGTTTACGGCGGCGTCGAAAGCCGCGAGGATATCGGAGTCGAAGCAGCCGGAATTTTTCCAGCAGACTTTGTACACTGCTAAACGAGCTTTCGGAGCCACCCCTTTCGCGATTCCGGCGGCGTAGCCCTCCATGCTGGCCCCGTAAACGTATCTGCCTGCCGCCGTGGAAGCAGTGTGGGTCCCATGTCCGTCGGCGTCCCTCGGCGACTTGAACTCCACCGTCTCGTTAGTTCCGCCGCCGCCGCCGAAATTCGCAGCCTCGTGGCCCTTCGAGAAAAACCTCGCGCCGATGATTTTTCTGTTGCAATTCCCAGAGCTGAACATGGCTCCAGTTTGGCACATTCCTCTCCACCGCCTGGGCACGGGGCCGAGATTCCGGTCGGAAAAGCTCCTCCTTTCCGGCCAGATTCCAGTGTCGAAGACTCCGATGATGACGTCGGAGCCATAATCGGATTCCGACCAGAGGCCGCGCTGGTTTCGCAGTCCTAGGAACTGCGGCGAACGCGTGGTGTGGAGGTGGCGGCGTCGGTCTTCGAACGCTGCGAGGACGGAGGGGTGCTGGAGGGCCGAAGCGGCCTGGGATGACGTCATGACGGCGGAGAAGCCATGGAAGACAGTGTCGTAGACGTGGAGGATGGTGGCGGGCTCAGTGAACTCGGCGGTGTACCAGTGGTAATGCGATCGGAAAACGGACGGCTTGGATAAACTGTCGACTCTGATGATGTATGTTTTCGCCGTCCGATCAGCTGAAATTCCGGTGAGAGAGAGTGTGAAGAGAAGCCATTGAAGAAGCAGAAAAGGAACAGCCATGGTCCAGAGAGAGAAAGAGGAGAGAGAATTAAGAGGGAATTCTAATAGTCGTTATATTTTTGAGGAATCTATATTTACATTAACTAATGATTTAATGGGGTAATAAAGTAATTAATGAAATAATTGCATATTATTACAAAGAAATAATTACTTACATATGTGGAAAAGGAAGACATGATTTTGTCTGCAAATGTGCTACACATTTTGATGCGGAAATAGCGGGAAGGAATTTGGATACCTCCAACGATGTCGTTTTAATTAGAAATAATATTGCATGCTTTATTTATTGCTAATTATATATATTTTATATTTCTTATTTTATAGTTACAAATTTACATAAATGGAAAAAGAGAAAAAATTATAGTTATTTAAAATAAATTTTATTATAAAGGATTTTAATAGAAAAATATTAATAAAAAAGTGATGTGGAAAAAGTGAAAAGTGTGGTCAAAATCTATAAGTAGGAGTTGCTTTCTTCAATATTTTTTAACTGAATATTTGGGGAATTGATGAGGTCATGGGTTTAATTATATTAAAATTTAAATTTTGTGATATATTTTTCCTTTCCTTTTATATTTCTGAATAATGAAAAAAAAAAAAAAACGGCTTTCATTAATTAGGCTGAAAATATTAGTATAAAATAAAAGAAATGTTCCTCATTGTAAATTTTAATATTAATTTTGCATAAACTACAATTTTTTTATAAATATATAATAACTTTATTGTGCTTTACGTTTCCCAAGTTTCGAGTGTGTAATGATATCTTACACTTTGGCACATATTCTCAACTAAAAACTAAAGGCACCTTAACATAAACTATTTCCAACAAATTTTAAATCATGGTGTAATTGTATATATGTCAATTTTTTAAATTGTAATAAATGATAAAATTTTAAATTATGATAATTGCATGAAAGCATGATCAACCTAATTGAAATGTATTCTGCATGAGGCAACAATCCATGCATGAATAGTAAAGTTAACCTAACAAGAAATAATTTATTTGTGAGATATAATGTTAAAATGAAATATTGTCATGTGGAATGTGTTTTGTTAAGTAACAAAAAATTCAAGCCATTTAATTATTACAGTTATGTTTTTAAAACTTTACTTCACGTGCAAATTTTGAAAAAAAAAATTGTGGTTTGAATATGTAAACTATATATCTATCTTAGTGGTTATTTTTTATTTCATATAAATATACATAAATATATAAGAAAATAACCAATATGATATGCAAAGCCCAATGCTTTATGCCAAGAGAGTCCAAACTCAGATAACGGGCCGATAGATTACACTTTCCATATTATTAAAATTTTAAACTAAAGCCCAATAAGCCCATTTGTAATTAAAGCCCACCTACTACATCACATCATCGTCACCAACAGACACAATTATGGGCAGAGAAGAATTAACCCACCATTTTATTAACATTAAAAAAAAATGCTCCATCTATTTAAAATATATGCAGTTTAAGGTTAGTTCCTTATAAATAAATAAACTGTTTAATATATATAATTATGTGTATAAAATAACTAAATTAAATATAATATACTATTGTCCTTTCTGAGCTTAGTAAACTATTATTCACACTTAAAAAATATACTTTTTCATTTTTTATTTCTTTTATTTACTAATCAATTATAAGATTTAGAACTTAATCTTTTTATAAGAAAAACCCTCTAAATATATTAGAGGCCTTCAGATCTAGATCTGGCCAGTTAGGCAGCATATGCAAAAACATGACAATTTTAAGTGAAACTCACATTGGTATCTTATTTTGTGAAACCAAACTTTACCAAATTTATTTAATCTTATTATATTAAACATGGTTTTTTTCCGAAACTTGTGTGAGACAGTTTCACAGATAATTTTTGTGAGATAGATCATTTTTAATCAATAATCTGATCCATTTACATAAATTTATATGTAAATTGTGAAGTGTCAAAGAATTTATTTTATTTATTTTCTGTTATTCCTTTAGGGGAAAAAAAGTCAAATAAGATAGGCCATAGCATCAAGAATTCCTACTAATAATTTTAATTTGTCAAAACTAGAAAAGGTAAAGGAAATTTGTCTTTTTCTAATCAACCACAAACAAATTAAAACATATAGACAAGTGGCTCAACTAATGTAAATTATTATGAAATTGACCCTACTTGGATATATGTGTTTCAATTAATTCTATACTCTACACCCAATTTACTTTAGCAATTTATATTATAAGTTACTTATATTAACAAAATTAAATTGGAAGATAAAATAATAGAACACAAGTAATTCAGTGTGCTTGAGTAGGTATAATAAAACCAAGTAATTTATAAACTTCATACAAAATCTAATTAAACAGTTTATTGATAATCAAACCAAATTCAAGTTTCAATTAAAATCAAACAACTAATTCATCTAGTATTACTTATCCTTAAGTTGAAAAAATCGAATAATTCTTGGTTGTTGCCATGCAATTGAAGACAACTTTGCTTAAAGCAATTTCCATGAGTCCCTTTTTACAGAAAAAGTACAACAAAAAAGAAAAAGTTGATCAAATTTATTATATATATATATATATATAATTTAAGAAAAAAAAAAAAAGAGTGGCAAAAAACCTACTACAAGATATCATATTCTTTTATATTATTACATAAACCACATTATCAAATTTTCACACGTATGTTATTAATATCATATGATATAAACTATATGTTACAATATTGAACATTTTATTCACTTATAATACAAATTGTAATAATAAAACATAAAGATTTAGTTAGGTTGTCATAGTCAAGAAATAACAAAAAGAAAACAAGAAATAAGATAAAGATGAAGAAAAGTTGCTTACTTGTTAAGCTATGATAGTGACTAAATAAGATAGTGTTTCAAATAGTGACACAAATTATTATTACAAAAATAATTAGGGGACTAATAATGCAATGAGCACTATATCTTAGAAGGGCGGGGGGGGGGGGGGGGGGGTGATGGAAACACACAACAAGAAAGCATTTATATATATATGTCTTAAGTGGGGAGTGTTAAATTAAACTAAAGTTAATTAGATTCCCAAAAACATGACAATTATTATTAAAAATGTACAATTATTTGATTAATTACTTGACTCGATCCATAATGACATCAAATCTCATCTCAGTTGGATCAGTTGCTTGCAATTCATAGTGGATTCCATCTAATGCTCTTCTCAATCCATCTTTTGATGTTGCATACAAAAATTTAGCCCTAATTCTTGATGCTGTTGGAGCCCTGAAAAAATATAAAATCGATCTTTAGATTAGCACGGAAACTTGCGTGAGATCACATAGAGTTTTAGTGAGACGATGCATCGAACTCAATTCTAATGAATCAAACCCAATTCTATAAATTTATATGTGACTTATGAAGTGTGGATTAATATGTATCACGAAACATGATATGAAAACGATCTCACCTAAGACTTACACTTAAATAAATTATAGTTGTTATAAAAGTCTACCCTTTAGTTGATCGGAAGAAAGATTACACAATAATATAACATCTCGTATTTCATTGCATCATTATAGTACACTAGACTTTAGTACATTTAGAGTCATTTAGGTCAAATGATTAACCATATATAGTAATAAATTCTATTCTATCAATATGTATAATTTGGACCAAAAATAAATATAATTTATGTATTGTGCACATAATAATATAACATATTTTAGCAATTATAATAATATAATTGTCGGCAGGATAATCTGTTGTGTGGAATTGATTTGACTTTTTTTTTTTTTTCAGAATAAAGGAATCGAAATAAATTACTAATAGTTGTATGAATTTCAATTCTCATCATAAAAGAGAATAATCTCATTCTAAAATCGAAGAATTATTAGTAATTAATGCATTAGAATTCAGATTTTGATCATAAAAGTCATTTATTTATCTTTTCATAAAAGCAATTTAATGAAAGATGAAATAATAATAAATTTGATCTATAATCTATAATATAAAAAGAATAAAAAAAGGAATTACCAAGCAATGAAGAAGATCTTGCTCTTGCGGCAATTGTCAACTGTGACGAAGTCAAAATCGAAGACGGCGTAGCGGCAGTCGTCGACGGGCAAGGCGGCGGCGAGATCGTCGTAACCCTCGGCGGCGCCGCCGAGCTTGTCCACCGTCATCCGCTTCGTGCCTTCGTCGATTTTGAAGACGATGTACCTGTGAACCTTCTTCCACTTCATTTCCATGAATGAATTCTTGCATTCCTCTGTTACCCTCATCCCTGTTGTCGCCTGCCACGTGTACACATCCATTAGAGAGAGAAAGAGAGATGAGAGAGAGAGAGAGAGAGAGAGAGAGAGAGAGAGAGTACCATCTTGAAAGCCATCGCCATGGTTGAGAGGTGTTGCGAATTGGGGAATTGGGGGTGAAATTATATAGTAGGGCAAAAGCTTAGTGATGAGAATGGATGAACTTTTTTTGTGAAGAATTTGGGTATTTCTAAGGTTAATTGCCATTTGTTTTATGAGCTAATTACCAGTGTGCCCCTCTTAGATGGATGGATAGATCCATGATTTTACGAGTTATATCGATTCAAGCTTCAAAAGATATATTTATTGCTATTATGGGATATAAAAGATAAAAACTATGATTTGAATGGTAGATTGGTTGGTATTCTATCTCTCAAATTCTAAATTGATAAAAGTCCATTATTTGTATTATATATTATGTCTATGTCAGTATAATATACTTCATTCGTCTCACAAAAATAGATTTATTACTATATTAATATGGTTTTTAATTCGCTGCTACATATATAACTTTAATAATTATCCCATTTCAATTTCTTATTCACTTTTTGAAATAATGAAAGATGGGAGTGTAATTGAAATTTCAACTATTTTCTTGATTGGTATGAAAACATAAATATGTCTATTTTTATGGGAGAAATGTAAAACTAAACATACAAACATTGCCACCAATAATTCATTAGTTCATTATCTACTTATTTTCCCTTTTAAAAACTACCAAATATATTCCTAGACTAAAAATCTTAGATCTAGTGATTGTAGGTAATGGGGATTGAAACACATTTCTCTCATGTAAAATATCTCAAGATCATAATAAATTTCCATATGTATATAAAGTATCATTTCGCAATTTGAGTTATAAACCTTTTATTGTTGTTGTTATTATTATTTTTGTCAATTAATTTGACCTCTTTTCCTACAAAATTTAAAAACAAAAACTGGACCACCTCCAATTAGGATTAATTTTGAATGGGGTCGCTTTAATTACCTTCACATGTTCCCAAAATTTCATCTCAAAGCATATAAAATGAAAATCAATTTTTACAAATTAGATTCATTTTGTGAGTTATGAGTTGCACGTTCATTATTGATGACAAAATATACGAATTGTTTTTATATGAATAATATTCCGATGAATATAAGACTGTAGAATTTGCTTTTTAAGGTATGATTAAATTAGTTTCTTAATCAATCCAACTCAAGAATTTGTACGGCAGAAATTTTGTACGAAATTTACAGATGTAATACACGTAGTCCCAATTTGCTTTAAATAGTAAAATACCTCAATCTTCAATGTTCAATTAACTGTTACATAATTCTTTACAAGACATTTATCTCAATTCAATCCATATAAAGGCATTTTCAGTGATTTTTGTATGCTTTGACATTTACAATTTCCAGAACTTCTTTCTCAAATTAGTCGTTCAATGTTGTCCAATATGTCAGTCGGGCTTCGAATTGGCAAGTCCGGAGGCGATAATAATAGTTTCACATCAGAAGGGCCAAACCCGATTCTGACCCAAACCCGTGAAGAGCCAACCCTAATCCACTTTTTTCATATTAAGTTCGTGTCGAATTATTAGATTAATGAAGTGATAATATGTGTGTGTGTGTGTGGGGGGAGGTTTGCTCAGACATAAAGGAATTCATCCCATGCTGGCTACTAGGAAAAAAACAGATAAGACTTTACTTGTCATGTTGTTCACTTCTTTAGTACATAACCCTTCATGATTTATTTCATCTCGAACTTATACTCTCATATCATTATTGTACATATGGATAATATTAAATATGATCCTATAAGAATGTTCTCTCACTCAAAGCCTACAAACCTTTCTATTTTCGATCAAGTTCTAATCCCTTTGATTTATTTTATCAGATGTACCGTATAAAAACTGACAACGACACGACTTTGTACGTAAAATGTATATCAATAACACATATTGAAATACAGGATCATACTCAATACATCGAGACATCACGTGGACATAATCGATATACTAGAGAGAGATTGAGAAATCTTGAATCCAACAAAAGTGATGAATTCTTGGTCCCTCTCTTGGATCAAACATCTATAAAAGAACTAAGTATATCACTCTTGGAGTTGCTCAAAATAGCCTTAACTTCGAAGCAAAGAGAAAAAAATACTTAAAACTTTTTCATGCATTCAACTTGAAATTTGGAATCCCAGGCTTCATCAATTTTCCATATTTAAAAAAAAAAAAAAAAACAGTTACAATTGAAATAGAGAATTTCATGTTTTAAGAAAATGGGCCAAAAATTGTAGGATAAGAGCATTGTCCTAAGTCACTCCTAACCTTATCTTTGTCATTATGTGAAGATAGCTAGGTACAACTACCTTTGTTATACTACTTCCTTAATCTCATTTAACTGATGATTTAAATGATTGATTCTGTTTTCAATTATTTGTTCTTCTATTTATAATTTCATTTTTCTTCAAAGTTTACTCTTAACCACTATACCAAACAAATTTTCTTTTCCTTTATCTCAAGGGTATTATACTTCAACTTGAATGTTCCTACACTTATGGTAAAAACTCAATAATGATATTTAAATGAGATAGTAAAGAGTACAATCTAGAAAATTTAAATAGTTTACAAACACTAGAGTTTGATTATGTCTATCAACAAATGGACTTGCATAATGAATACATGCCCCCATGTTGGCACACCCTTCTATTAGCTGTATCCTGTATATATGATTATTAAAGATAAATCTTATTAATTAGATGGTAAAAGTGTGTGTGTTTGTGTTTAATATCGAATAATATCCACCATATGACATCTACGGTATAAATCAAGGGTTGAAATATCATTTGTCAAAAGGAATATGAGATGAAATATGACCCTATGAGTCACTATAAAAGACGAAAGGAGGCAACAAAAGTTGGTCATCGAAGAGACAACTAATGCAATGAATCAATATAAATCATTCTATAATAAGCAGAGCATATATATGAGGTAGTGGAGAAAAGACAGAAAATCATGTGGTTGGCTCTAAGTCGTTCTCAAGAATCTGATCAGAAGTGTACTCAAATTGGTATTCTGTTCCAACTTATTGTCTAATCACATTTACACCATGTCTAGTCGATCATGATAGGTCTAATCTCGTGTTTTATTTCACTAGTGCACACCAAATACACACTATGGAATAAATATTAAAAGACCTCGAGTACAAATCATGTCAGAGTTGTATTGATTAGTTTGATGCAAACTTAGAGGCAAATTTACATTATTCTCAAGAGGCAAGAGAGATTGCGATAATTTATAGTCAATTGTAGTGTGTAATAAGCATGATATAGAAGGATGCACAGGGAAAAACTCTTAATAAAATTAGTTTTCTTAAGTTAAACCTGAAATATTGCTGATTCTATTGTCATGTCGTTGAAGTCCGGTTGTTTTCTTGCCACTTGCTCTTAGGTATCTCACCAGAATCCACGATGATTACCTTCTTTCTAGGCTTTCCATTGTACGTTCCTGCACCTCCCTCGATAGCATACACAGTATCCATGCCATCAATGACTTTGCCAAAAACAACATGTTCACCGTCCAACCTGGGCAATATCCAAAGAAATGTTATGAATATATGTGCAGTAATCAACAAGTAGAAATACTTCCTTGATCGCTTATAATACTGATAGAAATTCTATTGTGAATGTGTAGCATACAGAGATGGATCGGCTATTCACAACCAGCCCCACGATTTTAGTTACAAAACTGGAAACATGGTGCTAGAACTAGATCTAGCTCAACACGAAACTTACCAGTAGGCCTTGACTGTTGTGATGAAAAACTGTGAACCATTAGAATCAGGTCCAGAATTCACCATTGAGACAGTACCTGTGGCAATCATATTGAGAAAGCTAGTTATTGTGTGTTCATGTATTAAGACAACAACCCCTTCCATTGCTGTAATAACACTAACACCTCGGGAAGGGGGGAGGGAAAAGAAAAACCCCACATATGAATAGAAATGTATAGGAAGTAGGATTGCAGACCTGCATGTGAATGCTTCAACTTAAAATTCTCATCACGGAAGGTGCCACCATATATAGATTGATTTCCTCTCCCATCTCCAGAAACGATGTCTCCGCCTTGTATCATGAATCCAGGTATGATACGATGAAATGGAGTTCCTTTATAGTGTAAAACTTTTCCATTGGCAGCTTTTCCCATCTCCCCTGGTTCAAGAAATAGTAGGCCAGTGAACAGGGTAAAAGATAAGGAGCAGCATTGTCAAAAGCATCCACCACTTGAATGCGGAAAGATGTATCAAATAAGATGAACATGATTAATTGTGTCGAGTACCTGTACACATAGCCCTAAAGTTCTCTGCAAAGAAAATTGCAAATACACTAAGGAAGAAAATAATTGAAAAAAAAAAAAAACTGTGACTAAAAGAAAACAAGTATTCTGTTGAATAAGCAAAATTCAAGCAGAAGACCTTACCCACAGTCTTTGGCACAACTTGACCATATAATCCAATGGTTATTCTCCCTGTAGGAATGAGGTTAACATATGAAGTCAGGAATGCACGTTAGAAACATGTTTTAGTGTTCTCTGAAACAACACTACGATTACATGCAGAATAAAGTTCCTCTTTTTAGATGTATGTATGCGTGTTTCACATTCAAAAGAGGCAGGAAATGACACAACAGTCAGCAATAGGAAAATGGGGAGGCTCATGCCTACTGCATTTAAAAGATGGTTAGCAGTTCTAACACAGGGTTACTTAAATCCTTCACTTGAAAGATATAGTACAAGAGGGCACATACCTATACGTTGTTTATCTATGTCAACATCCAAATATACTCTATGAGTGATTTCATAGTCAGCTTCTGGTCTCTGCAACTCCTGGAGATATAAAGAAAAAGCATCGGAAAAGTGTTTAAGAATTAAAAACCAACATTTATGACACAGGAACTTCTTCATGAAAACATTAAGTTTTAGGTACTAGTAACATGACAGTGCGAGATATTATGGATGCATTTGCGCCAAAGACATGGAAAGCACAATCAGACTTGATCCTTGTTTGATTAAAGGCTGCTTTGTTTATGAGATTTACGCCTTTATTTAGCTTAGTAGTTGACATTTACGTTATTAGTAAGGATGTGATTTTCTGTCAATTTTAGATTGAACTAATTTCAGGGGAATGTTCCGTGAATTAGCTGTCCCAATCCTAGTTGTCCATATTTTACATTCCTTGCAATCTCTTTTTATAATAAGGCTATGATCAGTGAATAACACAAGCAGGAATTATTCTTGTTCGATCAGGGTCGATCTTTCAAACGAGTCCAAAGGGTTAAAAATTCATGTAGCTCTAAGTCTCATACGCACCTGGAAATATCGGTTCAACAACTACTGATGTGATGCTTCTGAATTCTGAAGACTAAAACAAACTTATAAGCACCAGGCACACAAATTCAAATTAAATTACGGCATAAGATTAGGTATGTGGAAAACCAATTCGAATTACACTATACCAATAGTAACACTCCACTTATCAAGGCCATTCCTTAATTCAATCGTACATTCTTGAAAAGATGCACAATAAACAGTCCATTTAAGTACATAAATGAATTTTCATATCCCCACAACAGAAATCAACTAACTCAATTTTTATCTGCAATCGTAGTTCTTGTATCTGCCAAGTTGAGCTGAGGAGGAGCTGTTTCATCCACAAAAATTATCCATTTCTATCAGACACAGACATTGAAGAATATCACATAATCCAGCTCATCAAATGATATGATCCTACGTGGCAGCTGATCAACTATTGTTTCTCTTAGCTCATAAAGAAGATATTTCCAGCCCATAGCTTCTAGAATATTTTCTAACTGATTTGGTTTGTTAGTTAGCTAGCTAAGTAGATGAATACATGTATAAATGCATCATACATTGTATCTTTGAATCAGATTTCATATTGAATAAAATCTATGCTTTTCATTCTTCTTCACTCAATATCAGAAACCCTGAGATGAGTTCATCCATGTGTTCTTAGTTTAACATGGTATCAGTCGCAGTTTTCGATTCCTGATTGTTCATTGTTGTTCATCTGCTTGATTAATGGTTTCACGCTCCGCTCTCAGCTCAGATCCTTGGCCGGCGCTTAATTCGACGGTGCCGCCGCTACATCCGGCATCTTCTTCTTCACAGCCAGCTGCTATTTCTTCTTAGCATCGTGATTCCGATGCTCTGTCTCCGTGATTCCGATGCTCTGTCTCTTAACAATTCGGACTTCCCTGGTATGTGCTTAGTCACTGCAAACCTTGATGGCAACAATTTTTTACCATGGAGTAGATCAATTTTTTTATGGACTTAAACAAGCCTCAAGGCAATGGAATACTGAGTTTGTGTTAAGCTTCAACAATTTGGATTTGTTCAATCCTTGCATGATCATTGCTTATTTACACTTAACAAAGGCTCTGATTTCATTGCTTTATTAGTATATGTTGATGATGTCTTAATCACTGGGACATCACTTCCTCTAATCAAGCAGCTAAAGTCCTTCTTACATCAAGCTTTTACTATCAAGGATCTTGGTGAAGCTCAATTTTTTCTCGGCATGGAAATACACAGATCAAACTCAGGTACTTCTATTAATCAAAGAAAGTATATACTGGATATACTTCATGATTCTGGTGTTGCTGATTGTAAGACTGCATCTACACCTTTACCACAAGGCATTAAACTTGCTTTGAATGATAATGCTTCATTTGATAACTCTGGACAGTATAGAAGGCTGGTTGGAAAACTTCTTTACTTGAATTTAACTGCACCTAATATCACTTATGCAGTACAACAACTTAGTCAGTTTCTTCATGCCCCTACAATCAATCATTGGAATTCTGCCATCTACTCAAATACCTAAAGGGTACTATTTCATCTAGTCTTTTTTATCCTTGCTCTGATTCTTTGCATATTCAAGCCTATTGTGATGCGGATTGGGGATATTGTTCAGATACAAGAAAGTCTTTGACTGGCTATTGTATATTTCTTGGTGGATGTTTGATTTCTTGGAAGACTAAGAAGCAGCTTACAGTGTCTGGAAGCTCAGCAGAGGCTGAATATAGGGCATGGGGTACTACATCATGTGAATTGGTATGGATTAATTACATTGCATCTGATCTTGGCCTTAAGATTTCTCCTCCTATTCCTCTATATTGTGATAACAAAGCTGCCATTCACATCACCCAAAATCCGGTTTTCCATGAACGCACTAAACACTTAGACATTGATTGTCATATCATCAGAAATCACTACAAATCGTGACTTCAAGATTGCAGATTGCCGACCTCTTCACAAAGTCTCTTAGTGCTACTCAGTTCCTACCTCTTATTTCCAAGCTTGGTATGATCAAGCTTGAGGGGATGAAGAATATCACATAATCCAGCTCATCAAATGATATGATCCTACGTGGCAGCTGATCAACTATTGTTTCTCTTAGCTCATAAAGAAGATATTTCCAGTCCATAGCTTCTAGAATCTTTTGTAACTGATTTGGTTTGTTAGTTAGCTAGCTAAGTAGATGAATACATGTATAAATACATCATACATTGTATCTTTGAATCAGATTTCATATTGAATAATATCTCTGCTTTTCATTCTTCTTCACTCAATATCAGAAACCCTAAGATGAGTTCATCCATGCGTTCTTAGTTTAACAGACATCAATCTGGTAATTGGCTAAAACCAAAATCCCAAAGATCCAAACGAACAGACAATTTAACAATCACAAACCGAAACAAAATCACAAAATTCCACCAAACAAGAAGTGCAAAAACATCAAAAGGCGAACAAGAACGAGCACCGAAGAGCGGAAATCACACCTGCGGGGAGAACGAAAAGGCGAGAAAGATGAGAACCAAAGCCGCCACGAAAATCAGCAAACTCTTCGGCTGAAGCAACACTGAGATCTCTCGCCTCATCTCTCAATCATTCATCGTTCATCAAATCTTCCATTAATCACTCAAATAATGCATTTCTCACTACAACTCCAGACGATTTCCCCCTCAAACCTGCAATTCACTGTTTGAACACGATCGAAGTGTGCGAACAGTGATCTTCACTGCATTTAATGCGATTCAATTCGCGAATAAATAGATAATTGAATTTTTCTCTGGATTCGAGGCAAAAAATGCAGAGATGGATTGTTGCTATTTGCTATTGCCATCGTTCTAAATTCTCGCTCGAGATTTATTGCTCTTTGCCTCATTTCGAATTGTTGATTTATTCCGATCGGATCCAGTTTGTCTTGGGCCTAAATCATTTACTCTATATGGGCTTTAACAACTGCACCTATTTGGGCTAAACAACTGGACTTTTTGGGCCGAAATTAAATACTACATGGGTTTAACAACTGGACCTGTTTGGGCTAAAGCGTTAGCACAATAATGGGGAGCCCGAGCAAAACGCCTAACAAATAGTACAAATCTCTCCTTTTCCCTTTCCAAATCTATAAATTACAAAGCCCAGTTGGAAGTTTCATTATCTTTTCAAAAATTAAAATATAATTATGTTTTAACTTACACAAAAATAAAAAATTTGTAATTTGGTGAAGCACTAAACATGTCATCAAATTAGAGAGAGAGCATGTAACGTGTATCTTTATTCAAACAAATTATTTTTTATATGATACAATATATATATATATATATATATATAAACTACATAAACTATTGTATTTCATTTAATTTTATCATCGAGTGCAAAACATGGACGAAAAAAAAAGATGATTTTCATAAATAAAATATTATATTTAGTAGGTAATTATGGACCACCAAAGGGAAATTCCTGACCGTTCACACTCCTATCCCATTATTTAATTTTCTTGATTTTGACATAAAGTGCAGTTTAAATGTTTCTCTTTTTTGAAAGATATTTATATGAATTTTTTATTCTAGATCTTTGGTTGTCCAAAATGAGACACATTATTTATAAGAGCAAATAGCCGAATTACTCAAAATTTTTTAAGGATTTGACTTTTCTAACATTGTATATAAGGAAATGTACTTTTCTACCACAAAATATAACAAAGTTACCTTTTCTACACTATTTTGACTCGGTCATGGAAAAATCATTAAGTAATGATTGCTTGATGATATATTCAATTTTATTTATACTTATTTAACAATTGTTTTATCCAAATACTGTAATTACAAATTTATTTGCTCTTTTTATTTATTCTCTTGTATTTATAGTTATTTAACAATTGTTTTATCCGACAACTGTAATTAGTAAATTTTTATAATTTCTAATTCATAAATTATGGTTCGATTAATTAGTACGAGAACCACTATAATATGTTAATCGAAGCAAAATAATTTATACTTAATTTAATAGAAATACTGAATATAATTTAGGTGGTTCGAGTGGCTCGATCACTAGTTCAAAAAATAAAAAATTTACAAAGTGATCGAACCACTATGTGAAATTCATAGTGGTTCGATCACTAGTTCAAAAAATCAAAAATTTCCAAAGTGATCGAACCACTATGTGAAATTCATAGTGGTTCGATCACTAGTGTAAAAATCAAAAATTTTCCAAAGTGATCGAACCACTATGTGTTTCACATAGTGGTTCGATCACTATTGAAAAAAACCAAAATTTTCCAAAGTGATCGAACCACTATGTCAAATTCATAGTGGTTCGATCACTATTGAAAAAAACCAAAATTTTCCAAAGTGATCGAACCACTATGTCAAATTCATAGTGGTTCGATCACTATTGAAAAAAACCAAAATTTTCCAAAGTGATCGAACCACTATGTCAAATTCATAGTGGTTCGATCACTATTGAAAAAAATCAAAATTTTCCAAAGTGATCGAACCACTATGTCAAATTCATAGTGGTTCGATCACTAGTGTAAAAACCAATTTTTCTAAGCATATACATATGTACTTATACAACTGTGTTTCAAGGTCGCGCCAAATACGTAGGGCACCTCCTCTTCGTATGTGAATCAGAACCGCACAATGAACATGTCTTTTTTTTCCTCCTCGTAGGTACGTGACCACTATTGATAGGATCATCCTCCTCAAGCTCATCCAAAATAGGGTGTGAACTTTCGGGAATGTACTCCGTACAGGTAGCCCTATTGTGACCAGCTCTTCCACATCGTCCGCATGTCCCACTCCTTCGAGGAGGTCCAGTAGAATGTTCACCCGTAGAAGGTATACGGGTACTTTTAGGTCGACCGGCCTGTCTTGGATTCTCTGGAGCCGTACACAGTTGTAGATGAACGACATCGTGTTGTTTCCAGTATTGTGGCTCTTGTACAGGCATAACCTCGGCGGCCCACATTCCCCTCAACCATCCGGTCGTGTAATAAGGCGACACGTAATTGATCACCGACCGTTTCGTAAAACTGTGAAACCAAACAAAAATCAAGAGATGGGATGGGCGAGAGAATTGTAGTCAAAGATCAAAAAGTGGACTGACCTGATGGCAGCACATGCGTGTGAGCAAGGAATTAACTCGCTTTGGAACTCCCAACATGTGCACATACGGTGGTCCAAGTCCACCACATGGAGTTTACCATTGGAAACAACCTTGAATTTATTTCCCCCAAGTTCAGAGACATCCATTTGTCGACCAAGCCGCTGCCGCTCGATTAACTTGTTGTGAACGTTCTTCGTCAGAGGGTGATCCCTTTCGTCCGCCGTTTGTCTCCGTTTGACAAACCATTTTTCCATAATCCGTCGAGCAGCCTCTAGGAAGGAACAAACGGGCAACTTTCTTGCCCAAACGAGGCGTGCATTCCAAACCTCCGCGGCATTCGACGTCATGAAACTGTATCGTCATACTGGACATTTTACGCGTGACCACCTCGTTTCTTGGGCGTTCTGCAATGTATTGATTGCACCCATCATCAGACTGTCACGTAGGGCTGACATGTACCTGTTTAAAAAAACAAAGAACACTTTACGTCAATTTGTTATTTATGAATACGTAGTGCAAATAATTATATGGGGATAAACTTACCCATCGAACTCATTTGGATCATAACAGTATGCAGCTCTTTGGAACAGATTGACCAAATGCGACCCATGTTTGGCCAAATGTTGTCTAATATGGTAACAACATAGTCCATGCGTGGCCTCAGGGAAGTTCTCATGTATCGCATTACTTATGCTTGCGTGTTGATCAGAAACGATGAGTAGGTCGTCAGGGCATCCGAATGCTTCCCTAACATGCTTCATGAACCAAGACCATGACTCATCATTCTCGATGTTTCCAATTCCAACTGCAAGGGGGAAAATTTGGTCGTTCCCATCTTTTGTCACCGCGACAAAGCCAATACCTCTGTATGAGCCTTTCAAGTGACAACCGTCAACAACTATAACCGGACGACCGTAATTTCGAAATCCAATGATTGAGGCAGCCAGGGCAAAAAACACGAACTTGAATTTACCGGACGAGTGTGTTTCCAATGCAGTGTAAGTTCCAGGATTGGCATCCACCAACTCGAGCAAATACAGCGGGAGCAAGCAAAATGACTGTTTCGGATCGCCGTACGCCTTGTACATAGCGTGACGTTTCGCCCTTCTTGCGACTTTGAGGCTGAGGTTCAGGCCGTATCGTTGACCCATTTCTTGAATCATAGCCCTCGGCACAAGATTGGAATTTTCTTTTCTGGCTTGCTCGACGTAGTATTCACCGATCACCGAGGAAGGGATTCTGCGGGATGCGCGGGTGTTTAAGTCATGCTGACAACTATGCGGCACTACAGCCTTGGAGATTTTCCAGATCCCGTGCTTGGAAGATGAATTAAGTACGAATCGACATCCGTCGTGGTTGCATTTCACATTCCACCTGTGCTTATCCAAATATAGGACCCGATATTCAACTTGATTCACCAAATGGTACATCCCGACTGCATTTTTTAAATCGGATTTACTGTTATACACCGAGCCTTTTTGAAGTCCATGAGGGACATGTAAAATCTCCCCGGATTCTGGCTCGTCAAATTCGTCCATATCGGGAACATACCATTCCGGCTGCATTGTGTACTCACAAAATTCCGCAAACGCCTCGCGCTGCTCATCATCCAACGATGCGTCAACATCTTCGTCTAAGGTAAAGCCGTCTTCTCTATCTGATGTCAAAATGTGGACATTACAATTAATAGATTGTGATTGGGGAATTCACAATAACTCTGTACTCACATATCCGTTATGTAAAAGTAATTACCTGCTTCAACGTCCAAATCAGCGGAATTTCTGTGTTCTCCATGGAGCGGTTCACCTTCGTCGAAAAAGGCAGCAGGACTATTCAGGTCGAGAAACTGAAAATTATTGTCTCTCCCCCATGATGATGACCGGTGTGCCCAACGCTCATTCGAAGACGTACCGGCTTCAGTGGTTTGATTCCGACAGGCCAAATCCCATTTCGAAAGGAATTCTTCGTCGTTATGGAGTCCAGTAGGGACAGGTACAGGGCTGAATTCATGTACAGTGTTCACATTATAGGTTGAAGGACTTCCAAAGTCGAACGGAAACCAGGAAGGCTGAGAACTTTGATTTTCATGCTCATCCAGTGAAGCTTGCTGATCCTGATAGGACGATCCCGCGGATACTCCAAGATCAACCCTGGTCAACGAAACAAAAACAACCAAAAGAGAGTCATCTGAATAAAAAACCTCTTCTAAATCAGAATCAGTCTTGATTTTCTTTTTTTTCAATCTCCCGTTACAGTCAGTTAGCGCATGGATCACGTATCCCCAATAATTTAAGTCGGCAAGCACGATCCCATGAATCGAGGTCAATAAATCCATGTACGTGAGTCTTAGAAGACTGATCAACTCTTGGGACCCATTTACGTACTGAATACCTTCCCAATGACCTCCGAACGAAACCACCACCGAATAAGACATTTTCGATAATATGATCTGAAAATGTATCCAAATTAGAATTTTGAAAACATTCGATATAAAAAACCAAAGAGAGATAACTTACTTAATAATTCTTCAAATACTTCAAATTCTTCACACTACTATCACTCACGATTTTGTGCTATTAGTGTTGGAAACTCATTCTCACTTAAATAGATGAGTTTTGAGCAACCCGTGAATGAATGTTCAAATCAACATTAATTCTACCACGTGAACATCTTGACTATGGATTGAAAATTAATTCCAAATAAATTGTGACAACAAACATCTGAACATTTACTGTGAAACGTGAAAATTAAAGTGAATAATACTGTTAATTACTAGAAAACAAAATTTATATGTCGGTAACCTGAGAAACACTATTATTCGAACCACTATGAAGTAGTGAAAGTGGTTCGATCACTTTGTAGAAATTTTGATTTTTTGAAGTAGTGATCGAACCACTATGAATGTCACATAGTGGTTCGATCACTTTGGAAATTTCTGATTTTTTGAAGTAGTGATCGAACCACTATGAATTTCACAAAGTGGTTCGATCACAACTTCAAAAAATCAAAATTTTTACAAAGTGATCGAACCACTTTGAATGTCACATAGTGGTTCGATCACTTTGGAAAATTTTGGATTTTTTGAAGTAGTGATCGAACCACTATGAATTTCGCATAGTGGTTCGATCACAACTTCAAAAAATCAAAATTTTTACAAAGTGATCGAACCACTATGAATGTCACATAGTGGTTCGATCACTTTGGAAAATTTTGGATTTTTTGAAGTAGTGATCGAACCACTATGAATTTCACAAAGTGGTTCGATCACAACTTCAAAAAATCAAAATTTTAACAAAGTGATCGAACCACTATGAATGTCACATAGTGGTTCGATCACTTTGGAAATTTCTAATTTTTTGAAGTAGTGATCGAACCACTATGAATTTCACAAAGTGGTTCGATCACAACTTCAAAAAATCAAAATTTTTACAAAGTGATCGAACCACTATGAATGTCACATAGTGGTTCGATCACTTTGGAAATTTCTGATTTTTTGAAGTAGTGATCGAACCACTATGAATTTCACAAAGTGGTTCGATCACTTTGGAAATTTCTGATTTTTTGAAGTAGTGATCGAACCACTATGAATTTCACAAAGTGGTTCGATCACAACTTCAAAAAATCAAAATTTTTACAAAGTGATCGAACCACTATGAATGTCACATAGTGGTTCGATCACTTTGGAAAATTTTGGATTTTTTGAAGTAGTGATCGAACCACTATGAATTTCACAAAGTGGTTCGATCACTTTGTAGAAATTTTGATTTTTTGAAGTTGTGATCGAACCACTATGAATTTCACATAGTGGTTCGATCATTCTGGAAAAATTTTGATTTTTTGAACTAGCCACTGCATGGATGAATTTGACATGATAATACGAAAAATACATATGTATACGGTAATCAAGAAAATCTGGATCTGCATATGCATTCGTTCATACATGATAATACGAAAAATACACTGCTAATCAAGAAAATCGGGAGCTACAGTGTCCTCGGAGGTGGAGTACTTGTAAACTGCTAGGGCCATATCTCTCCGAAGAGCATCTATGCCCTTCTTCTTGGTAAACTTCGGGCTAGGGAATGTATTCGTGATCATGCTCTCTGCTGTAATCAGACTCCAGGGCCCACAAGATATAGGATCCTGCTGCTCGTAACACTTGTTTGGACCCACCGTGCCCAGTTCCCACTCAATCTCAGCCCCTTGAACCGGAACATGTCCAGTCCCACATCGTCTGGACTCCTGATAAAAACCGGCTTTGTCCAACACCTGAGGCAAAAGACGACGTATAGCAAGAGTCTGATTACAGCGCAACGCCATCACCTCGTCCGTGTACGCATGTCTCATGCTGTCGAACAGAGTAAGTGAGCAGCGTCTGAAGTCAATGAATGCAGTCACCCAGTGCCCGTTCAGGTTAAGAACAGTGATGACCTGGTGAATCGATGATGTGTACATTACATTGGTATATAATATTGTAGTGTACATATTGTTAATAAGGTAAAATACGTTGTGCAAAAAAGGAGACTTACGCCCAAAGCAAGTTTGGCCCACTCCTTCACTTCCCTCCACCGCGGCTTCAGTCCCAAAACGTAGTGGATGAGTCTCGTTAGGGACGTGAACGTGAAATCCTCTGGATAAGTACGTTCAGCGTATTTCTGCTCATCAGACTCTCCACTGTGGCGTTCTGCCCAAATACCCTAAGCCGCAATCTGGATTTGTAAAAAAACAAACCACATGCTCAGAGGTGAGGCCATGGACCGATCATAAAGTAAATATTGGTGTTAGTCAATGAATCGATGGACTCACCCCGAATCCAGTGTCGATAATCTGAAGACTCTGCTTGAAATCTTCGTGTACACCAAGAAATTCTGGGGCACTCTGCAGAATCCCGAGGTACGCATCCATGTGCTGTCACGAAGTCAAATCAATTAATAAAGGTACAAAAAAAGTTAAACAAATATTTGATCAAAGAAGTTTTAAACTTATGATTCAAGACTAACCGAATTGTCCATAGCTTGTTTAACGTTAATGAAATGACAAAACCAGGAAGGGCCCACACCCACACCAATGCCCACATTCCGCCTGCAAGACAAGACATTGTACATAAGTGATTGGTATTGAATACGGATCAACGATTAAAAACACTTACTATGATAACAAAACACTTACTTCTCAGCAGACCGATCATCTCTGGCACAGTACGCCCGGAAATCCGCCAATTTGGTATTCAGTCTTCTAGTAGGCTCATTCCTGAGGAAGGGACTGCGCACATGCTGAGACGGACGACGCTCCCTCTGTGCACGGGCCGGCCTACTAGTGGACGGTCTACGCGGGACCGGGGTCTCCACCTGTCGCTCGGGAGATGCTGCACTAGATGTGGAAATATGAGCACCCCCGAGCTCGAACGGGGTAAACTGTACGGGTGTCTACAGAGTGTACCTCATAGCAGACGGAGGCTCGCTGGCAACAGATGTAGGGGGATCCATCTGTGCAGCTGTCACAGGATCAACTGCAGGTACACTCTCTGACGGCCATGCAGGCCATTCATGATGTGGCCTAGGCAACTGATACCAAGCTGGCTCTGTGGACGATCCGGACGGATAGAACATCTCGTGATAAGAAGTCCTTGGGGGACTTTGATGCCCGTATCCGAAGAAGCTATCAACGTACGTCTCTAATCGCTGAGCTTCTGAGTCCACGTACTCCCGGAGTTGCCTCTGCTGCTCCTCGAAGGCCCTACTCTGCTCGTCGTAACGAAGGGCCTCGGCATCCACGTACTCCCGTAAGGCCCTATTCTGCTCGTCTAATCTACGGGCCTCGGCATCCATGTACTCCCGTAAGGCCCTAGCCTCCTCGTCACTGCGACGGGCCTCTGAGTCCACATGCTCCCGGAGTTGCTGCAACTGAGTACTGACCTGGTCAATTCTCTCATCAACATAACCGGTCATCCGAGGAAACCAGGACTCGGGAGCAGACTCATGCTGTGGAGGATCAGCTGCAACTGGGATGTCGGACTGGGCCCTTGGCCTTCTGGAAGCACGAGCAGGCCTCGAAGTGGATGCACGAGCAGGCCTCGAAGTGGATGGACGATCGGAGTCGGGCTCAGCCTCTGACTCCACGGGGTGCGTAGCTCGTCCAGATTGTGTTCGCCGACGAGCCACTGCACCACGTAGTGGACCATAACGAGGTGGAGGGGGATGAACGCCTGTAAATATGTCGCCGTCGACACCCATCATGTACGGCTTCACCCACTCCTCTGGTGTCGCATCAAGGGACTCGAAGCACTGAATACCCTGTTTTACAAGTCCCCAATTTCAGGTTATATTTGATCAAAGAAGATTAAAGAACAAACGAAAGAGTCTAGTGTAAGAAGACAAGGGTGATGCAAATACCTGACCGTCCAGCATGGTCGACAGATCAATCTCCGCCACCTTGAGGGACCACTTCAAACACCGAGGCATGGACAGGGGCGTATCCAACCGGCGCCCGGCGAAGGTGGACGTGAATGGGATCGCCTCAAGTGCCCATATCTGTATTTTTTACAGGACGTAATTTATATGTTATTGAAAAAATTGAAAAACTTATGAATTAATGTAAATGAAATGAACACTATGAAATTTACCGGTAGGGCTGTCGAGAATCCATAGAAGTGGTACTTCCACTGTGTAGTACGTCCATGTGGGAATTCAGTAGGAACCTTGTCAATGTACCTTAACAGGTTCAGATATGAGAACTTGCCCCATGGGAAATTCTCCCACTGCTCATCATCCTCGACAAGAACCCACACCCAGGGCTCCACGACAGACTTGCCCGCATCCACGCCCATAAGTATGCACTGCAGTATCAGGATCTTCGCAATCCTGATACTGTCCTGTCGAGAATGTCTCCACTCCCCCTGGGTGAATCGTTCTAGTAGCTCGTTCACCTTCACTCTTGACGAACCACCGTGAACTCTATAATAGAGTGAGTCCTCGTCTGGATGGTGGACTGCCGAAGGATTAAAATCGGAAGTGCCGAAACGCAACCCAGTAACCAGTGCGAACTCCCTCTTCGAGAACCGGCACAGGCGACGGTCTCGGCCAATATGGAACCATCGCTCATCAGCTGGAACGGGTCCCTTATGCACCTGGCGTGTCATAAGGGCATGTAGAAACTGCTTGCTGATCGTCCTTTCGGTTTCCCACAGCAGGAAGTGTCCAAAACACGTCCCCTGAAACTCCTGCACACAGTCCGGTCCTATGCTACGCAATTCTGCCTTGATCTCATCAATGAGGCTCAGACGAACATAGCCAACTACGTAGGCTATAGTACCCTGTAAAGCCTCGCGTACCCATACCGGCTCGTACTGTATATCATTAAAATTCAATCAGTATACATTCAAGTAAATTAAAATATATACATTTGCAATTTTCAACATTCAACAACAATTCAACATTTGCAATTTTCAACATTCAACAATTCAAACACCCAAACTTTTGCAACAAGAATCGGCAATTTTCAATTCGAATCAAGAACAATAGTGCAAAAAATTTAAAACAAATAATGAACAATTCGAATCAAGAAACCCGTATCTAAATCAAAAAATTCAAAACGTGCAAAAAAACAATAAAGCCTAATTGCAATCATTACTCAACAAATTAAACAATTCAAAGCTATAAATCCCAACACCCAATTTGAAACATACTTCAACAAGTCAAACAATAGTGCAAAAAATTTAAACCAAATATTCAACAATTGGAATGAAGAAACCACACCCAATTCGAACCATACTTCAACAAGTCAAACAATAGTGCAAAAAATTTAAAACAAATATTGAACAATTCGAATCAAAAAAACAATAAAGCTATAAATCCCCAAGTGTTATGAATCAAAAATTCGAACCAAAAAACCAATAAAGCTATGACTCAAAATATTCGAACCAAAAAAACAATAAAGCCTAATTGCAATCATTACTCAACAAATTAAACAATTCAAAGCTATAAATCCCCAAGTGTTCGAACCATACTTCAACAACTCAAACAATGGTGCAAAAAATTTAAAACAATTGAACCCATGGACCCTAAACCGAATGTATTCAAAAAACCCAAAGCAATCAACAATAGTGCAAATCTATTCAAAAAATTCGAACCATAAAAACAATAAGAGGCCTAATTGCAATCATTAGTCAACAAATTAAACAATTCAAACACTATTCAAAAAATCTCAAAAAATTCGAACCATAAAAACAATAAGAGGCCTAATTGCAATCATTAGTCAACAAATTAAACAATTCAAACACTATTCAAAAAATCTCAAAAAATTCGAACCATAAAAACAATAAGAGGCCTAATTGCAATCATTAGTCAACAAATTAAACAATTCAAACACTATTCAAAAATTCTCAAAAATTCGAACCATAAAAACAATAAGAGTCCTAATTGCAATCATTAGTCAACAAATTAAACAATTCAAACACTATTCAAAAAATCTAAAAAATTCGAACCATACAAAACCATAAGAGGCCTAATTGCAATCATTAGTCAACAAATTAAACAATTCAAAGCTATAAACATCAAGTGGTTCGAACTATACTTCAACAAATCAAAGCAAAAGTGTAAATTGGAACATACCTCATCACCCATTGCTAAATCCCTTCAAGATTCAATCTTCTTGCCAAAAATCGATGGACTCACCAAAATGCAAAATTTAACACCTAAATACAAGTTCCAATTTTATTAAAACAAAAGACTTCAAAATAATTTAAACATTTTGAAGTATTAATCGAAAGACATGTACAAAAAAAAAAACTTACCAATGCACTTCAATGTTTGAAAGAGAGAAGAAGAGAGAAGAAATTTGAGAGGAAAATGGAGGATGGAGGCGCAAATGGGGGAGAAATAGTGCTAGGGTTTGTATTTATTTTGGGGTCAAAATGTAATAAGAGGAAAATGGAGGATGGAGGCGCAAATGGGGTGAAATAGTGTTAGGGTTTGTATTTATTTTGGGGTCAAAATGTAATAAAATTTCTTTTTCAGGGGTCAAACTGAAAATATTCAAAAATCCATTTTTTTCCAAAGTGATCGAACCACTATGAATTTGACATAGTGGTTCGATCACTTTGGAAAAAAATGGTTTTTTACACTAGTGATCGAACCACTATGAATTTGACATAGTGGTTCGATCACTTTGAAAAAATTTTGATTTTTTTCAATAGTGATCGAACCACTAGTGGTTCGATCACTTTGAAAAATTTTGATTTTTTTCAATAGTGATCGAACCACTATGAATTTGACATAGTGGTTCGATCACTTTGGAAAATTTTGGTTTTTTACACTAGTGATCGAACCACTATGAATTTGACATAGTGGTTCGATCACTTTGAAATTTTTTTGATTTTTTTCAATAGTGATCGAACCACTAGTGGTTCGATCACTTTGAAAATTTTTGATTTTTTTCAATAGTGATCGAACCACTATGAATTTGACATAGTGGTTCGATCACTTTGGAAAATTTTGGTTTTTTTCAATAGTGATCGAACCACTATGTGAAACACATAGTGGTTCGATCACTTTGGAAAATTTTTGATTTTTACACTAGTGATCGAACCACTATGAATTTCACATAGTGGTTCGATCACTTTGGAAATTTTTGATTTTTTGAACTAGTGATCGAACCACTATGAATTTCACATAGTGGTTCGATCACTTTGTAAATTTTTAATTTTTTGAACTAGTGATCGAGCCACTCGAACCACCTAAATTATATTCAGTATTTCTATTAAATTAAGTATAAATTATTTTGCTTCAATTAACATATTATAGTGGTTCTCGTACTAATTAATCGAACCATAATTTATGAATTAGAAATTATAAAAATTACTAATTATAGTTGTCGGATAAAACAATTGTTAAATAACTATAAATACAAGAGAATAAATAAATAGAGCAAATAAATTTGTAATTACAGTATTTGGATAAAACAATTGTTAAATAAGTATAAATAAAATTGAATATATCATCAAGCAATCATTACTTAATGATTTTTCCATGACCGAGTCAAAATAGTGTAGAAAAGGTAACTTTGTTATATTTTGTGGTAGAAAAGTACATTTCCTTATATACAATGTTAGAAAAGTCAAATCCTTAAAAAATTTTGTGTAATTTCGGCAGCCCTCTCTTATTTATAATTCACTCATATAAGATGTGTACATATAAATGAATGGTAAAATATTATGTTTATTTGAAAATGAGTTATGGCAATGATGAGGGGTGGGTTTTCCCCATTCAACAAAGAGTGGGACTTAACCCGACCCGCTGACCCGCCCTTATTAATTAAAAAAAAAAATTCTTCTTCTTCTTCCTCCTCCTTTTCTTCTTCACGCAACTTTTTTTTTTTTCTTCCTCCTCCTCCTCCTCTTCCTCTTCTTCTTCACGCAACTTTTTTTTTTCTTCCTCTTCCTCTTCTTCTTCCTCCTCCTCTTCCTCTTCTTCTTCACGCAGCTTTTTTTTTCTTCCTCTTCCTCCTCCTCTTCTTCTTTTTCTTCTTCTTCTTCATGGGTGTTGTGGGCTGCGGTTTTAGGGGAGTTGGGTGTGTTGGTGGGTCTGTAGTGCTTCTTGAGATCGAATCACTGTATTGTGATTTTTTCTCAGTCGATAACACAAAGTGGAGTGATTTGCTGCAGAAGCACAACTTCCCTGATTCTCTGAAAAGTTTGAGTTTAAGAGGTAGTGAGTTGGATTGGGAAGAGATAACAAGAATGACAAGTTATCTGCCTCATCTTCAAGAGCTATATCTATATGCTTACTGCACAAGAGGAGTCAAGTGGGAAACAATTGAAGGAGGGTTCCTCAAACTAAAATCTCTACAAATTGGCTCAACTGATTTGGAATGTTGGATCTCTGAGAGTGACCATTTTCCAGTCTTTGAACACATTTATCTTTTTGGGTTACGTAAGTTGGAGAAAATCCCATGTGATCTTCGAAATATACCAACACTCAAATTGATTGACATTGTTGATTGCAGCCATTCTGCAATATTGTCTGCAAAGGAAATGATTGAGAAACAAGAAGAGCTTGGGAATGAAGATATTATATATACATATCCACTTAATCTTAAGATCAGACATTTAACACCTAAAAAGTATATATAACACCTATAGAGTATATATTAAACATATCAGACATATAATATGAAAATATTCTAATGGTATTACAAATATACTATATAGGTGATATAAGATCACATGTATCTATAAGATATAATAAACACAATTCTTCCTTCAAGTTATGAAAATATTTTAAAGGTATTACAAAGATACTCTATAAGTGATATAAAATTACATGCATCTATGATATATAATAAACACAATTCCTTCAGGTATTATGAAAATATTATAACACCTAAAGAACATACATATAACACTTATAGAGTATATATATGACATCTATCATTCAATCACATAATATGAAATCTTCTTTATATGTGATACCTCAAGAACATACATATAACACATAAAGAGTATATATATAACTCATATAGAGTATACATATAACATCTATCACTGAATCACATAATATGAAATCTTCTATATATGTAATACCTCAAGAACATAGATGTAACACCTAAGGAGTATATATATAACACCTATAGAGTATAACTATAACACCTATCACTGAATCATATAATAAAACTTTAACACCTACAAAGTACATATATAACACCTATAGAGTACATATATAACACCTATCACTGAATCACATAGTGTGAAATCTGGTGTGCGTGGGCGCACACCAGATCAGGTGGGGGTGCGCGTGGGGGCGCGTGGGTGCGCCTGGGTGTGACCCACGCGCCGGGTCGGGTCAGGGGCACGGATCTAGGATCCGTGCCACAGGTGCATATAAGTTTTGTTCTTCAACAAAATAGACAAATGCAGTAAAAAATATCCAAGAGGGTGGAGAGAGAATAACTTGGTAGAAGAGAATAAAAAATGAATCACCTGGATGAGAAGTTCTTATCCTTAAAATTTATACTACATTACAAGAATATAATAGTCATTTACTTTTTATAAACCGTAACTGAATAAAAATTTATGACTCATTGGGTCCATGTTTCATTAAGCCTAACATCTTTCATTGGACTCCCTCGTCTGACCTCTTCTACATCTAACGTCTTCTACATCACATCTGACTTTTTCCACGTTATCACGTCTGCGGAGTTCTACCATGTCAGTTATGGTCCTTCGCGTCTGCTGAGTTCTGCCATGTCAGCTATGGCCCTCCGCGTCTGCTGAGTTCTGCCATGTCATTTATGATCCTCCACGTCTGCTGAGTTCTGTCACGGCAGTTATGGCCCTCTACGTCTGTCGAGTTCTGCCCCGTCCATAGATGAAAAAATCGTGATATTTCGGCGATATTTCACCGAAATATCACTGAGAATGAAGTCCCGATATAAAAACGGGGTGTTTTTTTTTTCGTCAAAATGTCACCGAAATATCGGTGAATTTCGGTTTCGGTTTCAGTTTCGGTTTCGGTGAGTGCCAGGCATGAAACGTTGGTTTTCACGGAAATATCGCCGAAATATCGGCGAAATATCGGCGATATTTCGGTGAAATATCGTTTTCGGTGCAGTGTGTCGGCAATGAGCAAAAAAATTCCAATTTTCAATCATTTTCTACTCTTTCCAATTTTACCTATTGTTTTACCTTACTTTCACTTTAATATTAGAGCAAAAGAAAATAAAGTAAGATTCCATATGTTTTTGTTATTTATTGGGTTATGGCAGACAACCAAACATGGCCTCGTATCACATGTTTCATTTTCCAATTTTCACTATTGCTTTACCTTAATCATTTTAAAATTTTCATTGCTATATTAGTGCGAAGGAGTGTGGTTTTCAATTCACAATTTTTGTTCCACTGCTCTCTCTCTCTCTCAATTAAATTGTTGCCTCACGTATTGCTACTTCAGCAGTTTTTCCATCCCCACGCCAAAGGCAAACAAGGTAAAACATTTTTCTTGTTGTCAGCTTATTTTATTTTGAAACTCATTGATGTTATTGTGATTATATTTCTAATTGTGACTCTGGGGTCAGACTATATGATATATCTTGGTTGGCTTTAGAAACTTCAGAATTTCTCTTATCTGTTGCCTATTAATTTACATTACCTTAAACGTTAATGTCTCTTTTTTTTTTTGGAATTTTTAACTTTGGGAATTGCTAGTTTGAGGAATGAAATTGAAGCAGAATCTTGTTATAAAGCACGTTCCGAATCTAATTCCATGACTTTTTGCACTCTTGTTCTTGCTTTCATATCTTCTTTGCAACTTGGACTGAAACTAGAAATACCAACTCAAATGAAATATTTGACAAATTTGATTGATCTTTTATGAAGTAATGGCAAGTGAAAGTGGAGCTGGTGCTGGTAGAGACCCTGCATGGAAATATTGTACCAAACTCCCTAATAATAAAAATGCCACCATTTGCAATTTTTGTAATCTTGCGATTATGAGTGGAGGTATTACAAGATTCAAATATCACTTGACCCACACAGACCCACAGAAAAATGCACGTCCATGTACAAACGTACCCCCAGAGGTTAAAAAGGAGATCCGTGATTATCTAAGAGCGAAAGAGGTGGCAAAAGGGAAGAAAACTGCCAAGATGGATGAGATTTGAGCAGAATTACGAAGGGGATTATATGATGAGGATGAAGACGAGGAGGATGATAATAATGTGTATCCTCCTGACCTTGGCCCTAATGAACGAGAAGAATATCGTGCAGCTGTTAGACAATCTAGGGCAAGTGAGTGGGAAAGAGAACAAATGCAGAACTTTGGACGTTACAAAAGAGGTCAAGCAAGTAGAGATGTTGATGCTCCGTCTTTGTTTCAGCAGTCCAAAAGTAGTCGAGGCGTGGATTTTGATCATGCTCCAACACCGTCTTTATATAAGTCCCAAGATGCAAAACAAAAGAAGATCAAGAATATGTTCTCAGGCGGAAACATTAGAGATAAAATGTCAAGAATGGTTAGCAAATTTTTCATCTATGATAATGTTGCACCCGCCAAGGCTGATTCACCTCACTTTAAGAATATGATCCAAAGTGTACAGGAATGTGGTACGGGGGTAAAACCACCAACTCCATATGAGATAAAAAATAGGTATTTGGAAATGTAATACACTGAAATGAGGGTTCATGTGCAGAAACAAATGGATAAATGGAAGACATATGAGTGTACAATCATGACCGATGGATGGACAGGACCAACAAGGATGTCTATCCTAAATTTTATGATCTATTGTAAGGGGAGCACCGTCTTTCTTAAATCTGTTGATGCATCAAACAAGATAAAAGATCATAAGTACATTTATGATTTATTAAAAGATGTGGTGCGAGAGGTAGGGAAGGACAATGTAGTGTAAGTTGTTACGGATAATGGATCCGCTTTTGTTAAGGCGGGAAGGAAACTCATGTCAAAGTCCAACTTGTATTGGACACCCTGTGCTGCACACTGCATTGACTTGATTTTTGAAGACATTGGAAAAAAAGAGGTGATCAAGTCAACAATTGCTAAGGCCAGACAAGTGACAAACTACATTTACAACCATGGTTGGTTGTTGGAAAAAGTGCGAGAGGTTTGTCAAGGAGATATTGTATGGCCTGGAGCAACTCGCTTTGCAACAAACTATATCGCACTGGATAGTTTGTTAAAGAAAAAAAATATGTTGAAGCAATTTTTCACGGATGCAGAATGGGTTGTGAATCGTCTTAGCCGCTCAGAGATGGGTCAAACTGTGGAGAATTATATACTCGATAATAGGTTTTGGGATCAAGTGAAACATGTAGTGGAAATATATGAGCCATTATATCAGATACTTCGAGTGGTGGATACTGAAGTTGTTCCCACGATGCCGATCTTATATGAATTATTTCGTGTGATGAAAGAAAAAGTTCAACAAGTAAGAACGACACAGTGGGTACTTAAAATAATAACTGATAGATGGGATAACACGCTTTCACATCCACTACATGTTGCAGGTACATACTAGACATTGTATATTTTATCCACGTGTGTACATGATAGATGGGATACTAAAAATATTTTTCGACTTTGTAGCTTTTTACTTAAATCCAAGATTCCAATATGGACCAGGAGTTGGTGAAGATATGCACCTTATTCAAGCGGTGCACCAAGTATTCAACACACTAGACCCAAACTCAGAGGGCATAGCCCAATTTGGAAATGAGGTAAAATAACTCTTTATAAGTAAAATTATATAACTCTTATTTCAATTTCAATATACCAGAAATATTATCATTATTTTATGAATATGCAGCTCATATTATTTCGCGATGCAAGAAAAGGATTCGGTGATCGTGCTGCTGTTGCATCACGAAATACTATGATACCATGTAAGTTTCTTATTGATATGTCAAAATATGTGTTCAGATAGTTTTTTTATTCTTTTAAAGAGTGTGTTTAACATTTATTATTATTTGACAGCTGAGTGGTGGGTTATGTATAGTCATTCAACACCTACACTAAGAAAATTGGCCATACGAATACTATCGCAAACAACATCGTCTTCAGCCTGTGAGAGAAATTGGAGTACATTTACACTGATACATACCAAGCAACGAAATCGTCTGGCATATCCAAGACTTGAAAAACTTGTCTTCTGCTACTATAACATGAAGTTAAGGCTACGAGATATGGAAGCAGAAGATAATAGGGTTGCTGAGACATACTATCTAGATGTAGTAGATGTAGCTCCTGAATCTGGTGATGAGGAAGAAGATCCACTATTCCAATGGATTCGACCAGCCCATATGGACGATGCTGAAGGAAACCCCGATCCTAAAGTTGCTGCAGTAGCCCGTGAATGTGGCATTGATGTGGATCGAGTAATGGGAGAAGAAGTAGGTGTCAACTCAAGTAGTTCAGGATCAGGTGCGGATACCTCAGCAGATAGTGGAAACAATGTTGGTGGTGGTGGTGGTGGTGATGGTGGTGGTGGTAATGAAGAAAATTATAATTTTTCAGATCAGGTGCCTTTAAGTCCATTCACAGGTGAACGTGATTTCACACATGCAATACAAGATCTTGATCATGGAAGTAGAGCGGGAGGTGCATGGATTGGTGCTATTGGAAAGGATTATGGAAGAAGACATGTTTGGAACGAAAGTGAGGGATCAAACACTGACATTGAATCAATGTCTATGACATTTGACTCAATAAATATGAGCAATGATCCTCCATACCAACCACCATATCCTCAACCTGAAGGCAGACATAGCACATCCGATTGGTGGACTAGTTTACATGAATTTCATTATCCACCAACTCAAATGTCACATGGTTCAAACATGTCTCAACCTAGTCAACCATATTGGGTTAATGAGCATTATCCTATCCATGGACATGCGGTTGGAAGAGATAAATGAGCATATGAATGGCATGTTTATGATTACACCCAAAATTGGTCTAATATGGTGAGTTGGTATCAATATTGTTTAAATCAAGATGGCATGTCATCTTATTCATTTGAACCTCACAGGAGCTCATGCTATTATTAGTTCATAAATATACTTTGTACAAAATTTCTCATATTATCACTTTATATATTAGTTTATCTCTCATTTTGTTGTAATTATATTTTTTATTTGAAATCTTAACTTCAATTTATGTATGAATGTTAGTTATAACATTATGTAAATTACCAGATATTTTTTCTAATTTTTTCACAATATTTCCGTGATTTTTTTAAAATTACCGATATTTCCACCGAAACCGATAACCGAAACCGATATTTCCGTAAATTCAAGGTACCGATACATGAACCGAAACCGATATTTTCGTCCTTGGCCCCGTCCACTTATAATTTTTAATTTCTCTAAAGAAATATTGCTCATCAACCTATCGTCTTCCCAAATCAGACAAGTTTAGTGATAACAACATTGAGCATCAAAAAACCGACAAAAAAAACCGTGTAATATCCCCACAGTTTTTCCTTAATACAAATAAATTTGAAAATTACGTGAAATAAACCATTTTAAAAGTCAAAACATTGGGCTAAAGACACTCATGAGTTATACGACGCCGTTTCCGTCCGTTGAATTGGTCGGTAGCCGCATTGGGATCAAGTGGGGCATCTAACTTGGAAAATTATCACAAATATTGAATTCAATAAAGGTTTTAGCGTATCAGCATAAATTATTATTTAAAAATATCATTTGTAAATTTTTATTAAAATAGTTCATATTTCAAAATTATCTAGTTTTTATATTAGAAATATATTATAATTTGTAATCGTTTTTACATTCAGAACTCATATAATGCGTTTTGGGATGTGATACACGCGTGATATGTGGTTATTTGGTACAAAAGATTTTATTTAATTTATTTTTATTTAATATTTATTGGAAATTAGATGAAAGATTAGTTGGACAAGAAACATTTTTTTTCAAGCACTATATTTTCCAAAAGAAAATATCTTTGATCACTATAGGATGAATCTTTTTTTCCCTATTAAATTTCCAGTACTTTTTTTTTATGTTTACAAGTATTTATTACCTAAAATATATGCATATCTTAAAAATCATGCTGCGATGCGATAGTTTTGTAGTCTTAATGTTGATATAAATAAATTGATGTACGTGGATCATGTGTTGACAAGATGTGTCGACAAGAAGGATGTAGTTCAGAATCATTTGTTAAGTTAATGTGCAACTTCATCAACTCAAAGTTTACTTATGGGGTTGTCAGAAATCACAAGTTGTCATCATACATTAAGTAAACAACTTGCAAATAGCTATGTCCTAATTAAAAAAATGAAGGGTTAAAAGTCAAAAGAGTAGCCAATGAAAAGCGTTGTTTAAAAAAAAAAAAAATTAATTTCAGCACAAAATGTGATATTTATTGGCCTATTTACCTAATGTCGCACGATGGGTGCTTCGCATGTAACGATAACAACGTCAAGTCATATAAATATTATTAGTAAATTTTTCTTTGCCCACTTGCCATAATATGCCAAAGAATAATACTGTCACTTTTATTTGAAGAAAAATTAAATCTTCATGATTATGACTAAGATCCCTTTAGTTATTTTCTAAATAGAAGCTCTTATTTCACTATTTAAATTGTAGAACAATTTTTACTTTGTGATTTACTTTTTTATAAAAAAAATTCATATCATTTCCTACTCCTAGTATTTATTCTCATATATAAACCCTACCTTCAAACTCTCTTCTTTTTCTTTTTTTTAGTTTTTTAAAACCACGATATTGCATCCACAATAAAGCAAAAAAAAAAAAAGTACATTATATGAATTTCTTTCGAAAGCTCTATATAACTGAATTTTCTCTTTAATATTTACTCCCTTTTTTTTTATAAAAAAATGTCTTGAAAGAAATTTTTTCTTAGGAAAACATATTCTAATTCAAAAGTTCAAATTCGACATGTGAGGCTACACATACTTCAAAAATACTGCACACACCCTAAAAATTGAATTTCTATATGTTTTATTTATAAAAAAACATTTAATATTTTACAAGATGTATATACTCTCGCCCTAGTTTTTTAATTAATAAATCTAGTATTTTATATATGTACCTAATTTATGATCTATAATTCTTTTCTTCACCTTTTAATCTCACCAAGGGAAATCACCAAATTGCCCCTCAATAAATAATGTGAAATATTATGAGAAAAGCCCAATGGGCCTGGATGTCCAAATCCAGACAAGATAGAGACATCGTACAGTGGCCCAGCAACAGCTGTACAGCCGTACATGTCCTTGTCTCGTCCTTATCTCTTGATAAGCACTCCTTCCAGGTATCTACCATTGTTTCACCTATTTTTCTCTGTTCTTTTCAAATATATTCATTAATTTATTTCTACTAAATTATTGGTGTGGGTTTTCTTACTTTTATTCCTTTCTTTGTTAAATACATTTTTCTACCTTTTTTCTATCGATTTAGATCAATAGTTATTACAGTGTCGTTGAAATATATGAACTGAAGTATTGGTTGAACACTCGATTTTGTTGATGTATGTTCTTCCAAATAATACACTTTATTTTTCTTTATTAAATCTTGTTTTTAGTTATGGAGAAGTTCAGATAATAAATTGACATATATGATCTCTTTTGGTAATGATGTATTACTTTTTTTTCATCGAAACTTATTTCGAATGTGATTTTATAATTGATTGTATATTTATAGGTACATCATAAAATGAAATTGTGATCAATCATATTTGTAAATATAAAAAATAAATTAATATTTGTGAAAGGTTAAATATCTTATATTATGTTCCAAAAAACATGTCCTTTGTCCAAAACATGTTCTTGTCTTGTACTTATGATGTAAGTATCCAACTCACATGTACAATTTAATTATCACATTTTAATTATCAACATTATGATACAAAATATGAGTGTATATCACTCATCTTGAGAACCCATTCATCATTTATTTTCTTCATCTAAAAACCTGAAAATATAAAAAACTTTATTTCATGCATAATATTCAATATAATAAAATTAATTTTCTCATACTTATATGTTGGTCGTAATTTATGGTTTAACCAAATTCACAAAATTAAATTTATAAAACCGTTTTACAAAAATTCTATTATTTGAAATAAAAAATATTAATGTAAAAAATGTAAATTATGCATTTAACCCAAATGTAATATATATTATTTTTATTTAATTTTAACTTTTGCATGTGATACATTGTACATAAAATTTCATGTATTTAAAAAACAAAACGTGGTACACGACAAAACAGCATAGCTGTAGAAAGGCGATAAGAGATAATGCTTATATCAGATTTGTGGCTGTTTATCAACTACTTTTTAAATGATGGGACCCACTACTTATATTATTGCTTTAACTCTATAATCGTGCACAAACAACTATGTAATCAACTTGCACCTTCTTTTTAATAATTTTTTAATATATGAAATATTTTTTAATACCTAATTTTGTGTATTTAATTTTAGTAATATCTTTCTATAAGTAGGTTGTTCATAGGGGTGGGCAAACTGGTTCGAGTACCCAAACCGACCGGATCGGGTATTACCCGATTGGGAATACCCGATCGGGTTGAGTTTTGTTAATACTTTTGAGTTTTGGTTAATCCGAAACCCAAATATATAAGTTCGGTTCGGGTTTTGGTAATAGGAAAATTACCCGAAAACCCGATCGGATACCCCGTTTCTCTTTATATATATTTTTTATGACAATTAAGCTAATCTATTAAGCTAATCTATTAAGCTAATAATAAGTACACCATTGTTCAAGAGTCAATGATCCATTAAAATTTAAATAATTTAAATGGACTTTGGGGTAATTCAACTAACCCAAACCAAATACCCAATTATTATCTATAGATACATACACAGTGATGTGCGAATATGTATGAAAGCAAAATTGACTTTCACCTCATAACTAGGACTTTTTGAATTTGTGCAGAAATAAAAGAGGGAAAAGGAAATGGCGTGGATGCTACTAGGATTGAGAGCATGCAGTGCATGTTAGATTTTGCGGTGGCGGGTGCTTCGCTAATGATTGGGCTTATATTATTCGCTTGAATCCCTTACTCTTCTAAATTCTTCAACAAAGCGTGCAACCCACACCTCTCTGCTCTCTTTCTCTCTTTTCTTATAAGGTTAGATTTCAAGAGTAAGTTAGCAAGTTCTCTCTTAAATTTTATTTCATTGTTGAGGAATTATGTGTTCTTCAATACTATAGTGTTACAAATATATCAATGTTGTACATGGGGCTGCAAATATGAGAACATTGAAACCTTAAAGCTGAAAATTTTATTTTTTCTCTTGAGCATCATATTGAGATTACTACATAAGCCTATTTGCATCTATTTTGTAGGGAGATGTCTAATTCACAATGATATAGCTAACAATTTAATGGAAATGGTGGAAGAAACACATGTAAATGTTAGTGCTTCAATTGATGAAACTAATGTTATGGAAATTTGTAATGAAGATGATGTGGGGGAGGAGGAAGATGGTGATAGTGAATGTCATAAGGAGGAGGATGGTGAGAATAAATCTAGGAAGAGGCCAAGAAAAACAATTTCAACTAGATCAACGTATTGAGATCATTATGAGAGAATCATGTGCAATGTCGATATGATTCAAAAGACAAAGTGTAAATATTGTGGGATAAAAATCAAGGCCGACCCTATGATACATGGAAGTACACCTATCAAAAAACACTTCCTAATTTGCAAGAAGAAGCCTCGTAATATTTCAAATGATCAACCTCGAGTTGCATTTCAACAATCACAAGTGGATGATACTAAGGAGCCAAAGCTTGTGTCATGGAAATTTGATCAAGTTAAAATAAGAGATGCAGTGCGCTACATGATATTAGTTGACGAGCTTCCTTTGAAGACGATTGAAAAATTGGGCTATAGGTACTTGATGTCAGTTGCATGTCCAATGTTTAAGATGTCATCTCGAAGAACAATGACCAGAAATATATTTTAATTTTACTGTGATGAAAAGAAAATGTCGAAGGCATTTATTAAAGAACAAGGTGATATGATTTGTAACACCACTGATACATGGACATCACTTCAAAGAATCAACTATATGTGTCTTACTGCACACTTTATTGATAAGAATTGGAAATTGCAGAAGCGGATTTTGAACTTTTGTCTGATCTCTGGACATAAAAGTGAAGAGGTGGGAAAGGGTGTAGAGAAATGCTTGCTTGATTGGGGTATTGTCACGGTTGACAATGTTTCATCCAATGACGGTGTAATTGGGTACTTAAAGAAGAAATTTGATCATTGGGGCACAAATCTTTTAGGAGGGAAGTATTGTGTAACAAATTTTTATATGAATTGTTAAGGTTGTGGGTTATTGATTGACATGTCTCTCACAACTAGATCGGGAGACAGTATCACATAAGACCTACTCTTCATAGATTCGTGAGCCGGATCAATTTACAATCTATATTTCATGGTTTGCACGTAAATTTATTAAAATGACTCTAAATTGTGGGTGGATTCATTATGAAAAGAATAAGTCTCATGTGAGACCGTCTCACAAATCTTTTTCTGTGAGACGGGTTAATCCACAACCTATGTTTCACAACTCATGTATAAATTTGTGGAAATGAGTTAGGTTAGTGGGTAAAAGTGATCTGTCTCACGGAAACTATCTGTGAGATCGTCTCACGCAAGTTTTTGCGTTATGAAAATTATTTATGAGATCGTCTCGTATAAGTTTTTGTGTGTAAGAATTAGTATATTTTGATTGTTTTTGATGTGGTCGAACTGACCACATTCGAACTATCCCGAAAACCCGACCCGGAATTAAAGGCCAATCGGCACGAACAGAATAAAGAAGTAATAGAGAACGTGTGAGCGAACAAGGATGTTCGCACACTAAGCGAACTGATCAGACTCACAGGCAAGAATGTCGAACTGTGAGATGAAATGTCGAGCTAAGTCCAGACGAACTAATTCAAATTTGAGATAACTCCCACGATCGCGAGAATCTCGCCATTTTCCAAGTTTTTAGGAAAATCCTAACTGCCACATCTCTTTCCCAAGAAATCACGTCTCTTTCAGGGAGTATATATATATATATATATCCTTTATCTTTCTATTGGCAGACACAAGCACAATTATTTTTTTCATATTGAGTATTAAGAAAAAGCGAGAGTAATATTTTTGGAAATTACTGACTTGAGCGTCGGAGTCCCTTCACCGGGAAAAACCCCCGGTGTTCTTTGTTTTGCAGGACTTTTTGATCGGAGGATTCCAGTCAACGCCGGAGAATTCCAATTGGCGTCGGAAAAGTGAAGGATTTGAGTCACGACAAATCAGTTTTCATTGAATACTTCGATATTAGAATATATAGAAAGTTTTTTAATATAATTCTATTTGATCATGTGATTAATTCACTTCATGTAAGATCAAGCTAGGTTCTTTTGCTAAAATGCACTACAATTACTATTATTCTTAGAAATTGTTGCAATAAACGAAAGCACCTATTTTTAGCAATTGCCTCTATTATTCTATACTCCAATTATTCAATACGAGAAACGTGTAATAATGGCTTTGTTGGGGAAAAAAAATCATAATTTCTTAAAAATTATATTTCGAATTCAAATTACTTAAAACTCTTTTCTTTAATTGAAACTAAAACTCTTTTCTTTTAACTAAAGACTTATCTTGAACAACAACATTTACGTGATGTCTGACATGTCTATTTTATTTGATAAGTTGAATCAAATTATTGATAATGCAATTATTCTTGAAATTACAACAGTTTATACTAATTGTACCTTCTTTTTTTCCTAAATCAAAATTATATGTGGTTAAATCCAACTTTTGAAAATGTTATGTTTTCGTTTTAATAGCCTCAAAATGTTATGATATTATGAAATTTATTATTATCTAATATATTTATATGATTAATTTTTAATCAAATTGACAATATAAGTCCATATTTATAATTAAATGGTCACATTAATTGTTACATCATAAGCCATATAATAATTAAAAGTTGATTGGCATCAAAGCATCACTGTTTATTACATGAATTCAAATTAAAACTCTTTTATCGTAACAAAAATAGTAACTTGAACAACATTGACGTGACCAATGGCATGTCTATTTTGTTTGATAAGTGAAATCAAATTATTAAATACTACAATTATGTCAAAATTAAAACATTTGATTTAAGAAATTTCTTAAATCAAATTTTTATGATTAAATTCAACTTCTTAGCCTCAAAAAAGAACGAAAAAAAGAAAAGAAAAGGTGGGGTATGAATGGCCAAACCCAAAAACTGTGTCCCATGTTTTCCAGGATGCTTTATCTTTGGGTTTAAGACACAATATTGTAATTCTGAGGATTGAAATTTAATTTATAATATTATTTTATTACCAAATCGAATTTTTTGAGTTAAAATATGGTGTCGAGATTTACATTGTGATATGACATGCATACAAGTCGGGTATATATATATTTACTAAATATTAACATATAGAGTTAGTCTCCTGTGCAACTGGTGTATGTACAATTCGGGTCGGGTCCGGGTCGACCCGGATCCGCGCACTTTTATTTATTTTATTTTTTTTGAATTTTATTTTTTCACTTCAGGTTGTTACCTTTATGTTATATGCATGTGACCTTTATGTTATATAAGTGTGACCTTTATGTATAAATGTAATGACCTTTATATACTCTAACTTAGAAAAAAATGAAGAATTTTAACAAAATTTGTACATATTTACGTTTATGAAATATTAGTTGCACATATATCCATCCTTAAAATGCACTGAATTTTGAAAATTTCAATTTTTTTCAAAGTTATGGATTATAAAGGTCATAATATTTGTACATAAAGGTCACAAGAATTGTACATAAAGGTTACAACAATACAACATAAAGGTCTTAATCTGAAGCGAAAAAACCTGAAAATCTTCATTTTTTTCCTAAGTTACTGAACATAAAGGTCATAACATTTATACATAAAGGTCACACTTATATAACGTAAAGGTCACATCTTTACAACATAAAGGTAACAGCTTGAAGCGAAAAAAAAAAGAAAAAAAAAAGAAAATCCAGGTGCGCGGATCCGGGTCGGGTCGCCCCAATTGCACCAATCCAGATCCGTGCACCTGGTGCACAGCAGCATTTGCCTAACATATATTCACTAAAATATTTTTTCATCAATTCCCTCATGAATCAACTCTAATATATTATATTATAATGATATATACACTATTATAACTATTTATGGTGACTATATATTAAAAACACCTCAAAAATCTATTGGTTCAAAGTATAACATCTCTTAGTGTAAATCATAACAAATGTTCTTAGGACTAATTTGTTTGAGACGATGAATCAAACTCATTTTCATTAATTTATATGTAAATTGTGAAGTGTGAGTTGTAGGTTGATTAATTTTATATTACATGATGAGTGTAGATTGATCCATCTCACCCATCACCTAACACAATTCATATTAGGTTGATTCGTCTCATATAATAATATAACACATATAACACTCATATAGGACCTATTCCACTATCTTATCGACAATGTTTAGCAAAATTTTCCGAATTAAGATATGTACAAAGTCTTATTTCCTTGTAAATCGAGTTTTATTCTTGTTTAGAGCCTTATTTCCAATGTAACTGTTATGTTTTAAATTTTTAATCAAATACAAATATTATGTATTAATATACATGATATATAAAGGGCAAAGAACATTTGTGATTTGACTTTTTTTATATAAAAATATAAAATATTGCATTTTACTATATGAACTTTTAAATCTAATACATTTCAATATCAACCAAATCTTAATAATTGATTTAGGATATGTATACGATTTTAAATAGTTCAACATCGTAAAATGCAACCATATATAATATAATAGCTATATTGATACTATTTTGTGAATGAGCGATATATATTACACAATTAAAAAAAATTGCGTGAAACAAAAACCTATTCTCGTACAATACAAAAGAACATTGATATCAATATGAGTACACTAAAATCTTAACTCTATAGTTTCTACAAATCATCCGTGAATACATAAATTTAATCTTTGAAGTTCCGGATAAATAATTTAGGGAAAAAAATGGTGGTAAAATCCAAAGCCTTATGAACACAGAATTGAAGAAGAGAGGGCCCACATGATTCCTACCTTTTTCTTCTAGCTTTGAATCCTTACTGCGTAGCAAGTGGTACCTTACTAAGCTAATTAATTTAATCTCAAGAGCAAAAGCTTCTCTTTATATAATGCTCCAAATCGAAGAATATTTTCCCACAATTTGCGAAATCCTCATTCTCAAAAACCTCCACCCTATATACCCCTCTCACCAACAACTTCTCATCTTGACCAGATTCAGATTTCTTAAATTCTCCAATGGGGTTCAAAATCACTGCGGCGACCCCCGCCGGAAAGTGGCTGGGCTTCGTCGCCGCCGTCTGGGTGCAAGCTATTTCCGGAAACAATTACACTTTCTCCAATTATTCCGACGCCCTGAAGTCACTCATGGGACTGACTCAGCTCCAGCTCAACAACCTCTCCGTCGCCAAGGACGTCGGAAAGGCCTTCGGAATCTTCGCCGGACTCGCCTCCGACCACCTCTCCACCCCCGTCATCCTCCTCATTGGCTCAATTGAAGGCTTCATCGGCTACGGTGTCCAGTGGCTCGTCGTTAGCCAGAGAATCCAGCCTCTCCCCTACTGGGCTGTAAGTGCATAATTTAATTTCTTCGAAATCGTGAGTAACAGAAACCCTAATTTGCGGCTGAAATTTGTTACTTACACGTGAAATTCTGTTGCAGATGTCCGTTTTCCTGTGTATGGCTGGCAACAGCACGACGTGGATGAACACGGCAGTTCTGGTAACATGCATTCGGAATTTCCGCAAAAATCGTGGCCCGGTGTCGGGTATTCTGAAAGGCTACGTCGGATTGAGCACCGCCATCTTTACAGACGTCTGCTCGGCGCTGTTCGCCGACGATCCGGCGAAGTTCCTGATGATGCTAGCGGTCGTCCCCTTCATCGTCTGCCTCGCCGCCATTTTCTTCCTCCGCGAGATCCCGCCGTCGTCCACCGCCGCTGAGGAGAGCGACGAGACCAAATACTTCGGCGTAATCAACGTCCTCGCCGTCATAATCGCCGTATACCTGCTAGCGTACGACGTAACCGGCACTCACGGCCGCCTATTATCCCAAATCTTCGCCGCCGTGCTCCTCCTCCTCCTCGCCTCGCCCATCTCCATCCCGATCTACCTCTCCGTGAAGAACCTCATCCGCTCAGGCGCCGAAACGGTCGACGTGGAGCAGGTGACGCAGCCATTGCTGGCGGGTGAGGCGGAGGCGGAGAAGAAGGTGGAAACGACGTCGTTGGCGGAGGTGGTGGAGAAGAGGAGGGCGGTGCTGGGCGAAGAGCACACGATAATCGAAGCATTGAGGACCGTTGATTTCTGGATCCTATTCGGGTCGTTTTTGTGCGGTGTCGGAACGGGTCTTGCGGTTATGAACAATCTGGGTCAAATGGGTTTGGCCCTTGGCTACACCGATGTATCCATATTCGTTTCTCTCACCAGTATTTGGGGCTTTTTCGGTCGGATCCTTTCCGGCTCCGTTTCTGAGTACTTCATCAAGTAAGCCTCTATTAACCCTTTTTTCTTTCAATTACACGTTATTTGAGTCGGTTGCACGAATGCTTCGACTTTGCTAGATTCAGTTTATTTTATCCACTAATCAAATGGTCTTTTAGCTAGGTCTTATAGATATTTTTTGGTAGGTGGGTCTTTTTTTTCTTCACTGACCAAACAGTATTATACATGATTTTCATGAGATGAATCTTTTTTATCTACTAATCAAATTTATTTTTATAAATGGTGAAATATAAGTTGTAGGTTGATTCATCTCATATAAAATGTGATATGTGAGATGTTTTCATGCATAATTTAGTTTAAGTATAACTTAGCAGAGTGACTTAACATTTTACCCTTACTTAAAATACGTTTCTCATGAATTTGACTATTTCTATCAGTTTTGGTTAATTATTGTGTTCTAATTACTTGAATCAAATTTTTAATTGATTAAAAAAATTACTAGTTTTAATGTTTGTTTAAGGAAATTATATTTGTGTTAGAAATTTTGTCTTCTAGAAAATTGGGTGAAGTCGGTAGAATGAATATACTTTACGCATAGCTTTACTTTTTCAACTCTGCCTTTTCCGCTTACTTTCTTGCTTTACTCTTTTATTATTCTTAAGCGTGAAGGAGAATTTCTGACTTTAATACATAATATACTACCTCGGTTCCAAAATAAATGACGTTTTAGTCTTTTGCACATATATTAAGAAAGGCAAAAACTTATATACCCCTGGGGCATATAGGGACATGGATTTAGGTGTTATATACAAGCTCTTCAGGTGTTATATATATACTCTATAGGTGTTATGTTTCTTGGTGTTATAAATATACTCTACAAGTATCATATGTATATAAGAGTATACATGTGATACCTGAAGAATATATACATGATACCTATAGGGTATATATTTAACATCGTATGAAAATTAATTTGGGGGCACCATGCCACTGGGGCACACAAGTATCACTCATTAAGAAATGTGATAAAAAAATCCAATCTACCCCTATTTAAGTTAATTAATGAGGTACTTTTATCTCTTTAACACATTTAATTTGAGGTGAGTAAATAGGGGTATATTTGGTATATTGCATGTAAATATGCTTTGGAATACGAAAACGACAATTATTTTGGGACAAATTTTAGTTGCTAAAACGTCATTTATTTTGGGACGGAGGTAGTATATAATATGAATTGCATGTGCAGAAAATTAAATGCAAGATTAGAAAATCATAAATGGTTTATTTATTTATGGGATTATTGTTATAATTATAATTCTAGGGAATATGTGAAAACCCTTTTCAGTGTATATGTTGTGTAATTGGCTTTTCAGAGCCAATGAAAATGGTACTACCATTCAAATATTGGCTTTTCAGACCATCTAAAAGTCGACAATAGGTTGGTTGAATAGCCAATATATTGAATGCTACTTCAATTGAAAATTAAATAGCTTGACATTTATATTTGAGAAAAGTAAATATTTCTTTGCAAAAAGATCCTCACTTTTGAATAAGGGTTGAAAAGGCAGTGCATGTGGTTAAATTGTCGTCGTCCGTCCGGTCCGGTCCAGTCCCATTGATGTGGTTTCATGTAGTCGCTCTCTTATAATAAATCAAGAAAATGAAAATAGGACCGAGTTGGTCCTCTTATTCTTGATCCCAAAAGAACGTGTGTTATTAAAAACTCGATAACTCAGCCCAACCCGACCTGACCCGAACACTACTTTCTTAATGTCCCTTTTTATAGGAGGGGTGGAACACCAAGGCCCGTTTGGAATGCAGCCTCACAGATCCTAATGGCGGTGGGATACATCCTCTTGGCCATGGCCCTGCCAGGCTCACTATACGTCGGCTCTATAGTTGTTGGGATTTGCTACGGCGTCCGTCTCGCTGTCACGGTCCCCACGGCCTCGGAGCTCTTCGGGCTCAAATATTTTGGGCTCATCTACAACATCCTCATCCTCAACCTCCCGCTAGGCTCATTCCTGTTCTCGGGCCTGCTGGCAGGGTACTTGTACGATGCGGAGGCGACAGCCACGGCTGGCGGTGGCAACACATGCATAGGTGCTCATTGCTACAGGATGGTGTTTGTGGTCATGGCAATTGCATGTGTTGTTGGGTTTGGTCTTGATGTTTTGCTGTCCATAAGAACCAAAAGTGTTTATGCTAAGATTTATGCTAGCAGAAGTTCTAAGAAATTAAGTAATGGCCATTAGATGGGACTGATGAGAAATATATTTTTCTCTCAATGATGTCCTGTTTTCATTTGTTGTAATTTTGTTTCTTTGGGTGTGATTCTTCCACGAAATTGTAATGTTAGAATATCGATAGAGACATTCACTATAAGTATGATATGTTTTCAGTCAAATTGTAGTTATCGAATTTCAGTTTGTTATAGTTCTACAATGAGTGTAAATTGTAATTGTTTTTTAATGGATTACGATATTTTTTTGTAAATTGTGTTGTGTCTTATATTTGATGATGATTTAATAGTAGTTTGTTTTTTTTTATTGTGTGTTGGGTGATAATAAAATAAAATTAAGGACTTTTATCAATTGGGCTCTAAAGATAAAAACTATTAATGGTAGTATCTAAATGAAAAGTGAAGGTTTGAGATTTAATATTAAATCAAAACTTAAGGAGGAATTACTGTTACAATTTCTTGTTTCTACTAATTTATTTTCATTTTGTAAAATTCCTTGTCCTCAGAAGCCCATATACAATAAGGACCTCATTAACAAGACTGATAAATGAGTTGGGCTAATTTATAAATTTTTGGATCACGCCATCGAAGACTAATGGGCTAATAATAAAATTGTTGTTGGCCCAATTTAAGTTTATAAAATGAGCATCTTGTCTTTAATTAGCCATAATTAGAACAACATTAGCACATAGTGAACCACCATGTTGAAATATTGTAAAATGGACATATATATTTGAGTCTCATGCCGAATCTACCCAATTTTATATAACGAAGTACAATTCAACTCATCATTATAATATTTGTAACTCATATACCCAAAACTTTAAAGTATTATCCCCAAATACCCAAAAACACATATGTACAAATGTCAGGGAGAAGTCAGGGAGAATTGAAAGTACATATATAATATATTATATATTGATTTATATGAATTGGATATATTAAAGTAGAAATGGTATATATATTGATACATTATATATTGATTTATATTAATTTTGATATATTAAAGTAGAAATGTAATATAATTGAATTCAGGTTAGTTGTGTATAAGTTATTTTGGTTGATTATTGTTTGAATGTTGAGACTAAAATAATTGTTGAATTTGTGTAGAAATTTCGTAGGAATTATTGAACAAAATAACAAAAAAAATTAAATAATTTCGTTAACCCCTTAAATTTGAGGGGTTAACGAAATTAAAGAATTTTTTTAATTTCGTTAACCCCTTAAATTTAAGGGTTAACAAAACTATCTAAAAATCTCTAACATTTTGTTAACCCCTAAAGTATAAGGGTTAACGAAATAAAGCTGTATTCGAATTTATTTTTTTCGTTAATTAGTATTTTCTAATTCGTTAATTCCTATTTTCCAAATTCATTAATTTTTTTGTTAATTGGTAATTGTTAATTTGTTAGTCCATTGGTTAAGCTTTAGTTAGCACTAATTTCGTTAGGTATAATTTTTTAATTCGTTAGTCCTACTTTTTTTATGTCGTTAATTAGTTTATTAATTTTGTAATTGTTAATTAGTTAAGCCATACTTTTAAATTAGTTAAATTAGTTTATGAATTTTGTGGAATGAATTCAATTGTAAATTTTGAATATTAAAACTAAGGCAAAATTTTTCTTCTAATTGTCTTATTATTCATATATTTTAAAAATAAAAGTAAGCACATGTAAAAAAGTAAAAGAAAGGATTCTGACATCTCTGCAAAACAAATTACATATATGACTTTAAAGTCAAAAATGGGTATTTGGGGATAATAGTTTATATTGATTGGTAGATGGAGATAAAAATTTATATTCATGGGTATTAAAGTGACTTGATTATATCTAAATGGGTAATTCAGGGTATTTTCTCTATATATTTCTTACAAAAGATGAGTTGGCTACGTAGAAAAAATTATTATGAGCTCTATCTTTTATATATGTATAGATTTTGTGGTAGCTACATTTAAAGAAATGTATGTGTAATATTCAATTTTAATTTGTACATATAAAAATCTGATTACATGCAAACAATAAATATTTTAGTTAATATATTGCATCGTTAAAATATTCTAGAACTCTAAATAAATGAACCTACTACTTGTTTGACTGTTCGAAAGTTAACTTCGAGGTTTATAATACAATAATTAATACTACATTAGACAAAATATCTATACTCTATACTATAGTAAAAGTAAGCAAGTTGGGCAAAATTTCAGATTTACCATTTTCCCTCCAAAGCAATTAACCAATAGGAAAAAAGAGAAAAAAAAAACTAAATAACTTTGTATTTTCTAGAACAAGCCCCTTATATATATATATATATATATATATATATATATTTTAAATAATCTCTATTTTCTTGGGTCAAATAATGATCCCACCAGCCTTTTAATTGACTAGTAAACCCAACAACTATCATTGCTGCTATATTTTTATCTGTATTACTATTATTTTTACAAACAGTGGAATACATAAGCATTCTATGTACAATATTATAAATCTGTTTTTCAGTATAACTGTCAATATTCCATTCGTAAATATGACGACCAGAGTAATTGTTATTAACAGTATATTCATGTTCTTCATTAAGAACATCTATAGGAGTAGGTCTCCTATAATAATATAACCTTTGATTAGGTTTATCAGTCCATTTAGTATCAATTTTATTGATTTCATCATCAATAATCTGTCTATAATCATATTTATTTTCTAAAGAAGATACAAACTCTTCATTTAAAGTATGTAAAGAGAATTTCTCAAACTTTTCATTTAATAATTTTTCAAAATCAGAAATAGATTCCATCTTGAAACCCTTTATTTCTGGAGGAGGTTGAACACTAGGAAGAATAGGTTCCTTTCCTTTTTCCTCTTTCAAATCTTTATTTAAAGATTTATTTATTAATTTATAAATATAATAGAACATTTCACTGGTAGATATTCAGGACAACAGTGAACACATTAGAACTCTATTGCAAAATCTTAGATGTAAAACACTTACTGATTTTAGGTGGTATGAAGATACTTTTCTAAGTAGAGTTATGGAATTACCAGAGAGTAATAGTGCTCATTGGAAGTCTAAATTTATAGACGGATTACCTTATTTATTTGCTGAAAGAATTAAAAAACATTTAAGAGGCAATAATATTGCTATATCTTACGAAAGTTATACTTATGGTAAGTTGATAGGTACTTGTATTCAAGAAGGTTTAGCTTTGTGTAATGAGATAAAGTTAAATCAACAAATTAAAAGACAAAATCTTTCTGAAAGAAAGCAATTAGGGCAATTTTATGAACAATTTGCTATGGATATGCCTAATACTAGTAAAACTAGTAAAAAGAAAAATAAAGATAAGGATAAGGATATTAAACCTTATAAAAGAAGAAAATCTTCTAAGAAACAAATTGAAAAACATCGTTTTAGAAAAGAAAAACGAGAAAATGAAAAAAGATATAAGAAGAAACTTATAGTTTGTCATAAATGTCAAAAAGTTGGTCATTATGCAAGAAATTGTTGGACCAAAAAGAAGATTAATAATCTTCAAATAGACAATAATATAAAAAAATTAATATCAAAAATATTATTAAATGAATCATCTGATTCGGAATCTTCGTATTCTTCAGGTAGTAATACTGCTAAAATAGATTCAAAAGAATCTACAAAACAATATATTAAACAATTAGAAATTAATTCAGATATTTCAGAATTAAATTCAGAATCTGAGTGTGAATCTAATTGTGATTGTAATGAGTGTATACAAAGAAAATCTTGTATAAAAGAGGATCATAATCCTGAAAATTCTGATGAAATTTATAGAATATTTTCTCAAATGAATGATTTAAATATTAATGTATTAAATCATGATAATATCATGGAATTATTAAATGTAATTAAAGATCCAGATCTAAGATCGAAAATTATAGATCAAGTGGAAAATATTCCTAGTACATCTAGTACATCTAATATTGAGGAAAAGGTTAATATTTCTCAAGAACCTTATATGATGAGTCATGTCTATAAAATGATAAGAGAAAAACAGAATAATAATTTTCCTGTATCTTTTAGTGATTTAACAGAAGAGATTAATAATCTTAAAAAAGAAATTATTTTATTAAAACAAAATAATTATTCTTTTGAAAAAAGAATAACAAATATAGAAAATAAGTATATAGATAAATCATTATCTACAAATGATAAATTAAAAAATCCTATTAATAATAATGAAGGATTTTTAAATATTTTAGAGATAATAATATCTCAAAAATGGTATGTGAAAATAACCATTTATATTGATAAATTTTATAATAAAGAATTTATTGCTCGTATTGATATTGGAGCAGATTTAAATGTTATACAAGAAGGGTTAATCCCTACTAGATATTTTGAAAAAACAACTCATTCGTTGTCCTATGGTGGTGAAAAACTTGATATAAGTTTTAAATTACCTAAAGCTTTTGTGTGTATTGATAATACATGTATTCCTACTAGTTTTTTACTAGTAAAAAATATTTCAAATCATGTTATACTTGGAACTCCTTTTATAAATCTTATTTTTCCTTTTATAAATGTAGATAAAGAAGGTATAATTGGTACTTATAATAATAAATCTTTACAAATAAAGTTTATTGAAATACCTTTTACAAAAATATTACATAATATCATGGATAATATTAAGGCTTAAAGAAAACCAGACAAGTTTTCTAAAATCAGAGGTTAATATATTAACCATAGAAGATAAACTTCAAAATACTAAATTACAAAATAAGATAAAATTGATTTATAATCAGTTTTCTTTAGATATTTGTAATGATCATCCTAATGCTTTTTGGGATAGAAAGAAACATATTGTCTCTTTACCTTATGAAGATGATTTTAATAAAAATCAGATAACTACTAAAGCTAGGTCATGCCAAATGAATTCTGAATATTTAGAATTATGTAAAAAAGAGATTAAAAATCTTTTAGATAAAGGATTAATAGCTTCTTCGCAGTCTGCTTGGTCTTGTACTGCTTTTTATGTAAATAAACATAGTGAAATTGAAAGAGGTGTACCTAGAATGGTAATAAATTACAAACCTCTAAATAAAGTCTTAAAATGGATAAGACACCCGATTCCTAATAAAAAGGATTTACTTAATAGATTATATAATGCTGTTATATTCTCTAAATTCGATTTAAAATCAGGATATTAGCAAATTCAAATTGATAAGCCTGACAGGTATAAAACTGCTTTTAATGTTCCATTAGGACATTATGAATGGAATGTTATGCCATTTGGTTTAAAGAATGCTCCTTCTGAATTTCAGAAAATTATGAATGATCTATTTATTCCTTATAGTAATTTTATAATTGTTTATATAGATGATATCCTTGTATTTTCTACTTCAATAGAAGATCATTTTAAACATCTTGATGTATTCAAGAAATTAATTATACAAAATGGGTTAGTTATATCTAAACCAAAAATGATTTTATGTCAAACTAAAATAAGTTTTTTAGGACATAATATTGAAAAAGGAAATATTATTCCTATAAATAGAAGTATTAATTTTACTTCAAAATTTCCTGATAAAATAATTGATAAAACTCAGTTACAAAGATTTTTAGGAAGTTTAAATTATATTTTTTCTTACTATAAAAATCTAACAGACGATACTGCTATCTTATATGAAAGATTAAAAAAGAATCCTGTTCAGTGGTCTGAATCTGATAGACATACTGAGGCAGTAAAAAGAATCAAAGAAAAGGTTAAATATTTACCTTGTTTATCTATTACAAATCCAAATTGGATAAAAATAATAGAAACTGATGCGTCAGATATTGGTTTTGGTGGAATACTAAAACAAATTGATCCTTTAGATAAAAAGGAATATTTAGTAAGATTTCATTCTGGAAAATGGAATGGAAGTCAAAGAAATTATGCAACTATAGCAAAAGAAATTCTTTCTATAGTTAAATATGTTTTAAAATTTCAAGATGATTTATATAATCAAAAATTTATCATTAAAACTGATTGCAATGCAGCAAAGTTTATGTTTAAAAAAGATTTTAAACATGATGTTTCTAAACAAATGTTTGCTAGATGGCAGGCTCATTTAGCCCCATTTGATTTTGATATTATATACAAAAAAGGTGAAGAAAATTCTCTTCCTGATTTTTTAACCCGTGAATATTTGCAATGATTACAGGTATGTATGCTGGAGGCCGAAATTCCTCTTATAAGGGAAGAGGCAGAGGACGACAAAATCAGAATAATATTCTGATTCAGCATGGAAAGAAACAATTGATTTCTTCCAACATATCAGGAATATCTGATATAAAAGATTATGATGAATTTATAAAATGGAAACAATCTCAAGGAAGTAATACTTCTCAGGGTGAATCATCTAATTCACAAACTCAGAGTTCATATGTTCAACAGTTATCAAAAGATGATGACTCCGATTTTAATAAAAAATTTCATAGATTACAAAAGGAATCTGTGATTATGATTATCAGTAATACTGATGAGAAATGGGTGAAAGAACCATGGAAAATTATGGAAAGATATATCCATACTCACGGTTATACCTCTGAGGTTTATAAATCAAGACCATATTATGAAGGTCTATTAAAGGATTGTGGGTCATGTGAAATTACTCACATGAGTGGTGCTAAGGAGGGAGTTTATAACTTCTCCAAAACAATTATTAAAAAGCTTTATACAGCTGAAGATTGGGGAATATCTCCACTCAGGGAAAGAACATTTTCTCCAAGTAACAATGTTACATACAGGTATAATTTCTGGGATTATATCTCAGCCTTCGAAAAGATATTCTTTTATGAAAATGATAAAAGAAAACATACTTGGATGATAAAAGTATGTTTGCATATATATGATGCTGAGATACCAAATTGGTTTCGAAAATGGTAGCAGAAATTCGGCCCAATGGAAGATATTCTTCCAAAGTCTTTTGATTTTAATGAATGGAAGTATGTCAGTCCAAAATTGGACAAAATAATTCAAAACCAATCTTTCACAGATTGGGAAAGTGCAATGCACTTTTTTATTGAATTCTCAATCCCGTGGATATGGAAATGGGATATTGAATTTGGTTATACCAAATATAAAATTCCATGTATTAAAAGAACTTTTTATGTCAGATTTTGGGAAAAGTTAATAAAAATTGATCCTGAAACAAAGGCATTATATAGCTAAGAACTTTTGGATAATATCCAATCGACCATTTCATCATATGATGATGAAAAAAAAAGAACAAAAGAAAGAAAAGCCAGGAGTGATATCTCCAAATCATTAAAAATGAATGTGGATGGTTTATCCAAAGAAAGATTAATCGAGTTATATCTCGATAATATGAGAAAAGAATTAATGAATGATATTCATGATGAAGAAACTGAAGAAGGTTCTATCCAATCAATGGAAGCAGAGACTTTAATTCAAGAAGCCCAAGACCCAATTGAGGACTTACTATCAGAAGATCATATTGAAAGAATGTTTGATGACCTTAATCAAGGAATAGAACGAGGAGATTCCTCTCAAAAGAAAAAAATGAATTAATGGAATACATTGAAAGATTAATTCAGTTCTATCAAATTGATAAAGAACATAAAAAGAATTGTTCAAGATGTTTTTGTTTTACTCAATGGAGTATTAACAGAGAAGAAATGTGCTCTCGAAAAATCATACCCAGGATTCATAATTCTCTTTCAAGAGGAGAAATGTTTAGATCAATTATGGTCTACCAGAAGAAAAAGAAAAAAGTCATGAAAGCTATTGAAGACCATGACAAAAAATTCTACAGATGTATGGAGAAATATCCTCTGACAGAAGATTGTTTCTCAGCAGATTTCAATATCCGGGATTTTCTGGATCAACAAGAAGAAAATTTTGATTTTCTTCTAAAATAGAATAAAACAAAATGTAATAGTTAGATACTATCTATCAACAGTAAATTACTATTGAAGTCGTATTCGTACAGTATATTACTGTACATTTTTACTGTATACACAGTAATTTTACTGTGTACTTTTTACTGTGCACATAGTGTTTTTACTATGCACTTTTTGACTTTTTTGTCTTTGTGTCGGCTCTCTCCCTCTATATAAGGAGCCATTTGTTTAGTTTTTTAGGTATGCTTTTTAGCCCCCTCTTCCTTCTCTCTTACTTCTCTCTACTTTCTCTACTCTTGTAATTTCATTTCAAGTTTGTATTTATAATACAACTTTGTTTGTGGTTTATCTAGTTTGGATCGAAGACAATTAGCATACAGGTGGGTTTAATTTACCTTTCTGTTTTGTGGATGAGCCTTATAGGCTAAATCCTATGTGTGTTAAGGCTATGTTTAAACTTGCATGATTAAACCTATGCTCCAATATGTATTTATGATTTGAGTATAACAACAACATGTAATTAGATCTATGCTTAGGTTAGATCTTGAATGGGTTCAGTAGGGAATCTGGCGTTAGTAATCGAAGAAGATCTGACAACCCTGTTTGCCCATTGTTTGCCGGATTGTCATGTGTCAGGGCTTTTGGGTTTTGATCTTGACTTTAATTACTTTCTCGACGGATCCTTTTCTGGTAATTGGTTTCCTGATTCAGGTCTATAATTAGATTCCTATATGCATGATGCTTAATTACATGTTAATGTTGTGCCTGGGTCGTGAATTAGATTCCTATATGCATGATGCTTGATTACATGTTAATGTTGTGCCTGGGTCGTGATATATATATATATATATATACACACACACATATACACACACTATTATATAAAAAGTTATCTTCAATTTTACATATATGAGTAAAGATGAAATACAATAAACTATTTTATAGGATATGACTATATCTTAATGATATAGTTCAACTTTGAAAAATAATGAAATTTAAACATTGTCAAAAATCAAACAAAATTTAAATTAGTTAATTTATAATTTTGATAGATATATAAATGTGGAAAATAGGTTTTAATCTAAGCTTCATTTTATGAAGGGCTATAAAATGTTTAAAAGTTTGAAAACTATTATAGAAATACCAACATTATAATTCATTTGAAATTAAAATTAATAATAATAAAGGTTGTGTACCAATCTAAAATCTATCTATATCATACATAATAATAAAAAAAATGTTGGCAAAATTTATAAATTTGTCACTTTCCATTCTAAAAATGTCACATCAATTTGTGTAATTTTTTTAATTTCATTTTGGTTTTCTAAATTAATTTAATAATTTTGAATTAATCATTCATCTCAAGCCACTAAAATTAAGCTTCCTCTACAAGCCATTGAATTAGGCTTCATCTACAAGCAATTTTCTATTTCTACATAAGCAATGCATGAAATGAAGATGAAAGTCTCACTAAATGAGGATGAACTAGCTTTTAAAATGGAAGTTATAAATATCAAAACAATAAGAAAAATAATAGAGGGTTGAAATATTAAAAGAAAAAGGAAATTAGTGATGTAAATAAGAAGAAAAATTATATTGAGATGAAAGTTATTTTCTATATAAGCAATGTATATATAACAACTCACTTAATGAGAAACTTAGATGAAATGGAGGCTAAAAATATCAAAAGAAGAGGAAAATTTGGTGATGGAAATAAGAAGAAAAATTATTGTATTATATAAGCAATATAATAACTCTCATTTTATGAGAATAAATAGCGTCAAATGAAGGTTAAAAATATCAAAAGAAGAAGAAAAATTAGTGATGAAAATAAGAAGAAAAATCTAGATGATAGTCACTATACTTTAAAGCATTGCATATATAACAATTCTCACCTAAAGAGAATGAGATAGCATGAAATGGAGGTTAGAAATATCAAAAAAAAAAAATATATATATATATATATTGATGATGAAAATAAGAAGAAAAATTAGGATGAAAACTTTTTCAGATATAATGAGATATCAACAATACTAATTTGATTGTCATCTTCATTATCTAAATCTATTGATAAGTAATTGCATTAAAAAAAATTAAAATTTAGCATTATAGTAGAAAAAAAATATACAACCACTTTAGAGAAAGAAAAGGGGTTAGTGTAAGACTGATTATTTGATCACCATGAATTTGGTGAAAGATATTCTCACTATAAATAAAGGTTACAACTTGGTGTACAAGAAAGAAATCCTATATACAAGGACAAAAGCAGGAGTATCTCTAACAATATTTACAGAGATTTAAAAGATATGGCCTATCTAAGTTTGAATAAATCAAACTGTGAATATCTACGTATATTCCCTATTACCCCCCCCCTCAAGCGAAGTGTGGGGTTTTGATCAACACGAAGCTTGTAACGGAGCAGTTCAAATGAGGGACGTGGTAAGCTTTTCGTGAAGATGTCCGCGAGCTGGAGATTAGATGGGACAAAACGAGTCTCCAAGCATCCATTTGCTACTAGTTCTCTAACAAAGTGACAGTCAATATCAATATGCTTGGCACGCTTGTGAGCAATTGGATTTTGACTTAAAAAAAGTGCGCTCTTGTTGTCACAAAGCAGAAGCGGACGAGAAGGGGGTAGTGCACGCAGCTCCTTCAATAAGTGTGTCAACCAGACCATTTCTTGAGCTGTGTTAGCAAGTGCACGATATTCGGACTCGCAGCTAGATCGAGCTACAGTGGGTTGCTTCTTAGCACTCCAAGAGACCAAATTTCTACCTAAAAAAATGGAATATCCGTAGGTGGATCGACGCGTTTCCACACAACGGGCCCAGTCGGCATCCGAATAACCAAGTATGGAGTAGTCCGAAGAGGGAGTAAATGATAGGCCAAGATGCAGTGTACCCTTCACATAGCGTAGGATCCTTTTGACAGCCAGAAAATGCTCAGATGTCGGAGCATGAAGAAATTGACTGACATGATTGACAGCGTAGGATAGGTCAGGGCGAGTGATGGTAAGATACTGCAGAGCGCCCACTAATGACCTATATAATGTAGGATCCTTGAATGGGTCACCATTACTAACTAAGGAATCACCTGCAACCAAAGGAGTAGAAACAGGTTTGGAGTCGAGTAACTCGGCTCGTGTGAGAATATCATATGCATATTTGGCTTGTCCCACGAACAAGCCTGAATCAGAGTGTGTGATCTCTAATCCAAGAAAGTAACTGAGCCTTCCCAAGTCTTTAACAGCAAACTCTTGGTTAACGCGGGCTATGAACCTTTTAAGCATGATAGGATTACTACCTGTAACAATAATGTCATCAACATACAGGAGCAAAAAAATAGTGCAGTTAGTATTATGTAGATAAAAAAGAGAAGTGTCAGAACGACTACGAGCAAATCCTAAAGAAATAAGGAAGGAACTAAAACGATCAAACCAGGCTCGGGGAGCTTGTTTAAGACCATAGAGTGCCTTTTTAAGCTTGCAGACATGGTGGGGGTAACGGGGATCAATAAAACCTGGAGGTTGTGACATGAGAACGGGTTTATCCAGCAAACCGTGCAAGAAAGCATTTTTTACATCAAGCTGATGAAGAGGCCAGTGACGTTGAATAGCAAGGGACAAGATGACACGAACAGTATCAGCTCTAACCACGGGACTGAACGTGTGAGAAAAATCAAAACCAGGTATCTGTGTAAAACCCTGAGCTACCAAGCGAGCTTTATAGCGATCAATCGAACCATCAGACTTGTACTTGGTACGAAACACCCATTTGGAACCAACGATGTTCTCATGAGGTCGTCGCGGTACCAAGTCCCATGTATCATTTTTATGAAGAGCATCCATTTCTTCTTGCATTGCAGTGAGCCAATGGGGTTGCTTCATCGCCGATTTGAAGCCTTTTGGGTCTGCAGAGTTAGTCAACGAAGAAAGCAAAGCAGTAGAGGCAAGATCAACAGGGTATCTTGGTTTAACAATACCCGACTTTGCACGAGTTTGCATATGATGATGCGGTGCCCGAGGGTGCGATGGAGTTGGCTGAGACGACCTAGGAGCCTCGGCATGCGGTGAAGCTGGCTGCATGGGGGGCAAGGACAGATCCGCATCGTCGACGATGGGCACTGGAGTTGTTGGTTGCATGGGCAGGGGCGCATCATCGAGAGTGAGCGCTGGGGCTGGTGAAGACGTCGGTGCATCGCCAGCTGCAGGCATGTCATCATGCTGGACACACAGAGGGCATGAGCGCGGTTCAATGTGAGTGTGTGTGTCATAATAACTGGTTTTGGATTGGGTTCCTGAAATTCAAGAAATTGACAAATATCCAAACCCAAATTAGAATGATTTTCAGTGACGGAAGCGAAAGGAAAAATAGATTCATCAAATTGGGCATGACGAGTGATATACATACGAGAGTTAACAGGATCGTAACACCGAAAACCCTTATGAATGCTACTATAACCAAGAAAAATGCATGGGTGACTACGAGGGGCCAACTTGTGGGGAGCATAATCACAAAGATAGGGGTAAACAAGACATCCAAAAACTTTGAAATTACCGTAGTTAGGGGAACAATTAAATAATAATTCAAATGGAGACTTATTGTTCAACACAGAAGTGAGGAGACGATTAATAATAAAAACGGCAGTAGAGAAAGTATCAAGCCAATAAGAAGCAGGAGCATGAGCATGAAAAAGTAATGAAAGTCCTGTTTCAGTTACATGACGATGTTTGCGTTCAACTCTACCATTTTGCTGTGGTGTATAAGGACAAGAAAAACGATGCAAGACCCCACGAGAAGCAAAGAAATCACGTACACGATGGTTGTTGAATTCAGTGCCACCATCACTTTGAAACACTTTAATACTAGAGTTAAATTGATTGCAAACAAAATCTGTGAAACGTTCTAGTACCCCAAAAAATTCAGACTTTGCGCGCAAAGGATATAACCAGGAAAAACTGGAATAATCATCCACAAATAACTCATAGTAGCGAAAACCATCACAAGAATCAACAGGCGAAGGACCCCATAAATCACAATGGATCAAATCTAAAACACGAGAGACACGTTTATCATTAGCAGAAAAGGACAATTTTTTACTCTTAGCCAATTGACAAGAAGAACACAACAATGGTTTAGGTAAAATTGAAGTAACCTCTAAATGACCCATCTTATTTAGTAATTGAATAATAGGAAAAGGTGCATGTCCCAAACGAGAGTGCCACAACTCAAAAGAAAACTTAAGGACTCTAGACTTTAAAGCAGCAACTAAAGCAGATGATCCATGTTCCAAAATATATAAGCCATCCTTACACCTGCCCTGAGCCAGTATTTCCTTTGACGTCCGAGTCTGAATCACAAAAGAATTGTTAGAGAATAGCACATCAACTGGTAAATCAGATGTAAGTTTACTAATAGAAAGAAGATTTTTAGTGATGTGTGGAACGACTAAGACATCAAGCAAAGGAATTTTATGATTAATGAAACGAGAACCTAAATGCGATATGGAAAGAGCGTCACCATTACCAACGATGACGTTACCATTACCGGTATAGGGTTCAAAGGCATCCAAATTAGTGGTAGAAGACGTCATATGTGCGGAAGCGCCAGTGTCAACATACCAATCGGATTTTGGAGAGGGCGAGAGAGAGCATTGAGCTTCAAAAGCTTGAGCAATATGAGCAGCCTGAGATGAGTCACGAGTGTACCGGTCTGGGCAGTGGTTTGCATAGTGCGGACCCCTACAAATTTGACACCTAGGGACGTAGGGTTTTTTGTTTCCATTGTTCGACTGGTTCAAGTTGGGAGAGGGACCACGACCAGAGTTTGACAATTGACCACGTCCCTGTTGAGGCTGGCCGCGACCGCCAGAGTTCAGCGAGGAAGGATTACGAGGCGAGGACTGCCCTCGACCCCGATTGGCATAGAACGCCGCCTGCGAAGGAGGATCAGCCGCATCAAGGGCCTTCTCGCGGAGTTCGTGGTCACGGGCTTGACTTACCAGATCTCGGAAGGAAGGTTGTGGAGAGATGGCCAAGCGAACATCAGTAAACGTGTGGAATTGAGGACCGAGACCTCGTAAGAACCATCGAATTTTATCTGGTTCGGAAACCTGTTCACCGATCGCAGCAAGCTGATGAAGGAGAGTGTGGAAGCGACGGCTGAATTCAACAACAGAAGAATTGTCACGACGGAGGAACTGTAACTCGTCGTGTAATTGTTGAGCATGAGAGGGAGAGGACGGGCTGAAGGCTGCCTCTAGCTCGACCCAGACATCTCGTGCCTCCGTAAGTCCGACAACTTCGGACATGGCTTCTTCCGTGAGAGAGGAAAGAAGCACACTCAAGACACGATCATGGCGTCTGCGCCACACAGAGTGCTCAGGGTTAGCAACGTCTGTGTTTGAATCGTTTTTGACTGTTGGTGCTGGTTCAACACCGGAACCGTCAACAAAGGAGAGGGAGTCGTCGCACCGAAGCATGGGCACGACCTGACTTTTCCATAGCAGGTAGTTGGAAGCCGATAACTTAATTGTTACCATATGAAGAAGGGTTGCGAAGGGGATGAAATCAGAGGTGGTGGAAGAGGAGGAGTTGGTATTTCCGCCGGCCATTGGAGAGAAGAAGAGAGAGGAGGAAAAAAGAAATTGGGTTTTCAGCGTGTTTCTGCTGATACCATGTAAGACTGATTATTTGATCACCATGAATTTGGTGAAAGATATTCTCACTATAAATAAAGGTTACAACTTGGTGTACAAGAAAGAAATCCTATATACAAGGACAAAAGCAGGAGTATCTCTAACAATATTTACAGAGATTTAAAAGATATGACCTATCTAAGTTTGAATAAATCAAACTGTGAATATCTACGTATATTCCCTATTAGTTAGGATATGATCATGACTCCATTGTTTTTAGACATATTTAAGAGGAGGAAAAATAAAAATGGAGTAGGTCTTGCGTGCCCCCGAGGCATCGTGCCCCCAAATACTTATTGTAATACCTTTAAGTAATACTAGTAATTCACCCGCGCGATGCGTGGTTATTTATTTTGGTAATATATACAATTTATAATAATATAACAAAGTTGTTATATTAAAAAATTATTTAATGTCTATTATTTCAAAATTTTTATAATATATACTTTATATTTTTCATATTTTTATTGAATATAATGTCATTTTATAATTTGAAAAAACCATAAGATAAAATGGAATTTTAATTGAAGAAAGTAAACGCTGGTTGAATTGCGTCTCTACCCACATCATAGCGCTTCCTTGTGCATTCATTTTTATGTGGTGAGTTATTTTAAAGTCAAATAACACAAACTGTACATGTTATTCTAAATTATATTTGATAATATTAAAAGGTCAGAATATAAAATTTATAAATAACTTAAAGAAATTATACAAATTAAATTTATAAATAACTTAAACAACGAATTTGAAAGCTTACATTCTATTTGTTTGTCTTTTGTTAAAAAAACATTCCTGACTCAATAGATAATTTGAATATTACAATAAATTTTGGAGTAAGTGAAAAGTGGTTATTTAACAATATAAATTTTGAAATATTTATTTGTATACAACATTTTCATAATTACAAAAAATATATTAATATTTCTTTTAACTTCAAAATTGATAATAATACTAATAACAATTCTAAACATTAATTAATTACAATTAACCAAAAAACATAAAATTAAAAACTTGAAATACTCACATTCTATTTGTTTCTTTTTTTTTTTTTTTTTTGTTGAATATTTTTCATGGTTTGGTACAAAAATTTACAATATAAGTTTTTGAAGTATTTGTTTATATACAACATTTCTCATAATTATGAAAAAAATATCTTAATATTTGTTTAATTTTAAAATTGATAATAAGAATAATTCTAGATATTAATAAGTAATTAAAGTTAAAAAAAATTAAAATTTTGTAAGCTTACATTCTATTTGAATCAATAATTTGCTAAAAAATTTCATGGCTAATAAATAATTTGATAAGTTAGTGAGTTTTAATGAGATCCTAATTCTATACATAAGTAATTAAAGTGAACAAAATAAAGAAAAAAAATTAAATTATTGTTGAACAATGAACAACATTCGTCAACAACAACAATAACAAATACTATCAATTACTAATAGTAATAATAATAATAATAATAATAATAATAATAATAATAATAATAATAATAATAATAATAATAATAATAATTGAAAAGATTACAAAATAACACAATTAACTTTCTTGAAAAAACTATTAGTTTTTATAATTTTTTTATTAACTAAAATATTGATTTGACATTTCTAGGAGGTAAAGTTGGCAAAATTGTAAATTTTGCCAACTGTCCTCCTTTTATATATAGATAGATGAGTAATACCTTAACATGTAACAAGTAATACCTTGAATAATACATTCACTAAAACATATATTTCAATTATACATGTAATACCTTATAAATATGCAACTAATACCTTATGAGAATACCACTAATACCTTCAAGAATATATCAATAATACCTTATGAATACACCAATAATACCTCATAGATATATACTTAATACCAAACTAATAATACCTTTGGGGGTACGGTACACCGGGGATACACAAGTTTTTGCCATAAAAATGAGGGGAAAATGTGAAAAGTTTATCAAATATAATTATTTATATAAGTTGAATATATTAAACATTTTTATTAATATATACATTAAAAACAATATAAATTTTATTCTTAAATTATAATATATCATTATACTATATTATCAACAATATAACTTTTTAAATTATATATAACAAGTCGCGCACCCGTGCACTACTAGTTGAGTAAAAAAGACAACTCTAAATTCTATTTATTTTGTTAAGTTATTATTATTCTACCTATAATGATAATTAATATTATATAAATTAAATTAAACTTACATAATTTCCAATTTAATCACTCGAATTCGAAATTTGAACAACAAAATTATCAGCAATTTTTGTTGGATTGAAGCATTTAATGTGAGCCTGACATTAGCGGTTATTAAATAAACTTTTAACCAATATTGATCGTCCGATTAAAATCAAGAATTCTGGACCGTTAGATGAATATTAAATGCTTCCCACCAGCTACTTTCCCTCTCTTACTCCACCCTCTCTCTCACACACAACACACAGTGAAACGCTTCTCCGCCACCTTCTCCGCCTCCTTCGCCGCCGTCCTCAAAAACCCACTTCTGAATTGGTTTGACAGCATCACATTTTGTGAAGAAATGAAGCATCTCTTCTCACGGAATTATAAGCCTCCAGTTCTCCTTGATCGAAACTACGTAATATTTTTGCTGTTCTTTTCCTATATGAGTGGGAAGGTTTCCAGCTTGGGATCAATGGCGTCCATCGCCGTATCGTACGGCGAAGAGGGCTCTGTTTTCTGCGGACTAAAATCCGACGGCTCTCATTCGGTTAGTTGCTTTGGTCAAAACCTCGCAATTGTTCATGCAACTCCCAAAGATTCATCTTTTCTTGGTTTAACAGCTGGAAGTGGCTTTGTTTGCGGGCTTTTGGTGGATTCGAAAACGCCCTTTTGTTGGGGAAACACGGGCTTTATTCCATTGGGAATTCCTCTACAGATTGGTAAGAATTCAGAGTACTTAGAAATTAGCGCTGGAGATAATCATTTGTGTGCATTGAGAAAGCCATTGATGGGGAATTTGAGAAACATTTCTTTAGTTGATTGTTGGGGTTATAACATGACAAAGAGTTACACTTTTGATGGGCAGATCCAATCTATTTCAGCAGGTTGTGTGTTTAGCTGTGGTTTATTTTCTCAAAATAGGAGTGTTTTTTGCTGGGGAGATCAAACAGGGAGTAATGTAATTGATTCAGTTCCTATGGACTTGAGAATTAGAAGAATTGCTGCTGGTGGTTTTCATGTTTGTGGGATTCTAGAAGGGGTTTACTCTAGGGTTGTGTGTTGGGGGAGGAGTTTGGATCCCGAAAACGAGGTTTCAGTTGGTTCTGGTGTCTATTCTGGAAAGTATAATGTTGATTTAATCCCTGATGATCCAATGATTTCTATTGTTGGGGGAAAATTCCATGCTTGTGGAATTAGAATTTACGATCGAGGGGTTGTTTGTTGGGGTTACAGCATTGGGGAAAGCACGCCGCCGCCTAATGGTGTTAGGCTTTATGAGATTGCTGGTGGTGATTACTTTACTTGTGGGATTTTAGCTGAAACGTCATTGAGTACCGTTTGTTGGGGTGCTGGTTCTCCTTCGCCTAAGAAGCCGTTGGCTGTGCTGCCTGATGCTTGTAGGATGACACCATGTTCTCCTGGTTATTATGAGTCAGACAATGCTAGTTCATCTTGTAGTTCTGGTTCCCACATTTGCTTGCCTTGTAGCGTAGGTTGTCCTAATGAGATGTATCAGATTGCTGAATGTAGTTGGAGATCAGACAGGCAATGTGGCTATAATTGTTCGAGTTGTAGCTCTAGTGAGTGTTTCTTGTATTGCTCCAAGAATAACGACGGTGGAAGATTTTGGTCGTTGCAATTGCCAATCATTATTGCAGAGGTTTCTTTTGGTGTGTTCTTGGTGAGTGTTGTGTCGTTGACTGCAGTAGTTTATGTTCGATACAGGTTAAGGAATTGTAGGTGTTCGGTTGAGTCCAAAAGAGGTAGTGATAATGTGGAGATGGAGCATGATTTTGATGAGCTTAAGATTAGGAGGGCTCAAGTGTTTACATATGCAGAACTTGAGAGGGCCACTGAGAATTTTAAGGAAGAATCTTTAGTGGGAAAAGGTAGCTTTTCATGTGTGTTTAAAGGGGTATTAAAAGATGGCACCATGGTTGCTGTTAAAAGGGCTGTTCTGTCTACTGATTTGAAGAAGAATACGAAGGAGTTCCACACGGAGATCGATCTACTTTCGAGGCTAAATCATGCACATTTGCTTAATTTGCTTGGTTATTGTGAAGAACGGGGAGAAAGGCTTCTCGTTTATGAGTTCATGGCTAATGGTTCATTGCACCAACACCTCCATGGTGAGAACAAGCAACTTAAAGAGCAACTAGATTGGGTTAGACGAGTCACTATCGCGGTCCAAGCTGCTCGTGGGATTGAATACCTACACGGCTATGCTTGTCCCCCCGTGATTCATAGGGACATAAAGTCTTCTAATATCCTCATAGATGAAGAGCACAATGCTCGTGTTTCTGATTTTGGCCTCTCGTTGTTGGGACCGGCCAATAGTAGCTGCCCTTTGGCCGAATTGCCAGCTGGTACGCTCGGCTATCTTGATCCCGAGTACTATAGGCTTCATTACCTCACTACGAAATCGGATGTGTATAGCTTTGGTGTATTGCTATTGGAAATTCTAAGTGGTAGAAAAGCCATTGATATGCAGTATGAACAAGGCAACATTGTTGAGTGGGCTGTCCCTTTGATCAAAGGTGGTGATATCGAGGCCATTTTCGATCCCGCTTTGAAGCGCCCCACCAATCTTGATGCCATGAAACGGATCGCTAATGTGGCAAGCAAATGTGTGAGAATGAGAGGTAAGGAGAGGCCGTCGATGGACAAAGTAACGACAGCTTTGGAACGTGCACTCGCAATGCTAATGGGTAGCCCCTCCATCGAGCAACCTATCTTGCCAACGGAGGTTGTTTTGGGAAGTAGTCGACTTCACAAGAAGTCGTCTCTAAGGTCGGGGAATAGGTCAACCTCAGACGGGGGAGATACGGAGGATCAGATAATCGAGTTTAGGGCTCCATCATGGATTACTTTCCCGAGTGTTGCCTCTTCACAACGGAGGAAATCCTCCGTTTCTGAGTCCGATCTCGACAGGAAGAACGTCGAGACGAAAAACGGGGGAAATAGCGTCACTGCTGGAGATGGTCTTAGAAGTCTAGTGGAGGAGATTAGACCAGCTTCTCCTCAACACTTGTTCTTGCATCACAACTTCTAACACCATGTTCAAGCAATCTATGTAGTAAACATGTTAGAAAATGTAATTATGGTGATCAAATTGATTTAGGATTCTATTTTCTTGAATCTTTCATGTAACTAGGTTTGAACCCGTGCGTTGCACGAGTTTCATTTAATACTTATCTCATTTTTTATTTTATAATTAGTGTTTATTATTATATGATAGTAAATTTTTACATAAGTGTGATATTTTTTCTTTATTCTTAAAATAATATTTCTTATGTTACATTTGAATATGTGGATTTAAGGAGTGATTTGAAATCTTTGGTAGCAAATCCATTGATAATGTTGGGTTGAATGTGAATTTAAAATTCATAGTTTTCATTTTGAGTTAATTTTAGTCATTTTGGTGGATTTCAAATTCACTCAAACTTGAAAGGATTTGAAATCCACTCATTTTAAATTCTGGATTTGAAATCACTTTATCCAAACGGAGTCTTACTATTTTCTTTAATAATTTTTTTCATTTATTCTTTAACACAAAATTGTTAATATATAGTTCTTAATAGGTGTTTTAATTATTGCATTACGTATTTTTCATACATTTCTATAAAAAGTATATAACATATCTCATTTTTATGGCTTGAAAACATTTGTTTTGTTCAATGTTTGTCCTAAGTGCATTCATTATTAGCTTTATGCATTGTTTTATTTTGTAATTGTGTTTTTTTTTTTTTGTGATCTTTTTATTAGTCTTAACAAATTGTTACATATTGTAATATTTTAATACAATTTCTCGATTGTTTAAGGGGGTGGTTGGATTGAATGTGCACGTTTGGATTTTAGATTACCAATATTCGAATCATGTTATTTGTTTGCAGAATCTTATAACTATTCTTTTTTTTTTTTTTGTCTACTTCATCCACTTTTTTACAATTTGAACTGAAAATATTAGCTCTTTTTTTAAAGATAAAATAACAATACATCATCTATTTTTCATATAATTCCCTATATGATGACATATTAATTGTAATCCTACTTTTTAAAATCTCTAAACAAACACAAAATTATCAAATTTCATCCTTTTTATAACTCACTTTCATACTTGCCAAATTTAATATGTTTTAACCTAAACATATCCTAAAAAAAATTTAAGCACCTATTTTTTGCTAATGTCATTAATAATATTGTTTCAAAGTTTAAACACAATTTCAAAGTACATTATTTTTATTTAATGCATGACATTACTGAACTAAAGTTTGCACATTGTTGCTTACTTTTTTTTTTTTTTACCAATTTGAAATGTTGGACAAAAATAATAATTCAAATTTGAAACCAAAGATTTCATGTAAAAAAGATAATACAACATTAGCAAGCACTTGTAACTTACATTATTTTTTTCCAAGCAATTATTTTTTTATAATACCCTTTAAAATTTCTAAACAAACACAACTTTTCATTATCTAATGTCAAATATGTTTCAATCTCACATATCTTAAGGTTTTTTTAACACCTATTTTTGGTAATGTCATTAACAATATGTTTCATAGTTTAAATTACAATTTTAAAGTACATTATTTTATTTCATGCCTTACATTACCGAATTCTAATATTTATATGTTATTTTTTCTTGAATCCTCTAAATATTTTTTTCTCTAAAGGTTTTTATTTTTTTGAGTTTGAACTACTTGAATGTTCTTTTGTAAAATATTATTAGTACCTTCAAATATTTTTTATTTATTTATTTTAATTCCTTAAAAAGTAGTAGCAGAATTACTCTTCAAATTTCGTTTTTTTTTTTTTTTGAAATTGAAATGTTGGACAAAAACAATTATTCAAGTTTGACACCAAAAATTTCATGTAAAACAAAAAAGAAAAAAACAATACAACATTAACAAACATTTGTAACTTACATATTTAATTTTTCCAAGCATTTTATTATTGTAGGGTAGAGGTGTGTATTTAATTGATATTAATATTTTGATATTTTATAAATAAAATAATTTTTAAGGAATGACACTTGGCAACATTGTAAAGTGTCACTTGTCAAACATTTGAAGGTGACACTTGACAACATTGTAAAGTGTCACTTGTCAAACACTTGAGGGTGCAAACCACACTTTTATATACTATGCATTTCTACCCATGTTTATGATATCCCCAATCTCTTCTAATCACTATGTTCGAAAATCCACTTCAGTCACTTATTCCAAATCCACTCGACTCAACTCGTTTACACATTCTACGTGCCAAAACTATACTCTTCATGATTAAATCTTGTACCACACTCAAAGGAAAAGAAACATTTCTTTTTCTGAAATTAGATTTGACGGATTATTCACGAATTACTACCACATATTGTATATATCAAACGACATCATCAATATACAATCGAAGACTCGCAATGGCATAAAATGGTCCAACCATTGGCATGCAAACTGCCAATTATTGTTGGCTCATACACACGCCTAAGTCTCTGATACCTTAGCCCACAATATTCGCACCAATATAATCATTATATATATAAAAGCAGGATATTCTGCCAAAAATAACTGTAATAAATTATCTACCTATTAAATAATTACTATTTTAAGAAACCTATTAATTGCTTTCATATTGTATTTATTGTAATAAACTCAATACAAATAAATAAATACAAATAAATCTATTTATTGTATTTTAAGAAACTCAATACAAATAAAAATAAATAAACCTATTTAATTTAATACAAATAAATAAATATTTAATTTAAGAAATCAATTATGATACTCAATTTAGTATTTATTGTATAGAAATTTCAAATAAAAAAATAAATACATAAATAAGATGAAATAAGGGATTATATATTTATTATATCTCTCATTTTATTTTTAAGTACTTATTTTAAAAGGTAAATTACAAAAAACAACTCCGTCTATCGACTTTTTTCAAATTGCAACCTTTTTTTTTTCAGATTGTCACCCAGTCTTTTGTGGTTTAGTCGATTGCAAATTTCCAGTGAAATGGAGATTAATTTGTTCACTTTGCAACCTAAATTTTGTTTTTTTTTATCTAATTGCAACCTGAACTTTGTGTTTTTATCAGATTGCAACCAAGAATAAAACTTTCGATTCCGGTGGAAATATAGGTAACTTAAATTCACGAAAATATCGTGAAAATATCGATATCGATGGAAATATGGGTACATATATTTATTGTTATTTTTCCTATATTTACCAATATATTCCGATATTTTCTCGATATTTATTGATATTCCATCGATTTTTTACCGATGTTAAATATATTTCACCAATTTTGACCTATATTTCCTTGATATTTATTTTATGAATATCGATCACACTTATATAACATAAATGTCACACTCATATATATAACATAAAGGTATCAGTGTGAAGAGAAAAAAAATCATGATTTGCGATTGGACAAAAAGATTAAGGTTTGGGTTGCAAAGTGAAAAAAAATAATTCATTTTTCGGAAAAATGACCGGAAATTTTGCAATCGGCAAAACCACAGAAAGAGCGGGTGACAATCTTAAAAAAAAATAGATTAGATTGCAATTTTAAAAAAGTTGATAGGTGGGGTTGTTTTTTATAATTTACCATATTTTAAATCAATTTTAAATATATAATATATAAAATCAATCATTATTTAATGATTTTAAATTTAATATTCATATAAAAAATTTCAAACTGAAATATGGAAATGTATGTGTGTGGGCTTCAATGATTTTTTATTTTTAAATGTTTTTATGATATATAGTATTAATTTATTGTAAATTAATATTAAAATGTAGAAATAAAAAAAAATTATAGGTGTACCTAATAAATTACACATATAAAACATATCAAATAGAAAAAATTAGAATAAAATTATTATTGCAAGTTAACCAACTTATTCATTTGAAATATACAAATATTTTATTTTATCTTTCTTATTTTATATTTATTTGTTGTCAAATTTTATTTCTATTTCTATTCTGATTACTTGAGGCATGACATAAGTGATTGGACATAGGTAATTTTTCTGGTTTTTAACAAATTAAAATTTCATCATTCTTAGTCCCTGATATATTGACTTATCAATCTTATAATTATTATTCATAATTTTTTTATTCAAAATGTGTAGATTAAGTCCAATTTTGAATTGTTTAATTTAAATAGATAGTAAGAGAGATTTTCATGTATTTGATAAGCTAATATAATTTTTTATTTGATTTAAAATAAATGAGTTATATGTGGCGTTGAACCAAAAAAAATATTAAAATACGTGTATTTATAGTTATAAATGCCAATAAAATATAAATTTATTTATCTCAATACTTAAATCATAACGTTTCTAATGCATATAACTTATTTTTAAATATTAAATTTATTTTTTAAAATTTCCGATCATTTTTTTTATTTGTTTGTTTAATCCATAGATTAATATATTACTTTATATATTTCAAATTTCTAATATTTTCCAATATAATTATTTATAATGACATAAATTTAAAGTTAAAATACCTAGCTTTATACTAATACAAATTAAAAGAGTATCAATATATTTTTGTTAAAATAATAATCATTACATTTTATATGTTATTATTATTTTTTTAATAATTATATATAACACACTGTGCAACGCACGGGTACACCACTAGTAATTTTAATTAGAGTGACACTTGTGTGCCCCAGGTTACGGTGCCCCTTAATTAATCATCATATGTTGTTAAATATATACTCTATAGGTATCATGTATATACTCTTCAAGTATCACATGTATACTCTTATATACATATGATAGCTGTAAAATATATTTATAACACCAAGAAACATAACACCTATAGAGTATATAAATAACACCTGAATAACATATATATAACACCTAGATCCGTGCCCCTATATGCCCCAGGGATATATAAGTTTTTGCCTTTCAATTATTGTATTTTTAATTTTAGTACCAGTTTATTTCATCTTTTTATTTGTTTATCTTATTTTGAGTATAAATTATTATAAAAAAGAATATTTTGTGAATAATAAAATATTCATAATAAAATACTTCATCACCTTGAAGGAATTTCAATTCAAATCTTTAACCTCCATTTTTTTGGAATTTTTTTTAGTCTTCTATATTTACCTCATTAAATTTTTAGTCCTCTAACTTTCAGCGTTTGAATTTTAGTCCTCTCTGTTTCCTTTATTAGATTTTTAGTCTTCTGTTTTTCAATTCTTAACTTTTAGTCCTATATGTTTATTTTATTAGATTTTTAATCCTCTATTTTTCAGCTTTTGGATTTTTTCCTTTCATGTTTAAAAAAAAAAAATTAGTCGTTTTACTTGTAATAGTATATTTTACTTTTTTATTTAGTTACAATTTAATTTTTCTTACAAAAAACAAAAGTTTTTCTTCATCTAACAAGTGTAAATTATTATTAATAATTGAAAATTTTATTTTTCATTTTGTTACAATTGATTTAGAGTTTTGTGAATATGAGAAATAAAAACAAAATTAATTAGCTTAAAATTAATACTAAGTAATTAATAATTTATTTCACATACATTATATACATTTTGTGTTGAAAATGAATAATAAAAAACTAAAACAATACTATTAATCATGTTTTACTATTTTTGAAATTTATACCAAATGTTTTTTAAATATGGAGGACTAAAATTCAAAAGTTGAAAAATTGAGGACTAAAAATCTAATTAAATAAACATATAGGACTAAAAATCAAAAGTTGAAAGATAGATGACTAAAAATTTAATAAGGGTAAATATAGAAGACTAAAAATCTAATAAATAGAGGACTAAAAATTTAAATTGAAAGTTAGAGGAACCAAAATCTAACGAGTTAATTACATAAGACTAAACATTTTTTTCCTTTTTTTAATTGAAGAGAGTTGAGACTCTAGATCTTGGATTACTCCCATGTCATTAATATGGAAATCGAAGATTCCTCAATCCAGTTCAAACAATCTTTTTATAATTTTTTAATTATTTGATTGTTTCTCATCATTAATTGTGCACTAATATCAAAACTTTAATATTAATAAAGTAAATGTTCTAATCAGAAGACTACACACGAAATTATTTATTTATTTTTGAATAATGTTTCATCTTTATTTTTTATTTTTATTATATAATGGTACAAAAAAATAATCATCCAGTTGAAATCATCTCACAGATTGAGGGCCTCATTTAAATTTCTTAATCAATCTGAAGTTATTTACATGAATTACATGCTTGTATCTCTATATTAAATAAATGAGCGAGTCTTCTGTTTAATCAAATAAATTTATACACTGGAATCAATTTTTCTACACCCTGTATTATTTCCATCATTATATTTTCACTTTCATTTTCAACCATTGGATCATCCTCGCACGTATTTATTAATATTTAACTTAACACCCAATTAATGAATAACGATGACTTAAATAATCAAGATATTGAAAGACAGTCAGATTTATTGGGGAAAAGATTTGCAATCCTATATTTTAGCTTAAAAAACTCACATGTTAAGTTGAAAATTATCAAAATTTCAAGGATAGTTATAAAATAATTTTGATATAAAATTACATAAAAAATTAATAAAGATAAATAAACTGGAAATAAGATTGAATAATTGAGAGAGTACTTTTCTAATACTTCCTCCGTCCCACCCAAACTTGCCTACTTGTTATTTTTGTTTGTCCCAATCTAACTTATCAGCCTATAAATGACAAAAAAAAAAAAAAATTTACCTTCTTAAGCAAAAAAGTAAGCAAAAAACAAAAAGTATACAGTATACTACTAGAAAGCAAAAAGTAAGAGTCAACTTCATTTTATTAAACTCCGTGGCCGGTCAAATTAGACAACTTCAACTGGGACGGAGGGAGTATATCTTTATTAATGAAGGCATAATAGAAATTTCAAGATACATTAAATGTGTTTTGTATTTTTTTAATCAACATGCAAATAAGAAATGAGTCATCTTCATACAAATAGGATTATCTATCTTACAATCTCATGTCATATCTGCTAACAACTGTGATAATTATTTAGTTTTGGCTAAAAGTCCAAGTTTAAATTAATGTAAAAAACTACATAGTTATGACAGTAATACACGGTTGAGAGATAAAGACAGATAGAAATCTCTTGTTACATATGTTTAGAACTATTACAATTATATTGTTTCAACCACAAGTTTAGGTGTAGATCATTGTTAAAACTACGTCGCTTTAACACTGATACACGATATAAAGAAAAGACAGAAGAGAAGAGTATATAAATGAAGGGAAGATTGTTGATTGCATGTGAAGAGGCATGGTACAAAAGACACTATTTCACTTGTGATGCCATCACATTCTATCCCACCTCTAATATTCAATATTTTCTCATCAACCATTTTTGTTTTAACCCATTTCTCTTCAACTCTTTCTTTGCTCTAACAATATCAAAGACAATGCCTGAACTCTCTCTCTTTACTCTTCTTTTGCTCTTCTTCTTTAGCTCAACTCTAGTTTCATCTTATGGTTCTCTCTCTCTGATGGTTCTCTCTCTCTCTCTCGTGGAATTTCAATTTCCAAACATACTGACACTTATTTCTTGTTTGTTTTGCAGATGGGCCACTCTATGATTCCTCTGCTTACACAAAGGTATTCAAGATTCAAAAAATAGTACTTGAGTGTATGTGTGTATATATAGACATATAAGGTTAGCAAGAAAATGGGCAAGCACATAATTCCTCATAATGTCTCAATGTTGCTAGTCCAAATTTCTCATACATTTTATGTTAGAACAATTTTTTTTAATTATTAACTCTCATGCATGTTGAACAGTGCAAACTTCACCCTGAGGAACCATTATACAAAGGAGGGATGCTCAAAGATCAAGCCCCGATTCCTCGGGGCATTCACGACAATGAAGATCTATCTGATTCGCCCTCGTTTTCACTGAGAAATCTCGAAGATGGCACCAGATATTGCCTCTCCAGTTGAGTTTTTCCACCCCTTCAATTTATCATGGTGTCGGAACTATGTTTCATGACAATGTTACACGACATGTGTATAGTAACGATGGATCAGTGAAATAAAACACGGATTTTTATGATATCGTCGATTTTGACATAGTCTTGCATTGTAAAACAGTTTGGATCAAGATAGACAATGCAGATTCTGCTCTAATTGGGGCAAGCCTAGTGACAGAAGAATCCAAGTTAAAATGCATTGGAACTGTGATTGCAAAGAAGGGATGTTGGTCTTTTCTCAAGGGTGGATTTGTCTTATCATCCCCTTCAAATTCATCCACACTTTATTTCAAGGTAATAAATAGTTCTTTATATAAATTCCATTTTCCATTCATCCCAAATTATATTCCATTTTCCATTTAGAAAACACTTGAAATAACAATTCAAATTCACTTCACAGAATAGAGACAGCAGAAACATCAGCATAGAATTTGCAAGTGCTTCTTTGCAGCCTTTCACTGAAGAACAATGGAGACTAAATCAAGAAACAAAAATCAATGGGGTAAGAAGATCAAATGCATCAATCTATTTCACACTCTAAACAAACATATGATCATGATTGCTTGTCTGAAACAGGCACGAAAACGAGCCGTTATGATCCACGTTTCGGACAAACAGGGAGCAGCATTGCAAGGTGCATCAATAACGCTAAAACAAGTCTCAAAAGACTTCCCATTTGGATCAGCCATAGCCGAGAGCATCATAGCAAATTCGCCATACCAGGTCCGTTTACAGTAAATTAGCCATAGTTGGAGGACCAAACCGCAATTTTTTCATAATACTTTTGGTTCAACAATGTTAGAAATGGTTTGTTGAGAGATTCAACGTAGCAGTGTTCGAAAACGAGCTCAAATGGAACGCGACAGAGTACATAAAAGGAGAAGTGAACTATACAACACCAGATCAGATGATGGGATTCATTCGATCAAATCAAATCATGGTAAGAGGCCACAACATCTTCTGGGAAGACCCGAAGTTCATCCCGAAATGGGTTCTGAACCTGACCGGGCCGGGTCTGGAATCAGCTGTCAACTTCAGAATACAGAGCCTGATGAACAAATACAAGGAGGAATTCATCCACTGGGATGTGAACAACGAGATGCTTCACTTCGACTTCTATGAGGATCGGCTCGGTCCTGATACCTCATTGCAGTTCTTCAAGACGGCCCATCGGGCCGACCCTTTGGCAACGTTGTTCATGAACGAGTTCAATGTGGTGGAAACCTGTGAGGACGATGATTCGACTGTGGATACTTATGTTGCAAGAATGCGGGAGCTGCAAAGTGGCGGGGTGACAATGGATGGAATCGGGCTTCAGGGCCATTTCGATGTTCCAAATCCGCCATTGATGAGAGGGATTCTTGATAAATTGGCCACTCTCGGGCTTCCAATCTGGCTAACTGAAGTTGATATCAGCAACAAGTTCAATAAAGAAACTCAGGTCCTAGAAATTTTAAGGGTTAATTGTCGATAAAATTACATTGTTTTCCTGAACTGCAATTCTAACCAAACATTTTAATCACAGGCTATATACTTGGAAGAGGTTCTGAGAGAAGGCTTTTCGCATTCGTCTGTCAACGGGATAATCATATGGTCGGCCCTACGAAAAGGTCGATGTTACCAAATGTGTCTTACAGACGACAGTTTTAATAACCTTCCCACGGGAGATATAGTCGACAAGCTGCTAAAACAATGGCATACTGAGGTTGCAGATGGAAAAACGGACAATCATGGTTCTTACAGCTTCCTTGGGTTCTTAGGAGAGTACGAAATCAGTGTCAAGTATGGTAAGAAAACAGTAGACTCGACGTTTTCATTGTCACCAGGCAGAGAAACCCGACACTTCAACATTCAGTTGTAACCGATGTTATTACTAGTATACGATATTGGGTCATTCATAGTGTTACTATTCCTAGTACTTGGTGTCGATGAGTATAGAACAAATCTGCTTCTCTTTTTACTTACAGATTCAAAGCTATGCTTGTAATTTCAGCAAAGGATTTTCCTTTATCAGACAACATCTTATCACATTCACACATATTTGTGTCCTATTTAAACCCTTTTATGATGTCAATAGCAAAAGCATTATAGAATATATGATGATATGATGCGATAATATGTTACCTTTAAAGCAAGTTGGCAAAAAAGAGATTCATTCAGCACTACATATGCACAATTTAGGAAGAACACAAAACAAAAAACACTAGGAAAAAATGGTTAAAACTATAGAAGAAACGAATAAGGTGAAACGAAATGCTGACGAGCAAGAAAATCGAGTCGAATCCCCCATGGCCAACCCAGGCCAGCCATGTTTTGTCCGTCAGCACAGGTTGAGATCCTGACCCGGGTTCGGTTTCAGGGTCCGATTCTGGGACCGACCCCGTTAACCCTAGTCCGGACCCGGCTTCTGACCCTCCCGTACCCGACCCGTCATTTGTAGTTGTAGTAGTAGTCCCAGGTGTTGCCATTGTTGGGGTTGGATCTTGTGCAGATTTCTGACTGCAAAAAATATCAATAGTAATAGAGAGTTAGATAGGTGAAAAAATAAATGCTACTTCAAAGCTACGAAAAAAAGTGAAAATAAAAATAGTTTCTTTTGTTGAAAGAAACATTTCATTATATAACTTCACTTTTACACCCAAACATCTTTTAAAATCGTGTCCAGTTTAAATTTTACCAATCATTGTTTGTTCTAAATAAAAAATAAAATGAAATACCAGACTGCAACCACAACAAAAATCTTGAAAACGAAATTATTAACGACTATTTTGTCACATAGTCTCACGAATTTCTATTACATCAAGTGAGACAACCAATCTATAATCAAATCACCCACGATCCAAATCCTATCATGATAACTTAACTTTTTGTGATTCTTAATTTACAATTTATAGGAAAGAATTTAGGAATAAAGTAAGAAAATAAAAGGTCAGAAAAAAAAATTTACCTAGGCATAGAAGGGCAAAACGTCACCGTATAATCGGCGGCGGAGCAGGTGAAGGTGCTGGTGGGGTCATCATAGGCGTAGCTGTAGGATCTGGGACAAGCTAACTTAAACATCTGCGAATAACTCGACGGCCGGCAAAGGCTCGGTGAGTTATACGCGCCGCTGCAGCAGTACTCCGGCTTCCCAAACGCCTCACACGCGCTCCTGCACCCTCCGCCGCGCCCGGCGCGGAGCTCCGGTGGGCAGGCACGGCTGAGGTCGGTCACGCACCCGGTCGAGACGCACATGCCCGAACCGCCGGCTGCTTCGACCAGCATGGGTAGGTTGAAGCCGTCGACGAGGCTGACGTCGTAGAAATCAAGGCCGCCGGAGCCGAGGGTCAGCTCAGCCAGAGTGGCGGGGGGTGCAGCGCCGGCACCGCCGCATTCGATTCGGCCTGAGCCGCAGTCGCCGGACAGGCAGGAGCCGGCGCCGTTGGAGAATGTGCAGCCGGTTCGGCCCCAGAACCGGCCAGACCAGCCGGCTGGGGCGGTGAATGAGCGGGAGGCGCCGCGGCGGAGCTCGAATCCGGTGGTGCCGAGACTAGGGCTGCCGGCGTTTGCTAGTACACCGGGCCATACGGTGTGGTCGCATTTGTTTATGAACGTGAATGTAGCTCCGAACGCAGCTGTGTGTGTGTGTGTGAGAGAGAGAGAGAGAGAGAGAGAGATCAGAATTTTCAGAAAACAAACAAAATTGAAGAAATTTTCAGATTAATATTGAAAATTATCACCTCTGTGAAGGAGGAGAAGAGAGAAATGGATGGTGATGATGAGTGGTGACAAGGAATGAGAGAAATCCATGGGAGCGGAGCCACCAGATACGGCGGCGGAGTTGGTGGTGGAAAGCGGCGGCGAGAAATGAGATGAGTTTTCAGACAAGTGAGCAATAATTGGTTTTCTTCTTTAAAGGGTGGAGGAGTTTGCATTTCGGACAATTTTGCTCTTTGCTTTTTTTAGCTTATTTTTTAATCGAGATTTTTATTTTAATTACATTGATTTTGATACCACATTTAATTATTATTTTTGAAACGATATTCCAAACGGTAAGATTCAGATAAATTAATAGTAGTATTATTTTAAGAATTGAATTCATTCATAAGATTTAAAAGGAAATAACCATCTTTCACTAAAGTCACTTTGGATTCCACTGTCACGTCTTTTAATGATTCTCCATTAGTCTACTACACTTTGACCCATGTGCCAAAAAAAAACTAACAACTTGCTCAAATTTCGATGCAAATCAAGTTCTCTCTTCATTTTTTAGTATTTAATTTATTCCAAAATATTTATTATTATAGGAATTTAAAAAATATTTTCCACAATTCTTCTAAAATTATCCTCATTCATTCTTCCTTACCAAAAGTTTTATTATGTCGAAGTTGAAAATAAAAAAGAAAAAAAAAAGAGAGAGAAGCCATAGATAGATTCATCAGTCACTTTGTAAGTTTTCTTAATTGAGTTCCTAGCCCAAATTACCCATTTTCATATAAAGAAGTAAAATTTTACCCACCATTATAATATTTTTACCCTATTTACCCATAAATTTAAAATATTGTCCCCAAATACCCATTTTCATATATACTGCACTACTCTGACTTTGATCAGAATTTCAGTGTCAGAATCATCTATATTATAATATATATTAATTGATTCCAATAACTTAAAATATACATATAATATATATATTGATTGTTAGTACTTAACGAAATAAATTTTTAAAAAATAATGTATTAACAAAATAAATTAAAAAGGCAAAAATTAAGGGGAATTTAAAAAATTATGAATTCATTAAGGAATTAAATTAAGGAATTTCGTTAACCTTTATGAAAAATTTTGTTAACCTTTATGAATTCATTAATAATGTATTAATAATGTTTTAAAAAAGATCGTTAACCTTTATGAAAAATGTATTAATAATGTTTTTAAAAAATTCGTTAACCTTTATGAATTCATTAAGAAATTAAATTAACACAATGAGTTAACGAAATAAATTAACAAAAAGGCACAAATTCATTAAAAAAATAAATTAAAAAAATTGGTCAACCAAAAAACTAATTCGTTAACTCATAAATTCGTTAACTAATTCTTTATGAATTAAAAAAATTAATTATTCCATTAACGAATTAAATTAACAAAAAGGCATAAATTCATTAAAATATTAATGAATTAAATTCGTTAACCTTTATGCACAAATTCGTTAACCTTTATGAAAAATTTCGTTAACCTAATTAAAAAAAAATTGGTGAACCCAAAAAACTGATTCGTTAACTCATAAATTCGTTAACTAATTCTTTATGAATTAAATAAATTAATTATTCCATTAACGAATTAAATTAACAAAAAGGCATAAATTCATTAAAATATTAATGAATTAATGAATTAAATTCGTTAACCTTTATGCACAATTCGTTAACCTTTATGAAAAATTTCGTTAACCTAATTAAAAAAAATTGGTCAACCCAAAAAACTAATTCGTTAACTCATAAATTCGTTAACTAATTTTTTATGAATTAAATAAATTAATTATTCCATTAACGAATTAAATTAACAAAAAGGCATAAATTCATTAAAATATTAATGAATTAAATTTGTTAACCTTTATGCACAAATTCGTTAACCTTTATGAAAAATTTCATTAACCTTTATAAAAAATTTCGTTAACCTTTATGAATTCATTAATAATGTATTAATAATGTTTTAAAAAAATCGTTAACCTTTATGAAAAATGTATTAATAATGTTTTAAAAAAATTCGTTAACCTTTGTGAATTCATTAAGAAATTAAATTAACACAATGAGTTAACGAAATAAATTAACAAAAAATATTTGAAGAATTAAGGAAAGTAAAAAAATGATTAATTTCAAAAAAGTAAAAATTCATTAAAAAAAGTTTTAAGACTTAACCAAATAATAAAATAAAATAAATAAATGCAACAAATTAACACGAAAAAAAAAAGCATAATTTAAAAGAAATTAATATTTAGGTCTAGGTTTTAACGAAACCTTCCCCTTTCTTCTCCACTTTCTCTTTCTTTCCCTTTCTTCCTCCCTCAAGCGGCGGTCATTTCCTCTCAGGAAGCTCTCTTCCCCTTTCAATGGCCGACAACGAACAGGTTAATATTACTTGTTTGATTTTAGTTACTTGTTGGTTTATGTTATTGTTTGATATTCTCATGATTGTTTGATTTGTTTGGTAGAAAATATAATAGGAATTATTTGAAAATAGAATAGGAATTATTTCCAAAAAACAAAGTGACATTTTCGTAATGATTTACGGGGTGAGAATTTAGGGGAAAATAGAACATCTTTCGTTAACCCCACAAATTTAAGGGTTAACGAATTTCAGAAAATTTGTGAAATTCGTTAACCCTTAAATTTGAGGGGTTAACGAATTTTTGGGGCATTTGCTTAAGGGGTTAACGAATTTAGGGGAAAATCAATAGGTTTCGTTAACCCCACAAATTTAAGGGTTAACGAATTTCACAAATTTTGTGAAATTCGTTAACCCTTAAATTTGTGGGGTTAACGAATTTTTGGGGCATTTGCTTAAGGGTTAACGAATTTTTCCATAGTTGCTAAAAAATTTCGTTAACCCCTTAAAATTGTGGGGTTAACGAAACTCCTCCATTTTTGCTTAAAATTCGTTAACCCCTTAAAATTGTGGGGTTAACGAATTTTTTCCATTTTTGCTTAAAAATTCGTTAACCCCTTAAATTTGTGGGGTTAACGAATTTTTTCCATTTTTTTCTTTTAATCCGTTAATCCCACTAATTTTAGGGGTTAATGAATTTTTTCCATTTTCTTTTAATTCGTTAACCCTTAATATTCGAAGCTTTAATTAGTATTAGCTCTATTTTTTGGTAGTTAATTAGTTTATTAATTTTGTAATTGTTAAGGCCTACTTTTAAATTAGTTAGTTAATGAATTAGTTAATCCCTACTTTTTAATTAGTTAGTTTATCAATTAGTTAATCCGTACTTTTAATTAGTTTATTAATTAGTTTATGAATTAGTTAATCCTACTTTTAATTAGTTTATTAAGCTAATTTGTTAATGAGTGTTATTGTTGATTAATTTTTAAATTTGTTAATTAATGAAGCCCTATTTTGAAATATACAGATTGAATACGTTCGTGTGGCATGCCAGCGAACCATCGCATATATAAATGGATATGTTCGCCTTGCGGTATTTGATGAGGTGAAGGCTCAGCTCCGATCTCTGGGTCGTCACATTCTCCAGGACGTTTGCCTGAACACGAGTTTCGGCCATTTCCTACAGTGGAAGACGGAGAGAGAGTCTTGCAAGGCTTTCTTACACGTCCTCATCTCATATGAGGTGCGTGGTGATATTGTACCTGCAGACGAGAGGTGGTTCCGTATAGGGCAGGAAAGTAGAATTTGTCGATTCGGTAAGCGTGAGTTTGCCTTAGTGACGGGGTTGAAGTTCGGCAACTCGACCTTTAATCCGGCTGCAGTTCATACCCCACCTGACGGAGCAGTGTACTGGAGGGTGCACGCCGATTCATCTCGAGTCACAGTGTCTGAACTCCGTTCTCGATTCACGGCCGGCGAGTTTGCTGATAGTGCGGACGACACTATCAGATTGC